>CM022303.1:133098715-134473723 GCA_011799875.1 Thinopyrum elongatum
GCGCCGCGGTCCCTTCCTCGGAATCCCCCCACCCCCCCACACGCCCTGTTGGCAGGTCCCCCTTTCTCCCAACGCTCCCGCCGCGGCCCGCACTCTTGTTGCACTCCACACGCCCTGTCCACACCCCTCCCTTTTGGCCAGGCGTAGCACAGCTTTCGCCCCAGACCTGTGCGTGGGAGGCCCGTCGCCCTCGCCCCGCCCCCCCCCCGGTCCACCACCACCACTGACAGCCCCCCTTCTCAAACACCATTAGACGCACACGTAGCTTCACTTCCCCCAGCACCACCTCACGTCCACACAGGAGACGCCATCACGCACCACGACCGCCCAACACCTCCGTAAAGCCAAAGAAAAGACGACCCCCCACGGCGACAAACTGCACCTGAACTGTCAGACCCAACCTAAGACCGGCCACACTTCCCCGTTCCCCTCCCCCGCCACACCCCCCCCTCGACCCTCGGTCCACAAACCGCGGACCGTTCCGCCACCAGCCCCCCCGCCCACCCCGCCACCGTACAACACGGCCTCCAAAGATGTTCTGCGCAGTCCTGTTACCGACCGCGCCACAGAACCCACCACCACACCACCACCTCCCAAAACCTTACAACCTCCACCCCACCACTGCCGGAAGCGATTCCCCACACCACGCTGATGTGAGACCACCACCCACCACCACCCACCCACCCCCCACCCCCCCCACCCCTCCCTGATTCGCGAAATGGCTTGAGGCCATGAAATCGGAGATAGGATCCATGTATGAGAACAAAGTATGGACGTTGACTGACTTGCCCGCATGATCGGCGAGCCATGGAGAATACAAGGATTTCAAGAGGAAGAGTGGACGTTGATAGTAGTGTTACTCTACAAAGCAAATTGTCGGCAAAAGGTTTTCGACAAGTTCCACAGGTGTTGACTACCGATGAGATTTTTCTCCGTATCGATGTAAAATCTGTACGAATCAGTTTAGCATGCACGCATTTTATGGAAATCTGCAAATGGATGTCAAAACTGCACTCCTTAATGGATTTTTAAGAAGAAATTGTAAGAATTGTATATGATGCAACCATAGGTTTTCACACCTAAAGGTCTAACCAAAGGGTGCAGCCCTAGCGATCCATCTATGGACTGGTGAAGCACTCGGAGTTGGATATACGCTTTGATGAGTTCATCAAGCATATAGTTTTATACAGACTTGCGGTGAAGCCTGTATTGTATTACTAGAAAGTGAGTGGGAGGCACTACAGCCTTTTGATAAGTATATGTGAATGACATATTGTGATCGAAATGATGTAGAATTTTTGGAAAGCATAAAGGAGTGTTTGAAGGTGTTTTTCATAAAAGACCTCGGTACTGAAGCTGTTAAGATTTGAGCATCAAGATCTATAGGGATTAGATCGAGACGCTAATAGGACTTTCAAAAAGCATATACCTTGATAAAGTTTTGAAGGAGTTCAAAAAAGGATCAGCCAAAGAAAGAGTTCTCTGCCTGTATTCAAGTATAAAGTTGAGTAAGACTCAAAGCATGACCACGGCAGAAGATAGAGAGAGAATGAAAGTCATTCCCTATGCATCAGCCATAGGTTCTATAAAGTATGGCTATGCTGTGTACCAGACCTATTGTGTACCTTATCATGAGTTTGGCAAGGGGGTAGATAGTATCCAGAGTAGATCACTGGACGGCGGTCAAAAGTTATCCTTAGGTACCTAAGAGGACTAAGGAAATTTTGGTTATGGAGTGATAAAGAGTTCGTCATAAAGAGGTACGTCGATGCAAGCTTTACACCAATCAGATGACTCTGAGTCTCAATCTGGATACATATTGAAAGTGGGAGCAATTAGCTAGAGTAGCTCCATGCAGAGCATTGTAGACATAGAAAATTTGCAAAATACATACGGCTCGAATGTGGCAGACCCGTTGACTAAATCTCTCACAAGAAAAACATTGATCACACCATAGTACTCTTTGGGTGTTAATCACATAGCAATGTGAACTAGATTTTTACTCTAGTAAACCTTTGGGTGTTGGTCACATGGCGATGTGAAATATGGTGTTATCACATACAGATGTGAACTATTGGGGTTAAATCACATGGCGATGTGAACTAGATTATTGACTCTAGTGCAAGTGGGAGACTGAAGGAAATATGCCCTAGAGGCAATAATAAAGTTGTGTTATTTTATATTCCTTACATCATGATAAATGTTTATTATTCATGCTAGAATTTGTATTAACCGGAAACTTGATACATTGTGTGAATACATAGACAAAAACATTGTGTCCCTAGTATGCCTCTACTTGACTAGCTCGTTAATCAAAGATGGTCAGTTTCCTAACCATAGACATGTGTTGTCATATGATGAACGGGAAATATTAGGAGAATGATGTGATGTGACAAGACCCAACCGTTAGCTTAGGATAATGATCGTTAGTTTTATTGCTAAAGCTTTCTCATACTATACATATCCTCTGACTATGAGATTATGCAACTCCCGAATACGGAAGAACACCTGTGTGCTATCAAACGTACACAACGTAACGGGGTGATTATAAAGATGCCCCTATGTGTCTCCGAAGGTGTTTGTTGGGTTGGCATAGATCGAGATTAGGATTGTTACTCCGAGTATCGGAGAGGTATCTCTGGGCCCTTCGGTAATGCACATCATGATAGCCTTGCAAGCGATGTGACTAATGAGTTAGTTGCAGGATGATGGCATTACGGAATGAGTAAAAGAGACTTGCCGGTAACGAGATTGAACTAGGTATGAAGATACCGACGATGAATCTCGGGCAAGTAACATACCGATGACAAAGGGAATAACGTATGTTGTCATAACGGTCGACCGATAAAGTTCTTGTAGGATATGTAGGAGCCAATATGGGCATCCAGGTTCCGCTATTGGTTATTGACTAGAGAGGTGTCTCAGTCATGTATACATAGTTCTCGAACCCGTAGGGTCCGCAGCTTAACGTCGTTGACGATATACTATATGAGTTATGTATGTTGGTGACACGAATGTTGTCGGAGTCCCGGAGAGATCACGGACATGACGAGGAGCTCCGGAAAGGTCCGGAGGTAAAGATCAATATTGGATGATATGGTTAGGCCAGGGGGTCAGGCCCACGGGGCGATAAGTCGGTGCAAAAGGAGTTTTGCGGAGGCCAGGGGGCCAAAACCCGAGACCTTGGCGTCTGGCCTGGGCAAGTGCCGAGGCCCATGGCGTCTGGTCCAGACGCCAAGGATTTGGGCATTGGTCCTGGAGTCCGAGTGGGACTCTTGCCTTTCGGGCCAAAAACCGACTTTGAGGAGGCTTTGCTCCAAGTTTCGACCCCCAGGGCTCAAACATATATATAGAGGGGCAGGGCTAGCACCAAAAGATACATCAGATTCACCAAGCGTGTGCGGCAACCGTCCTCTCTAGCTTATCCGTCCATCATAGTTTTTGTAGTGCTTGGCGAAGCCCTGCGGAGGATTGTTTTCAACCAACACCGTGCACCACGCCGTCGTGCTGCCGGAACTCATCTACTACTTCGCCCGTCTTGCTGCAATGAGGAGTCAAGAAGGGCGAGGACGTAGCGGACTGAACGTGTGCTGAACGCGGAGGTGCCGACGTTCGGTACTTGATCGGGCGGATCGTGTGAAGAAGGTGTATGACTACATCAACCGCGTTGTCAAACGCTTCCGCTTTGGTGACGAGGTACGTGGACAACTCTCCCCGCTCGTTGCTATGAATCTCCTAGATAGATCTTGTCGTGATCGTAGGAAAATTTTTGAAATTGCATGCTACGTTCCCCAACAGTGGCATCCAAGCCAGGTCTATGCGTAGATGATATGCACGAGTAGAACACAAAGCGTTGGTGGCGTAACCGTCCATCTCTTACCACAACGTTTACTTGATTTGCGTGGTATTGTTGGATGAAGCGGCCCAGACCGACATTACATGACCGCGTTCATGAGACTGGTTCTACCGACGTGCTTTGCACACAGGTGGCTGGCGGGTGTCTGTTTCTCCAACTTTAGTTGAATCGAGTTTGACTACGGCCGGTCCTTGTTGAAGGTTAAGACAGCACACTTGACAAAAAATCGTTGTGGTTTTGATGCGTAGGTAAGAACGGTTCTTACTAGAAGCCCATAGCAGCCACGTAAAACTTGCAACAACAAAGTAGAGGACGTCTAACTTGTTTTTGCAGGGCATGTCGTGATGTGATATGGTCAAGACATGATGTGATACACGTTATTGTATGAGATGATCATGTTTTGTAAAAGTTATCGGCAACTAGCAGGAGCCTTATGGTTGTCGCTTTATTGTATGCAATGCAAACGCCATGTAATTGTTTTACTTTATCACTAAGCGGTAGCGATAGTAGTAGAAGAAATAGTTGGCAAGACGACAACAATGCTACGATGGAGATCAAGGTGTCAAGCCGGTGACGATGGAGATCATGACGTTGCTTCGGTGATGGAGATCATGAGCACAAGATGATGATGGACATATCATGTCACATATTTTGATTGCATGTGATGTTTATCTATTATGCATCTTATTTTGCTTAGTACGGCGATAGCATTATAAGATGATCCCTCACTAAATTTCAAGGTATAAGTGTTCTCCCTGAGTATGCACCGTTGCGACAGTTCGTCGTGCCGAGACACCACATGATGATCGGGTGTGATAAGCTCTACGTTCACATACAACGGGTGCAAGACAGTTTTGCACGTGTGGAATACTCGGGTTAAACTTGACGAGCCTAGCATATGCAGATATGGCCTCGGAACACTGGAGACCGAAAGGTCGAACGTGAATCATATAGTAGATATGATCAACATAGAGATGTTCACCATTGAAAACTACTCCATCTCACGTGATGATAGGACATGGTTTAGTTTATTTGGATCACGTGATCCTTTAGATGACTCGAGGGATGTCTATCTAAGTGGGAGTTCTTAAGTAATATGATTAAATTGAACTTAATTTATCATGAACTTCGTCCTGATAGTATTTGCATATCTATGTTGTAGATCAATAGCTTGCGATGTAGCTCCCCGTTTTTTTTGATATGTTCCTAGAGAAAAATAAGTTGAAAGATGATAGTAGCAATGATTCGGACAAGGTCCGTGATCTGAGGATTATCCTCGTTGCTACACAGAAGAATTATGTCCTTCATGCACCGCTAGGTGACAGACCTATTGCAGGAGCAGATGCAGACGTTATGAACGTTTGACAAGCTCGGTATGATGACTACTTGATAGTTTAGTGCACCATGCTTTACGGCTTAGAACCGGGACTTCAAAAACGTTCTGAACGCCACGGAGCATATGAGATGTTCCAAAGAGATGAAATTGGTATTTCAGACTCATACCCGTGTCGAGAGGTATGACACCTCTGACAAGTACTTTGCCTACAAGATGAAGGAGAATAGCTCAGCTAGTGAGCATGTGCTCAGAATGTCTAGGTACTACAATCGCTTGAATCAAGTGGGAGTTAATCTTCTAGATAAGATAGTGATTGACAGAGTTCTCTAGTCACTATCACCAAGTTACTAGAACTTCGTGATGAACTATAATATGCAAGGGATGACGAAAATGATTCCCAAGCTCTTTGCGATGCTGAAATCAGCGAAGGTAGAAATCAAGAAATAGCATCAAGTGTTGATGGTTGACAAGACCACTAGTTTCAAGAAAAAGGGCGAGGGCAAGAAAGGGAACTTCAAGAAGAATAGCAAGCAAGTTGCTACTCCCAGGAAGAAACCCAAGTCTGGACCTAAGCCTGAAACTGAGTGCTTCTACTGCAAAGGAAATGGTCACTGGAAGTGGAACTGCCCCAAATACTTGGCGGATAAGAAGGATGGCACAGTGAACAAAGGTATATTTGATATACATGTTATTGATGTGTAGTTTACTAGTGTTCATAGTAGCCCCTGGGTATTTGATACCGGTTCAGTTGCTAACATTAGTAACTCAAAACAGGAGTTTCAAAATGAACAGAGACTAGTTAATGACGAGGTGACGATGTGTTGGAAGTGATTCCAAGGTTGATAAGATCACCATCGCACACTCCCTCTACCTTCGGGATTAGTGTTGGACCTAAATAAATGTTATTTGGTGTTTGCGTTGAGCATGAATATGATTGGATCATGTTTATTGCGATACGGTTATTCATTTAAGTCAGAGAATAATTGTTGTTCTGTTTACATGAATAAAACCTTCTATGGTCATACACTCAATATAAATGGTTTATTGAATCTCGATCGTAGTGGTACATATATTCATAATATTGATGCCAAAAGATGCAAAGTTGATAATGATAGTGCAACATATTTGTGGCACTGCCGTTTAGGTCATATTGGTGTAAAGCGCATGAAGAAACTCCATGCATATGGGCTTTTGGAATCACTTGATTATGAATCATTTGATACTTGCGAACCATGCCTCATGGGCAAGATGACTAAAACTCCGTTCTCCCGAACAATGGAGCGAGCTAATGACTTATTGGAAATAATACATACTGATGTATGTGGTCCGATGAGTGTTGAGGCACGTGGCGGGTATCGTTATTTTTTGACCTTCACAGATGAATTAAGCAGATATGGGTATATCTACTTAATGAAACATAAGTCTGAAACATTTGAAAAGATCAAAGAATTTCAGAGTGAAGTGGAAAATCATCGTAACAAGAAAATAAAGTTTCTACGATCTGATCGCGGAGGCGAATATTTGAGTGACGAGTTTGGTCTTCATTTGAAACAATGTGGAATAGTTTCGCAACTCACGCCATCTGGAACACCACAGCGTAATGGTGTGTCCGAACGTCGTAATCGTACTTTATTAGATATGGTGCGATCTATGATGTCTCTTACCGATTTACCACTATCGTTTTGGGGTTATGCATTAGAGACAGCTGCATTCACGTTCAATAGGGCACCATCTAAATCCGTTGAGACGACACCGTATGAACTGTGGTTTGGCAAGAAACCTAAGCTGTCGTTTCTTAAAGTTTGGGGTTGCGATGCTTATGTGAAAAAGCTTCAGCCTGATAAGCTCGAACCCAAATCGGAGAAGTGCGTCTTCATAGGATACCCAAAAGAAACTGTTGGGTACACCTTCTATCACAGATCCGAAGGCAAGATCTTTGTTGCTAAGAATGGATCCTTTCTAGAGAAGGAGTTTCTCTCGAAAGAAGTGAGTAGGAGGAAAGTAGAACTTGAGAAGGTAATTGTACCTTCTCCCAAATTGGAAAGTAGTTCATCACAGAAATCAGTTCCAGTGATGCCTACACCAATTAGTGAGGAAGTTAATGATAATGATCATGAAACTTCGGATCAAGTTACTACCGAACCTCGTAGGTCAACCAGAGTACGTTCCGCACCAGAGTGGTATGGTAATCCTGTTCTGGAAGTCATGTTACTAGACCATGACAAACCTACAAACTATGAGGAAGCGATGATGAGCCCAGATTCCGCGAAATGGCTTGAGGCCATGAAATCTGAGATAGGATCCATGTATGAGAACAAAGTATGGACTTTGACTGACTTGCCCGATGATCGGCGAGCCATTGAGAATTACGTCGATGCAAGCTTTTACACCAATCCAGATGACTCTGAGTCTCAATATGGATACATATTGAAAGTGGGAGCAATTAGCTAGAGTAGCTCCATGCAGAGCATTGTAGACATAGAAAATTTGCAAAATACATACGACTCTGAATGTGGCAGACCCGTTGACTAAATTTCTCTCACAAGCAAAACATGATCACACCATAGTACTCTTTGGGTGTTAATCACATAGCGATGTGAACTAGATTTTTGACTCTAGTAAACCCTTTGGGTGTTGGTCACATGGCGATGTGAACTATGGGTGTTAATCACATACAGATGTGAACTATTGGTGTTAAATCACATGGCGATGTGAACTAGATTATTGACTCTAGTGCAAGTGGGAGACTGAAGGAAATATGCCCTAGAGGCAATAATAAAGTTGTTATTTTATATTTCCTTACATCATAATAAATGTTTATTATTCATGCTAGAATTGTATTAACCGGAAACTTGATACATGTGTGAATACATAGACAAAACATTGTGTCCCTAGTATGCCTCTACTTGACTAGCTCGTTAATCAAAGATGGTTAAGTTTCCTAACCATAGACATGTGTTGTCATTTGATGAACGGGATCATGTCATTAGGAGAATGATGTGATGGACAAGACCCAACTGTTAGCTTAGGATAATGATCGTTAAGTTTTATTGCTAAAGCTTTCTTCATGACTTATACATATTCCTCTGACTATGAGATTATGCAACTCCCGAATACCGGAAGAACACCTTGTGTGCTATCAAACGTCACAACGTAACTGGGTGATTATAAAGATGCTCTATAGGTGTCTCTGAAGGTGTTTGTTGGGTTGGCATAGATCGAGATTAGGATTTGTTACTCCGAGTATCGGAGAGGTATCTCTGGGCCCTCTCGGTAATGCACATCATATGAAGCCTTGCAAGCAATGTGACTAATGAGTTAGTTGCGGGATGATGCATTACGGAATGAGTAAAGAGACTTGCCGGTAACGAGATTGAACTAGGTATGAAGATACCGATGATCGAATCTCGGGCAAGTAACATACCGATGACAAAGGGAATAACGTATGTTGTCATAACGGTTCGACCGATAAAGATCTTCGTAGAATATGTAGGAGCCAATATGGGCATCCAGGTTCAGCTATTGGTTATTGACTAGAGAGGTGTCTCAGTCATGTCTACATAGTTCTCGAACCCGTAGGGTCCGCACGCTTAACGTTTGTTGACGATATAGTACTATATGAGTTATGTATGTTGGTGACCGAATGTTGTTCGGAGTCCCGGATGAGATCACGGACATGACAAGGAGCTCCGGAATGGTCCGGAGGTAAAGATTCATATATTGGATGATATGGTTAGGCCAAGGGGTCAGGCCCACGGGGCGATAAGTCGGTGCAAAAGGAGTTTTGCGGAGGCCAGGGGGCCAAATGCCGGAGACCTTAGCGTCTGGCCCTGGGCCAGACGCCGAGGCGCATGGCGTCTGGGCCAGACGCCAAGGATTGTGGCGTTTGGTCCTGGAGTCCGAGTGGGACTCTTGCCTTTCGGGCAAAACCGAATTTTAGGAGGCTTTTGCTCCAAGTTTTGACCCCAGGGCTCAACATATATATAGAGGGGCAGGGCTAGCACCAAAGATACATCAAGATTCACCAAGCCGTGTGCCGGCAACCCGTCCCCTCTAGTTTATCCTCCGTCATAGTTTCTATAGTGCTTGGCGAAGCCCTGCGGAGATTGTTCATCACAAACACCGTCACCACATCGTCGTGCTGCCGGAACTCATCTACTACTTCGCCCGTCTTGCTGGATCAAGAAGGCGAGGACGTCATCGAGCTGAACGTGTGCTGAACGCAGAGGTGCCGTACGTTCGGTACTTGATTGGGACGGATCGTGAAGGTGTACGACTACATCAACCGCGTTGTCAAACGCTTCCACTTTTGGTCTACGAGGGTACATGGACACACTCTCCCCGCTCATTGCTATGCATCTCCTAGATAGATCTTGCGTGATCGTAGGAAATTTTTTGAAATTGCATGCTACGTTCCCCAACATCTAGTTGGCCAAACCAAACCGATAATTCGAAGAGAAATACAAAGATATTAAATCATGCATAAAAGAGTTCAGAGAAGACTCAAAATAATATTCATAGATAATCTGATCATAAATCCATAATTCATCGGATCTCGACAAACACACCGCAAAAGAAGATTACATCGGATAGATCTCCAAGAACATTGAGGAGAACATTGTATTGAAGATCAAAGAGAGAGAAGAAGCCATCTAGCTACTAGCTATGGACCCATAGGTCTGTGGTAAACTACTCACGCTTCATCGGAAGGGTAGCAAGGTTGATGTAGTGGCCCTCCGTGATCGAATCCCCCTCCGGCAAGGTGCCGGAAAAGGCCCCAAGATGGGATCTCACGGGAACAGAGGCTTGCGGCGGCGGAAAAGTATTTTGGTGGACGCTTCTGGTCATTTGGGAATATTTGGGAATTTATAGCACAAGAATTAGGGTTGGACGACTCCCGAGAGACCCACAAGCCAGGGAGGCGCCCCCCCCTAGGGCGCAGCCTCAGGGCTTGTGGAGTCCTTGGGACTCTTCTGGCCCCCTCTCCAAGCTCCGTGGATGTCTTCTGGTCCAAGAAAAATCATCGTAAAGTTTTATTCCGTTTGGACTCCGTTTGATATTCCTTTTCTGTAAAACTCAAAAACAAGGAAAAAAACAGAAACTAGCACTGGGCTCTAGGTTAATAAGTTAGTCCCAAAAATAATATAAAATAGCATATTAATGCATATAAAACATCCAAAACAGATAATATAATAGCATGGAACAATCAAAAATTATAGATACGTTGGAGACCAGTGGCAGATCTAGAATTTAAAGTTACCCGGGGCAGACCTTTAAAGGAAACAAAAAATTGACGCCACAATACAATTAAGTAGGACATTTAACAAAATTAATTGGCTAAATAGTATGGAATCAGGCAACAAGATCAACAAAACTAATTGTACAAAGTAGTTTGATTATCAATAATTAGGCTAAATGTATATAACACAACAGAAAATGCATGTAAATTATAACTTGGAGTGCTACTATCTTCCATTAGGCCAAGGTGACAAGAAATCGAAGAATGATACTCCCTCCGTCCCATAATATAAGACAATCTTTAAAAGATGTCTTACATTACGGGACAGAGTAGTATAATGGAACGGGAGAAGCGGTACCTGGAAGAAGACAAGACTATGAGGAGAGTGGAAAAACCTGCTGCTTACTGCCTTGTTGGCTGCTAATTGCAACTTTCAGTGTGGTGTGTTGTTATGGAGATGATGTCTCCCGGCGGCGCCCTTGTTGGGAAACGTAGCATGCAATTTCAAAAAAATTCCTACGCTCACGCAAGATCTATCTAGGAGATGCATAGCAATGAGAGGGGGAGAGTATGTCTACGTACCCTCGTAGACCAAAAGCGGAAGTGTTTGACAACGCGGTTGATGTAGTCGAACTTCTTCTAGCTCCGACCGATCAAGTACCGAACGTACGGCACCTCCGAGTTCTGCACACATTCAGCTCGATGACGTCCCTCATCCTCTTGATCCAGCAAGGTGTCGAGGAAGTAGATGAGCTCCATCAGCACGACGGCGTGGTGACGGTGATGGTGAAGTGATCAGCGCAGGGCTTCGCCTAAGCACTATGAAGATATGACCGGAGGCGTAAACTGTGGAGGGGGGCGCCGCACACGGCTAACAATTAATGTTGTGTGTTCTAGGCGCCCCCCCTCCCCACATATATATAGGTGGGAGGGGAGGAGAGGCAGCCAGGGGGCGCCCCAAGTAGGATCCGAATCCTACTTGGGGTTTCCCAAGTGGTGCACCCCTCCCTTCCTTATTTGCCGGAGGGGGAAGGAAAGAGAGGGGGAGAGGGAAGGAAGGGGGAATCCTATTCCCTCTCTTTCCTTTCCCTTCCCCTCTTTCCTTCTCCTTCTTGTCCGGCCCATATGGGGGGCGCACGGGCCCCTTGTGGCTGGTGTGTTTCCCCTCTTGGCCCATAAGGCCCATATCTTTTGCCGGGGGTATCCGGAACCCCTTCCGGTGACCCGATATGTACCTGGTAGCCTCCGGAACACTTTCGGTGTCCGAATACCATCGTCCTATATATCAATCTTTACCTCTCGACCATTTTGAGACTCCTCGTCATGTCTGTGATCTCATCCGGGACTCCGAACAACATTCGGTCACCAAATCACATAACTCATATAATACTATATCGTCATCGAACGTTAAGCGTGCGGACCCTACGGGTTCGAGAACTATGTAGACATGACCGAGACACCTCTCCGGTCAATAACCAATAGCGGAACCTGGATGCTCATATTGGCTCCTACATATTCTATGAAGATCTTTATCGGTCAAACCGTTATGACAACATACGTTATTCCCTTTGTCCATCGGTATGTTACTTGCACGAGATTTGATCGTCGGTATCCACATACCTAGTTCAATCTCATTACCGGCAAGTCTCTTTACTCGTTCCGTAATACATCATCCTGTAACTAACTCATTAGTTACTTTGCTTGCAAGGCTTCTTATGATGTGTATTACCTAGAGGGCCCAGAGATACCTCTCCGATACTCGGAGTGACAAATCCTAATCTCGATCTATGCCAACCCAACAAACACCTTCGGAGATACCTGTAGAGCATCTTTATGATCACCCAGTTACATTGTGACATTTGATAGCACACAAGGCATTCCTCCGGTATCCGGGAGTTGCATAATCTCATAGTCAAAGGAATATGTATTTGACATGAAGAAAGCAATAGGAATAAAACTGAATGATCATTATGCTAAGCTAACGGATGGGTCTTGTCCATCACATCATTCTCCTAATGATGTGATCCCGTTATCAAATGACAACTCATGTCCATGATCAGGAAACCTTAACCATCTTTCATCAAAGAGCTAGTCTAGTAGAGGCTCACTAGGGACACGTCGTTCGTTTATGTATTCACAAATGTATTAAGGTTTTCGATCAATACAATTCTAGCATGAATAATAAACCTTTATCATGATTTAGGAAATATAATAATAACCATTTTATTATTGCCTCTAGGGCATATTTCCATCAGTCTCCCACTTGCACTAGAGTTAATAATCTAGTTCACATCACCATGTGATTTAACACCCATAGTTCACATCGCCATGTGACCAACACCCAAAGAGTTTGCTAGAGTCAATAATCTAGTTCACATCGCCATGTGATTAATACCCAAAGAGTAGTAAGGTGTGATCATGTTTTGCTTGTGAGAGAAGTTTAGTCAACGGGTCTATCACATTCAGATCCGTATGTATTTTGCAAATTTATATGTCTACAAAGCTCTGCATGGAGCTACTCTAGCTAATTGCTCCCACTTTCAATACGTATCCAGAATGAGACTCAGAGTCATCTGAATTGGTGTCAAAGCTTGCATCGACGTAACCCTTTACGACGAACTCTTTATCACCTCCATAACCGAGAAACATTTCCTTAGTCCTCTTAGGTAACTAAGGATAATTTTGACCGCTGTCCAGTGATCTACTCCTGGATCACTATTGTACCCCTTGCCAAACTCATGGCAAGGTACACAATAGGTCTGGTACATAGCATGGCATACTTTATAGAACCTATGGCTGAGGCATAGGGAATGACTTTCATTTTCTCTCTATCTTCTGCAGTGGTCGGGTATTGAGTTTTACTCAACTTCACACCTTGCAACACAGGCAAGAACCCTTTCTTTGACTGATCCATTTTGAACTTCTTCAAAACTTTATCAAGGTATGTGCTTTGTGAAAGTCCTATTAAGCGTCTCGATCTATCCCTATAGATCTTGATGCCCAATATATAAGCAGCTTCACCGAGGTCTTTCATTGAAAAACTCTTATTCAAGTATCCTTTTATGCTATCCAGAAATTCTACATCATTTCCAATCAACAATATGGCATCCACATATAATATTAGAAATGCTATAGAGCTCCAACTCACTTTCTTGTAAATACAGGCTTCTCCGAAAGTCTGTATAAAACCATATGCTTTGATCACCTCATCAAAGTGTATATTCCAACTCCGAGATGCTTGCACCAGTCCATAGATGGATCGCTGGAGCTTGCACACTTTGTTAGCACCTTTAGGATCGACAAAACCTTCTGGTTGCATCATATACAACTCTTCTTTAAGAAATCCATTAAGGAATGCAGTTTTGACGTCCATTTGCCAGATTTCATAATCATAAAATGCGGCAATTGCTAACATGATTCGGACGGACTTAAGCATCGCTATGGGTGAGAAAGTCTCATCGTAGTCAACTCCTTCAACTTGTCGAAAACCTTTTGCGACAAGTCGAGCTTTGTAGATAGTAACATTACCATCAGCATCAGTCTTCTTCTTGAAGATCCATTTATTCTCTATGGCTCGCCGATCATCGGGCAAGTCCACCAAAGTCCACACTTTGTTCTCATACATGGATCCTATCTCAGATTTCATGGCCTCAAGCCATCTGTCGGAATCTGGGCTCATCATAGCTTCTTCATAGTTCGTAGGTTCGCCATGGTCTAGTAACATGACTTCCAGAACAGGATTATCGTACCACTCTGGTGCGGATCGTGCTCTGGTTGACCTACGAGGTTCAGTAGTAACTTGATCTGAAGTTTCATGATCGTCATCACTAGCTTCCTTTCTAGTTGGTGTAGGCATCACGGGAATGGTTTTTTGTGATGAGCTACTTTCCAATTCGAGAGAAGGTACAATTACCTCATCAAGTTCTACTTTCCTCCCACTCACTTCTTTCAAGAGAAACTCCTTCTCTAGAAAGGACCCATTCTTAGCAACAAAGATCTTGCCTTCGGATCTGTGGTAGAAGGTGTACCGAATTGTTTCCTTAGGGTATCCTATGAAGATGCACTTCTCCTATTTAGGTTCGAGCTTATCAGGCTGAAGCCTTTTGACATAAGCGTCGCGTCCCCAAACTTTAAGAAACGACAGCTTAGGTTTCTTGCCAAACCACAGTTCATATGGTGTCGTCTCAATAGATTTAGACGGTGCCCTATTTATTGTGAATGCAGTTGTCTCTAATGCATAACCGCAAAACGATAGTGGTAAATCGGTAAGAGACATCATAGAACGCACCATATCTAATAAAGTACGATTACAACGTTCAGGCACACCATTATGCTGTGGTGTTCCAGGTGGCGTGAGTTGTGAAACTATTCCACATTGTTTCAAATGAAGGCCAAACTCGTAACTCAAAGATTCGCCTCCGCGATCAGATCGTAGAAACATTATTTTCTTGTTACAATGATTCTCCACTTTACTCTGAAATTCTTTGATCTTTTCAAATGTTTCAGACTTGTGTTTCATTATGTAGATATACCCATATCTGCTCAAATCATCTGTGAAGGTCAGAAAATAACGATACCCGCCGCGTGCCTCAACACTCATTGGACCGCATACATCGGTATGTATTATTTCCAATAAGTCATTGGCTCGCTCCATTGTTCTGGAGAACGGAGTTTTAGTCATCTTGCTCATGAGGCATGGTTCGCAAGTATCAAATGATTCATAATCAAGTGATTCCAAAAGTCCATCTACATGGAGTTTCTTCATGCGCTTTACACAAATATGACCTAAACGGCAATGCCACAAGTATGTTGCACTATCATTATTAACTTTGCATCTTTTGGCATCAATATTATGAATATGTGTATTACTACGATTGAGATTCAATAAACCCTTTACATTGGGTGTATGACCATAGAAGGTTTTATTCATGTAAACAGAACAACAATTATTCTCTGACTTAAATGAATAACCGTATTGTAATAAACATGATCCAATCATATTCATGCTCAACGCAAACACCAAATAACATTTATTTTGGTTCAACACTAATCCCGAAGGTAGAGGGAGTATGCGATGGTGATCTTATCAACCTTGGAATCACTTCCAACACACATCGTTACCATGCCCTTAACTAGTCTCTGTTCATTTTGCAACTCCTGTTTCGAGTTACTAATCTTAGCAACTGAACCGGTATCAAATACCCTGGGGTTACTATGAACACTAGTAAAGTACACATCAATAACATGTATATCAAATATACCTTTGTTCACTTTGCCATCCTTCTTATCCACCAATTATTTGGGGCAGTTCCGCTTCCAGTGACCATTCCCTTTGCAGTAGAAGCACTCAGTTTCAGGCTTAGGTCTAGCTTTGGGCTTCTTCACGGGAGTGGCAACTTGCTTGCCATTCTTCTTGAAGTTCCCTTTCTTTCCCTTTTGCTCTTTTTCTTGAAACTAGTGGTCTTGTTAACCATCAACATTTGATGCTCTTTCTTGATTTCTACCTTCGCTGATTTCATCATCGTGAAGAGCTCGGGAATCATTTTTGTCATCCCTTGCATATTATAGTTCATCACAAAGTTCTAGTAGCTTGGTGATAGTGACCAGAGAACTCTGTTAATCACTATCTTATCTGGAAGATTAACTCCCACTTGATTCAAGTGATTGTACTACCCAGACATTCTGAGCATATGCTCACTGGCTGAGCTATTCTCCTCCATCTTGTAGGCAAAGTACTTGTCAGAGGTCTCATACCTCTCGATACGGGCATGAGTCTGAAATACCAATTTCAGCTCTTGGAACATCTCATATGCTCCATGGTATTTCAAAACATTTTTGAATTCCCGGTTCTAAGCCGTAAAGCATGGTGCACTAAACTATCAAGTAGTCATCATTACGAGCTTGCCAAACGTTCATAACGTCTGCATCTGCTCCTGCAATAGGTCTGTCACATAGCGGTGCATCAAGGACATAATTCTTCTGTGCAGCAATGAGGATAATCCTCAGATCACGGACCAAGTCCGCATCATTGCTACTATCATCTTTCAACTTATTTTTCTCTAGGAACATATCAAAAATAAACGGGGAGCTACATCGCGAGCTATTGATCTACGACATAATTTGCAAATACTATCAGGACTAAGTTCATGATAAATTAAGTTCAATTAATCAAATTACTTAAGAACTTCCACTTAGATAGACATCCCTCAAGTCGTCTAAATGATACGTGATCCAAATCAACTAACCCATGTCCGATCATCACGTGAGATGGGGTAGTCATCAATGGTGAACATCTCTATGTCGATCATATCTACTATATGATTCACGTTCGACCTTTCGGTCTCCAGTGTTCCGAGGCCATGTCTGTACATGCTAGGCTCGTCAAGTTTAACCCGAGTATTCCGCATGTGCAAAACTGTCTTGCACCCATTGTATTTGAACGTAGAGTCTATCACACCCGATCATCACGTGGTGACTCAACACGACGAACTGTCGCAACGGTGCATACTCAGGGAGAACACTTATACCTTGAAATTTAGTTAAGGGATCATCTTATAATGCTATCACCGTACTAAGCAAAATAAGATGCATAAAAGATAAACATCACATGCAATCAAAATATGTGACATGATATGGCCATCATCATCTCGTGCTTTTGATCTCCATCTCCAAAGCATCATCATGATCTCCGTCGTCACCGGCTCGACACCTAGATCTCCATCGTTGCGTCGTGGTCGTCTCGCCAACTATTGCTTCTACAACTATCGCTAACGCATAGTGATAAAGTAAAGCAATTACATGGTGTTTGCATTTCATACAATAAAGCGACAACCATAAGGCTCCTGCCAGTTGTCGATAACTTACAAAACATGATCATCTCATACAACAACATATATCACTTCATGTCTTGACCATATCACATCACAACATGCCCTGCAAAAACAAGTTAGACGTCCTCTACTTTGTTGTTGCAAGTTTTACGTGGCTGCTACGGGCTTCTAGCAAGAACCGTTCTTACCTACGCATCAAAACCACAACGGTGATTTATCAAGTTTGCTGTTTTAACCTTCAACAAGGACCGGCCACAGTCAAATTCGATTTAACTAAAGTAGGAGAAACAGACACCCGCCAGCCACCTTTATGCAAAACTAGTTGCATGTCTGTCGGTGGAACCGGTCTCATGAACGTGGTCATGTAAGGTTGGTCCGGACCGCTTCATCCAACAATACCACCGAATCAAAATAAGACATTTGTGGTAAGCAGTATGACGATCACCGCCCATAACTCTTTGTGTTCTACTCGTGCATATCATCTACGCATAAACCTGGCTCTGATACCACTGTTGGGAAACGTAGCATGCAATTTCAAAAAAATTCCTACGCTCACGCAAGATCTATCTAGAAGATGCATAGCAATGAGAGGGGAAGAGTATGTCTACGTACCCTCGTAGACCAAAAGCGGAAGCGTTTGACAACGCGGTTGATGTAGTCAAACTTCTTCTAGTTCCGACCGATCAAGTACCGAACGTACGGCACCTCCGAGTTCTGCACACGTTCAGCTCGATGATGTCCCTCGTCCTCTTGATCCAGCAAGGTGTCGAGGAAGTAGATGAGTTCCGTCAGCACGACGGCGTGGTGACGGTGATGGTGAAGTGATCCGTGCAGGGCTTCGCCTAAGCACTATAAAGATATGACCGGAGGCGTAAACTGTGGAGGGGGACGCCGCACACGGCTAACAATTGATGTTGTGTGTTCTAGGCGCCCCCCTCCCCACATATATATAGGTGGGAGGGGAGGAGAGGCAGCCAGGGGGCGCCCCAAGTAGGATCCGAATCCTACTTGGGGTTTCCCAAGTGGTGCGCCCCTCCCTTCCTTATTTGCCGGAGGGGGAAGGAAAGAGAGGGGGAGAGGGAGGGAAGGGGGAATCCTATTCCCTCTCTTTCCTTTCCCTTCCCCTCTTTCCTTCTCCTTCTTGGCCGGCCCATATGGGGAGCGCACCAGCCCCTTGTGGCTGGTGCGTTTCCCCTCTTGGCCCATAAGGCCCATATCTTTTGCCGGGGGTGTCCGGAACCCCTTCCGGTGACCCGATATGTACCCGGTACACTCCGGAACACTTCCGGTATCTGAATACCATCGTCCTATATATCATTCTTTACCTCTCGACCATTTTGAGACTCCTCATCATGTCCGTGATCTCATCCGGGACTCCGAACAATATTCGGTCACCAAATCACATAACTCATATAATACTATATCGTCATCGAACGTTAAGCGTGCGAACCCTACGGGTTCGAGAACTATGTAGACATGACCGAGACACCTCTCCGGTCAATAACTAATAGCGGAACCTGGATGCTCATATTGGCTCCTACATATTCTACGAAGATCTTTATCGGTCAAACCGTTAAGACAACATACGTTATTCCCTTTGTCCATCGGTATGTTACTTGCACGAGATTCGATCGTCGGT
Source organism: Thinopyrum elongatum (assembly GCA_011799875.1). NCBI lineage: Eukaryota > Viridiplantae > Streptophyta > Magnoliopsida > Poales > Poaceae > Thinopyrum > Thinopyrum elongatum. Next base: position 133,117,616 of record CM022303.1, read on the forward strand.
ATCCACATACCTAGTTCAATCTCGTTACCGGCAAGTCTCTTTACTCGTTCCGTAATACATCATCCTATAACTAACTCATTAGTCACTTTGCTTGCAAGGCTTCTTATGATGTGTATTACCGAGAGGGCCCAGAGATACCTCTCCGATACTCGGAGTGACAAATCCTAATCTCGATCTATGCCAACCCAACAAACACCTTCGGAGATACCTGTAGAGCATCTTTATGATCTCCCAGTTACGTTGTGACGTTTGATAGCACACAAGGCATTCCTCCGGTATCCGGGAGTTGCATAATCTCATAGTCGAAGGAATATGTATTTGACATGCAGAAAGCAATAGCAATAAAACTGAACGATCATTATGCTAAGCTAACGGATGGGTCTTGTCCATCACATCATTCTCCTAATGATGTGATCCCGTTATCAAATGACAACTCATGTCCATGGTCAGGAAACCTTAACCATCTTTGATCAACAAGCTAGTCTAGTAGAGGCTCACTAGGGACACGTCGTTTGTTTATGTATTCACACATGTATTAAGTTTTCCGATCAATACAATTCTAGCATGAATAATAAACCTTTATCATGATTTAGAAAATATAATAATAACCATTTTATTATTGCCTCTAGGGCATATTTCCATCAGCCCTGAGAAGGGGACGATCGATCCTTCCCATCCAGCGCCTGAGTCGGCGTGCGTGGAGGCGTGATCCATGACCTGGTCGATTTTCCGGATAGATCATCCATTGGAAATTGTATAGATATAATAGGCTTAAGTTCAACTGGGCCTGCAAAGCCGATTTCTGTGACTTAACAGATGGCTCATCTCATAAAACAAAATGGTATCTTCTCTCCTTCCGCCTTCCTGCTCGATCTCCCGAGCGATGCAGACGTACAGACCTCAAAACAAGAACAGAGCTTCTCCCTCACCCCCCCCCCCATAATGTCCAAACTAGTACGGGGTACTCCTAGGTTCCAAACTTTTACCCGGGGCGGCCGCCCCTACACGACCCCACGTTGGATTCGCCCCTGTTGGAGATGTATCACTTGGCGGCGACCGGCAGGGGCACTGCCTAGATCCGACCCGTCGGGATCCAGCGGAGTCCCGCAGTGGTTGGCCCTGCTGTTCTTTGTGCTCCAAAACTTCGATATGCTTCATGCCGACCTCCTTGATCTAGATACCGACGGGTTCCAGTCTTCCTCTCGTAGATCTCAGCTTTTGGCACATGGCATCACTGGATATCTAGATCGGAATTGATTCGGTCGGGCGTACCTCATCTTCGGCCAGAGAGGATTCATGAGGGTGTGGCGCGAAGCTTCACTGTCTTTCCGGTGCCATGGGACATGTCTAAGTACAGATTTCCATGTTGTTGACAGTGGTGAAGAAATTCATGGTGGCTGCGATCGGAGACTTGTAATGGCGGAGAGGAGTTTTGGTTTTGTTGAAAAATAGCGGCATAGGTTTTTTCATGTGTGTCGAGTGTTGAGGACTTGCAGTGGTGGCCTTGGCAGGAGGGGGCAGTAACACAGGTGGACAATATTTTTGGGGGTGCTTCTCGAGTATCGAGCCACGATCTCCAGGGTGAAAGCCCAAGGTCTGGCCTTCATTGGTTGTACATGGCAATGGTTTTGCGAAGGCATTGTTTCGGGGATCTTGGACTCTCTCCAGGGTGAAAAATCAAGATAATTGATCGGCCGATGATAACGCTTGTGCATTGTTTCCTTCTTGGAGGCGTCACATTTGAAGAACCTCTTCTGCGGTCCGGGTGTTGTCTTTGGTGGTGGTTAGACTGTTGCTATTACGAGTGTTTCATCACTGCGACAGGGTCTTTGTTTTTATATTTCTCTCTTTTTTATTTTTGTTCTTGGCTATGTGCATCCTTGATGTCTTTGATATCTTGTTGGTGCATAGGCTGGGTGTAATTGGTATCTTTGCGATATTAATATATTCCCTTTATCAAAAATGAAAATGCCTCCTTATGCTAAATACATGAAAGGCATTGTTACTAAAAAAGAAAATACTCGAGGCTGAAATTTCTACTATGCTTGCAAATTATTCGTTTAAAGGAAAATACCTCAGAAGCTTGGAGATACAGGAGTACCTACTATACCATGCTCCATTAATAACAATTATGTTAAAACTGCTTTGTGTGATTTAGGAGTTGGTGTTAGCGTTATGCCTTTCTCTCTATATAAAGACTTGACTTGAGTAAGTTGACACCTACTGAAATTTCTTTGCAAATGGGTGACAAATCAATAGCTATACATGTCGATATTTGTGAGGATGTTCCAGTTGTTGTTTCTAACGTTACTATCTTAATGGACTTTGTTATTCTTGATATGCCCGAGGACGACAACATGTTGGTTATCCTTGGTAGACCTTTTCTGAATACTGTAAGGGCTGTTATTGATTGCAACAAAAGCAAAGTCACTTTTCATGTTAATGACAATGAGCATACATGTATATTTTCCGAAGAAGCAAAACAAAGTGAATAGTATCAATTTCATTGAAAAGATTATGACAATTACTATTATTGGAGGTTTTGAATTTCCTCTCCCGGTTCCCGAAAAGAAATATCAAACTCTTATTGTTGGAACAATGCATATCCCATTTGAGGTAACCTAGTGTTATACAAAAATTCTTTGGTTTTATGTCACTCAGAAATAGTTTGTTAATAAGACCTGATCAAACTTGTTAATGGATTCTTTTGGAGGAGCATATGATCAATGAATTCCATAAGCACAACCTTCTGTAACTCTAGTTTACTTTCTATCATTCTTAGTTTAATAAAGTAAAATGCTATGATTATCCGTTTTCTAAATTATCCGTGCAATAAAAAGTGATCCAGAAATAAAAGTGCTCAAAATGTCCTAAAATTTTAACGCGATTTTTATTGAATAAATAAGAATTTTCGGCACTGGACACACCCTAGGGGTGCACCTATTGTCCACAAGGCAGCGGGGCGCACCCGTCCTGGTGTCTTGTGGGGCCCACAGGACCCCACTCACTTAGTGCACTTGCCCACTTCTTCTTCGTCGTCCAGAAAAAATCATCGTAGCTCTAGTTCTTGTGTTCTTGCCCTGAAACCTGAGATTTTCGATCTCTTTGCTCAAAGCTCCATTTCTGAAGCTTTTTGGAGAAATTATTCCTTGGTATGTGACTCCTCCATTGGTCCAATTAGTTTTTATTCTAGTGGTTTATACTTTGCTTATTTTTCTGCTATTGGTGAGCAAGGAAATAAGCTTGCATGTTGAATTCATTTGTTTCCAAGTAGTTTGAATACTTGATATAGCCACTAGACACTTGTGGGAGTAATTGTAATCAATTATGTTGAGTTTTATTAACCTCTTATTTGTGGTCCAAAAATTTCAGAAATATTCCTGGAAAATAAAGATGTTGAGAAGTTTCCTCAGGGATCCTTCGAGCCAATGTTCCAAGGGAGCTTCAAGTGGAGCATCGGGGCTCAACCTCCCTCGTAGAGCGGAGGTATGGCCATGTGAGTGGCCATGCAACACCTTCATGAGAGAAGCCGGTTTCTGACATGAGTTCGCGCAATTCGTGGCAAATGCCGGATTGACAAACTTCATCGCAGATAAGTGTGGCTAGTATCAACTTCTCACCAACACTTTTGTGCAACACTTCCATTTCATGCCAAGATTGGAAATTCCCATGGTGTGCTTTCACTTATATGAAAGAACCTTCAAGATACCATTTTTAGAATTTTGTGAGATGTGCATGCTGCCTTCTGAGGGTCAGTTGGATGATCCTCGACCTAGCGAGTTTGAGGAATTCATTCCCTCTTTAACTATGGGAGAATCTAGGGGAGTTTTTAAGGCTAGAGTTACTAGTCTGCATTTTCCTGTTGCGCATTACTTTGGTTTATTCATCCCAACTTGTCGAGGAAGATCCGAGACGATCAAGACGTTGTTGGAGCTTGTAGACTTTTTTTGATAGATTGCCAAATTCTCACTCGCACCAAGAACCCAGTTTTGTTTGACCATCTCGTAGGGCATTGAAAACTCCTACCAAACCTTCCTGGCCAGCTCCCGCACACCACATATCATGAACAACATTGTCATACTGTGCATGAGACTGCCAGACGTTCTCATAGCGGAAAGAGTGAGCCACCCATGACCATTTGTTTGCAACACTAGTCCGAAGTTCAACCAGTACGAAACAGTGATCTGACTCGTCACTAGTAATATGCTTTGCATATGCAAACTCAAATAAATTCAGGAGTTGAGTATTCACCAAGGCTCTATCATGCCTGGCTTTCACATTCGTTGCTCCATCTTGCCAATTATCCCATGTAAAGGGAACACCTCTCCATCCCAAATCTTGGAGGGGACAAAAGAGGAACAACCACGTAGAAGACAATTGCACACTCACAGAAAACAACCCCACAATATTTTGTACTCAAGAAAACCATTGTTCAAACTTTTTTTATGAACAGTATAATTTACCGTAGATCCTATTCCCCACGTATCGTGGGGGATAGCGATCAACCGCATACCCCTAGGTCGCTACCGATGTTGTATGGGCCGGCCCATTTTTGGTTATTTTCCACCAATTTAGAGAAGGTTCCTGGGGCGCCCCTATTTCTCGCTTTAAGCGAGACAAGGGGATGCCTCGCGTCGGGGGGAGCCCCAGATGGGCCCGCCCAGCCGTGCGGGAGGCCACACCCTGTTTTTTTTTCTTGTTTTTTGCTTTATTTTTGTACTTTTCTGTATACTTTAAAATATTCTATTACAAAAAACACTCTTCAAAAACATATTTAAAAAATCTTAAACAAGTATTTGAAGAATGTTGAATAAGTATTAAAAAATATTGAACGAGTATTTGAAAAATGTTGAACAAGTATTTGGAAATGTTGAATAAGTACTAAAAATGTTGAACAAGTATTTGAAAAATGTTGAATAAGTATTACAAAATGTTCAACGAGTATTTGAAAAATGTTGAAAAGGTATTTGAAATGTTGAATAAGTATTAAAAATATTGAACGAGTATTTGAAAAAATGTTGAATAAGTATTAAAAAATGTAGAACAAGCATTTGAAAAATGTTGAACAAGTATTTGAGAAATGTTGAATAAGTATTAAAATGTTGAACAAGTATTTCAAAAATGTTGAATAAGCGTTCAAATAATGTTGAACGTGTATACAAAAAATGTTGATCACTCATTTGAAAAATGTTTTTGACATATACAAAAATGTAGAGTGAAAAAAAAATGAGAAATAACAAAAACAAAAACAAAAAAGGAGAAAATGAAAAAAAACTTAAGAAACAAATGAAAAAACCCGGAGAGGAAAAAAACAAAAGAAAACAGAGAAAACCAGAGAAGAAATAAAAAAACCAACAAAAAACCAAAAATAAGAGGAGGAAATAGAAAACCCGTTATTTTCCTCAAGTAGTTCGTCTGTGCTATTCTAAGATGAACTCTACCCGTTACTGTGCAGGCTTTAGCGAAGCAAGCTATTCGTCTCGCTTAAAGCGAGAAATAACTCTTGCGAGGTTCCTGAACCAGTTTTCTTCTTCTAGTTTGTTCTTTCATTTATCTTTATTTTTTTTTCCCTTTTCTTTTCTGCTTTTTCCTTTTTATTTTTTATTTTCTGTTAATTTCTCTTTCTTATTCTATTTCATCATTTGTGATCGGTTTTCAAATTTGCATATGTTTTTTGAAAACATGAATATTTTTGAACTCTTCAACATGCTTGTAATATAGGAACATTTTTTGTAATCATAAATATTTTTTGAATCCACAAACATTTTATGATTTTCCAAACATTTTTTCAAAATCATGAATATTTTTTTAATGTGTGAACATTTATTTCAAAATCACAAACATTTTAACCTGTGAACAAATTATGAACTCCCAAACATTTTTTCAAAATCATAACATTGTTTGAATTCTGAACATTTATTCAAAATCACGAACATTTTTTAATATTGGACATTGTTTTTCAAAAACAAGAACACTTTTGGAATTCGTGAACATTGTTTGATTGCCCAAATATTTTTTGAACCCATGGACATTTATGATTTTCTGAACATTTCCTCAAATCACAAATACTTTTTGAATACGGCAACATTTTTGTTGCAAAACAACAGATACTTTCTGAATATGCTAATAATTTCTGATTTCTAGAACATTTATTTGAGATCGCGAACATTTTTGGAATTCCTGAAAATTGTTTTTCAAAATTGTGAATTTTTTTGCATTCGCGAACATTTTTGGATATACTAATATTTTTAGAAATACCGGACCATTTTTTAAATCCGTGAACATTTTTCCCAAAAAAAATCAAAATCATGGTTTCTGAACTTTTTTTACAATCCCTAACATTATTTGTTGTTTTTTTTGATTTTTTTCCTGAAATCCCAAACAAAAAGAAATGAGAAAACCAAAAAACCGGGCCGCCCATCCCCTCACTTACGCCGGTCGAAATCATGTGCATATCATACCTACTAGAGCGTAAAGCGTGCTTTTGTCGCGCTGTTTCTCAGTCTTAATTCTTTTTTTTTACTATTTTAGTTACAGGTGAACACTTTTGCACCGAAAATTAAAGAACCAAGCTGAATTGAGTTTACCGATATTCGTGGTTTATTTGGTTTACGGTGTTTGGTTCAATGTTTCCATCGCTAGTTGTTTATGTTCGGATGTATCGCCAGTTTTCATACTATCAGATCATATAATGGAAATGGGTCTCCATTTTCTTTAACTTATCTTATTTTGCTAGCACCTGTACTACCACAAGGCCTGCCTGTAATCTCTGTCGTGGCTCATGTTGGCATGGTTGTCCTCCAATGCCTGATTTTTCTGTTCTGGCTCTTCCCGACGCTAGCACGACGTGCATCATCCATCATAAATCTATCACTCGAGGAGCCCGACGGTGAAGAAGGAGAAAACCGCGACTCAATCGCTCGTCGTAGAACCATCATGCTGGCACAACCCCCCTAACAAACGCATCGAAGCAGAAATCCAGTTCATCCCTCACGCACATATGTGCAAGCCCATGACGCTCACTTCTGTTAGCTATTAGTCCCCCTTATGGGCCATCTGTAGAAGCAAAGGAAAAAACAAAAAGGAGGCAAAATGGAAAAAAGTGGAGAGGATATTTAAAATGTTTCCAAAAATGAAATATTAATGAATTTAGGAAAACTTGTAAAATAAAAAAAATATGAATTTAAAAAATATTCATGAATTCAGAAAATGTTTGTAATTTCTGAAAAGGTCTATGATTTTTTTTAAATCCTTGCTAATTTAAAAAATCGCAGCTTAAAAAAGTTCATAAATTTAGCAAATGTTCTTGAATTTCAACAAAAGTTCTCTAAATTTAACTTTTGAGAATGTTTAAAATATTCATGAATTTACAAATGTTCATGAATTTAAAAGGAGCACAGAAAAATTACCTCAATGCACCTCTAATATATCTGTTTGATTGAGAGTCAACTAATGTGAGACGGAAGGAGTGGTACTTAATATGGGACAGATGGAGTAGTACTTAAGAGATGGCTCTAAAAGTTACCTCGATGAGCTTGCTTCAATTATGGCTTCGTATGGTGAGTTCATCTGGCAATGTTTTACCCCATAGCTCATGTACTTCTTGAGTTTAGTTGCTAACACAAGCAAAATTAACTAAGCATCAAACTTCACTATACTTGTTTTAGTTGGGGCGCTAGACCGAGGCTATGGTGAACCGCCTATGCTACCCACGGCCCCACCAGTGAGGTCTGGTTTTATAGCTGTCCTTCCTTTGGGTTTCTACTCAGTCGGCTGTGTGGTACTAAACATAACCTAGTCCTTCCATGATGCCACCCGGTGCCATAGTTTAGGCCCAAACTGGCAGCCGTAGCAGGCCTTATCATGTTACAACATGGGCTTGGATGTTCTTTTTCCGTTTTCTCTACACGGACAGACGAAGTCCACTCGAGAAAAAAAATGGATCTCTCCCAAGGCTCCATTTCCTGGGAGCTTAGTAACTCAAAGGATTCGGCGCGTAGGTAGGTCGGGGAATAGGACCTCCATAGCTTAATGGCGTGGTTATACCTCGCTCGACGCGACTTGTATGATAGCCCCGCCTGAGGGAGCGACATACTGGGCCGGGCCATCTCGCGGGAGGCCACACCTAGGTTTTTGTTTTTGTACTTTTCCACGTCTTTTGTTTTCGTTCTTAAATTTTTTTTTCACCTTTTTGTATACTTTCAAATACATTGTTAACATATATGTATGTGTGTGTGTATGCACACACACACACACTACACTACATATTTTTTTTAAATATATTAATCCAGCATTTGAAAATTTTAAACATGTATAAAAATAATGTTTCTTATCTATATGAACAATGTATATAAAAATATAAATTATGTATGAAAAAAATATTGATAATCTATTTAAAAAAGTGTTAACCAAGCATTTGAAAAAAACGATTGTTTATAAAAAAATCATATATTTTGAAAATGTTAAACATGTATAAAAACTGTTCCTGGTGTATAACAAAATTATACATTGTGTGTGAAGAAAAAAGTCATCAAACAAGAAAGTTATAAAAAGTGTTAATCATGTATTTTAGAAATAACATAGATGTACAAAAAAAATATTCCTGATGCATATAAAAAGTGTAGAACGTCTATCGAGAAAATTGAACATAAAAACATAAAAATTAAGAAAATGTTGGACGTGTTTAAATCTTTATTTTTTCTCATATATTTGCAAAATGTAAAACATATATTAAAACAATCTTTCCTAATATATAACAAAAAATTACAATGCGTATGGAAAAAGTAGTCATCAAACAGAAGTTTTTTTAAAAAATGTTAAAGGTCTACAAAATATATATGTCCCTGATGTATTTTTGAAAATACAATCGTGTATTAAAAAAACCTGAACATTAGAACATATTTTTTTAAATGTTGGACATGTATAAAAATGTTAATCATAAATTTCAAAAGTATTAATAATGTATTAAAAATATATACTAAAATATACAATGTGCAAGAAAAAAGTAGTAAGCAAACATATATACTTTTTTAAAATATTAACCATGTATTTTAAAAATGTTAAACAAAGCATAAAAAATGTTCTTGATGCATACATAAAATGTACAAAATGGGTGTGCAAAAACATAGACATGTGTTGAATAGAAAAAGAATAAAAAGCGGTGAAGACCGAAGAAACAAAAGGAACACCTCGGAAACGAAGAAAAAGGAAAACCCCAATAGTTTTAGGGGGTTAAAGATACATATCTCCTTCCCAATGGGTAATGGGCCCATCCTCGGGGCTAGTGCCGAAACAGAGCTAATTGCCTGGTTCTGGCTCAAATCCGGGAGCCCCTATTTGACGCTCTTTGTGTTAAATAGGCAATTCCACGCACAGGAGGAAGCCTGACTAGGCAGCCCATTGTGCCGCATCACATTGAGCGGTACTATGGGCCGAAAAGAATCGCAAAAAAGTGCGACGCACTAGCGAGGAATCGAACTGGTGCCCCTGGTGAATGTGTGTTCCTAGCCTGTGAAACGGACTAGCATTGTTGATTGTAAAGCAACACATACCTTAAAGAACCAACCATAGTCGCAGATCCGGATTGCGCTACTATAGTGAACCAGAATCGGTTACTATAGTGAATATTTTTTTGAAACAAATTGAGAAACATATTGAAAAAGTGTACATTTTTATAAAAGTGTATATTTTGGAAAAGTACGAATATTTTTTGAATTTGTGAACAAATTTTCAAAAACATATACATATTTTGGAATATCATTTTTTTAAATTTGTGAACAAATGTTTAAAATTTTTCAAAGAAGTTTTAAAAATGTGAACTTAAAATTCAGAACAATTTTTTAATTTGTGAACAAAAATCTGAAAAATAGAACATTTTATGAATTTCCAAACAAAAATTTTAAACCAAGATTTTTTTCTTGAAATACAAACATTGTTTTGAATTTGTGAAAAAATTGAAACGGCGAAGATTTTTGGAAATTCCTGAACTTTTTTTATTTGTGAACAAATTTTGAAAACAAGGAAACAAATAAAAGTCGTGAACATTTTTTGAATTTGTGAACAAATTGAAAACAAGAACAATATTTGAAATTTGCAGGTTTGAACTAATCTCAGTACAAAAATGTGATACTTATTTTGGATTGGAGGGAGTAAATTTTTGAAAAAGTGAAAAGGGAAACAGAAAAAACAAGGAAAAGAAAAATAATGCAATTTTTTTTAAAATTTCATATTTTCTAAAAAAACAATAAATATATTTTGAAATTTGAATAGTATTTAAAATTCTCGAGTATTTTCTCACATAAAAGAGATAGAAAAAGAAACAGAAATAGAAAAGATAAAAGAAAAATGAAGAAAAAACCTGGTTCAGGAACCTTCTAGAAGGTTCTCAAAACCGGTAAAAACTGGCTGGGAACCTTCTAGAATGTTCCATCCCCGGTTCGTTCTAATTCTATTGTATACGCAAATGGGCCCGCCCATCCCCGGTTCGCTTGGTTCCCCTCTTTTGCGAAGCCCCGTCATTTTGACGCATTGAGCGTCATACATAGTTTTTTCTCTCGAATCCCTCCTGCCATAGAAAAACCTGCCGCTGCCACCGACCGAGACAACAAGAGCCGCCGCCGCCCCGCCTGGTCATGTCGTCGCCGCTTCTGCGGAACGCTCGTCTCTTCGCCGCGCCGTCTTCTAGGAGACCCCCCCCCCCCCCCCCCCACCCCACCCCACCCCACCCCACCGGCGCGGCCTCGACCTCAGGTGGTAACTTCCGCGTGACCCTGTTCGGTTAATCCCCTCACCAAAGGGATTGAAGGGGATTGGAGAGGTTTGAAGGGGATTTTGACTTGCAAGGGATTTAATCCCTTCCAAACCTCTTCAAACCCTGCCGAACCGAACAAGCCCTGTATTCTCCGCCCACAGGATCCCCTCACCTCTCTGTTTGGTTCATCCATCATGGTAGTTGTGATGGTAAACTGTTATTGTGAATCAGTTCTGTTGTACTGCTACTGTTCCTGTTGAAACTAGGAGTGGTACTGCATGTGTTTGCCGTCATGATCATTTCTAACAAAATGCATGTTTTTTTTGCCTCAGGTTCCAGTGATTGTCACTTAAGTTATAAAGGTTCGACGTTTCCTGATTGCGCAGGCAGGTCTGATCTCTGCACACGCACCCTCCCCTTTTTAATTTAATTAGATAAATATCGTATTCAATACCATGACAGCAATTTCAAGCCCAGTCAATTTCAATAATTACAGGTTCTAGACCCAGAAGAAATAGACATATTCCTCAATTAACGCAAAAGTACAATTTCAATCGAAACTTAAAAAACTACAACCAAAGTTTAAGAAACAACAACCGGAACTTAAGTTTCGATTGTTGATGTTTTATTCGAATCCGAAAGGGCCAGACCTGTATATATATATTACAAAGAAAGTAATCTAGCTTGTTGATTCCTACCACTTAATCTTAATTTATTGTATCTTCCTGGAGAGGGAACTCTGGGAATACTAATTCCAGTTTTGTTATAGTTTTTTTTCTTGGCCTGAGCAGCGACTCTGTATTGGCTTTTGTTATAGCTTTTTTTCTATTTTTGTTGAACTGCCTTTCTTTCAGGGAACACCTTTGTATCCTAAAATTGATGTTATGCTATGGGACTCACAGAAGTTTGCCCTTGACTGAAAGAAGTTTGTATTGTAGATTGTTTTTGTATATCTTCACTTTTCTGCACAAAAGTAGATCATGTTTTTGATTTATATTATCTAATGAAACCAAATGCTGTGTCCCTGAGAAACCAACTTCGTATTTTTGGCAGACTTACCATTTGCTCCTCTCAGGCTGTGTTTGAATATTTTCTTAGGAGGGAATGCTCCCCTCGGCATTTCTTTTAGCCATTTCGTTTGTATAAGTTTTTGGGCTTACTGATCCTTCTGACATTTTTTCAGATGACAAAGGTAATGGATGGGATTTAGGATTCTTGAATCATCTGAAGCCAAACCTGCGAAGAGCTCACGGCTGGAGAAAATAGTTGCTCCGGTATTGAAATCATGTCGATTTAGATTCGTCTATTGAAGTTTTATTTTGATTTACCTTTTTTTTAACTATTATGTCTGTTATATCTGAAATCTGTTTTGTCTCTCCCCACTTGTATATCTTGCTATCTTGGGATCGGCATGGATCTTTTCTAAATTGAGAATAAGGTTCTATTAGCTGCTGGTGCAGTTTGGTGCTTAAGATCTTAGCATTACCAACTTATTTTTGAGAACCTGGAAAAAATTGCGCACTGAATGTCTTAGTTGGCCTGTGAAATTAGATGGTTCTTGTGACTCCGGTCTGATTATTTTTAATTACCATTTGTGAAATAAGTTTCAGTGTAAGATTAGCTATTTACATAGCAATGGAGCTATTGTCCTTTTCAGTCCTTTCCCTGCTATGAAATTAGATGGTTCTTGTGAGCCATGTGGTTTCTTTGGTCTTATATATACTTTTAGGTAACATCTGTCAAATAAGTTTTTGTGTAAGATTAGCTATTCTGTAGTTCAAAAAGGCGCTCTCACCTAGGCGTGCTTAAGCGCTGGGCGTTGGCACAAAGCCTTGCTTTGGCCCCAGCTGCTCAAAAAAGCGGCCGGCGAGAAATCAGTCTTTTCTGGTGAGGAATCAATCTCCCCAGCAAGGATTCATCCTCCGTGACAAGGGTTCAACCACTCCGACAACAAGTCGACTGATTCCGGCGAGGGATCGAGATTCTCTGGCTGGTTCTCATCGGTGCAGCAAAGGGAGACAGGAAGAGGGAGAGAGGCGGCGCGAAGAGGATACCTAGATTTTCGTTCTGATTGTGCACGTATGGGAACTTTTAGTAGATGAATAGGAAGATGGGCTGGTGGTTTAATGGGCTAGGCTAGCCCATCTAGCATATTTCTTCATAGTACAGTCATTCCTTCATGCTACAGTGCTAAACGCCTAAGCACGCCTAGGCAGCGCATAAGCGAGTTGGGTGCGAGTAGGTCCCAAAACACATAATTAACGTTCAACGCCTTTTTGAACTTTGGCTATTCACATGGCAACTGACTTAGTGTCTTTTTCAATCATTTCCCTGCTGTATTAATTAAGGTTTTATGAATTTTACATCTTCGACAGGAGGCTAACAGTAACAATGATTTGAAAGCACCAGTTTCTGCGCGCTAGCATTGTGATGTCTTCATTGGATATTTCTGGTTTCTTGTATTTGTATTTGTACTGTTTTCACTTAAATCATTTGCTTTATTGTCTCTTACTTACTTTTGTTACATAAGTGTAGGTCGCCCTTATACTTTGAGCCTGGTTAGTTACCTACCAAGGCTCCAATAATTTAAAGATAGTGGTAGTTTTGATGATGCATGTGGTGCAAACAGCATAATAATATGAAACCTTGTCCGTAGAGTGCTATGTTATCTAGTTCATCTCTGTCATGTGTGTGGGCTCGACCAACAGCAATGACATTGCTGTGGTTATTAGATTGCCTGTATTGGATTAGGTTTTTTTTCTTTTCAGTTTTCTGTTTGATGGATGAAGAAGTTATCATCAAGAGTTTTAGTTTGAATCAGCGAATTAGGACTTTATTATATCAGTTGGTTTGTTTTCATTGGATGTTCCACATACGAGTTTAGACTCCTAAGGAACAAGTCAAGTCAGACCTATATAAAAGGCAAGTAGCACTGGTTGGTTGTATTACTGATTTGTTGCTGTTCCTGGTAGGGTTCTCTCCTTCTTGGCAATCCTGATGTACAACTAGGTTGCTGAGAACATCAGGTTTAATTAATTACTGTCATGTTGAACTAGGGCCAGTTTTCCCGCAGTTTTAGAATAGGCAACGGAAAAAAAAATGTGAACATGTACTTATGTCCACATCATGGGCCCATAAGGCCCATTCTCAACCTAGAAGAGGGACCAAACATTGTCTGATCACTAGTGTCGCTTCAGACCAGATTGAGCACGTCTCTCTCATGTTCCACATGGTATCAGAGGGCATGGACTTGGAGGCGGTGGGGCTCCTCTAGGTGAACGGGCGCATCCCCCCCCCCCCCCCCCCCCCGTCTCGTGGCAGGGCCGCGTGGTGGCCTGGAGCTGTGCAACGGCTGCAGCAGAGGGCAGCGCACAGGAGGCGGGCTGTGAGTGAAGGTGCTGCTGGAGGGTTGCTGCGGCTGCTGTAGGAGGAAGAAGACAAGAAGTGTTGAGGTGGTGCTCTGCAGGCAGAGGTGAAGGAGAAAGGTTGGTACCCTGCGGACTGTGGCTGCTAGTGGTTGCTGCGGCTGCTGTAGGAGGAAGAAAGATTGAGGTTGGTGCTGCTGGCACTACTGGCTGCGCTTGGTGCTGGTTGCGAGTTATCCTGGTGGTTGCTGTTAGCTGAGCTGAAGTGAGTGATCTGGTGGTTGTGTTGCTGCTGTTGTGTGGGTGCTGATTGCAGAGGAAGGAGGAGAGAACTAGGGGGAGGCAATCATGGGAGCTGAACTTACTGCTGCTATAGAGAAACTTACACAGCTCATGAATGCGAAAGCTGCCTAGGGGTTACCTCCTGCAAGTGGCGCCATTGTTGTGCCCCACACGGACCATAGTTCAAGCTTGAGCTCATGCCCAATGATGTCAAGTTGAATAGCGTTGGCAGCTACTTGAGCTAGTCGCTAACAGGGCGTGGACAAGAGCAAGCTGCACCGTGATGCGTGTGAGTTTGCTAAACATGAGAACCTCATATGTGAGTAAGGGGATTGGGAGCATATTTCCTTTAGTTTTAATCCACTCTGATGTATGTACATGTCCAGTGTTATTTGTCAATGGTATGAAGTACTTCGTTATGTTCATTGATTGCCATTCGCGGATGACTTGGGTCTATCTTCTGAAACATAAAGATGAAGTGTTTCAATGTTTCAAAGTTTTTTATGCACTTGTTCAGACTCGATTTAATGTGAAAATTCAAGCACTCAGACCTGACAACGGCACCGAGTATGTTAACAAGTAGGATGCAAATTTGGAACCTTTAGGGTATCCTCCGACCCTACTTAGTTCAGCCAAATGAACTAAAGTTTCAAAATTGAGGTGATTCTGAATTTTTTTAGTTCATTTAGTTGAACAAAAGAGGGTAATAGGGTACCCTCAAGGTTTCAAATTTGCATGCCTATTAACAAGGTAATTGGTGCTTTCATGTTGGACAAGGGCATCCTGCATCAAACATCTTGTCCGGACACACCTCAGAATGGAATGGCACAAGGAAAAGTCGCCACCTGCTAGAGGTGGCCCGGGCATTGGTGTTCACCATGAATGTGCCCAGGTTCTTGTGGAGTGAAGTTGTCATGATGGTCACCTTCTTGATCAACCACAAGCCATCCCGGGTCACATGTATGAAATCAACGTGTGAGTTGGTTTTCACAGAAAATAAATTTCCAGTTCCCCCCAAGGTGTTCTGTTGCACTTGTTTTGTTCATGGTCATAGGCCATCAGTAAACAAATTGGATCATCGGGCAGTCAAGTGTATCTTTATTGGGTATTCTTCAGGACAAAGAGGGTACAAATGCTGGAGTCCGTCTGAGAGGCGGACATTTGTGAGCATGGATGTTACGTTTCGTGAATCGGAACCTTTTTATGGTGAGAAAACTGATCTAAATGTCTTGTTTGAAGAACTTGACTAATGTCCCCAACCGGAAATTGGTCAAGAGGTGGGAGAGTAGTAGCACACAGATGCAGATGATGCAAGTCGCCTTTAGCAGCATGCGGCTCATTAGTAACTCTTGTGGTGCATGTAATACAAGCATTAGCTTCCACCAGTGATGTAGTTACACCGGCTCAGACTGGTAGTGTGACGAGGTGGACAGCATGACAGAGCAAGATGAACAACTAAAGGTGTATTCACGAAAGCATGCACCAGCTCAGATTGGTAGTGTGCCAAGGTGGACAACAGAGCAAGAGGAGCAGCTAAAGGTGTATTCACGGAAGCAAGGTGATGGGGTTGCACATCAGGGGGCAACTAGATCAGCCACTGACGGAACAACAGGGTAGTACTGATGTGATTTTCATCTCCTCTGACGGGGACCAGGCTGAGGGGTTAATTAAGGGGAAAATTGCTTTGAGAACTACTCGAGCAACAACAGGGATACCAGAGAAATGGTATGGGTTTGATGACAATGGTATAGGAAAGTATGTCTCCTATGAAGCATTATCTTCATCCCACAAAACATTTGTTGCTTCTCTTCAGTCTGTGTCAATTCCGAGAAGAAGGCAAAGGACTCAAAGTGGCGAGTGGCCATGGTGGAAGAGCTGGAGGCTCTGTGTAAAAACAAGACATGGGTACTAACATCCCTTCCAACAGGAAAGAAGGCAGTCAGCTGCAAGTGGGTATACACTGTGAAGTAGAATGCAGAAGGACATGTTGAAAGGTACAAAGCAAGGCTTGTGGCGAGGAGGTACAACCAGACATTGAATACGATGAGACCTTTGCTCCAGTAGCAAACATGAACACCACGAGGATTCTGATCTCATATGCAGCCGACTAAGAATATACCCGAATAATCGGGGAGGCGTGAACCGACTAAGAATCCTGTCAGGGAGGAGTACATCACATCTAGCTTACAAAATGTGGCATTCCAGCCATTCCCATCTAAAAGAGGAATTGTGTGAACCGACATGACTAGACCCACCCCCACCCCCACCCCACCCCGTCGTCGTTGTGTTCTACTCCCCTCCTAAAAAGTCTCACCGCTCCCTTAATCCTCGATGCTCCCTCAACACTAGCCGCTTTTCTCTAGCCTTGGCACAAACTTCCCATTCGCTACTTTCTATCTCCACCTCTGACACGACCTCCTGTTGAACCGGTATGGGCCCTAGCCCATCTAGATCTGGCTCTTGGGCCCAAGCCCATGAGAGGGGGTGACCTAGAAGAGGAGCCCCCCTTGTCCCAGTCCCGAGCAAGCCGCCACACAAGGGACACACTCGTGCGAGCCACCAGACAGCAGCTCGATCCAGTCTGGAGGTACCTCTCCCTCGAATCAACATGGTATCAGACCAGGCTATGGAGGCGGCGGCGGCGGCAGCGGCGTAGTTGCTCGCCGGCGAGGTGGCGGGGTCCGGCGGGGCCAGGTGCGACGAGAGACAACTGCGTGCGGGGCTGTGTGCGCGCGCGAGAGGCGGCTGTGTTGTGACACGAAGGAGTGGGACCGGCAGGAGGAGAGGCAGAGGAGGATAGAGAGGCAGCACCTGAGGGTGCAGGAGGAGGAGGAGCTGCGTGCGGGAGCAGGACAGGCAGGAGGCCCAGGTGGCCAGGTGGAGGAGGAGGACGCTAGGAGGAGAGGCGGCTGGCAGGGGTGATCTGGTGCAGGCTGCTAGAGTGCTCGATCTGGAATAGGAAGAGCTTGGGCTGGACTGCTGGAGTGTGCTGCTGCTACTGCTCCTACTCTCCAAGAGTTGTTGACTCTGCAGCTTGCTCGTGAGGGGCTGTGAGCTGCTGCTGTGTGCTTTACTAAGTTTTTTTTTCCTGTGGACTTGCTGCTGCGTGCTTGGTGCTGCGGTGGTGGTGGTGCTGTTTGGGAAAGAAGACTTGCTGAGGCTAAGTTCTGCTGTTGCTGTTGAGAGCTGCTACAACTGAAGTGTGTAGTCCTGAGGGTTGCTGCTGCTGATTATCCCGCCAAACGATGGCTGAACCAAATGCTCCTGCCGAGGCTTTCGAGAAGCTCGCTAAGATCCTCGCCGAGTCCAAACTCTGGGGCCATCGTTCCTCGACAGGAAGTGGCTCAAAAGCTCGAAATGTCGCCCTTGGACATGAAGCTAGAGGGGGGCACCAATTATTTGAGCTGGTCTAGGAGGGCTTTGTGGGCTGTGGAGCAGAAGGAGCTTGATGGACATTTGTTGGGCACCGTTGTAGAACCAGGGGACAAGAGTAGTGCAGAGGGCAAGAGGTGGAAGGTCATCCACTCTGTACTTATGGTGTGGTTGTTGAACTCCGTGGTGCCCTCCATTGGACGCTCTGTGGAGGGGCTATCCACACCTGCTGAGATATGGAAGATTCTATCCACCCAGTACTCTGGCAAGGGCAATGTTATGCTCATTGCTCAGATTGAGGACAAGATTAGGGTGTTGCGCCAAGATGATGGCATGTCAGTGATGACATACGTGGCAGAACTGCAGGCTTTGTGGGCTGACCAGGATAACTGTGATCCCCTGGAACTCTATGACGCGGCTTCAATCGAGTCAGGGCACAAGTGGATGGCACGCAGGCGTGTGCTCAAATTTTTGGATGGCCTCAAAGGTTGCTTTGATGCCAGGAAGGCTTCCCTGTTGCACCAACCTAGTCTGCCTACCATTCCCGAGGATATTGCAGCGATGACTCGAGAGGAGGTGCGCCTATTTCTTGAGCATGCAGACATGAAGGTTGTGCCAGCTTCGACCTTTGCAGTCACTGAGCGCATGGAGTGAGGAGATCCCACCAAATGTCATATATGTGGGGAGGTAAGTCACTGGAAGAGAGAATGTCCAACTCGTGGCAGAGGCAGGGGATATAACAGAGGGGGAACAGGCAGAGGCAGAAGTGCTAGAGGCAGAGGTGGATACTCAGAGATCTCATGGGGCCAGGCTGCTAGAGGCAGAGTTGGCTACCCAGGACACTCAGGGGGTCAGAGGGCTCACATGGCCGTTGCAGGAGACACTGGGACGTCCAAAGGCAAAGATGTAGATTATGTTGTCCATGGAGATTTTGCTCACTGGGCCTCCACTGATGAAGGTAATCCGGAAAGAGCATCTCTTGCTACTAATGAGAGTGCTCCAGAGTGGGTTCTCGACTCTGGAGCATCTAAGCATGTTGCTAGTAAATCCTGCGTGTTTGAGTCTTACAATAAGCATCCTCCCTCTCACACGGGCACGATACAAACGGCTGATGGCACAAAACAACCTGTCATAGGGGTTGGTACAGTAAAGTGCACTCCGACCATTTCCCTATCGTCAGTTTTACATGTGCCAACCTTTCCCGTCATTTTGGTCTCTTTCAGTGCTCTCGTTGATCAAATAGATTGTCGTGTGATCCTTGACAAGTTTGGTTGCTTGATTTAGGAGCGACAGACGAGCCAGACGGTTTGGACTGGCACCAGGCATAGGGGGCTCTGGTACATGGACCAGGAGGTGCAGCCGGACTTGGTGTGTGCTGCGACCATGGAGGACAAGGAGAAGCAGGCGATGATTCATCACTGTAGGATGGGGCATGTATCTTTTGATAAGATGAGTAGAATATTTTTGGATGTTATGTGTGGCATAGGCAAGGGCAAGCTGGCGTGTGATGCTTGCGAATATGCAAAACACACACGAGTCTCATATGTGAGTAAGGGGCTCAGGAGCATATCTCCTTTTATGCTTATTCATTCGGATGTATGGACTAGCCCCGTGGTGTCAATGAATGGGAAGAAGTATTTTGCTACCTTTATTGACTGCTATTCTCGTATGACTTGGATACTTGATGCGTTACAAGGATGAGATGTTTATTTGTTTTCAGAACTTCCATGCTCTTGTAAAGAACAAGTTTCAGGTGCAGGTCAAGGTGCTCCGGACTGAGAATGGCATAGAGTATGTGAACAACAGTTTTGGGGCTTTCATTGCTGACCAAGGGATTCTACATCAAACTTCATGTCCGGACACCCCCCCCCCCTCAGAATGGAGTGGCCGAAAGGAAGAATCGTCATATTCTTGAGGTTGCTCGGTCGTTGATGTTTACCATGAATGTGCCTAAGTTCTTGTGGGATGATGCAGTTATGACAGCCACATACTTGATCAACCGGACACCTTCCAGGATACTAGGCATGAAATCTCCGTCTGAGTTGCTCGTTGGAGATAATAAGTTTGTTGTTCCCCCAAAGTTGTTTGGTAGTACCTGCTTTGTTCGTGATCACCGACCTTCTGTTGGAAAGCTTGATCCTCGGGCAGTGAAGTGTGTCTTTCTGGGATACTCGTCTAGTCAGCAAGGGTATAAATGTTGGTGTCCCTCTGAAAAACACAGGTTTGTAAGTATGGATGTTACCTTCAGGGAGTCTGAGCCATTCTATGGTGAGCCGACTGATCTCAGTCTACTGTTTGCAGAGCTTGACCACCTACACGAGGGAGAGAAGGATGTGTCTCATACTCATGGTGATTCTGTGGACATTAACACTGATAATGATGTGCGGGCTCAGGTTCAACCAATAGTGGGTACAATTCCGGTTAGTACCCTCACTGATGATGATGTGCAGGCTCATGTCGAGCCAACTGTCAATACACTTAAGATTGGTGCTCTCCATGTTCCTGTTCGGGATCGATGGCAGACGAATACCTTGGTGTACTCTCGACGGCAACCACAAGTGCAGGGGGAGCAGCAAGGCAGGGAGGCAAGAGTGCAGGGGGAGCAGCAAGGCAGTGAGGCAAGAGTGCAGGGGGAGCAGCAAGGCAGTGAAGCAAGCTCATCTAACACAGTGGAGCTGCCCATTGCATTGCGAAAACCTACACGTGAAGCGGGAAGGAAGGGTGAGGTAGCAAGGAAGGCTCTGGCAAAGGATGATGCTTGTGATGACCTTGATATTGGCAATTTTGTGTCTTACAAGGCTTTGTCACCTTCATACAAGGCGTTTGTTGCCTCTCTACAAACTGTGTCTATCCCTAAGGATTGGAAGGTTGCGAAGCAAGATCCGAAGTGGCGTGAATCGATGATAGAGGAGTTAGAAGCACTGGAAAAAAACAAGACATGGGTGCTAACCACATTGCCGGCAGAAAAGAAAGCAGTGAGTTGTAAGTGGATTTTTACCGTGAAGCAGAATCCTGAGGGCGAGGTGGAACGGTATAAGGCTAGATTCGTTGCCAGAGGATATAGTCAAACTTATGGAATTAGCTATGATGAGACATTTGCTCTAGTTGCAAAGATGAACATAGTAAGGGTATTGGTCTCGTGTGCTGTAAACTTTGGGTGGAAATTGCACCAGTTAGATGTCAAGAATGCCTTCTTACATGGTGACTTGAAAGAAGAGGTATACATGGAGATACCACCATGTTTTGGCACAGAACAGACTCGGGGAAGGTATGCAGGCCGAAGGAATCCTTGTATGGTCTGAAGCAATCGCCGAGGGCATGGTTTGATAGGTTCAGACGGGCTGTTTGGAATATGGGGTATGGCCAATGTAATGGTGATCACACGGTGTTCTATAGACACACTGATAAGAAGATCACCATTCTTGCAGTGTATGTTGATGATATCATCATCACTGGAGATGATGAGGAGGAAATAAAGAGAGTGAAGGGGTGTCTGAGCAAGGAGTTTGAGGTAAAAGACTTGGGCAATCTAAAGTACTTCCTTGGCATAGAAGTGGCTCGGACAGAGAAGGGAATATCTTTGTGCCAACGAAAATACACCTTGGATCTCTTGGCTGACATGGGCATGATGGGATGTCGTGCAACCCCTACTCCGATTGAACAAAATCATCAAGTAACAGCACAATCAGGTGAGCTAGTGAATAAGGCCCTGTTTGTTTGGGCTTTTGCTTCTGCTTTTGCAGCTTTTCCACTCTGGCCAAAAAGCCATAAAAGCTCCTAAATAGGTGCTTTTGGAGCTTTTTTGGCTTTTGATGAATCAATGTAACAATATTGAGCTCCAAAAGCCATAAAAGCTCCAAAAGCACCTATTTAGGAGCTTCTATGGCTTTTTGGGCAAAGTGAAAAAGCTGCAAAAGCAAAAGCAAAAGCCCAAACAAACAGGGCCTAAGGAAGATTATCAAAAGATGGTTGGGAGGTTATTGTACTTGTGTCATACCAGGCCTGACATTACGTATGCCGTGGGGGTGGTGAGCAGATACATGCATGAACCAAGGAGTGGGCATCTTGATATTGTTCACAGAATCCTGAGATATTTGAAGGGGACTCCGGGTAAAGGGTTGTGGTTTGCGAAGAGTGGACATCTTGAGGTGGATGGCTATAGTGACTCTGATTGGGCTAGCTGTCAAGATGATAGAAGATCAACTTCAGGCTACTGTGTGTTTGTGGGAGGAAATTTGGTGTCATGGAGAAGCAAGAAACAAACTGTTGTGGAGCATTATCTCAAGGGTTGTGTGATATGCTCTGGGTGAAGCACCTATTATGCGAGTTGAAGCTTTTGAGGAAGGGACCCTTGAGGGTGTGGTGTGACAATCAGTCAGCTATAGCCACTGCTAATAACCCAGTTCAACATGATAGGACGAAGCATGTGGAAATTGATCGCTTCTTCATTAAAGAGAAACTTGATGCTGGGATCATCAGCCTTACTCATGTCAGCTCTGGGCAGCAGTTTGCAGATTGCTTAACAAAGGGACTGGGAACAAAGGACTATAACTTGGCGTGTGACAAGATGGGCATGATAGATATCTACCACCCATCTTGAGGGGGAGTGTTGAACCGGTATGGGCCCTAGCCCATCTAGATCTGGCTCTTGGGCCCAAGCCCATGAGAGGGGGTGACCTAGAAGAGGAGCCCCTCTTGTCCCAGTCCCGAGCAAGCCGCCACACAAGGGACACACTCGCGTGAGCCACCAGACAGCAGCTCGATCCAGTCTGGAGGTACCTCTCCCTCGAATCAACACCTCCACTCTCTTAGTTTTACTTTGGCGGTGTTATGTAGGTCCACTCATCACTGTGGTTATGAGCACAAGGTGGACAACCACATAATAAATCATCGATAATCAAATTCATGAGTTCAAGGCGAGCAAGCACTTGGCGGATCAACTCGTTGATGATCAGAACTTTGAGTCCATGGTGGCTAATTCCATGGCGGATCAGCTCGTTGATGACCATATTATGGATTTAATGGAGGACACCACCTCTAGTTTTTGTGACAATTACAATCTTGGTGAGTTCCCTCCTCTTTTTCTGTTGGTTTGTCTGTACAATCTTTTGTGGAATATGGCAACGATCTATCATGGAGGTGGTGAAGAGTAAAATCGATGATGAAACTTAGGGGAATTGGTCACCGGAGTAGTTCTTTTTTTACCTACCATAAGAACACCTACTCATCCCATTTCTCATGTTATTTGGGTTGCCATTCGTTATTTGAATCTTTTTTATGTGTAAAGATCATGGCATGCCTTCATCCATTTCTGATCATGCAAATTTTGTTTCCCTTTCTTCCCTTATATGTAGAGAAAATGCAACAAGGAGGCAACCCCTTGATCAATTATGGTGAGTTCCTGTGTTCTACTCACTACAACCACTGCTCCGGCGGTGAGGTGGGGGTGGGGGGTGAACCATGTTTCCCTTCCCACAAGTGAATACAAGTAGGGTTAGGTTTTAGTGTCTAGCATGAGGGCAATGAGGGTGTTTAATATTCTTTTATCGGTTCTTCCTCGCCACGGTTAAATTGAAGATTTAGTGGCCTTCGTTGGCTCGTTGTCCGCTCACGGTAGCGAGATTTTTTTTTCTGTTTGTGGATGGAGGTTGTTGCTTCTCGGAGGCAAGTTGTCGAGATGAGATCGACGATGGCTTTGTTACAGGGGTGGTTGTTCAAAGTGTTAAGCTTCATGCACTAACCAAAAGTCCGAACTGATGGAAAGGGCTAGGCACCCACATATACACTTAAACACCCCCTCTCACGTGTGATGCGGGAGCTAACAAGTGAATAGACTCAGAGGTATGGCTCAAAAGGCCTATATGTGGACGCAGAGGAGGGCAGCAACAATTTTTGGATAAATTGCGAAAGCCAGGACTTAAACTCAAGACCTTAGGCTCTGATACCATGTTAAACTTCATGAACTAGCCAATGCAACCAAAAGTCCGGACTGATGGAAAGGGCTAGGCAATCTACATATACACTTAAACACAAAGTTGGTTGATATAGCGTTCTTCCATAATATTGTCGGCGAGATGCATGTGGTGGATCCAGATCCAGGTCAACGCGGGGTTGTCCCACTGCCAATGTGACTCAATGCTTGCGACGAGCCTATTATTCGACTCTCGAGTCCTCTTCGACGATGGCACTTAGTTCTTGCATTGATGGAGGTTTGGCTTCTCTTCAAATGAACACCTTGATGGTGACTAAGGTTGGCAGTAACCGCTGACCTGGGTGTGTGCAAGAGCCACTTAGCACCTAATATTAATTTTCTATTCCGTGGGTTCTTTCCTGCACAAATTCCAATGACTTCTCCCGGTCTCTAGCAGTTTTCGATGCATTTTTATCTAAGCCTTGTTGCTATGAGGATGCATGATTACTATGAAAAATTTGATTAGGTAAAACCTAAGCCATCTAATGTATAACATCGGCTCGAGTGCACGGTAACCACACCCCTCTAACCTATCCCTCACACAATGTAAATCCAAACATGGCCAACTTGAAAAGATAACCATTGGGGGACTCCAGCAGTGCCCATGAAAGTCCAACGATGGCATAACTATTAATCAAAAATCTAAAGATGGCATAGTAATTAATCAAAATCCAAAGATGGCATAGCTGTTAATAAAAAATCCAAAGATGGCATAGCAATCAATGAAAATCCATATTTTCATTTTCATTTATTTTTTGCCATCTTTGGGTTTTCATTTAATGATTTGCCATCTTTGGATTTGTATTTATTACTATGCCATCCATCTTTGGATTATCATTTATTGTTTGCCATATTCGGATTTTCATTTATTTTTTGCCATCTTTGGGTTTTTATTTAATGATTTGCCAATAAAACAAAATATCCACGACAATTTGAGATCCCAAAGTAAATATCTTTTTACTAAAAATGCAGTCACCCCCTTCATTGTAGGATAGTCACCACCACAAAATGGTCAAAGGACAACTGTAAATAGCTCATGTGAATTCCATGTATTTTTGGGGTCCTCTATGAAATTTTGACCTGCCCTTTCCCTATAAAAGCTTCGGGTTTGTTCATATTTTCGGTACTGAGTTGTCGAGAAAAAATTGAAGGGGGCAGTTTTCTGGTTGTTGTTGTGTCGAGAGGTGAAAGGGAAGGAGGGGCCATGTCGGAGGCGGCGGGTGAGGCGGCGTATGGCGCGGACATGCCCAAGAGCCCGCTTCATCCTCAGCCACAACCCATCGTTGGCGCCCGCCTGGACGACGCCCACGAAGGTAGCACTTCCTATTCTGCACCGCACTCATCGTGTCCCGCGGCCGACAATAGTGTTGTGCATGTGCCTGCCATGAGCGCGAGCTCTGAACCACCCAAGCAGAAGCGCGGCCGCCCGCGGAAGTACACCCCAGATGCTACCAAGCCGCCAGCTATCTTCCCGGCACCATATCCTATTGGTGTTGTCGCTTCCCCGACACCTGCTCTACCCCCGGGCTTCACGTTGGGATTGTGGGGCGTAGGCGTCGTGAGGCCCCAGGCACCACTGCCGTTGCCATTACCGCCACCACCCTCTGAGAATTCAAAACAACGGGCCAAGAAGAAGAGGGTATGGCCGCCGAGCTCCACAACCAGCAAGAAGCAGCGGGAGTTGGCAGTAGCAGGTATATAGCATTCTTTCTTGCCTCTGTTAGTCAACGCAGGTAGGGTAGCGAAAAGAGCAAAAGTGCATAGATGGATATGATTGTTAGATAGTATTCTAGTCCTGATAATTATATATAGCAACGACCACCGCAAGTTGACCAGAGGCAGCAGTCCTGCCCAACTCACCTGGCCTAACTCTTACCTTTTAGGAATGCTAGAAAAAAATATGACCTTTCTCGCTAGTTAGTCTAAAATATTACTGCTAAGGTGTCAGTACTTATACCCGGTATTCTTAATGTTAGCAGATTGGTTTGTACATTATATCAAGCATGGAATTATTTATCTATGTTGGACATTCAGTAAGAGTTGCCACATGTTAGACATGGAAACTAAGCTTTCATTGTGGATGTATTAAAACATCAATTAGTGGTTTATTTCATTACAATCATTCATGGTGTGTTGGGATTCCTCGCAGAAGTATTCCTGGTGCTTTGGAATTATATTTCTAGGATGTTAGTTCAGTCATGTACTATTTATAGGCTCATGCTCATCAGTGCTATAATCAGTTTGCCAACATCACAATATATTTCCCAATGGTTTATAATTTGAAATGGAACTCTTTTTTTTCCGGCAGAGCCAGATGCGACTGGATTCGTTCCTCAGGTCATCACAATCCAAGGTGGAGAGGTAAATTTTCCTACTCTTATGATGCTCCTAGAGACATTGCAGTGATCTATTAATATTTTATCATAGTATCTGGATACTACTTGATATCAGGGTATCTAATTGAAGTGGTGGTTCCTTCTAGAAAAATATGATTTTTTTGGTGGATGTATTTAGTGTTAAATATTAAAAATATTTAGCGAAGTTGCCCCTACTTAACGTTATGTGAGCTGTATATATATATTTTCACTTGCACTTCATATGTTTGTTAAAACTTACAATAAATATTGCTTCTTTTTCCTGGCCATATAGAAGCTCCTGCTTAGTATGATTATGTGTTATGTGTTGTCTGCTTCTGCCAGAAATAATTGTATTTTCTCATGTTTATGTATTTCAACATATTCAAAAGTTGTTTCATCGACTCCACGTGTGCATGAGGCGTTCAGTAATAAGTTGGAGCTTCAGTATGATGAACATGAATGCAATTATGAAGTTAGGCCATTTAATATATTCTCATAGATATCCAGACAAGATTAGTTTTCATTTTTTGTTACTTGTGATATGAGTGTATTCTTTAATACTGGTGAAATTCATCTGTTCGGTTGTTCCATTTATTTAATGTATTCCTGATTCAATGGCCAAGTTTTCTTTCTTGATTCTTCTAGCACATTTTTTTAACCGGTTATATCTTATATCCATCATACGTTATTTTGAAGAGAGCTTGGTGGTGTCCCTCACATTTCCTGTTTTTAAATATCTTTCCCATTTTTTCCATAGGTTATCTATTACCACTACTTATGCATGTATCATTCTAAAATTCTAACAAGGAATCCATGGTTTCAGGATGTAGCAGCGAAAGTCATCTCCTATTGTGGGAATGGGTGGGCAGTTTTTATCCTGTCTGCCGAGGGCGCCGTACGCAATGTGACACTGAAGCAACCAGCTTCTTCCTGTGGAACTGTTATTTATGAGGTTTGCTCTATTGTTTTAGCTTGGATTCTGTACACTGGAAATCCCTTTTGGTGGTATGCTTTACAAATTGTACTTCAGCTCCAACCAAATTAAGAGGATGGTAAAGCAAAATGAAATGTGAAGTAGTAGTTAGAGAAATTGCCTAATTGTTTCCTTTATCAACGTTTTGTAGTTCTGGTCTTCCAAAATGAAATGTCGTTGTTTGGCCTCTAGAGATGCTTCCAATCCAATACTAAACAATATCTAATTCTTTGCATTCAATATGCAGGGCTATTTTGACATTGTCTCTTTGTCTGGCGTGTATCTGATGTCAAAAAGTAATGGACTGAGCACTCTAAAAGGTGGATTCAGTATTTCGCTTGTTGGTCATGATGGTCATGTCTTCGGCGGTGGGTTAGCAGGGCCTCTGATTGCAGCTTCACCTGTTCAGGTTACCATCTTTCACTTGGATTAACATGCTTCTAACAGACCAACTAAGATCTTTATTCCATATCCGTCAATTAGCTCCCACTCCATCTTCCTCTGTTTGTTGAAGTAGTTAAAGGCTATGTGTGCTTCTTAAGTCTGGAAAACTATATGAAACAAAAGTGTGCTGCCATACGATATACACTGTACACATATTAATATCCCTATGTAAAATCAGTATTTGCGTCTTTTTATGTATAGCTTGTTAGGAAAATGGTACCGTTTTGCGAAAACACACATCTATCTATCGCAAGTGAGAACCATGTGCTTTCTCTTAATGCTTTTCATTTGTTGTGCTGATGCGCAGGTGGTCATTGGAAGGTTTGCAGCTGATGAAAAAGAGGTGATCAAACAGGATGTGGCCAGTGGAAGGTTTGCAGCTGATGAAAAAGAGGAGATGAAACAGGATGTGTTCAGTGGAAGCTTTGCAGCTGATGAAAAAGAGGAGATGAAACAGGATGTGGCCAGTGGAAGTTTTGCAGCTGGTGAGCAAGAGGAGATGAAACAGGAAGTGGCCAGTGGAACTCCAGGTGCTACTACACCGACTGCTGCCCCAAATGAATCCTCCAGTGGTCCAGGAAGCCCATCAAACTAGAGCGCGGCTCGCACATTCGACACCAGCTTCCCATTTCAAATGCCAGTCAGCTTAAATTCCTAGCTTTTCGCTCCTAGCTCCAAATGCTTATTTTTCCTACTGTTTCCAAACGCTTAGCTTTCAGCTCGTACTTGTTGAACTTTTCAGTCTCGTTATATGATGTATGCCCCCCTGGATGTGGTCGAGTTATCTTTTTGTAACCGGATGATGCTTCGTGATATTATAGTTATGAAATGTTTCATGGTCATATTGCGCACATCTGATCAGTGAAAACGTGATGCCACTCTCGAGGATAACCAGTAGCACAAAACTATGCTACTCTTGGTGCTTATTTGGAACAAAGGAATTTGTACCAAATGGTAGAACTCTAAATTCCTACCTAAATTCCTCTTGCTCCAAACGATGCTAAGTTATCATATCGCTCCAGTTTTGCTCATTTTTTTGCATTTTATTAATGTGTTATGTATTATTTTTATTGGAAGAAAGGTCGAGATGACCTTGCAGGAAGATCTCGTTTGGAAGAAAAAAATGTTTTATGTACAAAAACAGAATGACAATCCTATGAAAGAATGGTCGTCCACCTTTCAAAAAAAAATATGGTCGTCCAGGAAGACTGAACCACGAGCTATGCACACACAGTTTCAAGGGAGAAGAGAGCGGCAACCGATCCAACTCATCGCTCCATGCCAAATCAATCTCATCATCGTTGTCAGGCCGTATAATTTCCTTCATATGCTCCCGGCAGGAAAATGGAACCCAACCCATGGCCGGCGAGCATCTGCTCCCTGAGGTTCTTGATGGCCTGGTACCTCTCCGAGTCCTCCTCGTCGATGTCGCTGCCCCCTTCGTCGTCGTCCCACCGCCGACCTCCTTCCGATTCCTCCAGCGATCGCCGGTCGCCGGCCCACGGATCGGCGCACCCCGTTCCCCTGCTGTCCGCAGACGCCGCCTTCTTGGCCGTCCCTGTCATCATCTCCTTGGAAGTGGTGCCAGTGCTGTAGCTCCAGCCGCAGTCCTTGCTTTTGCCGTCCATGTTCAGCTCGATGGAGTGCATGTCGCTGCCGTCTGAATCATCATCGGATCCTCCACCATCGTCGTCTACGTCCGTCTTCTTGTCAACATCAACACGAGCAATTCCATTGCCACCTTCAGCTTCGAATCCATGGCGATCATCGTCGTCGTGAGTAGCTTGGCGTTCTTCATCTGCGGCGGCAGGTAATTCCAGTTCCAGGAGGCCCTGCTTCTTGGTCTCCAGGAAGGCCTCCAGCTCGCCGCGCAGCTGCTCGACGACGGCGTTCTTCTCCTCGAACTGGAGCCGCGCCTCCAGCAGCTTCATCTGGACCCGCTCCTCGCGGAGCTCGTCGGCGAGCCGCAGCATCTCCCGCTCCCGGTCGACCTCCGCCTGCGCCTCCTCGGCCTCCCGCCTCACCTCCTCCTCTACCTCGCCGCCCCGCACGAGCTCGTCGCACACCTTCTCCAGCCGCTCCCTCGACCTCCGCTCCCGCTCGAGCTCCCGCTCCGCCTCGGCCAGCGCGCTCCCGAGCTTGGCGCTCACCCTCTCCGCCCTCCGCCTCGACCGCCTCTCGCCGTCGAGCTCGTCGCACACGACCCGCACGGTGGCCGCCACCTTCTCCCGCTGCTTGCTCTTCCACGCGCGCGCCTCCGCCTCGAGCCGCTTCTTCATGAGCTCCACCGTCTCACTGCCTCGGTGGCTCCGCTCTCTGGCGAGCTGCCGCGCGTGGGCGCGCGCGAGGTCGAGCTCGGAGCGCAGAGCGTAGAGGAGCGACGCCGTGGACGGGCTCAGGTCTCCTGGCCCCCAGATGTTGCCGAGGACTCTGACGAGCTCCTTGCACGACGTCAGGCTGTTGTACATGTCTTGCAGGTGTGCCATTCTGTCCGCTGAACATGTGGAGCTCGAGTCTTGAGCGCATGCTTGCATCTGATCAAAAACAAAATAATATGAAAAGATGGTAAATTACATAATTATCAGAAACTTGTTTGTGCAATTAGTATTGTCTGTCATGTGGTCATGCTGCTCATGGGATGCAGATGCTGGGTTTTTGTTTGGTGTGGGTGTGTCAGCTCGAACGATATAAAAACGATTTAGAACATCTCCAACAGACGCGCGGTTGTGCGGCGCGCTAATTTTTTTACAGCGTCAAAATAGTCTTTTTGCGCGCGGGAGCGACGAAGAGGTTTGTCAGATGCACAAAAATACGGTGCCCAATCCGGCGGCTCCACCTGCAGCAGCCCAGATTTTGCGGCGCGCGTGAGTGGGCGCACCAAATACGCAGCGTGTGATGCCGTTTTCTCCAGCGCGCTGAACCCAGGCCCGCCGTTGGAGGTGGCCAAGGTGGGCGACCGCCCAGGGCCCCCAAAAATTTGGGGCCCCCAAATTACTAGGTATTGGTAGTATATATATGTTATATATAGATATAATCACAGTTAGCCATTTAATCCACCGGCAAGGTCTAATCAACGTACGCAACAACAAAAGGCAGCCCACGAGGGCCTGCTTAACTGCACGTACTATCGATTGTTTCCATGCATCGCTTACACGCCGCCGGTCCGCCTGCTTCCACCAAACTAGCAGACGTCGTCTCGTCTCCTGCCTTCATCCAATCGCCCCTTGTTTGTTCCACCGCGCCCAAGACTCCGTCCTGGTCCATCCGCTGCTGCCTTCCGAGGTTCCGCCTGTCGCTCGCCCGGAACGTCGTCCGCTGCTGCCTTCCGCGTCCGCCGCGGTCCGCGCTTCCGCCATCGGCGATCACCCAGGCTGCCATCTATTAGGTATACTTAATTTTATCCCTGTACTTGGTAAATTTCAAAATTTGATCACCCTGACCTAGGTTAGGAGCAGACGCTAGTTAGGAGTAGCCGAGTAGGATCAGTTTGTTCTTGATCAGTTGTACGTGTCTTTATTTTCTTATTCACACTAATTAGGAATTGTGTAATTAAGTGAGAGTTTGCCTGAGCTATATTAGTTCTTTTGTTATATGATTGTTTTCGAAGTTTTGGGCCCGATTTTGATTTTCGTCTGGGGGCCCCGAATTTCTGGAGACGGCCCTGGCTGAACCTTGTTTACCGCGCGCGCTATATAGCTGTTTTTTTTTCAACGCGCGGCTTATCTAGCGTGTCTGTTGGAGATGCTCTTAGCTCGAGGTAAGTCGCCTCAAAATAAAATTAGGGCCGGAAAATCCTGGTCGTTCGCCGGTTTAGAGGGATGGCCACGGGCAGCGCCAGCACTGCGGTGGGCGGCGGGGAGGGCAAGGCGGCGAGGCTGGTGTGGAAGCGCCGCGGGCGGCCGTGGCAGGCGTTCTACCGGTGTTCCGTAGGCGGTCTGGGGAAGGAGATGAGGAAGGTTGGAGGTTGAAGATGGATATACAGATTGACTGATCCAAATTGTATTTTCAGTCACCTGACCACTGCTGAATCCCATATAAAAATGTAGTGGTTTTGCTATTGTTAGGTGCCTGAAAAAAATTCTAGCGTCGGTCGATTTTGAAGGTGTGGGTGACACAAGGAGCAGCAGCGACGAGCATCGTCCCCGATGAGGCCGAGCTAGGATCTGGACGGAGACGGGGACAACGATGTGAGCGGCAACAAGCTGCGGCATCTCTGGCGAAGGTGAAGGAGCTTGGCGGGATGTCGCCGCCAGAACAGGGGGGAGGGGGGGGGGGGGGATAGAGGGATGGCTGCGGCAGTGGCGGGCGATTGCGGGTGGCGGAGCCGATGTTTAGGGGTGGGTTTCACGTTGACGCGGGAGATGAACAGTTGTGGTGCGATTGGTCGTCGGATGGAGATCTAACAGATGAAAAAATCGATTGATGCTCAGTTTTTTCCGGGTGATAGATGAATGGGCGGTCCCAAAAATGTAGTCATGTTGGTCATGCTGCACGCATTTTAATCTGTCCGATCGAACATGCTAGTTTACTGAATTAAGGGCTAGGGGCGAGGGCGATTGATTAGGTGCAGAAGACAAAGGACATATGGGTATGATGAGGTGCTCTTGTCTTGACAGACAGACGCAGAGTCTTAGCTGAGGCTGTCATGGCCCTCTTAGCGACTGCTGCACTGCACACCAATTGAAAACACAAGTGTCAACTAACTTGAACAACCGCCGAATCTGCCATGCCATCCTCCTATAACGAGATGGTCAAGTTCCAACTGAAAACCGATTACTTTACGCCGCCGTCGAGCAACCGACGCCGCATACGTCTAAACTAG
The DNA here is from genome assembly GCA_011799875.1 of Thinopyrum elongatum. Taxonomy (NCBI): domain Eukaryota; kingdom Viridiplantae; phylum Streptophyta; class Magnoliopsida; order Poales; family Poaceae; genus Thinopyrum; species Thinopyrum elongatum. The sequence continues at coordinate 133,149,952 of CM022303.1, forward strand.
CATAAACTGTAGACGCCGAACCTGCCATGCCATACTCCTAATTAACGAGGTGCTCAATCACAAGGCTCGCCTAATCAAACAATAATAATTAACAGCCTAGACATCACATGACGAGGAGAGCAGCAGCTGGATATATAGACAAACCAGATTCTGTAAATTTATACTCCCTCCGTCCCAAAATTCTAAGACAAGAATTTTGGGACGGAGGAAGTAGTTAGTTAGAAAGCCTAGTTAGGAGGAGGACAAAGGTGCATGTGGCTATCACAATGAAGAAGAATCCTTGGAAATGCAAGCCATGTTTAGTGTCGGGCTGTACCTATACCACTAGTAGCAGTACTGTACTACAATACTATATGTGTGAGGTACCAAAAGGATCATCGACATCAATTAAGATATATGAGAAGATCCATATATGATGAGTGATGTGGAAAATGTAAACATCTTACTGTATATCTTCAAAAGGCAGATCAACAATATGGCTGATAGTTGTGCAAATGAGCAAATCAAGAGTTGATTAATTACCCCAGTTGTGCCGGCATTGCTCAGTTTATCTGAAAGCCAATGGTGCCCATGATCAGCATCCGAAACCACCTTGCTCCTCGTTCTTGACCTCTTGGAGATCTACACCACATACGGGAAGAACATCATTATCAAACTGCAGAAACAAGATGGTCAATGATACGTGCAGCAGAAGAACCCACCGGCCAGCGGTGGCAACACTCACCTCCACGGACGACGCGCAGCGTCGGTGCGCCGCCGCCGAGCCCCGGCGCGCAGCCGCGTCCCTGGCGATCCGGGCCTCCTCCTCCTCCTCGAGCAAGCCGCCCTCGTTCATCTGCCAGAGAGCGCTGACGAGCTTCCGGGCGGACACCGACGAGTGCATCCCGTCGGCGCGGCACGCCCGGTTCCAGGACGACTCGGACATCTTCCAGCTGGTCGACAACGGCGAAGCGACGCCGCCTGATCCCCTCCGGTGGAGCGACACCACGCCTCGCCTAAGCCTCAGCCTCCTCAGTGTCCCCGACGCACCCGACGACGACGACAGCGCGCACCGCTTGCGGATCTTGGGCCTCGTCGTCACCTCCTCAACAGCTTCACCCGCGTCGCGCCGCCTCAGCATTGCCGCCTTGGGTTCGGGCTCCGGCTGGCTTCTTCTTGACAAGAACAGTAATGGTGTTAGGCACTTAGGCTATGTTAAGAACTGAACAGTAATGTGATCCTTTTATACATGGAACCAAGAAGCAGTACTTGGATGGATGAACAATGTCACATCAATCAATCTGATCGAACAGGGAAAAAGGAGGATGGACGCAGCTTTAGTGGAAGGAATAAGAAGCAAGCGAGAATGGCAGAGGAAGATGTGACCTTCATCATTCACACCTTTAATTGGTGGAAAAAGACTATCTATTCTATGGTCCCTCCTAATCTTATTTGAAAAAATTGCAAGAACAAACCATGACAACAACAAGAAGAAGAAAATCATGGAAGTAAAAGGCACCGAAAACTGGTTGAAAAAAAATGTGTATGCACGAACGTACCCATCAAAGAGGAGGAGGATGGAAGCTTGGCCAAGTCGACCCCCGGCCGGTTAGCTGCGTAGTCTTAACTCATCAGCTCCATGATGAGACGATGATAGAGCGGGCAGTCGCAGCTGCTAGGACACGGACGGCACACGATCGAGTGGGGTGGAGAAGGAGACAGGATGATGGACGCGTATATGGGTTGTGGGGGAGGGATCCCTGGCAGCAGATCGAGAGCTGCATGAGCTGTATTTGTATGTCCGTTGCATATGATTGGGGATCGGATATGCCAGACTAATTTGTGTTTCTGAATGAATGAACGATCCTCCTGTTCAGCTGGGACTGGGAGAGGTCTGATTACGTGGAGAATGGAAAGCTGGAGCGGCTTAACGTGGGAGATTGGCCAGCCGGAGAACCTGAATGATGATCCACTTTAAGTAAGGGCGAGAACTCCGTAGTTCAATCAACGTGAGGCGGCCAACGAATCTGGACATGACAGAACCGAGTGGTTGATTGATGCAGTGGGTGGTTTGCTGCATGCATATATTGGTATAGTACTACTAGTACTCGGTTTGTAGCCACTCAAAAATATAATACTGCTGCTACTCTAGCTTCCAGGAGTAAATTTGTGGTAAAATAAGATTCGAGAAGGTCGTGCCAAAAAAAACAAAATAGCGTACGTGTGTGTGCCGCTTTAGGTGGTTTTCAAACCCTCGGATCTTATTTTACCACAAAAACTTATACGCACCTTGCCCACCTGAGCATCCTCGATGCCAAAAAATTTCAGAATTCTTTGATTTTTTTGCTATTTTTTTTATTTTACTGTTCACTTCAGAGTACATTTACTTTTGTGTTTTTTTGCTGCGTGCTCCTCGAACTTTCAAACATGACGAAAATTTGCACGCACGTGGTGCACCTGAGCATCTTCGATGCCATAAAATTTCAGATTTTTTTGAATTTTTTTGCTATTTTTTTCGAACTTACTGTTCATCGGATGTACTGTTCATACGTGGTCAAAATCAGGTTGACTCAGCAGCAGGGACGAAAAGTAACCGGTTTCGAGAGTTCGGGATGCACTCTGTCCGGTTTTAGAGTTGAGGGACGAAAACTAAAATCAGCGAAGAGTTGAGGGACGAAAAGTATTACTTTTCTCAAAATATAATACTGCTGCTACTCTAGCTTCTAGGAGTAAATTTGAAGAGAACAGCTAGGTCATTTTATTACAGGATTATTCGCAGTTGCATGCCGCCCAACCAAACCTCGATCGGAGCCACCGGCCGACACCGGCAGCTGCGTTCATCCTCAGGCGCCGATTAAACAAAGGAGGATCTACTCATGGCGCACATGGGGAAGAGATCAGAGAGAGGAGCTTTTGTTCTCCCACAGGGTGGCACCACGGATGGAAGGCCGATGAGGACGAGAATCGGAGGGCGAAGCCGGGCCATGTGCCCTCAGATCTCGAGGAGGAAAGCAGAGGAGAGGAGAGCAGACATCCATCGAGCGCTGGTCCTCCTCGAGTCGTGCCTGTCACACGCACGCACGCGCGCGCGCGGGCGGGCGGGCGCCGGTCCGCCGCGGCCGGCACGGCGATGTGCGCGGTGGCCGGCGTGCACGTCGTCCTTCGTCGGCGTTCGCGGCTGTCCCTGCGGATCTGCGGGGCGCGGACGGTGCACGACCAAGATTCAGTCAGCTCGTGATCCTGGCCCCTCCTCCCTCCCTGTGTTTTGACTATCGCGTGGATGTGGATCAGGGATCGTGGATGCAGATGATGCACGTCTTGGCGGAACGTTGGGATGTGTGGCGTTTTGACTATGGCCTGGATCAGGGACCAGGCATGCTTTGTCCATTCACTTTCGCTTGGGCTGTTTGACTTTGACCGGTCAAACACGACTATGCTTTACCAATCATATATGAACAATGTCGAGTAATGTTTTCTAAATATTCAGTCATGTTATTTGGTTTACATTGTTATGGTTCGTTTACATTAACAATTAAATGATTATACATAAGATAAAACTTGCATAACATGAACGTTTTTTTTTACGTTTATGTTTTGTTTGAGAAACCCCCTCCCTGCTCTCGTGATGCATCCCGCGTACGCGCCATGGGAGAATCCTAGTCGCCGTCAAGGCCCCTCCCCTCCCTCGCCGCCACCAGGGGGTGCGATCTGGTCGACACCGGCGCTGGTGGGGTGGTATCGTCTCTTCACATGAAGGCTCTGGCGCGGGGACGGGGCAACCGTGCCGGGATGCGGTGCTAGTTGTGGGCACAGCAGTGCGATGGTGCACCGGTGCTCGTCGGCGACGCCATGTCCGACGTCATGGAGGTCATGGTCGGGCGCGAGTGGGTAGGCTACATTGGTGGCATGAGATCCGCCCCGATCTGTCATCCAGCTGCATAATGGGGCTCACCTGTGTGGCGGTGATGTCCCGTCTGGCTCGTTCCGGTGGGATCGGGAGGCCAGGGGAGGTGGTGAAGGCATATGTGGTGATATCGCCAGCTCATTCCATTTGACCCAATGCATCTTCCTATTGGTCTCATCTACTCCCCACCAAAATCATGCTATAGGTGCTATAATGTTCTTACATGTCTTCTTGAAAAGTTTAAAGCAGCTCATAGAACATGTTGGGATTGCTTGACATATTGATTTGATCAACACCTCCCTCCCCGCATTGTTGAGAAGTTTGGGAGTCCAACCTACAACAAGTTTCTTCATTGTAGCAAGAATATGATCAAAGTACTCATTTGTAGATCGTCACAGGGTTGTGGGAAGCCCTAGATATCTCTCATCCAAAGCTTCTATCGGTATATACAACCCTTGATGGACTACCGTGTTCAAAGTATCTTCAATATTGGCGCTAAAAATATAGCAGGGTTTTTCTTTGTTCACCATTTAGCCATATCTTATAGGATATCTCTCCAAAACTTCTTGGATCCTATCGGGCCCTTCTGCACTAGCTTGTGTAAAAATCATACAATCATCCAAAAATGGTAAGTGAGAAATCCAATGACAGTGAAAACCGACTCTAACTCCTCTGGATAGATGATTAGCCCCATGGTTTTTCAACAAGCATGGAAAACCTTCAACACAAATAAGAAAAAGGTATGGTGAGATTGCATCATCCTGTCTGGTGCCTCTGGAAAGTTTGAATACTTGTGAATAATTCTCATTTACTCTGACGAACAAATGTGACTGGTTCCACACAACACATGACTCTATCAACCCATGCCTCCGCAAACCCAAGTTTGTTCATAATTGCCCTCATGTATGACCACCCAACACACTCATATGCCTTAGTCATGTCCAGCTTCACCGCACAAACACTTGATTTACCTTTATTTCTTTTCAAGTAGTGGACACATTCATAGGCTAATAACACATTATCCACAATAAGACAACCCAAAACAAACACACTCTATTCCTCAGCAATAAGCTTCTCAAGTAACAGTCTTAATCTCAATGCTAGTGCCTTTGACGCTATTTGTATGACACATTACACAGAGAAATAGGCCGGTATTGAGAAAAATCTTGGAGCTCTTCACTTTCGGAATGCGGACTAGAACAGTGAGTTCACAATTTGCATACCGCCCCCCCCCCAACCCCAGCAAGAAAGTTCCTTATTGCCGAGCATACTGACTCCTTCAAGATGTTGCAGTGATGAATTTAGAACCCCCCGGTGATACCATCGGGCCCGGGCGATCTATCTGGATGCATCATAAACAAGGCATGTTCAATTTCATCATTTGTGATTGGAGCACACAGTTACTTCCATGACTTCTAGTAAATGCATTAGTACACAATAGTCAGCAACCCATGTGTCTGCACGGGCTAACAATTTTGTAATGCATTTTATGCGAAGGATGATGAAACTAACCCATACATGAAAACATGCAAATACACGTTTCATGTATTAAAAGTGAAAAGGCAACATGATTTTTGTTAGACATATGACAACAAAATAAACTTTATTCACTTAATTAAGAAAGGGTTTCGAGTAAACATCTACAAACCTTCTTACTTTGGCTTGGTGGTAGTACGTCGGGCAATTTTTCATGACACTACGAAGCTACAACATGGGCTAACCATTTACCCATGTCGAAATAATCAATGATTTGTTAGTTCTTGCAGAGCATCGACTTTTTTTCTTTGAAAGATCCGGCTAGATTACCGGCTTCATTGATTTAGCAGAAAGCAGTCAGGAAACAGGGTGATCAAGTGATCAAAGAGGGAAAACAAAAAGCGATTACAGTCTGCCCTACTCTCTAATACATATGCTAATTTTCGTGCAAAAAATCCCCAAATGGGGGCTCTAAGTACTTGGCTCCTGCCAATCTCCATTGCTCGACATTGTTTTGTGACGGGCGATAAGACATGTTGCATATTTGGAAGTTTTGCTCTGAAAGTGCATTCATTCATCTCCTTCCAGATTCCCCCAGCGATCATGATGATCATAGTTTCTGTTATGTTATGCTCCAAATTCAAGTATAAAGAGGGAGGCTAACTTCTGACGAGCGAGCGGAGCGAGGCTCCCCCGACATGGATGCCTGGGGGGTGCGGGGGGGGGGGGGGCGAAGCCCCCCCGCGGTACGGATCAGTATTGACCTAGGTCATCTATGTTATATATACCTCTTGTAAGCCGCCGCACGGGATAAATTGATCAGTTGTAAATCCCCGGCGTTTGTAACCTCCCCCGATATAGTGAAGTTTGGCTGGCTAGTGCCCGTGGTTTTTTCCCCTTCGTGTTGGAGGGGTTTTCCACGTTAAAATCTCGTGTCCCTTGCTTGTTTTCGTTCTTCATTGAGTTCGATTGCGTGTCGTATCTCTAACAAGTGGCATCAGAGCCTTGTTTCTGTTTAGGGTTTCGACGACATGGCATCGGTGAAGTGCGATCTTCCGCTGTTGGACTACGACACGAGGTTTTCCTTGTGGCAGGTGAAGATGCATGCTATCCTGGCGCATCCCGATCTGGATGAGGCGCTAGATGGCTTCGGTGGAAAAGAACCGAAGGCGTGGACCGCGGATGAGAAGCGCAGAGATTGTAAGACTTTGTCTATGATTCATCTTCATCTATCTAACAATATTTTGCAAGAAGTGCTGGAGGAGAAATCTGCAGCAGCTCTCTGGCTGAAACTGGAGTCGATCTGCATGTCCAAGGATCTGACCAGTAAGATGCACATGAAGATGAAGTTGTTCACGCACAAGTTGCAAGAAGGTGGTTCGGTGCTAAACCACTTGTCGGTCTTCAAGGAGATCGTTTCTGACTTACAGTCTATGGACGTAAAGTATGATGATGAAGATTTAGGTCTTCTGCTTTTATGCTCTCTGCCTAGTTCTTTTTCAAACTTTTGAGATACCATATTATATAGCCGTGATGAACTAACTGTTGCTGAAGTATATGAGGCCCTTTAACAGAAGGAAAAGATGAAAGAGATGTTGCAATCTGAGGAATCGTCCTCCAAAGGAGAACCTTTGCAGGTACGAGGCAGGCCTGAGCAGAAAAAGTACAACAACAACAACAATAACAACAGAGATAAAAGCAAGAACGGCAGAGGTCGTTCGAAGTCCAGAGGATTTGGAAAGGACAGATTCTGCAGGTGCTGTAAGAAAGAGGGTCACCTCATTGATGAGTGTTGGAAGTTGGAAAATAAGGAGAAGAGGAACGGTACGTGGAAACCTAAAAATAAATCCGATGGTGATGGTAAGGTCAATGTTACATCTGGTAATAAGTTTGGTTCAGATGATGCTTTAGTTGTTTTTGCTGGATGTGTTTCATGTCATGATGAATGGATACTTGATTCTGTCTGTTCGTTTCATATATGATGTAACAGAGATTGGTTCAGTACTTATGAGTTTGTGCAGAGTGGAGATGTTGTGCGTATGGGAGATGACAACCCACGTGAGATTGTGGGCATTGGTTCTGTTCAGATCAGGACACATGACGGCATGATACGCACATTGACAGATGTGAGACACATACCAGGCATGGCCAGAAACCTCATCTCGCTGAGTACTCTTGACGCCAAAGGGTACAAGCACTCCGGTTCAGGTGGAGTGTTGAAGGTAACAACAAGTTCCCTCGTTCATATGATAGGTGACATGAATTCTGCTAAGTTATATGTTCTTAGAGGAAGCACTATTACTGGTACTGTTGTTGCTGCTGTTACTTCTGATAAATCCAGTAAAACTAATATTTGGCATATGCGTCTTGGGCATATGAGTAAACTTGGCATGGCAGAATTGACCAGGAGAGAACTTCTGGATGGGTGCAACGTAAGTGAGTTGGAGTTTTGTGAGCACTGCATTTTTGGTAAGCACGAGAGGGTAAAGTTCAATGTTGATGTTCATACCACAGAAGGTATATTAGATTATGTACATGCTGATTTGTGGGGACCTTCCCGTAAACCCTCGCTTGCCGGTGCTTGTTATATGCTTACAATTATTGATGATTACTCCAGAAAAGTGTGGCCTTATTTTCTGAAAAATAAATATGATGTGTTTGATGCCTTTAAGGATTGGAAAGTTATGGTAGAAAGGCAAACTGAGAGGAAGGTAAAAATACTTCGTACTGACAATGGTATGGAATTCTGTTCAAAAGCTTTTAACAGTTATTGCAGAAACTTGGGCATCGTCAGGCACCACACCATCCCATACACTCCTCAACAGAATGGTGTGGCTGAGCGCATGAACAGAACCATCATCTCCAGGGCTTGTTGCATGTTGTCCAATGCTCGCATGGGCAAGCGTTTTTGGGCTGAAGCCGCCTCCACCGCCTGCTACCTCATCAATAGGTCACCATCTATTCCATTTAATAAGAAAACTCCCATTGAGGTATGGTCTGGTACACCAGCTGATTATTCACAGTTGAGAGTTTTCGGTTGCACTGCATATGCACACGTTGATAATGGAAAACTTGAGCCTAGAGCTATTAAGTGTGTGTTTTTTGGATACGGTTCAGGAGTAAAAGGATACAGGTTATGGAATCCTGAAACTAATAAGGTTTTTGTGAGCAGGAGTGTTGTTTTCAATGAATCTGTTATGTATCATGATGATCTGTCCATAGATACTTTTGATGTAGAGCCACAACGAGTTACTGTGCAGGTGGAGCACTTTGATGAGGAGGAACATGTAATTGCTGATAATGATGTTGCTCCAGATGCACAGGTTGATGGTAATGTTGATGATGCTCCAGATACAGAGGTTCACGATGATGATGTTGTGCAACACTCACCCCTGTTTTGCAGCGACAAGTTCAGTCTCTTGTAGATGGCAGGAGCAAGAGAGTCATTAAGAAAACTAACCGCCTAATTGAAGAGTGTGACATTGTTCATTATGCTTTTAGTTGTGCAGAACAGGTTGAGAACATCCATGAGCCATTCACATACACTGAAGCAGTTGTTTCCGGTGACCGCGAGAAGTGGATTGCTGCTATGTAGGAAGAGATGCAGTCACTTGAGAAAAATGGCACATGGGATGTTGTGAGCTTGCCTAAACATAAGAAGACTGTTCGCTGCAAATGGATCTTCAAAAGAAAGAAGGGTTTGTCTCCTACTGAGCTCGCGAGGTTTAAGGCAAGGTTAGTGGCTAAGGGCTTCAGTCAGATACCAGGTATTGATTATAATGATGTGTTCTCTCCAGTTGTGAAGCATAGTTCCATTCGTGCATTTTTTGGTATTGTTGCTATGCATGATCTCGAGCTTGAGCAGTTAGATGTCAAGATTGCTTTTCTACATGGTGAACTGGACAAGGAGATTTACATGGACCAACCAGAAGGTTTCATTGTGCCTGGTAAGGAGAATTTTTTTTTGCAAGTTAAAGAGGTCCCTATATGGTTTGAAACAGTCTTCGAGACAGTGGTATAAAAGGTTTGATTCATTTATAATAGCACATGGATTTAAGAGGTCTGCATATGATAGTTGTGTTTACATTAAATTTGTTGATGGATCTGTTGGGGAACATTGCATGGGAAACAAAAAAAAATCTACGCTCATCAAGATCCAATCTAGGAGATGACCATCTACGAGAGGAGAGATTGAATCTACATACCCTTGTAGACCGAAAGCGTTAGCGTTGTAACGCGGTTGATGTAGTTGTACTCTTCACGATCCAATCGCGATCCAATCTGATCTAGCGCCGAATGGATGGCACCTCCGAGATTAGCACCCGTTCAGCTCGATGGCGTCCTCTCCTTCTTGATCCAGCAAGAGAGGGGGAGGAGGTAGATGAGATCGGAACCAACATGACGATGAGGTGGTGGTGGTGGCAGCGAAAATCCGGCAGGGCTTCGCCAAGCATTGACGGAACATGGAGGAGAAAGAGAGGGAGGGGGTGGCCAAGGGTGGAAGCGTACTGCCCCGTGCGCCCCTCCCCACTATATATGGAGTAGGAAACTTGGAGGAGGAGGAATAGTTCCGCATGAACAGTACCACATGAATAGTACATGTGTGAACAGTGCCATGTGAATAGTAGTCCTCTTTCCCAAGTAATGCCTCTTATCTCCTACTTTAAAGGGATTTGATCTTTTTTTTTAGGTGAAAAGGGATTTGATCTTATCACTTGGGACAGCCGCATGGGCCAAGTGGGGCTGCTGCACCTGGCCCATGAAGGGCTGGTGCGCCCCTCCTTAGAGTCCATGTGGACCCTCCGTGCACTTCCGGACACCTTCGGAACCTTCTGGAAGCTTCCCGGTACAATACCGAAAAAAATCAAACTTTTTCCGGAACCCAAAATATGACTTCCCATATATAAATCTTTACCTCCGGACCATTCCGGAGCTCCTCGTGATATCCTGGATCCCATCCGGGACTCCAAACAACTTTCGTACATTCCACTATTAATATCTCATTACTACCCTAGCGCTACAAAACGTTAAGCGTGCGACCCTACGGGTTCGGGAACATGCAGACATGACCGAGACTCCTCTCCGATCAATAATCAATAGCGGGACCTGGATGCCCATATTGATTCCCACATATTCAACGAAGATCTTTATCGGTTGAACCACGATGTCAAGGATTCAATCAATCCCGTATGCAATTCCCTTTGTCCAGCAATATGTTACTTGCCCGAGATTCGATCGTCAGTATCTCCATACCTAGTTCAATCTCGTTACCGGCAAGTCTCTTTACTCGTTCCGTAATACAAGATCCCGTGGCCAACTCATTGGTCACATTGCTTGCAAGCTCATTGTGATGTTCTATTACCGAGTGGGCCCTGAGATACCTCTCCGTCGTACGGAGTGACAAATCCCAGTCTCGATCCATGCCAACTCAACAGACGCCCTCGGAGATACCTGTAGAGCATCTTTATAGTCACCCAGTTACGTTGCGATGTTTGATACACACAAGGTACTCCTCCGGTGTCAGTGAGTTGCATGATCTCATGGTCATAGGAACAGATACTTGACATGCAGAAAACGATAGCAATAAACTTGACACGATCATATGCTACGTTCACAGTTTGGGTCTTGTCCATCACATCATTCTCCTAATATTGTGATCCCGTTATCAAATGACAACTCATGTCTATGACCTGGAAACCATGGCCATCTTTGATCAACGAGCTAGTCCGGTAGAGGATCACTAGGGACACGTTGTTTGTCTATGTACCCACACATGTATTTGAGTTTCCAGTCAATACAATTATAGCATGGATAATAAACGATTATCATGAACAAGGAAATATAATAATAACCATTTTATTATTGCCTCTAGGGAATATTTCCAACAGTCTCCCACTTGCACTAGAGTCAATAATCTAGCATTACATGGTTATGAATCTAACACCCATAGAGTTCTGGTGTTGATCATGCTTTGCCCGTGGAAGAGGCTTAGTCAACGGATCTGCAACATTCAGGTCCGTGTGCACTTTGCAAATATTTATGTCCTCTTCCTTGATCGCATCGTGGATGGCATTGAAGCGTCACTTTATGTGTCTGGTCCTCTTGTGAAACCTTGGTTCCTTGGCTAGAGCAATGGCACCAGTGTTGTCACAGAACAGAGCCATTGGGTCCAGTGCACTGGGCACAACTCCAAGATCTGTCATGATCTGCTTCATCCAGACACCTTCCTTCGCCGCCTCCGAGGTAGCTATATACTCCGTTTCGCATGTAGAATCAGCTACCACGCTTTTCTTGGAACTGGACCAGCTTACCACTCCCCCATTAAGAATATATATGTATCCGGTTTGAGACTTAGAGTCATCCGGATCAGTGTCAAAGCTTGCATCGACGTAACCCTTTATGACGAGCTCTTGATCACCTCCATAAACGAGAAACATTTCCTTAGTCCTTTTTAGGTACTTAAGGATATTCTTGACCGACGTCCAGTGTTCCACTCCTGGATCACTTTGAAACCTTCCCGCCATACTTATGGCAAGGCTAACATCTGGTCTTGTGCACAGCATTGCATACATGATAGAGCCTATGGCAGAAGCATAGGGGATGACACTCATCTTTTCTCTATCCTCTGCAGTCACTGGGCATTGAGTCTTACTCAACTTCACACCTTGCAAAACAGGCAAGAACCCCTTCTTGGACTGATCCATTTTGAACTTCTTCAAAACTTTATCAAGGTACCTACTCTGTGAAAGTCCTATTAAGCGTCTCGATCTATCTCTATAGATCTTGATGCCTAATATGAAAGCAACTTCTCCTAGGTCCTTCATTGAAAAACTCTTGTTCAAATATTCCTTCAGGCTATCCAAAAGTTCTATATTGTTTCCAATCAGCAATATGTCATCCACATATAATATTAGAAACACTATAGAGCTCCCACTCACTTTCTTGTAAATACAAGCTTCTCCGTAAACTTGTACAAACCCAAAAGCTTTGATCACCTCATCAAAGCGAAGACTCCAACTCCGAGATGCTTGCACCAGCCCATAAATGGATCGCTGGAGTTTGCAAACTTTGTCAGCATTCTCTGGATCGACAAAACCTTCTGGTTGCATCATATACAACTCTTCCTTAAGGAAACCATTAAGGAACGCTGTTTTGACATCCATCTGCCAAATTTCATAATCGAAAAATGCAGCTATTGCTAACATGATTCTGAAGGACTTAAGCATCGCTACGGGTGAGAAAGTCTCATCGTAGTCAACTCCTTGAACTTGTGAAAAACCCTTTGCCACAAGTCGAGCTTTATAGACGGTGACATTACCGTCTGCATCCGTCTTCTTCTTGAAGATCCATTTATTCTGAATGGCCTTTCGCCCTTCAGGTAATATTTCCAAAGTCCATACTTTGTTTTCATACATGGATCCCATCTCGGATTTCATGGCTTCTAACCATTTGTTGGAATCCGGGCCCACCATCGCTTCTCCATAGCTCGTAGGTTCACCGTTGTCCAACAACATGACCTCCAAGACAGGGTTACCATACCACTCAGGAGCAGTACGTACCCTTGTCGACCTACGAGGTTCGACAGTAACTTGATCCGAAGCTTCATGATCATCATCATCGACTTCCTCTTCAACTGACGTAGGTTCCACAGAAACATCTTTCTGCGTTGTGCTACTCTCTGGTTGAAGTAAAGGTTCAACAACCTCATCAAGTTCTATCTTCTTCCCACTCAATTCTTTTGAGAGAAACTCTTTCTCGAGAAATGACCCGTTCTTAGCGACAAACACTTTGCCCTCGGATCTGAGATAGAAGGTGTACCCAACCGTCTCCTTTGGGTATCCTATGAAGACACATTTGTCCGCTTTGGGTTCGAGCTTTTCTGGCTGGAGCCTTTTGACATAAGCATCGCATCCCCAAACTTTAAGAAACGACAACTTCGGTTTCTTGCCAAACCACAGTTCATACGACGTCGTCTCAACGGACTTAGATGGTGCCCTATTTAAAGTGAATGCAGCTGTCTCTAACGCATAACCCCAAAATGATAGTGGCAAATCGGCAAGAGACATCATAGAACGCACCATATCCAGTAAGGTTCGATTACGACGTTCGGACACACCATTACGCTGTGGTGTTCCAGGTGGCGTCAACTATGAAACAATTCCACATTGTCTTAAGTGATTGCCAAACTCATAACTCAGATATTCTCCCCCTCGATCAGATCGTAGGAACTTGATCTTCTTGTTACGATGATTCTCAACTTCACTCTAAAATTGCTTGAACTTTTCAAACGTTTTAGGCTTGTGCTTCATTAAGTAAATATACCCATATCTACTCAAATCGTCGGTGAAGGTGAGAAAATAACAATATCCACTGCGCGACTCAATGCTCATCGGACCACACACATCAGTATGTATCATTTCCAACAAGTCACTTGCCCGTTCCATTGTTCCTGAAAACGGGGTCTTAGTCATCTTGCCCATGAGGCATGGTTCGCATGTGTCAAGTGATTAAAAATCAAGAGACTCCAAAAGTCCATCGGCATGGAGTTTCTTCATGCATTTTACACCAATATGACCTAAGCGCAGTGCCACAAGAATGTGGTACTATCATTATCAACTCTACATCTTTTGGCATCAATGTTATGAACATGTGTATCATCACTATCGAGATTCAATAAGAATAAACCCCTCACAATGGGTGCATGACCATAAAAGATATTACCCATATAAATAGAACAACCATTATTCTCTGATTTCAATGAGTAACCGTCCCGCATTAAACAAGATCCATATGTAATGTTCATGCTCAACACAAGCACTAAATAACAATTTTTCAGGTTCATCACTAATCTCGATGGTAATCGAAGAGCGAGCGTGCCGACGGCGATCACATCAATCTTGGAACCATTTCCCACACGCATCGTCACTTAGTCCTTCGCCAGCCTCCGTCTATTCCGTAGTTCCTGCTTTGAGTTGCAAATGTGAGCAACCGCACCGGTATCAAATACCCAGGCACTACAACGAGAGTTGGTAAGGTACACATCAATAACATGTATATCATATATACCTTGTTTGGCGTTGGCCCCCTTCTTGTCAGCCAGATACTTGGGGAAATTCCGCTTCCAGTGGCCAGTCCCCTTGCAATAGAAGCACTCAGTTTCCGGCTTGGGTCCAACCTTGGGTTTCTTCACGGCAGGGCCAACTGCTTTGCCACTCTTCTTGGAGTTACCCTTCTTGCCCTTGCCATTCTTCTTGAAACTAGTGGTTTTATTGACCATCAACACTTGATGCTCCTTCTGGATGTCTGACTCAGCGACTTTCAGCATCGCAAACAGCTCGGAGACTGACTTGTTCATCCCTTGCATGTTATTGTTCAGCACGAAGCTCTTATAGCTAGGTGGTAGAGATTGAAGAACTCTGTCAGTGATTGCCTCTGGCGGGAGCACAACTCCCAACTCAGCCAGACGGTTGTAATACCCAAACATTCTGAGTATGTGCTCACTGACAGACCCGTTCTCCTCCATCTTGCAGGCAAAGAACTTATCGGAGGTCACATACCTCTCGATCCGGGCATTCTTTTCAAAAATAAACTTCAACTCCTGGAACATTTCATATGCTCCATGACATTCAAAACGTCTTTGAAGTCCCGGTTCTAAGCCATACAACATAGCACACTGAACTACTAAGTAGTCATCCACACGCGCCTGCCAGGCGTTCATAACGTCCACAGACGCCGGAGGGGGTTGTGCACCAAGCGGTGCATCAAGGACATAATTCTTTTGGGCAGCCGTGAGGATAATCCTCAGATTATGGGCCCAGCCTACAAAGTTACTTCCATCATCTTTCAGCTTGGCTTTCTCTAGGAACGCATTGAAATTGAGGGGAGCTACTGCGCGAGCCATTGATCTACAACATAAAATTTGCAAAGACACCTTAGACTATTGTTCATGATAAATGAGTTCAATTAATCATATTACTTAAAACTCCCACTCAAATTGACATCCCTCCGATCATCCGAGTGTAACATGATCCAAATTCTCCAACCCAAGTCCGATCATCACGTGAGATGAGGTGGTTTCAATGGTGAACATCTCCATGTTGATCATATCTACTATATGACTCATGTTCGACCTTTCGGTCTCTTGTGTTCCGAGGCCATGTCTGTACATGCTAGGCTCATCAAGTTTAACCCGAGTGTTCCGCATGTGCAAAACTGGCTTGCACCCGTTGTATGTGATCGTAGAGTCTATCACACCTGATCATCACGTGGTGCTTCGAAAACGACAAACTTTCGCAATGGTGCACACTCGGGGAGAACACAATTTTATCTTGAAATTTTAGTGAGGGATCACCTTATAATGCTACCGTCGTCCTAAGCAAAATAAGATGCATAAAAGGATTAACATCACATGCAAATTATAAGTGACATGATATGGCCATCAACTCGTGCTTTTGATCTCCATCTCCAAAGCACCGGCATGACCTCCATCGTCACCGGCATGACACCATGATCTCCATCATCATGATCTCTGATAACCCACAAGTATAGGGGATCGCAACAGTTTTCGAGGATAGAGTATTCAACCCAAATTTATTGATTCGACACAAGGGGAGCCAAAGAATATTTGCAAGTATTAGCAGCTGAGTTGTCAATTCAACCACACCTGGAGATTAATTATCTGTAGCAAAGCGATCAGTAGCAAAGTAGTATGATAGTTTTGATAGTAGTAGCAACAGCAATAGTAGCGGTAATAGTGATAGCAATGATTTTGTAGCAAGTGCAATAGTAACAGCAGCAGTAGTAACTTAGAAAAACAATATGAGAGAAATTTGTAGGCATTGGATTGGTGAATTTGTTGGATGATATTCATCATATAACAGTCATAACCTAGGGCGATACAGCACTAGCTCCAGTTCATAAATATAATGTAGGCATGTATTCCGTAAATAGTCATACGTGCTTATGGAAAGATTTTGCATGACATCTTTTGTCCTACCCTCCCGTGGCAGCGGGGTCCTATTGGAAACTAAGGGATATTAAGGCCTCCTTTTAATAGAGAACCGGAACAAAGCATTAACACATAGTGAATACATGAACTCCTCAAACTACGGTCATCACCGGGAAGTGTCCCGACTATTGTCACTCTGGGGTTGCCGGATCATAACACGTAGTAGGTGACTATAACTTGCAAGATCGGATCTAGAACATAGATATAATGGTGATAACATAAACGGTTCAGATCTGAAATCATGGCACCCGGGCCCAAAGTGACAAGCATTAAGCATGGCAAAGTCATAGCAACATCAATCTCAGAACATAATGGATACTAGGGATCAAGCCCTAACAAAACTAACTCGATTACATGATGAATCTCATCCAACTTCCCACCGACCAGCGAGCCTGCGAAGGAATTACTCACTCCCGATGGGGAGCATCATGGAATTGGCGATGGAGAAGGGTTGGTGATGACGAAGATCGAAGATCCCCCTCTCCGGAGCCCCAAACGGACTCCAGATCTGGCCTCCCGATGAAGAACAGGAGGTGGCGGTGGCTCCATCTCGTGAAATGCGATAATTCTTTCTCCCTGGTTTTTTTCTCCGAAAATATGAGTTTATAGCATCAGGGTTGGAGTCTGCGAGGCCACCAGGTGGGGACAACCCACCTGGGCGCGCCTGGAGGGGGGGTGCGCCCTGGTGGGTTGTGCCCACCCAGGTGCCCCCCTCCTATGGTTCTTGGCTCCAGAAATTCTCTTTTATTATATAAAAAAATCCTCGCGAAGTTTCGTTCCAATCCGAGAACTTTTATTTCTGCACAAAAACAACACCATGGTAGTTCTACTGAAAACAGCGTCAGTCCGGGTTAGTTTCATTCAAATCGTGCAAATTAGAGTCCAAAACAAGAGGAAAAGCGTTAGGAAAAGTAGATACGACGGAGACGTATCAACTCCCCCAAGCTTAAACCTTTGCTTGTCCTCAAGCAATTCAGTTGATAAACTGAAAGTGAAAAAGAAAAACTTTTACGAACTCTTTTGATCTTGTTTAAATAAATAAGCTTAAGTAGCACCCAGGTTTTCAGCAAAGATTATAACTAACCATGTCGACAATAACTCTTAAAAATTATATTAACTCATAACAATGGCATAATCAACTAGCGAGCAATAATAAGATACCTCAAACAACAACACTTTGTCAAAGCAACCATGATATAATATGATGATAGTGGTATCTCTCTAGCCCTTTCCGAGACCGCAAAACATAAATGCAGAGCACCTCCAAAGTCCGAGCAGTGACTAAACATTGTAATTCATGGTAGAAAAGATCCAGTCATGATGCACCCAACATTAGCTACACACAATGCATGAGGATGACAATAGTGCTCTCAGGTTCTGGCGCTTATTTGAGAAGGTGATGACACAACATAAAAGTAAATAGATAGTCCCTTCGCAGAGGGAAGCAGTGATTTGCAGAGGTGCCAGAGCTCAAGTTTTAAAACAGAGGTAAATGAAATTTTGAGAAATGCACCCTTCTTATTTACTTCGTGACCATTAGTTATCGGTATCTTCCATGCTAAACACATTAGTGGCGGTTCCCAAGCGATAAAAGTAAAGGTTTACTCCCCCTCCACCAACAATCACACTCCACGGCTTGTCCGAAACAACGGGTGCCGTCCATACCAACAACATTCCTGGGGGAGTTTTGTTTAATTATTTGTAATTTGAATTCGGGACTGGGAATCCCTATTACCGCCCCTTTCGTGCAAGGACGAGTGAATAAACACTCATCATGAGAATAACCCGCTTAGCATGGAAGATACTGACTACCTCCTGTTGCTCTATGAACAATCTAGGCACACAAAAAGGATATTTATTTGAAGTTTTTAGAGGTGGCACATGCAAATTTACTTAGGACGGCAGGGTAATACCGCATATAGGTAGGTATGGTGGACTGTTTCAGGGTTTTGATGCACAAGCAGAATTCCCACTTAGTACAGGCGAAGTCTAGCAATTAGGTTGAGAAGCGGCCAACTAGAGAGCAAAAATGGTCATGAACATGCATTATGCATAAGTAACATTGGATACTAGCATGAGTAGGATATGAACACCATGAACATAAATATCATAGAGGCTATGTTGGTTTTGATTCAACTACATGCATGAACATGTGCCAAGTCAAGCCACTCGAACATTCAGAGGAGGATACCATATCATCATACTACATCACAATTATTTTAACGCAATGTTGACATCCAAGATAAAACATTATCCACTCCTAGCTACTTAAGCATGACATGAGAAACTATAATCTCTAAGGGTCATTGCAAACATGTTTGATCATAATGAGCTGAATCATGGATACTAGGTTAAACATATTTACAAAAACAGAACAAGTTGAGTTCATACCCGTTTCTCTCTGCCACAGCCAGTTCATCAAATACCGTCATTATTGCCTTTCACTTGCACGACCGAACGATATGAAAATAATAATAGTGCAAGAATGCCATGGACTAAGCTGGAATCTGCAAACATTTTATTCAAAAAGAAGAAAACAAGGTAATATGGGCTCTCTGTTAGATCAACAACAATGCATATGAGAGCCACTCAACATTTTCATCATGGTCTTCTCCTCGGTATGACTCAATAAGAAGAAATTCAGAGAAACACACTGAAATATTTTTGGAGTTTTTGGTTTTCTGAAAGAAAGGAAAAACAAAAACGAGAAAAACTATTTACACGGGAGAGCTCCCAACAAGCAACAGAAGAAGAAGGAAATCTTTTTGGGTTTTCCCTTTTTTTTTAAACTACAGCTAATTATACTAGAAAGAAAAATAAAAAAAAGAAGCAGGAATTTTTTTGTATTTTCTCAAAGTTTTTTTTAAACACACAAAAAGAAGGCGAGAAAATAAATCTAGCATGGATAATACAATGAAAAAGTGTGTACACCGACAACTGGAATGAAAAGTGTGAACATGAAAGTAATGTCGGTGGAAATACGTACTCCCCCAAGCTTAGGCTTTTGGCCTAACTTGGTAATCTCCATCAGTAGCCTGCATGGTCGGAGTGATAGCTCACGGAGGCTCTAGGTGCAGATGTCTCAGCCCGTTGTGCAGCCACAATTGCCGCGTTATGTGCTCGGGCCTCGCTCTCAAGAACATAATATCTTCCCTTCCTATGAACATCAAAGAGAGCAGGTGCAGGCAAAAAGGTGTCCACAACGGAACTTTTATTAAACAACAGATTATAAGTAAAATTATGGGGTTCACCACTAAGGATCTTATGACGTTTCATAGCATCGAAGTCAAGGTATTGCGTGGGTAAGATGGGGTCATAAGGCCAAGGTGAAACACCTAGCTCTCTTGCTAAGCGTGTGGCGTAAATCCCACCATAAAAATATCCACTACCAGCGTTGTGTTGCAATCTACGTGCCACTATCGCTCCAAGGTTATAACTTTTGTCATCGGTGAGAGCGGTGTGGATAAGGCTCAAGTCTGGAGCACAGAGTGCACTACAATCTTGTTTGCCTACAATGCATTTTCCATTAAATAGTGCAAAGTATTGGATTGAGGGAAAATGAATGCTCTTTATTCTACCTTGAGTCACTCCTCTAGTCTCACCATAGCAAAGGCTAGTCAAGAATATCTCAAACTCCGACCTTGGTGGCTCGTCCAACGAACCCCAAAATGGAATTTTGCAGTGATTAGAAAATGTCTCTAGAGGTATAGTATATGAATTGTCATATAGTTTAAATGATACTCTGGACTCACGAAGATGGAATTTAAATTCTTTGGTAAATGATTCAGTGAGGCTGAGGTGTTGGTTGCACTTATCTGCAATGTAAGGACCGAGCTCGGCATTGTGAACATATTGGTCAAATTCTTCTTTAATGCCCACACACACCATATAATCGTTGCATGGCCATAAACATGATTTGGTGGCGGCATCTCGAATGGAATTTTCACTTGGTTCAACATAAGACCGGCGAACGGAGCTGCTACTAGAAGATGCCTCTGAGGACCTCTGCCTCGAAGAACTCCTTCCAAAGAGGTTCATCATATTCGCGTACAATTTTCTGAAAAAATTTGGGTCACAAATTTTTATCAACAAAACTTTACAAGATTGATAGCAACTACTCATAGGGATACATAGAGGCCATATCAAGCATTCAAACTACTTAGAACTCTAAGAATTTAACATGCAAGCTCATCTACAGCAGCACCAAGAGTCACTAATTATTCTAAATATAAACCACTAAAGCAAAAACTAATTGGACCAATGGAGGAGGCACATACCAAGCAACAATCCCCCAAAACAGTTTCGGAAACGGAGCTTCGAGCAAACAGATCAAAATCCGTGGGTTTGAGAGCAAGAACACAAGAGAGAGAGCAATGGTGATTATTTTTCCTGGAGGTAGGTGATGATATGGAGTGAAGGGATAAGTGAGAGGGCCCACGTGGGGACCACAACCCACCAGGGCGTGCCTGGGGGTGCTGGCGTGCCCAGGTGGGTTGTGCCCACCTGGAGCACCTCCCTCTGATGTTATTTGCACCAAAAATTCTTAAATATTCAGAAAAAAATCGTATTAAATTTTCAGAGCATTCTGAGAAATTTTATTTTTGGGTCATTTTTTATTGCACAGAAAACTCAAAAAATAGGCAAGACATGGCATTTTATTTTATTTAACTAATAAAGACAGAAAACAAAAGGTAGGGACAGAAGATAGTACTCACTAAATTCATCAACTTCATACCTCTCAAAAATGATTCATTAATAAGGTTGATCAAGTCTTATTAACAACTACTTCCGATTAGCATGAAACCGAAGAACTTTCGTAAAACACTAAGTTACCTCAATGGGGATATGAATGTCCCCAACAATAAGCATTTCATATTTCTTTTTAACAGTAGGTAGGGGTAGTTGAAAACTTCCAATAGTGATTATCGGAGGTTTTTCAATAACATTAATACCATTCACTTGGAATTGTTTCTTCGGAAAGTGCACCGTATGCTCATTACCATTGATATGAAAAGTGACCTTGCTTTTATTGCAATCAATAACAGCCCCTGCAGTATTCAAGAAGGGTCTACCGAGGATAATCGACATGTTGTCGTCCTCGGACATCTCAAGTATAACAAAGTCAGTTAAGATAGTAACATTAGCAACAACAACGGGCACATCCTCATAAATACCGATAGGTATAGCAGTTGATTTATCAGCCATTTGCAAAGATATTTCAGTAGGTGTGAGTTTATTCAAATCAAGTCTTTTATAAAGAGAGAAAGGCATAACACTAACACCAGCTCCTAAATCACACAAAGCGGTTTTCACATAGTTTCTTTTGATGGAGCAAGGTATAGTTGGTATTCCCGGATCTCCAAGTTTTTTAGGTACTCCATCCTTAAAAGTATAATTAGCAAGCATGGTGGAGATTTCAGCTTCCAGTATTTTTCTCTTATTGGTGATGATGTCTTTCATGTACTTTGCATAAGGAGGCATTTTCAAGATATCAGTCAAGCAAGTACGCAAAAAGACTGGTCTTAGCATTTCAGCAAAGCGTTCGAATTCTTCATCATCTTTCTTTTTTGTTGACTTAGGTGGAAAGGGCATAGGTTTTTGAACCCACGGTTCTCTTTCCTTACCGTGTTTTCTAGCAACAAAGTCTCTTTTATCATATCTTTTATTCTTGATTTGTGGGTTATCAAGATCAGCTGCTGGTTCTATTCAACATCATTATCTGGTTCTTTATCATTTGTTTGAGTGTCTTCATGAACCCCATCATTGTCTTTTTCATTATCAGAAGGTGAGTATTCATTACCAGATTGAGTTTCAGCATCAGAGATAGAGACTTCATTATCATTATCAGGAGGTTTTTCAACTTCAGGTTCACTAGAGGCATGCAAAGTCCTATCATTTTTCTTCTTCTTTTTCTTTTTAGAAGGACTAGGTACATCAGTGTCAACTCTTTGAGAGTCTTGTTCAATTCTTTTTGGGTGTCCCTCAGGATAAAGTGGTTCCTGAGTCATTCTACCTCCTCTAGTCATTACTCTAACAGCATGATCATTGATATTATTATTCATTTCATCAAGCAACTCTCTTTGAGATTTAGCAACTTGTTCTAATTGAGTTTGAACCATAGAAGCATGCTTTCCTACACCTCTAACATCATTTGAGATTCTAAATAACAAGTCACTCAAGCGAGCAATCATATCAGAATTGTATTTCAATTGTTTCATAACATTTGCATTGAAGTGATCTTGTTTTCTAATGTAATTGTCAAACTCATAAAGGCATTGACTAGGATGTTTATTATAAGGAATATCACCTTAATCAAACTTCAGTAAAGAATTTACCTCTACCACCTTAGGTGGTGGTGGTGTTTCAAGCCCATGTATTTCTTCGATAGGTGGTAAATTTTTAACATCCTCTGCTTTAATACCTTTTTCCTTCATGGATTTCTTTGCCTCTTGCATATCTTCAGGACTGAGATATAAGATACCCCTCTTCTTTGGAGTAGGTTTGAGTGGTGGTTCAGGAAGAGTCCAATCATCATAATTTTTCAATGTGTTATTCAATAATTCTTCAGCTTGTTCAACAGTTCATTCCCTGAAAACACAACCAGCACAACTATCTAGGAAGTCCCTAGAAGCATCGGTTAGTCCATTATAGAAGTATCAAGTATTTTATTTTTCTTAAGAGGATGATCAGGCAAAGCATTAAGCAATTGGAGAAGCCTCCCCCAAGCTTGTGGGAGACTCTCTTCTTCAATTTGCACAAAGTTAAATATTTCCTGTAAGGCAGCTTGTTTCTTATGAGCAGGAAAATATTTTTCAGAGAAGTAATAAATCATATCCTGGGGACTACGCACACAACCAGGAGCAAGAGTATTGTACCAAGCCTTAGCATCACCCTTTAATGAGAACGGAAATAATTTGAGAATATAATAATAGCTAATCTTCTCATCATGAGCAAATAGGGTGGCTATGTCATTCAACTTAGTAAGATGTGCGACAACAGTTTCAGTTTCATAACCATGGAAAGGATCAGATTCAATCAAAGTAATCAACTCTAGGTCGACAGAGAATTCATAATCCTTATCATCAACAAAGATAGGTGAAGTAGCAAACTTAGGATCGCATTTCATTCTAGCATTCAAAGTCTTTTCTTTATACTTGCATAATAATTTTTCCAGATCATCTCTATCCTTACAAGCAAGAATGTCTCTAGTTGTCTCCTCATCCATAACATAACCTTCCGGTACCTTTGGCAATTCATATCTAGGAGAACTAGGTCTAATAGGTGTTTCAAGATTTTAAGTTTCAAGCTCTTCATCAGTTTCAACAATTTCATCAGTTTCAGCATTCTCAAAAGCTTTAGTTCTAGCAAGTTGTTCATCAAGAAATTCACCTAGTGGCACATTATCATCAAGCAAGGTACTAGCATCATCATGAGTAGCATTCATAGCAGAAGTAGCATCATCAATATCTTGCGACATATCAGAATTGATAGCATGTGGTGGTGTTGCAAGTCTACTTATAACAGAAGGTGAATCTAAAGCGGAGCTGGATGGCAGTTCCTTACCTCCCCTCGTCTTAGAGGGAAAAATCTTAGTCTTAGCATCCTTCAGATTCTTCATAGTGATAATTTGATAATAATCCCAAGTGACTCAACAAATATAGCTATGCTCCCTGCAACGGCGCCAGAAAAAGGTCTTGATAACCCACAAGTATAGGGGATCGCAACAGTTTTCGAGGGTAGAGTATTCAACCCAAATTTATTGATTCGACAAAAGGGGAGCCAAAGAATATTTGCAAGTATTAGCAGTTGAGTTGTCAATTCAACCACACCTGGAGATTAATTATCTGCAGCAAAGCGATCAGTAGAAAAGTAGTATGATAGTTTTGATAGTAGTAGCAACAGCAATAGTAGCGGTAATAGTGATAGCAATGATTTTGTAGCAAGTGCAATAGTAACAGCAGCAGTAGTAACTTAGCAAGAACAATATGAGAGAAATTCGTAGGCATTGGATCGATGAATTCGTTGGATGATATTCATCATATAACAATCATAACCTAGGGCGATACAACACTAGCTCCAGTTCATAAATATAATGTAGGCATGTATTCCGTAAATAGTCATACGTGCTTATGGAAAGAACTTGCATGACATCTTTTGTCCTACCCTCCCGTAGCAGCGGGGTCCTATTGGAAACTAAGGGATATTAAGGCCTCATTTTAATAGAGAACCGGAACAAAGCATTAACACATAGTGAATACATGAACTCCTCAAACTACGGTCATCACCGGGAAGTGTCCCGACTATTGTCACTCCGGGGTTGCCGGATCATAACACGTAGTAGGTGACTATAACTTGCAAGATCGGATCTAGAACATAGATATAATGGTGATAACATAAACGGTTCAGATCTGAAATCATGGCACCCGGGCCCAAAGTGACAAGCATTAAGCATGGCAAAGTCATAGCAATATCAATCTCAGAACATAATGGATACTAGGGATCAAGCCCTAACAAAATTAACTCGATTACATGATGAATCTCATCCAACACCTCACCGACCAGCGAGCCTGCGAAGGAATTACTCACTCCCGGTGGGGAGCATCATGGAATTGGCGATGGAGAAGGGTTGGTGATGACAAAGATCAAAGATCCCCCTCTCCAGAGCCCCAAACGGACTCCAGATCTGGCCTCCCGATGAAGAACAGGAGGTGGCGGCGGCTCCGTCTTGTGAAACGCGATAATTCTTTCTCCCTGATTTTTTTCTCCGAAAATATGACTTTATAGCATCAGGGTTGGAGTCTGCGGGGCCACCAGGTGGGGACAACCCACCTGGGTGGGCCTGGAGGGGGGCGCGCCCTGGTGGGTTATGCCCACCCAGGTGCCCCCTCCTGTGGTTCTTGGCTCCAGAAATTCTCATTTATTATATAAAAAAAATCCTCGCGATGCTTCGTTCCAATCCGAGAACTTTTATTTCTGCATAAAAACAACACCATGGTAGTTCTGCTGAAAACAGCGTCAGTCCGGGTTAGTTTCATTCAAATCGTGTAAATTAGAGTCCAAAACAAGAGGAAAAGCGTTAGGAAAAGTAGATACGACGGAGACGTATCAGTCTCCATCATCGTGTCGCCATCGGGGTTGTCACGCCAACCATGCTTCTACTACTACTGCTACCGTTTAGCGATAAAGTAAAGCATTACATAGTGCTTAAAGATTGACACGCAGGTCATACAATAAATAAAGACAACCCTATGGCTCCTGCCGATTGCCGTATGCATCGACATGCAAGTCGACATTAACTATTACAAAACATGATCATCTCATACATCAAATATATTTCATCATGTCTTTGACCATATCACATCACAACATACCCTGCAAAAACAAGTTAGACGTCCTCTAATTTGTTGTTGCATGTTTTACGTGGCTGCTATGGGTATCTAGCAAGAATGATTCTTACTAACGCAAAACCACAACGGTGATATGCAAGTTGCTATTTAACCTTCTACAAGGACCGCCTTTGTCGAATCCGATTCAACTAAGGTGAGAGAGACAGACACCCGCCAGCCATCTTATGCAACAAAGTCACATGTTTGTCGATGGAACCGGTCTCATGTACGTGGACATATAAAGTTGGTCCGGGCCGCTTCATCCCACAATACCGCCGAATCAAGAAAAAAGACCAAGGAAGGAAGCAATCTGAATATCAACGCCCACAAACTCCTTTGTGTTCTACTCGAGATGTCATCTACGCAAGACCTAGCTCATGATGTCACTGTTGGGGAACGTTGCATGGGAAACAAAAAAAATCTACGCTCACCAAGATCCAATCTAGGAGATGACCATCTACGAGAGAAGAGATTGAATCTACATACCCTTGTAGACCGAAAGCGTTAGCGTTGTAACGCGGTTGATGTAGTTGTACTCTTCACGATCCGATCGCGATCCAATCCGATCTAGTGCCGAACGGACGGCACCTCCGAGATTAGCACACATTCAGCTCGATGGCATCCTCTCCTTCTTGATCTAGCAAGAGAGGGGGAGGAGGTAGATGAGATCGGAACCAGCACGACGGTGAGGTGATGGTGGTGGCAGCGGAAATCCGGCAGGGCTTCGCCAAGCACTGACGGAACGTGGAGGAGAAAGAGAGGGAGGGGCGGCCAAGGGTGGAAGCGTACTGCCCCGTGCGCCCCCTCCCCACTATATATGGAGGAGGAAACTTGGAGGAGGAGGAATAGTGTCGCATGAACAGTACCACGTGAATAGTGCACATGTGAACAGTGCCTTGTGAATAGTAATCACCTTTCCCAAGTAATGCCTCTTATCTCCTATTTTAAAGGGATTTGATCTTATCACTTGGGACAGCCGCATGGGCCAAGTGGGGCTGCTGTGCCTGGCCCATGAAGGGCTGGTGCGCCCCTCCTTAGAGTCCATGTGGACCCTCCGGAACCTTCTGGAAGCTTCCCGGTACAATAAAAAAAAACTTTTTTCGGAACCCAAAATATGACTTCCCATATATAAATCTTTACCTCCGGACCATTCCAGAGCTCCTCGTGATATCTTGTATCCCATCCGGGACTCCAAACAACTTTCGGACTTTCCACTGTTAATATCTCATTACTACCCTAGCGCTACCAAACGTTAAGCGTGCGACCCTACGGGTTCGGGAACATGCAGACATGACCGAGACTCCTCTCCGATCAATAATCAATAGCGAGACCTGGATGCCCATATTGATTCTCACATATTCAACGAAGATCTTTATCGGTTGAACCACGATGTCAAGGATTCAATCAATTCCGTATGCAATTCCCTTTGTCCAGCGATATGTTACTTGCCCGAGATTCGATCGTCGGTATCTCCATACCTAGTTCAATTTCGTTACCGGCAAGTCTCTTTACTCGTTCCGTAATACAAGATCCCGTGACCAACTCATTGGTCACATTGCTTGCAAGCTCATTGTGATGTTCTATTACCGAGTGGGCCCTGAGATACCTCTCCGTTGTACGGAGTGACAAATCCCAGTCTCGATCCATGCCAACTCAACAGACGCCCTCGGAGATACCTGTAGAGCATCTTTATAGTCACCCAGTTACGTTGCGACGTTTGATACACACAAGGTATTCCTCCGGTGTCAGTGAGTTGCATGATCTCATGGTCATAGGAACAGATACTTGACATGCAGAAAACGATAGCAATAAACTTGACACGATCATATGCTACGTTCACAGTTTGGGTCTTGTCCATCACATTATTCTCCTAATGACGTGATCCCGTTATCAAATGACAACTCATGTCTATGACCTGGAAATCATGGCCATCTTTGATCAACGAGCTAGTCCGGTAGAGGCTCACTAGGGACACGTTGTTTGTCTATGTACCCACACATGTATTTGAGTTTCTAGTCAATACAATTATAGCATGGATAACAAACGATTATCATGAACAAAAAAATATAATAATAACCATTTTATTATTGCCTCTAGGGCATATTTCCAACAGGATCACCTATATACTTGCTGTTATATGTTGATGATATGTTGATTGCTGCCAAGGGCAAGAAAGAGATCACTACTTTAAAGCCACAGTTAAGTAGTGAGTTTGAGATGAAGGATCTTGGTGCTGCTAAGAAAATTCTAGGTATGGAGATTACGAGGGACAGAAATTCTGGTTTGTTATTTCTTAGTCAGCAGAGTTATATTAAGAAAGTTCTTCACGTTTTAACATGCATGATGCTAAGTCAGTAAGCACTCCCATTGCTCCTCATTTCAAATTGTCATCTTCTCATTGTCCTAGTAATGATGAAGAGTTTGAGTATATGTCAAGAGTTCCATATTCCAGTGATGTTAGTTCTTTAATGTATGCCATGGTGTGTTCTAGGCCTGATTTGTCATTTGTAATGAGTTTGGTCAGTCGATACATGGCTAACCCTGGTAAAGAACATTAGAAGGTTGTTCAGTGGATTTTCAGGTACCTTCGTGGCACTTTCAATGCTTGTTTGAAATTCGGCGAACTGGTGAGGGACTACCTGGCTATGTGGATTCAAATTTTGCTTCCAGCGATTTGGACAAGAGGAGGTCCCTTACAGGTTATGTGTTCACTGTTGGTGGTTGTGCCGTGAGTTGGAAGGCAACATTGCAGCCAGTAGTTGCCCAGTCTACCACTGAAGCATAATACATGGCTATTGCAGAAGCATGTAAAGAATCAGTTTGGCTGAAAGGTTTGTATGCTGAGCTTTGTGGAGATAATTCTTGCATTAACTTGTTTTGTGATAGTCAGAGTGCCATTTACCTTACTAAGGATCAGATGTTCCATGAGAGAATAAAGCACATTGATGTCAAATATCATTATGTTCGAGACATTGTTGAGCAAGGTAAACTGAAGGTATGCAAGATTAGTACTCATGATAATCCTGTTGATATGTTGATAAAGCCAGTTCATGTTGCTAAGTTTGAGCTTTACTCAGACTTAGTTGGTATAACTCATTAGCCCCAGTGGTTGTTTGGCGCCGAAAGTGTTTTCTTTGTTGTTCAAGTAGGAGGTTCTCATTCATGCTACAAGATGGAATTTGTCTCAAGGTGGAGTTTGTTATGTTATGCTCCAAATTCAAGTATAAAGAGGGAGGCTAACTTCTGACGAGTGAGCGGAGCGAGGCCCGTCGCCGGTAGGCTTGGGCCGAAGATAAGTTGATCTATGTTATATATATGGATCAGTATTGACCTAGGTCATCTATATTATATATACCTCTTGTAAGCCGTCGCACGGGATAAGTTGATCAGTTGTAAATCCCCGGCGTTTGTAACCTCCCCCGATATAGTGAAGTTTGGCTGGCTGGCGCCCGTGGTTTTTTCCCCTTTGTGTTGGAGGGGTTTTCCACGTTAAAATCTCGTGGCCCTTGCTTGTTTTCGTTTTTCATTGAGTTCGATAGTGTGTCGTATCCCTAACAGATTTGATTCCTCTTCTGTTTGGCCCCGCCGTCCTGCGGATGATTTGGTGACAAATTTGAACTGAGGTGAGCTGACGCCTATCTCTGGGCGCTAATGAGGAGCACCCCACCCACCCTGCAACTTGCCGCCAGTTTTCCTGCGCAAAAGTGCAGCTCCATATCAAATGCGTGGATATTTCTAAGTTGCTAAGACATAAAGGGCAGAAATAGCCGTTGGGCCACCCTCTTCTCTGGAGTCTGTCATTGCACCGTAGCCGATCTTGACGCAAGAGCCACATGAACATCTTCAGCTTTGAACGGAGGTGAGCATCGACTTTGTAGTACCTGAGAATAGGTGGAATTTGGCTTTTAGTTCATCTACTGTTTGAATGTAGCTACAATCATTGACACCGTCGTGTTTGCAATCCCTGAAAGATTGCATTTGGCACTGGGAGTGTGCCTTTTGGCAGGGCATTCACATCTTTGGGTTGTGGCGATTTCACCTAACGTCCACAGAAAGATCTCCAGACACTCAGAATTGTCATTATGCATTTTCTTCAGAAATCCTGTCAAGTTATCATCTAATGATCTCCAAATTCGAGTTAGTGTTTCTGGTTTGAGTCCACGTTTCAACTCAGGATAAATGTAGTAGACAATTTTTCATGACACTACGAAGCTACAACATGGGCTAACCATTTCTCCATGTCAAAATAATCAATGATTTGTTAGTTCTTGCATAGCATCGGCTTTGTAGTACCAGAGAATAGGTGGAATTTGGCTTTTAGTTCATCTACTACTGTTTGAATGTAGCTACAATCATTGACACCATCGTGTTTGCAATCCCCGATCCATTGCATTTGGCACTGGGAGGGTGCCTTTTTTGTCAAGTTATCATCTAAGAGCATCTCCAACAGCCGCCCTACGCGCGACGCGCTAAAAAACCT
This sequence comes from Thinopyrum elongatum, assembly GCA_011799875.1. Taxonomy (NCBI): domain Eukaryota; kingdom Viridiplantae; phylum Streptophyta; class Magnoliopsida; order Poales; family Poaceae; genus Thinopyrum; species Thinopyrum elongatum. Next base: position 133,180,185 of record CM022303.1, read on the forward strand.
TTTGCAGCGCGCGGATCACCTGTTTTTGCGCGGCGCGGTGCGCTTGCTCCAGCGGCCGCTGCAAAGTTTAGCGCGCGCGAGCCGCTCCAGCAGGCGCGCTAAACTGCAGCGCGCGCGAGCAGCCGGTGCTTGCCATATGTTTGATGATGTTTGAAACATGAAAACAAAAACATGAAAACAAAGACATAAACCCAAACAAGTTCATGACATAAAAGTTCAAATTCATGCCCACAACATCATCCAACCAAGTTCAAAATCCGAACGAAGTTCATGACAAAGTTCACACAAACGAATGGCACATCTCAACAATCATGCCTCATCCTCGTCTTTGTCCTCCTCATCCTCCGATTCATCTTCCTCATCCGGTGGCGGCGGCGGCGGCGGAGGGGTCGCGGGTGTAGGAAGGGTGAGGGGGGTGCCGGCGCGGCCGTCCATCGGGTCAATTCGCCGGCGGCGGCGCGGGCGGGGCGAAAGTGGAGCGGCGGAGAGAGTGCGGCTCGAGTGTGCGGCGCGTGGAAGCGGGCGCACCAAATAAACGGCGCGCGATGGCGATTCGGACCGCGCGCCGAACTCTTTATGCCGCTCGCGCGGTTATTGCGCCTCCGCTGAAGTTAGGTTAGCGATTGCGCGCGCGCTAAAATTCACAAATTTGCGGCGCGGTGTTTATATAGCGCGGCTGTTGGAGATGCTCTAAAGATCTCCAAATTCGAGTTAATGTTTCTGGTTTGAGTCCACGTTTCAACTCAGGATAAATGCAGTGCTAGAAGGTCACGTACCCGGGAGCCTGGCGGCGATGGCCTGTGCTCGTACCTGACGAGGTGCGCTTGCAGAATGTGAAGTAGTCGAGCACGTGCACGTAGGGCTGGAGCTTGGCCGCGTATTCGCCGGCGTCGTCTTCCTGCACCAGCGCGACCGCATGATCCTTCATGGCGCCGTACATTGTCGTCAACCTCGACCGTTCACTACGAACTGCAACTCGGAGAAGAGAAAGCAGCTGGAGGAGGAACGAGAACGAGACACTCGTGTGGCTCCGGCGTCGGCTCGGTCCGTTCGCTTTTGAGATCGCTCATCCCCACACGCAACGAGTTAAACTAGTTAACGAGCGCTCCTTGGGAAGCCTCGCAACGATCAGTGTCACTTGGCGAGCTTCCAGCCGTCCCGTCATGTGTCATGTTCTGGACGCTCCCTCCGGATTTTATTTTTTATTTTTATTTTTTCGCACGCATTTTCGGCTTTTTAAACGGTTTTTTTCCGTGTTTTTTCGACGTTTCGGTTTTCCACCGATCTTACTGAACTTTTGGACAAAAAAAAACACGACGCGAGAGTCATGGTTTTGCTTCCGCGAGAGGCACGATTTTGCTTTCGCGAGAGTCACGGCCATGCCTCTCGGAAACGAAAAAAAAACGTGTTTTCTATTTTTTTTTCCTTCCGCGAGAGGCACGGTTGTGCTTTCGTGAGAGTCACGGCCGTGCCTCTCGGAAACGGAAAAAAAACGCGTTTTCTGTTTTTTTTCCTTTCGCGAGAGGCACGGTTTTGCTTTCGTGGGAGGCATGGTTGTGTTTTCACGAGAGGCACGGCCGTGCCTCTCGGAAACAGAAAAAAACCATGTTTTCTGTTTTTTTTTCTTTCACGAGAGGCATGATTTTGCTTCCGCGAGAGGCACTGTTGTGCTTTCGCGAAAGGCACGGTCGTGCCTCCTCGGAAACGAAAAAAAAACGCGTTTTCTCTTTTTTTTTCTTCCGCGAGATGCACGGTTTTGTTTCCGCGAGAGGCACGCTTGTGATTTCGCGAGAGGCATGGGCGTGCCTCTTTCGGAAAGGGAAAAAACCCGTGCTCCCGGTTTGGTTTTTTAGTCCGGTTTTTTTCGTTCGGTTTTTTTGTGAAAAAAAAGTTCGGCAAAACCTATCAACATGGGATCTAGTTTTGAAGATCTCGACGCGAGAAATCCAACGGTGAAAATGGTTCGAGATTTGGACGCACAGTTTAAGAGATAAAACATTTTGAATAAACGAATCTACGAAAAAAGGAAAACTCCCAAGTTGCAACAAGTGGCGCACATGCAACGCGCCACTTGTCGCAACCTGAAAAGATGGGAGTGATCTTTGCAAGGAGTACTCCTTAACTAGTGATTTCGGCGAGTTAACGAACAGCGAAAAAAAATAACCCGTAATACTGGGCCATGGAAGCATACGCTGCCGTGGTGTTCCTACCGGGCCTCTTTTGAAGCCCAAAATCGAACGAGAGACGCGACACACGACGCGTCGGCTGGCTAGCTGGTCGCCCGAGTGCAGCAGGGACTCTCTCCGTTCTTCCGTTCGTTTAGTACCACCTCGCTGGCCAAGAACGGGGAAGAGGCAGAGGGGGCTATAAGAGGAGGGGAAGGGGGACGTTGCAAATCATACCTTTCTCGACCTTTTAGCTAAGATAAGTGAAGTATTTGTTCTTATCAGTTTAATATCTGATATGTGGGCCATGTGCCCACAACGATATTAAATTCATTTTTTTTGGGGAAGGATCCTTCACAATGGCTTGCCATTGGGGCCCTTAGGTGTCGTCTGGGCGTTGCACTACAGCCCAGGTAGGCGCAACCCAACCAAACTAATTTGAAAGTTTAAATTTCACCTCAAAATTCACCTGCTGCAGCTAATACATAATCACCTTATCTCTCAGCTAGCTGTAGCCCTGGACGCTGCTAGTTACCCTCTATAATAAGAACAGAAAAAACAGAGTTTGTACTTTGTAGGCACATCGTGATCATCCTTGATGAATATTTTCAAACCCTCGCTCACCATACAGCAGCCGTCCATGTGAAAAAGTCATGCTTGCCAAGGTAAATCTTGGAGAGATTCTGACCCTGGCTTCTGTTAGTTGTCACCCCATAACATTCTCAAGCATAACTTAAAGTTTGAGGCCAACAATCCCAGAGATGTGCAGTAGCAGTCATGACATTATTTACATACAAGTCATCGGGAACTAAACACGATGAGCGGACACAAGTTTTAAAAGCATTTGTTACATTATACCTAGGAATGAGTTTCATGTTTGTGTCACCTCATACTGGTGGCAGATCCTCAACGGCGTGTCTTTCGAAACCGGTCTCTCATCGGACCAGAGCTCCATCTTCAGATTACTAGTTCCCCAATGCACCAAACATTTGCTAACCTGACGGTGATCGAAACGGTTTACCATGCTCAGCCCTGAACACTTGTCCACCAGCGTCCACTCCCCTGATCAATGAGTTTGCCAGAAGATTGGAGAGTGGATTAAAGAATCAGCATAAACGTTACAAATGTCCAGGATGGCAAGCCAAAAGATGTTGGTCAGGCAACAAGAAACTCAAAACATTGTGCAGAGTGACAGATATTTACCGTTCGGTCGGAGGCCTCCCTCGAGTGTCACTTCTCCGGAATCTAAAGATATCTCTTGCTTTGAACCATTGATGGCCGTGAAAGCAACAACGACCTCAGTAGGGTGTAGAAGCGTAAAAGTGGGACGGAGTCGCAAACAGACTAACCTTCAGAGGAGAAAACATATACATCGATGAGTCATGATTAGGGCTGGCAGAAGAAGTCTTAAGCATTTCAGTGAGCCTTACTATCAGACAAAGCATGGCCCGGATTCGAGATGTTACTGTGTTATTTTAATGGCATGTTAGCGTGCTTCGAATCATCAATTATGATCGATCCAGAAACTGTGTAGGTTCAAAAGTTTTATTCTCTAATACTGTTAGGGGGCATGCTAGACATTGAGGCATTGAGGCGTTTGAGGCTGAGAGAGGGATTTTCTCGCGTCTCCTTTTTAGTAGCCTAGAGTAGTCTAGCCCTTTTCTTACGTTTTCTGTTTTATTTAGTTCTGTTTTCTTCGGTCGTCACCGCACCACTATTGGTGGTTTACACTCTCTGCTTTCTAAAGCATTTTCATCTAATACACAATGAAACGGCGTGTTCAAAAAAAGAAAAGAGATTACTTCCCTGGCATAAATGCAAAGCATGTGTACATTTAAAGTTTGAGAAAAGTATGTTTTTGGTCCCTCAAGTTCCCAAAAAGTATAGACTTGGTCCCTCAAATTTATTTGTATACATTTGGTCCCTCAAGTTTCAAAACCGGATAAGTTTGGTCCTAAACCAGATTTTGAGCCCGTTGACCGGGTTTGACCGCCCCAAAACCGTATGATGAACAGTAATTTCGGAAAAAAACTTCAAAAAAATCTGAAATTTTTTGTGGTCCAGTATGCTTACATGCGCAAGATGCGACCAAAGTTTCATGGTCTTTCGACACTCGAGGAGCTCGTGGCAAAAAAAATAATATCTACGTCTGATGAACAGTAAATTCGAAAAAAATCAAAAAAATTAAAAAACATCTGAAATTTTTTGGGGTCTAATATGCTTACATGCTCAAGGTGCTACCAAAATTTGGTGGCCTTTCGACACTCGAGGAGCTCGTGGCAAAAAAAATAAATTTTTGCTCACAAAAAAATAGCCAATTTTTTTTTTTTTGCTAGAGCCCGTATGATGTCATTTCATGACAAAATTTTGGTCGCACCTTCCGCATCTAAGCATATTGGACCCCAAAAATTTTCATAATTTTTTTGTTTTTTTTATTTACTATTCATCGAACAGATTTTTTTTTTTTTTGCCACGAGCTCCTCGAGTGTTGAAAGACCACGAAAATTTGGTTGCACCTTGCGCATATAAGCATATTGGACCACAAAAAAGTTCAGATTTTTTTTAAGTTCTTTTGATTTTTTTTCGAAATTACTGTTCATCAGGCGGTTTTGTGGCAGTCAAACCCGGTCAACGGGCTCAAAATCTGGTTTAAGACCAAACTTATCCGGTTTTGAGACTTGAGGGACCAAATGTATACCAAAAAAACTTGAGGGACCAAGTCTATACTTTTTGGGAACTTGAGGGACCAAAAACATACTTTTCTCTTAAAGTTTTAAACCAGTGTTTTGTACTCAAGTGGCATGAGATCATTCCTGATTAAGGATTTACCAAGGTAATCTGCTGGTATAACTAGCACTCACCTTGAGAATCCACCAGAGCCAGGCCCAACACTTCTTGCTTGAATACTAGAGTCAATCTGGACAATCTTGGGATTGTCTTTCAGAATAGATATGTGGCGTTGAAGAACCAGTCCACCCCCAATATCTCCTTCCAGACAAACTTTGGATTCCTCCACGCATGATTGCTCCAGATGCCCCCTGCACTTTCCTATCAACAGTTACTGTGTGGCTACAACTAGAACTCCACACAAACTACTCACTTGAAAGGCCAAAGATTATCAATGAAAAATCAAAAATAGAAATCGGTATACGATGATGATTTATGTTACCTCACGATCTTGTACTCTTCTGTGCAGCCAGCAGACCTATATTCAGTCCCACTGTACTCCTCATAACCATGAATTTCAATCCTGCTATGCAGCCACTGGGAATCTAGAGAGAGAGAGCCAGAGATTAAGTACATGTGATACTTAATAAGAAAATAATTTTCGGATATATTTACAACCAATGAAGCAAATAGACGAACGGCATCCACATTACTCAATTTATAAAGCATCTAAGAAATTTCAAGACCTTGTTGCACCACATGTACTGGCATGTCAACAGCAGTTCCAAGAATATAGAGACTGCCTTGAAATTCTCTATTTAGTAAACAACATATCCTACTACCGTTGATACACAGACATCACAAAATAATAGAGTCCATTGATCATATAGCACCAAAGAAGCATACCAGAAGGAAGATGAGTCATCGAAATAATGCGGCCGCCAATCCATGGTACAATCTTAAGAAACCAGTCCCCACTCTTCAAAACAATAAGTGTTTTTGAGAGATCAGCGCCTTCCTGTCCCGATGGCACATCCATATCAGGTGACGAATTGTCTCTGTACAACCATCCCAAGATACCAAAGCAGGCCAAGTTCAGTCAAATTGAACTGTAGTTATAGTAAGCACTTCAAATATAAACTACTAGTCATAGATAGATACTTAAGCGTTCCTTGAGATCAAGTTCACTTGTTGCAACCAAGCTGGACACTTCAAACTCAGAAGGCATGGTGCAATGTACCTCTTCGCCATCCACACCACATGAACTTATCTGAGTTCACAGAAATAATAAATTAAATCCTTACCGCAGAAAAATAATGTGATAAAAACAAAATGCAACAAATATACATACCATAGCACCTCCACCAAGCAAAATACTTATGTTTAAGTTACGGTTTGGTCTCTTCCAGGATCCTTCAGTTTTCAGAACTTCCACAGAAACAACTGATGAGTGCACTTCGGCGACATAATATGTCAGCAGATAGTCTCCCTGTGTGAACCCGTATCCATCCCCGGCATCCTCGAATAAGACACCTTCAGCTTTACCTGTAAAAAAAGTCATACATGGTGAAGAACAGAAAGTATGCACACCATATGACAATGCTTAAAACAGTATCTTCAACACAGAAAACTGGCTAAAAATGCAGTGCAGAATTCTGTTATTCTATTTGTTCGAGCACATGCGAGTACTTGCTACATCACACATTACTAATAGTAACATGGTCAGATCTTCACAAAGGTATAAGGGATGTATAATTATGAATGTCATTAAACATAAACACCTCGTGATAAACCACAGACCATAAACCCAAGTTACCTCAGGCAAAGTTACAGAAACATACCATTTTCATCCAGTGCAACAAGTAGTGATAAATTATCCTCTAAACTTGCTTCACCAACATGCTGAATAGGAAGGCCTACAGGAAGTATTGCTCCACCTCTTAAATACAACACCGGGAGATCCTATATTATCATCAGTCATAAATAAATAAAAATTAGTTCCAGAATAGCTTTGTAGGCAGCACAATAAAAGTTTACCAACCAACTTACCGGGTGGGAATCTCCAAAATCAAAAGGTAACCAAATGCCATTTGGCAACTTATGTGCACATTCACGAGCTCCTTTATCAGGTAAAGTGCTGCCAAAAGACAGGAAGTTTTGATGTCACATAGAAGCGTAGAAAAATATACAGATGGTGCATCATTATGGCCATTGATTTCTCTACGTTTAAAGGGATGACAGAAAATTTACTTTTTTAGTCAAGGGTGAAGAACATATTGGCATTATGCACAAAATTCTACTGACACACAACAACATGCAAGCTCATGCACACAAGAAAATCTTGATTTCCAAGATAACAGAGCAAAGAGGTACGTTGTGACCTCATTGATGTGATACCATTACCTTGCACCAACTAAAAGTGGCCCCAGGAGAAACGAAGTCTCAATTTTCCTCAGTTCTGTGTCTTGTGGATCTACAACAAAGTAATGAATAAGATTTTGTATTACATAACAAAATTCATCCAAAGAATACTATCTACTATATGGCACAACATCAAGGAAGAAAATAAATACTTTTTCCTTGTCTACTGAATCATAACATTCAATGATTGTCATTTCTTAGAGCCTGTTTAGATGGGAATTTCACAGGTTTCATATAGGAACAACACTATTTCCTGCAAAATTTATGTGAAATTACTGTGTTCCAACTTTAAAACATGCCTTTACCATAGTAGTGCAACCACCGATCTTCGTTTTATAGATGTGCACCAAGAAAAGACAAAAGATGCGGACATGTTTTGCTACATCCCATTTATTCATAAAATCTACAGCCAACTTAGACTATGGGTCTCTGCCACTACAATATATTTTAGTGAATAGTAACTTAGTAAGACAGACATTATTACCAGCAAAGAAAAGTGGCGCAGCAACTGGAGTACCCTTCTTATGTGAAACATAAAACAGAGTGTAGATGTGTGGCAGTAGGCGATACCGTCTTAGTAGCGCGAGACGACAAACTTCCTCACACTGAAATATGCATTATCTGTTAGAAATAGCCAGTGGTGTCTCTATTAAGAAATTAACAACGCCAAAAAGCATTGGAGGATCTAGATATATGAATAAATTAGAATACGCAAAACGTCAGCACAATATATTACTAAATAAAAAGGGTTCTCCGTAATACATGCACAGTAGTAAAAAAAATTAGGAAGGGAAAAGAGTTGTCCTCAGAGTGCATAAGCAATAAATCATTTGTCTGGCTAGATGACTTGCATAATAAAATGGAGGAAATATTGTATGAGATGTATGTTAATCTCATGAACAAGAAAGCTCTCCTGTAGATTTGACTTGTAAACTAAGAAAAAAAATATTAATGGATATACTAACACCTTATGTATCAAAATGTAGCATATAAGAAACAAGCAAAGACATTGAAGCTTCTAGGAGTGCAACAAGGTTTTGTTTGTGTGTGTGCACAATATGGACGAGGGACATGAAACACACAAATAGTACCTCTTCACCAAAGGACCATGGCTCATGATCGACGGTTCCAGCTTCAGAATGGCCACGCGAGAAAGGAAACAACGCACCCACTCCCATCCATCTTCCAAAAAGTCTTGGAGTAGCATTTCCAGCAAACCCACCAATATCAGGACCCGACAGCGGCTGACCGCTCAAACCCTGATTGGATATAACCAAATGTATGATTATCATACCCAGTAATGGACAATGTGATGGTTTTAGTTTTTTGATGTCAACATATTGAGAATGATTTGCTTGAAGTAATCAGAAACAAGAAACAAGCTTGCAGAGTTGCAATGGAAGTAAAATTAAAAGAACAATGAAAATTTGTAACTAATACAGGTGGTAATGGTCGACAACAGTAATGCAATCGAGAATGTTGCTTTAAGATCACAAGATTGTGATCACGGTACAATCAAATCACAGGGTTAATGGTGTGTTCATCTGTTCATTCAAACAATTGAATACATCCTGTTTTAAAATGAATTGGGTAAAAAATGGTATAAATGGCTTGGTGCTTGATACATTTCAGGGAGGGGGGGGGGGGGGGGGTAATTTGCATACCAACTAAAGAACCATTGATAGACTCATGTGCAAATGCTCCCAAGTCGAGAGATTATCACCAGTCCATGTTGCAGCATATCGCTGGCTTCCTATAAAACCAGCTCGTGTAAGAACGAATGGTCGTTTTTCTGGATTGGACATCGCCATTCCTTCATAAGTAGATCTTGCCATTAGCATTCCATAAACCTGAAAATCATAAACATTAAAGCATGATCACATATAAAAAACTTGTTTGTGTTCCATTGCCAGTTTCTTCTTATTGCCAAAGCAATAGAGACATTACATTATGATAGTAAGAATGATTCTGTACACCACCAATATCAGCATCTCCTCTATGTATATTGCTCTCAGGCATTGTTTTGGTAGTAGTCTGCAAGTTGACACCATCACTTCCATTTGCATACGGAAATATAAAATAAGATGGCACAGAACAAATGAATTGTGATAAGAGCATATACTGTCATAGCAGGCTCGTTCATATCATTCCATATTCCATCAACGCCGTTGGAGATGAAATCCCTTACTAATCTAGCCCACCATGTGCGGATTCTTTCACTGGTGAAATCCGGGAAAACACAGTCACCAGGCCATACTTCCCCTGGAATTATAGGACATTAGGCATGTTCGACTGGTAAAATCAGTAAGATGACTAGGGGCTCATTTAAGTCAGTGAAACATACCAATGAATGGGCTACCATCTGCCTTCTTAATCCACACATCATTTTCTGAACCACTTTCATACACAAAGTAACCCTTCTCTTCCTTTATTCCCGGGTCAAGCATCCAGATTGATTTACAACCGATGGAATGTAGATCATCAACCATAGATTTTGGATCAGGGAAACGGTTCTGTAACATATCAAGTTCAGACATAATCATTGGCCGTAGAGGAAACTTGTCTCGATGCACTTAGAATGACACTTATATAGAATTATAGACTATAGAATTCGTCTAAAATAGACGGATTTTTTTATAGACAATAATAGTCAGGAAAAAAGGGAGGCTCTATATGACATTTTGAAGCAATATACATTTTAAGCATACTACTTCCATGTAGCAACTATCATAGAAAAGTACTTACATTGTCAAATGTGAAGCATCTAAAACCATCCATGTAGTCAATATCCATCCAAACCACATCACAAGGAATGCCTTTCTCTCTAAATGTTCTAATAACCTGTGAAAGGACTAAATGAGTACAACATTGAAATATCATCACTAGCATATTTCTAAGCCTCCTCTGGAAGTAATAAGTAACTAAGTATCAACAGGAAAATATCAACACTACATAGTCTTAAGGCTCAGAGTGCATTCAGAGAGCACTTATGAAACAGGAGACATTTTATGAAAAGCTAATGGAAAATAAATCAATTATCATAGCAATAAGTAACTAAGTATCAACATGAAAATATCAACACTACTTTTTTTTGGATGGTAACACTACATAATCTTAAGCCTCGGATTACATTCAGTGAGAACACTTACGAATAAGGAGACATTTATGAAAAGCTAATGGAAAGGCGACCAATTATCATAGCACAGTGCTCCGCAAATATAAATCTTGAAACAAATGAGTTACAAAACATCAACAGGCCTAAGACGTGAAAGAACAAGGTTTCCAACTTTCATGTCGATTTTTTGTCGAAAGAGACCCTCTGCCCACTGGAATTGGCAAAAGAGACCCCCTGCGGACAAAATTGACAAAAAGGACCCCCTCACTAGTGGCGGCAGGCGTGGCAGGCGACACGTGGCACCTGCCGCCACGCCTGGAGGTGACGGGCCCTGCCGCCACGCCAGGAGGCGGCCGCGCGGGTGTAACGGTTTATTTCGAGTCGCTCGAGCTGGGACGGAACGGGCAGGCGAGGTGGGCCCTGCCGCCACCGGGCGAGGCGGCCTCTGCTGGCGCTGCCGCTCCCAGGCCGGCATGTCCTGCTGCACGCGGGCCCAGCAGGTGGGCCACGCCACCACCACAGCAGGCGGCACCTCTGTTGCTGCTGCACGCGCGACAGCTTGCAGACGGCGTTGATTCCCACGCGCAGACGACAATGATTTTCACGGGCGGGAATCCGATGCTGTGACGATGCTGATGCCCTGCTGCTGCCCGGGAATCACTCCGGCTTTTGCTTCTTTTGCCTCAGCGGATGCGACGGCACTGCGGGAATCACTCACTCGTTGCGGGAATCTGAGGCTGCGGGAACCTGTTGTGCCGACACTACAGGGATCCTCTTCCTTTTATATAGTATGCTTCTGCTCCGTGCTCAAGCACACTGTCTCTAGCCTCCTCTTCTACTCTCTGAGTGTGTAAGAACAGAGAGAAAGAAAAACTCAGTAGGCACTTTGACTCGTGATTTAGGGCGATTTAGAGTTGGATTTTGAATATGCTGAAGTTGAAGAAAAGATAGACGAAGGTAAGATCTATCCATTTTTGTTGGTTTCGTTCACATGCATGATGTTTTTACTCTTTTTGTTTAGTTCATAACTATGTGTTCTCTGTTGTGTTAGGCATTATTTCATCACTTTTTGGAGTCATTTAGAGCTTCAGGAGTAGGATTTGCCTAGCTAAGTGAACTACGAAGTTGAAGATCAAGGTATGAGCTTTGCAATACATTGATTTTTTTGTGCATGCAGGGTGGTAATTAGTTAGTCTTTTAGCTCGTCATTAGCTATGCGATGTTTGTGCTTAGAGGTTAGAAATAATTTCAGACGACAGATGTAGCATTTATACTGTTTTTTTTAGAAGAGTAGGTTCAAGATGTTGTATCAATGTTAGCTGCGTCCATTAGTATTGACATGCGAGAAGATCTTAATACGGTAATTAAGAAAAAAAATGTACTGTAATTGTTCATTGCATGTGGTATGTTTATTAATAAGTCTAAAGTTAGGAAACCGTAGGTCTACTTTGTTATGTCGCAATAATCTAAATTTTCTATGTTAGGATTACGTGCTAATGTACTTAATGATGTATGTAATTAGGTAAAATAATTCATCTTAGTAGCAAACAAGGAGGAGATGACGTGATTGAAGAAATTGTGTTTCCATCTTCGCTGTCCCTTTTGGGGTGATGACCACATACATGCAAGTGCTATTTTCATACTTTTGATAGCAGAAAGAAAAATCCGTGTGTAATACTGATGTTCATGTGATAATAGGTTGACTCTGTTCATATAATACTAGTGACGGATATTTATTCGAACTATTTTGACGCTTAATTGCATTCGCAAGCACATCCATATTGGAGCTGAGGTATTAATGACACCGTAAATTTGGTAATATTTTTTATATTGATGTACTGTTGTGAATAATGTGCATACCGCTGTGAATATTATTATTTGTAAATAAATGATTATTATCGTATGATATGAAAAAATTATATAAAACCGGAAGATATTAAATGTTTTACTCATATGATATTAAAATGTTATTATCGTACTATTATGTTTAGTGGTTGTTTGGATAGCGAAAATTTTGTAGAAAACCAGTTTTTACTAATAGTCGTTTTTCCAAAAGCTCAGTTTTTGCATGTTACGAGAACCAGCTTAGGATATTTTTGGGGTAGTTAGAGAAAAGCAAACAGAGTTTTAGTTTGTTACGCTGCTAGACGAGTTTGAGAAAAAATAGATCTCTAAATACTCGTTAACCAAACAACCCCTTAAAGTCTAAGCAAATGATTCTAAAAACAAACCGAATATTTGTAATGAAAATACGGTTATTATATTAGTCGTATGATATGTAAATGTTGTCATCGTACTACTACTAAATGTTCAGTTACTAATTATTTGAAATGTAAATATGGATGTTGGTTAGGTACTATGTAAAATTTGTTAGTGTACTATGGGGACGTCTTACGCGACGGTCATTTCGGGGTGGATGTGTCCTTGTGCGGGTCGACTACAGTTGTAGTGAGAGACATGGTGAACATGGGTTACGCAGCAGTAAGAAGGTGCATCCGAGCGGTGTTTGGCCCAGGGATGCAGGGGAAAAAATGACAATGGAGGCCTTCGTCGTTAACGGAGGAAATGATGGGACAGTTGCCCGTTGGGGTTTGCGGCATGTCACAGGTGATCAGTCATGGGGGACGTACATGAGGTTTGCAAGCAATCTCAATAACTCAATGTTTGGTCAGCCGATGGTGTATGTGGAGTTCATTTCAGTCACTGATGTTGCCTGATGCAGTAGCAGGGGTGGTGAGGTCGAGTTGGCCATCACATCAGCCCCTAGCGTCGGCCCATCGGAACCGACGGGCGGCCAGCCTGTGTATGACATAGGATATTGGTCTGTGGCCGTTGACATGAGCGAACACGTGGAGGGATTGCCGGAGGCGCTAGATGATGACGATCATTCTTCCGCGTCTTCGGACTCAAGCGAAGAAGAAGATGTTCCTCCTAAGAGGGCGGCCGCGGCGGCACTGCAACCTGGTTTTTTACAGGATATGAGCATCACCAATGAATTTCACTTTGTTTCCGGCCTAGAAGCGGGCAACCTGGAGGTTGGGCAGGTTTTCCCAGACAAGAAGTGTTCTTACCAGGCAATAGATAGCTATGCAATCGCCCTCCACCGCCAGCATAGAGTGAAGCAGTCTGATAAAAAAGAGTTGAAGGTCATATGCATCCACTCCACGAATGGTTGCCGCAGAAGAGTTCTCGCTAGACTGAAGCCTGGGGTATGTCAGTCATGGCATATCACAAAAATAGCGAAGCATAGTTATGAGCAAACTGGGACTCTTGCAAATCACTGCAATGTGACTGCAAGATATGTGGCACAGAAGATGGAAACGATTGTGCAGGAAAGTCTCAACATTAGTATTAGGGCTTTGCAAAAAGCTGCAGAAGATCAAATTGGCTTCCCTGTCAGCTACAACAAGGCTAGGCGTGCGAAGGAAAAGATATTCCATAACTTGTATGGAACCTATGAGCAGGCCTATTCTTATGCCCCCAGAATGCTTCATCAGATAGTAAGTGCTAACAGGGGGACTCAAGTTTGGCGGAGAGAATGTCCAAACCCAATGAACCCGGGTGAGCTAATCCTGGACCGCTTATTCTGGGCATTCGCCCAGACTATACAAGCCTTCAGGCACTGTCGCCTAGTATTATCAGTTGATGGTACCTTTCTCACTGGAAAGTACAAGGGCACACTATTGGTGGCGATTGCAGCAGATGCAAATAATCAGCTGCTTCCTATTGCATATGCACTGGTCGAGAGCGAGAACAAAAATAGCTGGTTGTGGTTCCTGAGCTGTGTGAAGATGGGTGTCGTGAAAGAGCGTGAAGGTGTTTGCATCATCTCTGATCGCAACACTGGATTATTAAGCGCTCTCGACATAATTAAGGAGTCGTCAGAAGAGTGGGGGTGGCGGGATCTAGAGGGAAGGTGGTGCATGAGGCATTTGGCAGCAAAGTTTTACTCCAAATTCAAAAACAAGGATTGGTTCAAATTATTCAAGAGGATGTGCAAGCAGAAAACTGAAGCCAAAATGAATGCGATCTGAGCAGGAAAGGCCAGGTGGCCGTCGTCGACTAGGGTGATTCATCTATCTACGTGTGTGACCCATTGTATCTACATATGTCAGTATCAGACTTTCCAATTTATATAAGAAACATCTATGTATGCTGAAATAAAAATGCACCAGTCGGCAACAATATTTCCCACCTATATCTCCCGCCATACTTTCCCGCTTCTGAGTTCCCGCGTACACCTCGCACCGCCCTTTCCCGCCTATATCTCCCGCCATACTTTCCCGCTTCTGTGTTCCCGCGTATACCTCGCACCGCCGATTCCCGCCTATATCTCCCGCCATACTTTCCCGCTTCTGAGTTTCCACCTATTCTTCTCTTCTGAACCTATAAAACCCCCCTCCACACTAAGGTGGATACACACTTCAGTGTAGTCTCCTAGTCTCCTCAAGATGTCCGGTTATCCTTTTGATCGTAGTTTTCACCCTAGTATGTCCCAATGTCTTCTGCGTTTAGCCGCCAATTTCAAGATAGACAATACAATAGTTCCATGGGATGAACTCATTAGTAGTGACACTCTCATGAATGAGTTGAGTCACGCATTATCTAGGTGTGGGTGGCCTTCCAGGACCTTTGAGGAGATACGAAAAGAATTTTTCAGGTTGCATGGAAGATGGAAGAAGATAGAGCATAAGAGTGAATCAGAGCTGAAGTTTGCAGCAAAACATACTTTTTTATGGACTGACGACAGCGAGGACGAAGATGATATCTTCATGCCGCCGCTTCCGGGTTCTGCGTCGTCGAAGGGCAAGAGTTCTGCATCGTCCAAGGGCAAGAGTTCTGTATCTTCGAAGGGCAAGAGTTCTGCATCGTCCAAGGGTAAGAGTTCTGCATCCTCGAAGGGCAAGAGTTCTGCATCGACGGAGGATGACGATGATGCCTTCATGTAGTTTTTAAGCTGTATTTTTAGTTTTCAAGTCCAGTTCTACCGTTTAATTCAGATGTACTTGCATTATTAGTTTGTACTGTCTTATTGTATTATTAAAGTGTTTTCGGGTGGGGAGAGAAGGAAAAATTGTCGGGAAAGAAAATGACGGAAATAATTTATAGCGGGAAAGAAAATGCCACATTTTATTCCAAAACTATATTTTTTTTCGTCCTAATGCTTTGATCCGAGCAAGGCAAACTCATACCGACGAAATTTTAGGTGGGAAATACGCGTGATCCAAAATAGTGCAACCAGTGCATGCCTGAGTGCTGTCGCCTAGGCTGCAGCAATAGACTGAAGCAAAAGCAGCGCTGAGTGACTGATGCAGTCGCGTCCTCTGAAGCAAAAGCCAGCGCTGAGTGAGTGATTCCCGCAGTGCCGTCGCGTCCGCTCAAGCAAAAGGCAATTGAGTCCCTAGGCAGCACCGCAGCGGAATCAGTGCGAGTGCATACAAAGCAGTGGCAAAAGCCAGCTCCCGGGCATCAGCATCGTCACTCAGTAGATTCCCGCCCGTGAAATTCGTCCGCGCATGTGGGAATCAGCGCCGTCTGGACGCTGTCGCGCGTGCAGCAGCAACAGAGGTGCCGCCTACTGTGGTGGCGGCCTGGCCCACGCCTCGCGTTCCGTGCAGCAGGACATGCCGGCTTGGGAGCGGCAGCGCCAGCAGAGGCCGCCTCGCCCGGTGGCGGCAGGGCCCACCTCGCCTGGCCCGTTCCGTCCCAGCTCGAGCGACTCGAAATAAACCGTTACACCCGCGCGGCCGCCTCCTGGCGTGGCGGTAGGGCCCGCCGCCTTCAGGCGTGGCGGCAGGTGCCACGTGTCACTTGCCGCGCCTGCCGCCACTAGTAAGGGGTCCTTTTTGTCAATTTCGTCCGCAGGGTTTTTTTTTTGGTAATTCCAGTGGGCAGAGGGTCTCTTTCGACAAAAAATCCTTTCATGTCTGCTCTCTGTTAAGGGCATTACAGGTATTGTGCTTCAGTCTATGGTTTCTGTCTTCTGGATTTACTCCTCACTCTATGTTTTTGCCCTTATTGTTTTACCAATTAGTATTCGTAGGAGGAATTAAACCCTTTTTTAGATAGCCGAATCCTTTGCAATCCCTTTTAATAAATTAAGTACTGTTGTTTCACATCAAACTTCACTCATATCACTCTCTAACAGTAAGAACACCAGTCAGAAAAGATTCACATACCAGAGGAATTCCTTCGTCAGTTTGAGTTCGCTAAGGAAGTTCAGCACGGTGACATTTTTAGGGGAATTTTATCACAATATTCAGAACTACATCATGCTATGATAAAAAAAATAGGCAATATTTCAACCTATGCCACTTCAGCAATCACAAGAATGCCACCTGGTTTCTTGAAATCAGGATTGTGCCACACAAAAATGTCACTTCACCTATTTCCCATATTCTTCCCCAACTGTGTTTCTTTAATCTTCTCTTCCCATTTCTCCCCAACTGTGTTTCCCACTTTGTCCTTGCCTTACTTAGATAGAATTGAAGTAGTATGAAACCACAGCAATCCTGGGCCAATCCAAATCGACTGAAGTCACTGAACCAATCAATACGTGACCAAACACGGAAGCCTGAGCAGAGTGCTCCGCGACCACGGCTTGTCAAAGCGAGCAGCGCATCTGGGCGACGGCATAAGTTAGCTACTTAGGTGGCATGTGAGCCTCATCATTGGCTTAACCGCCATGGAGGTGCTCTGTTATCTACTCCACCCGAAAGACAGAGGCACAGTCGCACAGATGCTATCTTGGACCTGAAGATTGAGGCTCTATTCCCGTGCTTGCCGTGGATTTCCTGTGGATTCTAGAACTCATGTGTATGTATGGCGGTGGTAGCGGGGAGAGATCGGCGGGATGGGAGGCGGCCTTGCTTGCTTGGATCTAGGCTAAGCGGTGGCCTCTGCGTTGAGCTCGAGTGGCGGCGCGTCGGCCCCGAGGGCGAAGCCAGCGGCGGAACAGTGTCTCCCTCGCGCCGGGCGTGGTTTGATTAAATCAGAAATAGGCAGGGGCAAACACGGAAATTCAGTCGAGGATAATGGACCGAACTACACTGCCGATTTTTTTTTTCATTTACTTCCTTTCTGTCTAGTTTTCACTTGCTAAAGCTAAATATGACTAAACCTAAAATGTTTAACTCCATTTGTGATCTGTTTGTACTGTTAGGTTGAAAAAAACGTAAAGTAGACTCACTTGATTGTTTCAATGCTTCTTTTGAACTAAAATTTACCAAATGCTAGACAACGCCCGCGTGAAATTCATCTTACCTGAGCGGCTGTGACGAGACACTTCTTCTAGAGTCCATAGAGTCGGTGGTCAGTTGTTTCATATTAGAGTAATCACCAACAGTTTCATAAAAAACTCCCCCTCAATATGAATTTACGGGGTGTCCATATAATTTAGCGGAGGTTGACATGTGAACTGGTTTTGTAGTTCTCGTAAAAATCTTTCCATATAACCTGGTTTTTCTGATTTATCTTTAAATTAATGTACAAATGACATATACATGTCAATTCTATCAACATAGTAATTCTTCTACAAGACAAAATCGTAAAATTTAAACGGGAATTCTTGGATACATAAAAAAATTGGATGAGCAAATCCTTAAACACCTTGGGAACGAAAGAAAACGGTTGCCAGTCGAGCGAGATCCGGTGAAGCAACAATGATCACGCACGGGAGGAGGCCGGCTGCAGCGGAGAGGGGGGCGGGCGGCTACCGACGATGAGAGAAAGCCGGCTGGCGTGGGGTGGCACAAGTAGCGGTTGTTGGTCGTCGGTCGTCAAGAGGCAGGAGGCAGGCCACCGCAAGGATGCGTGTCACTGCCCTAGAATTTGTTTGTAACTAGATGCATCAGCATCCATGCATGATGTCTAAGTTTAAATGAATTTGAAATGGGGGATGTTCAAACCCTAGCATCAAATGGAATTCAACTAGGATCAAAATAAAAATATTTTCAATGAATCTAAGATGCCCTTCTGAAAAGCTCATCATTTTTGAAATGGGTGAAAACCTCTGCCAAAAATGGTGCATATTTTTCTAGGCCATTCTGGATTTTTGAATTAAATCATATTGTATTTGAGTTGGAGGAAATAAATCCTATAAATATTTTTATTGCTCCAACAATTCTGAAATTGATTGAGGGTTACTGGAATATTTCAGAGAGTGCCCACAATAATTTTCAGATTTTACAAAAATGGTTTGGTTTGAAAACTAAATCAAAACAGAGGCAAATAAATAAAAAAAGAAACAAAAGAGAAGAAGGAACGCGAGGCTAACCTGGCCTTACCTGCCAGCCCACCAGACAACCCAACACTATGCGGCCCAGTGCCAGTCGTCTCCTAGCTTGCACCAGGAGGACGAGCATGTGGCCGCGACGCGCTGGCACGCGCCTGGCCAGCTCCACCCTGCATGCTTACCTCCCCAGCGCGCCTAGAAGCGCCACGAGGCTCCTGGACCCCCTCTCGCTTACTCCCTCGCCCTCATCCCCTCCCCTGGATCCCTCTCTCTCACCATCGAGGGGGGCTCGCTGCCACCGATGCCACCGTGCACCTCTGGCCCTCTCATATTGTCCCTGAGCTCCGCAACGTCTCGCCCGTGCTCTACACCGAGCCACGCATCGCGGGAGGCCCTGCATCGCCGCCATCTGGTCGTCTTCAACCTTGGGAACCACCGGATGCCGCCGCTCGATTCGCCGCCGTCCGCGCCTCCCCCGAGCTGCAGAGACCACCCTGCGTTTTGAGCCCCTGAGTCTCTCCCCCCCTAACCCCATGGCGTTTTGCTTGTTGTACCCGTCGTTTTGAAGATGCCCGTAGCTCGCCTCCACCCGAGCTCGTCATCGGCGTTGCTCCGGCGACCATTTGGTCGTGCCAGCGTGCCCAATAGCTTCACGGCAACACGTAGAGCTTCACTATAGGTTTGGTTCGTCCGTTTGCACGCCGTATCCTCGATCCCGCGCTCGCCCGAGCTCCGGCCGCCGCTGTGGTCATCGCCGGTGCCGCTACAGCGCACCCCAGCTCCAGCCACAGCCACCGTTGGACGCGCTGCGTTGCGGCCGTTCCAAAGAGCCCACCTACGCGTGCTCTCGTCGCCGGAAACGGCCGGACAAGCAGCGGCGCCGTGCTCCGGTTATCACCGGCGACTAACTACCGTTTAGATGACATGGCATCATTAGTTAGACTAATTACAATTAGCTTAGATTACCGACAAGTGGGCCTAGATGGGGCTAATTATTAGTTCGGATTTTAATTAATCCTGGTTAAACCCTCTGACACTGACTGATGGGTCCCACGGGTGAGATTTGACCTGGACTGGCCCTGTTGACCAGATGACGTTAGCATGACGTATTGCTGATGCAGTAATGCTTTTCTGGATTTTAAAATAAATCAAAAATGATTTATTATTTTCAGAAAATGCTTAAAACTTCTAAAAATCGTAGAAAATAAACTGTAACTCCAATAAAAATAATTTATATATGAAAAATTGTCAGAAAAATATCAAGAATATGTTTATGGCATAATCATGCATGTTTGAACAACTTACAGCTACTGTATATCACAATTTGGATAAATGGCATTTGAAATGTCCTATATGGAGTTTGAATTTGAATCTTTTGTTCAAATCAACTTCATTTAAATTATTGTTAGCTGCATTATCCCAACTCACAGCATATTGCCATGACATGATCATGCATCATATTTGTTGCATTGCATTGATTGTGTTCCTTCTCTGTTGCCGGTGTTTGTTCCCTCTCGATAGACGTTTGTTCCGACGTTGAGATCAATGTCACTGATGAAGACACAATGTTATCTTCAGAAGTGCCAGGCAAGCAAACCCCCTTTGAGCATTCCGATACAATCACACTCTCTCGCTCCTGCTCTCTTTTATTGCATTAGGACAACAACGATTCAACTGTTACATGTTGCGGTAGTTGAACCCTTTCCTCTGCATGGCCTGTCTTTGCCACAGTAAATAGTTGAAACCCACTAGCATGAGTAGGAGTTGTTTGAGCCATGATGTGCCTACTCATTCATGTTTGTTTGTTATGCCTGCTATGCTTAGAGTTGTATCAGGTCTGATTCATCTGGGATGGATTGGGATGGGGTGAACATGTCCTACTGTTGAGAGCTAAGTGTGTGAACATGATTTGGTAAAGGTAGCGATGAGAGACCATGTAGGAGTACATGGTGGGTTCTCTCATTGAAACCGTCCTCAGGAACTGAGTCATGTGTTTGTGATCCAAGACAGTTACTACCACGCATTGGAATGCTTAAGTGCCCCTCTCGACTTATTAATCGCCTTGATCTTTGTCCAGGAGTTGCAACTAGTCTTTGGTGTTTATAGGATATGTGTTGGAGGCCGTGCGTAGCGCTGACCCCAGGGGTGGGCTATGACGCGATAGATACACCGTGGCATGGTGTATTTGAGTCGTAGAGTTTTGTTGTGATGCCATGTTGTATTTACACATATCAGGCATATTGTGTGTATGTTATTGAAATGCTTGGTATGTGTGGGATCCGACACCTAGTTGTTTATTCTTGGTAGTCTTCCTTATGGGTAAATGTCTCCTAGTGCTTCCACTAAGCCATGGTAGTTCGCTACTACTCCGGAACACATGGGTTGACCGGCATGTATCCTTCTTTGCTCTTGTGTCTGTCCCTTCGGGGAAATGTCACGCGGTGTTTACAGGAGTCCTGATAGCTTGCTACAGCCTGGTTACACCCGCTACTGACCGACACGTGCATTGCTGGGTCATGTATGCCTGTCCCTGTAAGTTTGTGCCACCTTGGGTTTACGACTAGTCATGTCGGCCCGGGTTCTCTGTCATATGGATGCTAGCGACACAATCATATACGTGAGCCAAAAGGCGCAAACGGTCCCCGCCTAGATAAGGTTGTAGCCGTGGGAATACCGTGCGTGAGGCCGCAAAGTGATATGATGTGTTACACGCTAGATTGGTGTGACTTAGGATCGGGGTCCTGATAATGCGCTGGTCAGTGGTACTCGGCGGGAGGACGGCCTCGGGCGGCGGCACGGCGGCGCAGAAGGCCGACGGCGTGAGGAGACGGGCATACGCGGGAGCTGATTTTTCAGCGGTTGGCTCCCGCCACGTTTAGGGAAAATTATACAGGAAGCTCCATCTTCCTTAGATGGAGGCGGAGTTGGGCTGATTATAGAGTGTTTCGTAATTTTCTTTCAGAGTAATAGGAACTGTTGGAGCATGTTTTTTGGCCCAACCCCCCATAAATTAGAGAAAAAAAACGAGGTAGGGCAACTGTTGGTGATGCTCTTAGTTCACATTAGCCTTTTTCAGATTACGTGTAACATAGTAAACTATAATTGCTTTAAAAAAATACACACTAGAGTACTAAACTAAAATTTCTTTAACAAACTACCACTTTATTCATCATAAGTAAAGTGAATGAATTGATGGTGCCTATACTTCCTTCACAAGATACCTCAAGGACTCTCTTGGAAGACTTGTAGCTAAAGCGACATTGATGATAGCCAAGAGCCCATTTTGAAGGCATGGACACAGTTCCTATAATAGAAAAAGTGTGTGCATTAAGTGGACAACAAGTTACATAACATATATTAGCATCTAAATTGCAATTTTGTGTTTTTCTCATGGCCAGTTGGACATGGATGTAGTCACGAAGAAGAAGCAAGATGTTGTCTTAGTCACTCTTATATAGGTCATGCTTTTTCATAGAAGAAAAAAACTCCAGGCACTATAATGTAGCAAATATCCAGACATGGACACCCTGACAATGAAATTTTGCACAACATCATTCTCAAGATACAAAGCTCTCTTTAATGCTTTGAATCTCAAAATCATAGATGACTTGAGAGACAAATATTTTGTTAAACATGTACCATAACATTAACAATATTTGCAACTTTATCATAATAGAATTAGACATTCTAGACTAGAGAAACATGTTCACATACAAGGCAGGTATATGCAACTTCATTGTATATACATACAAGATTAAGAAATTGACAAACATATTTTACGTTTTTAGAATTTCAAGAGTGTGAACATTAGACATCAATACTGGAAGAGAGGTTATGAGAAAAGAAATACCAATCGGATGCGACAAGGATGCCACCACTTGAGCTGGTGTATCAAATGGCCCGAAAGTAATGATAGGGTAAGCAGATAGGGCAGAAAACTTTATAGTAGATTCTTGTCTCAAGTCAATCTGTAATAGAATACAGTTGTTGGTTAAAGAAACACCCATCGGCTCAATGAAAACATACATCTTCTATATATGTAGGGTGTAGCTAGCTACAACTATAAGGTGCAATACTGAAGAAATAGCCAATGCAATTGGACCATGTTAGCTACTATTATATAGTAATATTATCACCAACAACAAATTTGATATGTTTCATCATCAAGAATTACTTAAACAATTGATCTTTTAGAAACGTGTGTTGGAAAAAGTTAAATGAAGATACTACCTCACAACGGCGTGTGGTATCAGCTAGGACACCGAGACTCTTTCCATCTGGGAGGATGGACAACACCCAAGGGTGTGATTGATACAATGAAGTGGTTCCTGACCCGTATCCCCATGCATCTGTGTTCCAGGTGAAAACCTAATGGACATCAAAGAGAGATACCAGGAGAGGTCAATCAAATATTAGCTAAGAAATTAGCAACATAAAACATAATAACATACATCATGCTTACCCGTTTCCCGGTTCGTTCAAGTGGGCCACTTGCTTCTCCTGTGCCGTAGAAAGATGTCCCAGAAGGAAGCTGTTGAGGATATATATTGATGTAAGCCTATGTAAATTTGATTTTTGAGCCACATTATTTGTTAAAGAAGCAGCAACAAAAAACCAAATAACAATTTTAGGACACTAGACCAATCGAGGTTAAGGCAACTCTACTAGTTTTATTGACTTTATCATCTTTAATAAAAGTCATTATAATGCAAAACAAAGTAACGGGTGTGACACCCCCGGCTCAATCGTGCACTAATCATACACGCAAATGCACACGATCAAGCCTAAGGACTCACGGGAAGATATCACAACACAACTCTAAAACATAAATAAAGTCATACAAGCTTTATATTACAAGCCAGGGGCCTCGAGGGCCCGAATACATAAGCTCGCATACAAGCATCAGCGGAAGCATCAGATATCTGAGTACAGATATTAAAGAAAACACAGATAGGCCCTTAGAAGGCAGGGCAAAAGAAAACACTGCGATCGAAAGGCGCAGGCCTCCTGCCTGGGACCCTCCGATCCTACTCCTGGTCGTCAGCCAACTCGTAGTAGTAACCACCCTCGGGGAGTAGTAGCGATCGTCGGCGTGGGCAGCTGTCTTAGCGGCTCCGTCATCTGGTTGCATCAAAAGGGATATGGGGGAAAAAGAAAGCAAAGCAACCGTGAGTACTCATCCGAAGTACTCAGCAAGCAAGGATCTACTCTACATATGCAACATTATCAAAGGGAGGCTGTTTATGTGGACTGGACTGCAGAAATGCCAGAATAGAGGGAAGGCCTAGTCCTATCGAAGACTAGCATCTTCATCATCTTCAGTGGTCTTGCAGCAATAGAAGAGAGTAGATAGCATAGTATATAGTAGTAGTAATGTTATCAACCTCACCCAGAGATCCTTTCTCGACTCCCTACGAGAAAGCAATCCCAGAGCCATACAGTCATCAACCTCGTCCTGAGATCCTTTCTCGACTCCCTGCGAGAAAGTGATCCCAGAGCCATAATATCCATATCTCATCTCAGCAATATGTTCTAGTTGTATCGATCGGGATACAACTCCGAGTGTCCGTTACCGAGGATCCGGCTATGCATAGATTAGTTCTTCCCTGCAGGGGTGCACCAACTTACCCACCACGCTCGCATAACTCCGGCCGGACACACTTTTCCGGGTCATGCCCGACCTCGGCCAAACGACACACCGCAACCCTACCTAGAGCTCAGCAGAGAGGTCCCCGCCGGTCTACAACCTAAGCGCCCAGGGGTCTTGGGCCATCGCCCTATGCACTCCGGGTCGTTGTGTGTAGGGTGGATACCAGCACCGCCTCGGATGGTCGGTACGATCCGACCGTGCCACAATGCTGAACTGGACGTCTGACAGAACTTTCGGCTAATGCCACGATGCAGAGTGCCCATAACTTTTCCCGCGTGATGGTTAGTGCTATCGGGCCAGAGGCCCACTCAGATCAAATATCCAAATCATAGTGTGTTGGTAGTGCGGTAACGAGCAGAGACTCAGGATCGATGTGACCCCGTCGCCCCGTCTCGAGGACTTGCGGCAAGGGCCAAGAATGCCCGGCCACGCTTCGTATTCATCACTCGGGCACCATCCAGGCAACCCGTCTTCACATCACACGCGGGTACCCCTCAGGGTCGACCCGCCTTTCCAAGTAACAATTGTAAAGTCCAAGTATCTTTGTGTCCATAACATCAGGGGAATCCGAGGTATCACCCTCGTTGGATTCCTACTCGATGTATCCGTCAAGGTGAACTCGGAGGAATCACCCTCGATGGGTCCACACTTGAGGTGTTACACGACAGCGTCGTTATCGGAAGTGGTGAAGGAGGAATCACCCTCGATGACCACGACCGAATAGCTACTCTACAGAGTTAACATCAGAAGTGCTACACGAGGTATCACCCTCGGCACTCGATAGTAACGCTGCAGTATCGTTACAACTAAGGGGGTGATGTGCGGTGCTGGGGCCTGGTCGTCGAGTCTTCTGATGATCCAGTGGGGCAATCGGGACAAGTGTGGTCACTGATAGGTCTCTACCCAGCCTATACTAGACAGTTTAGGATAAGCAGGTAATATATCAATAACAGGTTACAATAAACAGGCTATGCATCAGAATAGGTAAAGCAGTACCAGCAGCAATTCTAATGCAAGCATGAGAGAGAAAGAATAGGCGATATCGGTATGCTCAAGGGGGGGTGCTTGCCTGGTTGCTCGGCGGCAAAGGCAAGGTCGTCAACGGTGTCGTCAACCTCCGGAGCTGCGTCGGCCTCGGGGACGACGTCGGTGTCGGGGTCTACCGAGAGAGAAGAGGGGGAAGAAACAGTAAATATAATGCAAACAAGAGCATGACATGACAATACGCAGAGCTAGGGGTGTTCTGACGCGGTGCTACACGATATAGGTGAAGAGGGAAAACATCCGGGAATGTTTTCCCGAAGCTTGGCATTTTTGGACAAATGAAACGGAGGGGGACGGTATCATGTTCGCTATGCTAGGGATGTGTGGCGGACAAACGGACCGCGTATTCGGATTCGTCTCGTCGTTTTGAGCAACTTTCATGTAGAAAGTTTTTCCAACCGAGCTACGGTTTATTTTATATAATTTTTGAAAGTTTTAAATAATTTCTGGAATTTCTGGTTTTATATTAATTCGAATCAAAAACAGAATATACTTTTGTCACCTAGTGCTACCCTAGCATGTGAGTATGACAGTGGGGCCAGTGGGGTTGGGTTGACCCGGTCAAAGGTCGACTGGTCAACATATGAATAGTGTAAGTGGGTCCCGCGTGTCATTGTCTTTAGTTTAATAAAATGGTAATTAACCAGGGTGGTCCCACATGTCATTTAAACTATACCTAACCACTACTTAGCCTAACTACTAATTAGCTAACCTACCTAAACAGGACAGGCCTCATCCACACACATACGCACACACACACACAACTACACACATAGCACGCACACACACTGGCACACACGGCCATGGCTGTGGCCAGCAGCAGCAGGCAGCGGCGGGCAACAGCGACACCTAGTGGCAGCAGCAGTACTCGAGCAGCAGCGGCACCTAGCGGCAGCAGCAGTACAAGAGCAGCGGCAAGAACAGCAGCAAGCAGCCACGGGACGATGGATGGGCGAGGGCGCGACTAGGGCGCGTACGGGGCTCGGGCAGTGCGCGGCGGACAGGCGCGGGCGCGCAGCCAGGGGGTGGCGCGGGCGCGCACACGAGCAGATCTCTGGGCGCAGCCTCGGGAGGACGCGGGCGACGGCTATGGCGACGGATCGAAGGGGGGAATGAGGGGAATCGACGGAGAAGCTCACCGTGGAGCCTGTGGACATGGTCACGGAGCACGGGGATGGCCGGACGCGATGAACTCGACAACAAGAGGCTGCAGATGTGGTGAGGAAGACGACCCGATGGCGAGCCTATGCGGCGTCCCGGCTTGATTCACCGGAGTGGACGAATGAGTCAACGACAAGGGAGCTCCTGGACATGTTGCAGTGACGAGGGGAGTCCGGTGGCCGCGGGATCGACGAGGTGGCGGCGACCACGCGCTCGGACGACGAAGAAAAAGAAAGGGGCGAGCGAGGGGGAAGAATGGGTGGCCTAGGGTTTGTCCGATGCGTCGGGGAGGGCTTTATACACCTCGGGGTGCCTACGGATGATCGACACGGCGACAGAGGAGGCCATGGCGGGCGTGGATGCATGCCACGCACAGGCACTGCCTCCTCTCTGTACATAGGAGGAAGAAAAAGGCGGTGGTGGGCTTGGGCATGTACTGTAGCATTGGGATACAAGTGCACAGTGTAGCTTTTCGTTTTTCCATTTCCTTTTATGTTTTCTGTTTTTATCTCTGTTTTATTTCTATTTTGAAATTCCTTTAGCACTGTTTCAATTTTGTAGATTATGAGCCTTGTCCACAAAAGTTCTAGGCAATATACCTCACTGCCAGAAAAAGGTTTAGAGGTAAATGGATATCATTTGGATTTTTATTAAATGAAATGGGTTTAAATAATATTGTTTTGGTACTATTTTAATTTCTAGGGGCACTTTAATAATCCAACAAATGTTGGTTTCTATTTTACAATTACTTAATAATTATTTGCAGAATTATGAACTATCTTGTTTTGCTGTTTGGTGAAATAACTATTTGACTTGCATTTTGAATTTGAATTTGAATTTATTTCAGAGAGGAATTTGATATGAGGTGTTTATCCACTGTGAGCAAACATGAAATAAGGTGATGACTTGGCATGATTAGCAGTAGATCACAGTGATTATCACACAGGGGTGTTACAAATTCTCCTCCTCTAAAAGAAATTCTCGTCCCGAGAATTCAGGAGGTAGAAGGAAAGAGGTCGGGGTATTCCTTGCGAAGATGATCCTCGCATTCCCAAGTGGCTTCATCTTCAGTATGGTTTGACCACTGCACTTTCAGGAACTTGGTAACCTTCTGACGGGTCCGACGTTCAGCTTCATCGAGAATGCAGATCGGATTCTCCTTATAAGACAGATCATCTTGCAATTCGAGCATTTCATGATCCACTGCTCGGTGTGGAGATTCCTTGAAGCAACGACGAAGTTGCGACACATGGAAGACGTCGTGGATATGAGAGAATTGCGGCGGCAACTCCAATTTATATGCCACCTGACCACGTCTTGCAACAATGCGGAAAGGACCAATGTAGCGTGGAGCTGGCTTGCCTTAATTCCAAAGCAGTGAGTGCCTTTCATAGGAGTGACTCGCAAATAAGCTTGATCACCAGGTTGATAAGTCAAACCCCATCGTTTGCGATCATAGTTGCTCTTCTGGCGGTCCTGAGCCGCCTTGAGATTTTCTCGGACAATACAGACTTGTTCTTCGGCATGTTGAATAATGTCCGGTCCCATGAGTGGTCGTTCCCCAGTTTCTGACCAATTCAGAGGGGTTCGACACTTATGTTCATATAGTACTTCGAATGGGGCCATTTTCAAGCTGGCTTGATAGCTGTTGTTATATGAGAATTCCGCATAAGGAAGAGATTCTTCCCACTTCTTGCCGAACGATATAACACAAGCCCGAAGCATGTCTTCAAGCACTTGATTAACTCGCTCGACTTGGCCTTGGGATTGAGGGTGATAAGCTGAACTCCAGGTAATATGAGTTCCCATAGCTTCTTGGAAACTTTCCCAGAACTTGGAGGTGAAAAGACTGCCACGGTCCGAACTAATCTCCTTCGGAATACCATGTAGTGATACAATTCAGGAGATATATAATTCTGCTAACTGGCTAGCAGTGATCGTCTCCTTGACAGGCAGAAAGTGTGCAACTTTAGAAAGTTGGTCGACGACAACAAGAATAGCATCGTGTCCCTTCTATGACCTTGGAAGGCCAGTAATGAAATCCATTTGCACTTTATCCCATTTCCACAAAGGAATAGGAAGTGGTTGTAGAATTCCAGCAGGCTTCTGATGTTCTGCTTTAACACGACGGCAAACGTCACATTCAGCAACATAGCGAGCAATATCCTGCTTCATTTTGGACCACCAGTACCTTTGACAGAGATCACGATACATCTTGTTGCTACCCGGATGAATAGACAGCGGTGTATCATGTGCCTCCTTCATGACCTTGTCAGTCATAAGCTCGAAGCAAGGTACTACAATGCGGTCTCTGAAATACAAGGTTCCATCTTCAGACAGCGAGAAATCCCTGTACTTTTCAAGGTGAAGATCTTTCTTCATCAGATCAACTTCAGCATCTTTAGCTTGCGCACTCTTAACAGCTTTATCAAGATCGGGTTGTATCACAAGGTTATTAAGAGAACCCTGTGGAACAATACACAGATTCAGCTTGCGCAGTTCTTCAAAAAGACGAGGTTGGGCTCGCCTAACCATGAGGTTGTCGCAATAGGACTTGCAGCTTAAGGCATCAGCCATCACATTAGCCTTGCCAGGGGTATAAGGAATACCCAAATCATAGTCCGTAATGGTCTCCATCCATCTTTGCTGACGGAGGTTTAGAGATGGTTGAGTGAACAAGTACTTCAGACTTTTATGATCCGTGTAGATCTCGCAACGATTACCGAGAAGGTAATGTCGCCACAACTGCAATGCATAGATGACAGCAGCTAGTTCTAGATCATGTACTGGATAGTTTTCTTCATGCAGACGCAACTGTCGAGAGCCGTAAGCAATCACCTTACGCTCTTGCATTAGGACACAGCCTAATCCTTCACGGGATGCGTCACAATAAATCACAAAGTCTTTGCGGGAATCTGGAGGAGCAAGTACTGGGGCAGATGTTAGCTTGTCTTTGAGGGTCTGGAAACTTTCCTGACATTTGTCTGTCCATTCAAACTTAACGCCCTTGTGAAGCAGATCAGTCAGGGGCTTAGCAATCTTGGAAAAGTTCTCGACAAATTGACGGCAATAGCTTGCAAGGCCAAGAAAACTTCTCACATGCTTGACGTTCTTCGGAGGAGTCCAGTCAAGAATAGCCTGAACCCGTTTCGGGTTAACAGCAATGCCATCCTTGGAAATCACATGCCCAAGGTAGGTTACTTCAGAAAGCCAAAATTCACATTTGGAGTATTTGGCATACAACTGGTGTTCTCGGAGCCTTTCCAGTAAAAGACGGAGGTGTTCAGCATGTTCCTCTTTATTCTTTGAATAAACTAGAATATCATCTAATATACCACGATGAACTTGTCGAGGTAATCCATGAAGATGTAATTCATCAGACGGGAGAAAGTTGCTGGAGCATTTGTTAAGCCAAATGACATGACAGTGTACTCGTAAGAGCCATAGCGAGTAACAAATGCAGTCTTGGGAATATCCTCTTCACGAACACGGATCTGATGATAACCCAACCTCAAGTCGAGTTTAGAAAACACCGATGACCCAGCAAGTTGATCATACAAATCATTGATCCAAGGAAGCGGATATTTGTTCTGGATTGTGGCTTGGTTATTGGGCCGATAAACCTGAACCAATCGGTTAGTTCCATCCTTCTTCTTAACGAAGAGTGAAGGTGCTCCCCAAGCAGAGGAACTGGGGCGGATGAAACCCTTCTTAAGTGACTTGTCGATTTCCTCCTTAAGTTCAAGAAGGTGGTGCAGAGGCATTTTATAAGGACGCTTCGCAATAGGAGTTGTGCCTGGTTTCAAGTCGATGACAAACTCAACAGCTCTAGCAGGAGGTATTCTTGGAAGTTCCTCTGGGAAGACATATTGAAAATCACGAACAACAGGAACGTTCTCAATGCCTTCAAGAGGTGAAGTATTCAACGCATTCAGAGCATAAATCTGGCTCTCGGCATCCTGAGCTATACGGGCTGAGTATTTGACTGTCTGGCCAGAAGAGTGAGTGAGACGGACTGTCTTAGTAGCGCAATCAATCAAAGCATTATGGGCCGTCAACCAGTCCATACCGAGAATGATGTCTATGTCGGAAGGTCCAAGTACAATGAGAGAAACCGGAAAAAGTAGACCTCCAATCTCGATGTGGTTGTGAGGGCTTAACATGGTGGTTTGCCACTAGGATCTCGGGGACTGAACCATTAGAGGAGTGGGTAATTCTTCCAGGTATAACTCATGTGACTGAGCAAATTGTTGGGACACAAAAGCATGCGATGCTCCTGAATCAAAGAGAACAGAGGCTGGTACTGAATTCACAAAGAGTGTTCCCAGCACGATAATCGGTTCCTTCTGAGCCTTTTAAGCATTGACGTGATTGGCATGGCCAAGTACAACAGCAGACGGTATGATATTACGGTTTCTGAATTGGCGGTTTCGACAACTCTTCTTACGACCATTAGGAGGACGTGGTGAAACCTGAGGAGGAGCCATAGCATTAGGCGGTCCATCATGAACCGTTAGCTGTCTCGGCGGTGAAGGCAGACGAGGTGCAACATATGACGGCCTTGGTGTTGGAGCAGGTCGGTGGTAAACATTGTGGGGAATCCAGACTTGACGTTTCTGAACAGGTCGACCCGAAGACGAGCCGACATCTCGAGTACGCTTGAGCGACTCCTGGTATTTAGTCAGAGTAGTTTCAACTTGGAAAGATTGGCTGACTAGCGTTGCGAAGTCTGTGCAATCATGGACAGCAAGTGCAAGGTTTATATCAGTACGCAGTCCTTCACGGAATTTCTCATGCTTGCGTGCGTCAGTGCAGACGTCATCTTCAGCATAGCGGGACAATTCAAGAAATTTCCTATGATATTCATCCACAGTCATTGTACCCTGAGAGAGTTTGCGGAACTCCTGCTTCTTCTGGTCCATCGGACCTTGAGGAATGTACCGTGCACAAAAAGATGACTGAAATTCCTGCCAAGTGGTTACTGTTTCAGCAGGCAACATACCCTTGTGGATTTCCCACCATTGAGCAGCTGAACCCCTCAGGTGATATGTCGCATAGGTGACGTAACTGTCAGGGACAACATTGGCCGACTTCATCTGGAAGGCAATGTCACGGAGCCAATCATCAGCATCCATTGGATCAGTCGAGCTGCGAAAAGTGGACGGATTGAGGCGCACGAATTCCGGCAGAGTTATTGGTGTAGGCTGTTGATGAGCATTCTGGTTTGGGAACTGAGCCAATATCCCGGTCATAACCTGACGGTTCAGTTCAAACTACTGCATCATTGCGGCAATATAAGGTGGAGGTGGAGGACTCAGCCATCCTGCCAATTCAACAGGGGCAGTTTAGCAAGAAAAACTGCAGGTGTATGGAGTTATTCATGATGTAACACGGGAAATGAACAGGAAAGGCATTAGATATACGATAGTAGTCGTTAAAGACATACCAATCCATACATAGAGTTAGATTCAAACGGATAGTACGCGCTCGGGAAGGCTCGTAGCTAGACAAACTAGGCGGCGCGCAGGCACGCGGTGAGGATTACAACAACATGACATAGCAAAGGGTACATCATGTTGGAGAAAACTGCTGGAGCGAGGGATCTGCAAGTGACAACACAGGGTGCCCTCGATAAAAGGATCCTGCAAGCAGAACCTGGCCCACAATCTTGAAGGAAGGGGGAAAATTTTAGAACACCGGGTGGATGTGATCACGAGAATCTAAGGTTGGAGTTAGTAAAATTTTAACCCGAATAGAGGAGAGTTCAGAGTCCTAGAGTATAGACGAGGAATAAAAGATCCTAATACCACCCAGTTGGCGACGTGAGCCCGTAAGCCACACAGCCAAGTTAGTAAAACAGTTTTCGGTTACTAGACTCAACTTTGGCCAAGGAGTTTGAAAGGGGATTCCTAGAGGCAGTCGGCTCTGATACCAACTTGTGGCGCCCCCGGCTCAATCGTGCACTAATCATATAAGCAAATGCACACGATAAAGCCAAAGAACTCACGGGAAGCTTTCACAACACAACTCTAAAACATAAGTAAAGTCATACAAGCTTTATATTACAAGCCAGGGGCCTCGAGGGCTCGAATACATAAGCTCGCATACAAGCGTCAGCGGAAGCATAAGATATCTGAGTACAGATATTAAAGAAAACACAGATAGGCCCTTAGAAGGCAGGGCAAAAGAAAACACTACGATCGAAAGGCGCAGGCCTCCTGCCTGGGACCCTCCGATCCTACTCCTGGTCGTCAGCCAACTCGTAGTAGTAACCAACCTCGGGGAGTAGTAGCGATCGTCGGCGTGGGTAGCTGTATCAGTGGCTCCGTCATCTGGTTGCATCAAAAGGGATATGGGGGAAAAAGAAAGCAAAGCAACCGTGAGTACTCATCCGAAGTACTCAGCAAGCAAGGATCTACTCTACATATGCAACATTATCAAAGGGAGGCTGTTTATGTGGACTGGGCTGCAGAAATGCCAGAATAGAGGGAAGGCCTAGTCCTATCGAAGACTAGCATCTTCATCATCTTCAGCGGTCTTGCAGCAATAGAAGAGAGTAGATAGCATAGTATATAGTAGTAGTAATGTTATCAACCTCACCCAGAGATCCTTTCTAGACTCCCTACGAGAAAGCAATCCCAGAGCCATACAGTCATCAACCTCGCCCTGAGATCCTTTCTCGACTCCCTGCGAGAAAGTGATCCCAGAGCCATAATATCCATATCTCATCTCAGCAATATGTTCTAGTTGTATCGATCGGGATACAACTCCGAGTGTCCGTTACCGAGGATCCGGCTATGCATAGATTAGTTCTTCCCTGCAGGGGTGCACCAACTTACCCACCACGCTCGCATAACTCCGGCTGGACACACTTTTCCGGGTCATGCCCGACCTCGGCCAAACGACACACCGCAACCCTACCTAGAGCTCAGCAGGGAGGTCCCCGCCGGTCTACAACCTAAGCGCCC
Source organism: Thinopyrum elongatum (assembly GCA_011799875.1). Lineage (NCBI taxonomy): Eukaryota > Viridiplantae > Streptophyta > Magnoliopsida > Poales > Poaceae > Thinopyrum > Thinopyrum elongatum. The sequence continues at coordinate 133,213,609 of CM022303.1, forward strand.
AGGGGTCTTGGGCCATCGCCCTGTGCACTCCGGGTCGTTGTGTGCAGGGTGGATACCAGCACTGCCTCGGATGGTCGGTACGATCCGACCGTGCCACAATGCTGAACTGGACGTCTGTGACGACCCTGGCTTAATCGTGCACTAATCATACACGCAAATGCACACGATCAAGCCTAAGGACTCGCTTGAAGATATCACAACACAACTCTAAAACATAAATAAATTCATACAAGCTTTATATTACAAGCCAAGGCCTCGAGGGCTCGAATACATAGCTCGATGGCATACAAGTGTCAGCGGAAGCATCAGATATCTGGGTACAGATATATTACAGAAACAGAGATAAGCCTTTATGAAGGCGGGGCAAAATAAAATACTACGATCGAAAGGCGTAGTCCTCCTGCCTAGGACCCTCCGAATCCTACTCCTGGTCGTCAGTCGGCTCCTCGTAGTAGTAATCGCCGGGAGGGTAGTAGTAGTAGCCGTAGTCATTGACGGGGGCTGCTATCTCAGGGGCTCCGTCATCTGGCGACGTCAAATGGATATGGGGAGAAAAAGAAAATAAAGCAAACGTGAGTAGTCATCCGAAGTACTCAGCAAGCAAGGATCTACACTACATATGCACCATTTTCAAAGGGGGCTGTATGTGTGGACTGGGCTGCAGAAATGCCAGAGTAAAGGGGGAAAGCCTAGTCCTATCGAAGACTAGCATCTTCAATCATCTTCATCGGTCTTGCAGCATTAGAAGAGTGCAGTTTAACATAAGGTAAAGTAGTAGTAATGTTATCAACCTCGGCCAGAGATTCTTCCTCGACTCCCTGCGAGAAAGCAATCCCAGAGCCACACTATCCATTTCATCTCAAGTTCTAGTTGTACCGATCGGGATACAACTCTGAGTGTCCGTTACTGTAGGACAGGCTATCGATAGATGTTTTCTTCCCTGCAGGGGTGCACCAACTTACCCACCACGCTCGATTAACTCCGGCCGGACACACTTTTCTGGGTTATGCCCGGCCTCGGCCAAACGATACACCGCAACCCGACCGAATACTTAACAGAGAGGTCAGCACGCAGGACTAACCTATGCCCCCAGGGGTCTTGGGCCATCGCCTCGGGAACTCCTGCACGTTGCGAACGCGGCCGAGAGCAGACCTAGCAACCCCTTAATACAAGCGCAGTTGTGTAACCAGTCCAACTCGCCGCACGCCGCTCAGTCGCTGACATCCATTAAGCTCCGGCTGAAGTATACGACGCAGAACGCCCATACTATGCCCACGTGATGGTTAGTGCTATCAGGCCAGAGGCCCCTCGGATCAAATATCCAAATCGATAGTGTGTTAACAGTGCGGAAACAAGCAGAGACTCACGAAAGATGTGACCCCGTCGCCCCGTCTCGAGGACTTGCGGCAAGGGCGAGGAATGCCCGGCCACGCCTCGTGTTCAACCCTCGGGCACCCTCCGGGTCCACTCGAATCCGCATCACTCGCAATTAAGCTCACGCGGGTACCCCTCAGGGCCGACCCGTCTTTATCCAGTATGAACAGTAATATCAGTAATGTAAGTCATCCGTGTGGCTACCGCATCAAGAAGGAATCTGAGGCATCACCCTCGTTGGATCCCCACTTGACATAACCGTCAAGGTGAACGTAAGAGGAATCACCCTCGAGGTCCACTCTTGAGGAGTTGCACGACAGTGTCTGTTTCGGGGGTGGTGTAGGAGGAATCACCCTCACTGACCACGACCGATTAACTAACCTACAAGGTTATCATCAGGAGTGCTGACGAGGTATCACCCTCGGCACTTGATAGTAACCCAGTAGTGTCGAGCAAGTAAGGGAAGTGTCATGCGGTGTCGGGGCCTGGTCTTCGATCCCGTTGCTCGGGTCTTCTGATCATCCAGCGGGGCAGTCGGGATAAGTGGGGTCTCTGATGGTCTCTACCCAACCTATTCTAAGCAGTTTAGGATAACAGATAAGTATCAACAGCAGGTTATAAGTAAACAGGCTATGCAGCAGATATAGGATAACAGTAGCAGCAGTAACTTCTAATGCAAGCATAAGAGAGAAGAGAGTGGGCGATACCGGAATGCTCAAAAGGGGGGTGCTTGCCTGTCTGCTCGACGGCAAGAGTCTGATCGTCAGGAGCGTAGTCGACCTCCGGAGCTACGTTCAGTCTCGGGAGCTACGTCGACGTCAGGGTCTATCGAGAGAGAAGAGGGGGAAGAAACAGGTAAACATAATGCAAACAAATGCAACATCAGGCATGCTATGCTATGATGCAGTGCAGGGTTGCCTGACGTATGTCTAAGTCATTTTAGTTACTATAGGATTAAGGTGGGATTTATTTTCCGATGATTATGCACTATTCATCTACCAGATACGGACGAAAAGTTACGAGTTCTCTTACGTAGGGGGTTCCGGCATTGAAACAGACGACACGATCAGATTTGTCTCGTCGTTCTGAGCAACTTTCATATACAAAGTTTTTCGATCTGAGCTACGGTTTATTTTCTATGGATTTTCAAAGTTTTAAACTATTTTCTGGAATTTCTGGATTTAATTAATTATTAAATTCGAATAATAACAGTGAAATACTTTTATTACACAAACTCAGCCAGCCATAGTCAATGACATGTGGGGTCAGTCAACTGCTGACTCAGCAGTCAACATTGACCAGGTCAAAGGGTGAACAGTGATGGTAGGGCCCAGGTGTCATTGACACAGAGGTTAATTAACCTATTTAATTGAGTTTAATTAGTGGTGGGGCCCCACTATAAGTGTCACAGGGACTTAATTAGAGTTAATTAAGCGCTATAGTACATGGGTCCCACATGTCAGCGTCACATGTATTAACTGAAGGGTTATTTGCGGTGGGGCCCGTTGTCGGTGGCTATTAGGGTTAGTGGGTTAGTACTAATTAGGGGTTAGGCCCTAATCTCACCAGCTGACGGCCGGGGCCCAGCTACAGTGACCAGGGCCGGTTTGACTTGGTCGCGCGCGCCGGCGACAACGTACAGAGGCGGCGGCGACAGCCGGAAACGGCGCTCCGGAGGCCAAACATAACGGCGCGTATTCCTACAGGACCAGCACGAGCCGCTACATCCATTGGAGCTCGTGGGGCAAGCCAGAGATGGCATAAACGGCGGTGGTGATGGCAGCAGGCGGCGGCCGGAGTAGCAGCAAAGGCAGCGGCGAGAAACAGCAGCGAACTGAGCAGCGGAGAGAGGGGAAGCGAGCGGAGCTCACCGAAGGAGCACATGGTGGCTCGGTGGTCGGTTTAGAAGCGCAGAGGCGGCGAATCGATTGGCGGCGACCGACGGATGCAGTGGAGGGGATCGGCTTGATCCCGGCATTGCAGAGACGACCAGCTCGAGTGGTTGCACGTAGACGACATGGGGGAGGTAGCCGGTGCTCTTGGACGTGGAGTTAGCTCGCGGGGAGCTCGATGGCTGCGCGAACGAGGACGGCCATGGCGATGGTGCCGTCTGCTGCACTGGATCGGAGGAGACGAGCGAGGGAGAGGGAAGGAGAGCGAGCGAGACAGAGAGAAGTGACCAGGGGAGAGAGTCGGGGCTGGTCCTTATACCCTCGGGGCGCCTGCGGCGTCGCGCTGTCGGACGCCGACCGGAGCGGACGCGCTTGTCCACGGCGGGGACGACACGGGGAGGAGGGATAAGGAGGAGGAGAGAGAGAGGGGCCGGCTGGGCTGGGCCTTGACTACAATGATAGGTAAGTGGCCTTTTGGCCTTTTCTTTTTATTTCTCTTCTGTTTTCTGTTTTACTTTCTGTTTTGTAATCCTTTTGGCATTAATCCAATTTTGTAAAATGTGCATTTGGTCCTAATAAATGTTATGCATCAATCCTCACTGACACAAAAAGTTTGGGATTGCTTTAAATTAATTTAGATTTTTCATAAATGAAAATGATTTAAAATAGGGTTGTTCTGCTACTCTTTTGGATAGTAGGGTCAATTTGGAAACTCAATTAATGTTGGTTTTGTTTTTATAATTGCTTTGGGATTATTTTCAACATCATGAACATTTTTGTTTTGATGTTTGATGAAATAATTATTTGACTTGAGTTTGGAAGTGGCAATTGAGTTTGGATTATTCCTTAATTATTTTTGTTAGGGTTTAATGATGATGACTTGGCATGATTAGAGGGGGATTACTATGGCATGATTCCTGGGGTGTTACAAATCTCCTCCACTACAAGAAATCTCGTCCCGAGATTTAAGTGGGGAAGTAAAGGGTAACTGTGGGAGAACTAACCCTTGTGAGGTTGATTATCTGGTGGACAATTCAGGAAATGCGACAGAGGTATCTCTCGAGTTGAGACTTAGGAAAACATCGAGAGCAAAGTATGAAGGTACAATAAGAAGTTTTGAGCGAATGGACAACCGATGGATACCTGAACAGAGAGCGAAAAGGGGTTCAGAGTGCCGGGAGTAAATCATCTCTCAAAGGGAGACTCGAGATAACACACAAAGCTAAGAGCATAGGAAATTTCGGAATCATAGTTGTACAGAAGAGTCAGGTTCCGATCCTGTGGAACTGTGGTGATTGTCGATCGAGAGTAGGGAGGACAGTGACATCATGGTCACTTCAATAAGGCATGTCAGAAGATAGCTTGTCAGCTATGTCGGCAACATCGTCGGTACCAAGGGCGAGGGACGAAGAGAACCATATTCCTGCTCGTTGAACGAGGCGGACCAATCAGCAAGGTTCTCGTCCATCGGTGGTTACCGGAATGTCATCAACCATAGTAACGGGGTCTCTCTGACGAAGTTGTGCACCGGGGTACTTTATAGGTAGGGAGTTATTTCTGCTTACATCATATAGATCACAAGAAAGGTTAAACAAAACAATGGAAAGGAAAATGTGTTTACACACAAGAATTGGGAATATATCCTGTCCAAGGAAAAGCGGAGCATGATATACATGATGGGACAGCAAGTTCAAAAGCTTTTTAGGTAAAAGGGGCGAAGAATGACTCATGTTATTACCCATGTAACGGTGCTTTGATAATTGATCGAGAAGCTTTTGGCAATGTGCTTCCAATGTTCTTGTTGATAATCGGAATACCACTATCATGCTTCGAGGTAGCGATAACATGGGGTTTCAAGTAAGGGTTGGATCGAAGGATCACAAGAGATACAAAGGAACACTTCCAAGATTATCTCGGGACGTAAGGATTAACCAAACACAACCAGGTCTGTGTTGGCAGAAAGTCAAGGATGTCATCGATGATATCACAAATCATCGAGGGGCAGAGATGGTATTTCTGGCCATGAATTCAATGGACATCTCCGAGGAAGCCAGAATATTGTCGGTGATCACGACACAATTGTCGAAAGGTTTAAAGAAGATGTAATCAGTCAGCGATGACATCAAGCAAAAAGGAATGCCGAAGCGAAAGGTTATTGGTACCACAGATACAACACAAGCTCAAAATCAAGCTTGTTGTTCGAGGTGAAATGATAATATGAGGAAGATTGACGTAAGCTTAGCTCATCGTCGGAAGTTGTGTTCGGAAAAGAAGGACCAGGTAGCACAGTTAAACTTTAGCATGACAAGCATATAGTTGATCAGGCTAGGAATGACTTGAAGGATTGTTAAACCCATAAGCAATGAAAATTACTTAGAGTTATCAAATCGGAGTGCGGAATCGATTCACTTCCGATGTTCTCGAGTGACCAACAACTCAGAACCCGGGGATATTGGAATTGGTGATCAATGGTAGTTTGATGAAGAACTCATAAGAAGTTATGTAGTTCCTGTGATATTCTCGAGATACCAGGGGGTAATACTCGAAGGTAATTCAAGTTAGAGGTTGGACAGGTGAAATGATTTGCAGAAGACAAGTATTGTAACTTGTCCGGGAAATGGGATTAAGGAGAAGATAGGGTTGGAACTACTATTGCAAAGAATCAAAGCGAAATACAAGATGGATTTATAACAAGGTTTATTATTTATTTTTACGAGCTGCTTCCATGATAAGTTCTACATCGGGTCCATGGGCATGAACACAAAGGTTCAAGGTCGACTCCCACTTCTTCAATGAACAACTTCTCATTCACTGCTCTTTGTTAAGAAGGTTTAGAGTTTGAAAGTTTAACTGGTGGAACAATAGAAGGTATGGCACATGAAGCCTTGTGGGTTCTCACAGCTAGTGAAGGCATAGACTCAACCCATAGGGGCATTTTACGGATCTATACCCCACGCTTATAGAAGCAACAAACAACATTTCATAATAAAATATGGATGATAAGAATTACATGATACTGCATTGCCGAAGGCAATTGTAACAGGGTAAGAATTCTCAAAGATAGAAGATGAAGGACATTGTCGGATAATAATCCAACAAAAGATCAGGTGGTCGGCAAAGGATCTAACGTGAGTAGCGGTACTCAACCAGAAGAAGAAAGAATGTAACGGCATCAGATTATAGAAACATCGGAATCATCCGACGTTTAAGTACAAAGGAGTTATGGTTCAGAAACGAAGGATAAGAAGCAAAAGCTCTGTCCAAATATGAATAGGTTGAATCAGAACTAGATAGACAACTTTAGGGTTCCGTCTTGCAGAGATCTCCACCCATGGTTACGGGACATGTCCTGATCAGTAGTCAGTCCCAAGTCAATATGGAGAAGGAATGCACTGCCTTTCCGTGACATGTAAGCAGGGCGGATATACAGACGGCAAGAAGTAGAGAATGCTTCAGTGCCAAAGGCAATATCAACGGGGGAGAAACCGATAAGGTTCTTAAAATAGAAAGGAATCGGTTGGATAATTGTCCACAAAAGGAATCAAGTGATCCGTGAGAACTAACGGGGTAAGGTTTTAACAACTGGTTCCACCTGAGAGTTCCCTGAGGAAGAACGGGAGACAAGCACATCCGATTGAGGGAATACTTGAATAACTCAAGTACAATATCCAGAGGGTTCACGAGTTCCAAAGCCAGAAGTGACAATTAGTTCACCTGGGCAGAAGGACGAGTGATTTGTACATGCTTAGTTGGACAATCAATCAATGCTTGATTGGCCGAGAACCAGCTCATGTCCGGAATGGTGACTGAGCCAGAAGGACGAATTCTAGGAATCGACTGATAATGGCGAATATTTGCAGCATACTGGTTCAGGGGATTCAAAATGGTAGTTGACAAAGGATGTTGTCGGGGATTACTAGACATATGGAATTAACCATAAGACAAGCAGGCAAGAATTTCAAGAGCAATAGGCTGCAGAGGATTCTCGGGAGATCAGATAATATTTCAAAGTGCTTTAGGAATCACAAGAACAACTGGGGATGAACGGATCTCGTGTAAGTATGAGGATTTATTCGTAGGTGTGTTCAGGCGGAAAGGAACTGCAAGGCAGTAGGTTCAGAGAATTCTCGAAATGCCGGATAGTATTTCGATATGTCAGATGGAACCTGGAAGTAACTGAAATGATTATATGAACGACGAGTGTAAGTAGTTATCCATCGGAGTTTATCGGTGATCAGGAACTGCAAAGCAGTGGGCACAGGGTCTCGGGAATCATCGAGGAGTATCTTCAGAGTCTTCTGATGAAATAGTCGATCATCTGTGGTGAAGGGGCTCTCCGGAATGAAGTGGTTACGAGAACCTAATGTCAAGTTAGTAAAATTTTAACCCAAAAGGAAGAGAGATCAGAGTCCCAGAGTAAAGACAAGGAATAAAAGATCCTAATACCACCCAGTTGGCGACGTGGGCCCGTAAGCCACACAGCCAAGTTAGTAAAACAGTTTTCGGTTACTAGACTCAACTTCGGCCAAGGAGTTGGAAAGGGGGATTCCTAGAGGCAGTCGGCTCTGATACCAACCTGTGACGACCCCGGCTTAATCGTGCACTAATCATACACGCAAATGCACATGATAAAGCCTAAGGACTCACTTGAAGATATCACAACACAACTCTAAAACATAAATAAATTCATACAAGCTTTATATTACAAGCTAGGGCCTCGAGGGCTCGAATACATAGCTCGATGGCATACAAGTGTCAGCGGAAGCATCAGATATCTGGGTACAGATATATTACAGAAACAGAGCTAAGCCTTTATGAAGGCGGGGCAAAATAAAATACTATGATCGAAAGGCGTAGGCCTCCTGCCTAGGACCCTCCGAATCCTACTCCTGGTCGTCAGTCGGCTCCTCGTAGTAGTAATCGCCGGGAGGGTAGTAGTAGTAGCCGTAGTCGTTGACGGGGGCTGCTATCTCAGGGGCTCCGTCATCTGGCGACGTCAAATGGATATGGGGAGAAAAAGAAAATAAAGCAAACATGAGTAGTCATCCGAAGTACTCAGCAAGCAAGGATCTACACTACATATGCACCATTTTCAAAGGGGGCTGTATGTGTGGACTGGGCTGCAGAAATGCCAGAGTAAAGGGGGAAAGCCTAGTCCTATCGAAGACTAGCATCTTCAATCATCTTCATCGGTCTTGCAGCATTAGAGGAGTGCAGATTAACATAAGGTAAAGTAGTAGTAATGTTATCAACGTCGGCCAGAGATTCTTCCTCGACTCCCTGCGAGAAAGCAATCCCAGAGCCATACTATCCATTTCATCTCAAGTTCTAGTTGTACCGATCGGGATACAACTCCGAGTGTCCATTACCGTAGGACAGGCTATCGATAGATGTTTTCTTCCCTGCAGGGGTGCACCAACTTACCCACCACGCTCGATTAACTCCGGCCGGACACACTTTTCTGGGTTATGCCCGGCCTCGGCCAAACGCTATGCCGCAACCCGACCGAATACTTAACAGAGAGGTCAGCACGCCGGACTAACCTATGCCCCCAGGGGTCTTGGGCCATCGCCCCGGGAACTCCTGCATGTTGCGAACGCGGCCGAGAGCAGACCTAGCAACCCCTTAATACAAGCGCAGTTGCATAACCAGTCCAACTCGGCGCGCGCCGCTCAGTCGCTGACATCCATTAAGCTCCGGCTGAAGTATACGACGCAGAACGCCCATACTATGCCCACGTGATGGTTAGTGCTATCAGGCCAGAGGCCCCTCGGATCAAATATCCAAATCGTTAGTGTGTTGACAGTGCGGAAACGAGCAGAGACTCATGAAAGATGTGACCCCGTCGCCCCGTCTCGAGGACTTGCGGCAAGGGCGAGGAATGCCCGGCCACACCTCGTGTTCAACCCTCGGGCACCCTCTAGGTCCACCCGAATCCACATCACTCGCAATTAAGTTCGCGCGGGTACCCCTCAGGACCGACCCGTCTTTATCCAGTATGAACAGTAATATCAGTAATGTAAGTCATCCGTGTGGCTACCGCATCAAGAAGGAATCCGAGGCATCACCCTCGTTGGATCCCCACTTGACATAACCGTCAAGGTGAATGTAAGAGGAATCACCCTCGAGGTCCACTCTTGAGGAGTTGCACGACAGTGTCTGTTTCGGGGGTGGTGTAGGAGGAATCACCCTCACTGACCACGACCGATTAACTAACCTACAAGGTTATCATCAGGAGTGCTGACGAGGTATCACCCTCGGCACTTGATAGTAACCCAGTAGTGTCGAGCAAGTAAGGGAAGTGTCGTGCGGTGTCGGGGCCTGGTCTTCGATCCCGTTGCTCGTGTCTTCTGATCATCCAGCGGGGCAGTCGGGATAAGTGGGGTCTCTGATGGTCTCTACCCAACCTATTCTAAGCAGTTTAGGATAACAGATAAGTATCAACAGCAGGTTACAAGTAAACAGGCTATGCAGCAGATATAGGATAACAGTAGCAGCAGTAACTTCTAATGCAAGCATAAGAGAGAAGAGAGTGGGCGATATCGGAATGCTCAAAAGGGGGGTGCTTGCCTGTCTGCTCGACGGCAAGAGTCTGATCGTCAGGAGCGTAGTCAACCTCCGGAGCTACGTCAGTCTCGGGAGCTACGTCGACGTCGGGGTCTATCGAGAGAGAAGAGGGGGAAGAAACAGGTAAACATAATGCAACATTAGGCATGCTATGCTATGATGCAGTGCAGGGTTGCCTGACGTATGTCTAAGTCATTTTAGTTACTATAGGATTAAGGTGGGATTTATTTTCCGATGATTATGCAATATTCATCTACCGGATACGGATGAAAAGTTACGAGTTCTCTTACGTAGGGGGTTCCGGCATCGAAACAGACGACACGATCAGATTCGTCTTGTCGTTCTGAGCAACTTTCATATACAAAGTTTCTCGATCTGAGCTACGGTTTATTTTCTATGGATTTTCAAAGTTTTAAACTATTTTCTGGAATTTCTGGATTTAATTAATTATTAAATTCGAATTATAACAGTGAAATACTTTTATTACACAGACTCAGCCAGCCACAGTCAATGACATGTGGGGCGAGTCAATTGCAGACTCAGCAGCCAACATTGACCAGGTCAAAGGGTGAACAGTGATGGTAGGGCCCAAGTGTCATTGACACAGAGGTTAATTAACCTATTTAATTGAGTTTAATTAGTGGTGGGGCCCCACTATCAGTGTCACAGGGACTTAATTAGAGTTAATTAAGCTCTACAGTACATGGGTCCCACATGTCAGCGTCACATGTATTAACTGAAGGGTTATTTGCGGTGGGGCCCATTGTCGGTGGCTAATAGGGTCAGTGGGTTAGTACTAATTAGGGGTTAGGCCCTAATCTCACCAGCTGACGGCCGAGGCCCAGCTACAGTGACCAGGGCCGGTTTGACTTGGTCGCGCGCGCGCTGGTGACGACGTACGGAGGCGGCGGCGACAGCCAAAAACGGCGCTCCGGCGGCCAAACGTAACGGCGCGTATTCCTACAGGACCAGCACGAGCCGCTGCATCCATTGGAGCTCGTGGGGCAAGCCAGAGATGGCGGAAACGGCGGTGGTGACGGCAGCAGGCGGCGGCCGGAGTAGCAGCAAAGGCAGCGGCAAGAAACAGCAGCGAACTGAGCAGCGGAGAGAGGGGAAGCGAGCGGAGCTCACCGAAGGAGAACACGGTGGCTCGGTGGTCGGTTTAGAAGCGCAGAGGCGGCGAATCGATCGGCGGCGACTGACGGATGCAGTGGAGGGGATCGGCTCGATCCCGGCATTGCAGAGACGACCAGCTCGAGTGGTTGCACGTAGACGACATGGGGGAGGTAGCCGGTGCTCTTGGACGTGGAGTTAGCTCACGGGGAGCTCGGTGGCCGCGCGAACGAGGACGGCCATGGAGATGGTGCCGTCTGCTGCACTGGATCGGAGGAGACGAGCGAGGGAGAGGGAAGGAGAGCGAGCGAGAGAGAGAGAAGTGACCAGGGGAGAGGGTCGAGGCTGGTCCTTATCCCCTCGGGGCACCTGCGGTGTCGCGCTGTCGGACGCCGACCGGAGCGGACGCGCTCGTCCACGGCGGGGACGACATGGGGAGGAGGGATAAGGAGGAGGAGAGATAGAGGGGCCGGCTGGGCTGGGCCTTGACTACAATGACAGGTAAATGGCCTTTTGGCCTTTTCTTTTTATTTCTCTTCTGTTTTCTGTTTTACTTTCTGTTTTGTAATCCTTTTGGCATTAATCCAATTTTGTAAAATGTGCATCTGGTCCTAATAAATATTATGCGTCAATCCTCACTGACACAAAAAGTTTGGGATTGCTTTAAATTCATTTAGATTTTTCATAAATGAAAATGATTTAAAATAGGGTTGTTCTGCTACTGTTTTGGATAGTAGGGTCAATTTGGAAACTCAATTAATGTTTGTTTTGTTTTTATAATTGCTTTGGGATTATTTTCAACATAATGAACATTTTTGTTTTGATGTTTGATGAAATAATTATTTGACTTGAGTTTGGAAGTGGCAATTGAGTTTGGATTATTCCTTAATTATTTTTGTTAGGGTTTAATGATGATGACTTGACATGATTAGAGGGGGATTACTATGGCATGATTCCCGGGGTGTTACAACGTCTGACAGAACTTTCGGCTGATGCCACGATGCAGAGTGCCCATAACTTTTCCCGCGTGATGGTTAGTGCTATCGGGCCAGAGGCCCACTCAGATCAAATATCCAAATCGTAGTGTGTTGGTAGTGCGGTAACGAGCAGAGACTCACGATCGATGTGACCCCGTCGCCCCGTCTCGAGGACTTGCGGCAAGGGCCAAGAATGCCCGGCCACGCCTCGTATTCATCACTCGGGCACCATCCAGGCAACCCGTCTTCACATCACACGCGGGTACCCCTCAGGGTCGACCCGCCTTTCCAAGTAACAATTATAAAGTCCAAGTATACGTGTGTCCATAACATCAAGGGAATCCGAGGTATCACCCTCATTGGATTCCTACTCGATGTATCCGTTAAGGAGAACTCGGAGGAATCACCCTCAATGGGTTCACACTTGAGGTGTTACACGACAGCGTCGTTATCGAAAGTGGTGAAGGAGGAATCACCCTCAATGACCACGACCGAATAGCTACTCTACAGAGTTAACATCAGAAGTGCTACACGAGGTATCACCCTCGGCACTCGATAGTAACGCTGCAGTGTCGTTACAACTAAGGGGGTGATGTGCGGTGCTGGGGCCTGGTCGTCGAGTCTTCTGATGATCCAGCGGGGCAATCGGGACAAGTGTGGTCACTGATAGGTCTCTACCCAGCCTATACTAGACAGTTTAGGATAAGCAGGTAAGGTATCAATAACAGGTTACAATAAACAGGCTATGCATCAGAATAGGTAAAGCAGTAGCAGCAGCAATTCTAATGCAAGCATGAGAGAGAAAGAATAGGCGATATCGGTATGCTCAAGGGGGGGTGCTTGCCTGGTTGCTCGGCGGCAAAGGCAAGGTCGTCAACGGTGTCGTCAACCTCCGGAGCTGCGTCGGCCTCGGGGACGACGTCAGTGTCGGGGTCTACCGAGAGAGAAGAGGGGGAAGAAACAGTAAATATAATGCAAACAAGAGCATGACATGACAATACGCAGAGCTAGGGGTGTTCTGACGCGGTGCTAAACGATATAGGTGAAGAGGGAAAACATCCGGGAATGTTTTCCCGAAGCTTGGCATTTTCGGACAGATGAAACGGAGGGGGACGGTTGCATGTTCGCTATGCTAGGGACGTGTGGTGGACGAACGGACCGCGCATTCGGATTCGTCTCGTCGTTCTGAGCAACTTTCATGTAGAAAGTTTTTCCAACCGAGCTACGGTTTATTTTATATGATTTTTCAAAGTTTTAAATAATTTCTGGAATTTCTGGTTTTATATTAATTCGAATCAAAAACAGAATATACTTTTGTCACCTAGTGCTACCCTAGCATGTGAGTATGACAGTGGGGCCAGTGGGGTTGGGTTGACCCGGTCAAAGGTTGACTGGTCAACATATGAATAGTGTAAGTGGGTCCCGCGTGTCATTGTCTTTAGTTTAATAAAATGGTAATTAACCAGGGTGGTCCCACATGTCATTTACACTATACCTAACCACTACTTAGCCTAACTACTAAGTAGCTAACCTACCTAAAAAGGACCGGCCTCATCCACACACATACGCACACACACACACAACTACACACATAGCACGCACACACACTGGCGCACACGGCCATGGCCGTGGCCAGCAGCAGCAGGCAGCGGCGGGCAACAGCGACACCTAGTGGCAGCAGCAGTACTTGAGCAGCAGCGGCACCTAGCGGCATCAGCAGTACAAGAGCAGCGGCAAGAACAGCAGCAAGCATCGGCAGTACGCAGCAGCAAGCAGCCACGGGACGATGGATGGGCGAGGGCGCGGCTAGGGCGCGTACGAGGCTCGGGCAGTGCGCGGCGGACAGGCGCGGGCGCGCAGCCAGGGGGTGGTGCGGGCGCGCGCACGAGCAGATCTCCGGGCGCAGCCTCGGGAGGACGCGGGCGACGGCTATGGCGATGGATCGAAGGAGGGAATGAGGGGAATCGACGGAGAAGCTCACCGCGGAGCCTGTGGACGTGGTCACGGAGCACGGGGACGGCCGGACGCGACGAACTCGACAACAAGAGGCTGCAGATGTGGTGAGGAAGACGACCCGATGGCGAGCCTATGCGGCGTCCCAGCTTGATTCACCGGAGTGGACGAATGAGTCAACGACGAGGGAGCTCCTGGACATGTTGCAGCGACGAGGGGAGTGTGACGCCCCCAGCTCAATCGTGCACTAATCATACACCCAAATGCACACGACCAAGCCTAAGGACTCACGGGAAGATATCACAACACAAGTCTAAAACATAAATAAAGTCATACAAGCTTTATATTACAAGCCAGGGGCCTCGAGGGCTCGAATACATAAGCTTGCGTACAAGCGTCAGCGGAAGCATCAGATATCTGAGTACAGATATAAAAGAAAACACAGAAAGGCCTTTAGAAGGCGGGACAAGAGAAAACACTACGATCGAAAGGCCTAGGCCTCCTGCCTGGGACCCTCCGAACCTACTCCTGGTCGTCCATCAACTCGTAGTAGTATCCACCCTCGGGGTAGTAGTAGCGATCGTCGGCGGGGGCAGCTGTCTCAGGGGCTCCGTCATCTGGTCTCATCAAATGGATATGGGGGAAGAAAGCAAAGCAACCATGAGTACTCATCCGAAGTACTCAGCAAGCAAGGATCTACACTACATATGCAACATTATCAAAGGAAGGCTGTATATGTGGACTGGGCTGCAGAAATGCCAGAATAGAGAGGAGGCCTAGTCCTATCGAAGACTAGCATCTTCAGAGGTCTTGCAGCATTAGAAGAGTGTAGATTAGTACCATATAAAGTAGTAGTAATGTATCAACCTCACCCAGAGATCCTTTCTCGACTCCCTGCGAGAAAGAAATCCCAGAGCCATACAGTCATCAACCTCGTCCGGAAATCCCTTCTCGACTCCCTGCGAGAAGCAATCCCAGAGCCTCATATCCAGGTCTCATCTCAAGTTCTAGCTGTATCGATCGGGATACAACTCCGAGTGTCCGTTACCGAGGATCCGGCTATGCATAGATTAGTTCTTCCCTGCAGGGGTGCACCAACTTACCCGCCACGCTCGCTTAACTCCGGCCGGACACACTTTCTGGGTCCTGCCCGGCCTCGGCCAAACGACACACCGCAGCCCTACCTAGAGCTCAGCAGAGAGGTCCCCGCCGGTCTACCTCCTAAGCGCCCAAGGGTCTTGGGCCATCGCCCTGTGCACTCCGGGTCATTGTGTGCAGGGTGGATACCAGCACCGCCTCGGATGGTCGGTACGATCCGACCGTGCCACAATGCTGAACTGGACGTCTCACAGAACTTTTGGCTGATGCATACGATGCAGAACGACCATACCATGCCCACGTGATGGTTAGTGCTATCGGGCCAGAGGCCCACTCGAATCAAATATCCAAATCGTTAGTACCTTGGGGGTTGCGGTAACGAGCAGAGACTCACGAAAGATGTGACCCCGTCGTCCCGTCTCGAGGACTTGCGGCAAGGGCCAAGAATGCCCGGCCACGCCTCGTATTCACCACTCGGGCACCATCCAGGCAACCCGTCTTCACATCACACGTGGGTACCCCTCAGGGTCGACCCGCCTTTCCAAGTAACAATAGTACAGTCCAAGTATCCGTGTGTCCATAACATCACGAGGAATCTGAGGTATCACCCTCGTTGGATTCCTACCCGATATATCCGTCAAGGTGAACTCGGAGGAATCACCCTCGCTGGGTTCACACTTGATGTGTTGCACGACAGGGTCGTATCGGAAGTGGAGAAGGAGGAATCACCCTCGATGACCACGACTGAATAGCTACTCTACAGAGTTAACATCAGAAGTGCTACAAGAGGTTTCACCCTCGGCACTCGATAGTAACGCTGTAGTGTCGTTACAACTAAGGGGGGTGATGTGCGGTGTCGAGGCCTGGTCTTCAATCCCGTTGATCGGGTCTTCGGATAATCCAGCGGGGCAATCGGGATAAGTGGGGTCACTGATAGGTCTCTACCCAGCCTATACTAAGCAGTTTAGGATATGCAGGTAATTATCAACAGCAGGTTACAATAAACAGGCTATGCATCAGAATAGGTAAAGCAGTAGCAGCAGCAATTCTAATGCAAGAATGAGAAAATAGAATGGGCGATATCGGGATGGTCAAAGGGGGGGCTTGCCTGGTTGCTCGGCGGCAAGGCAAGGTTGTCAATGGTGTCTTCGGCCTCCGGAGCTAAGGCGGTACCGGGAACTGCGTCGGGGTCTAACGAGAGAGAAGAGGGGAGGAAACAGTATAAATACACAGCAAACAAGAGCAACACAATGTACGACATGACAATACGCAGTGCCGGGTGTGTCCTAACATATGGTTGCACGTCACCGAGGAAGGGGGAATCCATCCGGGAATGTTTTCCCGGTTTCGGACATTTGTCAAACAGATGACCGGAGGGGAACGGTTCCATGTTCGGATAGTTAGGAACGTGTGACGGACGAACGGACCGCGTATTCGGATTCGTCTCGAAATTCTGAGCAACTTTCATGTACAAAGTTTTTCGATCTGAGCTACGGATTATTTTATATTAAATTCTGAAGTTTTATTAATCATTTTTAATTATTTAATTCAGAAATTCATTTACTGCATCAGCAATGATGTCATGCTGACATCAGCAGTCAACATGACTGTTGACTGGTCAATTTGACCAGTGGGTCCCACATGTCATTCTCACATTAGTCTAATTAGGGTTTGATTAAGTTAATTACAGTTTAATTAGACTAACTAATTAATTAGTTTAATTAAACAAAATTAGTTAAGTTAATTAATTATCAAATTAATTATTTATTTTTATTATTATTATTATTTTTACTTTTAATTCTTTTTTTTGTTTATCAGGGGCGGGCCCCACTGGCAGAGAGCCGGGCGGCCTCCTGTGCCGTGCCCACGCACGGGCGCATACGGGCTCAGGGCGCCGGCGGCCAGAGAGCCAGGAGCGGCGGCGGCCCGCGACGGGGAGCTCCGACGGGAGCGGGGGAGTAGCCAGGCAGCAGCAGCAGCCATCGGCGGAAGCAACAAGGCAAGCGGCAGAAGCAGCAGCAGGCGGAGGCCGAAGCAAGCAAGCGGCGACGGCAGGGGAACGCGGCAGTGGGCGAGTGGGCGCACGGGCAACGCACTGGCGGCTACGGACGCGGCCAAGTCGAGGCATGGCATGCGCGGGCGCACGCAGAGGCGCGACCAGGGCCCGTCGAGCGCGGTCGCAGAGGACAGCAGGAGCAGGGTGCGGGCGGCGTGTGCGTGCACACGCGGTCGTGGGCGTGCCCGGTGTGCGGCGACGGGGAGGGCGGCGGCACGAGCGAGCGTGGCGAGGCGGCGCGGGGAGCGCGTGGCCGGGCGCGCGCGGGGACTAGGGAGAGAGGGGGGCGCTCACAGCGATGCAGGGGAACGGGGGGGCGGTGAGGCTCGAGGGCGTCCGGTGAGGGGGAGACGGGGACGAGGGCGACGGGCGACGGCAGGCGACGTCGAGGTGGCCGAGGCGGCGACGGCGCGAGGCGGCGTGCCCCGATCCGATCGGGATCGAGGAGGGGGAGGGGGGAGTGAGCGAGGTTGGGGGATTAGGGTTTGGGTTCGGGGGGTGTGGCCTAATAGGCCAAGGGCATCAGGGGGGTGGGCCGGCTAGGCCGCGTGGGTGGCCAGCTGGGCCTGTTGGCCCAGAGGGGGGGTTCTGTTCTTTTTCTTTTATTTCTTGTTTTTGTCTTTTGTTTTATTTTTCCTTTTCTGTTTTCTTTTTAGTTCCTGTTTTGTCTTTTATTTTTATTTCAAATGACTTTTATATTTTATGAAACTTGCCCAAATATTCACAGTGCAATATTAGACATTGTTGGAAAATGGTTTGGAGTACAAATGATTTTATCTTTATTTTATTTAATTGAAAAAGGGTTAAATAACTCTGTTTTGTGGTTGTTAGAGTCACATAATTTATCTAGTATATGTTGAATATAATTTTACAATTGTCTCTGGATTATTTACAATATTATGAACAATTTAGTTTTCAAATTTGAACAACTTTTATTTTCACTTAAGTTTGAATTCCATTTTGAATTTAAATTGAAAAGAGATATGATCCAATTGATGTTTAAGCACTGCTGATCATGATGACATGGCATAATCAAAAGGGTGATTATTGTAGCTTAATACATAGGGTGTTACAAATCTCCTCTACTAACAAGAATTCTCGTCCCGAGAATTAAGAGGTAGAAGGAAAAAGTTCGGGGTATTCCGCACGAAGATTATCCTCGCGTTCCCAAGTGGCTTCATCTTCAGTATGATTTGACAACTGCACTTTGAGGAACTTGGTAACCTTCTGACGGGTCAGACGTTCAGCTTCATCGAGAATACGGATCGGATGCTCCTTATATGAAAGATTATCATGCATTTCGAGCATTTCGTGATCCACTGCGCGGTGCGGAGATTCCTTGAAGCATTTACGAAGTTGCGACACATGAAAGACGTCGTGGATATGAGAGAATTGCGGTGGCAACTCCAATTTATATGCCACCTGACCACGTCTAGCAACAATGCGGAAAGGTACAATGTAGCGTGGAGCTAACTTGCCCTTGATTCCAAAACGGTGAGTGCCCTTCATAGGGGTGACATGTAGATAAGCTTGATCACCAGGTTGATAAGTCAAACCCCATCGTTTGCGATCGTAGTTGCTCTTCTGGCAGTCCTGAGCCGCCTTGAGATTTTCCCGGACAATACGAACTTGTTCTTCGGCGTGTTGAATAATTTCCGGACCCACGAGCGGTCGTTCCCCAGTTTCTGACCAATTCAGAGGGGTTCGACACTTACGTCCATAGAGTACTTCGAAGGGGGCCATTTTCAAACTGGCTTGATAGCTATTGTTGTAAGAGAATTCGGCATATGGAAGAGATTCTTCCCACTTCTTACCGAAAGAAATAACACAAGCCCAAAGCATGTCTTCAAGCACCTGATTGACTCGCTCGACTTGGCCTTGGGATTGGGGGTGATAAGCTGAACTCCAGGTAATATGAGTTCCCATAGCTTCTTGGAAACTTTCCCAGAACTTGGAAGTGAAAAGGCCGCCACGGTCCAAACTAATCTCCTTCGGAATGCCGTGGAGTGAAACAATTCTGGAGATATATAATTCTGCTAACTGACTAGCAGTGATCGTCTCCTTGACAGGCAGAAAGTGTGCAACCTTGGAAAGTTGGTCGACGACGACAAGAATAGCATTGTGACCCTTCTGTGACTTGGGAAGGCCAGTAATGAAATCCATTTGCACTTTATCCCATTTCCATAAAGGAATAGGAAGTGGTTGCAGAATTCCAGCAGGCTTCTGATGTTCTGCTTTAACGCGACGACACACGTCACATTCAGCAACATATCGAGCAATATCTTGCTTCATTCTAGACCACCAGTACCTTTGAGGGAGATCACGATACATCTTGGTGCTACCCGGATGAATAGACAGCGGGGTATCATGTGCCTCCTTCATGACTTTGTCGGTCATAAGCTCGAAGCGAGGTACGACAATGCGGTTTCTGAAATACAAGGTTCCATCTTCAGACAGCGAGAAATCCCTGTACTTTTCAAGGTGAAGATTTTTCTTCATCAGATCAACTTCAGCATCTTTAGCTTGCGCATTTTTAACAGCTTTCTCAAGATCTGGTTGTATCACAAGGTTATTAAGAGAGCCCTGTGGAACAATACGCAGATTCACCTTGCATAGTTCTTCAAAAAGACGAGGTTGAGCTCGACTAACCACGAGGTTGTCGCAATAGGACTTGCGGCTTAAGGCATCAGCTATCACGTTAGCCTTGCCAGGGGTATAAGAAATACCCAAATCATAGTCCGCAATGGCCTCCATCCATCTTTGCTGACGGAGGTTTAGAGATGGTTGGGTGAACAAGTACTTCAGACTTTTATGATCCGTGTAGATCTCGCAACGATTACCGAGAAGGTAATGTCGCCACAACTGCAATGCATAGATCACAGCAGCTAGCTCTAGATCATGTACCGGATAATTCTTTTCATGTGGGCGCAACTGACAAGAGCCATAGGCAATCACTTTACGCTCTTGCATTAGGACATAGCCTAATCCTTCACGGGATGCGCCACAATAAATCACGAAGTCTTTGCGTGAATCTGGTGGAGCAAGTACTGGGGCAGATGTCAGCTTGTCTTTGAGTGTTTGAAAACTTTCCTGACATTTTTCGGTCCATTCGAACTTAACGCCCTTGTGAAGCAGATCAGTCAAAGGCTTAGCAATCTTAGCAAAATTCTCAACAAACCGACGGCAATAGCTTGCAAGGCCGAGAAAACTTCTCACTTGCTTGACGTTCTTCGGGGGAGTCCAGTCAAGAATAGCCTGAACTCATTCTGAGTTAACAGCAATGCCATCCTTGGAAATTACATGTCCAAGGTAGGTTACTTCAGAAAGCCAGAATTCACATTTGGAATACTTGGCATAGAACTGGTGTTCTCGGAGCCTTTCCAGTACAAGACGGAGGTGTTCAGCATGTTCTTCCTTATTCTTTGAATAGACCAGAATATCATCTAGATATACCACAACAAATTTGTCGAGGTAATCCATGAAGATGTAATTCATCAGACGGGAGAATGTGGCTGGAGCATTAGTCAAGCCAAAAGACATGACAGTGTACTCATAAGAACCATAGCGAGTAACAAATGCAGTCTTGGGAATATCCTCTTCACGAACACGGATCTGATGATAACCCAACCTCAAGTCGAGTTTAGAAAACATTGATGATCCAGCAAGTTGATCATACAAATCATTGATCTGTGGAAGCGGATATTTGTTCTGGATTGTGGCTTGGTTAATGGGCCGATAATCCTGATCCAATCGGTTAGTTCCATCCTTCTTCTTAACAAAGACCGAAGGTGCTCCCCAAGCATAGGAACTGGGGCGGATGAAACCTTTCTTAAGTGACGTGTCGATTTCTTCCTTAAGCTCGAGAAGGTGGTGCGGAGGCATCTTATAAGGATGCTTCGCAATAGGAGTAGTGCCAGGTTTCAAGTCAATGACAAACTCGACATCTCTAGCAGGGGGTATTCCTGGAAGTTCTTCTGGAAAGACATCCTGAAAATCATGAACAACTGGAACGTTCTCGATGCCTTCAAGAGGTGAAGCATTCAATGCATTCAGAACATATATCTGGCTCTCAGCATCCTGAGCTATTCGGGCTAAGTATTTGACTGTCTAGCCAGAAGGGTGAGTGAGCTGGACTGTCTTAGTAGCACAGTCAATCAAAGCATTATGGGCTGTCAACCAGTCCATACCGAGAATGATGTCTATGTCGGAAGGTCCAAGTACAATGAGAGAAACCGGAAAAAGTAGACCTCCAATCTCGATGTGGTTGTGAGGGCTTAGCATTGTGGTTTGCCACTTGGATCTCGGGGACTGAACCATTGGAGGAGTGGGTAATTCTTCCAAGTATAACTCATGTGACTGAGCAAATTGTTGGGACACAAAAGCATGCGATGCTCCAGAATCAAAGAGAACAGAGGCTGGTACTGAATTCACAGAGAGTGTTCCCAGCATGATAGTCGGTTCCTTCTGAGCCTTTTCAGCATTGACGTGATTAGCATGGCCAAGTACAACAGCAGACGGTATGATATTACGGTTTCTGAATCGGCGGTTTCGACAACCCTTCTTACGACCACTAGGAGGACGTGGCGCAACTTGAGGAGAAGCCATAGCATCAGGCGGTCCATCATGAACCGTAAGTTGTCTCGGCGGTGAAGGTTGACGAGGTGCAACATATGACGGCCTTGGTGTTGGAGCAGGTCGGTGGTAAACATTGTGGGGAATCCAGACTTGACGTTTCTGAACAGGTCGACCCGAAGACGAACCAACATCACGAGTGCGCTTGAGCGACTCCTGGTACTTAGTCAAAGCTGTTTCAACTTGGAAAGATTTACTGACAAGCGTTGCGAAGTCTGTGCAATCATGGACTGCCAGTACGAGGTTTATATCAGTACGCAGTCCGTCACGGAATTTCTCCTGCTTGCGGGTGTCAGTGCAGACGTCATCTTCAGCATAGCGGGATAATTCGTGAAATTTCCTCTGATATTCATCCACAGTCATTTTACCCTGAGAGAGTTTGCGGAACTTCTGCTTCTTCTGGTCCATTAGACCTTGAGGAATGTACCTTGCACGAAAAGCTGACTGAAATTCCTGCCAAGTGGTTATTGTTTCAGCAGGCAACATACCCTTGTGGCTTTCCCACCATTGAGCAGCTGATCCCCTCAGGTGATATGTCGCATAGGTGACGTAACTGTCAGGGATAACATTGGCCGACTTCATCTGGAAGGCAATGTCACGAAGCCAATCATCAGCATCCATTGGATCAGTCGAGCTGCGAAAAGTGGACGGATTGAGGCGCACGAATTCCGGCAGAGTTATTGGAGTAGGTTGTTGATGAGCATTCTGGTTTGGAAACTGAGCCAATATCCCGGTCATAACCTGACAGTTCAGTTCAAACTGCTGCATCATTTCGGCAATATAAGGTGGAGGTGGGGGATCGTCAGCCATCCTGCCAAATCAACAGGGGCAGTTTAGTAATAACAACTGCATGTGTATGGAGTTCATGATGTAACATGGGAAATGAACAAGAAGGCATCAGGTGTATATCAGTAGTCATTACAGACATACAGAACAATGCACGGAGTTGGACACAAACGGCGGTAGGAGTTCGGAAACGCACGCAACTAGACAAACTAGGCGGCGCGCAGGCACGCGGTAAGGAAGCACACAACGAGACATAGCAAAGGCTACATCCACGTCGGAGAAAACTGCTGGAGCGAGGATTCTGCAAGTGACAACACAGGGTGCCCTCGATAAAAAGGATCCTGTAAGCAGAACCTGGCTCACAATCTTGAAGGAAGGGGGGAAATTTTCAGAACAACGGGTGGATGTGGTCACGAGAACCTAATGTTGGAGTTAGTAAAATTTCAACCCTAATAGAAGAGAGATCAGAGTCCCAGAGTAAAGGTCGAGGAGTAAAAGATCCTAATACCACCCAATTGATTCGAGTGGGTTAATACCACCCAATTGGCGACGTGGGCCCGTAAGCCACACCGCCAAGTTAGTAAAACAGTTTTGGACCACTAGACTCAACTTCGGCCAAGGAGTTGGAAAGGGGGATTCCTATAGGCAGTCGGCTCTGATACCAACTTGTGACGCCCCTGGCTCAATCGTGCACTAATCATACACACAAATGCACACGACCAAGCCTAAGGACTCACGGGAAGATATCACAACACAACTCTAAAACATAAATAAAGTCATACAAGCTTTATACTACAAGCCAGGGGCCTCGAGGGCTCGAATACATAAGCTTGCGTACAAGCGTCAGCGGAAGCATCAGATATCTGAGTACAGATATAAAAGAAAACACAGAAAGGCCTTTAGAAGGCGGGACAAGAGAAAACACTACGATCGAAAGGCGTAGGCCTCCTGCCTGGGACCCTCCGAACCTACTCCTGGTCGTCCATCAACTCGTAGTAGTATCCACCCTCGGGGTAGTAGTAGCGATCGTCAGCGGGGGCAGCTGTCTTAGGGGCTCCGTCATCTGGTCGCATCTAATGGATATGGGGGAAAAAAGAAAGCAAAGCAACCGTGAGTACTCATCCGAAGTACTCAGCAAGCAAGGATCTACACTACATATGCAACATTATCAAAGGAAGGCTGTATATGTGGAATGGGCTGCAGAAATGCCAGAATAGAGAGGAGGCCTAGTCCTATCGAAGACTAGCATCTTCAGAGGTCTTGCAGCATTAGAAGAGTGTAGATTAGTACCATATAAAGTAGTAGTAATGTATCAACCTCACCCAGAGATCCTTTCTCGACTCCCTGCGAGAAAGCAATCCCAGAGCCATACAGTCATCAACCTTGTCCGGAGATCCCTTCTCAACTCCCTGCGAGAAGCAATCCCAGAGCCTCATATCCAGGTCTCATCTCAAGTTCTAGCTGTATCGATCGGGATACAACTCCGAGTGTCCGTTACCGAGGATCCGGCTATGCATAGATTAGTTCTTCCCTGCAGGGGTGCACCAACTTACCCACCACGCTCGCTTAACATCGGCTGGACACACTTTCTGGGTCCTGCCCGGCCTCGGCCAAACGACACACCGCAGCCCTACCTAGAGCTCAGCAGAGAGGTCCCCGCCGGTCTACCTCCTAAGCGCCCAGGGGTCTTGGGCCATCACCCTGTGCACTCCCGGTCGTTGTGTGCAGGGTGGATACCAGCACCGCCTCGGATGGTCGGTATGATCCGATCGTGCCACAATGCTGAACTGGACGTCTGACAGAACTTTCGGCTGATGCATACGATGAAGAACGCCCATACCATGTCCACGTGATGGTTAGTGCTATCGGGCCAGAGGCCCACTCGAATCAAATATCCAAATCGTTAGTACCTTGGGGGTTGCGGTAACGAGCAGAGACTCACGAAAGATGTGACCCCGTCGCCCCGTCTCGAGGACTTGCGGCAAGGGCCAAGAATGCCCGGCCACGCCTCGTATTCACCTCTCGGGCACCATCCAGGCAACCCGTCTTCACATCACACGCGGGTACCCCTCAGGGTCGACCCGCCTTTCCAAGTAACAATAGTACAGTCCAAGTATCCGTGTGTCCATAACATCAGGGGGAATCCGAGGTATCACCCTCGTTGGATTCCTACCCGATATATCCGTCAAGGTGAACTCGGAGGAATCACCCTAGCTGGGTTCACACTTGATGTGTTGCACGACAGGGTCGTATCGGAAGTGGAGAAGGAGGAATCACCCTCGATGACCACGACCGAATAGCTACTCTACAGAGTTAACATCAGAAGTGCTACAAGAGGTTTCAGCCTCGGCACTCGATAGTAACGCTGCAGTGTCGTTACAACTAAGGGGGGGTGATGTGCGGTGTCGGGGCCTGGTCTTCAATCCCGTTGATCGGGTCTTCGGATAATCCAGCGGGGCAATCAGGATAAGTGGGGTCACTGATAGGTCTCTACCCAGCCTATACTAAGCAGTTTAGGATATGCAGGTAATTATCAACAGCAGGTTACAATAAACAGGCTATGCATCAGAATAGGTAAAGCAGTATTAGCAGCAATTCTAATGCAAGCATGAGAAAATAGAATGGGTGATATCGGGATGGTCAAAGGGGGGGCTTGCCTGGTTGCTCGGCGGCAAGGCAAGGTTGTCAATGGTGTCTTCGGCCTCCGAAGCTGCGGCGGTACCGGGAACTGCGTCGGAGTCTAACGAGAGAGAAGAGGGGGAGGAAATAGTATAAATACACAGCAAACAAGAGCAACACAATGTACGACATGACAATACGCAGTGCCGGGTGTGTCCTAACGTATGGTTGCACGTCACCGAGGAAGGGGGAATCCATCCGGGAATGTTTTCCCGGTTCCGGACATTTGTCAGACAGATGACCGGAGGGGAACGGTTCCATGTTCAGATAGTTAGGGACGTGTGACGGACGAACGGACCGCGTGTTCGGATTCGTCTCGAAATTCTGAGCAACTTTCATGTACAAAGTTTTTCGATCTGAGCTACGGATTATTTTATATTAAATTCTGAAGTTTTATTAATCATTTTGAATTATTTAATTTAGAAATTCATTTACTGCATCAGCAATGATGTCATGCTGACATCAGCAGTCAACATGACTGTTGACTAGTCAATTTGACCAGTGGGTCCCACATGTCATTCTAACATTAGTCTAATTAGGGTTTGATTAAGTTAATTACAGTTTAATTAGACTAGCTAATTAATTAGTTTAATTAAACAAAAATAGTTAAGTTAATTAATTATATTTATTATTATTATTATTTTACCTTTAATTCTTTTTTTGTTGTTGTTTATCAGGGGCGGGCCCCACTGGCAGAGAGCCAGGCGGCCTCCTGTGCCGTGCCCACGCACGGGCGCATACGGGCTTAGGGCGCCGGCGGCCAGAGAGCCAGGAGTGGCGGCGGCCCGCGACGGGGAGCTCCAGCAGGAGCGGGGGAGTAGCCAGGCAGCAGCAGCAGCCATCGGCGGAAGCAGCAAGGCAAGCGACAGAAGCAGCAGCAGGCGGAGGCCGGAGCAAGCAAGCGGCGACGGTAGGGGAACGCGGCAGCGGGCGAGTGGGCGCACGGGCAACGCACTGGCGGCTACGGACGCGGCCAGGTCGAGGCATGGCGTGCGCGGGCGCATGCGGAGGCGCGACCAGGGCCCGTCGAGCGCGGTCGCAGAGGACAGCAGGAGCAGGGTGCGGGCGGCGTGTGCGTGCACACGCGGTCGTGGGCGCGCCCGGTGCGCGGCGACAGGGAGGGCGGCGGCGCGAGCGAGCGTGGCGAGGCGGCGCGGGGAGCGCGTGGCCGGGCGCGCGCGGGGACTAGGGAGAGAGGGGTGACGCTCACAGCGATGCAGGGGAACGGGGGGCGGTGAGGCTCGAGGGCGTCCGATGAGGGGGAGACGGGGACGAGGGCGACGGGCGACGGCAGGCGACGTCGAGGTGGCCGAGGCGGCGACGGCGCGAGGCGGCGGCGGCGTGCCCCGATCCGATCGGGATCGGGGAGGGGGAGGGGGGAGTGAGCGAGGTGGGGGGATTAGGGTTTGGGTTCGGGGGGGTGTGGCCTAATAGGCCAAGGGCAGCAGGGGGGTGGGCCGGCTGGGCCGCGTGGGTGGCCTGCTGGGCCTGTTGGCCCAGAGGGGGGTTCTGTTCTTTTTCTTTTATTTCTTGTTTTTGTCTTTTGTTTTATTTTTCCTTTTCTGTTTTCTTTTTAGTTCCTATTTTGTCTTTTATTTTTATTTCAAATGACTTTTGTATGTTATGAAACTTGCCCAAATATTCACAGTGCAATATTAGACATTGTTGGAAAATGGTTTGGAGTACAAATGATTTTATCTTTATTTTATTTAATTGAAAAAGGGTTAAATAACTCTGTTTTGTGGTTGTTAGAGTCACATAATTTATCTAGTATATGTTGAATATAATTTTAGAATTGTCTCTGGATTATTTACAATATTATGAACAATTTAGTTTTCAAATTTGAACAACTTTTATTTTCACTTAAGTTTGAATTCCATTTTGAATTTAAATTGAAAAGAGATATGATCCAATTGATGTTTAAGCACTGCTGATCATGATGACATGGCATAATCAAAAGGGTGATTACTGTAGCTTAATACATGGGATGTTACAGGGAGTCCGGTGGCCGCGGGATCGACGAGGTGGCGGCGACCACGCGCTCGGACGACGAAGAAAAAGAAAGGGGCGAGCGAGGGGGAAGAATGGGTGGCCTAGGGTTTGTCCGATGCGTCGGGGAGGGCTTTATACACCTCGGGGTGCCTGCGGATGATCGACACGGCGACAGAGAAGGCCATGGCGGGCGTGGATGCACGCCACGCACAGGCACTGCCTCCTTTCTGTACATAGGAGGAAGAAAAAGGCCGTGGTGGGCTTGGGCCTGTACTGTAGCATTGGGATACAAGTGCACAGTGTAGCTTTTCGTTTTTCCATTTCCTTTTCTGTTTTCTGTTTTTATCTCTGTTTTATTTCTGTTTTGAAATTCCTTTAGCACTATTTTAATTTTGTAGATTATGAGCCTTGTCCACAAAAGTTCTAGGCAATATACCTCACTGCCAGAAAAAGGTTTAGAAGTAAATGGATATCATTTGGATTTTTATTAAATGAAATGGGTTTAAATAATATTGTTTTGGTACTGTTTTAATTTCTAGGGGCACTTTAATAATCCAACAAATGTTGGTTTCTATTTTACAATTACTTAATAATTATTTGCAGAATTATGAACTATCTTGTTTTGCTGTTTGATGAAATAACCATTTGACTTGCATTTTGAATTTGAATTTGAATTTATTTCAGAGAGGAATTTGATATGAGGTGTTTATCCACTGTGATCAAACATGAAATAAGGTGATGACTTTGCATGATTAGCAGTAGATCACAGTGATTATTACACAGGGGTGTTACAACGGGTACTACATTACATTGAATGTTCACAATGTGGTCGAAGAATGGTAAAACATTTGTGGTGTAACATTCTTGAGTGATTGTCACATAGGCCCAAATTGTTGTCGTAATTGAGACAACTAGATATTAAAGGGTGTTGCTGGTTAGGGATTGCGATGAAATATAAGTGTGTAGTGTGTGCGGGGGCCTTATAAGGTTGTCGTACACTGACAAAGTTCAGGTT
Source organism: Thinopyrum elongatum (assembly GCA_011799875.1). Lineage (NCBI taxonomy): Eukaryota > Viridiplantae > Streptophyta > Magnoliopsida > Poales > Poaceae > Thinopyrum > Thinopyrum elongatum. The sequence goes on from CM022303.1 coordinate 133,241,743, forward strand.
CGGTCACATGTTGAGGTGCAACCCACTGATATGTGAAAGGGCACCTAGAATCTGTAATGGGTTTTGATTGATCAATGATAAGATAAATACATGACTAATGTTTTTATTGAGATATTTCAGATTTAGTCCATGTGTTAGTTAAAAAGAATCAATGGTGACCCCTAAAAACGAGAAACATGAAGACAAGCTGCAGTTACAAATTATCATAGGCTTGTAGTGGAACAATTTCCACACTGAGTCTTTTGAACAATCATACTATAAAGAGGGGCACTTGCACTTAAACTAGGGATGGTCACATTGCCAAATATGTAATATATCCCTCAAACTTTCCAATGGAAAATTCCCAGTTCTCCATATTTCATACATCTCTGAAACTATCATACCAATTGGCACATACCTCTGATCCTAGTGAGAACAGAGCTAGTGAGAAATCTTAAGAACCAATCGGCACATACCTCTGATCCTAGTGAGAACAAAGCTGGTGAGAAATCCTAAGTGTATATCTGGTACTACCAAGTTTAGTTCCTATCACTACTGGACTCTTGTTTGGTTCAGACAGTTCTATGTCAAGGGCGATACCTCCGAATGGATGGTGTCCAGTACCTTTGAGTCTGTAAGGCTAGTATAGGTCCAAAACATCCAAGTGGTGTTGGTATAGAACATGGGCTTAGATGTTTCCAGTCCATCCATTTTCACATGGTGCCCTTTTAGATTTGGAACTTCTAAGCGAAACTAGTCTGGTACTACCGAGTGATGTATTTTTGTCGTGCAAAGAGACATGCAGTTGTTGTCTGGAACCTTTGAGTGTTCATGTTCGGTACCATCATGTTAACCGTGGTTCTAGAGGTGTCTCTGGACTGCTTGGGTATCTCAGGGTGTTACTGATATTCTTTCGGGAGCCATTTTTCCGCCACGCCATTCAAATTTGAAGTGTATTTTTCACAAAAAAAAAATTAACGTGTATGAAGTTTTTGGGACGTTGCTTTTTTCGTCCAACGGTCAGATTTGAGACTTACCTATATGACCAAACCCCACCCCTTGAAAGGGTGAGGCTTTTGAGACCCTTGGCTCATAGAGATTCCGTTTACTTCTTTGTGCTCTCACTCTCTTTGCTCCACTCCATCCTTGCGGGGATAGAGAGAGAGAGATTGATTTATGGTTCTTCTCTCTAACGAGGGCTCAAACCAAGTGACTCGTGAAGAGAGGTGAGGTTCTGGACCATGGTCCATCCGAACCCACGGTCACTGCCATTCGATCTAGTACTGCTCTCCATGTGGATTCGAGCCTGGTTAAAATTCAAATTTCTCAATTTAGCTTAATCTTTGTCTTGACCATCTTGCTCATAGACTTGGCTAGGTTCGCCTTTTCTGAACAGGGTGGGCTGGCACAGTGGCACACGCCCCTATGAACTGTAGCAGTACGCAATCTGCTTTTTATATCTATTATTCTCTGAAATGGTTATGGATCAATATATTTTTTGACAGGTTATGGATAGACATTCTAAATGTGCTAGAGAATGATTATTTTTCAACTAAATGTAGCTCTCAAGTGACATTAGACAGTCTGACACCACTGACACATCACGCAGACTGACACCACATGACACGCAGATTGGAAAACCTTTATGGTGGTTTTTTATTTTTCTTATTTTCTAGAACAAATGTACTCTATAATGGTATCAATAGTGAACTTGTTGAAGAACAAGAATCTTCTTCTTTATCTGCGATTAAAGAAGAGCAAATCTAAAATATCTTAGCTGAAGAAGAGAAAACAAACTTCAGAGCCAAGCAACAAAAACATAAATAGTTGAAATGTAGCTGATGCATGTTAGACGTGGGGCCAGTCAAATGTGCAGAATGAGGCGAATAAAAAATTATGAGCTGGCCTAGTTGAATTAAGTACTGATCAATCATGGCTACCATGCAGCTGACTGGCACAGCGATGCACTAAAGAATTGCAAACAGTGGAGATGCACTATTTTATTCTCTACGATGTTAGCAGTAGGTAGGTTTATCTACGCGGGATCCTTCCGGCCATGAGCTTTGATTGTTCCCGCCAAGTTTTACCACACCAGCCATGCACGGATCTCGAAAAATGCTGCCTGTGATGTGTGGAGCCGAGCTAGGTTCGGCTGAACCATGGTCCTACTCAACATGAAGGTTATGGTTACTTTTAGAGGATGTGTGCCTCCTATACAGTTAGGATCACTTGAAAGCCTACAAACTGTGAAGGAGCCCAGCAGTTTGCGAAGCCAGGAAGATCACCTACTTCATGTGAAGATCTACCCCGTGTGACCTCTTAATGCAATCCAAGAAAGCAAAAAGAAGTGTACCGTACCCCAGTGACAGTTAACGGGCACAGTGCACTGTATACACATAAACATCACTTTCCTGACGACCAAAATCCGTACCTTGATGAGAACCCTGTGGACGTCGTCGCCCACCACCTCGCACTCCGGCACGACCGCAGGGCGGCCGGCGCCGTCCACCCTCTCATGCAGTACCACCTCCCGGCGGCGCGGCTCGGCGAACGAGAGGCTAGGCCCGGCCGCCGCGTGCGCGGCCTCCGACGCGTCGAACCGGAACACCCCCTCCTCCAGTATCGGCACCCACACCATCGCCGCCGCCATATCGACCCGCGCCGGAGCTAGCTAGCGCGGTAGCGCCTGCAGGACAAGGAGGAAGATGGTTCGCGCGCTAGCGCTGGTGGGAGCCGAGAAGCTGGGGCGCGCGCCTCTTGTACGGAGAGCCGCTTCGCTTTGCTTGCGTGGATTCGGGTTTGTTTAATGGACTCGGTGGACTTGCCTCAGCTCGCTTGCGTGGATTCGCGTCGACTCGAGTTCGAGTGGAGCAGGTAGCGGTAAGCCGGTAACGATACATCGTCAGCCGCAGACATCGCTGCTGACGACTGAGCAGACCCCCTGGTAGCGAAAAACTACTTGGAAATATTATCTCGGCCGCCATCCTCTGTACAAAAGGATTATCTCGGCCACCATCAATCGTACGATCAGTGACGTCCGACGGCGAGCTTCACCGTCAGTGCCTCGGTTGGAGCACGTAGGCATGGACAGCCGGAGATATACATGAGCCAGAGCTTCTACAACCGAACCCCTCGACCCTTCCACCAAACGTCTGAGCGGACAGCCCGAAAATCGCCACCCAACCGCTCCACTCCCCATCCTCTCCCCGTTAGCTCCCCTCCCCGTCCTCTCCCCTCGTCGCCTTCCGTCGCCACCATGTCCGGCTTCGGTAGCGGCTCCTCCTTCGCAGCGGAGTCGAACGAGGAGCTCGACCTCCACGGGCAGAGCAAAAAAATTCAAACGGGGCAATGTATGAACTTATTAATGAACCATTAAGGCAAAAATATCCATGTAAACTAAAATACGGGCATAATCACTTCATTCTTCACATAGTGACCAAATTCGTTGAAACGTGACAAAAAAAACTAACCATTTGAGATAAATAAAATAAACTACATCATCCAAGGTTGCAAAATAGAACATTCAGACCTCTTTTGGTTCATAAGATAGAATACCATAGGAGTAGAAAAGTTATAGAGAGTGATATGACATCTATCTCAAATCCCTTAGAGAAAGAGGTGCCATTTGGTTCATAGGATAGATTTTTTCCGTTGGGTTAAGGCTAATGGTTTTTTCCTTTTGAAAATTGAAATACAATGGATCGGTTCCTATCTCATACATGGATAAGATTCTGTTCCTACAAACCAAAGGGCTTAAAAAATTCTCCTACAAAAATCCTATCCTTTTATAGAGTTCCTACAAACCAAAGGAGACCTGACACATTTTTATAGCAATCTAACCTACAACCTGCAACATCAACAAAAAAACATGATTAAATTAAGGATGAATGAAAACATTAAAGAAGGCCGGTATTAAAAAACAAAAAGAGCTTTAGCTATGCCATTACCTTTCGTTTCATGCTGGTTGGGATTGTAATCTACAATCCTTTTCCTTTTAGATGGATCCTTGGAAAGCTTGTTCAAATCAACTAGCTCGGGCATCTTAGAAGTTGTTGATTTTTTTAAAGAAAAATCTCCATAGGTCTTCCTGAAACTTTAAGTGCCAAAAACTCAAAGTTAAATGATTTCTCAAATTACCATACATCATACATGAAGATGAAGTGTGCTAGGAACTAAGAAGTAGTAATAGATAAATCAAACTAAATTGGAGTTTCTTTAGTCCGGATTAGCCATTACTTGCAAGAAGAAATTTGCACACTAAAATTTACTACCATAAGTCATAGAAAAAATTGCTTGAACTGGTCTAATCACATATATTGATAAACTACACATATAAGTTAGTGAGAGACTAAGATATAGAAGCAAAACAAATAAAAACGTTTGAAGAAAAATTATCGAAAGATGACTTAGAGCAACTCTAGCTGATCCCCTAAAAAATAGAGGAGTATCCGACCGAGTAAAGCTTAGTAGAGTATATTTACTGCACTAAATTTTGACAAGACCTAGCCGATCCTCTAAACTTAACAGAGTAAAACTTATAGTTGGCTTATGCATTTTGTCGAACACTTGGTATGCGTCTCCGCAGCGATGCCAGCTTAGCGAGCAGCCTTCGATGGTCGTACAAATCACTAAGTCCTGCCTGATAGTAACAAAAACGAAACAGCGTCAACACGATGACAACAAGCAGAAGATCCTAGTCCTGCCTGATGTGGTTGCTCAAGGTGGACGCAGGCGCCGGGGGGGGGGGGGGGGGCTTCAAATCAACCTATTATTTTTATACTTATATATGTATAGGGTATAGATGTACAGATGATGCATGATTTGATATTGATTGATGGTTAAGGTTCCCTTGCGTATTAAAATCTTTATGTGGTTCGTCCACAAGCAAGTGATCCTCACCAAAGATAACTTAATAAAGAGGCGGTGGGTAGGTAGTTCACGTTGTTGTTTTTGTGATCATGATGAAACAATACAACACTTATTCATAGAGTGCCCACTCGTCAAATTGCTTTGGAGAACGATCCATATAGCCTTTAACATTACTCCTTCAGTTGACATTGAATCGTTGTTTGGAACGTGGTTAGCTGGGGTTGAGCATATTACTGCGGCTTGTATTCGGATTGGAATATGTGCGCTCATATGGGCTATATGGAATTGCAGGAATGATATGATTTTTAACAGACAACATACTTTAACTTTCTTGCAGGTCATCTTCAGAGCTACCGCATGGATTCGTACGTGGTTCTTACTCACTCCTATGGACTCCAGGGAGCCTTTGGTTACTGGGTGCAACCAGTGAGAGATGGTAGCACGGGCTATATTCAACCGGTTCATATGGCGGGCGCATAACAGGATAGGAGTCTAGGGAGCTTGTCCTTTACATTGTCATACCGGTTGTGATTTTGAGCATGTACTTTTCTTTTCATTTTTCGCTTCACTTGCGAGCTGTAATACTTTTATGACTTTGTGCTACTTCGAGACTCTTTAATAAGATGGCTGCATGCATCGTTATGATGCAGAGGCCGGGGGCTCGCCTTCATTTCCAAAAAAAAAATTGCATGAGAATGCCGTCACTTTCATGAAAAAAATTGGATGTAAGCCACACACTCGGTCTTGGAGACATTGCCATGTCAATGCCAGCTACGCAAACAAAAAATGCCGAGGTGAGGGACGAGGTCAGGGAGAGTCAAGGAAACAAAAAGAGGAGTAAGTCGTGCAACTACAAGATCAAGGAACACAAATGTTTATGTGAAGCTTGGTTTGACCTCGATGCCACGATCGACGCAAAAAAGAGAGGAGAAATTTTAGCAAAGCACCGAGAAGGACTACAATAGCAATGTAAACCGTCCCTCCAACCACAGACCCGGGTCTCTCAGTCATCGTTGGACTTTGATCCAAGACCAATGCAAACGGTGGACCGGATGTGTTGAGCAAGTCAAACCTTGCGTGGAGTGACCATCAAGGAGTATGAGCCCGTCATGCAAGCTCTCTACAAAGAAAGGAACAAGAGAAATGGTTCCAACCCGCTTACTTTGCATCATTGCTACTCCTGGACACTGAGAAGTGGACAAGAATTTTTTTGAAACCACACCAAAGAGGCAAATGCTCAACACCAAGAAGCCATCACTTAAGACAGCAAACTAACTGGGCTTGCCTTAGAGGAGCGTCCGGATCTCTTCAGCTTTGACGATGTACCGCGGGAGCCTGACGACTATGGGTTATGCTCGCACTTGAGCTGCGCTGCGAAGTAGACGAGCTGCACGTAGTACTGGAACGAGTTCGCGTAGTCGCCGGCGGCGTTGTCGTCCTGCACTTGCGCCACCGCGTCTCGCCCGATCCTTCATGGCGACGTACATCGTTGTCAACATCGATCGATCCCTACAGATTGAACTGAACGCAACAGACTCGTCTGTTTTTTTTTTTTTTTGAGGGAACGGACTCGTGTGGTGTGGTGGCTTCATTCATAGTCGGTTCGATCAGGTCACACGCACGCAGCAAGCGAAACGAACAGGGGGGAAAAAGGAGGCGTAATACTGGCCCGCGGAAGCATAGGCTGCCGACTGCCGTGGTGTTCTTACCGGGCCTGCTGAAGCCCAAACGAACCAGAGGCGCATAGGCTGGCTTGGCTGGTTACTCGAGCGCCGCAGGGACTTTCTCTGTTCTTTGGTTTGGTTTAGTACCACCTCGCTGGCCGAGAGCGAAGAGACGGTGGACAAAGCTATAAGAGGGGGAGGGGGACGCTGCAGATCATACCTTTCTCGGCTTTTTGCTAAGATCAAGATCAAGTGTAATATCTATTTTTATCAGTTTAATATCTGATATATGGGCTATGTGTTTACAATGATATTAAATTTGGGCTATGTGTTTACAATGATATTAAATTTAATTTTTATGGGGAAGGGTCCATTACAATGGCTTGCTGTTGGGGCCCTTAGGTGTTGCCTTGGTGTTGTACTATAGCCCTAGGCAGGCGCACCCTGACCAAACTATAGCCCTAGGCAGGCGCACCCCGACCAAAACTAATCTAAAAGTTCAGATATCTTGAAAAAACTGTTCATTTTCTTGTTGTGTAAATTCAAATTTAGGCAGGCGCACCCAAACCAAAACCAATCTAAAAGTTTAAATTTCTCTAAAAAATTGTTCATTTTCTTGCTGTACCAATTGAAATTTAGAAGTGTCACACTGAAGATATGTTTGGAAAAGAAAACATTAAGAAGTTCTTGTATCACTAGTGAAACCTTTTTCCTTCCCTATGAGAAGATTACAAGACCGTTGGTATATTGTTTATTCTCATATTTTTATCTAGTACCTTTTCAGGTGCGCCTGGGAGCAGACGCTGCTAGCGAAAAATTTCTGGAGCAGCATGACTGATACACCAAGCTTCCAATCTTGTGACGCCGAAAATTATTTAATGACTGTAGATTAAAAATTTCAGAGGGTGCAGCAGGTCGACATCACCAGCCGATCTTGATATAGGGTTGTCTACTGGAACCAGAGGTATTTGAAGATAATACCGAGTGTACATGGATACTGCAATGCAGATTGGACAAGGAGTGTGGTGACATGGAGTTCTGTAGGTTGCAGCCCGGCCTACTATCCAAGCAGAGCATAGAGCAATGGCATTAAGGTTGTGTGGAAAATAGTCTGCAGGAAGGCTCTCTTGTCAGCTTTCAGTGTTGAGGAATACTAACTCCTTGGTTATGTTGTGATTACAAGCCTATAGTTTTTCATCAAGGAGAAACCGAAGAGTAGGGTGCCCAAGTTGGAATATTTCTTGAGTCTACTGAGCAGTTACCTGACGACTAAACCAAAAGTGTAGGTCCTAGAGGTGGTGCTATTATAGTACTCTCTTCGTTCCTAAATATAAGTCTTTGTAAAGATTTCACTATGAATACTCCCTCCGTCCTATAATATAAGAGTGTTTTTGACGCTAAGTACATAGGGAAATGCTTTAAAACAGTCGGATGATTTCTTACCTTCGTCAGCCGGGTCCGATGCCGTCTGATCCCACGTGATCGTGTGGCCCAGAGTGCCTTTGTATCCCCACGCGAAGGTGACCCACCTTTGTATTAGCGTCCCTGTGACTAGTCTATTCTTTTGACGATCCTTCTTACACTTATACTTCAAACGCGTTGCTTTTGCTAGATAACTACATGTGTGATGGTACAAATAATTTCAAGAGAAAGCACATAACAAGCGGCAAACTACGATTCCAGTTCTGGACGCTGATCGTGGATGTTGGTTTGATTTGATACTAGAAAGCTCATGGAGTTACGGTTGCTTTGCATATAGCGTCTTTGACGCCGCTGCCGCCGCCCTCAAAGCATGCCATCGCAGCAGCATCAAAGCAGCCGGGCCACCATCGCCGCATCACTAGGGCCGTCGAAGCACGCCATCGCACCATCATCGAAGCAGCCATGGCCGTCGTCACAAAACTGCCACATCCGTGAAACATGTTGTTGCAGCATCGTTGAAGCAACCGAGCCTCCGTCGTAGCATCCCCGTGATTGTCGAAGCATGATGTCGCAACATTGCCACGACTGTTCGAAGCACGTCGGCGTAGCATCGCCATGGTTGTCGAAGCATGTTGTCGCAACATCATCGCGGCCGTCGAAGCACACCACGGTCGTTCGAAGCATCTCATCGCGCTATCGCCGTGGTCACTGCAGCACGCCTCATAGCATCAGTGCAACTGTCGAAGTATGTCATCGCGATATCGTTGCAGCCATCGAAGCACACCACCTGTGTTCGAAGCATGTCGTTGTGCCAACGCCGCTGTCGTCGCAGCACGCCGTGACTGTTGAAACATGCGTCGCAACATCCTCGAAGTAACTGAGAAGCTGTCGCAGCCTGGTCACCGCCGTCGCGGCACGCCTCGTATCATCGTTGCGGCCGTCGAAGCATGTCGACGCAGCATCCTCGAAGCAACCGGGATGCCTTCGCTGCCTCGCGATGGCCGTTGAAGCATACCACAAGCATTCGAAGCATGTTGTCGCGCCATAGTTGACGCCGTCGCAGCACTCCTTGCAGCATTGACGCAGTCGTCGAAGCAGCTGGGTGTCGCAAAGACCGCCGTCCAGCGTTGCAGCACTGCCCCGCGGTCTCACAATGACGCCTGTAGCAGCCGGACCACCCTCGGAGCATCGTCGTCTCGGCTTACAGTGTGTCGGCCGTCATACACAGCAGCCGCTCCGCCGTTGATTTTGAAGCAGCTCATGTCAATACGCCGGCGGCCGTCATTTCACTTCCAAACCTGCACGTTGCTTCCCCACAAAAAGAAGCTGCACGTTGCTGCATGGCACTACAAGCCAGGACGCTAGCTAGTACGTGAGCATGGCACCAGGGAATACGAACACGCGAGCAACGTGGCAGGAATACGAACGCGGGAGCGGCTGTGAGACATGCAAGGAAAAGAACGAGTTGGTGTTTCCATCGTCCAATCGAGCGGCTGGGGAGGCGGCTGATCCCCGCGGGATCATCCGGATGATTCCTAGCACGGGCCAAGTATATACGGAGTAAAATGCGTGAATCTACACTTTAAAATGCATCTATATATATCCGTATGTGGTTCATAATATAATATCTACAAAGACTTATATTTAGAAACAGAGAGAATATAGAACAAAGATAGGCCTAATCGATATCTTGAGAGGGTGTATCTGAGTTCCTAATCAGTTCGAGTCTAAGTCTAATCAAGTCGGATCGCTGTAATTTTAGCACTGGAAATACAAGGTTCGGGGTCTCGGGACGCACACAATCATTCACCCTAATTTTTTCTACTTATTGGGTTTTCAATACCGATTTTCCAGATTTACAGGTCCAACAAATCTTTCTGATCGTGTAATAGTAAATGCTTAACCTCAACAACCTATTTTCTGGTCATGTACTGGTAAATGCTTAGAGCATCTCTAGCAGACCCCACATATAGCCGCGACCTGCATAATAACCGTTAAAATACGGGTCGGCGCGGAAAATCCTGCCAGACCAGACACCGCAAACGCGTCCGACCCGTAAAAATTTTTGCGGGACGCGGCAAAAGATCTCCCCCAACCTTTAGATTCACGGGGCGGGAGGCCGACCCGAACTCGGCCCCTATCCGCAGCGAGATTTGGCGGGAGGGACATTTTCGCGCGGCCGTTCCCGCTCCCTACCCCTCCGCCACCATTGCCCCCGCCACCGCCCGCTCCGGTGCTTCTTCCCCGGCAGTTCTTCGCCGCCATGGATGACTCCCTGCCGTCCCCCGTCACCGTCGAGGTCGCGCACGCTCAATTCACTCCGGCAAATCTCGTCGCCAGCCATGTTGGCCCCGCCGTCGCCCAAGGCACCACTGCGCTAGCCCGCAAGCGGCAGGTGAAAGTACATGTAGTCCCCATGTGTGGTTTTGGTAATTGATGACAATCCTTATGGACTAATGTTTGCATTGAGATATACATTTGAAGGTTAGTCCCATTGAAAAATGATTGAAGAATAATGGAAGACAACTCCTTTGAAGCAACAATTACATTGAGATGATCAAAATGAAGTTCATTGGAGTATCTTAAGGGTTGCCATGCTTAGAGCTATGGTTTGAGCCATAATGGATCAAGATCTTAAAAGGATGATTTGAATGATGAATTCTAGGAGTGGCTCAAAGATATGATCATAATGGACTCATGTGTTGAGTCATGATTGATCAAGTATTCAAGCAAGCTATTCAAGTGAAGAATTCAATATACCCTTCAAGACGTCAAGATTAAACATGGAGTAGAGATATAGGTTGACCAAGATGAAGCTCAAAGATCGAACTCTAAATGGTCAACACACGAGCGCAAATGATGCACCACATAGGATCTTGTGGTATGATAAGAAATTATCAATTGCATTTTGTGTACTAACTCATACTATGTGTTGTCTATGTTTTTGAGGGTTAGGTGATTCTCATGGGCTCGCATCAAAAGAGAGATTTCAAGTGTCTATGAGAGGATGACATCAAGTGTTGGTGATCATGGTTGACAAGGGCAAGTTCAAGATAACCATCCCGAAGGATTACATGCTTGAAGCTTGTGGATGATCACATGATGGACAAGTGAAGATGAATACAAAGCAAAGCTTCCCACACTGTGTATGGGGGAGCGTCTTGAAGACTTCACCAATGTCTTGCCTTCATCTTGAGCCAAGAAGAAACATCAACATCAAGCTCAAGTGAACGGTTCGTGTCAAAGGTATTAGTTCCTTTGACGTTAGTGTTGTGGAGTGACGACCACCAAAGAAACATATACACTCAAGAATGGATTCTCGATAGCTATGTAGTGTAGCTCTTTTATGATTCTTGAGTTATAGGGATCCCGCACTATTAAGAGGGGATCAAAGGGGTTCGTGATGGATTTGCTCAAGTCAACATCTTCTATACACAATTCCACTCATATCCTATATACCAAAGAAAATCCAAAGCCAAATAGTTTCCCAAAATATATGATCTAACCTTTGCATACTTTGCACCCTCCATTTTGGTTTATCTTGGGTGGTTCTCTATGTGAGGACCTGGAGTTTTTCCATAGCTTCAAAACGAGCCCAAGATCATCAAAATCGGAGTCCGTATGAAAAAGTTGTGCATGTTTTAGTTTTGGGGTTCCTGTTGTTTTTTTATTGGCCGGACGTCCGGTAGCATCCGGAAATCCGGTGGCCATATCCAGCAGCAAACGGACGGATTTTCGGTACTTACCGGACGTCCGGTCACCGAACGTCCGGAAAGTGTCGGATGTCCGTCAAACCTGTTTCGCAAATATCCTGCTACATTCGTCCGATGGCGTGCTACAGCCGTCGGACGTCCGGTGTTCCACCGGACGTCCGGTGCCTGTTTTGCCACCGGACGTCCGGTAATCTACTGGATGTCCGACACTTTCCTCGGCAGAATTCCCCCCAATGGTCAGATTTGTGCCCATACTATAAATACCCCTTCACCACTTCGTGGAGGGGTTGAGCAACACAAATATTCTCACCCACATTTCAGAAAAGCTCCCTCTCCTTCTCCTACCTCAAATCTTAGATCCCGGAGAGATTTGTGAGAGTTCTTGAGAGAGATTTCACCCATTGATAGATCCACTCCCTCTCCCTCTCTTGACCAAAGGAATTTGTGATTTGAACAAGTCTTGAGCATTTCCCCTTTGTTCTTATTACTCTTGGAGGTTGGAGACTCCTAGGCGGTAGGAGTGCTCCGGTGAGGAATCAACTTGTGATTTGTCCCCCGGAAAGTTTGTGAAGGTTTGGAGGCCGCCTCAAGGTCTACCACTAGTTGTTGGGAATCGCCTTCGTGGTGATATCTCAAGGAGAATAGGGTGAGCCTTCGTGGCGTTGGTGTGCCTTCGTGGTAACATCCACCTCTCTAACGGTGACTAGCTTCCCTCCAAGGAAGTGAACATCGGGATACATCATCGTCTCCGTGACTTCGGTTATCCCTAACCCTAACTCCTTACTTGTGGTTTATCTTGGTCACTTGACCGTGCATTCACTATTCTTGTTGTCCTCATTATATTGTGTTGGTTACCATATCGTAGAGATTATTTAGGCCAACACTTTATAGTCCGCAATTCATACTTCCTACTATTGTTCTATCTTGTGTTTAGTGTGTATTGCTAGCTTGTAACATTCATTTCCATATCTCGTGATATACATTGAGTAAGTTTGTGTAACTTACTTGTGCTTACTCATATCCTCGTTGTTCTCATCTTGTTTATGCTAAGTTGTTGGTGCACTTAGTGAGCCTAGTATATTTAGGATTTGTGCTTGAAAAGTATCCGCTTAGTTTATTTCCGCATTAGGATATAGCCAAATCCGTAAAAGATTTTAAAACGCCTATTCACCCCCCCTCTAGGCGACATCGTGGTCCTTTCAATTGGCATCAGAGGTAGGTCTCTCCTTATTAGGCTTAACCACCTAGAGAGTAACGATGTCGACTAGTGAACTAGTGCACGATGGCACATTTTGTTTTAATGGCACAAATTACATTATGTGGAGATTACGCATGCTTTGTCACTTTCGGGCCATGGGTCCAAATGCTTTGCGGATTGTGGTTGTAGGGAATTCAAATCTAAAGGATGGACAATCTCCGTCACTTGATGATATGCATCTTGATTGTGAAGCTTTAAGTGTCATTCACCAAGCTATAACCTTCGGGGTGTTCAAGTCAATCTCATCTTGTTCGTTGGCTCATGAGGCTTGGACCAAAATTGAAGATATATATGGTGGGTCCAATCTTGATGAAGACAATATTATTTTCGGGGAGTTAATGGAGGAGTTCTCTACATTTTTAAATCATAAAGAGCTCTTTATTGCTTCCACCTCCGATTACTTGCATACCTCAACATCTTTCACTTCACCAACATGTGGCTTAGCACAAGGTAATGACATGGTGAGTGAAGAAATATCTCGTGATGACGGTATTAAGCTCATCATTGATGATCTTGCTTACGTTGATACTAGTGATGTATCTTCTATGGACACGAGCATATCTAACACCGAAAATATCGTACACTCTTGTGTAGAGAGTCCATGCATATCATCTAATGATGCACTCATAAATTCTTGTGATGATATGCTTGGTCGTTTGTGTTGCCATATTCAAAATGTCGTGATTCCCTCTAGTTCTCTTTGTGAAACTAACCATGTAGAGGAAATCAAGAAAAATGAGGCACGCTTGGTTGATGAAGAACCCTCTTCTCCAAAAGAATCATCATCAACCCCCTGTGTTCACATGTGCCTCATGGCAAGAGGTAATTGTGACGACCCCGGCTTAATCGTGCACTAACCATACACGCAAATGCGCACGATCAAGCCTAAGGACTCACTTGAAGATATCACAACACAACTCTAAAACATAAATAAAGTCATACAAGCTTTATATTACAAGCCAGAGCCTCGAGGGCTCGAATACATAGCTCGATGGCATACAAGCGTCAGCGGAAGCATCAAATATCTGGGTACAGATATATTACAAAGGGAGAGATAGGCCTTCACAGAGGCGGGGCAAAATAAAATACTATGATCGAAAGGCGTAGGCCTCCTGCCCTGGACCCTCCGATCCTACTCCTGGTCGTCAGTCGGCTCCTCGTAGTAGTAGTACTCGCCAGGCGGGTAGTAGTACTGGTCATCGGCTGGGGCGTCTGGCTCAGGGGCTCCGTCGTCTGGTGGCATCAATTGGATATGGGGGAAAAAGAAAGTAAAGCAAACGTGAGTACTCATCCGAAGTACTCAGCAAGCAAGGATCTACACTACATATGCAACATTGTCAAAGGAATGGCTGAATATGTGGACTGGGCTGCAGAAATGCCAGAATAGAGGGGGTAAACCTAGTCCTATCGAAGACTAGCATCTTCAACATCTCCAGCAGTCTTGCAGCATTAGGAGAGAGCAGATGAACATAATGTAAAGTAGTAACAGTATCATCAACCTCGACCTGAGATCCTTTCTCGACTCCCTGCAAGAAAGCAATCCCAGAGCCGTATTATCCAGTTCTCATCACATGTTCTAGTTGTACCGATCGGGATACAACTCCGAGTGTCCGTTACCGTAGGACAGGCTATCGATAGATAAGTTCTTCCCTGCAGGGGTGCACCAAGTTACCCACCACGCTCGCTTAACTCCGGCCGGACACACTTTACTGGGTCATGCCCGCCCTCGGCCAAACGATACGCCGCAACCCAACCGAATACCTAACAGAGAGGTCAGCACGCCGGACTAAACCTATGCTCCCGGGGGTCCTGGGCCTTCGCCCCGGGAACTCCTGCATGTTGCGTGGGCGGCTGAAAGCAGACCTAGCAACCCCTTATACAAGTGCGGTTGCGTTCCCAGTCCAATCCAGCGCGCGCCGCTCAGTCGCTGACGTCTATTAAGCTCCGGCTGATGTATACAACGCAGAACGCCCATACTATGCCCACGTGATGGTTAGTGCTATCGGGCCAGAGGCCCCTCGGATCAAATATCCAAACCGTTTAGTGGTTTAGGATCGCGCGGAAATGAGCAGAGACTCACGATCGATGTGATCCCGTCGCCCCGTCTCGAGGACTTGCGGCAAGGGCGAGGAATGCCCGGCCATGCCTCGTGTTCAAGTCTCGGGTACCCTTCAGGTACACCCGATTACATCACCTCGCATAAAGCTCGCGCGGGTACCCCTCAGGGCCGACCCGTCTTTAGTAACATGGTATAGTGCAAGTCACATCAACAACAGTATCTGTGTGTCTGACACCAAGGGAACCCTGAGGAATCACCCTCGATGGAATTCAACTGATGTTAACGTCAAGGTGAACGAAGGAGGTATCACCCTCGAGGTCCACACTTGAGAAGTTGCACGACGACGCTGTTATCGGGGGTGGTGTAGAAGGAATCACCCTTGCTTACCACGACCGATTAACTAACCTACAAGGTTATCATCAGAAGTGCTGACGAGGTATCACCCTCGGCACTCGACGGTAACCCAGTAGTGTCGGCAACTAGGGGAAGTGATGTGCGGTGCTAGGGTCTGGTCTTCAATCCCGTTGATCGGGTCTTCTGATATCCAGCGGAGCAGTCGGGATCAAGTGGGGGTCTCTGTCGGGTCTCTACCCAGCCTATACTAATCAGTCTAGGATAACCAGAAAGGTAGCAAGGCAGGTTACAATAATCAGGCTATGCAGCAGATTTAGGAAAACAGTAACAGTAGCAGTTCTAATGCAAGCATAAGAGAGAAGAGAATAGGCGATATAGGCATGCTCAAAATGGGGGTGCTTGCCTGTTTGCTCTGGGGCAAGGGCAAGGTCGTCGGTGGTGTTGTCGGGGACGTAGTCGTACTCCGGAGCTGCGTCTGCCTCGGGAGCTATGTCAACGTCGGGGTCTACCGAGAGAGAAGAGGGGGAAGAAACAGGTAAACATAATGCAAACATATGACACACAGTGCGTGCTATGCTATGATGAAGTGCAAGGTTGCCTACATATGCATCTAAGTCATTTTAGTTATTTTTAGAATTAATCTGGGATTTATTAACCGAGGTGGGTGCACTATTCATCTACCGGATTCGGGTCCGGAGTTACGAGTTCTTATACGTAGGGGGTTCCGACAAGGAAACAGACGGCACGATCAGACTCGTCTCGTCGTTCTGAGCAACTTTTATGTTTTAACTTTTTCAATCCGAGTTACGGTTTAAAAGATATTAATTTTCAAAGTTTATTTGAATTTCTGGAATTTATTTATTTAACAGAAAAGTGAATTATGACATCAGCATGATGTAATGCTGACGTCAGCAAGTCAACAGCGTCTGACCAGGGTCAAACCTGACATGTGGGTCCGGTGGGACCCACATGTCAGCCTCTGTTATATTAACAGTGAGTTAAATTAATTAAATAGGTTAATTAGAGGTGTGGGCCCCATATGTCAGTGACTCAAATAGTTAACTAATCAATTTTTACTTAATTAAACGCTTAATTAGGTTAATTAGTCGTGGGGGCCCACTTGTCAGTGGCTGGGGTTGCCCAGTCAGCACGTTGACAACCCAGTCAACCGGGGTCCCCAGGGCCCACTGGCAGCCACACTGAGGTGGGGCCCGGCCTCGCCACGGCGGCGGTGACCGCCGACGCGCCGGCGGCGACGGAAAACGCGGCGGAGGGCCTCAGCCTCGTCGGACTTCGCCTACAGACGGCCATTTGGCGCGCGCGGGGTCTCGTTCGAACGAGACGAGCGAGCCACGTGCGGTGGTGGTGGTGGCTTCACCGGAATCAGCCAGAATCGTCGCCGGCGTTGAGCAACAGCGGCGCCGGAGTTCGGCCACCGTCGGATTTGTGGCTAAGGGACTCGGCGTGGGCTGCGGACAGGCGCTACGGGTTCGGACGAGGGCGCTGAATCCGCCTGTGAGCACGGGCGCGGACTGCGGCCATAAGGGCCACGCCGGCGAGCTCGACCGCGGTGGCGGAAGCACGGGCGCGTCGGGGGCGTGCTACGGCCTATAAGGAGAAGCAGCAGGTTGAGGGCCGGACGGGGTGCTCACCGAGGGAGCACACGGGGGCTCGTCGGGGGTTTAGTAGCTGCACAACGGTCGCCGAAGACGGAGGCAAATGACGGCGTCCCGAGGATGAAGACGACGCGCGCGGGCGAAGCCGCGCTCCTCCGCTCCTTCCAGCTGCTCCGGAAGACGCAGCCGACCACAGAGCTCCTCCTAGGCACGCTCAGACGACGCGGTGAGGCCGGTGGCCACGGCGGTGGCAAGGCGTGGCGACGGCGGTGCTCGGCGTCTCAGATCTGAGGGGGAAACAGAGGGCGGAGCGGGCGAGGAGTGGACGGGGAAGTGACGGGAGGAGCCAGGGGAAGTGAATGGGCCTCGCCCTTATCCCCTCGTCGGCCACGGGCGTCGGTGGCGTCGGCGTGTCGGCGCGCGGCCGGCGCGCGCGCGCTCGACCACAGCGGCGGCGACACGCACGGAGAGAGAAGGGGTAACGGGCCAGGTGGGCTGGATCCCTGGCACTGTGCACTTGGGCCTGTGCACAGTGGCCCATCTTTCCTTTCTTTTCTTTTCTGTTCTCTTTCCTTTATTTCATTTCTGTTCGATAATAGTTAAGCCACTTCTGCTATTTTGTAAAATATGGGACTTGACCCAAATAATGAAACGCAATATTAGCCTTCACCAAAAACTTGTTTGAGCAGAATTGGATTCCGTTTGAATTAGGAATGATTTTAAATGGATTTAAAATGGCTGTTTTGGTGCTGTTTCATCTTGTTTGAGTCACTTGTCCAACTCCAATTATTTTGATGTTGATTTTAGAAATGCTCCTGGATTATTTGCCAATTAATGAACATTTTCCCATCAGTGTTTGATCAACTTCATATTCCACTTATGAATTTGAGTTGATTTTCAGATGTGAATTTGAATTGGATCATTAACCCATATGACTTGGCATTGCAAATGATCATGACTTGGTAAGATTAACAGAGTGTCACAGAGCTTATTACAAGGGGGAGTTACAAATTCTCCTCCTCTAAAAGAAATTCTCGTCCCGAGAATTTAGGAGGTAGGAGGAAAGAGTCTGGGATATTCCTCCCGAAGATGATCCTCGCGTTGCCAAGTGGCTTCATCTTCAGTATGATTCGACCACTGTACTTTCAGGAACTTGGTTGTCTTCTGACGGGTACGACGTTCAGCTTCATCAAGGATGCGGATCGGATGCTCCTTATAGGAAAGATCATCTTGCAACTGGAGCATCTCATGGTCCACTGCTCGGTGCGGAGATTCCTTGAAGCACTTACGTAGTTGCGACACATGGAAGACATCATGAATATGAGAGAATTGCGGTGGCAATTCCAATTTATATGCCACCTGTCCACGTTTAGCCACGATGCGAAAAGGACCAATATAGCGAGGAGCTAACTTGCCCTTGATTCCGAAACGATGGGTGCCCTTCATGGGAGTGACACGAAGATAAGCTTGATCACCAGGTTGATAGATCACACCCCATCGCTTGCGATCATAATTACTCTTCTGACGGTCTTGAGCTGCTTTAAGATTCTCCCGGACAATTCTGACTTGTTCTTCGGCATGCTGAATGATGTCCGGTCCAACAAGAGGTCGTTCCCCAGTTTCTGACCAATTCAGAGGGGTTCGACATTTACGTCCATAAAGCACTTCGAAGGGGGCCATTTTTAAGCTGGCTTGGTAGCTGTTGTTATAAGAGAACTCGGCATACGGGAGAGATTCCTCCCATTTCTTACCGA
Organism: Thinopyrum elongatum; assembly: GCA_011799875.1. Taxonomy (NCBI): domain Eukaryota; kingdom Viridiplantae; phylum Streptophyta; class Magnoliopsida; order Poales; family Poaceae; genus Thinopyrum; species Thinopyrum elongatum. The sequence continues at coordinate 133,260,431 of CM022303.1, forward strand.
AGGATATAACACAAGCTCGAAGCATATCTTCAAGCACTTGATTAACGCGCTCAACTTGGCCTTGGGATTGTGGATGATAAGCTGAACTCCAGGTAATATGAGTTCCCATTGCTTTCTGGAAACTTTCCCAGAAATGGCCAGTGAAAATGCTGCCACGGTCTGAACTGATTTCTTTGGGAATACCATGGAGTGACACAATTCTGGAGATATATAGCTCTGCTAACTGACTAGCAGTAATAGTCTCCTTAACTGGCAGAAAGTGTGCAACCTTGGAAAATTGGTCGACGACGACAAGAATAGCATCATGACCCTTCTGAGACTTGGGAAGACCAGTAATGAAGTCCATTTGCACTTTATCCCACTTCCACAGAGGAATAGGAAGTGGTTGCAGAATTCCAGCAGGTTTCTGATGTTCTGCCTTCACGCGACGACAAACGTCACACTCGGCAACATAACGAGCAATATCTTGCTTCATTCTAGACCACCAGTACCTTTAACGAAGATCTCGATACATCTTGGTACTACCCGGATGGATAGATAGCGGTGTATCATGGGCCTCCTTCATGACTTTGTCAGTCATCAGCTCGAAGCGAGGTACTACAATGCGGTCTCGGAAGTACAAGGTTCCATCTTCAGCGATCGAGAAATCCCTGTACTTTTCAAGGTGAAGCACTTTCTTCATCAGACCAATTTCAGCGTCTTTAGCTTGCGCAATCTTGACAGCTTTCTCAAGATCTGGTTGTATCACAAGGTTATTAAGAGAACTGTGCGGAATGATGCAAAGGTTCAGCTTGCGCAATTCTTCATATAGCTGGGGTTGAGCTTGCTTTACCATGAGGTTACTACAATATGACTTGCGGCTCAATGCATCAGCCATCACATTAGCTTTTCCAGGAGTGTAGGAAATACCACAGTCATAATCAGTGATTGTTTCCAACCAACGCTGCTGACGAAGATTAAGTTCCGGTTGAGTGAATAAGTACTTCAAGCTCTGATGATCGGTGTAAATCTCACACTGATTACCAAGGAGGTAATGACGCCACTACTTCAAAGCATAAATCACAGCAGCAAGTTCGAGGTCATGCACTGGGTAATTCTCTTCATGTGGACGCAATTGTCGCGAAGCATAAGCAATTACTCTTCGCTCTTGCATTAGGACACAACCTAGCCCTTGGCGAGAGGCGTCGCAGAAGATCACAAAATCTTTGCGAGAGTCTGGAGGAGCAAGCACTGGAGCAGAAGTCAGCTTGTCCTTGAGAGTCTGGAAGCTTTCCTGACATTTGTCTGTCCACTCAAACTTAACGCCTTTGTGGAGCAGATTAGTTAGGGGCTTGGCAATCTTGGAGAAATTCTCAATGAAACGGCGACAATAACTTGCAAGCCCGAGAAAACTTCTGACTTGCTTGACATTCTTCGGAGGGGTCCAGTCAAGAATAGCCTGAACTCGCTCCGGTTAACTGCGATACCATCCTTGAAAATGACATGTCCAAGGTAGGTTACCTCAGAAAGCCAGAATTCGCATTTAGAGTACTTAGCATATAGCTGGTGCTCTCGAAGCCTCTCCAGAACAAGGCGAAGATGCTCAGCATGTTCTTCTTTATTCTTTGAATACACTAGAATATCATCCAAATATACCACGACGAACTTGTCGAGGTAATCCATGAATATATAATTCATTAAGCGGGAGAATGTAGCTGGCGCATTTGTTAAACCAAACGACATGACGGTGTACTCGTAAGAACCATAACGAGTAACAAAGGCAGTCTTCGGAATATCCTCTTCACGGACACAAATCTGGTGATAACCCAACCTCAAGTCGAGTTTAGAAAATACCGAAGATCCTGCGAGTTGATCATATAAATCGTTGATCCGGGGAAGCGGATATTTATTCTGAATAGTTGCCTGGTTGATGGGACGATAATCTTGGACCAAACGGTTAGTACCATCCTTCTTCTTAACAAAGAAAGAAGGTGCTCCCCAAGCAGAGGAACTAGGGCGAATGAAACCCTTCCTTAAGGATTTATCAATTTCCTCTTTAAGCTCGATGAGGTGGTGCGGAGGCATCTTGTAAGGACGCTTCGCAATAGGAGTGGTGCCAGGCTTCAAGTCGATGACGAACTCGACAGCCCTAGCAGGGGGTATTCCTGGAAGTTCTTCTGGAAAAACATCCGGGAAGTCACAGACAACTGGGATATTCTCGATCCCATCAAGCGGGGAAGCGTTCAACGAATTCAAGGCATAGATTTGAGCCTCAACGTTCTGAGTGATATGAGCATGGTAATTCACTATCTCATTCGAGGGGTGCAAGAGGTGAACAACTTTGGTGGCGCAATTGATTGAGGCATAATGGGCCTTCAACCAATCCATTCCCAGAATAAGGTCAATCTTGGACGATTTCAGAATAATGGGAGACGCATTGAACTCCAACCCTTCGATTTCAACGAGAACATTATAGCTAACCGCTGAGGTTCGGCAACCGCCCGTGGGAGTATGTACCAATAAGGGTGTGTTCATGTATTCGCATTTAATGTCATGCATGCGTGCAAAATGTTCTGACATGAAGGAATGTGATGCTCCTGAATCAAATAAAACAGAGGCTGGTACTGAATTAACGAGAAGTGTACACATCACAGTATCTGGTTGATCTGGAGCTTCGGACATGTTGACGTGGTAGTACTGCCCACGACCATAAGAAGGTCTGGCATTATAGTTGCGCTGTTGAGGAATACCACGGCCAATACCACGGCCAGCAGAGGGAAGAGCCAACTGATTCTGACTCTGAGCGCAATCTCTAGCACGGTGACCTGGCTTGCCACACTTGAAGCATAGTCCGCTGTCAGGACGAGGTGCTGGAGCTGGCAGGGGCTGCCTCGGTGGTGGAGGAGGCAGACGTGGTGCAGCATAAGAGGGCCTATTCGCAGGAGCTGCTGAACGGAACATGCCTTGAGGGAACCAGATGCGACGCTTCTGGGAAGACAAGCCTGAAGATGAGCCCGCCTCACGAGTGCGTCTGGTTGCTTCCTTGTGTTTCTTAAGTCCAGTTTCAACCATAATAGCCTTATTCACCAAGGTGGCGAAATCAGGAAAGTCTTGGACAAGCAGAGCCAACTGTATATCATGATGCAATCCTTCACGGAACTTCTCCTGCCTTCGTTCATCAGTAGAAATGTCCTCTTTAGCGTAGCGAGATAAGTCTAGAAACTCGCACTGATAGACTTCCACAGTCTTGTTGCCTTGAACCAGACTACGAAACTCGGCCTTCTTCCGAGCTATGACAGCTAGAGGAATGTAGCGGGCACGGAAAGCAATCTTGAACTCTGCCCAAGTGACGACAGTACCAGGCGGCAGAGTCTGTCGGTGGTTGGCCCACCATTGGGATGCGGGACCCTTTAGAAGATATGTCGCAAAAGTGACATAATTGGCAGGGGTGACACCAGCAGACTCCATCTCATGGGAGATGTCACGCAGCCAGTCATCTGCATCTAGTGGGTTGACTGTGTTGCGGAAAAACGATGGACTGAGCCTCATAAACTCTGGCAAGGTGATGGATGGTGGCTACTGGTTAGCATCAGGACGAGGGAATTGCTGCATAATTCCCGTCATAAACTGGCAGTTGAGTTCAAACTGTTGCATCATCGCTGCCATGTAATCAGGTGGTGGCGGCGGTGGCGGGTTGTTGTCAGCCATCCTGCTATTTCAACAGGGGTATTTCAGCAATAGCTTATGCAAGTGTTTAACAATAAACATGATGTAACTCGACATTATTGAAAGAGTGCAATAGATGCTAAAAGTAGTCATTAAGACATACAGATCCATACACAGTCGGTTACAATCGGGCAGCATAACGGCACAAATTGAAAAGCTAGACACACTAGGCGGCACGCAGGCACGCGGTAAGGAAGTACACAACGTGACATAGCAAAGGCTACATCAGCGTCGGAGAAAACCACTGAAACGGGGTAACTGCAAGTGCGGACGACAAATGGTCGTCGCGGCAGGATCCTGTGCTCCATGTGCACTCTGATGCAGAACCCGGTCTCGAACTGTAAGAAGAGGTCCACGTGCAGGCGTGTGACCTCCCACTGCAGGCCAATCAATACCTGGCGGCATTTCGGTCCTGCGTGGGTAAAGAATATACTCCAGATGTATCCCTGCACGAACAGCTGGTAGCAACTGTGCCATAGCCTCGTAGTAGCGTGCTCGAGTGGCGAACAACTCGACGGCAAGAGCCCGAACAGTGCGATCCAGAGCCTGAGTGCACTGAATCAGAATCTGCGGGTCGTAGCGTCGAGACTCGTACGGGGCACAGATAGATGTGTAGTATCCAGTAGCATCTCCAACAGGTGCATACGGAATGTACCGAAACACAGAGTCATCCAAGCTAGCATTGTGCTCTCCTCGGAGACGTGCGACGGCTGAGTAGGCGGCATCATGGACTGCCATCTCAATCGTCACGCCTATACCGTGGAAAAGGTGTAGCTCAGTGTCTGAGTCGTTCTGCTGATCATAGATCCGAACTTCAGCATAGTACTGCTCCTGGTTGAACTCGCGGTAAACCTCATAGACCATGTACTTGGGATACCATCGGTAACCCAGTCTACTCAGAAAGGCGATCAGAACAGCTGGAAATCCAGGGGCATCACGAGCCCAAGTGCGAAGCACAAGCTGGGTCGTAGGCCGCGGTGGAAACAGTCAATCCATCTGAAACAGAGAAGTTCAGGGTTGTCATAAGACAATGAGAAATATAACCGATCTCAGAAGGAAAGGTTAAACAAAACAATGGAAAGGAAAATGATTATCAGACTAATCAGATCAAAGACAGGGAAATCGCATTGAATCCAGCTCTCCGGGTGGATAGAATTAACGAGATCCTAAATGTCGGTGTTAGTAAATTTTATTAAACCCGAATAGATGAGAGATTAGAATCCCAGAGTAAAGACGAGGAATAAAGGATCCTAATACCACCCAGTTGGCGACGTGGGCCCATAAGCCACACAGCCAAGTTAGCAAAACAATTTTGGACCACTAGACTCAACTTCGGCCAAGGAATTGGGAAGGGGAATACCTAGGGGCAGTCGGCTCTGATACCAACCTGTGACGACCCCGGCTTAATCGTGCACTAACCATACACGCAAATGCGCACAATCAAGCCTAAGGACTCACTTGAAGATATCACAACACAACTCTAAAACATAAATAAAGTCATACAAGCTTTATATTACAAGCCAGGGTCTCGAGGGCTCGAATACATAGCTCGATGGCATACAAGCGTCAGCGGAAGCATCAAATATCTGGGTACAGATATATTACAAAGGGAGAGATAGGCCTTCACAGAGGCGGGGCAAAATAAAATACTACGATCGAAAGGCGTAGGCCTCCTGCCCTGGACCCTCTGATCCTACTCCTGGTCGTCAGTTGGCTCCTCGTAGTAGTAGTACTCGCCAGGCGGGTAGTAGTACTGGTCGTCGGCTAGGGCGTCTGGCTCAGGGGCTCCGTCGTCTGGTGGCATCAATTGGATATGGGGGAAAAAGAAAGTAAAGCAAACGTGAGTACTCATCCGAAGTACTCAGCAAGCAAGAATCTACACTACATATGCAACATTGTCAAAGGAATGGCTGAATATGTGGATTGGGTTGCAGAAATGCCAGAATAGAGGGGGTAAGCCTAGTCCTATCGAAGACTAGCATCTTCAACATCTCCAGCAATCTTGCAGCATCAGGAGAGAGCAGATGAACATAATGTAAAGTAGTAACAGTATCATCAACCTCGACCTGAGATCCTTTCTCGACTCCCTACGAGAAAGCAATCCCAGAGCCGTACTATCCAGTCCTCATCACATGTTCTAGTTGTACCGATCGGGATACAACTCCGAGTGTCCGTTACCATAGGACAGGCTATCGATAGATAAGTTCTTCCCTGCAGGGGTGCACCAAGTTACCCACCACGCTCGCTTAACTCCGGCCGGACACACTTTACTGGGTCATGCCCGCCCTCGGCCAAACGATACGCCGCAACCCGACCGAATACCTAACAGAGAGGTCAGCACGCCGGACTAAACCTATGCTCCCGGGGGTCCTGGGCCTTCGCCCCGGGAACTCCTGCACGTTGCGTGGGCGGCTGAAAGCAGACCTAGCAACCCCTTATACAAGTGCGGTTGCGTTCCCAGTCTAATCCAGCGCGCGCCGCTCAGTCGCTGACGTCTATTAATCTCCGGCTGATGTATACGACGCAAAACGCCCATACTATGCCCACGTGATGGTTAGTGCTATCGGGCCAGAGGCCCCTCGGATCAAATATCCAAACCGTTTAGTGGTTTAGGATCGCGCGGAAACGAGTAGAGACTCACGATCGATGTGACCCCGTCGCCCCGTCTCGAGGACTTGCGGCAAGGGCGAGGAATGCCCGGCCACGCCTCGTGTTCAAGTCTCGGGTACCCTTCAGGTACACCCGATTACATCACCTCGCATAAAGCTCGCGCGGGTACCCCTCAGGGCCGACCCGTCTTTAGTAACATGGTATAGTGCAAGTCACATCAACAACAGTATCTGTGTGTCTGACACCAAGGGAACCCTGAGGAATCACCCTCGATGGAATTCCACTGATGTTAACGTCAAGGTGAACGAAGGAGGTATCACCCTCGAGGTCCACACTTGAGAAGTTGCACGACGACGCTGTTATCGGGGGTGGTGTAGAAGGAATCACCCTTGCTTACCACGACCGATTAACTAACCTACAAGGTTATCATCAGAAGTGCTGACGAGGTATCACCCTCGGCACTCGACGGTAACCCAGTAGTGTCGGCAACTAGGGGAAGTGATGTGCGGTGCCAGGGTCTGGTCTTCAATCCCGTTGATCGGGTCTTCTGATATCCAGCGGAGCAGTCGGGATCAAGTGGGGGTCTCTGTCGGGTCTCTACCCAGCCTATACTAATCAGTCTAGGATAACCAGAAAGGTAGCAAGGCAGGTTACAATAATCAGGCTATGCAGCAGATTTAGGAAAACAGTAACAGTAGCAGTTCTAATGCAAGCATAAGAGAGAAGAGAATAGGCGATATAGGCATGCTCAAAATGGGGGTGCTTGCCTGTTTGCTCTGGGGCAAGGGCAAGGTCGTCGGTGGTGTCGTCGGGGACGTAGTCGTACTCCGGAGCTGCGTCTGCCTCGGGAGCTACGTCAACGTCGGGGTCTACCGAGAGAGAAGAGGGAGAAGAAACAGATAAACATAATGCAAACATATGACACACAGTGCGTGCTATGCTATGATGCAGTGCAAGGTTGCCTACATATGCATCTAAGTCATTTTAATTATTTTTAGAATTAATCTGGGATTTATTAACCGAGGTGTGTGCACTATTCATCTACCGGATTCGGGTCCGGAGTTACGAGTTCTTATACGTAGGGGGTTCCGACAAGGAAACAGACGGCACGATCAGACTTGTCTTGTCGTTCTGAGCAACTTTTATGTTTTAACTTTTTCAATCCGAGTTACGGTTTAAAAGATATTAATTTTCAAAGTTTATTTGAATTTCTGGAATTTATTTATTTAACAGAAAAGTGAATTATGATGTCAGCATGATGTAATGCTGACGTCAGCAAGTCAACAGCGTCTGACCAGGGTCAACCTGACATGTGGGTCCGGTGGGACCCACATGTCAGCCTCTGTTATATTAATAGTGAGTTAAATTAATTAAATAGGTTAATTAGAGGTGTGGGCCCCATATGTCAGTGACTCAAATAGTTAACTAATCAATTTTTACTTAATTAAACGCTTAATTAGGTTAATTAGTCGTGGGGGCCCACTTGTCAGTGGCTGGGGTTGCCCAGTCAGCACGTTGACAACCCAGTCAACCGGGGTCCCCAGGGCCCACTGGCAGCCACACTGAGGTGGGGCCCGGCCTCGCCACGGCGGCGGCGACCGCCGACGCGCCGGCGGCGACGGAAAACGCGGCGGAGGGCCTCGGCCTCATCGGACTTCGCCTACAGACGGCCATTTGGCGCACGCGGGGTCTCGTTCGAACGAGACGAGCGAGCCGCGTGCGGTGGTGGTGGTGGCTTCGCCGGAATCGTCGCCGGCGTTGAGCAACAGCGGCGCCGGAGTTCGGCCACCGTCAGATTTGTGGCTACGGGACTCGGCGTGGGCTGCGGACAGGCGCTACGGGTTCGGACGAGGGCGCTGAATCCACCTGTGAGCACGGGCGCGGACTGCGGCCACAAGGGCCACGCCGGCGAGCTCGACCACGGTGGCGGAAGCACGGGCGCGTCGGGGGCGAGCTACGGCCTATAAGGAGAAGCAGCAGGTTGAGGGCCGGACAGGGTGCTCACCGAGGGAGCACACGGGGGCTCGTCGGGGGTTTAGTAGCTGCAGAACGGTCGCCGGAGACGGAGGCAAACGACGGCGTCCCGAGGATGAAGACGACGCGCGCGGGCGAAGCCGCGCTCCTCCGCTCCTTCCAGCTGCTCCGGAAGACGCAGCCGACCACGGAGCTCCTCCTAGGCACGCTCAGACGACGCGGTAAGGCCAGTGGCCACGGCGGTGGCAAGGCGTGGCGACGGCGGCGCTCGGCGTCTCAGATCTGAGGGGGAAACAGAGGGCGGAGCGGGCGAGGAGTGGACGGGGAAGTGACGGGAGGAGCCAGGGGGAGTGAATGGGCCTCACCCTTATCCCCTCGTCGGCCGCGGGCATCGGTGGCGTCGGCGTGTCGGCGTGCGGCCGGCGCGCGCGCGCTCGACCACAGCGGCGGCGACACTCACGGAGAGAGAAGGGGTAACGGGCCAGGTGGGCTGGATCCCTGGCACTATGCACTTAGGCCTGTGCACAGTGGCCCATCTTTCCTTTCTTTTCTTTTCTTTTCTGTTCTCTTTCCTTTATTTCATTTCTGTTTGATAATAGTTAAGCCACTTCTGCTATTTTGTAAAATATGGGACTTGACCCAAATAATGAAACGCAATATTACCCTTCACCAAAAACTTGTTTGAGCAGAATTGGATTCCGTTTGAATTAGGAATGATTTTAAATGGATTTAAAATGGCTGTTTTGGTGCTGTTTCATCTTGTTTGAGTTACTTGTCCAACTCCAATTATTTTGATGTTGATTTTAGAAATGTTCCTGGATTATTTGCCAATTAATGAACATTTTCCCATCAGTGTTTGATCAACTTCATATTCCACTTATGAATTTGAGTTGATTTTCATATGTGAATTTGAATTGGATCATTAACCCATATGACTTGGCATTGCAAATGATCATGACTTGGTAAGATTAACAGAGTGTCACAGAGCTTATTACAAGGGGGTGTTACAGTAATGATGAGGTATCATCTTCTCTTAGTGATAATGATGATAGTTGTAATGAGGAAGATGATGAAGTCTTGACTCAAAATCTCTATGAGATTGGGAAAACTCTTCGTAGAGCTAAAAATAACACTTATAAAAGGCTCCAAGATGTTCTTGCTTGCTTTCAAAAACGTAATGACTTATTTCTTTACGAGCAAGCAAAAAGTGAACAACTTGAACATGAACTTGCTATGGCTCATCAATGTCTTAGTGACTTGAGGTCTTTAAAAGAAGAGATTGAAGTTACTCATTGTAAACTTAAAGAGGATTTTGAGCACCTTGACCTTGACTACAAGAAGGTCAAAGGAGAGCTCACCAAACTCTCTAAGTCTCATGAGGAACTTCAAGCTACTCATGCGGAGTCTCTAGCTTCTACATGCTCCTCTCATATTGATAATGATGCTTGTGCTACTAACTCTATCTTGTGTGAAGCATCGATATTAAAAGAAAATGTTGAGCTAAGGACTCAACTTGATTTGCTAACTAGCAATTATGGGAAATTGGGAGAAAGTCATAAAAAGCTCTCAGGCACTCATGAGGATCTTCTAATCTCTCATGATGAGTTAAAGTTAGCTCATGAGGCTATGGTCACCAAGGTAAAATCATGTGAGTCTCATGTGGATATTAGCACATCTTCTACTCGAAATGCCTTATTGCCATGTGCTAGTCCTTGCAATTCCTCTCTACATGATATTGGTACATCTTGTAATGAATTGCTCACCATGCCTTGTTGCTCTAACAATGAAGCTTCTACTTCCTCTAGTTCTTTTGTTAATACTAACCTTGTAGAGGAAAATAAAGAGCTCAAGGCCCAAGTCACTAGTTTGAAGAAAGACTTGGAAAAATGTGGTGATAATATCTTGAGTGTGCAAAAGGACCCTCAAGACAAAATAGGACTTGATTTCATCTCCAACAAGAAGAAGTCCAAGAACAAGAAGAAGGGACAAGATCAAGTCAAGAATTCGGCCAACATTACTTGCTTTAAGTGCAAAAATGTTGGACACCATGTGAGATCTTGTCCACTAAAGAAGAAGGCTTCAAATAAGAAGCAACATGAGAAGTGGCCTCAAGTTCAATCTCAAGATGTAGAAAGGCCTCCACCCATGATGAACCATGATGATGCTTCTCAAATTGAGAAAATAAAGAAGAAAAGAAAAGGGGGCACATGTTGCTATGTTTGTTGTGAGAAGGGACATATAGCTTCATCTTGTCCCAACGGTAACATATCTAAGCCTCCTATAGTCAATAATCATTATTCGCTAAGGAAGGATATTGTTGGCAATGTGTTTGCCAAGTTTGTGGGTTCCCAAAGAAGTTTGAAAGTGGACAAGACCATTTGGGTTGCCAAGCCTATTGTTACTAACTTCTTAGGACCCAACTTGGTTGGGGACCATCAAGCTCAAACTTGATCAATAGGTGTGTGGAGGGCATTGGAGACTTGGCTACTTCATGAAGAAAAACTATTTTCACCATATGTTATGGTTAATGCCAAGTCAAGTGGATTATCATCATATCTATCAATCCAATGCTCCTCTTTGCGGTAACTTGTACTTGCATTGTTTACATTAAAAGTTACTAAGTCCCTTGCATGTTTAGGTTTTGTACCTAGCATGTGCTTGTATATGTTGTGCTTCCTAGTATGCTTGATTTGTGTTATCTAGCATGTGTAGGTCGCAATGCACTTCATATATTTGTGTGTGTGGTTTCGAGCCTTTATTGCTCATTAGTTGAATCTTCCTTGGCTCTTTTGAGATATTAATGGATCATCACATTATGGGGGAGTGCTATGTTTTTACGCATATCACACAACCTTAAATGTGTATATATGTGGGATACCACCTAGTATTGTTAGTGCAATATTATCTAGTTACTATGTGGTATGTAAACCTCATTTGAAACTCAAATTCTCATCCATTAATTATCCTTAGTTGGGTTCATTTGCTTTCTGTGGATAATACATGGATCATCATATTATGGGGGAGTGATATGCTTTGTGCATTCACAATCCTTGTTAATATGAACAATTGAGGGATGCCACTTAGAATTTATATTTGAGATTATCTTATATCTCCGTGGCATGCAATGCCTTGTTTACGTATGGCATTCTTGTGCGGTTTTGCCCATGGTTATCTTTAAAATCATATTTGGAAAATCGTTTGATTAAAGCTATTCCAATTGTTGCTTTGCATGATGATCTATCTAGTTGGAATGTTAATAATATGCTATCCAAGCATTGTGTTTATTTCTAAACTCTCATGTTATGCTTGTGTTAGTATAGATGATCATGTACTTATTTGGTTTCTACACCGAATGATAACCCGAAATACCATTTTGTTCGAATTCATCTTATTGCTCTATATGAGAGTTTGTTATCTCATTGTTTATAGTGTCCTATATCTACTTGAGTGAGATATTCCTATGAGTATGTGTGCAATGCATATCTTATATGCTCATTGGTTTTTTCCTTGGTTCATATGTTGAACTTTGTGTGCTATCATATGTTGATTTGTCACTTTGATTCATTTTGGACAACATAAATGACTACTGATGTTATTGGAAGTATTAACGGTTATGTGTTCATTTGTCCAATTTGTATCTCCCTGGATTTTGGTAGGCTTGTGCATGCATATTTACTACGTGTAAATTCACATGCCTTGTTTGCTTTATTTGATCCAATATATATATGGTAAATCCATCAAATTCTTAATAGCTAAGATGTGCATGAAATTCAAATTCATATCAATATGCACATATTTAAGTGGTTTTACCCTATGTGTTGTAGTTATGCTAACTACTTCGGACCCAATAAGTTTGGGGACCATATTGTACTTAAAATGTTTTAGGTACATTTGAGAAGCATTGGGTGCTTAGCTTATTCATGAAGGTGGTGGCACTATGAGGAAATTAGAGCCAAGCTTGGACATTTTATTGATCTACGACTTCATACCAATGCTATCTTGGTAACAAGTATTTACTTCATGCATATATATAGAAATGGGGTCAACCTTGTGTAGGTTGCATCATGGCATGAATTTCTTGACTCGTTCCTGTGATACTTGTTTCCTTTCTCAAAGCATCCCAACAATGATCTCTTGTTGCTAGTTGTGATGTCTTTGATGGTTGTGTGTTTGGAGTTCATTAATATACAATAAGATTATATTAAGCCACGTGCTATGCTTTCAAGCAAAGATCTCATTGGTATATTTTACGACTCCCGTTTGGATATCTTATTATTTCCTTTTGTAACTATTTTATGTGTACATCCTTCTTTGTGGAAATCATCTACCTAGAATCTTATACACGTGAGAGAAGTTACATCTCTAGTTGATATCCCTACTCTTTCATGTCCACCATTTCATTCACTTTTTATATCTTTGGTGGCTCCATGGAAGCAGTTGTTGTATGAGTGCATGTCTTACCTCTTTGCATCTTAGTGCACTCATGTTTGGTGAAGATTGTTGTCCTCATGCTTGTCTTGACAAGCCTATTATTTCCTATCTTCATCATGGGTTGTCACAAGCTTTGATTTTTAATTTGCTATTAGTGAGCTTGTGAACCCATTTGCTTGATGTGTGTGTGACCTTCTTAACTTCGTGTGTGTGGGAAGGACATGTCTTGCACCTTGTATCTCATTTACTCAAGACTATGTTGATGCTTAATTCTCATCCTTATACTAGTCTTCTCAAGTGCTTTGACGTGACTCACACACATCATTTTGGTTGTGCCTATTCTTAGGTTGCCTCATTTACATGTTGCTCAACCATATGTTTGTTGCAAATGCTAGGCTTCTTTTCTTATCTATGCCTGCTTGCAATTGCTTTGTGTTCCTATTGATTTTGGGGGAGTGATGATCCTATTTTGTGCACTTGCATCCAAATACAAAAATTCTAAATAGTGCACAAATCATGGGGAGCTTCTCTATTTTTCTTAGAACACTCCTTTGCCCAAATCATAATATTCTTTTATCCTTTTGGCTCGTCGGATCTTTTGATTGCTTGCTTCACTTTGTGTTATGCAAATGAGATCAATTTGTGCCATGTGCTTTGTGCCATGTGCCTTGCTATTATGACTAGATTTCAGTTGTATAATAATGGATTCACTTGTGTATATCATGTTCTTATCAATTGCGTCTATTTTGTGTATGCAAAGTTTCTTTGTGGATACATATCATGATTATGATTGGCCACTCAGAAATTTTTATACATGAGAAAGTTCATATCTTTCCTTGATATCATTTATTCCTTGCCGGCCACTTTGTTTGTTTCCTCTTATTCTTATGGTGGCTTCGGTAAGAGGTTGTGTCGTGAGTGCTTGTATGTTTGGCATATAATCTTGCGCACTCATGTGTTTTGACTGTTTTCCTCACATGTCTAATGCTTGTTTTCATATCTGGTTGCATTCTATAGATTCTGAGCTCCTCAAATTGTTCATTATTGAATATGTGCATTTGCGTTCACTCACATTTTGTGATATGCACACATCAAGGAGGAACTCATACTATATTGGTCTTCTAGATGTTTTGTCTTCCATTTTGGCATTTGTTGCCAATGGGGGAGAAGTTTAGAGGGTTTAAGATAAATATCTTTTGAAGTTCTTGTTGTCATTTATGCATATCCACCCTAGTTGTATATGCTTGTTGCATGAATGAATATATAGAGAAATCTCCAACTAGTTTATATCAACCAATATATGCAATGAAATTCAAAGTTCATTCACACATGCATATATTGTGGGGGAGCTTGCTCTATATATTGCGGTCTTACTAACATCAAATGCTTGTGTAGTGTTTTGATGTTAGTACAACCGGTTTTGATAAACATCAAGTTTCTTTGTGATAATTGATGCTATCAAAATCACCGCAACTATACAATTTATCCTCGAAAAAAATTGCGTGCTTGTGTAAAAATTCATTATATAAACCCTCTTGTTGAGATTGTGATCAATTACCAAAATGGGGGAGATTGAAAGTACATGTAGTCCCCATGTGTGGTTTTGGTAATTGATGACAATCCTTATGGACTAATGTTTGCATTGAGATATACATTTGAAGGTTAGTCCCATTGGAAAATGATTGAAGAATAATGGAAGACAACTCCTTTGAAGCAACAATTACATTGAGATGATCAAAATGAAGTTCATTGGAGTATCTTAAGGGTTGCCATGCTTAGAGCTATGGTTTGAGCCATAATGGATCAAGATCTTAAAAGGATGATTTGAATGATGAATTCTAGGAGTGGCTCAAAGATATGATCATAATGGACTCGTGTGTTGAGTCATGATTGATCAGTATTCAAGCAAGATATTCAAGTGAAGAATTCAATATACCCTTCAAGACATCAAGATTAAACATGGAGTAGAGATATAGGTTGACCAAGATGAAGCTCAAAGATCGAACTCTAAATGGTCAACACACGAGCGCAAATGATGCACCACATAGGATCTTGTGGTATGATAAGAAATTATCAATTGCACTTTGTGTACTAACTCATACTATGTGTTGTCTATGTTTTTGAGGGTTAGGTGATTCTCATGGGCTCGCATCAAGAGAGAGATTTCAAGTGTCTATGAGAGGATGACATCAAGTGTTGGTGATCATGGTTGACAAGGGCAAGTTCAAGATAACCATCCCGAAGGATTACATGCTTGAAGCTTGTGGATGATCACATGATGGACAAGTGAAGATGAATACAAAGCAAAGCTTCCCACACTGTGTATGGGGGAGCGTCTTGAAGACTTCACCAATGTCTTGCCTTCATCTTGAGCCAAGAAGAAACATCAACATCAAGCTCAAGTGAACGGTTCGTGTCAAAGGTATTAGTTCCTTTGACGTAGTGTTGTGGAGTGACGACCACCAAAGAAACATATACACTCAAGAATGGATTCTCGATAGCTATGTAGTGTAGCTCTTTTATGATTCTTGAGTTATAGGGATCTCGCACTATTAAGAGGGGATCAAAGGGGTTCGTGATGGATTTGCTCAAGTCAACATCTTCTATACACAATTCCACTCATATCCTATATACCAAAGAAAATCCAAAGCCAAATAGTTTCCCAAAACATATGATCTAACCTTTGCATACTTTGCACCCTCCATTTTGGTTTATCTTGGGTGGTTCTCTATGTGAGGACCTGGAGTTTTTCCATAGCTTCAAAACGAGCCCAAGATCATCAAAATCGGAGTCCGTATGAAAAAGTTGTGCATGTTTTAGTTTTGGGGTTCCTGCTGTTTTTTTATTGGCCGGACGTCCGGTAGCATCCGGAAATCCGGTGGCCATATCCAGCAGCAAACGGGCGGATTTCCGGTACTTACCGGACATCCGGTCACCAGACGTCCAGAAAGTGTCGGATGTCCATCAAACCTGTTTCGCAAATATCCTGCTACATTCGTCTGATGGCGTGCTACAGCCGTCGGACGTCCGGTGTTCCATCGGATGTCCGGTGCCTGTTTTGCCACCGGACGTCCGGTAATCCACCGGACGTCCGACACTTTCCTAGGCAGAATTCCCTCCAACGGCCAGATTTGTGCCCATACTATAAATACCCCTTCACCACTTCGTGGAGGGGTTGAGCAACACAAATATTCTCACCCACATTTCAGAAAAGCTCCCTCTCCTTCTCCTACCTCAAATCTTAGATCCCGGAGAGATTTTGAGAGTTCTTGAGAGAGATTTCACCCATTGATAGATCCACTCCCTCTCCCTCTCTTGACCAAAGGAATTTTTGATTTGAGCAAGTCTTGAGCATTTCCCCTTTGTTCTTATTACTCTTGGAGGTTGGAGACTCCTAGGCGGTAGGAGTGCTCCGGTGAGGAATCAACTTGTGATTTGTCCCCCGGAAAGTTTGTGAAGGTTTGGAGGCCGCCTCAAGGTCTACCACTAGTTGTTGGGAATCGCCTTCGTGGTGATATCTCAAGGAGAATAGGGTGAGCCTTCGTGGCGTTGGTGTGCCTTCGTGGTAACATCCACCTCTCTAACGGTGACTAGCTTCCCTCCAAGGAAGTGAACATCGGGATACATCATCGTCTCCGTGACTTCGGTTATCCCTAACCCTAACTCCTTACTTGTGGTTTATCTTGGTCACTTGACCGTGCATTCACTATTCTTGTTGTCCTCATTATATTGTGTTGGTTACCATATCGTAGAGATTATTTAGGCCAACACTTTATAGTCCGCAATTCATACTTCCTACTATTGTTCTATCTTGTGTTTAGTGTGTATTGCTAGCTTGTAACATTCATTTCTATATCTCGTGATATACATTGAGTAAGTTTGTGTAACTTACTCGTGCTTACTCATATCCTCGTTGTTCTCATCTTGTTTATGCTAAGTTGTTGGTGCACTTAGTGAGCCTAGTATATTTAGGATTTGTGCTTGAAAAGTATCCGCTTAGTTTATTTCCGCATTAGGATATAGCCAAATCCGTAAAAGATTTTAAAACGCCTATTCACCCCCCCTCTAGGCGACATCGTAGTCCTTTCCAGGGCAACGTGGTCGTGCAGGGTGGGAATCCGGCTGCCACCGCCGGGAAGGCCCGCGCTCCGGGCGCCAACGCCGCTGCGCGATCCCGGCCGGCGGCGGAGAAGGTCGGCAAGATCTCGGGCGTAAAGCGGAAGAAGATTCCGACTACAAAGAGGCCGGCTCCTTCATCCACTCCCTCCGCCCCGGCAGGAGGTTCCCCGGCGATGCCGCTCAACGGCGCTGCTTCCACCGCAAGCGAGGTGTTTGACGAAATGGCCGGAAGGTATGCCTCTTCGGTCCCTTCTATTTTCTTTGCTTTTCGCCATTTGCGGTAGCTCGTGACTTGTTTGTCCTCACTATAGCGGTGGTTCGAACAATGCCACTGCCGAGTTCGTGAACTTGTTGGACACCAACGCCGTTGACATCGATCAAGCCCCGTTCGCTGCATTCGATTACAATGAAACGGAGGGCTGCGTGGATGATCACGGTGGTGAAGAAGAATTGGAGGAGATAGATGAGGGGGCGTATGAGCAAGCGCAAGCAAGAAAAAGCCGGAGATCAAAGAACTACACGGTCTTGGAAGATCAAATCTTGATCAAGGCTTGGAGTGCGGTGTCTCTTGATGCTTGCACGGGTACGTCTCAAACCGCCAAGAGGTATTGGCAAAGGATCGAAGATCAATACTTCCGCATGATGGCAAAGTATCACAATAGGACTCCACGCACCTTTCGGTCACTCCAAGGGCGTTGGGATGTGATCATGCCTATTTGCAGCCGTTGGGCAGCTTGCTTGGAACAAGTACGCAATGCACCTCCAAGTGGAACCATGGAATCCGACTATGTGAGTTCGTTTTCACGTCCCAAGTTGTGCACATCATATTGCATCATTTGACTTTGTTCAAATTGTGTAGGACAAAATTGCCCAACAAAGATACAAAGACATGGAAGCTTCGGAAGGCAAATTCTTCAAACTAGAGCATTGTTGGGACTTGCTCAAAGAGTGCTAGAAGTGGAAGTTGATTGACAAAGAATCCCCACCGAAGAGAGGTTTACTTACAAACATGGATGAAGATGGCCCAAGAAACTTGAACAAGCCCGATGGTGACAAGAAGACTAAGGAGAAGATGAAGAGAGAGCACGAAGCATCGAGCTTGCGGGACAAGATTGATGCCATGGTGCAATCAAATGAGTTGATGTTAGCGAAGACGTTGGAGATAAAGAAGGAGTTGGCCGAGAAGAAGGCACGGGAGAAGCAAGAAAAATGGCAATTGCTCAAGGACGAGGGGCTGCGCAAAGCGGCCATTGAGGAGAGAAGAGCACGTGCCGCTGAAAACAAATCCATGTCCAAGTTGCTTGCCGAAGAGAACAAGATCATGACATTGAACCGCAATGACATGGACGACCTCACTAGAGAATGACATGATATAGCAAGAAGAGATATCTTGAAGAGGAGAATGCTTGCGTCGGCCAGTGCGTGTTACAGTGCCGGAGATGTTTCCTCAACGGGGTTTGGAACCAATGTCGCCGATGCGTTCAGTGCACCAACCGATGATTTTGGTGCCGGAGTTGGAACAAGTGCCGGAGGTGGACTCGGTGGTTGCGATGACCTCGATGGACTCGGTGGCGCGGAGTGAAGATCGACCAAGATGATGCCGGACGTGGTCGTCACTTTTGCAAGACCCCCTTTTGCATTTGTCCTACAAAGCTAAGCTTTTATTTGCGTGTGAACTGTGTTCTATTGTTTGAATTTGAACTCATTTGTCAGAATCGATGTCAAATTCGATAATTGGGCGTCTTCGGTTTGCGGGTCGACGCGGCGGTGCCCGAGCAGACCCCGCATAGCCGACCCGTAAAAGAGCATATTCACCGAATATCCTTTTTTACGGGTTCGTTTTGCGGGGTCTGAGTCTGACCGCGCCCGCGCCGACCCGCATATACCCTTTTCCGTGAACTGTAAAAGCCTTATGCGGGTCGGTGTTTTACGGGGTCTGCTAGAGTTGCTCTTAACCTGAACAATCTTGTTGGCAGACGCACTGTTGATATAATTCAACCTTATACAGTTATACTAGTTGGACAATGGTTCTACTAATGAAGCACATATATGCCACTGCCTGGGTTTCTTCTTATGGGCGATCTAGCAAAATTCACAGCTTTTGGCTAGCCAGGTAAGAGATTTTCAAACCATTCTACATACATCCAGGTACATATTAACAATTGCTCATAATGAAACGCTCTCATTTCATTACTACTAAGAACGTATGCTTAATCATAAGATAATGCTAGTGAAGCATCTACAAACACACAAAATGGGACAAATTCCAGAACACGTTATAACGACACCTCCTTTTCGAACAAAACGTTATAACGACACCTCTTGTGGATCCCTTATATTTGATGGGAAAAAGATTGGTTTAGGGGATTAAGGGGTATCTAGCAAATTCCCTAAAAATGGACCACCCCCCTCCAAACCTCCTCCCACTCGCTCACTTCTAGTCCAGCCACGGGAGTTCTTAGGAAAAGGCACCCCTCCCGATCGCTCACAACTTTCCCGCCCAACCCCAACGCCACCGCCCCTCACCCCGCCGCCGTCCTCAGCCCCGATGAATGGCGGAATGGATAGCCCCTACTCGTAGCACCCCTAGGCACCCTTGCCGGCGGGCGAATTCGACGATGCTAGCAGCGAAACAGTGGCACAAGGCAAGGACCTCATTAATAGTGGCTCGTCGCCTGCGGTTGTCTCCACTTGAGCCGTCGCGACCAGCCAACCACCCAAACGGGACCTTCAACCACCGGCCAAGGCCACCAACAACATGGTGGCGGCGACGAAGAAGGAGGCTGTAGATTCCCTGAAGCTTCCCCTTCGACTTCCCGCGGCGATGATTACTACTACACGACTTCTTGGAGCCGCGCCACCACCTCCTTCACCTTCAGCAACCGAGGACGACCTAGATTCAAACGAGACCATGAGTGTTGGGGATATTCCCCACGACCAAGACCCGGCTCATAAGGATAAGCCGCTCTGTGGTTTAAGTCATCTCTGGGTTTAAGTCGCCCTGACGTTAAGTCATCTCAGATCCTGACCCGGCAGACAGTTATGACCCGGCAGACAGTTTTGATACGGCAGACAGAGTCGCCTGGGGTTAAGAAGCCCAAGACGTTAAGAAGCCCATGGCGAGAAGTCAGAATAGTTTAAGTCTTAATCCGACTTGAACTCTACATGTAACCCGCCCCTTCAACTTATATAAGGAGGGGCGGGGCGCCCCAAGAGGGACAAGTTTTTACAAGAGGGACAAATCAATAGCTCTCGAGATAGAGGTAGCGAAAGAGCACCCATGTAACCGTGAGCATCACCATGATCAATATCAATGAAGGAGGATGTAGGTTTTTACCTCCACCGTGAGGGGCCGAACCTGGGTAAAACCTCGCATCTCTCGTCCCACTCAACCCCTCTCAAGCTACCACATAGATGCGTTGGCCTCACGACTAAGTCCTTTTTCACGAGGACATCTGCCGTGACAAATTCACGACAGTTGGCGCCCACCGTGGGGCCACGCACGATGGTGTTGAGTTCTTGGAGGGACCTCTCCCAAGAAGTTCGCAATTTTTCGAGTGAAGAAAGATTCAGCATGGAAGGATTCACATAAACTACAAGTTCATCAGTCAAGATCAAAGAAGCTTCCAGCGGCGGTATATACAAAATTGAGATCAAGAGGAATTAGGGTTACGCCGCCATCCTGCGACTTATTTGGTGGATTTCGAGTCGGCAAGATCAACAGATTTTCTTAAAAAAGGATGTATCCGGTCAACCGCTGCCATCACGTGTGCCTGCACTGTTACTGTTTCAGCTCCAAAACAGAGAACACGAAGTCAAGTCAAAAAGAGTCACGACCCGGAGATGGATTGGGGCTCCGACGACTCCACGAACGAGTCGCCGCCTGGTCTCCGCCGCGGTTGAGCCGCCTTGGCCGGCCTGCTTCAAGCCGCCACTGCCCGCCTTGAACAGCCCGGGTCGTTGCGTTTTCACGTCGGCCTCCGAGTCGCCGGTTTCACCGCGTGAGCCGCCGCCCACGAGCCGGCCTTCCCTGGTTGAGAGTTGCCAGGCCCCGCTGTGCCAAATTGCTGCCTCCGAGCTGCCCAGCTTCGCGCTGACCCGCCCTACCTCCACTGCCAAGTCTCCGCCGCGGCCTCAAACCGGCTCCGAATCGCTTCCGATTTGGACCGTCTCCGCAAGTCGCCGCTTCCACGCCGCAAGCCGCCGCTGGCCAAGTCGCTGCAGCCGCCTCGCTGGGAGTTTCTACATCTCCGACACGAGCCGCCCCGCTGCCTTTGCCGACGCGCCACACGCCGTTGCGGGCCCTCGCGCTGAGCCGCCGCTGCGACCGCTTCCGGGTTGCCCTGGCCCTGCCTCTGCCACGGGACTCCTCGGCCTTCACTGCCGCTAAGCCGCCGCGACCGCCCAGTGGCCTTCGCCGCTGCAAACCTCCCGCGAACCGAGCCGGCTGTCACGCGACCTCGCCTCGCCTCCATGAGCCGCCGTCCGCCTCTGATTCTGTGGGCTGCCGCGGTCGCCGTCGTCTGAGCCTCGGTCGCCTCCACCTCTTGAGCCGCCGCCGGGTCAAGTGGCTTTCGCTGCGCCCCGACCTGCCCGTCGTCTCCACGAGCCGCCCAGCCGACTCCGCTGCTGGGGCCCAATGCTGCGAGCCCGCTGTATCAAAGTCGCCGTCGCTGGGCCGCGACCCGGACCCTGCCGTCGCTGCTTGAGCAGCCGCCGCCTGAGAGCCGCCCTCACCGGAGCACTGAGCCGCCACTGCGGCCGCAGCTCCGTTTCGAGCCTTCAGCCGCCGGTGCATCGTCGAGCTGCCGGCGCCTCGTCGGCTTCCTGCCGCCACGCCTCTCCTCGCCGGGGTCAAGCCGCCGTTTCGCTGCGGCCCCGACGGCCGCGCCGGGTCACCCCCACAGCGCCTCCCCCGCTGCAAGCCGCCGCCGAGCCTCGGCTCCGGCCTCTGCGGTGAGCCACACCGACCACGTTGATTCGTCTCCGCCGTGTGGCTCCTCTACCGCGGATGCCTCCGGGTCGTGTGGTCGCAACATCACCGCAAGCCGCCCTCACCTTGCGACGGCCCGTTCGCTTCTGCCGCGTCGGCCTTCACTGCTGCATCGACCCTGTTTCCGAGCCACTGCGAACCGCCGCTTGTTGCCGCCTCCGCCAGCACCCAATTCGCCTCCACCACCATGGCTCTGACTCGCTCTCTTCCACTGCCGCAAGTCGCCGCGGCTTCAGGCCCGGCCTCGCGTCGTTTCGTCGCGCCTCTTGCGCACCTCCACCGTCCGCGTTTCAAGGCTGGCCGCCTCCGCCGTTTCAACTTTGAGCCGCCGCAGTGCCTCGGGCTGGCTCCAAGCCGGCATTTCCGCCTTCGGCTGCCGCGTGTTTCGCCAAGTCGCCGTAGTCTGCGTTGAATCGCCCTCGCCGGAACACCCCGAGCACTGCCGTCATTGCTTGCAAACCACCGCGTTGCTGCCTCTGCCGCCTAGCTGCCGGAGCGCGTTCCCGAGCAGTTGCTCAAACTCACCACCTCCAAAGGCGCCTGCCCGAGCCACCTCGCCTCTGCTGCGCTTGTTTCCAACTTGCCGCTGTGGCTGGCGTTGAGCCGCCCGCACTGCTCCGCCCCGCGGGCTCGCACACACCTCTCCTTCCTCTCCCGCGCGTACCCTGCTGGCAGTGCCGCTCCTCCGCCTCGAGTCGGCCCGCGGTAACCTCGCGACGAGGCGCCAGGTCCAGCTGCTGCCTGTGAGTCGCCCTCGCCCGTGTCAAGACGCAGCTTGCGCGGCCTCGCCGAGCCGCGGCCCTTGCTTCCGCCACTGAAGCTGCGGCCATGCCTCATGCCGCTCCTTCCGTTCCAAGCTATCGCTTCGAGCCGCCCCTACCCTCGCCTCTGAGCCCGTCGGCATGAGCCGGCTTTGAGTGCTCCTGCTGCAGCCTTTGCGAGGACAAAAAAAAACGGAAGCAGAGAAGGCTGCATACCCAAGTCGCCCACAGCACCGCTGTCGTCACATGGGCTGGTAGTCACTGCCATCTAAACCTTTTTCCTATATACAGAAAGTTCAACGCACAAGGGCCTAGCAAAAGCAACGGAGGAGAGAGCAGCCCACTTCGCGAGAAGATTGGGCATCCAGCCGACCGAGTGTGCGGCAATTAGCACTATGTGGATCAAAGCACAAAATATGGGTTTGCAGAAAGAGACTCGCTAAACCTCGTGTGAGGAATTAAAGGAAAGGAGGAAAAGAGGGTCATCCCACGTGAAGCATTAGACTATACTAGGAGAACGCCCGTGCGTTGCTACGGGCTACAATACAATGAATATAAATAAATTAAACAAATGATTAAAGTTGTCCTCAAGGTCGAAGCTCATTTCTCCCTCGTATATTTGAGCATGTTTGGACATCAAACGGCCGGCCGGTAGGCTCTCCAAAATTCAGCTGTGTGGACAATTGCTGCAACATAGCTAACACTTTATTTGCAATCAACCACTCTCTTCCCATAGCATCCTTTCTTCCTGTCATTGTAGCCCAATAGTTGAGCTCCCTCCATAGTCACACATCCCCTCGCACCGCCAACCCGTCAACCACGTTGGGGGACACCCGAAGACAACTGACCTTATCGTCGCCCTTTCGCTAGGAGTGACAAAGAGCGAGGCATAAACATACACACACATAAGTTAATTCATTATTTCATTAATTGATTACTTAATATGATGTCTTGTATCCTCTACATGGACAAAAAATACAACAAAAATATTATCTTCATTCTACAGAATGAAATTGAAAACTTGTGAACAAAATCACAAATAAGTGTTGAAAAGTATGAAAACATGAGGATCCTTAAATTGGTGATACGATTTACATGATACTCACTCCTTCCATATACATAGGTCCCCTATCAAAATACTGAGAAAAAAGATAAGTGATTAATGCCCGTCTCATGGGCCTCTCATACTTGGACAGACGATGTAAATGAAATCCATATATTAGCTAAATTATAAGGTGCTTCCAATCAAAATAAAACATTTATAAGGGAAGGGGCTACTACAACTTGTACAGTCCTGAGCCACCACGCAGCTAACACACTCATTGTCCAGTGTATGCAAGTCATCTCTTCCTCTCCCCATCACAAGTGACATGTTCAAACTCCAGAGACGATGGATTGGATCCTTCAATGCGAAGACACCAAATTTTGAGCTCCAAGGTGCAACCTTGCAACCTTCGTGGCCAGAGAGGCCAGATATAGTGCACTTTTGAGAACGAGAAACATTCACATGATGTGGTATATTGGCCAAGGTAGCATACTATCAAATTTTGATCCGATTATATTTTTATTCCTCTCATAACATAGAGATTGACAAGATATGGTGATTATCACTTGAGAATATATACCAGCAACAAAAACATCCACAAAATATAAACACATATCACTTTTAAAAAGGTAAAACTTTGAGACACAGCAAAACATTATATGCCTAGATGTAAAAAATGACAAAAGGAGAATAGGAATAAATATGAGGACGTGGAGTATTTGAACCCGAGCTCACATGCTCCTTGATGAACAGTAAAATCCGAAAACACAGTAAAAAAAATAAAATAAAACTGATTTTTTTTAAACATTTATGAAAGTTTTAACTTCTTGCAGATGTTTTTGATGAAATGACATTCGTGTAGGTCTGGGCAAAAAAAAATCGACGCTCCAAAAAATTTGTTCTCGGAAGCATTTTTGAGCATCGATTTTTTTCTTTTTGTCCAGACCTCCACAAATGTTATTTCATCACGAAAATTTGTAGGAAGTTAAAACTTTCATTGATGTTTAAATCCAGAATTTTTTGAATTCTTTTACCATTTTTTTGGATTGTACTGTTCATCAAGGAGCTTGTGAGCTCGGGATCAAAAGAGCACTTTCGTAAATATGAGTGGAATTAAATAGAGCTAAGAGCTAATAGCTTATGTACATCTGGAGAAGCCAATATTGTAAGTTTAGTGCAAGGAAGTTTCTGAAGAAAATGAAGTTACTTAGTAAAAATGATATCTTTTTACATCATGCCGTCCAACCCCCTAACACTCATTATCATGGCTCATCCATATCTTTCGGTTTCAACAGAATAAAGTTACCGCTAATTAGAAGCTCGCCATCTTCCCTGAACATTGCATTGTAATTTCTAGATTGAAATACCTATGAGTTTGCCATTTCTTATGATAAATGTAAATTCTTAATACTGAATGATAATTTTGTTCATAATTCTGCATTAAGTTTCTAAACCAGAATTTTGCATACATACACAAAAATACAAAATAGTTATGTAAAATTCTGTTAAGTGACAAAACATGGTAAAATATGGAAGATCGTAGAACCTGAAGTACATGATTGGAGATAATTCAAGTGTTTATAGCCAACAATTCTGAACATGTACACACACTGCTGAACTGATAGGAAGCAAAACTCACCGGTGGTCTAAGACTTCTTGTCAGCAGGCACATCTCCTCTTCGCTTGAACGGCCTTCGGCATTGCCAAAGCAATAACCTCCAACTCATTGGCATCAAGCTCAACCACCTTGCCCATAACCTTCCCACGGTTTGGTACGACCTAGTGAGACCAGCTTAGGATTTTGTACAACTAAAATCATTAAGTGGACAGTTGATCAAGCACAAACATAGACATGGAGAGAGAAGAATAAAAATTCTAATATAGTCACCTCATTGTACCAATCATCGTCTTCGTATTGTCCGCAATGAACATTTGTTTCACCGGGAAGTGGACCCCCAAATCTATTGGCTTGTCTGTCATGAACCCTCGCCACGGATGGATTGCAAGCTATAAGTTTAAGTTTTCAAAAAGGAAATGTCATGAGACCATTGCCCATCAGATCTTCATTGCACCACAGTGAACACATGAGAAGCATCGAACTCACAATGGACTTGCGTGGTTGGTCCATGCATTCGTGGTGGGCTGCTTCTTGGGTCCTCTGATGATAACATTCCCAGACAACTCCTCTGCGTCCTCCAGCATGGTTGGCCACATGCCCCTCTCGAGGTCTAGAGAGCCATGTCCAGTTGTTTTTCTTTCACAATGAAGTATTAAGGTTGGCCTTCAGGCTGTGGGTAGAAAAATCTATATTAATTGTTAAAAATGCAAAGAAATCATAAATATGATTCATGCATAGACACCTTGCTGGAGAGGACAATCTGACAGAGATGGAAAAGAGGTGTGAAGGAGGGATTCTCCTGGCTGTCATTTTCATCGCCAAGGGTGCTAGTACAGGGAGGATATGGCGGAGGTACTCGTGCGCACCGCAGGTGACCATCCCCGACCGGCCATGAATCATCTCCTCGCGGTGTGATGGAACTGGCCATCCCCGACCGGCCATGAATCGTCCTCGCAGGTGATCGTCCACGACCAGCCATGGATCATCCTCGTAGTGCGATGGAACTAACCATATACGAATGAATTGAAGTAGCTAGAAAATAAAACTAAAGTTATTTTTAAAAGAACTAATAATAAGTAAGAAGAATGGTGTCAAGGGAGGGAGGCTGGATCTAACGTGCAGCGGCGGACTGATCATTATGTATATACTTTGGCTATGTTAAACAGTAGAAATATTTAAACGTTTGACCAATTTTTGCCGTGTTAAACAGTACATAAATATGACATATGAGCATGTGTGGCGGACTGCTCACTATGTATATATTTTGGCTGTTCAGCATTGAGAAGATGACACTGATCCAAAATGATTATATCAATTTAGCATCATTTGTTCAGATGATGCGGAAATATTGTGAGTATAGAAATAAGACAGATGTGACATATAGTACACTAAATGACGCCTTGAATTTCATAAAATTCTGTTGGCCAACTAATCAACAACGAAATTCTAAAATCAACCAAGAATTCTACCCTGCACTCAAATCTTCAGTTGACCAAATGATATATATCAAGATGAGAATAATGTACCATGATGCAAAAAAAAAAGATGGAACCAATATGCTACAGGAAGTTACTGAAACAACAAAGCAAACATGAATTATATCACCTAGAGTGGTCATCAACAGTGGCAGCAGATTTTCCTTCAGCGCACTTGGTAATATAGCAGGCAATCTAGACACTCCATGATTAGTTTCCAAATCCATAATTTCAATGAGAAAAAACAAGAATGGATGCTACAAAATGTATCCATATCTACCTATGGGCAGGCTCATGGGTACTGCAGATTGTGTAAAAAAAATCATACTCTCTCCCTGTATTAATTAGTATGTTATTTCTATAAGCAAATTAGGCAGCGGCAGTGCCTCAATAAGAATAATTATGCCATTCAAAAATAGTAATAATAATCATTATACAGGACACAAGGGCATACATGGCAGCATGCAAATCAGGGCTCACAAGATTCAGAGATATACATACCAAGAAAAAGACAAAGAAAAGCTGAAGAATCACACCTGCATTAGTACATCGTCCCGAGCACGACATAGATAGACGAACACCCTTGAGGTCGGGGCAGAGCGAGAATCCTACCAGGCCAGAGGCGTGCTCCAAATCAGGGACGCATGCGTGCATACTGACACCTCCACAAGCTTGTCCGTGCAACCGCAGCTTCATTCGCTCTGGCAACTGCTCGGATCGACGCAGCTGCGCAGCCGCTGCTCCATCCCCTCGCCGCTGCTTGGGTTGTCGTGGCCTCTCCTCTTTACCTCCGCTCCTCAACTTGTGCACCGCATTTGCCACCTGGTCTGGCCGCCCCCGCCGACCCGGGATCGTTCCAAGGCAATATAAAATCTATAGCGTCAGAAGTTAACAAAAAAACAAATTCAAAGAACGAACCTGGAGACATACCACATGAAACCTACAGTCAACTAAAACAAATGTACATCCTGGACTAAATCTTGTTGAAGAATTCAATCTGAGATTGAAACACCAAGATATTCTTAAAATCAGATGTACATCCTTGGGCAACAGAAGATCCCATCTCCCAATCACCGTGTTGTGTGCTAGGTTGATTCAACTCACCTTGCGGCGATCCCATCGGCAACGACGAACTCATCGGCGGCACGTGGCGGTTTGTAGGGGCAGATGGCGTGCATGGGCGGCGGCGGCGCATGGAGGCGTGGAGGGCAGACCACGCGCGTGGGGCGGCGGCGTGCGTGGGTCGGCGGCACCTGGATGGCCGGGGCCAGGGCGGCGATGGAGGACCTCGTGCGGCGGCGTCCCGACGGCGGCGGCGCCTCCTCTAACAACTCGGCAGCGGCTTCTCTGGCACCTCAGCGCCGGCAAAGGGATTCGCGACGTAGCGAATAGATCGGCGGCGGCGAAAGGATCGGCGATGGCGGCGAGCGGTTGGGCGGTGAGGAGGAGCAGCAGGTGGCGCCACGCCGCGCCGCCGCCGCCGACACGGTGGAGGACGGCGACCGGAGATCGGGCCGAGGGCGACGCCAGAGAAGAGCACAACCCTAGAGCGGGGTGTATAGGGTTCGTTGTATTCGACAGGATCCGTCGCCAGGACTGGCGCAGGAGGTAGCGAGCGTCCGGTTAATTTTCGTAGGTTTATTTTCGTAGATTTTTTAACAGGACGAAAATAAACCGGCATTGGTGGGACGAAATTTAACCGTCGAAGACTACCAACTGAGACATTAGGAGTAGAGATTAAAAAACACTGTAGTAGCAGTATTACATTCAAAGTACTGCTACAAGTATTGCATCAGTCCAAAAAGCAGCATGGAGCACTACCACTACTACGTGCAAGGATTCTACGTACAGTCATTCAAAGACATCAGGTGATATCTGTCTAAGTTTATTTTATTAGTACATATTGTTTTTGTCAAAAAAAAACAATTACTCTTGTCTATGTATTTTTATACACAGGGCAGTTGTTCCATATTCATGGCAGACACTGCAAGATCATCTGTCATCCAAATACATCAGGACAATTATTCACTCCAAAGTGGCGTTGTACTGTTGATATGGAGCACATGACAGTATCATTCTGCACTGACGTCTGTCCTTGCCGTGCCACTCAATAGAAGCACCCAAGTTGCCGTCCTTGTGGACCAATCTATATCAACATATCGGGGTCATACCTGCTCATGCTAGCTGCCCAATGGACATGTGCAAGCCGCCGCCCCGCGGTCCGGTCTATTCCAACAACTCTGGAGCAAATCATAATATATTATCAAGTCTCCGCCTGCACCGGATGGCTCAATGGACAGGCGCACAAGTCGCTGCCACTGTGGTTTGTTTAAAACCAGGTAGGATGAACCATCGGCCGGATTACTGACACAACTCATACGGGATCATTTATAACCCGCTGAGGTCAACCTCAACTTTCTGTGGATTCACATCGCTTATCAACGCCAAGGATATACAATGAGTGTTGTGAAGATCATCAACTCGCCACCTTGCCTTCATCTTCAACATATTACAGCGTTTTGCTGTTCAACTATATGACGGTTGATACATCTCCAACGTATCTATAATTTTTTTATTGTTCCATGCTATTATATTATCTGTGTTGGATGTTTTATATGCATTAATATGCTATTTTATATTATTTTTGGGACTAACCTATTAACCTAGAGCCCAGTGCCAGTTCCTGTATTTTCCCTGTTTTTGAGTTTCGCGGAAAAGGAATACCAAACGGAATAAAACTTTCGCGATGATCTTTCTTGGACCAAAAGAAAACCAGAGGATTTGGAGTGCAAGTCAGAGAAGCCACGAGGCGGCTACAAGGACGGGGAGCGCGCCCCCTTGTGGGCCCCTCGTGCGTCTCCTGACCTAATTCTTTCGCCTATATATACTCTTATATGCCCAAACCACCAGAGGCATCCACGAAAAGACTTTTCCACCACCGCAACCTTCTGTACCCGTGAGATCCCATCTAGGGACCTTTTTGGGCGTCCTGCCGGAGGGGGATTCGATCACGGAGGGCTTCTACATCAACACCATTGCCCTTCCGATGAAGCGTGAGTAGTTTACCTCAGACCTACGGGTCCATAGCTAGTAGCTAGATGGCTTCTTCTCTCTCTTTGATTCTCAATACCACGTTCTCCTCGATGTTCTTGGAGATCTATTCGATGTAATACTTTTTTGCGGTGTGTTTGCCGAGATCCGATGAATTGTGGATTTATGATCAGCTTATCTATGAATATTATTTGAATCTTCTCTGAATTCTTTTATGCATGATTTGATATCTTTGCAAGTCTCTTCGAACCATCGATTTGGTTTGGCCAACTAGATTGGTTTTTCTTGCAATGGGAGAAGTGCTTAGCTTTGGGTTCAATCTTGCGGTGTCATTTCCAGTGACAGTAGGGGCAGCAAGGCATGTATTGTATTATTGCCATCGAGGATAAAAAGATGGGGTTTTCATCATATTGCTTGAGTTAATTCCTCTACATCATGTCATCTTTCTTAATGCGTTACTATGTTCTTCATGAACTTAATACTCTAGATGCAGGCAGGAGTCGGTTGATGTGTGGAGTAATAGTAGTAGATGCAGAATCGTTTCAGTCTACTTGACACGGACGTGATGCCTATATTCATGATCATTACCTTAGATATCGTCATAACTTTGCGCTTTTCTATCAATTGCTCGGCAGTAATTTGTTCACCCATCGCATTATTTTCTATCTTGAGAGAAGCCTCTAGTGAAACATATGGCCCTCGGGTCTATTTTTCATCATATTACTTTCCGATCTACTATTTTGTAATCTTTTATTTTCAGATCTATAAACCAAAAAACCCAAAAATATTTACTTTATCTTTTGTTTAGTTTTATCTATCTCTATCAGATCTCACTTTTGCAAATAACCGTGAAGGGATTGACAACCCCTTTATCGCGTTGGGTGCAAGTTTGGTGTTTGTTTGTGCAGGTATTCGGTGACTTACGTGTTGTCTCCTACTGGATTGATACCTTGGTTCTCAAAACTGAGGGAAATACTTACTCTACTTTGCTGCATCACCCTTTCCTCTTCAAGGAAAAAACCAACGCAAGCTCAAGAAGTAGCAACGGTTTATATCACGGTCAAGTATGGAGAATCTCAAGCCAACTCCTCGAGTCGTCTTAAGACTCGGGGGCTACACAGTCTTGACTTGGCAAAGTTGGCTGATTTCAGCAATTTCAAGAATCCCGGGTTATTTCAAGTGACCCACCGTACTCTTGATAGTCAATCTATATGACACTGAACTGTCAAGACCTGGTTATGATTTACATCGCTTGTCAGTCAATCTATATGACACTGAACTGGCAAGAGCCGATTTATGATTAAAGTCTCTTGGCAGTCAATCTATATGACACTGAACTGCCAACAGGCCGACTACGATTTACATCACTTGTCAGTCAATCTATATGGCACTGAACTGACAAGGGCCGTTTTTTCAAGTCTCTTGACAATCAATCTATATGACACTGAACTGTCAAGAGCCGGCTACGATTCACATCACTTGTCAGTCAATCTATATGACACTGAACTGACAAGGGCCGTTTTTTCAAGTCTCTTGACAGTCAATCTATATGACACTGAACTGTCAAGAGCCGGCTACGATTCACATCACTTGTCAGTCAATCTATATGACACTGAACTGACAAGGGCCGTTTTTTCAAGTCTCTTGACAGTCAATCTATATGACACTGAACTGACAAGGGCCGTTTTTTCAAGTCTCTTGACAGTCAATCTATATGACACTGAACTGTCAAGAGCCGGCTTACGATTTACATCGCTTGTCAGTCAATCTATATGACACTGAACTGACAAGGGCCGTTTTTCCAATCTCTTGACAGTCAATCTATAAGACACTGAACTGGTCAAGAGTTGGCTTCATGGCTTACCGTACTCTTGACAGTCAATCTATAAGACATTGAACTAGTCAAGGGTCAGCTTTTTATACTCTGTTATCATACATATACATCATCATACATTGCATCATCATAGCATGCATCATATATGCATGAATATACTGGTTTATATTGCAGGAGCCGGTTTTCAAATCGGGTTATATTATTCAAATCTTTAATAGCCAACATGGCTGGATTTTTTATTATGGTTATCAATAACCAGTATTATGATTGAGGTTTTCAAAACCGCTTCAAAACAATGGCTATTGTTTCTTCATCCAAGAGTACCGGTTCACAACAGGGAGCATGGTTCAATATTGATATGCAAAGGCTTTCAGCAAACATCATCCCGATAATGGATATGGTTTTATTTAGTCCCGAGTCGCTGCAGGCATACGACCTGGCACTTGGGGGCTACATTATTCAAATCAAGATTACATCGAGTATGCAAGTCCCATGTCACTGCAAGCATGCACCATGGCACTTGGGGGCTAATGCAAGTTGCTTTTCAAATCATCACATTGATAACAGACTCGGTTATTTCAGAAAGATGAGCTAGCCTTATATCCTTTTTTCTAAAGTCCCAGCCCAGTATTGTTTTACTAAGTCGGCCCTTGGGGGCTACACTAGGTGAAGTTTTATAAGTATAAGACTATTATAAAGTCCATGATTGCTGCAGGCAAGACAACCAGGTACTTGGGGGCTACACATGTGAAGTACAAAATAATCAGTTTATGATTGTTGACTGAGATGAGCAACCCGGACTTCTCCAAGGTTGTAATATTTATATTGAAGCAAGTCTTAAAGCTATCACTACGTTTCCCCCTTAAGACTTGGGGGCTACAAGTAATATGGATATGAGGAAGGTATGCCTTCAAATTTTCAGTTATGAGTGAACCAGGTCTCATATTTTTTTATGAAGAAGTTTGCAAAGGTTATCTCCTCCGGGCTATCCAGACAACTTAACATCATACAGATTTTTTATCGAAGTCAGAAGTATTGAAAGTTGGCACAACATCAGACAAATTTTATCAAGCCAAGGCGGTTGAAGATAATAAAGGTTAAATTTTCTACAAGGAGCCAACGTCAGTTTATTGATATGATAGAGATTCAGAATTTTCAGGAGCTGGTCAACTGATATTTTTTGAGTGAGCCGGTCCTTTTACATATTCTTATTTTAAGAGTTTAGCATGAATAAATTCAAAGCTATACTGGGGGCTAATGTTGGGGATATTCCCCACGACCAAGACCCGGCTCATAAGGATAAGCCGCTCTGTGGTTTAAGTCATCTCTGGGTTTAAGTCGCCCTGACGTTAAGTCATCTCAGATCCTGACCCGACAGACAGTTATGATCCGGCAGATAGTTATGACCCGGCAGACAGTTATGATCCGGCAGACAGAGTCGCCTAGGGTTAAGAAGCCCAAGACGTTAAGAAGCCCACGGCGAGAAGTCAGAATAGTTTAAGTCTTAATCCGACTTGGACTCTACATGTAACCCGCCCCTTCAACTTATATAAGGAGGGGCGGGGCGCCCCAAGAGGGACAAGTTTTTACAAGTTAAGAGAGACAAGTCAATAGCTCTCGAGATAGAGGTAGCGAAAGAGCACCCATGTAACCGTGAGCATCACCATGATCAATATCAATGAAGGAGGATGTAGGCTTTTACCTCCACCGTGAGGGGCCGAACCTGGGTAAAACCTCGCGTCTCTCGTCCCACTCAACCCCTCTCAAGCTACCACATAGATGCGTTGGCCTCACGACTAAGTCCTTTTTCACGAGGACATCTGCCGTGACAAATCCACGACAATGAGTGAGGCCGACATGCTTGAGGATATGCCGGCAAGGTATCTTTTTTCCCTTTTCCTTTTTGGTTTGCAATTGCCCGAGAGAATGATGTATGATTTGATATTGATTGCTAGGTTCTTTCTTTACATTTTGTAGTGAGCAATTGCATGATTACGCCACCTCTTTTCATGGAAGAGTTGGATGTAAGCCATCCACTTGGCCTCGACAATATTGCCATGTCAATGCCATATACCCAAAACAAGAAATGCCAAGGTGGTGGATGAGATCAAGGAGAGTCAAGTAAACAAGAAGAGGATTAGGTCATGCAACTACAAGATCGACGAAGACAAATGTTTGTGTGAAGCTTTGGTCAACATCTCCCTTAATGCCACAAACAAAGGAGAAATTTTAGCAAAGGACCAAGGAGTACTACAATAATTATGTGACCATTCCCTGCAACCGCACAATCTGGTCTCTCACTCATCGTTGGACTTTGATCCAAGACCAATCCAACCGGTGGGCC
This sequence comes from Thinopyrum elongatum, assembly GCA_011799875.1. Taxonomy (NCBI): domain Eukaryota; kingdom Viridiplantae; phylum Streptophyta; class Magnoliopsida; order Poales; family Poaceae; genus Thinopyrum; species Thinopyrum elongatum. Next base: position 133,294,391 of record CM022303.1, read on the forward strand.
GGATGTGCTGAGCAAATCAACCTTGCGCCACCAAGTGGAGTGACCGTCATGAAATCTCCTTACAGAGAAAGGAACAAGAGAAAGTGCTCTAAACCATTTACTTTGCATCATTGCCGCTCGAAGCTTGATGGACATGAGAAGTGGACAAGAACAAAATTTGATACCACACCAAAGAGGCAAAGGCTCAACACCAATGTTGTTGATGATGACTTGGTAGAGAACCGAACCACTCATGTGCATCCGGATGGATCAAAATATGCAAAGCATGCCAAGAAGAATGGTGGTGTTGGAGCATACAAAGAACAATTGATTGTAATGGTGGAGGTGAAAGGGCATTGGCAGCCGAACGAAAGAAGGAGAAGATGACTTGTTTCTATGAGATTAAGCTGATGAAGGAGGAGAAGTGCAAGGCAAAGGCGATGGTCGGGGATAGAAAGGTGCTAACGGATGACAAAATACTTGAATTAGAGACCTAGGAAAGGAAGAAGAAGACCGAGATCGAGGAGCAAAATCTTGCAACAGTGGCCGAGGAGCAAAGGAGCAAAAGGGTGGCCAAGGAACGTGCTATTATGTAGATGGATCTTAGCAAGATGGACGAGAAGGCGAGATAATATTGGGAGGTCATTCATGGGGACATCTTGGCTAAGATGTGTGGTGTCGACAATAGTGTTGCCGACGATGACGGTGCGAGTGCACGAGGCCCATTTGAACTATGATGGTTTTTGGTCCACCATGTGTTGGTGTTATGTTTTGGAATAAACTTATTCATTATGTGCCTTTGGGCACAGATTATGGCTATGTTTAATTTTTGAGACATGTGTTTTTATTAACTCAAAATGAAGCATGAAGGGGATACAAAACATCATGTGCATACATCCGACCTCTGGATAGTTAAGATGCACACATCCAACACGAATGCGCACACACACAAAGGATCAACCCAGCTAATAGCAAAGCCATAAAAGACCATCACTATGCCTAGGCGGATCAAAAATAAAAATAAAAGGAACAACATTGACCTCGTCGAGCAGTTGCCACCATTGAAAATGATGCAAGCACATGTGGTCCAGACGTGATATATGTAAACCATGCACACAGCCATAAAAGACCATCACTATGCCTAGGCGGATCAAAAATAACAATAAAAGGAACAACATTGACCTCGTCGAGCAGTTGCCACCATTGAAAATGATGCAAGCACATGTGGTCCAGACGTGATATATATAAACCATACACACAGCCATAAAAGACCATCACTATGCCTAGGCGGATCAAAAATAAAAATAAAAGGAACAACATTGACCTCGTCGAGCAGTTGCCACCATTGAAAATGATGCAAGCACATGTGGTCCAGACGTGATATATGTAAACCATGCACACACCAAGCAAATAGCTAGTCATAAAGCTATTGATCGCATGCCAAGAGAAGATGCCACCACCGAAATCCCACCTCGAAGACAATTCGGTAATCCTGCGCTTTCGTCGCCGGTGTCTGTCAATGGTAAATTTGGCCACCCCAAACAATACACCATGAGCTGTCACTATCCCGCCAAGGCAGCGACTATCACCTACAAATTGCGATGCACCATATTTGTAACTTGACGTCTCAATGAAGGATTACCGCCACCCGCCGCCACGCTATGCCTTAGGCACGCAAAACAGGGCACACCGACGAGACATGGATGCGTTCGCCGTCGTGCGAGTGCGAACATGCCATCATCCACTGCCCCCCTAACCAATGCAACTCCAGAACAATGCTCTCAAGAGAGAAAAATGGCACCTTTGACGTCATTGTTCTGATCCAATTCACTTGAACCTAGGGTTTCCCTAGATCAGCAGGCAGGTAGGTGAGGACGACATCGACGACACGTTCAACAAGGTATGTGGCGCCCAAAGGCGTCGCCATCGTCAGCTCGACAAAAATCCAAGCACAACTTTCGCTGTCCATCTCAGTGCAGGCGAACAATCTGTCTCATAGCGCGCCGACTAGCATGGAACCACACAAAAGGCCATGGCAGCCCAACCGGCGCTCGTGTCCAGATCAATGGCACCCTAGGCCAATCCGACCGAATCCATCCTGCCCACACCGCACCTCATCGAAAGCGGCAACAGGCAATCGCAACCTTCGAGGAGGACGACCACGCTGCAGAGGAGGGCAATGCACCACCACACACGCCTCGAACAAGTCACCCCGGCTAGACAGTCCCGCGAAGATCCGCAACATGCATCCAAGCGTGTATCGGACGCCGACGCACTACACAGGTTGCAGATCCAGAGCAGCCCACCGGGACGGATCTACGAGGGCATCCACCAAGAACCATGCAGGAAAGACAAGAGGGCCTGATCCGTGCGAGGGACACATGTCGCGTGGTTTTGTTTGATGGATTGGGCAAACTTCATTATACTCGTAACTGAATTATGATGTGGTGCATTTGAATTGTCTATGTTTGTTTTTAAATATGGTCAATTTGTTTCAATTTGCATACATGTAGTGTTGGAACACAACACAAATTTTGAAACAGTGAACATTTCTTAAAATTCTGAAACATTTTTTGAATTTTTGAGCAAAATTTTCAAAATTAGATCATTTTTAAAAAAATGTCTGAACGTTAATTGAATTTGTGAACATTTTTTTAATCAGGATCATTTTCAAAATTTTAAACTGCGAACATTTTTTAAAATTTTGAACAATTTTATAAAGGGAACCTTTTTTGTAATACCTAACAAAATATTGAAAACTACGAACATTTTTTGAAACATAAATTTGAAAAATAAAAATAAATCAAAAGTCAAAAGAATAAAAAGAAACAGGAAAAGGAAAAAATAAGAAAAATAAAAATAAATACAAAAAAGTAAAAGAAAAGTCAGTAAAAAAATGTTCAGGAACCTTCTGGAAGGTTTTCAAACTGGCCAGGAAAAAGGTTACTAAAACCGGCGTCCAGTGCACGTTCTTTATTCACTAAATAGGTCGGCCCAATCCATTTCGATCGGTCGCTAGGCTGTTCGAAATAGCGGCAATCTGCCTGTAACACTGGGCCGTGGAAGTATTGCTGCCGTGGTGTTCTGACCGGGGCTAATGTCCAAACGAACGGGAGGCATAGGCTGGTTGCCCGAGTGCAGCGGGGACTCTCTTGGTTCTTTGGTTTAGTACCACCTCGCTGGTGGAGAGCAGGGAGGCGGTCGAGGAAGCTATAAGAAGAGGGGCAGGGCATCATCACAAATCATACCTTTCTCGGCCTTTTGGCTAAGATCAAGTGTAGTATCTGTTCTTATCAGTTTAATATCTGATATGTGGGCCATGTGCTCACAACGATATTAAATTTATTTTTTATGGGGGAGGGTCCACCACAGTGGCTTGCCACTGGGGCTCTCAGGTGTCGCCTGGGCGTTGCACTATAGCCCAGGCAGGCGCACCCCAACCAAAACTAATTTGAAAGTTTAAATTTCCCTAGGAAAATCTTCATATTCTTGCTGGTACTAATTCAAACCCAACGTGTTGCAACTAAATCGCCATTCTGGCAATCGTTGAATTTCTGCACTTGGCATAGCTATGATGCAGCTATGCTAGCATACCACCCGCTATCGTTTCGCTCGCTGGCTCTATTTTCTGAATAAAAACTGTTGGGGAATGGCTGTACCTTCTATTCTGCAGGGAAATTCACCAGTGGCTACAGGGATTCGAGGATCACTTTGTACACTATATTCCTTGTCTCCCACTTGTGTCAGTTTCGGTTACAGGTACCCTTTTGTTAAGGTCGTACGACGGTGTAGCAGTGTAAATGGCCACTTACAGCCCTGTGAACTCAGAACAATCCAAGGAGTGTAAAATGGCCACTTACGACCCGGTGAACTCAGGACAATCCAAGGAATACAGACATCCCTTCCAGCACTGAGTCCACCCAGGCTTGTGATTAGCAAGCGGAGTTCAGTTGCATAACCGAAACAGTGGTCGGATTAATTTTCCGGACCAGCATGATGGGTACACCAAGCTTTAAGCCAATCTTGTGATGTGGAAAATTATCAATGACGGTAGAGTGTAGAAAATCTAGAGGATGCAGTAGGTAGACATCACCGGCCGTTCTTGAAATAGTGTCACAACTAAAGTGTTCTCTAGGGTTGTGTACTGGAACCAGAGGTGTTTAAAGAGTAACCTTCTTGGCAAAGGACTTACAGCTCGAAAAGATAAGATCGAGTGTGCAAGGATATTGAGACGCAGATTGGGCAAGTGGTGTGGTGACAAGATAATCAAACCTCAGGGTACTAACATCTTTGTGGGAAAATTAAATAGCTCGGTCTACTACACAGGCAGAGCATAGAGCAATTGAATTGAGGTTGTGTGAAAATGGTCGCTTTACTGTCAGCTTTCAGTGTTGGGGAATGACTCCTTGGCAATGCATTGTGATTGCAAGCCTACAGGTTTTTCATCAAGGAGAAAGTGACGAGTATGGTGCTAAAACTGGAATGTCTCCCCTACAAAAAAAGTTGGAATATGTCTCGAGCAGGTGAGTAGTTACCTGACTATTAAACCAAAAGGGTAGGTCCTAGAGGGTGCTATTATAATATAACAAGATGGGACAAATCGATATCTTCGGCCCATCTTGAAAGGGGATGTCTGAATTCCTAATCGAGTTTGAGTCCAAGTCTAATCAAGTATGTAATCTTAGCACTGTAAATAAGAGGTGTGGATCTGAGAGATGCACACGATCATTCACCCTAATTTCTTCTACTAATTGGTTTTCCAATACCGATTTTCCAGATTTGCAGGTTCAACAAACCCTTCTGGTCATGTAATAGTAAATGCTTAACCTCAACAATCTTATTGACAGGCACAGGCAATGTTGAGATAATTCAACCTTATACAGTTTTAGTAGTTGGACAACAGTTCTGCTAATGAAGCACATATATACCTACTGCCTATCTTTCTTCTTATGGATGATCTAGCAAAACCCAGTCATTTTGCCTAGCCAGGTCAGAGATTTGAAATCATCCTGCAGGCTTACAGGCACATAATAGCAATAGCTCACAATGAAACGCTTCCATTTCATTACTGCTAACAACATATGCTTATTAATAAGATGATGCTAGAACATGTTATAGGCAAATATACTGCCTTTTCACACTTATCACATGTCAAGTACTCCCTCCGTCCCATAATGTAAGAGCGTTTTTCAGCTTGAAAAACGCTCTTATATTATGGGACGGAGAGAGTAGTTCTCTAAATGAACAAGCCATTCTTAAAGCACATTTCTAAATCTAGTGTTTGTCAATAAAATTGATCACTAACAAGTCACCACTTCTGATAACAAACTAATTTGACCATGAAGTTCATTCTCATTCAACTGAATACCATATTCAACCAACAATTCTAAATTTGTTATGCCTGCACGGGCATGGTTGAGCTAATAATGAACCCCCCCCCTGGTCAACACAGTCGAATAAGATCACGTAGTACCAAATGGTCAATTGCAGCTAACACAGAATATTCAGAAAGAAGACCAAAAACTTAAAATCAATCCATGTACAATATTTCTTAGTGCACACCATGCAAAAGTAGACATACAGAAGACTCTGGTTTGTATCACAGTATTGTAAAGGCTGCTAAATGAACAAATACCCATTTAACAGATACCGTGTGTATGGAAACTCAACAAATGTAAGACCACTTTAACAAGACATACCTGAAGCCGGATCCTGTTAACTATGAACTATGTTCTTCGCCTAGAGTGGTTGGCGGATCCTGGTGAGCCCTCAAATAAATCAGACAATTGACCCTCCAGGTCCTCTGGGGTGTACTTTATATACTTTCCCGAGTTTCTTCCCCCGTCCACTTGACTACCATATCTTCCTAAAAAAGCACGATATGCCGGAATCACATTCTCAGATATAGATATCTTCAGCTCTTCTCGGAGCTGAGGATCTGGAACCTTCCAGAGTGTCTGGTTCCTGTAAATTTCCTCAAAGGACAAGTTGAAGTTCTTGAACTTCTCCTTGATGGACATCCTAGAACCTGAATGTCCACTGCCACTACCACTGCCGCTCCCACTCCCATGTACATCGTCCCTCAGATAAGACAAAGTCTTCATCCAAGAAATCCTTAGGTAGCTCTTTGAGTACTGCCTAATCTTCCCGCTGCGCCTTCTTACCCAGTGATCACCTAAAATCTTCCCAAGCTCGGAATCCTTCACCTTCTGAACAATGTAGAGCAAATTGTTCATGGAAAATATGCACTCCAGGGCAGCATCTTCATAAAGCTTAGACTTGTCATCCAAATTGGCCTCCAGATAACACATCAGCTTTAAAAGGCGCCTTCCAAGAGGGGTCATACTCTCTAAGTGTTCCGTGTCCTGATCCTTATCCTCAGGTCTTTCCAAAGCATTGCTCTCATCGCCATCATCATCCAAGAGGCCATCAAGTGTCTCACTATAAACGACCAACAATCTCAAATAGTTCATGACATACCGTGTCATTGGGTGGATCTCACCAGCCGTCATTGCCCTCCGCGACGACTCCTGCTGGAGAACTTTCCCAAACTCAAAAAGGGTACCCCTCACAGCCTCCCCAAGCCTATCAAGAATTGCTTGAACATCACTGATTACACCGTCACCGGAACTTCCGAGGCACAAATCCTTCATTTCAGGGATTACCTCGGCAAGTGCCTCGTACATATCAAGAATCCGTGAGAGCTTCTCGGGCGAGCGGGGACACACAGCCACGGCGTCCCCAAAATTCAGAATCTGCATAATGCATCCTTTGGTGGACTCGACGAAGCACTCCTCCCTGAGCTCGTCAGACACAGCGAGCACCTGGTCACAGAGGCGACGCTCACCAGCAAGCAGCACACGCACGACCGTCTTAACCCCTTGCACCCACTTCTTCATCTTGTCGTTGAGCTGCTTCCACTCCACGCGCTGCACCTCGTCGATGCTGAGGCGCTCGACACCCAGCACGGAGAGGTATTCGTCGAGCAGGTCGCGGCGGATGTTGCAGTAGGCATCGGCTAGCTCGCGCGCGTACCCCGCACGCGCCATCCGGTCGGCGATGGCCCGCAGGTCGTCCACGGCCTCGGGGCGCACGGGGTCGAACGCGTGGTCGTCGAACGGGCTCACCAGGGGCCCGCCGCGCGCGGTCTCCGGCGTGGCGTCGACGCTGTGCGGCGTGGCGGCGTCGAAGTCGAGGTCGTCGAAGGATCCGAGCGAGAGGCGGCGGAGAGAGAAGCAGAGGCCCGTGGGGTCGAGCGGCACGGCGTGGCGGACCATGTGGTGGCGGAGCTCCTCCTCGAGGCGGGCCATGGCGAGCTGGACGGCGACGCCGGCGCGGCCGGCGCCCGCGCCGCCGCGCGCGAGGTGCTCCACGGCGACGTCGACGGCGGTGAGGTACTGCGCGATGTCGTCCTCGTGGGCCTCGAAGACGAGGGCCTCGGGGGTGGCGTCCCAGAGCAGGATGAGCTGCTCGGCGGCGTCGAAGGCGGCCGCGGAGGAGATGGAGATCTCGGGCGACTCCGCGGAGGAGAGGTCGGGGGAGGGGAACAGGTCGGCGGTGATGGAGGAGAGGCGGTTGTCGAAGCCGGAGAGGATGCGGATCATGTCGTCGGCGGCGTTCTTGGAGGTGGCCAGGGACTTGACGATATGCTGCGCGGCGGCGAGGACCTTGTCGCTGTCGCTGCCGCCGCCGCCGCCGCCGGTAGCGGCCGATTCCGGGGGCGGCGGGGGCGCCGCCGACATCGCCGGCCGGTGCGGATGGTGTCCGGCTGGGAATTGGTGGAGCTGAGGTAGGGTCTTGGCGCTTGCTGCTGCAGTGCTGCTGCGGCCTCTCTGACTACTGGATTGGAGTGGAAAGTCTTCGTTCAGTCACGGCCGCCCTGGGGCTTCTGGAAGTGCGGAAATGGGGAAATCACTTGATTGCAATGTTTGTTTTCATCTTATTCTTACTTAATTGAGTTTGCGCCGTGTTCATTGCGCTTACATATCTTTGTTTTCTATATTTTTCTTGATAATTATCGGATATGAGATGCCCTTTAAATATCTTTAAAAAAAAGTTAATTCCATTTTCCCCCCAAGATTCATCAAATCGACAGGTTTTACCGTTGAGAAAGTCCCCAATTTATACCCCCATTTTACACATCTGTGACACATTTTAGCCTATTGGATTTTTTCCCAAATGAGTTCTAACTAGGCATGGCAGTAGGCAGTTTTTATTTTGTGATGGATTGAGTCTGGTTTTTTCTCTTTGGAAAAACTGGTTCAGACCGACCCGCACCCTGGTCTCCTCCTATGCGCTCTCTCGGCTCGAACCCTAGTTCCCAAATCGCCCCGCCGACCGCCTTTGTCGTCGCCATCCAGCCTTCCAAACATCGCCTCATCTCTTCCGCCATGTCCTTCTCCAGCTCGATCCGGCAGCTCTGCGTGACCGCTTTTGTAGTGGTGCCACTGATCCCTTGCCCTGACTGTGACACGGTGGGCAAGTTCTACATGTCCAGCACCGAGGAGCACGACGGTTGAGTGTTTTACAAGTGCAAGAAGCATAGTACTCCCTCCGTCCCAAAATTCTTGTCTTATATTTGTCTAGATATGGATGTACATACATTCGTATCTAGACAAATATAAGACAAGAATTTTGGGATGGAGGGAGTACAAGCCATGATCTTGTTGGTGTCTTAGGTCTGGAACTATTTTTTGCTAGCTCCAAATTTCTAGTTTTTTGCATGTGCTTGATAGATAATTTGTGATTTCTGGCGCTGGGAGCTAGAGTATGTTGAGCATTGCATTAGTACACGGGTGCTTGTTGGTGATGTTGTTGTTGATGCAATTGGTGGAGCAAATGACAGAAGAGAAGAGCTTGAGCAAGCAAGAGTTGATAGAGGGAGGAGTGCAGGTACAGTCAGAGGCAATGTATGTAGCTATATTCATAGTAATGCAACTGCCATGACCAAGTACCAAGTAGCTATGCTGTTAGGTTTAGGGAAAGAAGTGGTGTTTGTGATGAAGCTGGTGTTTGGAGGTGTTATGCTGCTGAGTGTGTTCTGTCTGTTGTTGGTTCTGATGAAATGACATAGTGGTTCTATGAACTGGTGTTACTTAGTTGGTCAGTTCTAAAGTAATGCATAGGCAACTTCTAGTAGCACTTTGTTTTGCTATATGCATCTGAACTAGTACTTTGTTTTACTGTAGTTATGAGGGATGATCAATGGTAGTGCCAGTTTGGAAGTAGCAATGTTGTAAGAGATGGTCAATCCTACTTTTGTATTACTATGGTTGTAATATGATCAATGAATGAAAATTTGCACAAGGTTGACATTATAAATGGTACATTTTTTTCTTCTGATTTTGTATTTGCAAATGTCATGGCCACTTCAGGCATAAACAATTGTTGCTAAATTTGGACATGCCAAAAATGATATTTGGAAGTACGGAAAAGGTTTTTTCAAACGAATGTGGTTGCAAGTACCAATTGACAAACAAAGGGATAGCATATTGACATTTAGTTTTAGACAATGCATTTTCAGTCCAGTTTAGAATCATATGTACTTTCTTCAGGCTAAAACTGGTACCAAATTTTAAACAAATAGTAGAGAAGAAAGTACCAATTGAACGAAGGGATAGCATACTGAATTTTGTACCCGTTTTTAGATTGTTCAGACTAAAGTCGGAACTAAAACTTAAGATTACACTTACTAGCAAATTGGTGTAGGAGATATGCCCTAGAGGCAATATAACAGTTATTATTTATCTCCAAGTTTGTAATTAAATGCATATAAAGAATATCTAAAGTATTTCCAACTCAATGTTGTGAAGAAGTCTTATTATATTCACTCTTTTATTTTAAATTTTTAGACTTTTGGGAATAGCTTAATAAGATCAAATATGCATAGTAATTATTTTTAAATATTTCCAATTCATGAATTGGAGAAGTCAAATATATAGAGTTGGCAAATATTCAAATGGCTCAAAAGAAAATCAAATAAGTACAACCACATAATTTCACTTGCTTTCGATAAAGTCATTGTATTCCCTCTCATTTGAAGATTGTTTTAGTGGCTCAAAACCAAAGTTGGAACTTGGTTGTAAACCTCTCATCAAGGATATATAAGGGAGCCATGTTCATCTACTCCTTAGAAAGTTTCAGCAAGTCCTCTAAAATGTTATAAAACATAGAGAAAATTAACTTATTAATAATTCATAACATTCCAAATTTTGGAAATTTTTGTATGTTACATTGAAAGTGCAGGTTTACTCCCAGAGGGGGGGTGAATGGAAGATTTTTTAGAAATTCGTCAAACTTTGATGAATTTGACGAAGATCAGAGTGAAGAAATAGAAACGCGAGGGAACTAATTCAACACAGTAACAGAAAGCATGCATACAAGATACATACATGTGAAGAACATGTAATCATACTAGCATACAAGCATGAGGAAGATGAACTGAAGAAATGAAAACAGCATGATGAAAGTCTTCAGTTCAAATTCTTTAGAAGGTAGATCACAAATTCTTCAGCAGCAGAAATACGAAAGGTAAAGGGTGAGGAATTTGAAACCAGGTAGGCTTGGTGAAGACACACCGATTTGGTAGACCAGTTCAAGTTGTTGTATCAACTGTACGTCTGGTTGAGGCAGATGAGACGAACTTAGAGGACACTTAATCCTCATCGTATTCCTCTTGAGCCAAGGTCACTTAGACGTGGCCCAATCACTCATGGTAAGTCTTCAAGGTAGACTTCCAAAACCCCCTTTAACAGTACGGTTTGGAAATGTGAACTATGATTCACCTAGACTCCCTTTAACAGTACTATTTTTCCTATGACTCAAAATAAGAAGAAAGAAACTATGAAAACAAAGTCTTCAAAGGTCGTACCAATTTCTTCACTTGAAGAAATAATTTTTTAGGGGTCGTCTTCCATGGGTTAAACCAAATCTTCAGGGACTATAACTAATGTGTACACTCACAAAGACATTAGTACCTCAACCCATTTGTCTTCAATACTCCAAAACCTCTAAGCGGGCACTTAATGCACTTACAATCTCCCCCTTTTGGTGATTGATGACAAATTGGTTAAGTTTTCAACGGGAGTAAATAATGGAAGTGTAAGTACAGAGTATGAAGAAATTGGTTACAAGATATTGAGGTACTCCCCTTGAAGATGCGCATAAGAAGAATTTGATTTGAATTGCAAGTACACATATGGCAGGTTGGAATTGTAGAAATCTCCTCCTATATCTTGGAATCCAATCATGCATGATCATAAGATATTGAAGAATTTGAATGCATGATGAAAATTGGTGTCTGACAAAATGCAACATTCATGAGCATATATCATTGAGGATAAGCATATCAGAGCATACAAATAAAAATGTAGCAAAAAGAGTTAGACGATCAACAATTATTTAACTTACAACTCATCAAAGAGTAAATCAAATGAAGATCAAGAGTTGCAACTTAGCAAAAATAGCCCAATATAAAAGACCCACTTGAAGACTAACTCAAATTTCTCCCCCTTTGTCATCAAATGACCAAAAGGAGATGAAACTAAGGACTAACGCCCCTGAAGAATATCATCTTGAGGAATCCGGAGGAGCGCCAACATTGGTGTTGGGGTCGCAAGATACAGAAGGACCGGTCGGAGTGTCTTCAACCTCTTCATTTTCATCGGTAGAGCATGAAGGAGACACTGAGCTTGGGACGAGAGGAGGAACTTGTACATTCTTGAACTTCTTCTAGGGCGACATCGACCAATCAAAGTTCTGTTGAAATTCCATTGCGACAAGTTCGTCATCACTCTTTTGATGTGAGAGTATGGCCCATGTCCTGTCAAATATCTCGTGGGTGTAGTAGTGGCTCTTGCAGACCGCGTTATGCATCACTGTCATATTGGCGTGAATAGCAGCAAGTTGAAGCCTTGTCCAGTCATGGTTACCTTCTGATGCAGGCTGATGAGGAGTTCGCGGTCAGTCATGACCCAAGGTGCTTCAGGCTGAGGAATTTGCCTTGATGCCTTTGCCGCAGTGTCTTGGCTTGCAGTCTCATCACTAGTTGATTGTGAGGTAGGCTGACGAAATTGTCCATCAAGGGGACGAATTCCTTCATCAATAACTACCTTGCCTTTGCCAGGGACTGAAGAAATTGTGCTATGAAGAATTTCAACCTCTAGCATAAAACTGAGATGATTCTGACAATCTGCCCTATAATCGATTGAAGACCTGGATCTGATGAATCTCATAATCCATGGAGCATAAGGCTTCAACTCAAAAGGCGATTGAGCCACTGTGACCAAAGTTCTCATGAAGAAATCATAGATATTGATGGGAATCCCATGAATGATGTTAAAGAGCAGATTCTTCATGATGCCAACAACTTCTTTAGAGTCAGAGTTGTGGCCTTTGATGGGACTGAGGGTCTTGGCAAGTATGCGGTAGACTGTGCGAGGCACATAGAGCTATTCCTTCACTAAGAAGGTGGTTCTAGGAGCTTCTCCTTCAGCCAATGGCTTCATCAAAACTTGCATCATATGGTTGGGTAGCTCTGGTTCTTCATAGACTTTCTTAGCTTCTTCAAGGGGTGGATCTGTTGGAAGAGCACGAAGTAATTCGTCAACTGGTGCCTTGTAATGAGTGTCTTCACTCATCCAGTCCAAAGCCTAAGTCCGAATGTCGTCAGCATTGTCTGAGAAGTGCAATGTGGCATAAAATTGAAGAATAAGTTCCTCATTCCAATCGCAAACATCAGAACAGAAGCTGAGCAACCGAGCATCATGAAGAACGACCAACACAGGCCTAAAGCATGGAATTGATTCCATATCCACGTGAGGAATATGGCGATGTGGGAAGATCTTGTTCTTATCGAAGAGCAGAGATGCATAATAGTTCACTTGCATCTTGATCCAGAAGCGCAGACGCCTGATCCTGGCAGAGTCATAAGGGGACTCGTCGATGAAGAAATTATTCTCCTCGAAGAATTTGCCATTGTTGAACTGAGGCCTCCTGAGCTTCTGCCGATCATGGGCACTGAAGGAACAGGCTGAAGATTTACTTTCTTTGGCCTCACATCAAACGTAGGCCTGATACGTCTCCAACGTATCTATAAATTTTTATTGTTCCATGCTATTATAGTATCAATCTTGGATGTTTTATACGCAATTATATATCATTTTTCGAGACTAACCTATCAACTTAGTGCCAAGTGCCAATTGATGTTTTTTTTGCCTATTTTTGGTTTTCCAGGAAATCAGTACCAAACGAAGTCCAAATGCCACAAAACTTTTTGACAATTTTTTTTCTCGACATAAGAGACCCTAGAAGCTTCGGGAGGAGTGGCACGTCTCCAATGTATCTATAATTTATGAAGTATTCATGCCATGTTTACAACAATTCTATATGGTTTTGGTATAATTTGAATGGAACTAACCCGGACAGACGCTGTTTTTAGCAGAACTACCATGGTGTTGTTTTTTGTGCAGAAATAAAAGTTATCGGAATGGGCTGAAATTTTTTGACAATTTTTTTGGAACAAAAGAGACCACTGAAGCTTCTTGGGAGGGCCAGAAGAGCCACGAGGGCCCCACTACCCACCAGGGAGCGCCAAGGGCCTTGGCCGTGGGTTGGTGGGTAGTGGGCACCCTGTGGTCCATCTTAGCGTGAGACCGGCGCCAAAAAATTCTATAAATAGAGAAACCACCACAAATAACCCTAGAACATCGACTCCACCGCTGCACGCCTCTGTACCTTCAGAATACCATCCGGAGTCCTGTTCTGGCGCCCTGCCGGAGGGGGAAATCATCACCGGAGGCCATCTTCATCATCCCGGCGGCCACCATAATGACGAGGGAGTAGTTCACCCTCGAGGCTAGGGGTATGTACAAGTAGCTATGTGTTTGATCTCTCTCTCTCTCTCTCGTGTTCCCGATTTGGCACGATCTTGATGTACCGCGAGCTTTGTTAATATAGTTGGATCATATGGTGTTTCCCCTCTCTATCTTGTTGTGATGAATTGAGTTTTTACCTTTGAGGTTTCATTATTATCGGATTGAATATTGTTGGATTTGAGAACACTTGATGTATGTCTTGAATATGAATACCTGTGGTGACAATGGGGTATTATATTGATTCACTTGTGTATGTTTTGGCACTTAACTCGCGGATTCCCAAGGTGATATTGGGGTAATCTATGCATAGGGATTGATGCATGTTTTCGTCCTACTTTCCCCGGTAGAAATCTTGGGGCACTGTTTGAAGTTCTTTGTGTTGTATTGAATATTATGAATCTGAAGTTGATTGATGCGTATCGTATAATTGACTCACAGATACTTGTGGTGACATTGGAGTATCTAGGTGACATTAGAGTTGGTTGATGCATATCATATGGTGTTATTTTAGTATGAACTCTAAGGCTGTTCGTGAAACTTATAGGAATAGCTCAACAGATTGGTCGGAAAGGATAACTTTGAGGTGGTTTGGTACCCTACAAACAATTTCATCTTATGTTCTCCGCTAGATAAGAACTTTGGAGTGATTCTTTGTCACACGTTGAGGGATTTTTATATGATTCAGTTATGTTAGCACTGTTGAGAGATTGCACTAGTGAAAGTATGAACCCTAGGCCTAGTTTCTAAGCATTGCAATACCGTTTGTGCTCCGTTTTATCACTTGCTACCTTGCTGTTTTTTTATTTTCAGATTACAAAAACCTATATCTACTATCCATACTACACTTGTATCACCATCTCTTCACTGAACTAGTGCACCTATACAATTTGTCATTGTATTGGGTGTGTTGGGGACACAAGAGATTTCTTGTATTCTATTGCAGGGTTGTTTGAGAGAGACCATCTTCATCCTACGCCTCCCACGGATTGATAAACCTTAGGTCATCCACTTGAGGGAAAATTGCTAATGTCCTACAAAACTCTGCGCTTGGAGGCCCAACACGAGTCTACAAGAATAAGTTGTGTAGTAGACATCAAGGAGGCCAGAAGGCGAAGGAGTAGGCGACAAGGCACTTGGGCGCACCCAGGGGGATGGCGCTCCCAAGTACCTTGTGGGCACCTCATTCCTCTGGCTAACCTAATTCCACCTCTTAAAATTCTCTAAAATCAGGAAACCAACAGAGAGCCACCCAAAATACTTTTTCCGCCACCGCAAGTCTCTGTTCTTGCGAGATCCCATCTGGAGGCCATTTCCGATACTCTACTGGAGGGGGGATCGATCACGGATGGCCTCTACATCAATCTTTCTGCCCTTCCAATAATGTGTGAGTAGTTTACCACAGACCTAGGGGTCCATAGCTAGTAGCTAGAAGGCTTCTTCTCTCTCTTTGATCTTCAATACAATGTTCTCCTAGATGTTCTTGGAGATCTATTTGATGTAATATTCTGTTGCGGTGTGTTTGTTGGGATCCGATGAATTGTGAGTTTATGATCAGATTATCCATGAATATTATTTGAGTCTTCTCTGAACTCTTTTATGCATGATTTTTATAGCTTTGTAATTCTTTCCGATCTATCCATTTGGTTTGGCCAACTAGATTGATTTATCCTGCAATGGGAGAGGTGCTTTGTATTGGGTTCAATCTTGCAGTGCTCTATATCCCAGTGACAGAAAGGGACAAGACACGTACTTGTATTATTTCCATTAAGGATAAAACGATGGGGTTTATTCATATTGATTGAGTTTACTTTGTCTACATCATGTCATTTTGCTTAAGGCGTTACTCCGTTCTTTATGAACTTAATACTCTAGATGCATCCTAGATAGCGGTCGATGTGTGGAGTAATATTAGTAGATGCAGGCAGGAGTCGGTCTACTTGTCTCAAACGTGATGCCTATTTTCATGATCATTGCCTTGGATATCGTCATAACTATGCACTTTTCTATCAATTGCCTAACAATAATTTGTTTACCCACCGTATGCTTTTTGTTCGAGAGAGAAGCCTCTGGTGAAAACTGTGGCCCCTGGGTCTATCTTAATCATATATTAAAATCCAAAAATACCTTGCTACAATTTATTTACTGTTCTTTTATTTTGTGTTTTTTTATCTATCTACCATTATCAGACTTGAACCTTGCAATTAATCGCTGAGGGGATTGACAGCCCCCTTGATTGCGTTGGGTGCAAGTATTTTTATTTTGTGTGTAGGTGTTATTCACGAGGTCTTGCATGGTTCTCCTACTGGATTGATAACCTTGGTTCTTAACTAAGGGAAATACTAATCTCTATTGTATTGCATCATCCTCTACTCTTTGAGGAAATCCCAACGCAGCTCACAAGTAGCAGGAAGAATTTCTGGCGCCGTTGCCGGGGAGACATCACCAAAACCTATCAAGTACCATCGCATAAACTTTCATCTCCTTACATTTATTTTTATTTTCCTTTTGCCTCTTGTTTTCATCTTCCCCACTTCTAAAATGTTTTTAGGAAAACACAAAAATATTTTTCGTTTGCCTTTTTGCTTGTTTGCCTTTTTGCTTGCTTTGTTGCGATGTCTCAAGAAAATACGAAGTTGTGTGACTTTTCCAATACTAATAATAATGATTTTATTAGTACTCCAATTGCTCCTTCCACCACTAGTGCGGAGTCATGTGATATTAATGTTGCTTTGCTAAATCTTGTTATGAAAGAACAATTTTCTGGTAGTCCTAATGAAGATGTTGCATCCCATCTTAACACTTTCGTTGAATTTTGTGATATGCAAAAGAAAAAAGATGTGGATAATGATATTATCAAACTGAAATTATTTCCGTTCTCACTACGAGATCATGCTAAAAGTTGGTTTTCCTCCTTGCCACGAAATAGTATTGATTCTTGGATAAGTGTAAGGATGTTTTTATTGCCAAGTATTTTCCTCCCGCTAAAATTATTTCTCTTAGAAATCAAATTATGAATTTTAAGCAACTTGAGCATTAACATGTTGCACAATCTTGGGAGAGAATAAAATTAATTATAATAAATTGCCCCACTCATGGTTTAAGCTTACAGACGATCATACAATTTTTTTATGCGGGATTGAACTTTGTTTCTAGAAATATTCTAGATTCCGTCGCGGGGGGTATCTTTATGGAAATCACTTTAGGAGAAGCTACAAAACTTCTTGATAATATTATGGCAAATTATTCATATTGGCATGCTGAAAGAACTCCTACTAGTAAAAAGGTGAATTCTGTTGAAGAAATTAATACTCTAAGTGATAAAGTGGATGCGCTTACGAAAATGGTTGCTAGTAAGAGTGATCATATTGATTCTAATGATGTGCCATTATCTACTTTGATTGAGCAAAACAATGATCCCGTAGATGTGAATTTTGTCTCGCGAAACAACTTCAATAGTAACGCTTATAGAGGTAATTTTAATCCTAGGCCGTTTCCTGGAAATTCCTCTAATAATTATGGCAATTCCTATGGTAATAATAATAATAATAATAGGATGCCCTCTAATCTTGAAAGTAATATTAAAGAATTTATTAATTCTCAAAAGATTTTCAATACTATGATAGAGGAAAAATTCAGTAAAGTTGATGATATGTCTAGGAACATGGATAGAATTTATCATCATATGGAAAATCTCAAATCTAAATTTTTGCCACCCAAGCTTGATATTAATGTGTCCATTAAAAGTTATCTATGTCTACATTAATTAAAGTAAAGAAAGAACCGCTAGGTTGAGGGCTAACCGAGAATTCTTAAAAAAAGCGATTCTGCCCGGTTTTTATCATAATCATGATGAAGAAATTAAAATGATTGGTGTCTCATCCATTGAATCTTTGTTTAGTGACGTAAAAATTTCTGAAAAGGGGATTGAAGATGAGTGAAATTTAGCTAGAAGGTGTCCCCATTGTTCGGAGGGTGATAATCTTAATGAAAAAATTGATAAAAGTGGGTTTGGAGAGGTCAAAACTTTAAATAGTGATGTGCGCACTACTTTCGATCTCAAGGACTTTAATTACTATAGTTTTTCTTTAATTGAGTGTATTTCCTTGTTGCAGTCCATGATAAATTCACCCAATGCTTATGAACAAAATAAGGCTTTTACTAAACATATCGTAGAAGCTATGATGAAAGCTTTAGAAGAAAAGCTAGAATTGGAAGTTTTAGTACCTAGGAAATTATACGAGTAAAGAGACTTGCTGGTAACGAGATTGAACTAGGTATGAAGATACCGACGATCGAATCTCGGGCAAGTAACATACCGACAGACAAAGGGAATTATGTATGTTGTCATAACGGTTCGACCGATAAAGATCTTCGTAGAATATGTAGGAACCAATATAGACATCCAGGTTCCGCTATTGGTTATTGACCAGAGAGGTGTCTCGGTCATGTCTACATAGTTCTCGAACCCATAGGGTTCGCATGCTTAACGTTCGTTGACGATATAGTGTTATATGAGTTATGTGATTTGGTGACCGAATGTTGTTCGGAGTCCCGGATGAGATCACGGACATGATGAGGAGCTCCGGAATGTTCGGGAGGTAAAGATTGATATATAGGACGATGCTATTCGGACACCGGAAAGGTTTCGGAACGTATCGGGTAGTCATCGGATCACCGGAAGGGATTCCGGGAAGCCCCGGGAGGTTAATGGGCCTTATGGGTAAAGAGGGGGGAACACACCAGCCCACAAGGGGCTGGCGCACCCCTTCCCTTGGCCGCCGGCCCTATGGATGGAAAGGAGGGAGGGCTAGCCCCTCTTTCCTTCCCTCCACCTAGGAGGAAGGAAAGGGGGGCGCCACCTCCTACTACCTCTCCCCCGTAGGCATACAAGGAAAGGGGCGCTAGAGGGCAGGAGCCCAAGGGGGCCGGCCGGCCACCCTTGGGGTGCCTCCTGGCTGCCTTCCCTCCCCCACTATATATATATGTGGGAGGGGGCGCCACACAGCACCGACGACAATCTCTTAGCCGTGTGCGGCGCCCCTCTCCACAGTTTCGTCCCTCGGTCATATTTTCATAGTGCTTAGGCGAAGCCCTGCGGAGATAGCATCACCACCACCGTCACCATGCCATTGTGCTGCCAGAACTCAGCCACTACTTTGCCAGTCTTGCTAGATCAAGAAGGCGAGGATGTCACCGAGCTGAACGTGTGCTTTACGCGGAGGTGCCGTACATTCGGTACTTGATCGGTTGGATCGCGAAGAAGTTCGACTACATCAACCGCGTTAATAAATGCTTCTGTTTACGGTCTACGAGGGTACATAGACACACTCTCCCCTCTCATTGCTATGCATCTCCATGGATAGATCTTGCGTGTGCGTAGAATTTTTTTTGTTTTCCATGCAATGTTTCCCAACAGTGGCATCCGAGCCAGGTCTATGCGTAGATGATATGCACGAATAGAACACAAAGAGTTGTGGGCGGTGATGGTCATACTGCTTACCACCAATGTCTTATTTTGATTCGGTGGTATTGTAAGATGAAGCGGCCCGGACCAACCTTACATGTCCACGCACATGAGACCGGTTCCACCGACAAACATGCAACTTGTTTTGCATAAAGGTGGCTGGCGGGTGCCTGTTTCTCCTACTTTAGTTGAATCGAATTTGACTACGGCCGGTCCTTGAAGAAGGTTAAAACAGCAAACTTGATAAATCACCGTTGTGGTTTTTGCCGTAGGTAAGAACAATTCTTGCTAGAAGCCCGTAGCAGCCACGTAAAACTTGCAACAACAAAGTAGAGGACGTCCAACTTGTTTTTGCAGGGCATGTTGTGACGTGATATGGTCAAGACATGATGTGATATACGTTGTTGTATGAGATGATCATGTTTTGTAATATCGACAACCGGCAGGAGCCTTAGGGTTGTCTCTTAATTATTGTATGAAATGCAAGCGCCATGTAATTGCTTTACTTTATCGCTATGTGTTAGCAATAGTTGTAGAAGCAATAGTTGGCGAGACGACCCCGACACAATGATGGAGATCAAGGTGTCGAGCCGGTGATGATGGAGATCATGACGATGCTTTGGAGATGGAGATCAAAAGCACAAGATGATGATGGTCATATCATGTCACATATTTTGATTGCATGTGATGTTTATCCTTTATGCATCTTATCTTGCTTAGAACGGTGGTAGCATGATAAGATGATCCCTTCACTAAATTTCAAGATAAAAGTGTTCTCCCCGAGTATGCACCGTTGCTAAAGTTCGTCGTTTCGAAGCACCTCATGATGATCGGGTGTGATAGACTCTACGTTCACATACAACGGGTGTAAGACAGTTTTGCACATGCAGAATACTTGGGTTAAACTTGACGAGCCTAGCATGTACAGACATGGTCTCGTAACACTGGAGACCGAAAGGTCGAACGTGAGTCATATAGTAGATATGATCAACATAGAGATGTTCACCATTGATGACTACCCCATCTCACGTGATGATCGGACATGGGTGAGTTGATTTGGATCATGTATCACATAGATGATGTCATGGGAAACCACGGCCACCTATGGGGCCATGAGCCCCTTTTGGTTCGGTGGGGGATGGGCACATTGCACAAAGAGCAGAGAAGCATCGCGCAGCACGACAGAGATCACACAGGTAGTCTTTACCCAGGTTCGGGCCGCCGTGAGGCGTAAAACCCTACTCCTACTTTGGTGGATTGATGGTGGATAATAGTGGATAATGGTGGTGGACGCAGCACACTCGCCCAGCAAGGTCGCTCTGGGGGCAAGAGTGGCTACACGCGTATGGATATGCGAGGGTCCAACCCTTTCTATCGTTGCCATGGGCCTCCTTTTATAGATTAAGGGGTCACCACAGTGGCAAATCAGTCTTTGCGTACTGATTAGATAGCTAAAAGTGCTATCATATCTAACTCTGCAGGCTAACAGAGCGCACTAAATGCGCTGCTCAGTGTCACATCACAGCTCGCCCGGCAGGCCCTGCCGGGCTGTTTTGCCGCTTCGCGCCTGCTCGCTTGACACGTCTCAGGACGGGTGTCATATGGAGGTGTTTGCTGTAGGAAGTGGCTGCCATGTGGCAGAAAGCAGCCACTTAGTCACCTTGGAGCTCGACACCGCTTTGATTAATGACTTGTGTCGCTTGTGAGGTGGAGCGGTGGAGTGGCTTTCCTCCGCCATCCCCGGCAGGCCTGCCGAGACGATCTGGGAGCTTGCTTCCGGGGCAAAACCCAACCCTGCCGGGCTCGCCTGCCCGGCAATGTAGGTCCTTCCCTTAGCGATGCCTTGTTCCTCTGGCTCTCCTTGGCCTTCTCAACTTGCACTTGGATCCTTCAAAGGAATTGATCCTCCTTGTTTGGTCTGATCTTGGTCTTGTAATCTTGTCTCTGTCCTGTGCACAGTCCGTTCAATGGACCCAGGGTTTGTTGCACCGACAGATGACTTGAGGGATGTTAATTTAAGTGGGAGTTCATTAGTAATTTGCTTAATTGACCTTAATTTATCATGAACTTAGTCTTAATAGTTTTGCATATCTATGATGTAGATCATTGGCCCGTGCTACCGTTCCCCTGAATTTTAATGCGTTCCTGAAGAAAGCTAAGTTGAAAGATGATGGTAGCAACTACACGGACTGGGTCCATAACTTGAGGATTATCCTCATTGCTGCACAGAAGAATTATGTCCTTGATGCACTGATGAACAACAAGTATAGGGGATCTATCGTAGTCCTTTCGATAAGTAAGAGTGTCGAACCCAACGAGGAGCAGAAGGAAATGACAAGCAGTTTTCAGCAAGGTATTCTCTGCAAGCACTGAAATTATCGGTAACAGATAGTTGTGTGATAAGATAATTCATAACGGGTAACAAGTAACAAAAGTAAACAAGGTGCAGCAAGGTGGCCCAATCCTTTTTGTAGCAAAGGACAAGCCTGGACGAACTCTTATATAAAGCAAAGCGCTCCCGAGGACACAGGGGAATTGTTGTCAAGTTAGTTTTCATCATGCTCATATGATTCACGTTTGTTACTTTGATAATTTGATATGTGGGTGGACCGGTGCTTGGGTGCTGTCCTTCCTTGGACAAGCCTCCCACTTATGATTAACCCCTCTCGCAAGCATCCGCAACTACGAAAGAAGAATTAAGGTAAACCTAACCATAGCATGAAACATATGGATCCAAATCAGCCCCTTACGAAGCAACGCATAAACTAGGGTTTAAGCTTCTGTCACTCTAACAACCCATCATCTACTTATTACTTCCCAATGCCTTACCCTAGGCCCAAATCATGGTGAAGTGTTATGTAGTCGACGTTCACATAATACCACTAGAGGAAAGACAACATACATCTTATCAAAATATCGAACGAATACCAAATTCACATGATTACTTATAACAAGACTTCTCCCATGTCCTCAGGAACAAACGTAACTACTCACGAAGCATATTCATGTTCATAATCAGAGGAGTATTAATTATCATTAAGGATCTGAACATATGATCTTCCACCGAATAAACCAACTAGCATTAACTACAAGGAGTAATCAACACTACTAGCAACCCACAGGTACCAATCTGAGGTTTTGAGACAAAGATCGGATGCAAGAGATGAACTAGGGTTTGAGAGGAGATGGTGCTGGTGAAGATGTTGATGGAGATTGGCCCCCTCTCGATGAGAGGATCGATGGTGATGACGACGGTGATGATTTCCCCCTCCCGGAGGGATGTTTCCTCGGCTGAACAGCTCCGCCGGAACCCTAGATTGGTTCTGCTCACATTCCGCCTCGAGACGGCGGTGCTTCGTCCCGAAAGCTTTCTTATGATTTTTTCCAGGGTAAAAGACACCATATAGCAGAAGATGGGCGTCGGAGGCCTGCCAGGGGGCTCACAAGGACGGGGGGCACGCCCAGGGGGGTAGGGCGCGCCCTCCACCCTTGTGGCTGGCTGGTGGCCCCCCTCTGGTGCTTTCTTGCCGAATATTTTTTATTAATTCCAAAATGACTCTCCGTGAAGTTTCAGGACTTTTGGAGTTGTGCAGAATAGGTCTCTAATATTTGCTCCTTTTCCACCCCAGAATTCCAGCTGCCGGCATTCTCTCTCTTCATGTAAACCTTGTAAAATAAGAGAGAAAAGGCATAAGTATTGTGCCATAATGTGTAATAACATCCCATAATGCAATAAATATTGATATAAAAGCATGATGCAAAATGGACGTATCAACTCCCCCAAGCTTAGACCTCGCTTGTCCTCAAGCGGAAGCCGATATCGAAAAATATGTCCACATGTTTAGAGATAGAGGTGTCGATAAAATAGAATACGGACATGAGGGCATCATGATCATCTTTAGAACAGCAACATATTATGCCATATAATTTCTTATGTCAAAGTAATAATTTGTTCACAAGGTAAAGTATGAATAAGAAACTTTATTGAAAACTAACAAACTATGGTCTCAGTCATTGAAGCAATTGCAATTTATCATAACATTGGGAAGAGTCAATAGAAGAGCTTTTCAGCAAGCCCACATACTCAACTATCATTTAGTCTTTCACAATTGCTAACACTCACGCGATACTTATGGGTTCAAAGTTTCCATCGGACACAGAGAAAGATAGGGGCTTATAGTTTCACCTCCCAACCTTTTACCTCAAAGGTAATGTCAACAATAATACTTTATGATAACCTACATCCGAGGGGATATATATATCCGGATCTCTCCAACACATAGTGCTTGCCAAAGGAAAAAGTGTAAAAAGGAAAGGTGAAGATCACCATGACTCTTGTATAAGGGTAGAAGATAAAAGTAAAAGATAGGCCCTTCGCAGAGGGAAGCAGAGGTTGTCATGCACTTTTATGGTTGAATGCACAAAATCTTAGTGCAAAAGAACGTCACTTTATATTGCCGCTTGTGATAAGGACTTTTATTATGCAGTCCGTCACTTTTATTTCTTCCATATCACAAGTTCGTATAAAGCTCATTTTCTTCACACTAATAGATCATACATATTTAGAGAGCAATTTTTATTGCTTGCACCAATGACAACTTACTTGAAGGATCTTACTAATCCATAGGTAGGTATGGTGGACTCTCATGGCAAAACTGGGTTTAGGGATGTTTGGAAGCACAAGTAGTATTTCTACTTGGTGCAAAGAATTTTGGCTAGCATGAGCGGGAAAGGCAAGCTCAACATGTTGGAGGATCCATGACAATATAACTTCTATTCGGATATAAGAAAACATAACCCATTATGTTGTCTTCCTTGTCCAACATCAACTCTTTAGCATGTCATATTTTAATGAGTGCTCACAATTACAAAAGATGTCCAAGATAGTATATTTATATGTAAAACCTCTCTTTCTTTATTACTTCCTATTAATTGCAATGATGACCAAAACTATGTTTATCAACTCCCAACAAATTTTATTTATCATACTCTTTATATGTGAAGTCATTACTCTCCATAAGATCAATATATGATCTTTTTATTATTTTATTCCCTCAAGATCATAGCAAGAAAACAAAGCCCTCAACTCAAAACTACTCTTTATTATATAACTCAAGGACTCGATTACATATATAGAGATCAAAACAAAACTCAAAGCTAGATCATACTAAAACTTTATTCTACTAGATCAAGATATAACCAAAAAGGATCGAACTAATAAAAACGATAAAAGTAAAGGTGTGATGGTGATATGATACCGGGGCACCTCCCCCAAGCTTGGCAGTTGCCTAGGGGAGTGCCCATACCCATGTATTTATGTCTCTTTCTTCGGAGGTGGTGATGATGGAGTTGTTGATGAAGTAGTGCCACACATCGAGCTTAGGAGATTCTCCAGTTTACGAATAATGCCCTTGAGTGCGGTGATGTACTCTTGCAACAGAATATTTTCGCGAGTAAGATATTTATTTTGCACACGAACTAATTCAATAATCTTGAAAGCTTCAATTTCAGTAGGGGTAAGATGATTGTAGTATGGTTGAAGGATGTCTTCTTCTTCTACTGCCGGAACTTGATCTCCCGCGACCTTCTTGATCTTATCACCCTCGTTGGTTTCCCCAAGTTCTTCTCTCTTCATCTCCATCTTCATTAGCCAAGCATCGTCATCCACATTGTTGAAGGAGGAGGAAGACATGATGCCTGGCCTTGAAAACTCCGGCAGGAAACAGCTCAAAACAAAAACAAAGGATTTTGTCGTGGTACGGTGGTCAAAACCTTCGGGAGATTATATAATGAATTTTTACCGACCAAAAGAAGTATTGTGCAAGAAAACGGAGTCCGGAGGGCACGCGAGGTGGCCACAAGGTCGGGGGGCGTGCCCAGGGGGGTAGAGCATGCCCTCCACCCTTGTGGACGCCTCGTGTCTCTTTCGGACTACTTTTAATTTTCCAAATTTTTTAAATATTCCAAAGCGGAGAAAAATTATCATTGGAAACATTTTGGAGTCGGTTTACTTACCGTACCACATATATATTCCTTTTCGGAGTCTAAAACGTTCTGGAAGGTGTCACTTATGTACTCCTCCGGTGTTACGGTGTCAATAACATTGGTTTCAACATTTATGGGAGTACCTGAGATATAATGTTTGATTCTTTGACCATTTACCACCTTCGGATTTGTGCCTTCGGCGTTGTTGATTTTGATTGCACCGGAGCGATAGACCTCCTCGATAATGTAAGGACCTTCCCATTTAGAGAGAAGTTTTCCTGCAAAAAATCTTAAACAAGAGTTGTATAGCAAAACATGATCACCTACATTAAACTCACGCTTTTGTATCCTTTTGTCATGCCATCTTTTAACTTTTTCTTTAAACAACTTGGCATTCTCATAGGCTTGGGTTCTCCATTCATCAAGCGAGCTTATGTCAAATAACCTCTTCTCACCGGCAAGTTTGAAATCATAGTTGATCTCTTTAATTGCCCAATAAGCTTTATGTTCTAATTCAAGAGGTAAGTGACAAGCCTTTCCATAAACCATTTTATATGAAGACATACCCATAGGGTTTTTATAAGAAGTTCTATAAGCCCATAATGCATCATCAAGTTTCTTAGACCAATTCTTTCTTGATCTATTAACAGTCTTTTGCAAAATCAATTTAATCTCTCTATTGCTCAATTCTACTTGACCACTAGACTAAGGATGATATGGGGATGCAATTCTATGGTTAACATCATACTTAGCAAGCATTTTACGGAAAGCACCATGAATAAAATGTGAACCACCATCAGTCATTAAATATCTAGGGACTCCAAACCTCAGAAAAATAACTTCTTTAAGCATCTTAATAGAGGTGTTATGATCGGCACTACTAGTTGGAATAGCTTCTACCCACTTAGTAACGTAATCAACAGCAACTAAAATATGTGTATACCCATTAGAGGAAGGAAAAGGTCCCACATAATCAAAGCCCCAAACATCAAATGGTTCAATAACAAGTGAATAATTCATAGGCATTTCCTGACGTCTACTAATATTACCAATTCTCTGGCATTCATCGCAAGACAAGACAAACTTACGAGCATCCTTGAAGAGAGTAGGTGTGACGCCCCCGGCTCAATCGTGCACTAATCATACACACAAACGCACACGATCAAACCTAAGGACTCACGGGAAGATATCACAACACAACTCTAAAACATAAATAAATTCATACAAGCTTTATATTACAAGACAGGGGCCTCGAGGGCTTGAATACATAAGCTTGCGTACAAGCGTCAGCGGAAGCATCAGATATCTGAGTACAGATATAAAAGAAAGGACAGAAAGGCCTTTAGAAAGGCGGGGCAAAATAAAACACTACGATCGAAAGGCGTAGGCCTCCTGCCTGGGACCCTCCGAACCTACTCCTGGTCGACGGCAAGCTCGTAGTAGTATCCATCCTCGGGGTAGTAGTAGTAGTCGAACGACGGGGCATCTGTCTCAGGGGGCTCCGTCCTCTGGTCACGACAAACTGATATGGGGAGAAAAAGGAAAACAAAGCAACCGTGAGTACTCAGAAGTACTCAGCAAGCAAGGATCTACACTACATATGCAACATTTTCAAAGGGAGGCTGTATATGTGGACTGGGATGCAGAAAAGCTAGAATAAAGAGAAGGCCTAGTCCTATCGAAGACTAGCATCTTCAGAGGTCTTGCAGCAATAGAAGAGAGTAGAACAGTACAATATAATAAGGTAGCAGTAATGATATCAACCTCACCCAGAGATCCTTTCTTGACTCCCTGCGAGAAAGCAATCCCAGAGCCATACAGTCATCAACCTCGTCCTGAGATCCCTTCTCGACTCCCTGCGAGAAGCAATCCCAGAGCCATAGTACCCAATTCTATTTGTATCAATCGGGATACAACTCCGAGTGTTCGTTACCGAGGATCCGGCTATGCATAGATTAGTTCTTCCCTGCAGGGGTGCACCAACTTACCCACCACGCTCGCTTAACTCCGGCCGGACACACTTTTCCGGGTCATGCCCGACCTCGGCCAAACGACACACCGCAACCCTACCTATAGCTCAGCAGAGAGGTCCCCGCCGGTCTACATCCTAAGTGCAAGGGGGTCTTGGCCATCGCCCCTCACCCTCTGGGTCGTTGCGCACACGGTGAAGCCAGGCACCAACACTACAGGAAGGCGCCGGTCCGTCCATGCCGCCATGCTGAACTAGACGTCTGACAGAGCTTTCGGCTGATGCATACGATGCAGAACGCCCATACTATGCCCACGTGGTGGTTAGTGCTATCGGGCCAGAGGCCCACTCGGATCAAATATCCAAACCGTTAGTACCTTGGTGGTGCGGTAACGAGCAGAGACTCATGATCGATGTGACCCCGTCGCCCCGTCTCGAGGACTTGCGGCAAGGGCCAGGAATGCCCGGCCACGCCTCGTATTCTCACTCGGGCACCATCCAGGTCAACCCGTCTCACAAAAGACTGTCGGGAACTCAGGTCCACCTCTACTGGGCGGTACCGCCTGTCCCTCCAGTCCGGCAGTTAAAGTAACTCCCTCGGGTCGCCCTCGGGGCCGACCCGTTTCTAACAGGGTGCAGGGGTAAAGTCACAGTAGCCGTGTGTCCATAACATCAAGGGAATCCGAGGTATCACCCTCGACAGATACCCACTCGATGTAACTGTCAAGGTGAACGTAGTAGGATTCACCCTCGATGGGTTCACACTTGATGTGTTGCACGACCGCGTCGTTATCGAAAGTGGTGAAGGAGGAATCACCCTCGATGACCACGACCAAATAGCTACTCTACAGGGTTAACATCTGAAGTGCTACACGAGGTATTACCCTCGGCACTCGATAGTAACGCTGCAGTGTCGTTACAACTAAGGGGGTGAAGTGCGGTGCCGGGGCCTGGTCTTCAATCCCGTTGATCGGGTCTTCTGATAATCCAGCGGGGCAGTCGGGACTAGTGGGGTCACTGATAGGTCTCTACCCAGCATATACTAAGTAGTCTAGGTTATGCAGGTAATTATCAACAACAGGTTACAATAAATAGGCTATGCATCAGAATAGGTAAAGCAGTAGCAGCAGCAATTCTAATGCAAGCATGAGAAAATAGAATGGGCGATATCGGTATGCTCAAGGGGGGGGGGCTTGCCTGGTTGCTTTGCAGCAAAGGCAAGGTCGTCAATGGTGGCGCCGGGCTCCGGAGCTGCGGCGGTACCGGGAACTGCGTCGGGGTCTAACGAGAGAGAAGAGGGGGAGGAAACAGTAAATATAAAGCAAACAAGAGCATGACATGACAATACGCAGTGCCGGGTGTGCCTTAACGTATGGTTGCACGACAACGAGGAAGGGGGAATCCATCCGGGAATGTTTTCCCGGTTCCGGACATTTGTCAGAAAGATGACCGGAGGGGAACGGTTCCATGTTCGGGTAGTTAGGGACGTGTGACGGACGAACGGACCGCGTATTCGGATTCGTCTCGAAATTCTGAGCAACTTTCATGTACAAAGTTTTTTGATCTGAGCTACGGATTATTTTATATGATTTTCTAAAGTTTTTAATAATTTCTAGAATTTAATTATTTATTTAAATTCAACATTATCCGAAACAGTGTATGCTGACGTCATCATGACGTCAGCAGTGCAGTTGACTGGGTCAACCTGACATGTGGGCCCCACCTGTCAGCGTCTGATTAGTTTAATTAGGGTTTAGTTAACTTAATGACTGATTAATTAAACTAACTAATTAATTAATTTAACCTAATCAGAGTTAATTAACTTAATTAATTCGCTAATTAATTAATTAATTAATTATTAATTTTAATAATTTCGTTTTATTTTCATTTTTTTAAATGTCCTGGGGCTAGGCCCCACATGTCATTGGCACCGGGGGGCGGGGCCCAACCGTCAGTGGCCCATGTGGCCAATAGCGGGCGTGGGCGCAACGGGTGCCACGCACCCGCCCATTTGGGCGCACGCCCAAACCGCCAGAGGGGGGTGCCGGCGATGGCTTGGCGCCGGTGAGGCGCGGCGAGGGGCAGCCGCGGTCGTGCAGGGCGCGGCCGGCGGGCGCGGCAGCGGCCATGGCGCCGACCAGGGAAGGCGCGGGCCGCGGTAGGCGGGCCTGGCGTGGGGAGCGGCGCGGCGAGCTAGAGGGGAGCGCCGCCGGGCGCAGCCACGGCACGCGCTCATGGCCACGGCAGTTGCGGTAGCAAGAGACGGTGGCGGGGGGGGCAGCAAGCCGCAGCGCGCAGGGCTGCGGGCGCGCACAGCTGGGGGCGGCTGCGGGCGCGCAGGCGAGTGCGAGCGCGCGAGCGGTCAGGCAAGACGCGGCCAGAGCACGGCCACATCGGACACGATTGGGGCAGGGCGCGTCGGAACAGGGAGAGGGGCACGGGAAGAGAGGGGGGGCTAGCTCACGGGCGCTGCAGGTGTACGCCGGCGAGGTTCGGGGAAGCCGTTTGAGGAGGAGGTCGGGGAGGCGACAGGTGAAGGCGGGGCGGCGCCGGCGACGTCGTGGTGGTCGGCGACGGCGTCGGGACGATGCGTGAGTGCCCCCGATCTCGATCCAGATCGGGAGGGGGGAGAGCGAGCGAGCGAGTGGGGGAGGGGGAATGGGTGTCGGTGGCTAGGGTTTGCCCGGGGGGGTTATGGAGGGGTGCGGTGGGCCGGCTGGGTCAAGTGGGCTGGCCTGGCTGCCAGCTGGGCCGGTTGGCCCAGTGGGGGGGGGGGGGGTTCTGTTTTTCCTTTTCGTTTTCTTTTCTTTTTCTTTTTCTTTTTCTGTTTTATTTCTTTTCTCTTACTCTGTAAATTGCTAGGCCACTTAATGATTTTTGTAACATGTGAGACTTGCCAAAATAAATACTATGCAGTAATTACCACTGTTAGAAAATGGTTTGGAGCCAAAGTGATTTTGTATGCATTTTATTTAATGTCAAATGGATTAAATATTTTCTGTTCCTAGCTGTTTGAGTTATTTAATTAATTTATTAAATGTTGGTTATAATTTTAGAATGGTCTCTGGAATATTAGTCATTTAATGAACATTTTAGTTTCTATGTTGAACTACTTTTATTTTCCACTTTTATTTAATTTGAATATTTGAGTTAGGAGTTGAAATGCAAGATGATGCAAATGATAGTTTGGCACTGTTAATCATGCTGACTTGGCATTATCAAAATGGGATTACTGTGGCTAACCCTGGGGGTGTTACAGTAGGCCAATAAAAACCAGATTGCAATACCTTGTGTGCAGTTCTATCTCCAGCGTGGTGTCCTCCGTAAGACTCGGAGTGGCACTTGCGTAGGATCTGTTCCTGTTCATGCTCAGGTACACAACGTCTAATAACACCATCTACTCCTTCTTTATAAAGGTGTGGGTCATCCCAAAAGTAATGTCTTAAATCATAGAAAAACTTTTTCTTTTGCTAGTATGTGAAACTAGGTGGTATAAATTTAGCAACAATGTAATTAGCATAATCAGCATACCATTGAGTATTACGAGAAGCATTTATGACAGCTAATTGCTCATCAGGAAAGCTATCATCAATAGGCAGTGGGTCATCAAGAACATTTTCTAACCTAGACAAGTTGTCTGCAACGGGGTTCTCAGCTCCCTTTCTATCAATAATATGCAAATCAAATTCTTGTAGCAAGAGAACCCATCTAATAAGTCTAGGTTTAGCATATTTCTTTTCTATAAGATATTTAATAGCAACATGATCAGTGTGAACAGTTACTTTGGAATCAACAATATAGGATCTGAACTTATCACAAGCGAAGACAACTGCTAGAAATTCTTTTTCAGTAGTAGCATAATTTCTCTGGGCACTGTCTAGAGTTTTACTAGCATAATGAATAACATTCAATTTCTTATCAACTCTTTGCCCTAGAACAGCCCCAACAGCATAATCACTAGCATCACACATAGTTTCAAAGGGTAAATTCCAATCAGGTGGCTGAACAATAGGTGCAGAAATGAAGGCTTTCTTAAGTATTTCAAATGCTTCTACACAATCATCATAAAAAACAAAAGGAACATCTTTTTGCAAGAGATTAGTGAGAGGCCTAGAAATTTTAGAGAAGTCTTTAATAAACCTCCTATAGAAACCAGCATGACCAAGGAAACTTCTTATACCTTTGATATCTTTAGGAGACGGCATCTTTTCAATAGCATCTACTTTAGCTTTATCAACTTCAATACCTCTTTCAGAAATTTTATGCCCCAAGACAATACCTTCATTAACAATAAAGTGGCACTTCTCCCAATTCAAGACAAGATTAGTTTCTTCACATCTCTGCAAAACTCGATCAAGGTTGCTTAAGCAATCATCAAAAGAAGTTCCGTAAACGGAGAAATCATCCATGAAAACCTCAACAATCTTTTCACAAAAATCAGAGAATATAGCAGTCATACATCTTTGAAAGGTAGCAGGTGCATTGCATAAACCAAAAGGCATACATCTATAAGCAAATGTACCAAAAGGGCAAGTAAAAGTGGTCTTTTCCTGATCATCCTTTGACACAGGTATTTGAGAAAAACTAGAATAACCATCTAGAAAGCAAAAATGTGTATGTTTGGATAATCTTTCTAGCATTTGATCAATAAAAGGTAGAGGGTAATGATCTTTTCTAGTAGCTTTATTTAATTTGCAAAAATCAATTACCATTCTATAACCTGTAACAATTCTTTGTGGGTTCAATTCATTCTTATCATTAGGAACAACAGTAATACCTCCCTTCTTAGGGACACAATGAACATGACTTACCCACTAACTATCAGCAATAGGATAAATTATACCTGCTTCCAGAAGCTTTAGTATTTCATTTCTTACCACTTCTTTCATCTTAGGATTTAACCGTCATTGGTGATCAACAACTGGTTTAGCATCTTTCTCCAATTTAATTTTGTGCTGACATAGAGTGGGACTAATGCCCTTAAGGTCATCAAGAGTATATCCAATAGCAGCATGGTGCTTCTTCAGAGTTTTCAATAATCTCTTTTCTTTATGCTCTGAAAGGTTAGCACTAATAATAATAGGATATATCTTCTTTTCATCAAGATAAGCATATTTCAGAGTATCAGGTAATTGTTTAAGCTCAAACACGGGATCACCCTTAGGTGGAGGAGGATCCCCAAGGATTTCAACAGGCAAATTGTGTTTCAAAATAGGCCCTTGATTAAAGAATATTTCATCTATTTCCCTTCTTTCATTCATAGATAGATCATTTTCGTGGTCTAGCAAATATTGTTCTAAAGGATCAGTAGGAGGCATGGCAATAGAAGCAAGACCAATAATGTCGTCCTTACAAGGCAATTCTTTATCATGGGGTTGTCTACGAAATTTATAGAAATTAAAATCATGAGACATATCCCCTAAACCAACAGTAACAATATCTTTCTCGCAGTCTATCTTAGCATTAACAGTATTCAAGAAGGGTCTACCAAATATAATGGGACAAAAGTTATCTTGTGGGGAACCAAGAACAAGAAAATCAGCAGGATATTTTATTTTTCCACACAAGACTTCAACATCTCTAACAATTCCAATTGGTGAAATAGTATCTCTATTAGCAAGCTTAATAGTAACATCAATATCTTCTATCTCAGCAGGTGCAATATCATTCATAATTTCTTTATATAAGGAAAAAGGAATTGCACTCACACTAGCACCCATATCACATAAGCCATGATAACAATGATCTCCTATTTTAACTGAAACAACAGGCATGCCAACAACGGGTCTATGTTTATCTTTACTATCGGTTTAGCAATTCTAGCAGCTTCATCACAGAAATAAATAACATGCCCATCAATATTATCAACCAAGAGATCTTTAACCATAGCAATACTAGGTTCAACTTTAATTTGCTCAGGGGGTGTAGGTGTTCTAGTATAACTCTTACAAACCCCAGTTGATGCTTTAGCATGATCCTTTATTCTAACAGGAAAAGGTGGTTTCTCAATATAAGCAGTAGGAATAATAGGATCAACATTATAAGTAATAGTTTCTTCTTCAACTTTAATAGGTTCTACTACTTTAACTTCAATGGGAGGATGATATTTAAACCACTTCTCCTGAGGGAGATCAACATGAGTAGCAAAAGATTCACAGAAAGAAGCTACTATCTCAGAGTCAAGTCCATATTTAGTGCTAAAATCACGAAAAGCATCGGTATCCATAAAAGATTTAACACAATCAAACTTAAGGTTTATACCTGACTCCTTACCTTCGTCGAGGTCCCAATCTTCAGAGTTGCATTTAATTCTTTCCAATAAATCCCATTTGAATTCAATATCCTTCTTCATATAAGAACCAGTACAAGAAGTATCGAGCATGGATCGATCATTATGAGAAAGCCGAGCATAAATTTTTTGAAGAATAATTTCTCTTGGGAGCTCATGATTGGGGCATGAATATAACATTGACTTAAGCCTCCCCCAAGCTTGAGCGATACTTTCTCCTTCACGAGGCCAAAAATTATATATATAATTCCGATCACGATGAACCAGATGCATAGGATAAAACTTCTGATGAAATTCCAATTTCAATCGGTTGTAGTTCCATGATCCAATATCATCACATAGCCTATACCATGTCAATGCCTTCTCCTTCAAAGATAAAGGGAAGACCTTCTTCTTGACTTCATCCTCGGGCAAACCTGCAAGCTTAAATAATCCACAAACTTCATCCACATAGATTAGATGCATATCAGGATGTAATGTTCCATCTCCTGTGTAAGGATGAGCTAGCAGTTTCTCTATCATACCCGAAGGAATTTCATAATAAATATTTTCAGTAGGTGCAGTAGGTTGAGGAGCAACTCTTTTCTCTTCCGGTCGAGGTGAAGATACCCCGAACAAACCCCTCAAAGGATTACTTTCCATAGTAACAAGTGACAGTAAATTTCAGCACACTATATAAATGTTTCCTTCCCAAATTCCACTCACCAAAGGCGCTTCACTCCCCGGCAACGGCGCCAAAAAAGAGTCTTGATGACCCACAAGTATAGGGGATCTATCTTAGTCCTTTCAATAAGTAAGAGTGTCGAACCCAACGAGGAGCAGAAGGAAATGACAAGCGATTTTCAGCAAGGTATTCTCTGCAAGCACTGAAATTATCGGTAACAGATAGTTGTGTGATAAGATAATTTGTAACGGGTAACAAGTAACAAAAGTAAACAAGGTGCAGAAAGGTGGCCCAATCCTTTTCATAGCAAAGGACAAGCCTGGACGAACTCTTATATAAAGCAAAGCGCTCCCGAGGACAAATAGGAATTGTTGTTAAGTTAGTTTTCATCATGCTCATATGATTCGCGTTCGTTACTTTGGTAATTTGATATGTGGGTGGACCGGTGCTTGGGTGCTGTACTTCCTTGGACAAGCCTCCCACTTATGATTAACCCCTCTCGCAAGCATCCGCAACTACGAAAGAAGAATTAAGGTAAACCTAACCATAGCATGAAACATATGGATCCAAATCAGCCCCTTACGAAGCAACGCATAAACTAGGGCTTAAGCTTCTGTCACTCTAGCCGGGGGTATTCCTGGAAGTTCTTCTGGAAAGACGTCTAGAAAATCTCGAACGACAGGAACGTTCTCGATCCCTTCCAGAGGTGAGGCGTTCAAAGCATTCAGAGCATATATCTGAGCTTCAGCGTCCCGAGTAATGCGGGCGGTATAGTTCACTATCTCATCGTTGGGGTGAAGAAGTTGGACGACTTTAGTGGCACAATTGATCGAAGCAATGTGAGCTTTCAACCAATCCATTCCAAGTATAAGGTCTATGGTGGAAGACTTCAGGACGATGGGCGAGGCAAGGAATTCCAATCCTTTAATTTCGACGGTAACGTCAGGTGCTATTACGTCAGCATGACAGTGACCTCCGGGAGTTTTAATGACTAACGGAGTATGCATTTTCTCATATCGAATGCCATGCATCAATGCAAATTTTCCAGAGATGAATGAATGTGATGCTCCTGAATCAAATAAAACAGAAGCAGGTACTGAGTTAACAAGAAGGGTACCCATCACAGTAGCAGGTTGATCCTGGACTTCTTCAATGTCAATGTTGTAGGCGTGTCCACGACCATGTGCAGCAGACCCAGTATTATAGTTGCGGGTCTGGTTGTTGCCACGACCATTGCCACGGCCAGTACGGGGAAAGGCTAACTGATTCTGATTCTGGCGGCAGTCTTTAGCTTGGTGTCCTGGTTTGCGGCACTTGAAGCATAGACCATCTTCAGGACGAAGAGGAGCATTGTTTTGAATAGCTTGAGTTTTTGGCTGCCTCGGCGGTGGAGGAGGCAGACGTGGTGCAGCATAGTTGTTCTTTGGCGCAGAGGTATTGGAACGGAATGCATTGTTGGGGATCCAAACTCGACGCTTCGATGCTGAGCCCGAAGATGAGCCAGCATCACGATAGCGCTTCTGCGATTCCTTGTATTCCATCTGAGCGGTCTCAACAAGAATAGCCTTGTTCGTCAGAGTTGAAAAGTCATTGATGTCTTGAGCAGCTAGTGCAAGCTTGAGGTCAGGGTGTAGTCCATTACGGAACTTCTCTTGTCTGCGAGCATCTGTGGCGATGTCTTCTTCAGCATAGCGGGAGAGGTCTAGAAATTCCCGCTGATAAGCTTCAACGGTCTTATTGCCCTGAGTGAGGTTACAGAACTGGGTCTTCATGCGTTCCATAATTGCTTGAGGGATATAACGTGTACGGAAAGCAGCCTGGAACTCATACCAGGTAATGACTGTTCCAACAGGCAGAGTACGCTTGTGTGTGTCCCACCATTGAGCAGCGGGGCCCTTTAAGAAAAAGGCCGCGAAGTTGACGTAGTTGGCAGGGGCGACATTAGCTGACTCCATCTCGTGAGTGATGTCGCGGAGCCAGTCATCGGCATCCAGGGGCTTGTCAGAGTTGCGAAACTGCGTTGGGTTGAGTCGCGTAAACTCTGTCAAAGTTATTGAAGCTGGGTTCTGGTTCTGGTTGTTCTGATGCGGAAACTGAGCCATGATTCCAACCATGAACTGGCGGTTAAGCTCAAACTGTTGCATCATAGCCGCCATTTAGTCTGGCGGTGGTGGGCGTTCAGGGGCACGACCACGACCACGACCACCTGGTCTAACCATCCTGCTAAGTATCAACAGGGGGTAGTTTAGTAAAAGCAATTGCGAGCGTTTAGTGACAAACATGATGTAACTCGACCACAAATTAAGTAGTGTAACAGATACATAACATCAGTCGATTAAGACATACAGATCCATACATGGTCGGTTAAAATCGGGCAGCATAACGGCACAAATTGAAAAACTAGAGACACTAGGCAGCGCGCAGGCACGCGGTAAGGAAGTACACAACGTGACATAGCAAAGGCTACATCAGCGTCAGAGAAAACCACTGAAACAGGGTAACTGCAAGTGCTGACGACGAATATTCGTCGCGGAAGGATCCTGTGCTCCATGTGCACTCTGATGCAGAACCCGGTCTCGAACTGTAAGAAGAGGTCCACGTGCAGGCGTGTGACCTCCCACAGCAGGCCAATCAATACCTGGCGGCATCTCGGTCCTGCATGGGTAAAAAATATACTCCGGATGTATCCCTGCACGAACAGCTGGTAGCAACTGTGTCATAGCCTCATAGTAGCGTGCTCGAGTGGCGAACAGCTCGACGGCAAGAGCCCGAACAGTGCGATCCAGAGCCTGAGCGCACTGAATCAGAACCTGCGGGTCGTAGCGTCGAGACTCGTACGGGGCACAGATAGCTGTGTAGTATCCAGTAGCATCTCCAACAGGTGCATACGGAATGTACCGAAACACAGTATCATCCAAGTTATCGCTGAACTGTCCTCGGAGACGTACGACAGCAGAGTAGGCGGCATCATGGACTGCCATCTCAATCGTCACGCCTAACCCGTGAAAAAGGTGTAGCTCAGTGTCTGAGTTGTTCTGCTGATCATAAATCCGAACTTCAGCGTAGTACTGTTCCTGATTGAACTCGCGGTAAACCTCATAAACCAAGTACTCAGGGTACCAACGGTAGCCAAGTCTGGTCATGAGAGCGATCAGGACAGCTGGAAACCCAGGGGTATTACGAGCCCAAGTGCGAAGCACAAGCTGTGTCGTAGGACGCGGTGCAAACAAACGGTCCATCTGAAACAGAGGAAATTCAGATTTGTCAAATGACAATGAGAAGTTTAACACAACTCGGAGAGAAAGGTTAAACAAAACAATGGAAAGGAAAATGATTATCAGACTAATCAGATCAATGATAGGGAAATCGCACAGATATCCAGCTCTCCGGGTAGACGGGATTTACGAGATCCTAAGTGTCGGTGTTAGTAAAATTTATTTAACCCGAGTAGAAGAGAGATCAGAGTCTCAGAGTATAGACGAGGAATAAAAGATCCTAATACCTCCCAGTTGGCGACGTGGGCCCGTAAGCCACACAGCCAAGTTAGTAAATTAGTTTTTCGGTTTCTAGACTCAACTTCGGCCAAGGAATTGGAAGGGGGCTTCCTACAGGCAGTCGGCTCTGATACCAACTTGTGGCGCCCCCTGCTCAATCGTACACTAATCATACACGCAAACGTGTACGATCAAGCACAGGGACTCACGGGAAGATATCACAACACAACTCTAACACAATTTAAACGGAGGTCCACAATATTACAAACCAGGGATCCGAAGATCCGAATACATAAGTCAGTCATACAAATATTATCTGAGTACAGACATAGTTAGACAAGTTTTGCCTTAAGAAGGCTAGCATCACAGTGCAACACTAGATCGAAAGGCGTTGGCCTCCTGCCTGGGAGCCTCCATCCTACTCCTGGTCATCTGGCTCGATCCAGTAGTAAGTACCCTCTGGACCCTCCTGGTAGTAAGCTCCGGTGGTGGCATCTGACTCCTGGACTCCATCGTCTGTTTGTATCATCAATGTGGGTATATGGGGAAAGAGAAAGTAAAGCAACCATGAGTACTCATCCGAAGTACTCAGCAAGCAAGGATCTATACTACATATGCACATTTCAATGGAAAAGGCTGTATATTTGGACTGGGCTGCAGAAATGCCAGAATAGAGAGAAGGCCTAGTCCTATCGAACTAGCATCTTCAAACATCTTCACAAGGCCATCATCTTGCAGCAGTAGAAGGAAGTAGAATAGCATTTTATTTAGCAAACATGTTGAAGTACAGCTTAAAGATCCTTCCTCGACTCCCAAGCGAGAAAGCGATCCCTAACTTCAATTAAGTAACAAGTATCCAGTTTAAGTAGTAGATCGGGATACACAAACTGAGCGTCCTTTACCGTAGGACCGGCTATCGATAGAAAATTCATCCCTGCAGGGGTGCACTACTGTTACCCAACACGCCGATCAACTCTGGCCGGACACACTTGCTGGGTAATGCCCGTCCTCGGAAGATCACACAAGCAGCGCTCTACCTAGGCTCGGCAGAGAGGTCAGCACGCCGGACTAACCTATGCACCCACGAGTCTCGCCATCGCCCTGGGCACCCTGCGCGTTGCGAGACTGCCGGGTGCAGGCACGACACTGAACTCGTCAGTGAAGTATCCACCCAATCCCGACAATCAGCCCGCACGGTGAATCATGACGTCAGACGAGCTTTCGGAGAAACGTACTTTGCAGAGGGTCCCATAAACCATTATCCCGCGTGTGTGTAGTGCGTATAGGGCACGTCGACCCACTCAGATCACACACCCAAATCCAATAGGCTCAATTATTATCAAGCGAGACATCAGAGTCTCTGATGCTCCGCCACAATGTCACACTCGAGTGCCCTTCGCACACCCGAAAATCATAGATCCCCAGCGGGTACCCACCAGGGTGGACCCGCCTGTAACAGAGGTCAAGTAACGTGTGGTCATAACATCAAGGAGGAAACCCGAGGATCACCTCGGCGGTTCCACTCGACGAAATCATCAGGGCAACGTATGAGGTATCACCCTCGAGGTTCACACTGAGGGTTGCACGACAGAGTCGTATCGGAAGTGGAGAAGGAGGAATAACCCTCGATGACCAGACCGAACAGTACACTGCAGAGTATTCATCGTGAGTGCGTTAGGAGGTATCACCCTCGGCACGAATAATATATGTGCAGAGTCGTACAACTATGGGGGTTGAAGTGAGGTGTCGGTCTCTGGTCGCGATCACATTGATCGAGTCGTCGATGATCAAGCAG
Source organism: Thinopyrum elongatum (assembly GCA_011799875.1). Taxonomy (NCBI): domain Eukaryota; kingdom Viridiplantae; phylum Streptophyta; class Magnoliopsida; order Poales; family Poaceae; genus Thinopyrum; species Thinopyrum elongatum. Next base: position 133,333,904 of record CM022303.1, read on the forward strand.
GGCATCAAGGATAAGGTGGTGGGGTCACTGATGGTTCATCACCAACCTATACTAAACAGTTTATCATAGGCAGGTAAGGTAGCAATGAACAGGTTACACACAAGGCTATGCACTAAGTAATGAGCATACATTAACAGTAGCAAAATCTAATGCAAGCAGGAGAATAGAATGGGCGATATCTGGAATGCTCAAGGGGGGGGGGGGCTTGCCTGGTTGCTCTGGCAAGAGGGGAAGGTCGTCAACGGGCTGCTCGTCGGTAGAGTAGTCGTATCCTGGTGCAGCGTCGTCGGCCTCAGCGTCTATCGAGAGAGAGAAGGAGGGGGAGAGAAACAATAAATTCACGGCAATAATGCAAACAATATGTATGACATGCCTAAATGATATGCCGGGGTGTTCTACTGCCTAACTAAACGATTTAGTTAATTTAGGAATTTATTTGGATTTATTTAATTAAAGTTGGGCACTATTCATTTACTGAAATCGGTCTAAAAGTTCAATGTTCTTATAGCTGCGGGCGTCTGACGGGAATACGGAGGCGTATTCGGGTTCGTATCGTCGTTCTGAGCAAGTTTCATGTATAAAATATTTTCATCGGAGTTACGGTTTATTTAATATGATTTTCTAAAGTTTTTATTAATTTCTGAAATTTAATTAATTATTTAATTCAACATTATCCGAAACAGTGCTGATGATGACATCAGCATGACCTCATGCTGATGTCAGCGGTTAATTAAGTTAATTACTAATTACTGTTTAATTAACACTAATTAGTTAATTAGATTAACCTAATCAGGATTAATTAACTAATTAATTATTTTAATTATTTATTTTTATTTCTTTCTTTCTTTTTTTTAAAACGTTTTTAGGGCGTGGGCCCGTTCTGTCATTGGGCCAGGGGGGAAGCAGGGCCCACTGGCCAGTGGCACTGGGGCACTAGGCCCCACTGGTCAGTGGCACGAGGGCCACAGGCGAGCACGGGTGGCGGGCGCGGCGCGGCGCGCGGGCGCGGGCTTGCGTGCGCGCGGGCGGCGGCAGGGGCGCGGTGAGGCGCGGCCAGGGGAGGCAGGGCAGCGGCGAGAGCGGGGCGAGGCCAGAGGGGGTGTGGGGCGCGCGAGGCGCGCGGGCGCGGGGCGGCGCGCGAGCAGCAGCAGCGGCGAGCGCAACCGCAGCGGCGAGTGGGCATGCGGCGAGCAGGCACGGGCGAGGCCGCGCGCGGGCGCGGTGCGGGGTCGAGCGAGCGCGCGATGGGCGCGCCGGAGCGCGGCCAGAGGGAAGAAGAGGCCGGGGGGTTCCTCACCCCCGATGCAGAGAAGAGGGCGGCGAGGCTCGGTGGAGCCGGCGATGGGGAGGCGGGGCAGTGCAGTCCGGCGAGGTGGCGGTGGCGATGGGGCGACGACGAGCGGCGGGGCGCGGTCGGCGCGAGCAGCGCCCGATCCAGTTCTGGATCGGGGGAGGGGGGGGAACGAGGGGAGTGAGCGAGGGGGTGAGTGGGGGTTAGGGTTTCGGTGGCCTCCAGGGGGAGGCCAAGTAGGCGCGGGGTGGGCCGGGAGCTGGGCCGGCCGGCTGGGCTGGGGCCCAGTTGGGCCGGGGGGGAAGGGGGGGGTCCTTTTTCTTCTTTTCTGTTTCATTTTTCTTTTATCTTTTTCTTTATTCTCCTTTCTCAGTTTAGTAAATAGTCAGGCCTCCTAATGGTTTTTGTAAAACACAACAATTGCTCCAACAAATACTAGGTATTATCCACCACTACCAAAAATTAGTTTGGAGACAATTGGAGCTCCCACAAATTTTTATAATAATGAAAATGCATTAATCCTCGCTGTTTTAATTATGTTAGAGCCACCTAATTATTTTATTATTTATTGGTTACAATTTTAGAATGGCCTCTGCAATATTTGTTATTTATCGAACATTTTAGTTTTTATGTTGGACAACTTTTATATTTCACTTTCATTTAAATTTGAATTTGACTTAGGAGTTGAAATGCAATATGATGCTAATGATGATTATGCAGTGTTAATCTCGCTGACATGTCATTATCAAAAGTGATTACTGTTGCTAATCACCGGGGGTGTTACAGAAAGCTTGACGGGATGGAAACCTTGCCGGGGAGATCTTGCCGGGAACAGTAACCTTGTCGGGGTGAGAAAACTGCCGGGATGGAAACCTTGCCGGAGAAATCTTGCCGGGAACAGTAACCTTGCCGGGGTGAGAAAACTTGACGGGATGGAAACCTTGCCGGGGAAATCTTGCCGGGAACAGTAACCTTGTAGGGGTGAGAAAACTGCCAGGATGGAAACCTTGCCGGAGAAATCTTGCCGGGAACAGTAGAAACCGTCAAGGCCAATCCGACCAGATGCTGAAGATGGGTTTAAATACTTATCTAGATGGCCTCGGATGAAAAAGTGTTCAACATGAAAGTTGTTCGTAACGTCGAAACGGTCAACTTTGCTTTTGGAGTCATCATCATCTCTACTCCTAATGTCTCAGTTGGTAGTCTCCGACGGTTAAATTTCGTCCCACCAACGCCGGTTTATTTTCGTCCTGTTAAAAAATCTACGAAAATTAACCGGACGCTCGCTACCTCCTGCGCCAGTCCTGGCGACGGATCCTGTCGAATACAACGAACCCTATACACCCCGCTCTAGGGTTGTGCTCTTCTCTGGCGTCGCCCTCAGCCCGATCTCCGGTCGCCGTCCTCCACCGTGTCGGCGGCGGCGGCGCGGCGTGGCGCCACCTGCTGCTCCTCCTCACCGCCCAACCGCTCGCCGCCATCGCCGATCCTTTTGCCGCCGCCGATCTATTCGCTACGTCGCGGATCCCTTTGCCGGCGCCGAGGTGCCAGAGAAGCCGCCGCCGAGTTGTTAGAGGAGGCGCCGCCGCCATCGGGACGCCGCCGCACGAGGTCCTCCATCGCCGCCCTGGCCCCGGCCATCCAGGTGCCGCCGCCCCACGCGCGTGGTCTGCCCCTCCACGCCTCCATGCGCCGCTGCCGCCCATGCACGCCATCTGCCCCTACAAACCGTCACATGCCGCCGATGAGTTCGTCATTGCCGATGGGATCGCTGCAAGGTGAGTTGAATCAACCTAGCACACAACGCGGTGATTGGGAGATGGGATCTTCTGTTGCCCAAGGATGTACATCTGATTTTAAGAATATCTTGGTGTTTCAATCTCAGATTGAATTCTTCAACAAGATTTAGTCCAGGAGCAAGTCTACTGAGAAGAGCAAGGGTGTCGATCATGAATTTTTGTTTTAGTTGACTGTAGGTTTCATGTGGTATGTCTCCAGGTTCGTTCTTTGAATTTGTTTTTTTTGTTAACTTCTGACGCTATAGATTTTATATTGCCTTGGAACGATCCCGGGTCGGCGGGGGCGGCCAGACCAGGTGGCAAATGCGGTGCACAAGTTGAGGAGCGGAGGTAAAGAGGAGAGGCCACGACAACCCAAGCAGCGGCGAGGGGATGGAGCAGCGGCTGCGCAGCTGCGTCGATCCGAGCAGTTGCCAGAGCGAATGAAGCTGCGGTTGCACGGACAAGCTTGTGGAGGTGTCAGTATGCACGCATGCGTTCCTGATTTGGAGCACGCCTCTGGCCTGGTAGGATTCTCACTCTGCCCCGACCTCAAGGGTGTTCTTCTATCTATGTCGTGCTCGGGACGATGTACTAATGCAGGTGTGATTCTTCAGCTTTTCTTTGTCTTTTTCTTGGTATGTATATCTCTGAATCTTGTGAGCCCTAATTTGCATGCTGCCATGTATGCCCTTGTGTCCTGTATAATGATTATTATTACTATTTTTGAATGGCATAATTATTCTTATTGAGGCACTGCCGCTGCCTAATTTGCTTATAGAAATAACATACTAATTAATACAGGGAGAGAGTACGATTTTTTTTACACAATCTGCAGTACCCATGAGCCTGCCCATAGGTAGATATGGATACATTTTGTAGCATCCATTCTTGTTTTTTCTCATTGAAATTATGGATTTGGAAACTAATCATGGAGTGTCTAGATTGCCTGCTATATTACCAAGTGCGCTGAAGGAAAAGCTGCTGCCACTGTTGATGACCACTCTAGGTGATATAATTCATGTTTGCTTTGTTGTTTCAGTAACTTCCTGTAGCATATTGGTTCCATCTTTTTTTTGCATCATGGTACATTATTCTCATCTTGATATATATCATTTGGTCAACTGAAGATTTGAGTGCAGGGTAGAATTCTTGGTTGATTTTAGAATTTCATTGTTGATTAGTTGGCCAACAGAATTTTATGAAATTCAAGGCGTCATTTAGTGTACTATATGTCACATCTGTCTTATTTCTATACTCACAATATTTCCGCATCATCTGAACAAATGATGCTAAATTGATATAATCATTTTGGACCAGTGTCATATTCTCAATGCTGAACAGCCAAAATATATACATAGTGAGCAGTCCGCCACACATGCTCATACGTCATATTTATGTACTGTTTAACACGGCAAAAATTGGTCAAACATTTAAATATTTCTACTGTTTAACATAGCCAAAGTATATACATAATGATCAATCCGCCGCTGCACATTAGATCCAGCCTCCCTCCCTTGACACCATTCTTCTTACTTATTATTAATTCTTTTAAAAATAACTTTAGTTTTATTTTCTAGCTACTTCAATTCATTCGTATATGGTTAGTTCCATCGCACTACGAGGATGATCCATGGCTGGTCGTGGACGATCACCTGCGAGGACGATTCATGGCCGGTCGGGTATGGTCAGTTCCATCACACCGCGAGGAGATGATTCATGGCCGGTCGGGGATGGTCACCTGCGGTGCGCACGAGTACCTCCGCCATATCCTCCCTGTACTAGCACCCTTGGCGATGAAAATGACAGCCAGGAGAATCCCTCCTTCACACCTCTTTTCCATCTCTGTCAGATTGTCCTCTCCAGCAAGGTGTCTATGCATGAATCATATTTATGATTTCTTTGCATTTTTAACAATTAATATAGATTTTTCTACCCACAGCCTGAAGGCCAACCTTAATACTTCATTGTGAAAGAAAAACAACTGGACATGGCTCTCTAGACCTCGAGAGGGGCATGTGGCCAACCATGCTGGAGGACGCAGAGGAGTTGTCTGGGAATGTTATCATCAGAGGACCCAAGAAGCAGCCCACCACGGATGCATGGACCAACCACGCAAGTCCATTGTGAGTTCGATGCTTCTCATGTGTTCACTGTGGTGCAATGAAGATCTGATGGGCAATGGTCTCATGACATTTCCTTTTTGAAAACTTAAACTTATAGCTTGCAATCCATCCGTGGCGAGGGTTCATGACAGACAAGCCAATAGATTTGGGGGTCCACTTCCCGGTGAAACAAATGTTCATTGTGGACAATACGAAGACGATGATTGGTACAATGAGGTGAATATATTAGAATTTTTATTCTTCTCTCTCCATGTCTATGTTTGTGCTTGATCAACTGTCCACTTAATGATTTTAGTTGTACAAAATCCTAAGCTGGTCTCACTAGGTCGTACCAAACCGTGGGAAGGTTATGGGCAAGGTGGTTGAGCTTGATGCCAATGAGTTGGAGGTTATTGCTTTCGCAACGCCGAAGGCCGTTCAAGCGAAGAGGAGATGTGCCTGCTGACAAGAAGTCTTAGACCACCGGTGAGTTTTGCTTCCTATCAGTTCAGCAGTGTGTGTACATGTTCAGAATTGTTGGCTATAAACACTTGAATTATCTCCAATCATGTACTTCAGGTTCTACGATCTTCCATATTTTACCATGTTTTGTCACTTAACAGAATTTTACATAACTATTTTGTATTTTTGTGTATGTATGCAAAATTCTGGTTTAGAAACTTAATGCAGAATTATGAACAAAATTATCATTCAGTATTAAGAATTTACATTTATCATAAGAAATGGCAAACTCATAGGTATTTCAATCTAGAAATTACAATGCAATGTTCAGGGAAGATGGCGAGCTTCTAATTAGCGGTAACTTTATTCTGTTGAAACCGAAAGATATGGATGAGCCATGATAATGAGTGTTAGGGGGTTGGACGGCATGATGTAAAAAGATATCATTTTTACTAAGTAACTTCATTTTCTTCAGAAACTTCCTTGCACTAAACTTACAATATTGGCTTCTCCAGATGTACATAAGCTATTAGCTCTTAGCTCTATTTAATTCCACTCATATTTACGAAACTGCTCTTTTGATCCCGAGCTCACAAGCTCCTTGATGAACAGTACAATCCAAAAAATTGGTAAAAGAATTCAAAAAATTCTGGATTTAAACATCAATGAAAGTTTTAACTTCCTACAAATTTTCGTGATGAAATAACATTTGTGGAGGTCTGGACAAAAAGAAAAAAATCGATGCTCAAAAATGCTTCCGAGAACAAATTTTTTGGAGCGTCGATTTTTTTTGCCCAGACCTACACGAATGTCATTTCATCAAAAACATCTGCAAGAAGTTAAAACTTTCATAAATGTTTATAAAAAAAAATCAGTTTTATTTTATTTTTTACTGTGTTTTCGGATTTTACTGTTCATCAAGGAGCATGTGAGCTCGGGTTCAAATACTCCACGTCCTCATATTTATTCCTATTCTCCTTTTGTCATTTTTTACATCTAGGCATATAGTGTTTTGCTGTGTCTCAAAGTTTTACCTTTTTAAAAGTGATATGTGTTTATATTTTGTGGATGTTTTTGTTGCTGGTATATTCTCAAGTGATAATCACCATATCTTGTCAATCTCTATGTTATGAGAGGAATAAAAATATAATCGGATCAAAATTTGATAGTATGCTACCTTGGCCAATATACCACATCATGTGAATGTTTCTCATTCTCAAAAGTGCACTATATCTGGCCTCTCAAAATTTGGTGTCTTCGCATTGAAGGATCCAATCCATCGTCTCTGGAGTTTGAACATGTCACTTGTGATGGGGAGAGGAAGAGATGACTTGCATACACTGGACAATGAGTGTGTTAGCTGCGTGGTGGCTTAGGACTATACAAGTTGTAGTAGCCCCTTCCCTTATAAATGTTTTATTTTGATTGGAAGCACCTTATAATTTAGCTAATATATGGATTTCATTTACATCATCTGTCCAAGTATGAGAGGCCCATGAGACGGGCATTAATCACTTATCTTTTTTCTCAGTATTTTGATAGGGGACCTATGTATATGGAAGGAGTGAGCATCATGTAAATCGTATCACCAATTTAAGGATCCTCATGTTTTCATACTTTTCAACACTTATTTGTGATTTTGTTCACAAGTTTTCAATTTCATTCTGTAGAATGAAGATAATATTTTTGTTGTATTTTTTGTCCATGTAGAGGATACAAGACATCATATTAAGTAAGCAATTAATGAAATAATGAATTAACTTATGTGTGTGTATGTTTATGCCTCGCTCTTTGTCACTCCTAGCGAAAGGGCGACGATAAGGTCAGTTGTCTTCGGGTGTCCCCCAACGTGGTTGACGGGTTGGCGGTGCGAGGGGATGTGTGACTATGGAGGGAGCTCAACAATTGGGCTACAATGACAGGAAGAAAGGATGCTATGGGAAGAGAGTGGTTGATTGCAAATAAAGTGTTAGCTATGTTGCAGCAATTGTCCACACAGCTGAATTTTGGAGAGCCTACCGGCCGGCCGTTTGATGTCCAAACATGCCCAAATATACGAGGGAGAAATGAGCTTCGACCTTGAGGACACCTTTAATCATTTGTTTAATTCATTTATATTCATTGTATTATAGCCCGTAGCAACGCACGGGCGTTCTCCTAGTCCGACGTAGTATACGACCTGCGGAGACGCTACAAGAGTCAGGCGGTCCAGTCAGCTACATGAACGAGTCCGACCTAAAATTAAAGATGACCCTGTGGAGTATTCAAGATGGCCTTATTTGGGAAAGTGATCAGCATACGGATTGTCGGCCTCGTCGAAACGCACAAAATTGATATTTGGACCGTATCCATCGGAAGTCATATGCAGATTCCATGGCCCACGCAAGGAAGACAGAAGATTGGACCAGATTCGGGATGGATCCGAGTGGGACCAGAACTAGGACTCTAGGACATGAATTGATGTAATTTTCTTGTAAGGAAAGCCTAGATTGAATCCTTTGCTTGTACGGGAAGTCCAGCCGCCTCTTATATATGTTGGGGGTGACAGCCGATTGAACAACACACAATCGAACAAATCAATAGACTACTTTTTATCTACGTTTTATCTCTCCATCGTTTTTCTTCCTCGTTCTTCGCTGTTCCTCGAGTTTGAGAGCTGCGAATCCCGAGGCTCTAGGGGCGAGCGAATCGACCTAGGGCAGCCCATTGCCGCCGCACGCCCTGACGGGGTCCCTCCCGGGCGTGTGGGGTTTCGGGTCTCCAAAAGCGCCCGCCGACTGTCCTGCGTATCGCGCTGTCGGTCGGGTCTCCTTCGACGTGAGCTGCGGTGCATCACCCCCGGCGTCGAGGGTACACGTGACGTGTTCGTGTGTCAACACACTTTTTGGCGACTCCGCTGGGGACGAAGATCAATCATCATCATCCACCATGTCCGATCTTCCCAAGCCATCTGAGGTAGACGCCGATAACATCATTAATCCCAGTCTTGATGAGATATCGGCCGATCATCGCCAAGTCTATGAGGAGTACAAGAAGGCACGCGAGGAGAAGGACTTGCAGGAATTCCTTGCAAAGTTCAAGAAGGATCGCCGAGGCAACATCACTCCGATTGAAGAAATCAAGTTCCCTCCTCTTCAAGCCGAGCAGGTTAAATCCTCTGTAAGTACTGCCTTTTCTCCTGAGCAGTGGGCTGAGATTGAGAGTCGTATTGCTGATGGTAACAATCTGGTTTATCAATCTTTCCTAGAAAATACTAATGCTCAGAAGAATATATCTCAATCATCTAGTGGTAATGGTGGTATAGCTGCTAATCTGCAAAACCCTAATCTGGCTTTACCTATTTCATCGGCGCCTCCCGTGCCGATGACTTATTATCCTACCCAAACCAATCAGATTGTGGCTGCACCCATTAATCCTATCATGAACATGCCAGGTTCGGTGGCAACGCCGAACCAAACCCTACCTACAGGTACAACCACTCGGCCACTACCGAACTATGGTTCGGCGTACATGCCACAATTCCTACCTACAGCTAGTAGTCATACTGCTCCTATGCCACTGCAACAAGCTTCATCGTCTACTACAGACGATGCTCTAGCTAATCTTAGAGAGGAGATGGCTAAGATGCTCCGAGAGAATTTTGGAGTTGAGTTGCCAAGGAACCGTATTTACCAAAAGCCATATCCAGAATACTTTGATGCCATTCAATGCCCTCCGGGATATAAAATTCCAGATTTTGTTAAGTTTAATGGAGAGGGTACAAAAACCACATGGGAGCATGTTAGTCAATACTTGGCACAATTAGGTGAAGCAGGCTCACTAAATGAATTGAAAGTGCGTTTATTTCCTTTATCATTAACTGGTACCGCATTTTCATGGTTTTCTTCTTTACCACATGGTTCCATTCGAGTTTGGTCGCAGCTAGAGTAGAAGTTTCATGATCACTTTTATAGCGGCGATAACGAGCTTAAGTTATCACATCTTACATCAGTTAGACAAAAGCATGATGAATCGGTCTCCGATTACGTCAAAAGATTTAGAGATACAAAAAACCGGTGCTATAGTTTGGTGATAACCGAGAGAGATTTGGCTAATCTTGTGCTTAGTGGTTTGAAAATTCCCATTAGAGAAAAGCTAGAGGGATATGAGTTTTTAAATGTCAACCAAGTCTTACAAAGGGCTTTGGCTCAAGAAAGCCGAAGCAAAGAGCTCAAAGAAGTGCATAGATATAAAGCTGATCGTCCTAAGATGAACATGGTTGAATATGATAGTGATCACTCGGACGATGAGGGTGATATTTATGCTACTGAATTTGTTTGGCCATCTAAGGCCAAACCCTTCACTTGCAATGATCTGAAACCGATTCATAAGAATCGTGATGAAGAGATGAAGTTTACTTTTAACATTGCCAAGTGTGATAAAATATTTGATGCTTTGCTGCAAGCCAAAATTATTAGAATATCTCATACTTTACCGCCGTTTGAAGAGCTGAAACGGCGCGCTTATTGCAAGTATCATAATTCTTTTTCTCATGCTACTAACGATTGTAATGTTTTTCGACGACAGATACAATCGGCCATTAATGATGGACGATTGAACTTTTCTGAGATGCAAGTTGATAAACAGCCCTTTCCAATGAATACCATGGATTTGGAAGGGAAGAAGCTGCTCATTCGGCCGGAGGTAGCCGAATTTGCTAATAAAGCTAATGTCATTGTTGGTCAGCCCAGGAAAGATAAGGAGAGCGACAAGGTCTTGGGGAGACAAGTCGTGCTTGACAAGCAACCCGGTGGCAAGGAAATAATCAAGATCACCATCAAGAATCCTGCACTCGGGGGGCAACCGCAAGTGCAAGAAAAATACTCGTGTTAAATTTGTTAAGCCCAAGAGTCCAGAGGTTGGCAAGTGGAAGACAAATGAAGCTAAAGTGCAGCGCAAGAAGATCAAGCCAACTTTTGATATGTTGTTGTCCAAATATGCCAGTCAAGCGGCCGGTTCTAGCTCTAACCGGTCATCAAATTTGAAGCGCTCAAGGTCACCTCCTCGGGAAGAATTTCAGCATCATACAAGGCCATATGGGTCGTGGGCACCAGGACCATGGATGCCGCCACCCCCCTATGTGCCATACATGGGAGACTTCAATGCAGGATGGTGGCAGCCCCCAATGGCCCCTTATGCTTTTCATCCGGGTTGGGCAGAACCAAGGAGGCCCGTTCATGAGAGACTTTCTTATCCCACACGAGGCCGTTTGAACAATGGTGTCAATCGGCCAATGCAAGATAATCAAAAAAGGGTTGGCAAGCAAGTGTGGCGTGCTAAATCACCAAGTGCACAAATTTCAGAGCCTGGCAAGCAAAAGGAGGAGAATACTAGTGCTGAAACTATTATGATAGACACTAAAGAATTGACAATCAAAGAGCTGATTATTGTTGAAAAACCGGCTGGTTCCAGTAAAGATGTGGCTGTTGTCCAGCAGGGTCCCATGGCTAATGATCATGAAGCTAGCACAAGCAAGGCCAAGTCGAGGGATCCAAAATATACTCAGCCTAAGTGGTGTCCTTCCGGTCTGAACAAGGCACAAAAAAGGAGACTGCAGCGCATGAGGAGTCAAGAGATGGCAGAACAGGAGGCCGAGAAGCAAAGAGATAAATTGTTCAAAGACATTCGGCCCATGGTACCCCCAAAACAAGTGTGGAGGCCAAAGCAAAAGGAAAACATAGCAGCTTCTGCATTGATCATAGCAACACCTACACCACCAACGGAGGACGATGCAGCTACTATTACATCGTCCACTTTGCCTGCTGCTTCCTCTTCCCTTGGAGATATTTCGGAGTCAGTGGACATGCTTGCGGAAGGAGATGAAATGCTTGATTATGAGTCTACACCGGTTCATGAAGGTATGGATATTAATATGGTGTATTACTTACCCGCTGAATTTTGTGCTATAGATGAAGAAGGGGAAGTGGCTCAGCTAGATTTTGGTCCTAAAAATGCTATATTCGAAAAGGCAAAAGAACCGGTGACGCACTTGAAGCCATTGTTCCTTAAAGGTCATATTAATGGATCGCCGGTGGCTAGAATGCTTGTCGACGGTGGTGCTGTGGTGAATCTTATGCCATATTCGGTTTTCAAAAAATTGGGGCTGCTTGATGAAGAGTTAATAAAGACCAACATGGTGCTTAATGGATTTGAAGGCAAAGAGAAAACTGAAGCCAAAGGTGTAATGTATGTGGAGCTTACGGTGGGAAGCAAAACTTTGGCTACCGCATTCTTTGTCGCCGAGGTGCAAGGTAACTACAATGTGATATTAGGCCGCGATTGGGTTCATGCAAACCAATGCGTGCCATCTACTATGCACCAGTTTTTAATTCAATGGGTTGATGATGAAGTAGAAGTCATTCATGCGGATAATTCGGCTTGTGTTGCTTTGGCCGATGCATCAGTGGATTGGCAACATCCCAATGCTACTTGCTTGACGGGGCGCGACTTATCAGAATTTGATTTTCTTAGCGCCACAAAAAGTGGTTTCGTGCCTGTTTCTTTAAAGCCGGTTGGTGGTAATTGGCTCCAAGGTATGATGTATTTAAATGGATTCTAACTCAGATTGGTTGCAAAAGCGTCTTGTTGAATATCGGTCCAATGAGAACGATATGTATGAGTCTATAGAGGAGTTAGATGATATGGATAAATTAGGACAAGGTTTTACGTCGGCCGATCCATTAGAAGAGATAGACATAGGAGATGGTTCAATTCCTAGGCCGACATTTGTAAACAAAAATTTAAGAGCCGATCATAAAGCTAAGTTGATCGAGCTATTGAAAGAATATGTTTGTTGCTTTACATGGGAATATCATGAGACGCCAGGTTTAAACCGAGAGCTAGTGGAGCATCAGTTACCTATAAAGGCTGGTTTTAGACCGTACAAACAATCGGCCAGAAAGTTTAACCCAAAAACATATGACCGGATCAAGGAAGAGATCGGTCGTTTGCTTAAAGCTAATTTTATTAGACCTTGCAGGTATGCCGAGTGGATTTCTAACATTGTACCAGTAGAGAAAAAAGGCTCCGGCAAGTTGAGGGTGTGCATTGATTTCAGAGATTTGAATAGAGCTACACCTAAAGATGAGTATCCCATGCCAATAGCTGATATGCTTATTAATGATGCTTCTGGACATAAGATCATTAGCTTTCTTGATGGTAATGCGGGGTATAACCAGATTTTTATGGCCGAAGAGGACATGTCCAAAACAGCTTTTCGATGTCCTGGTTTCCTTGGTTTATTTGAGTGGACAGTGATGACCTTTGGATTAAAGAATGCCGGTGCCACGTATCAAAGGGCTATGAATTTAATTTTTCATGATTTACTTGGTGTTATACTTGAGGTTTATATTGATGATATTGTTGTCAAATCGGATGCTTTCGAATCTCATCTAGCCGATTTGCGCTTAGCTTTTGAAAGAATGAAAAAATATGGACTGAAGATGAATCCTTTGAAGTGTGCATTTGGCGTGTCGGCTGGGAAGTTTTTGGGTTTCATTATTCATGAAGATGGCATAGAGATTGATCCCAAAAAGATAGAGGCTATACAGAAAGTGGAGGCTCCAACATGCAAGAGAGATATGCAAAAGTTCCTTGGCAAGGTCAATTATTTGAGAAGGTTCATAGCTAATCTGTCAGGGAAAGTTGATGCATTTACTCCTATCCTTCGGTTAAAGAATGATGTTGATTTCACTTTGGGGGCAAAACAGCAAGAAGCATTTGATATGATCAAGAACTATTTGTGCACGCCTCCAGTGATGAAAGTGCCCAAGCATAGGGAACCCTTTAAGCTTTACATTGCAGCAGAAGAAGGTGTTATTGGTGCTGTTTTGACTCAAGAAACCGAAGGAAAAGAGCATGCTATTACATATTTGAGCAGGCGTTTATTGGACGCCGAGACAAGGTATACATTTATTGAAAAACTATGCCTATGCTTATATTATGCTTGCACAAAATTGAGACATTATTTGGTGCCGAGTGAATGCATAGTAGCTTGTCAAACTGATGTCATTAAATACATGTTGCATAGGCCAATTCTTAGTGGTAGAATTGGCAAGTGGGCTTATGCTTTGATTGAATATGATTTGGCTTATGAATCTCTAAAATCCATGAAAGGCCAAATCGTTGCTAATTTTATTGTTGAGCATCGGATTAATGACAAGCATGATGTTGATATAAACCTTGTCTCATTAGTACCATGGAGATTATATTTTGATGGTTCAATTTGTAGCAGTGGCCAAGGTGTTGGTATTGTTTATATATCTCCTCATGGTGCTGTTTTTGAAGCCTCATGCCGCTTAGAATATTTTTGCACAAACAATCAAGCCGAATATGAGGCATTGTTATTCGGCCTGGAGATGTTGCTTGCCATAGGTGCTACACATATTGAGGCTTTTGGTGATTAGTTATTAGTAGTGCAACAAATATCCAAAGTCTTTCAATGTTTTGACGAATCACTTAATGTTTATCTTGATAAATGTCTAGATATAATTTCTACTTTGGATTATTTTAGCATTGCTCATATATCTAGACATGACAATTGGAGAGCAAATGAGTTGGCACAACAAGCATCCGGCTATCATGTTGATCATGGCATGTTTCATATTTCTCAGAAGCCGATGTCTTGTCTTCCAAATATGGGAGAGGCCAAACCAGAGCCCACTGATTCGGCCACTAACAAAAAATCTAGTGTAGGTGAAAATCATGACTGGAGGAAGCCCATTATGGATTACTTGCGCGATCCGAGTGAAAGGGTGGACAAGACTATTCGGCGTATGGCTTTCAAATATACAATAAGAGATGGTGGTCTTTATCGCCGAACGGTTGAAGATGTTCTTTTGAAGTGCTTGGACGAGGACCAAGCAAGAGTTGCTATGGGAGAAGTACATGAAGGCATTTGTGGTACTCATCAGTCGGCTCCCAAGATGAAGTGGTTATTGCGACGTGCTGGATTTTATTGGCCGACTATGATCAATGATTGCTTCAGGTACTATAAAGGGTGTGAAGTTTGTCAAAAATTTGGTGATATTCAATTGGCTCCTGCTGCTATGTTACATCCTATTATCAAGCCGTGGCCTTTTAGAGGATGGGGTTTAGATTTCATTGGGCAAATTCATCCATCTTCCTCGAAGGGGCATCGGTTCGTGTTGGTGGCAACCGATTATTTCACCAAGTGGTCTAAAGCAGTACCTCTCAAGAACATGAGACATACGGAGGTAATTCAATTCATGACAGAGCACATTATTCATAGATTCGGTGTTCCTCAGACATTGACTACAGATCAAGGTTCGTCTTTCATGTCACATCAAGTTAGAGAATTTGCCGAATCATATAACATAAAGTTGCTCAATTCATCTTCGTATTATGCCCAAGCTAATGGACAAGCTGAGTCTAGCAATAAGATATTGATCAATCTCATCAAAAAGAAGATTAAGGATAATCCAAGAAAATGGCATGAGTTATTGTCTGAAGCTTTATGGGCACATAGAATCTCAAGGCATTGTGCTACCAAGGTAACTCCATATGAGCTAGTATACGGTCAAGAGGCTGTTTTACCAGTGGAAGTGAATTTGAGTGCTTTGAGAATAGCCAAACAAAGTGATTTACCGGCAGTAGACTTTTATAATTTGATGATGGATAACATTGATGAAGTTGCCGATAAACGTTTGGCTGCTTTGAAGGCCATAGAGAGGGACAAGCTGAGGGTAGCAAGAGCTTACAATAAAAAGGTCAAGTTGAAGAATTTTCAGGTTGGCAATCTTGTGTGGAAAGTGATTCTGCCGATTGGTTCTAGAGATAGAAAATTCGGGAAGTGGTCTCCAAACTGGGAAGGTCCTTTTAGGATTGCAAGGATAGTTCCTGGAAATTCATATTTGGTGGAATCCATGCAAGGAGTATTATTACCTCGAGCTCTCAATGGCAGATATCTGAAGAAGTACCACCCGAGTGTGTGGCAAGAAGCCTGATTAGGCAATGGCCGATACATGATTATCGCCATTAGCATAAACATGGCCGATACATAATTATCGCCCTGAGAAATATAGATGGTCGATGGAGTGTTGACATCGTCCTTAGAACAAGCATGGTGCAAATTATTTTTCGGCATGCAAGCTTTGCCGAAAAACAGGGGGGCATGTGTTGACACCTGATTTTGGCACAATGCAGAATGCAATAGAGATGGCCTCAAATGACAAGATATTCTACATGAGAAACTTCACATTGCTGAGTGGAACGACTTTGATGTTTGGACCATAATCATTCGGCATCATATCAAAGACCAAAACTACACTCGGATTGTCATGTTTAGGTGTTCTGAGTGCTTTTTGGTCGATTACGCCTCCAACACAATCTCGGATGAAGGAATGCTCTACATGAGTTGTCTTCGTCTCATCGAATCGGTTGATTTTCATATAAAAATCGTCTCAATCCGAGTTCGTATGTAAAAGTTAGAGCTATCTGAATGCAGCCCTGTCAAGAGGCAAAATATGGCGCGCCCCATCAGACACATGTCTGATGGGTGTCTGATGCAATGCGTGAGTAATTAGCCCTTCAAGATGGCATCGAATCGAAAAACGTTCAACATAAAAGTTGTTCGTATCGTCGAAACGGTCAACTTTGCTTTTGGGCACATTTTCATCCGAGGTCGTTTACTGCCTCAAAAAAGACCCGCAAGGTGCAGCCAGAAAACTTGCCGGGATGGAAACCTTGCCGGAGAAATCTTGCCGGGAACAGTAACCTTGCCGGGGTGAGAAAACTTGACGGGATGGAAACCTTGCCGGGGAAATCTTGCCGGGAACAGTAACCTTATCGGGGTGAGAAAACTGCCAGGATGGAAACCTTGCCGGGAACAGTAGAAACTATCAAGGCCAATCCGACCAGATGCTGAAGATGGGTTTAAATACTTATCTAGATGGCCTCGGATGAAAAAGTGTTCAACAAGAAAGTTGTTCGTAACGTTGAAACGGTCAACTTTGATTTTGGAGTCATCATCATCCGACGTAGTATACGACCTGCAGAGATGCTACAAGAATCAGGCGGTCCAGTCAGCTACATGAACGAGTCCGACACAAAATTAAAGATGACCCCGTGGAGTATTCAAGATGGCCTTATTTGGGAAAGTGATCAACATATGGAATGTCGGCCTCGTCGAAATGCATAAAATTGATATTTGGACCGTCTCCATCGGAAGTCATATGCAGATTCCACGGTCCACGCAAGGAAGACAGAAGATTGGACCAGATTCGGGATGGATCCGAGTGGGACCAGAACTAGGACTCTAGGACGTGAATTGATGTAATTTTCTTGTAAGGAAAGCCTAGATTGAATCATTTGCTTGTACGGGAAGTCCAGCCGCCTCTTATATATGTTAGGGGTGACGGCCGATTGAACAACACACAATCGAACAAATCAATAGACTACTTTTTATCTACGTTTTATCTCTCTATCGTTTTTCTTCCTCGTTCTTCGCTGTTCCTCGAGTTTGAGAGCTGCGAATCCCGAGGCTCCAGGGGTGAGCGAATCGACCTAGGGCAGCCCATTGCCGCCGCGCGCCCTGATAGGGTCCCTCCCGGGCGTGTGGGGTTTCGGGTCTCCAAAAGCGCCCGCCGACTATCCTGCGTATCGCGCTGTCGGTCGGGTCTCCTTCGACGTGAGCTGCGGTGCATCACCCCCGGCATCGAGGGTACACATGACGTGTTCATGTGTCAACACCCGGGTTGAGAGATATGAAGTCTCCAACAAGTTCTATAGATGCAAGATGGAGGAGAATAGTTCTGTCAGTGAAAACATACTCAAAATGTCTGGGTATCATAACCACATGACTCAGCTGGGAATTGATCTTCCAGTTGAGAGTGTTGTTGACAGAGTTCTTCAAATCACTGCCACCAAGCTACAAAGGCTTTGTGATGAACTATAATATGCAAGGGATGGAGAAAACAATTCCCGAGCTCTTCGCGATGCTGAAATCGGCGGAGGTAGAAAACAAGAAGGAGCATCAAGTGTTGATGGTTAACAAAACCACTGATAACCCACAAGTATAGGGGATCGTTTGAAGCCTTCTTCGATAAATAAGAGTGTCGAACCGAACGAGGAGCTAAAGGCAGAACAAATATTCCCTCAAGTTCTATCGACCACCGATACAACTCTATGCACACTTGACGTTTGCTTTACCTAGAACAAGTATGAAACTATTTTGCAAGAATAAAACTACGAATACTTTGTGAGAATAAAACTATGAATAAATTACAAGGTAATAAAAGTGGATAGCTTTTGTAAACAAGAAAGTCATTTGTCCCTAGGCAATCAATAACAAGTACCGGTAATCATTCTTGTAATTTTACATGAGGGAGAGGCATGAGCTAACATACTTTCTCTACTTGGATCATATGCACTTATGATTGGACCCCTAGCAAGCGTCAACAACTACTAAAGATCATTAAGGTCGTGAAACCCAACCATAGCATTAAGTATCAAGTCCTCTTTACTCCCATATGCAACAACCCACTTACTCGGGTTTAAGCTTCTGTCACTCTCGCAACCCACCATAAGCGAATCATGAACATATTGCAACACCCTATAGCGGGGATCCCTCACATTTGCGCGAGATGAAGGGCACCGTAGGACAGCACCATAAATAAAATATACAATAATACCAACCAAGATCACGATTAACCCATAGGACAAAACGGATCTACTCAAACATCATAGGATAACCAAATATCATTGGGAAATAATATATGGAGTTGACCACCATGTTTAAGTAGAGATTACAGCGGGGAGAAGAGGTGTTACACTGCTGCATAGATGGGGAGAAAGTTGGTGTAGACGGTAGCAAGATTGTTAATGTAGATCGCCGTCACGATCATTGCCCCGGCGGCACTCCGGCGCCACCGGGAGAGAGGGGGAGAGAGCCCCCCTCCTTCTTCTTCTTCCTTAGGGTCCCCCCTAGATGGGAGGAGAGTTCCCCCTCTGGTCCATGGTCTCCATGGCGGCAGAGGGGCGGGAGCCCCTCCGAGATTGGATCTCCCTCTCTGTTCTCTCCTATTTCGCGTTCCCTAGATCTGGCCCTTCACCGTTTCTTAAATTCCCGGAGATCCGTAACTCTGATCGCACTGAAATTTTTATACGATTTTTTTCCTTAAATTATCTTTCTTGCGCCAGAAGAAGGGCCCCAACCGACAGTCGATGAGGGCACAAGATACCAGGGGGTGCCTGGCGCGCCCTGGTGGGTTGTGGTCACGGTGGGCCCCCGTTTGCGTTGATTCCACCTCCCAAAAATCATAAATATTCCAAAATAATTCTTCGTAAATTTTTATCGCGTTTGGAATTTGTTTGATATGGATTTTCTATGAAACAAAAAACATGCAACAAACAGAAAACTGGCACTGGGCAGGATCAATAGGTTAGTCCAATAAATCATATAAAAAGTTGCCAAAAATATGTGAAAGTTGTATAATATTGGCATGAAACAATCAAAAATTATAGATACGACGGAGACGTATCAGCATCCCCAAGCTTAATTCCTGCTCGTCCTCAAGCAGGTAAATGATAAAAAAGATAATTTTTGATGTGGAATGCTACCTAGCATAAACTTGATCATATGTCTAGTCATGGCATGAATATTAAGACACGAGTGGTTCAAAGCAATAGTCTATAATTTGACATAAAGACATTAATACTCAGGTATCCCAACAAACAATCATGTCTTTCAAAATATCAACGCTAAAGAAAGCTATCCCTACAAAATCATATAGTCTTGTCATGCTCTATCTTCTTAACACAAAGTATTTATCATGCACAACCCCGATGACAAGCCGAGCAATTGGTTCATACTTTTTAACGCGCTTCAGCTTTTTCAACTCTCACACAATACATGAGCGCAAGCCATGGATATAGCACTATGGATGGAATAGAGTATGATGATAGCTGTAAATATAGAGAAGACAAAAAGTAAGAAAGTCTCACATCAACGCGGCTAACCAACGGGCTATGGAGATGCCCATCAATTGATATCAACGTGAGGAGTAGGGATTGCCATGCAACGGATGCACTAAGAGCTAGAAGTGTATGACAGCTCAATATGAAAACTAAGTGGGTGTGCATCCAATTTGCTTGCTCATGAAGACCTCGGGCATTTGAGGAAGCCCATCATTGGAATATACAAGCCAAGTTCTATAATGAAAAATGCCCACTAGTTTATGAAAGTGACTACATAGGAGACACTCTATATGAAAAACATGGTGCTACTTTGAAGCACAAGTGTGGTAAAAGATAGTAGCAATGCCCCTTCTCTATTTTTTCTTTTTTTTTCCTTTTTTTTCCTTTTTTCTTCCTTTTTTTCTTTTTTATGTTTTTACTTTTTTTTTCTCTCTCATTGTCCGGAGTCTCATCCCGACTTGTGGGGGAATCATAGTCTCCATCATCCTTTCCTCACTGGGACATGCTCTAATAATGAATAATGATGATCATCACACTTCTATTTACTTATAACTCAAAAGAAATAAAATTACAACTCGATACCTAGAACAAAGTATGACTCTATATGAATGCCTCTGGCAGTGTACCAGGATGTGCAATGATCTAGCATAACAACGATATCAAAAAATGGACAAGCCATGAAAATATCATGCTAGCTATATTATGATCATGCAAAGCAATATGACAATGAATGCTCAAGTTATCAAAACGGAAGTGGTGGAAGTTGCATGGCAATATATCTCGGAATGGCTACGGAAAGGCCATAATAGGTAGGTATGATGGCTGTTTTGAGGAAGATATAATAAGGCTTATGTGTGATAGAGCGTATCATATCATGGGGTTTGGATGCACCGGCGAAGTTTGCACCGACTCTCGAGGTGAGAAAGGGAAATGCACGGTACCGTAGAGGCTAGCAAATTGCGGAAAGGTAAGAGTGCGTATAATCCATGGACTCACATTAGTCATAAAGAACTCATATACTTATTGCAAAAGTTTATTAGCCCTCGAAGCAAAGTACTACTACGCATGCCCCTAGGGGGATAGACTGGTAGGAAAAGACCATCGCTCGTCCCCGACCGCCACTCATAAGGAAGACAATCAATAATAAATCATGCTCCAACTTCATAGCATAACGAGAGACTATATGTGCATGCTTCGGGAATCACAAACCTTAACACTAATATTCTTACTAACCACAACCATTTACTAGTACCTCCCACATATTCCATCTCTATATCGCAAAACTATTGCAAGGAATCAAACATATCATATTCAGTGATCCATAAGTTTTATGTAGGATTTTATGACTAACCATGCAAATGACCAATTCCTGTTACCTCTCTAAATAGATATAAGTGAAGCAAGAGAGTTTAATTCTTTCTAAAAAAGACCATGCTCTAATAAATATAAGTGAAGCAAGAGAGGATTCTACAAATAACGGTTTTCTATGTGAAGAGAAACAGGCAATCCAAACTTCAAATGATATAAGTGAAGCACATGAAGCATTCTATAAAGCCATACTCAAAAGATATAAGTGAAGTGCAATGAGCATTCTATAAATCGACAATGGACTATCTCATACCAGCATGGTGCATAAAATAAAAATGAAAACTAAACACAAAAGACGCTCCAAGATTTACACATATCACATGAACGAAACGAAGACGAAAACATACCGATACTTGTTGAAGAAAGATGGGATGCCTTCCGGGGCATCCCCAAGCTTAGACGCTTGAGTCTCCTTGAATATTTACTTGGGGTGCCTTGGGCATCCCCAAGCTTGAGCTCTTGCCTCTCCTTCTTCTCCTCACATCGAGACCTCCTCGATCTTTGATCACTTCATCCACACAAAACTCAACAGAAACCTCGTGAGATCCGTTAGTATAATAATGCAAATCACTACTCTAAGTACTTTTGCAAACCAATTCATAATTTATTTTTTCATTTTAGCTACTGTATTATAACTTTTTCATGTCTTATACCACCGATAAAAATCGATAGTTTCATCAAAACAAGCAAAACAATGCATCAAAAACAGAATCTGTCTTAAACAGGACAGTCTGTAGCAATCTGAACACCTACCATACTTATGCTACTCAAAAAATTCTGAAAAATTAGGAAAAAATAAAAAAATTGTATATAAATACTTTTCAGAAAGTTTCATAAGCTTTTGATGTTCCAGTAAAAAATTTAAAATTGCACACTACAGCCAAAGTTTCTGTTTTGGACCGCACATACCAACAAACAATCTAATCATCCTAAAGGCAAATCTTGGCACATTATTTTTATAATACAATGGAATTGTACAAGGGGATAATTATTTTTGTGATAATCTTCATGAAAAAATCTACATTGTTTCCATGAGCATGAACACAAGTGTTCAAGATCGACCCTCAGTTCTCCAATGCACAACTTCCAATTGCTTCTCTTTTGTGAAAAAGTTTTTAAGTTCCCCTCCATATTTTTTTGTTTTTAAACTTTATAAAAGCACTCAACAGAAAGAAATGACTCTCTAAAACTTCCGGGTTGTCTCCCTGGCAGCGCTTTCTTTAAAGCCATTAAGATAGGCATAAAGTGCTCAAGTAATGGATCCACCCGAATCCCAAGGTATATCAAAGCCAATTTTAATTAACAATGATTTGGCATTTAGTAGTGAGCACAAAGCAACATAGATCATGCAATGACGAAGTCTAACTCTCTTCCTATGCATCGACATGTCATACAAGAGCAATTCATGCACATCAAGTAAAGGCCAATACATAGCATAAGCAGTTTCTTGCAATTTTATCGTATTGGAAACATAAAGAGGTGGAAATGTAGTTCCTCTCTCATAGTAATTGCAGGTAGGAGCAGCAAGCACATGCATATTATATTCATCAAAATCATCATGTGTAACGGTAAAAGGCAACCCATCAATATAATCCTTAATAAGAGCAAACTTCTCCGATATAGTGTAGTTGGGAGAATTCAAAAAGATAATAGAACTATCATGTGTGGGTGCAATAGCAACAGTTTCATTTTTAACATAAGGGACTATAGCAAGTTCATCTCCATAAGCATAATTCATATTGGCATCTTGGCCACAAGCATAGCAAGCATAAAGTTCATCAAAAAGGGATATTTCAAAAGAATCAACGGCATCATAGCAATTATCATAGCATTCATCCTTCGGTAAGCACGAAGGGAAATTAAACAATGTATGAGTTAAAGAGTTACTCTCATTAGAAGGTGGGCACGGGTAGCTAATCCGCTCTTCCTCCTTTTGTTCTTCGCTCTCCTCATCATCTTTTTCATCCAATGAGCTCATAGTTTCATCAATTTCTTCTTCCATAGACTCCTGCAAAATGTTAGTCTCTTCTTGCACAGCGGAGAAGTACTCAATATATTCTTTAACATAAGCATTGGAAGCATAGTTTTCATAGCAATGTTTAAGTATGGCAAAATTCTCAGATTTGTAAAGAGTAGCATCATACTTTTCAATCAAAGAAGCAATTTCATAAGCACCCTTAAAAGCAACAAATTCTTCAATTTGGTCAGCATCATAGTAATTATAAACACCTTTGGCATAAGAAGATACGATTCCATTATCCTTAAACTCTCATTAGAAGGGAAGGTATTTTTTAGGGTCTTCAGAACAAGAAGTAAAATCATGTATTTCACATAAATTCAAAGCATAGCAATACAAGCTATTAATATGATGCCATAAAAGTTTCCCTTTTTGAGATTAGCGGTGTCGCACATAATAAGCATGCTCATTTAATGATTTTCCCTCAACTAAGCTAGTTGGGTTTTCAGCACGAGCACAAATGGATCAAAGATGATCCAAGTAGAAAGCTTCAGTAGTATGATAGTTTTTGGGTGGTTCTTCAACCATTGGTTTAGCGGGTACAACTATTTTTTTTGGTATTTTGCGTTTCCTACCCATAACTAGAGATAGAAAACAAGAGCACAAAATAAAAACTACTTAGTGATAAAGCAAACAAGCACACACGAGAATATTCACCCCACGCTATTGCTCCCCGGCAACGGCGCCAGAAAAAGGTCTTGATAACCCACAAGTATAGGGGATCGTTTGTACCCTTCTTCGATAAATAAGAGTGTCGAACCCAACAAGGAGCTAAAGGCAGAACAAATATTCCCTCAAATTCTATCGACCACCGATACAACTCTGCGCACACTTGACGTTTGCTTTACCTAGAACAAGTATGAAACTATTTTGCAAGAATAAAACTACGAGTACTTTGCGAGATTAAAACTATGAATAAATTGCAAGGTAATAAAAGTGGATAGCTTTTGTCAACAAGAAAGTCATTTGTCCCTAGGCAATCGATAATAAGTACCGGTAATCATTCTTGTAATTTTACATGAGGGAGAGGCATGAGCTAACATACTTTCTCTACTTGGATCATATGCACTTATGATTGGACGCCTAGCAAGCATCCGCAACTACTAAAGATCATTAAGGTCGTGAAACCCAACCATAGCATTAAGTATCAAGTCCTCTTTACTCCCATACGCAACAACCCACTTACTCGGGTTTAAGCTTTTGTCACTCTCGCAACCCACCATAAGAGAATAATGAACATATTGCAACACCCTATAGTGGGGATCCCTCACGTTTGCGCGAGACGGAGGGCACCATAGGACAGCACCATAAATAAAAATATACAATCATACCAACCAAGATCACGATTAACCCATAGGACAAAACGGATCTACTCAAACATCATAGGATAACCAAATATCATTGGGAAATAATATATGGAGTTGAGCACCATGTTTAAGTAGAGATTACAGCGGGGAGAAGAGGTGTTACACCGCTGCATAGAGGGGGAGAAAGTTGGTGTAGACGGTAGCAAGATTGTTGATGTAGATCGTCGTCACGATCCTTGCCCCGGCGGCACTCCGGCGCCACCGGGAGAGAGGGGGAGAGAGCCCCTCTCCTTCTTCTTCTTCCTTGGCCTCCCCCCTAGATGGGAGGAGAGTTCCCCCTCTGGTCCATGGTCTCCATGGTGAAGGAGGGGTGGGAGCCCCTCCGAGATTGGATCTCCCTCTCTGTTTTCTTCTGTTTTGGGTTCCCTAGATCTGGCCCTTCACCGTTTCTTAAATTCCTGGAGCTACGTAACTTCGATGGCGCTGAAATTTTTACACGATTTTTCCCATAAATTATCTTTCTTGCACCAGAAGAAGGGCCCCAACCGACATTCGAGGAGGGCACAAGATACCTGGGCGCGCCAGGGGGTGCCTGGCGCACCCTGGTGTGTTGTGGTCACTGTGGGCCCCCATTTGCGTTGATTCCACCTCCCAAAAATCATAAATATTCCAAAATAATTCTTCGTAAATTTTTATCGCGTTTGGACTTTGTTTGATATGGATTTTCTGCGAAACAAAAAACATGCAACAAACAGGAACTGGCACTGGGCACTGGATCAATAGGTTAGTCCAATAAATCATATAAAAAGTTGCCAAAATATGTGAAAGTTGTATAATATTGGCATGAAACAATAAAAAATTATAGATATGACGGAGACGTATCAGCATCCCCAAGCTTAATTCCTGGTCGTCCTCAAGCAGGTAAGTGATAAAAAAGATAATTTTTGATGTGGAATGATACCTAGCATAAACTTGATCATATGTCTAGTCATGGCATGAATATTAAGACACGAGTGATTCAAAGCAATAGTCTATAATTTGACATAAAGACATTAATACTCAGGTATCCCAACAAACAATCGTGTCTTTCAAAAAGGGCAAAGGAAAGAAAGGGAACTTCAAGAAGAACGGCAAACAAGTTGCCGCTGAAGGAAATATGCCCTAGAGGCAATAATAAAGTTGTTATTTTATATTTACTTATTCATGATAAATATTTATTATTCATGCTAGAATTGTATTGATCGAAAACTTAAATACATGTGTGAATACATAAACAAATACCGTGTCCCTAGTGAGCCTCTACTAGACTAGTTCGTTGATCAAAGATGGTTAAGTTTTCCTAACCATGGACATGTGTTGTCATTTGATAACAGGATCACATCAGTAGGAGAATGATGTGATGGACAAGACCCATCCATTAGCTTAGCATAATGATCGTTCATGTCAAATACTTATTCCTTCGACTATGAGATTATGCAACTCCCGGATACCAAAGGAATATCTTGTGTGCTATCAAACATCACAACGTAACTGGGTGATCATAAAGATTCTCTACAAGTATCTCCGAAGGTGTTTGTTGAGTTGGCTTAGATCGAGATTAGGATTTGTCACTCCGAGTATCAGAGAGGTATCTCTGGGCCCTCTCGGTAATACACATCATAAGCTTGCAAGCAAATGACTAAGGAGTTAGTCACGAGGTGATGTATTATGGAACGAGTAAAGAGACTTGCCGGTGACGAAATTGAACTAGGTATGAAGATACCGACGATCGAATCTCGGGCAAGTAACATACCGATGGACAAAGGGAATTACGTATGTTGTCATAACGGTTTGACCGATAAAGATCTTGGTAGAATATGTAGGAGCCAATATGGGCATCCAGGTTCCGCTATTGGTTATGAACCGGAGAGGTGCCTCGGTCATGTCTACATAGTTCTCGAACCCGTAGGGTCCGCACGCTTAACGTTCGTTGATGATATAGTGGTATATGAGTTATATGATTTGGTGACCGAATGTTGTTCGGAGTCCCAGATGAGATCATGGACATGATGAGGAGTCTCAAAATGGTCGAGAGGTAAAGATTGATATATAGGACGATGGTATTCAGACACTGGAAGAGTTTCGGAGTGCACCGGGTAGTCATCGGGTCACCGGAAGGGGTTTCGGACACCCCCGGTAAGTGTATGGGCCTAATGGGCCAAAGGGGGGACAGACCAGCCCCTGGTGCACCCCTTCTTTGGACAGAAGGCCCTAAGGGAAGGAAAGGAGGGAGGGCTAGCCCCTCCTACCTTTCCCTCTCATGGGAGAAAGGGAAGGGGGGGCCGCCCTCCCCTGCCTTTCCCCCGCACCTATATAAGGCAGGGGGCGCGGCTTGGGAGGGACTCCAAGTAGGATTCCTCCTACTTGGGCGCCTCCTTTTGCTACTCCTCCCTCCCTCCCACCTATATATATGTGGGGAGGGGGCGCCACACAAGGACACAACATTGTCTTAGCCGTGTGCGGCGCCCCCGCCCATCGTTTACTCCCTCGGTCATATTTTTGTAGTGCTTAGGCGAAGCCCTGCGGAGATCACATCACCATCACCGTCACCACGCCGTCGTGCTGTCGGAACTCATCCACTACCTCACCGTCTTGTTGGATCAAGAAGGTCGGACGTCACCGAACTGAACGTGTGCTGAACGCGGAGGTGCCGTATGTTCGGTACTCGATCGGTTGGATCGCGAAGAAAGTTTGACTACATCAACCGTGTTGTGAAATGCTTCCGCTTACAGTCTACGAGGGTACGTAGACACACTCTCCCCCTCGTTGCTATGCATCTCCATGGATAGATCATTGTGTGTGCGTAGATTTTTTTTTTGTTTTCCATGCAACGTTTCCCAACAGTGGCATCAGAGCCAGGTCTATGCGTAGATGATATGCATGAGTAGAACACAAAGAAGTTGTGGGCGGTGATGTTCATACTGCTTACCACCAATGTCTTATTTTGATTCGGCGGCATTGTGGGATGAAGCGGCCCGGACCAACCTTACATGTCCACGTACATGAGACCGGTTCCACCGACTGACATGCAACTAGTTTTGCATAAAGGTGGCTGGCGGGTGTCTATTTCTCCTACTTTAGTTGAATCAAATTTGACTGCGGCCGGTCCTTGAAGAAGGTTAAAACAGCAAACTTGATAATTCACCGTTGTGGTTTTTGCCGTAGGTAAGAACGGTTCTTGCTAGAAACCCGTAGCAGCCACGTAAAACTTGCAACAACAAAGTAGAGGACGTCTTAACTTGTTTTTGCAGGGTATGTTGTGATGTGATATGGCCAAGACATGATGTGATATATGTTATTGTATGAGATGATCATATTTTGTAAGTTATCAGCAACCGGCAGGAGCCTTATGGTTGTCTCTTTATTGTATGAAATGCAAACACCATATAATTGCTTTACTTTATCGCTATGCGTTAGCAATAGTTGTAGAAGCAATAGTTGGCAAGACGACCACGACGCAACGATGGAGATCAAGGTGTCGAGCCGGTGACGATGGAGATCATGACGATGCTTTGGAGATGGAGATCAAAAGCATGAGATGATGATGGCCATATCATGTCACATATTTTGATTGCATGTGATGTTTATCTTTTATGCATCTTATTTTGCTTAGAACGACGGTAGCATTATAAGATGATCCCTTCACTAAATTTCAAGATATAAGTGTTCTCCCCAAGTATGCACCATTGCGAAAGTTCGTCGTTTTGAGACACCACGTGATGATCGGGTGTGATAGACTCTACGTTCACATACAATGGGTGAAAGACAGTTTTGCACATGCAGAATACTTGGGTTAAACTTGACGAGCCTAGCATGTACAGACATGGTCTCGGAACACTGGAGACCGAAAGGTTGAACATGAGTCATATAGTAGATATGATCAACATAGAGATGTTCACCATTGATGACTACCCCATCTCACGTGATGATCGGACATGGGTTAGTTGATTTGGATCATGTATTACTTAGATAACTTGAGGGATGTTTATTTAAGTGGGAGTTCATTAGTAATTTGATTAATTGAACTTAATTTATCATGAACTTAGTCCTGATAGTATTTGCAAATCTATGTTGTAGATCAATAGCTCGCAATGTAGTTCCCCTATTTTTTGATATGTTCCTAGAGAAAACTAAGTTGAAAGATGATAGTAGCAATAATGCGGACTGGGTCCGTGATATGAGGATTATCCTCATTGCTGCACAGAAGAATTATGTCCTTGATGCACCACTAGGTGACATACCTATTGCAGGAGTAGATGCAGACATTATGAACATTTGGCAAGCTCGATATGATGACTACTTGATAGTTTAGTGCGCCATGCTTTACGGCTTAGAACCGGTACTTCAAAAACGTTTTGAACGCCACGGAGCATATGAGATGTTCCAAGAGCTGAAATTGGTATTTTAGACTCGTGCCCATGTCGAGAGGTATGAGACCTCTGACAAATACTTTGCCTACAAGATGGAGGAGAATAGCTCAACCAGTGAGCATGTGCTCAGAATGTCTGGGTACTACAATCGCTTGAATCAAGTGGGAGTTAATCTTCCAGATAAGATAGTGATTGACAAAGTTCTCTAGTCACTATCACCAAGCTACTAGAACTTCGTGATGAACTATAATATGCAAGGGATGACGAAAATGATTCCCGAGCTCTTCGCGATGCTGAAATCGGCGAAGGTAGAAATCAAGAAAGAACATCAAGTGTTGATGGTTAACAAGACCACTAGTTTCAAGAAAAAGGGCAAGGGAAAGAAAGGGAACTTCAAGAAGAATGGCAAGCAAGTTGCCGCTCCCATGAAGAAGCCCAAAGCTGGACCCAAGCCTGAAACTGAGTGCCTCTACTGCAAAGGAAATGGTCACTGGAAGTGGAACTACCCCAAATACTTGGCGGATAAGAAGGATGGCAAAGTGAACAAAAGTATATTTGATATACATGTTACTGATGTGTACCTTACTAGTGTTCATAGTAGCCCCTGGGTATTTGATACCGGTTCAGTTGCTAAGATTAGTAACTCAAAACAGGAGTTGCAGAATAAACAGACTAGTTAAGGGCGAAGTGACGATGTGTGTTGGAAGTGATTCCAAGGTTGATACGATCACCATCGCACACTCCCGCTACCTTCCGGATTAGTGTTGAACCTAAATAAATGTTAATTGGTGTTTGTGTTGAGCATGAATATGATTTGATCATGTTTATTGCAATACGGTTATTCATTTAAGTCAGAGAATAACTGTTGTTCTGTTTACATGAATAAAACCTTCTATGGTCATACACCCAATGTGAATGGTTTATTGAATCTCGATCGTAGTGATACACATATTCATAATATTGATGCCAAAAGATGCAAAGTTGATAATGATAGTGCAACATACTTGTGGCACTGCCGTTTAGGTCATATTGGTGTAAAGCGCATGAAGAAACTCCATGCGGATGGACTTTTGGAATCACTTGATTATGAATCATTTGATACTTGCGAACCAAGCCTCATGGGCAAGATGACTAAAACTCCGTTCTCCGGAACAATGGAGCGAGCTAATGACTTATTGGAAATAATACATACCGATGTATGCGGTCCGATGAGTGTTGAAGCACGCGGCGGCTATCGTTATTTTCTAACCTTTAAAAATAAGAAGGATGGCAAAGTAAACAAAGTTATATTTGATATACATGTTATTGATGTGTTCCTTACTAATGCTCGTAGTAGCGCCTGGGTATTTGACACTGGTTCGGTTGCTCATAATTGTAACTCGAAATAGGAGTTGCAGAATAAACGAAGATTGGCTAAGGATGAGGTGACGATGCGCATCGGAAATGGTTCCAAGGTCGACGTGATCGCCGTCGGCATGCTACCTCTACATCTACCTTTAGGATTAGTTTTAGACCTCAATAATTGTTATTTGGTACCAGCGTTGAGCATGAACATTATATCTGGATCTTGTTTATTGCGAGACGGTTATTCATCTAAGTCAGAGAATAATGGTTGTTCTATTTATATGAATAATATCTTTTATGGTCATGCACCCTTGATGAATGGTCTGTTCTTGTTGAATCTCGATCGTAGTGATACACATATTCATAATATTGATGCCAAAAGATGCAAAGTTGATAATGATAGTGCAACATATTTGTGGCACTGCCGTTTAGGTCACATTGGTGTAAAGCACATGAAGAAACTCCATGCGGATGGACTTTTGGAATCACTTTATTATGAATCATTTGATACTTGCGAACCATGCCTCATGGGCAAGATGGGAAAAACTCCGTTCTCCGAAACAATGGAGCGAGCTTATGACTTATTGGAAATAATACATACCAATGTATGCGGTCCGGTGAGTGTTGAAGCACGCGGATGGTATCGTTATTTTCTAACCTTTATAGATGATTTAAGTATATATGGGTATATCTACTTGATGAAACACAAGTCTGAAACATTTGAAAAGTTCTAAGAATTTCAGAGTGAAGTAGGGAATCATCGTAACAAGAAAATAAAGTTTCTACGATTTGATCGTGGAGGTGAATATTTGAGTTATGAGTTTGGACTTCATTTAAAACAATGTGGAATTGTTTCACAACTCACGCCACCTAGAACACCACAGAGAAATGGTGTGTCCGAACGTCGTAACCATACTTTATTAGATATGGTGCGTTCTATGATGTCTCTTATCGATTTACCTTTATCATTTTGGGGCTGTGCATTAGAGACATCCGCATTCACGTTAGATAGGGCACCGTCTAAATCCGTTGAGACGACACCGTATGAACTATGGTTTGGGAATAAACCTAAGTTGTCGTTTCTTAAAGTTTGGGGATATGACACTTATGTCAAAAGGATTCAGCCTGATAAGCTCGAACCGAAATCGGAGAAGTTTGTCTTCATAGGATACCCTAAAGAGACTATTGGGTACACCTTCTAGCACAGATCCGAAGGCAAGATCTTTGTTGCTAAGAATGGATCCTTTCTAGAGAAGGAGTTTCTCTCGAAAGAAGTGAGTGGGAGGAAAGTAGAACTTGATGAGGTAATTGTACCTTCTCTTGAATTGTAAAGTAGCACATCAGAGAAAACTATTCCCGGGATGCCTACACCAACTAGAGAGGAAGCTAATGATGATGATCATGAAACTTCATATCAAGTTACTACTGAACTTCATAGGTCCACCAGAACACATTCCGCACCAGAGTGGTACGGTAATCCTATCCTGGAAGTCATGTTATTAGACCAAGGCGAACCTATGAACTATGAATAAGCTATGATGAGCCTAGATTCTGACAGATGGCTTGAGGCCATGAAATCTGAGATAGGATCCATGTATGAGAACAAAGTGTGGACTTTGGTGGACTTGCCCGATGATCGGCAAGCCATAGAGAATAAATGGATCTTCAAGAAGAAGACTGACGCTGATGGTAATGTTAGTGTCTACAAAGCTCGACTTGTCGCAAAAGGTTTTCGACAAGTTCAAGGGGTTGACTACGACGAGACTTTCTCACCCGTATTGATGCTTAAGTCTGTCCGAATCATGTTAGCAATTGCCGCATTTTATAATTATGAAATCTGGCAAATGGATGTCAAAACTGCATTCCTTAATGGATTTCTTAAAGAAGAGTTGTATATGATGCAACCAGAAGGTTTTGTCGATCCTAAAGGTGCTAATAAAGTGTGCAAGCTCCAGCGACACATCTATGGATTGGTGCAAGCATCTCGGAGTTGGAATATACGCTTTGATGAAGTGATCAAGGCATATGGTTTTATACAGACTTACGGTGAAGCCTGTATTTACAAGAAAGTGAGTGGGAGCTCTGTAGCATTTCTGATATTATATGTGGATGACATATTGTTGATTAGAAATGATATAGAATTTCTGGATAGCATAAAAGGATACTTGAATAAGAATTTTTCAATGAAAGACCTCGGTGAAGCTGCTTATATATTGGGCATCAAGATCTATAGGGATAGATCAAGACGCTTAATAGGACTTTCACAAAGCACATACCTTGACAAAGTTTTGAAGAAGTTCAAAATGGATCAGTCAAAGAAAGGGTTCTTGCATGTGTTACAAGGTGTGAAATTGAGTCAGACTCAAAGCCCGACCACTGTAGAAGATAGAGAGAAAATGAAAGTCATTCCCTATGCCTCAGCCATAGGTTCTATCATGTATGCTATGTTGTGTACCAGACCTGATGTGTGCCTTGCCATAAGTTTGGCAGGGAGGTACAAAGTAATCCAGGAGTGGATCACTGGACAGCGGTCAATAATTTCCTGAAGTACCTGAAAAGGACCAAGGATATGTTTCTCGTTTATGGAGGTGACGAAGAGCTTGTCGTAAATGGTCGTCAATGCTAGCTTTGAAACTGATCCGGATGACTCTAAGTCACAAACCGGATACATATTTATATTGAATGGTGGAGCTGTCAGTTGGTGCAGTTCCAAGCAGAGCGTCGTGGCGGGATCTACGTGTGAAGCAGAGTACATAGCTGCTTCGGAAGCAGCACATGAAGGAGTCTGGACGAAAGAGTTCATATCCGATCTGGGTGTAATACCCAGTGCATCGGGTCCAATGAAAATCTTTTGTGACAACACTGGAGCAATTGCCTTAGCGAAGGAATCCAGGTTTCATAAGAGAACCAAACACATCAAGAGACGCTTCAACTCCATTCGTGAAAAGATCAAGGATGGAGACATAAAGATTTGCAAAATACATACGGATCTGAATGTAGCAGACCCGTTGACTAAGCCTTTTCCACGAGCAAAACATAATCAGCACCAAGACTCCATGGGTGTTAGATTCATTACAATGTAATCTAGATTATTGACTCTAGAGCAAGTGGGAGAATGAAGGAAATATGCCCTAGAGGCAATAATAAAGTTATTATTTTATATTTCCTTATTCATGATAAAGGTTTATTATTCATGCTAGAAGTGTATTGATCAGAAACTTAAATACATGTGTGGGTACATAAACAAATACCGTGTCCCTAGTGAGCCTCTACTAGACTAGCTCGTTGATCAAAGATGGTTAAGGTTTCCTAACCATAGACATGTGTTGTCATTTGATAACGGGATCACATCATTAGGAGAATGATGTGATGGACAAGACCCATCCGTTAGCTTAGCACATGATCGTTCAGTTTATTGCTATTGCTTTCTTAAATGTCAAATACATATTCCTTCGACTATGAGATCATGCAACTCCCGGATACCGAAGGAATACCTTGTGTGCTATCAAACGTCACAACGTAACTGGGTGATCATAAAGATGCTCTACAGGTATCTCCGAAGGTATCTGTTGAGTTGGCTGTGACGCCCCCGGCTTAATCGTGCACTAATCATACACGCAAATGCACACGATCAAGCCTAAGGACTCACTTGAAGATATCACAACACAACTCTAAAACATAAAATAAAGTCATACAAGCTTAATATTACAAGCCAGGCCTCGAGGGCTCGAATACAAGCTCGATGGCATACAAGCGTCAGCGGAAGCATTAGATATCTGAGTACAGATATATTACAGAGAGAGAGAGATAAGCCTTCACAGAGGCGGGGTAAAAATAAAAACTACGATCGAAAGGCGTAGGCCTCCTGCCCTGGACCCTCCGTTCCTACTCCTGGTCGTCGAACGGCTCCTCGTAGTAGTAGTACTCGCCAGGCGGATAGTAGTACTGGTCGTCGGCTGGGGCTTCTGGCTCAGGGGCTCCGTCGTCTGGTGGCATCAAATGGAAAATGGGGGAAAAAGAAAATAAAGCAAACGTGAGTACTCATCCGAAGTACTCAGCAAGCAAGGATCTACACTACATATGCATCATTGTCAAAGGAATGGCTGTATATGTGGACTGGGCTGCAGAAATGCCAGAGTAGAGGGGGAAAGCCTAGTCCTATCGAAGACTAGCATCTTCAACAATCTTCGACAGTCTTGCAGCAGCAGGAGAGAGCAGATGAACATAATGTAAAGTAGTAATAGCAATATCATCAACCTCGACCTGAGATCCTTTCTCGACTCCCTGCGAGAAAGCAATCCCAGAGCCGTACTATCCAATTCTCATCACATGTTCTAGTTGTACCGATCGGGATACAACTCCGAGTGTCCGTTACCGTAGGACAGGCTATCGATAGAAGTTTCTTCCCTGCAGGGGTGCACCAACTTACCCACCACGCTCACTTAACTCCGGCCGGACACACTTTCCTGGGTCATGCTCGGCCTCGGCCAAACGACACATCGCAACCCTGCCTACAGCTCAGCAGAGAGGTCCCCGCCGGTCTACCTCCTAAGCGCAAGGGGGTCTTGGGCCATCGCCCCTCGCCCTCCGGGTCGTTGTGTGCAGGGTGGATACCAGCACCGCCTCGGAAGGCCGGTACGATCCGACCGTGCCACAATGCTGAACTGGACGTCTGACAGAGCTTTCGGCTGATGTTACGATGCAGAACGCCCATACTATGCCCACGTGATGGTTAGTGCTATCGGGCCAGAGGCCCCTCGGATCAAATATCCAAACCGTAGTGGATTAGGAGCGCGCGGAAACGAGCAGAGACTCACGATCGATGTGACCCCGTCGCCCCGTCTCGAGGACTTGTGGCAAGGGCTAAGAGTGCCCGGCCACGCCTCGTAGTTATCTCGCGGGCACCATCCAGGTCAACCCGACTCCACATCACTTCGCAATAAGCTCGCGCGGGTACCCCTCAGGGCCGACCCGTCTTTAGTATCATAGTTTAGTGCAAGTCATAATATCCAAGGTAACTGTGTGTCTGACACCGAAGGGAACCCTGAGGAATCACCCTCGATGGAATTTCCCGCTCGATGTTATCATCAAGGTGAACGAAGGAGGAATCACCCTCGAGGTCCACACTTGAGAGGTTGCGCGACGATGTCGTTATCGGGGGTGGTGTAGGAGGAATCACCCTCGCTTACCACGACCGAGTAACTAACCTACCAGGTTAACATCAGAAGTGCTAACGAGGTATCACCCTCGGCACTCGACGGTAACCCAGCAGTGTCGGCATCAAAGGGGGAAAAGTGATGTGCGGTGCCCTGGACTGATCTTCAATCCCGTAAAACGGGTCTTCCGAGTATCCAGCGGGGCGGTCGGGACAAGTGGGTCTCTGATATGGCTCTACCCATCCTATGCTAAACAGTTTAGGATAACAGGTATGTATCAAAAGTAGGTTACAAGTAAACAGGCTATGCATCAGAGTAGGATAATAACAGCAGCAGTATCATCTAATGCAAGCATAAGAGGGGAGAGAATAGGCGATATCGGAATGCTCAAAATGGGGGTGCTTGCCTGTTTGCTCTGGGGCAAGGGCAAGGTCTTCAGGGGTGTCGCTGGGAACGTAGTCGTACTCCGGAGCTGCGTCTGCGTCTGGAGCTACGTCTGCGTCGGGGTCTATCGAGAGAGAAGAGGGGGAGGAAACAGGTAAACAATATGCAATCATATGCCACACAGTGCGTGCTATGCTATGATGCAGTGCAGGGTTGCCTGAATATGCATCTAAGTCATTTTAGTTATTTTTAGAATTATTCTGGGATTTAATATCCGACGTGTGTGCACTATTCATCTGCAGGATTCGGGTCCGGAGTTACGAGTTCTTCTACGTAGGAGGTTCCGATGGAGAAACAGACGGCACGATCAGACTCGTCTCGTCGTTCTGAGCAACTTTCATGTTTTAACTTTTTCGATCCGAGCTACGGTTTAAAAGTTATTAATTTTTAAAGATTATTTGAATTTCTGGAATTATTTTATTTAACAGAAAATGAATTATGACGTCAGCATGACGCGCTGCTGACGTCAGCAAGTCAACAGGACGGTTGACCAGTCAAACCTGACATGTGGGTCCAGTGGGACCCACATGTCAGCCTCTGTTTCTTTATCCAGTGAATTAGTTTAATTACCAGGATTAATTAGGGGGGGGCCCACTTGTCAGTGAGACATTAGGTTAATCCAATTAATTTTATTTAATTAACTATTCAATTAGTCTAATTAATCGCGGGGGCCCACATGTCAGTGAGAGGGGATGAACAGTAACCACGGTTGACCGTGGTCAACATGGTCAAAAATGGCCAGGGGGCCCACTGGTCAGCGTCCCAGAGTGGACCCCACGCCTGCCACGCTGGCGGCGACCGGCGTTTAGCCGCCGGCGATGTCGAAACGCGGCGGAGGGCGCAGGCCGGCGTCGGATTTCGCCTACGGGCGCCCAAATGGGACGGGGCCGGGTGCGTTCGAACGGCCGTTCGACGGCGCGTCTAACGGTGGCGGTGAGGTGGCCGGAAACGACTTGTGTCGCCGACGGCGAGCTTTGCGGCGGGCGCCGGAGTTCGGTCATCGACGGGATCGAGGCAGCTGCGCGCAAGTGACCAAATGGCGAGGCTGTTGGGAACCTACTCGATGCGCTGAGCACAAAGGACTCGGCCCGGTGACCATTTGGTCACCGGAAGGGCGCCGGCGGCGAGCTCATGCGGAGGCGCGTTCGGGCGCCGGTGGGACTAGGGCTAGGAAGCGTGCGAGGCCAGACAGAGAGACGGGGAAGGTAGAGTGGCTCACCGCGCGGCTAAGAAAAGCCCTCGTTAGGCTTAGTAGCTGCAGACGGCGCCGGAGACGACGAAGCTCGCCGGAGGCAGAGAGGTGCGGGGACGGCTCGATTGGCTTGCTGCGGGGCTCCCCGGCTCCTTCTAACTGCGCTGTTAGACGTGGCCGACGACGGCGCTTCTCCTTGGCACCTCCAGGCGTTGCGGGGAGGCCGCTGACCACGGCGGTGGCGATGCGTGGCGACGGCGGCGCTCGGGCGTCTCGGATCTGGGGAGGCAGAGGGAGAGGCGAGCGAGGGAGAGAGAAGAGAAATGACGGGGGAGGCCAGGGGGAGAGCACCGGGCCTCGACCTTATCCTCGCCGCCGCACTGTTCCGTCGGTGGCGTCGCGGTGTCGCGTGCCCACCGGCGCGCGCGTGCTCGGCCAAGGCGCCGGCGACACGCAGGAGAGAGGTAAGGGGGAAATGGGCCTGCTGGGCTGGGCCAGTGCACTGTGCACTTGGTCCAGTCCAGTTTAACCTTCTTTTTTTTTCTTTTTCTAACTTTTCTGTTTTAAAATAGTTAGGGCATTTCTACACTGTTGAAAAATGTGAGAGTTGTCCCAAATATTGCAATGCAATATTATCTCTCACCAAAAAGTGGTTTGGGCAGATTTGGAGTTCATTTGAATCTGTAATGATTTAATAGATGTAAATAGTCTGTTTTAAGTGCTGTTTCAGGTTGTTTCACTCACTTAGCTAACTCCAAAAATATTGATTATGATTTTGCCATGACCACTGGATTATTTGCTAATTAAATAACATTTCTCCAGCAGAGTTTGATCAACTTCAATTTGCACTTTGGAATTTAATTTGATTTTTTCAGATTTGAATTTGAATTGGATTATTAACCCAAGTGACTAGGCAAAGCAAATGATGATGACATGGCATTATTAGCAGTTGATCACTGTGGTCATTACAAGGGGGTGTTACAAATTCTCCTCCTCTAAAAGAAATTCTCGTCCCGAGAATTTAGGAGGTAGAAGGAAAGAGTCCGGGATATTC
Organism: Thinopyrum elongatum; assembly: GCA_011799875.1. Taxonomy (NCBI): domain Eukaryota; kingdom Viridiplantae; phylum Streptophyta; class Magnoliopsida; order Poales; family Poaceae; genus Thinopyrum; species Thinopyrum elongatum. The sequence continues at coordinate 133,371,805 of CM022303.1, forward strand.
TTCCCGAAGATGATCCTCGCGTTCCCAAGTGGCTTCGTCTTCAGTGTGATTCGACCATTGCACTTTTAGGAACTTGGTGCCAGGCTTCAAGTCGATGACGAACTCGACAGCTCTAGCAGGGGGTATTCCTGGAAGTTCTTCTGGAAAAACATCCGGGAAGTCACAGACAACTGGGATAGTCTCAATCCCATGAAGCGGAGAAGCATTCAACGCATTCAAGGCACAAATCTGAGCCTCGGCGTTCTGAGTGATATGAGCATGGTAATTCACCATCTCATTCGAGGGGTGCAAGAGGTGAACAACTTTGGTGGCACAATTGATTGAGGCATAGTGGGCCTTCAACCAATCCATTCCCAGAATAAGGTCAATCTTGGACGATCTCAGAATAATGGGAGACGCACTGAACTCCAACTCTTCAATTTCAACGGGAACCTTATAGCTAACTGTAAAGGTTCGGCAACCACCCGCGGGGGTGTGTACCAATAAGGGTGTGTTCATGTATTCGCATTTAATGTCATGCATGCGTGCAAAATGTTCTGACATGAAGGAATGCGATGCTCCTGAATCAAATAAAACAGATGCTGGTACTGAATTAACGAGAAGTGTACCCATCACAGTATCTGGTTGATCTGGAGCTTCAGACATGTTGACGTGGTAGTACTGCCCACGACCATAAGAAGGTCTGGCATTATTGTTGCGCTGCTGAGGAATACCACGGCCAATTCCACGTCCAGCAGAAGGGAGAGCTAGTTGATTCTGATTCTGAGAACAGTCTCTAGCACGGTGATCTGGCTTGCCACACTTGAAGCATAGTCCGCTGTCAGGACGAGGTGCTGGAGCTCGAGGTGCTGGAGTTGGCAGGGGCTGTCTCGGTGGTGGAGGTGGCAGACGTGGAGCAGCATAAGAGGGTCTGTTTGCAGGTGCTGCTGAACGAAACATGCCTTGAGGGAACCAGATGCGTCGCTTCTGGGAAGACGAGCCCGAAGATGAGCCCGACTCACGAGTGCGTCTGGACGCTTCTTTATGCTTCTTCAGTCCAGTTTCAACCATGATAGCTTTATTCACCAAGGTGGCGAAATCAGGATAATCCTGGACAAGCAGTGCCAACTGTATGTCATGATGCAGTCCTTCACGGAACTTCTCCTGTCTTCGCTCATCAGTAGGAATGTCTTCTTCAGCATAGCGAGATAAGTCAAGAAACTCGCGCTGACATACTTCCACGGTCTTGTTGCCCTGAACAAGGCTACGGAACTCGGCCTTCTTCCGAGCTATGACAGCTTGAGGAATCTAGCGGGCACGGAATGCAATCTTGAATTCTGCCCAAGTGACAACAGTACCAGGTGGTAGGGTATGTCGGTAAGTAGCCCACCATTGAGCTGCGGGACCCTTAAGAAGATATGTCGCAAAAGTGACATAGTTAATTTCGGCGACACTAGCAGACTCCATCTCATGGGAGATGTCACGCAGCCAGTCATCTGCATCCAATGGGTTGACTGTGTTGCGGAAGAAGGATGGGCTGAGCCGCATAAATTCTGGCAAAGTGATGGAGAAAGGCTGCTGATTAGCATCAGGACGAGGGAACTGCTGCATAATTCCCGTCATAAACTGGCGGTTGAGTTCAAACTGTTGCATCATCGCTGCCATGTAATCAGGTGGTGGCGGCGGTGGCGGGTTGTTGTCAGCCATCCTGCTATTCCAACAGGGGTATTTCAGCGATAGCTTATGCAAGTGTTTATCAATAAACATGAGGTAACTCGACATTATTGAAAGAGTGCAACAGATGCTAGAAGTAGTCATTAAGACGTACAGATCCATACATAGTCGGTTACATTCGGGCCGCATAACGGCGCAAATTGAAAAGCTAGACATGCTAGGCGGCGCGCAGGCACGCGGTAAGGAAGTACACAACGGGACATAGCAAGGGCTACATCAGCGTCGGAGAAAACCACTGAAACGGGGTAACTGCAAGTGCGGACGATGGACGTTCGTCGCAGAAGGATCCTGCGCTCCATGGGCACTCTGATGCAGAACCCGGTCTCGAGAAGAAAGAAGAGGTCCACGTGCAGGCGTGTGACCTCCCACAGCAGGCCAGACGATCCCTGATGGCATCTCAGTCCTGCTCGGGTAAAGAATGTACTCCGGATGCATCCCTGCACGAACAGCTGGTAGCAACTGTGTCATAGCCTCGTAGTAGCGTGCTCGAGTGGCAAACAACTCAACAGCAAGTGCACGAACAGTGCGATCCAAAGCCTGAGCATAGTGGATCAGAACTCGCTGATCATAGCGACGAGGCTCGTACGGGGCACAGATAGCTGTGTAAAATCCAGTAGCATCTCCAACAGGTGCATACGGAATGTACCGAAACATAGTATCATCCAAGTTAGCACTGTGCTCTCCTCGAAGACGTGCGACAGCAGAGTAGGCGGCATCATGTACTGCCATCTCAATCGTCACGCCGATACCGTGAAAACGGTGAAGCTCAGTGTCAGAGTTAACCTGCTGATCGTAGATGCGAACATCAGCATAGTACTGCTCCTGGTTGAACTCACGATAAACCTCATAGACCATGTACTCGGGGCACCAGCGGTATCCCAGCCTGATCAAGAGGGCGATCAGAACAGCTGGAAACCCAGGGACGTCTCGAGCACAGGTGCGAAGCACGAGCTGCGTCGTAGGACGAGGGGGAAACAGTCGATCCATCTGAAATAAGAAGTTCAGGATTGTCGTAAGACATTGAGAAATATAACCGATCTCAAAAGGAAAGGTTAAACAAAACAATGGAAAGGAAATGATTATCAGACTAATCAGATCAATGACAGGGAAATCGCACTGAATCCAGTTCTCCGGGTGGATAGAATTAACGAGATCCTAAATGTCGGTGTTAGTAAAAATTTTTTTTTTTTACCCGAATAGAAGAGAGGATAGAATCCCAGAGTAAAGACGAGGAATAAAAGATCCTAATACCACCCAGTTGGCGACGTGGGCCCGTAAGCCACACAGCCAAGTTAGTAAAACAATTTTTGACCACTAGACTCAACTTCGGCCAAGGAATTGGGAAGGGGGATTCCTAGAGGCAGTCGGCTCTGATACCAACCTGTGACGCCCCCGGCTTAATCGTGCACTAATCATACACGCAAATGCACACGATCAAGCCTAAGGACTCACTTGAAGATATCACAACACAACTCTAAAACATAAAATAAAGTCATACAAGCTTAATATTACAAGCTAGGCCTCGAGGGCTCGAATACAAGCTCGATGGCATACAAGCGTCAGCGGAAGCATTAGATATCTGAGTACAGATATATTACAGAGAGAGAGAGATAAGCCTTCACAGAGGCGGGGTAAAAATAAAAACTACGATCGAAAGGCGTAGGCCTCCTGCCCTGGACCCTCCGTTCCTACTCCTGGTCGTCGAACGGCTCCTCGTAGTAGTAGTACTCGCCAGGCGGATAGTAGTACTGGTCGTCGGCTAGGGCTTCTGGCTCAGGGGCTCCGTCGTCTGGTGGCATCAAATGGAAAATGGGGGAAAAAGAAAATAAAGCAAACGTGAGTACTCATCCGAAGTACTCAGCAAGCAAGGATCTACACTACATATGCATCATTGTCAAAGGAATGGCTGTATATGTGGACTGGGCTGCAGAAATGCTAGAGTAGAGGGGGAAAGCCTAGTCCTATCGAAGACTAGCATCTTCAACAATCTTCGACAGTCTTGCAGCATCAGGAGAGAGCAGATGAACATAATGTAAAGTAGTAGTAGTAATATCATCAACCTCGACCTGAGATCCTTTCTCGACTCCCTGCGAGAAAGCAATCCCAGAGCCGTACTATCCAATTCTCATCACATGTTCTAGTTGTACCGATCGGGATACAACTCCGAGTGTCCGTTACCATAGGACAGGCTATCGATAGAAGTTTCTTCCCTGCAGGGGTGCACCAACTTACCCACCACGCTCGCTTAACTCCGGCCGGACACACTTTTCTGGGTCATGCCCGGCCTCGGCTAAGCAACACGCCGCAACCCGACCAAATACCTAACAGAGAGGTCAGCACGCCGGACTAACCTATGCCCCCAGGGGTCTTGGGCCATCGCCCCGGGAACTCCTGCACGTTACGTGCACCGCCGGTGAGCAGACCTAGCAACCCCTTATACAAGCGCGGTTGCGTTCCCAGTCCAACCCAGCGTGTGCCGCATCAGTCGCTGACGTCCATTAAGCTCCGGCTGAAGTATACGACGCAGAACGCCCATACTATGCCCACGTGATGGTTAGTGCTATCGGGCCAGAGGCCCCTCGGATCAAATATCCAAACCGTAGTGGATTAGGAGCGTGCGGAAACGAGCAGAGACTCACGATCGATGTGACCCCGTCGCCCCGTCTCGAGGACTTGCGGCAAGGGCTAGGAATGCCCGGCCACGCCTCGTAGTTATCTCGCGGGCACCATCCAGGTCAACCCGACTCCACATCACTTCGCAATAAGCTCGCGCGGGTACCCCTCAGGGCCGACCCGTCTTTAGTATCGTGGTTCATAGTCAAGTCATAATATCCAAGGTAACTGTGTGTTTGACACCGAAGGGAACCATGAGGAATCACCCTCGATGGAGTTCCCGCTCGATGTTATCATCAAGGTGAACGAAGGAGGAATCACCCTCGAGGTCCACACTTGAGAGGTTGCGCGACGATGTCGTTATCGGGGGTGGTGTAGGAGGAATCACCCTCGCTTACCACGACCGAGTAACTAACCTACAAGGTTAACATCAGAAGTGCTAACGAGGTATCACCCTCGGCACTCGACGGTAACCCAGCAGTGTCGGCAACTAAGGGGTAGTGATGTGCGGTGCCAGGGTCTGGTCCTCAATCCCGATGATCGGGTCTTCTGATATGCAGCAGGGCAGTCGGGATCAAGTGGAGGTCTGTGACGACCCCGGCTTAATCGTGCACTAATCATACACGCAAATGCGCACGATCAAGCCTAAGGACTCACTTGAAGATATCACAACACAACTCTAAAACATAAAAATAAAGTCATACAAGCTTAATATTACAAGCCAGGGCCTCGAGGGCTCGAATACAAGCTCGATGGCATACAAGCGTCAGCGGAAGCATTAGATATCTGAGTACAGATATATTACAGAGAGAGAGATAAGCCTTCACAGAGGCGGGGTAAAAATAAAAACTACGATCGAAAGGCGTAGGCCTCCTGCCCTGGACCCTCCGATCCTACTCCTGGTCGTCGAACGGCTCTTCGTAGTAGTAGTACTCGCCAGGCGGATAGTAGTACTGGTCGTCGGCTGGGGCTTCTGGCTTAGGGGCTCCGTCGTCTGGTGGCATCAAATGGAAAATGGGGGAAAAAGAAAATAAAGCAAACGTGAGTACTCATCCGAAGTACTCAGCAAGCAAGGATCTACACTACATATGCATCATTGTCAAAGGAATAGCTGTATATGTGGACTGGGCTGCAGAAATGCCAGAGTAGAGGGGGAAAGCCTAGTCCTATCGAAGACTAGCATCTTCAACAATCTTCGACAGTCTTGCAGCATCAGGAGAGAGCAGATGAACATAATGTAAAGTAGTAGTAGTAATATCATCAACCTCGACCTGAGATCCTTTCTCGACTCCCTGCGAGAAAGCAATCCCAGAGCCGTACTATCCAATTCTCATCACATGTTCTAGTTGTACCGATCGGGATACACCTCCGAGTGTCCGTTACCGTAGGACAGGCTATCGATAGAAGTTTCTTCCCTGCAGGGGTGCACCAACTTACCCACCACGCTCACTTAACTCCGGCCGGACACACTTTCCTGGGTCATGCCCGGCCTCGGCCAAACGACACATCGCAACCCTACCTACAGCTCAGCAGAGAGGTCCCCGCCGGTCTACCTCCTAAGTGCAAGGGGGTCTTGGGCCATCGCCCCTCGCCCTCCGGGTCGTTGTGTGCAGGGTGGATACCAGCACCGCCTCGGAAGGCCGGTACGATCCGACCGTGCCACAATGCTGAACTGGACGTCTGACAGAGCTTTCGGCTGATGTTACGATGCAGAACGCCCATACTATGCCCACGTGATGGTTAGTGCTATCGGGCCAGAGGCCCCTCGGATCAAATATCCAAACCGTAGTGGATTAGGAGCGCGCGGAAACGAGCAGAGACTCACGATCGATGTGACCCCGTCGCCCCGTCTCGAGGACTTGTGGCAAGGGCTAAGAGTGCCCGGCCACGCCTCGTAGTTATCTCGCGGGCACCATCCAGGTCAACCCGACTCCACATCACTTCGCAATAAGCTCGCGCGGGTACCCCTCAGGGCCGACCCGTCTTTAGTATCATAGTTTAGTGCAAGTCATAATATCCAAGGTAACTGTGTGTCTGACACCGAAGGGAACCCTGAGGAATCACCCTCGATGGAATTTCCCGCTCGATGTTATCATCAAGGTGAACGAAGGAGGAATCACCCTCGAGGTCCACACTTGAGAGGTTGCGCGACGATGTCGTTATCGGGGGTGGTGTAGGAGGAATCACCCTCGCTTACCACGACCGAGTAACTAACCTACCAGGTTAACATCAGAAGTGCTAACGAGGTATCACCCTCGGCACTCGACGGTAACCCAGCAGTGTCGGCATCAAAGGGGGAAAAGTGATGTGCGGTGCCCTGGACTGATCTTCAATCCCGTAAAACGGGTCTTCCGAGTATCCAGCGGGGCGGTCGGGACAAGTGGGTCTCTGATATGGCTCTACCCATCCTATGCTAAACAGTTTAGGATAACAGGTATGTATCAAAAGTAGGTTACAAGTAAACAGGCTATGCATCAGAGTAGGATAATAACAGCAGCAGTATCATCTAATGCAAGCATAAGAGGGGAGAGAATAGGCGATATCGGAATGCTCAAAATGGGGGTGCTTGCCTGTTTGCTCTGGGGCAAGGGCAAGGTCTTCAGGGGTGTCGCTGGGAACGTAGTCGTACTCCGGAGCTGCGTCTGCGTCTGGAGCTACGTCTGCGTCGGGGTCTATCGAGAGAGAAGAGGGGGAGGAAACAGGTAAACAATATGCAATCATATGCCACATAGTGCGTGCTATGCTATGATGCAGTGCAGGGTTGCCTGAATATGCATCTAAGTCATTTTAGTTATTTTTAGAATTATTCTGGGATTTAATATCCGACGTGTGTGCACTATTCATCTGCCGGATTCGGGTCCGGAGTTACGAGTTCTTCTACGTAGGAGGTTCCGATGGAGAAACAGACGGCACAATCAGACTCGTCTCGTCGTTCTGAGCAACTTTCATGTTTTAACTTTTTCGATCCGAGCTACGGTTTAAAAGTTATTAATTTTTAAAGATTATTTGAATTTCTGGAATTATTTTATTTAACAGAAAATGAATTATGACGTCAGCATGACGCGCTGCTGACGTCAGCAAGTCAACAGGACGGTTGACCAGTCAAACCTGACATGTGGGTCCAGTGGGACCCACATGTCAGCCTCTGTTTCTTTATCCAGTGAATTAGTTTAATTACCAGGATTAATTAGGGGGGGGGCCCCACTTGTCAGTGAGACATTAGGTTAATCCAATTAATTTTATTTAATTAACTATTCAATTAGTCTAATTAATCGCGGGGGCCCACATGTCAGTGAGAGGGGATGAACAGTAACCACGGTTGACCGTGGTCAACGTGGTCAAAAATGGCCAGGGGGCCCACTGGTCAGCGTCCCAGAGTGGACCCCACGCCCGCCACGCTGGCGGCGACCGGCGTTTAGCCGCCGGCGACGTCGAAACGCGGCGGAGGGCGCAGGCCGGCGTCGGATTTCGCCTACGGGCGCCCAAATGGGACGGGGCCGGGTGCGTTCGAACGGCCGTTCGACGGCGCGTCTAACGGTGGCGATGAGGTGGCCGGAAACGACTTGTGTCGCCGACGGCGAGCTTTGCGGCGGGCACCGGAGTTCGGTCATCGACGGGATCGAGGCAGCTGCGCGCAAGTGACCAAATGGCGAGGCTGTTGGGAACCTACTCGATGCGCTGAGCACAAAGGACTCGGCCCGGTGACCATTTGGTCACCGGAAGGGCGCCGGCGGCGAGCTCATGCGGAGGCGCGTTCGGGCGCCGGTGGGACTAGGGCTAGGAAGTGTGCGAGGCCAGACAGAGAGACGGGGAAGGTAGAGTGGCTCACCGCGCGGCTAAGAAAAGCCCTCGTTAGGCTTAGTAGCTGCAGACGGCGCCGGAGACGACGAAGCTCGCCGGAGGCAGAGAGGTGCGGGGACGGCTCGATTGGCTTGCTGCGGGGCTCCCCGGCTCCTTCTAACTGCGCTGTTAGACGTGGCCGACGACGGCGCTTCTCCTTGGCACCTCCAGGCGTTGCGGGGAGGCCGCTGACCACGGCGGTGGCGATGCGTGGCGACGGCGGCGCTCGGGCGTCTCGGATCTGGGGAGGCAGAGGGAGAGGCGAGCGAGGGAGAGAGAGGAGAAATGACGGGGGAGGCCAGGGGGAGAGCACCGGGCCTCGACCTTATCCTCGCCGCCGCACTGTTCCGTCGGTGGCGTCGCGGTGTCGCGTGCCCACCGGCGCGCGCGTGCTCGGCCAAGGCGCCGGCGACACGCAGGAGAGAGGTAAGGGGGAAATGGGCCTGCTGGGCTGGGCCAGTGCACTGTGCACTTGGTCCAGTCCAGTTTAACCTTCTTTTTTTTCTTTTTCTTACTTTTCTGTTTTAAAATAGTTAGGGCATTTCTACACTGTTGAAAAATGTGAGAGTTGTCCCAAATATTGCAATGCAATATTATCTCTCACCAAAAAGTGGTTTGGGCAGATTTGGAGTTCATTTGAATCTGTAATGATTTAATAGATGTAAATAGTCTGTTTTAAGTGCTGTTTCAGGTTGTTTCACTCACTTAGCTAACTCCAAAAATATTGATTATGATTTTGCCATGACCACTGGATTATTTGCTAATTAAATAACATTTCTCCAGCAGAGTTTGATCAACTTCAATTTGCACTTTGGAATTTAATTTGATTTTTTCAGATTTGAATTTGAATTGGATTATTAACCCAAGTGACTAGGCAAAGCAAATGATGATGACATGGCATTATTAGCAGTTGATCACTGTGGTCATTACAAGGGGGTGTTACATTGGCATGGATCGAGATTAGGATTTGTCACTCCGCGTATCGGAGAGGTATCTCTGGGCCCTCTCAATAATACACATCACAAGAAGCTTGCAAGAAAAATGACTAAAGAGTTAGTTACGAGATGATGTATTACAGAACGAGTAAAGAGAATTGCCGGTAACGAGATTGAACTAGGTATGAAGATACCGATGATCGAATCTCTGGCAAGTAACATACCGACAGACAAAGGGAATTACGTATGTTGTCATAACGGTTCGACCGATAAAGATCTTCATAGAATATGTAGGAACCAATATGGGCCTCCAGGTTTCGCTATTGGTTATTGACCGGAGAGGTGTCTCGGTCATGTCTACATAGTTCTCGTACCCGTAGGGTCCGCACGCTTAACGTTCATTGACGATATAGTGTTATATGAGTTATGTGATTTGGTGACCGAATGTTGTCCGGAGTCCCGGATGAGATCACGGACATGACGAAGAGCGCCGGAATGGTCCGGAAGTAAAGATTGATATATAGTAGAACGCTATTCGGACACCGGAAAGGTTCCGGAATGTATCAGGTAGTCATCGGATCACTAGAAGGGATTCCGGGAAGCCGGGGAGGTTAATGGGCCTTATGGGCCAAGAGGGGGGAACACACCAGCCCACAAGGGGCTGGCGCGCCCCTTCCCTTGGCCGTCGGCCCTATGGATGGAAAAGAGGGAGGGCTAGCTCCTCTTTCCTTCCTTCCACCTAGGAGGAAGGAAAGGGGGGTGCCACCTCCTCCTGCCTTCCCCCCGCAGGCATACAAGGAAAGGGGGGGCGCTAGAGGGCAAGAGCCCAAGGGGGCCGGCCGACCAACCTTGGGGCGCCTCCTGGCTGCCTCCCCTCCCCCCACTATATATATATGAGGGAGGGGGCGCCACACAACACCGACGACAATCTCTTAGCCGTGTGCGACGCCCCTCTCCACAATTTCGTCCCTCGGTCATATTTTCGTAGTGCTTAGGCGAAGCCCTGCGGAGATAGCATCACCACCACTGTCACCACGCCGTTGCGCTACCGGAACTCATCCACTATTTCGCCCATCTTGCTGGATCAAGAAGGCGAGGACGTCACCGAGCTGAACGTGTGCTGAACGCGGAGGTGCCGTACGTTCGGTACTTGATCGGTTGGATCGCAAAGAAGTTCGACTACATCAACCGCGTTAATAAACTTTTTCGCTTACGGTCTACGAGGGTACGTAGACACACTCTCCCCTCCCATTGCTATGCATCTCCATGGATAGATCTTGCGTGTGCGTAGAATTTTTTTTGTTTTCCATGCAACGTTTCCCAACAGTAGGTCGGCGCATTTATGGCCCGTCTGAATTTCGGCCTGTGAACGATCCGCATTGTAAATGGGCCACCATGAGCTGAGATACATTTCGGCCTGCTAATGACCAGTGGGTTATTTGGCACATTTCAGGCCCAATCATCTTTCGGCCTCCGAAAAGCAATGGGCATAATCTGGCCCAATTAGGGCCCAATCTTGGGCCCAATCTGACTTTCGGCCTACTAAAGGCCCATGTTATTTGTGGGCCATATTAGGCCTGTGAGATATTTACACATGTTAACGGCCTGTTGTTACTACGGCCACAAATTATGTTTAGGCCTGTTAAAGGCCCACTGTGGGCACAACCCTATCAAAAATAAGAAAGCTTATGCTGATTTAAGCCCAGACATTTCTAGTGGGCTACATGCCCATAAAGGCCCATAATCGTTTTTAGCCAAATTGGAATTGTGGGCCTGATGAATGTTGGCCCGTTGGGCTCCTACGATGCTTTCGTCCGAAAGGAGATTGATGATTCCGAATACATTACTAAGATAAACCTACACTATACAAAAATAGCGTCGTAATTTCTACGGCCTTTGGCAGCATGATAAATTTTGTATCACAACAAAAAAAATTACAGCCATACAACAAAAGGCCTGTTGGCATAAAAGTTTACAGTCCTTGCAGACAAATGCAGCAATAGATGTATAGAAGCACAGATCATTTGACCTGAGTGATAATGTTTCAGGCCGTGGAATCTGATGGAGCAGCATGACCTTCCCCTTTTTTCCGCCATTGCTCTTGAACAACGAAGCAAATGTCTAATAGTCTAGTTTCAAAACCATTCATATCTTGACGACATTTGTCAACCACTATTCTTGTTTCAGAAACGACCTCCATTAGGGATTGGACTTGTGTCTGGAGCACAGATATATCACTCTATCTAGCCGGAAGATTTTGTTCAGTAGGCGATTTGGACGAGGTTACCTTGACAACCAACCCAGAATTACAGAGGAAGGTGCTTTTTGCACTGTTAGTGGAGAGATACTGACACACTGCAGCAAGAGGTGACATTGTGCCTGTGGTAGCCTCGCCACCTTGAGGTGGTTGTGGCTGTTCAATCATTTGTTCCATAGCTTGATGAAAGTTTGAATTTGTAGATTAGTGTACCAGATAAGTTACTAATGGGACAAAAACAAACAAAATAGGTTTCACGTTTATACATAACTTATTTTGGTGAACTACTGTAATACATTAGCATGTATTGTAGTGCCACCCTAATAAAATCACTTTCGGAACATATGTCCATGTAGCATGCCTACTTTATTGTCTATTTCCTCACATTCATTGACATCTAAGGATAAAGAAACATGGTTTAAAGTAGGATGAACATACTATGACATCATTCATATCACGGGCAAACAGATATCAAACAAACATGCTATTGTATCATTGTGTGGGCACGTGAACATCACAACTAGATTACAGATCAAGACCAAAAGAATATCCTTCCTCTCTTTTAAACCGTGTAAGGTGAAATGACAGTTAAGACAACTATGTATAAAAGTGAACAGAGTAACTGACATTGGCTGCAAACCAAGCAGTTAAATGAACATGTCACAGTAACAATCAGTTCAAAGGCATGAGGAGCAAGGACTTACAACAGTGGCTTGAACTGGTGTGCTCATGCCCTTCATCTTGCTGGTGTGGTAATCCTTGAAGATTTGCACTACATTCGGTTCAGGTTCTTTTTGGTCCGCATGGGCTTTCCTCTGTATTTGGAACAAGTCAATATAGATACGATAATATGGCACAGAAGAAAGAAGGAACTAGCAACTATTTATAAGAGCCTCGCAGTGTGCTACGAGATCCTGTTGTCTGTTGGAATTTCACTTTAGAACGGTTGGTCTTGTTCTTCAAACAGTTAGCCTAGAAGAAGATAGACTTGTAAGGCACATACGTAAATACGAGTTCAATATATGATCTGATCAAATACATATACCCTACCTGATACTTTGGATCAGACTAGTGTTTTACAAGGGTTATCCAGTCTTCGTCCGTAATATATTCCACTGGAGATGTTTGGGCGATTTCATTGTTAGCCTTGCCTACAAAGTGAGTTTTTCTAAGGTGATACCGATATTGCCGTAGAGCAGACTGAAAAACATGAGTGCATGCTTGTTTAGTTGCATCATCTTTCGGATCCAACTTGAACCTCATCTGTTGAAAAAAGAATGCGAGTCTCATTAGGAAGATGCTAGAAAGTATGGGACAGAGCAAGACAATATTACAAATTGCGATGAATAACATTACTTACGGATAAATGGTCAAGGAAGGTGTTAAACTGGGTATTGTCTTTCTCATTCCTGTACTAGATCCACGTTCGGAGGATACGTGCATGACACCTAACGGCAACGGCTGCCTCTGATACTAACTCGGCTGACTCTGTAGCATCACGTGGCCTTTTTAAACCTGCCTCAAAATGGATCTCCATTCTTCCTCCTTTAGATTTTGTTAATCTGTCAAGCATTATCCCTGATGTCTATTTCTGCTTGCGTCGTGGTGCTAGTTCAACAACGAATATGGACAGTGTTAGTGCACATCAAACTGTGAGAGTACATATAAAGGAGCAGGCAACTGCAACTTGACTCGGTTAGGTACCGTCTTAGTGTTGATGCTCATGATGTTCATCTGATCTTGCAAAGTCCTGTTGTGTCAGCAATGCTTCAGAAGTAGTGTTAGGTGTGAAGGCAGCTTGGGAACATGCCACTTGCGGAGCAAATGAATGAGTAACTCGTTGAGATGTCGGTATAGTTGAAGGAGGTGCTGCAGCTGGTAGAGCAGGTGATACTGTGTTTGTAGATTTAGCGGGTGGATTTGGACCTTCTACTGCACTATAAGTACCAGCAGAATCTCAAGGGAAGATCCTTTTCCGTTGCGCCCGACGAGTAACACCATTCCCTACTATATTCTTTTCCTTGCTCTCTTTTGACTTTGCCATGTCAAGCCGTACCCACAACACAAAAGAATAAAATCGCTCTTCAAAACTCATTGATGCATGATACAGACGAGCAATACTTTGATGTAATACAACCGTATGAGGAGGATGGAATATGTAAGAAAAACGGGATGGCATGACATATTCACACCTACAATGTGTAAACTAAGCAGAAGGATTTTCAATAAATTAGAAATAATGCAAGCTAGACACCATATGAAATATGCAACCAATATCACTATGCCAACTTAAAAGTGTCTTGTCATAAGTGGCATTTCGAAAAATTAGAAGCAGTACAACCTAGAAATCAATGCAAGATGCAACCACTATCACACTGCCAAGTTAAAAGCATCCAATCCTAAGTGATTGATGCGGGATACACAATAGCAGTACTTTGATGTACAAACACGGTATGATAGATAGATGTAGTGTATTCTAGACACAGAAAGGCATGTCATATGCACATGTATAACGTATAAACTCAGCAGTTGCAATTTAATCAAATTAGAAGAAATACAAGCTAGACAACATATGCAACATGAAACCAATTCTCATACTGTCAACTTAGAGCAAGCACCTGCGATGGTGGAGTAGGGGAGATGAACTCATTATATAGACTTGGGACTTCAACTGCAGTAGCAGTAGCAGTGGCAAATCTACAAAGCCTCCGTTTGTGTCTTTCCGGAGGACCACCAACATCCCCTTACTTACTCTTTTCCTTCCTCTTTTTTGATATTGCCTTCTGAAGTCAAAACCACAAGAAGAGGAATAAAATTAGCTCTGCATAACTGGTTGATGCATGATACAGACAAACACTACTTTGATGTAAGGCAAGGGCATGATAGGAGGATGGAATATATACAAAAAAATGACAGCATTGCATATTCACACCTATGATAGGAGGATGGAATATGTATGAAAAATGGTAAGCAGAGGCATTTCACCAAAATTAGAAGAAGTGAAAGCTAGGCACCATATGAACATGCAACCAATATCACTCTACCAGGTAAAAAGTGTCTCGTCATAAGTGCCATTTCAAAAAATTAGAAGCAGTACAAGCTAGAAGACAATGCAAGATGCAACCTACATCACACTCCCAAGTTAAATGTGTCTTATGGGTAAGTGATTGGTGCAGGATACACAACAGTACTTTGATGTAAGAACATGGTGTGATAGAAAGATTTATTATGTTCTAGAAACAGGAACACGTGTCATATTGACATGTATAAGTTGTAAGCTACGCATATGCAATTCAACAAAATTAGAAGCAATACAAACTAGACATCATACGGAACACGCAACCACATATAACAGTGCCAAGTTAGAGCAAGCACCTGTGATGGTGGAGTAGGGGAGATGTGCTCATCATCTACACAGCTACATTGACTATCCAGCCTTGTGTTGCCTTGCGAATCTTGTTGGGAGGATGGCGGAGTAGAATCTATAGAGACCCTCTGTTTGACTTGCTCCGAAGGACCACCATCATCCACTGCATTACTAATTTCCTTCCGCTGTATTGATTTTGCATTGCGAAGTCAAACCGATAAAAAAAAGGAAATTCGCTCTTCAGAACTCATTCATGCATTATACTATCGAACACTACTCGGATGAAAGGCAAACACATGATACGAGGATGTGTAGGATCAAAGTAGGTCTAGAGGGGGGGTGATTAGACTACTTGACCAAATAAAAATCTAGCTTTTTCCCAATTTTAAGTCTTGGCAGATTTTAGCAACTTAGCACAAGTCAAGCAATCAACCTACACATGCAATTCTAAGAGTGTAGCAGCGGAAAGTAAAACATTGCATATGAAGGTAAAGGGAAGGGTTTGGAGAAGGCAAACGCAATGTAGACACGAAGATTTTTGGTGTGGTTCCGATAGGTGGTGCTATCGTACGTCCACGTTGATGGAGACTTCAACCCACGAAGGGTAACGGTTGCGCAAGTCCACGGAGGGCTCCACCCACGAAGGGTCCACGAAGAAGCAACCTTGTCTATCCCACCATGGCCATCGCCCACGAAGGACTTGCCTCACTCGGGTAGATCTTCACGAAGTAGGCGATCTCCTTGCCCTTACAAACTCCTTGGTTCAACTCCACAATCTTGTCGGAGGCTCCCAAGTGACACCTAACCAATCTAGGAGACACCACTCTCCAAAAGGTAATAAATGGTGTGTTGATGATGAACTCCTTGCTCTTGTGCTTCAAATGATAGTCTCCCCAACACTCAACTCTCTCTCACAGATTTGGCTATGGTGGAAAGATGATTTGAGTGGAAAGCAACTTGGGGAAGGCTAGAGATCAAGATTCTTGTGGTTGGATTGGAATGTCTTGGTCTCAACACATGAGTAGGTGGTTCTCTCTCAGAAAATGAGTAGTGGAAGTGTAGGCACGTTCTGATGGCTCTCTCTTGAATAGAGAAGGGGGTGGAGGGGTATATATAGCCTCCACACAAAATCTAACCGTTACACACATTTGACCCAACTCGGTCAGACCGAATAGGAGAACTCGGTGAGACCGATTCAATTCAAAATGTGAACGTTAGGATTTTCGGTGGGACCGACATGATCAACTCAGTAGGACCGATGCATTAGGGTTAGGGCAAAACCTCATCTCGGTGTGACCGATTGCATGAACTCGGTGAGACCGATTTCAGCAATGAGCAAACAGAGAGTTGGTCAGGCAAACTCGGTGGGACCGATCGCTCCTTTCGGTGATACCAAAACATTACGAAAGGGAAATAGAGAGTTTGCATTGCAAACTCGGTGGGACCGATCGCTCATTTCGGTGAGACCGAAATGTTACGAAGAGAAACAGAGAGTTTGCAATCCCATCTCGGTGAGACCAAAATCCCTATCGGTGAGACCGAACTGATTAGGGTTTCTGGCTATGGCTATGCCAAAAGAACTCGGTGGTGCTGGATAGCTCAAATCGGTGGGGCCGAGTTTGACTTTAGGTTTAGGACATATATGGAATTGAGAAAGTGGTTGAGGGCTTTGGAGCATATCACTAGCATTTTGAGCAAGTAGACCATTAAGCAACACCTCATCCCCTTTTAATAGTATTGGCTTTTCCTACGGACTCAATGTGATCTTGGATCACTAAAATAGAAATGAAGAGTCTTGAACTTTTGCCAATATTTGTCCTTCGCATTTTGAGGGGTCCACATCTCTAGTCCATGTGCCATGCCAATCATTGAACTACCTGAAATATTTAACTTGAATGGATATTAGTTCAATGAGCTATATGTTGTTATGAATTACCAAAACCACCCAGGGATTAATTGCACTTCCAATCTCCCCCTTTTTGGTAATTGATGACAACATATAGATCAAAGCTTCGACAAATGATAATATGAATGAAATATATCGTCGCTTTGAGAAGTATGTGATAAGCAAGAGCTCCCCCTAAATTTGTGCATTATTTAAAATTTGCTTTTGAATGCAAATGCACAATCGATTAGGATCATGGGTTACTCTTCCATGTCACATACATCTTGGTGGAGCGCTCAAAATGATAGAATATAAATAGCATGCACTCATCACCAAGGCAAACATGATTGATCATACACAAGTAATAAGATATCATCATTCAAACACACATTAAAGCATAATATGATCAATCACATGATCATAAGAGTTTGAAATACTCTTATCTCACACACAAGCATAAATAGTGTAGCAAACAAACAAGCAAATAACAAGTAGCAAGTGAGGCAAATAAAAGCAAAACACACTCTCTCTCTCTCGAAGCCTATGATCTATACACTTTCTCCCCCTTCGGCAACAAGTTACCAAAAAGCTTGAAAATGCATAGTGCTATGCGGCACTCTAAGCATGATCTCTGGGAGCTCCGGTGTGCGAAGATGGCGTGGAGAGAACAGCATCTGCAAAAGCTTCCAATGATGACTGAGGAATTGGAGGAGTTGCAACTGGAGGGGCAACTGGGGCAGTGGCTGCAGGTGCTGAAGTGGTGGCTCTTGTGTCACTGACTGGCATTGCTTCAGACCTGTTGGCTCTAGGCACTCTCTGAAATGCCTATGTGGTAGCTCTTCCTCTCATGTCCTCTGCTTCTTCTTGAAGTTGCTCAACTGTGGTCTGAATTTCTGTGACCTTCAAGTCTAGATCATAAAATTTTGTTTCAATGATCCTTTCAAGACTTTCTTGATTTTGATTCAGGATAGCTAGTCCTTTCTCAATTCTCATAGTGGCCTGAAGCAGATAGCTGAGTTGATCCTGCTTGGTCTTGAGATTTATAGCTGAGACATCTGGAATCTTGGAAGTCTTTGCTGCCTTTGCTTTTTCTCTCTTCTCCTGAGCCTCCACAGATGTAGGATGTGATGCATCCATGACAACTACATTCTCCTCAAAGTCTGGCCTCAGGGGAAGGTGCTCTCTGTCTAGCAGATATGTGCTTGTGCCCATCTTGGAGTTGATGAGCATCTGAATGTGTGGGGAATATCCACATGACCTCTTCTGATCTGCTGCAGTCCTCTTAATTGTTTCAACAATCAAGGTCATCACCTTGAACTTCTCTGGCACATCAAACATATGTAACAAGTTAATTGAGTGACCTCTGGTCATCCTATCATCTCCTGATTTGGGCAACAAGGTGTGCCTCAGTATGGTGTTGATTGTAGGCAGCCCTGACAGCAGATAGTAAATGGACCCAAACTTGTGAGTCCCCAATGCAGCATCTGGAATTTCCTTGTACATGTGAGCCATGGAGTTATGATCTTTCCTGGGCTTTGCATAGACATCTGTGTCATCCTCACTTTCTTCAGGGGCATTGATCAGCTTGGCCCACTCAGCAATTGAAGATTGGTACCTAGTACCCTCAATCATCCAGACTATCTTGCCATCTGGGTAAAAATGTGCAGTTGAATAAAATTGCATCACCATCTCATCATTCCATTTTGTCAATTTCTGACCAACAAAAGTGTCAACTCCATTCATTCTGAAGCTCTCATCAACTCCAGGGAAGTAGTCTTCATTGTCATCAATGAACTTCCAGCCGACCCATCTCATGTCACTTACTATGGGCTTCTTGTCTAGGAGAATTGTCTCATAGAAGTCTTGCTGCTCCTTGGTGTGGAACCTGTAATCCACAACAGTCCTTCTCCTTGTAGCATAGGGGTCTGTCTGCCTCCATAGTCTGAGACCTGCATCTTTTCTCAACTTCATGTTTTCTGCTATTGGATGAGTGTCATCATGATCTGGAATTTTTGGTTTTAGCTTCCTGAGCACTTGCTGCTCCTCATCTTCTTGAGCTTTGGGCACTGGGGCCTTGTTCTTCTCTACAGCTGAGATATTTCTTGTGCTTCTCTTAGGTGTTGTTGGCTTTGGAGCTTGAGCTTGTGAAGATTGCTTGGGAGCTATCTTGGGCTTGGATGGAGCAGCCCCAGACTTAATAGCATCTCCCATCAATTTCTGAGATTTCTGAGCTGGTGCAGCATCTTCTTCTTCATCATCTTCATCTGGATCTCTCATCATTGATGATCTGCCAATCGCTCTGGCCATGGTCTTCTTTACCCTTTCTTTCCTTTTCTTGCCTCCAGCAGCCTCTTCTTCTCTTGGTTCAGCAGTGAACTCCATGGTTTCCTGAGTTGAGGCTCTGGCTTTGGACATGGGCACTCTCTTGGCAGGAACTTTCTTCTTCATGCCAGGCTTGATGGCAGTAGCAGCATACTCCTTCTTGACTACATTCTTCTTTGAGGTGACCTCCTCATCAACCACAAAGTCTTCATCTTCAGAATCTGAGGTTCTCTTCTTCCTTTGCCTCGTTGCAGCCTTAGGCAAGTTGCTTGGGGTGCTTCTGCTACCCTCATCATAGCTACTGTTGGAGGGACTAGTGCCCTCACTGTGATTTGCTTGCTCCTCTGACCTGTTCTGGTTGTCACTATTGTCTGACATCTCTGACACTGAAAGCTGACCCTGTGAATAGATAGGTTGAGATAGAGTGGATAAGCATCACAAAGTACAGCCAATTTTTCAAAACAAATGAGTCAAAAACTTAGTTTTAGTTTTCTACAGAAAGCATTTCAGAGCTACTGATATTACAAACTCGGTGACACCGAAGCAGCTTTAGAGTCTAAACAAGTGAAATCGGTCAGACCGAGACACAGTTCGGTGACTCCGAGATGCTAGGGTTTCACAGAGAAATGAACTCGGTCACACTGATTGGTATGTGTCGGTCAGACCGAAAAATACTTGTGCTATGGCCTGAGCCAAATCAGTGAGACCGAAATCCTAATATCGGTCGGTCCGAGATGAGTTCGGCGGAAACCTAAACCAAAATTTTTGCATCAAATCTAATCTAACAGAGTTTCCAGTGGATAGAGTAGTCTTGAAACGTGGCAAGATTCATGGCATTGATCTTTGTGCTCGGAATCGGAGTGGGGAAGGCACAAAGGGATGAGTTCATACCCTAACTTGGCGATGAACTCGCTATGGCGACAACGGCGGTGAAGATTCCCGTTGACGGCAGCAAAAACCAGCGGCAGGAGGACGCTGGCGACGAGGAGACGATCCGGAGACCTCGAGTCGGCAGAGCTGGACAGGCGCAGGCGAAGCGTTTGAAGGAATTTCCAAATTTTCAGCCCGTGGGTATATATGTCCAGTCGGTGTGACCGAGTGGAACGACTCGGTGGCACCGAGATGCAGAATCACAAGCGGTTGCTGCAACTTGGTGTGACCGAATGGTTCAAATTGGTTGCACTGAGATTAAAACTTAGATCAACTTAATGAACTCGATGTGACCGAATGGGATGGATCGGTCAGACCGAAATGCTCTAAGAAGTTTTGGAAGTTAAGTCTATGACGAATCGGTGGCTCCAAGTGCTCCTCACTCAGAGGGATCGAATAAGACTTGATCAAACTTTGTGATGTAGCATGAATAGAGTTTGAGACGAGAAAAGCATAGATAGCTAGAGGGAGTACTTAGGCATTCTTGTCCATCCATTTGGCAGAAAGAAGAAAAACCAATCAGTCAAAACAACAAATGGATGTCCTCGAATGGAGAAACAGATTATGCATCCAACATGCTCACACAATAAGATAGCAAATGAAATATGTGTCAAAGCATGCACAAACACTCTAGCATCTATCAAGCAATTGGCGATGACTAGCTCATCTATATATGAGTATGTTGACTTAGGAGTCAAATGAGAACATTTGATCATAGGTCATACTCATCGTTTAAGCACAAGTGGGGTTACCACTTTTACATAAAGCATTGTTGTGTTCACACCATTAGAGTTGCTTTAGCTCAATTCTTAGAGTAAAGGTCCCCCTAGATGTGATATCCCCCCTAAGAGGGATGAACTAACCTTGGGTATTGTCGATGATGACTTCATGTAGATGTTGAAGATGTGGATGCTCAATGTTGATGTAGATCATTTGGAGCAATCCATTGGAGTGAGTTGCACTTTCAATACCTACATGCGTTAGTCCCACAAGGATATCCATAGTCAAAGAGTGAAATACACATATGATGTTGTCCATGAAAGCATTAGGTTACCTTGTCCCTTGTCTTACCAACAAGAGGGTTTGTAACTCCTTGAACTAGTGCAAGATATGGAAGTTGATTGCACTTGTCCTTGCCAAAATGAATATGAGTGAATTAGTTGGTGGAGTCACCCTTAAGAACTCTCTAGTTCTTCTTCTTTGGGATCCACATCATCTTGATGGGAATCCTTGGAGTTGTAGTCGTACTTGATGAAGTAGAACTTGATGTAGTCTTGGGAACCCACTTGACCAAGGCCTTTGGAGCTTCTTCAAATGCATCAATCTCCTCTTGAAGCTTATCCTTGCCTTTTAGCTTGTGGTCTTGTGGTGGAAGATCATCTTGAGCTTGTGTTCCCTTGAAAGAAGTGGGATCATACTTCTCTTGTTGAGGAACAAACTTCGTCTTGGGGTATTGATCTTCTTCCCACTCAACTCCATTGGCATTGAACTTGCGTTCAAAACCAACACCTTGATTCTTCCGGTGCCTTCCTTGCTTGCGTACAATTTCCTCAAATTGCTTACTTCCGGCAAGGCTCTTGTAAACACCTTTCTCTATAATTCCCTTCAATAAGCTATTTTCTTGCTCAAGTGTAACTTGGCTAAGAGAATCATTAGTGGAATCAAGAGAACTACTAGAAGCAACAATATTGGATTTAACATGATTATTGTTACTACTAGAAGAAGAATCTTTCTTGCTCTTGTTGCTAGATTTTACTTGTGGCATGTAAGTAGACAAGAGTAAACGCTTGGCAATGTAAGAAGAACTTTTCTAATGAAGATCATCATTGATTGCTTTTAAGAACCCATGCTCTTGCTCTAGATTGAGCTTTTCAAAGCGTAGCTTCTCATGAGTCTTTAAAAGCTCTCGATGATCCTCTAAGGTAGTTTCATGAGCTAACTTAAGAGTGTTTAATTCTTTAGTTAGACGCTCAATCTCCTTCTTATCATTGTCATTCGTTTCATCTTGATTCGCATGATTAACAACAATTTCATCATAGTTTTTGTCACTAGAGTTGTCAACAAGTAAATCATCATCACCTAGCAAATCATCATCATCACTATTGAAATCAACATACTCAGGGTGTGATACCTTGGGGCCGTTAGCCATGAAGCATCTTCCAATCCCTTCATTTGGTGAGTCAAATTTGTCGTAGGAGTTGGATGACACAAGTGCAAGACCGGCAACACCTTCATCTTGAGTATGTTCGGAGTCGGAGTGATAACTTCTCTCGGAGTGGTATTCGAAGTCGGAACCGGATACCCATTCACCAACATGAGTTTGATGTCTTCGTCTTGTGTAGCTCTTTGATGACTTGTCCTTCCTTTCCGAATCCTTGCTTCTGCGAGAGGGTCTTCGTTCATAACGATCATCTCTACTCCTTCTCTCTCTTGGAGGTGATTCCTCTCTTTTATTCCTCCTTTTAGGTGAGTCTTCTCTTCTTTTGTAGGGAGCCGTACACTCATTGGAGTAGTGTCCGGGTCTTCCACAATTGTAGCAATTTCGTTCACAACTATAAGATCTCTTGTCATAGTAGGACCTTGACTTGGAACTTCTCTCTTTGCTTCTACTCTTGTAGAACTTGTTGAAGTTCTTCACCATTAGGATCAATTCTTCATTGAAGGCTTGTTTTTCACTTGATGTTGTACGAGCATCACATGAAGCTTTGTAAGCACCACTAGACTTGTTGTGAAGCTCTTCTTTATCCTTGAGTGATATCTCATGAGCAACAATTCTACCAATGACTTCCGTTGGCTTGAGATCTTTGTAATTGGGCATCATTTGGATCAAAGTGCACACGGTATCATATTTTCCATCCAAGGCTCATAGGATCTTCTTGATGATGAATCTGTCGGTCATCTCTTCACTTCCAAAGCCGGCAATCTCATTTGTGATGAGAGCAAGCCTAGAGTACATTTCAGCGACACCTTCACCATCCTTAATTTTGAACTTGTCAAGTTGACTTTGAAGCACATCCAATTTTGATTCCTTGACGGATTCAGTACCTTCGTGCATATCAACCAAATTATCCCAAATTTCCTTTGCATTCTCAAGACGGCTGATTTTGTTGAATTCTTCGGGGCACAATCCGTTGAAGAGGATATTGCAAGCTTGAGCGTTGTATTGCAACATCTCCAGTTCTTCCGCGGTTGCTTCATGATTTAGTTCTCTTCCATATTCGAAGAATTCACCTTGTAAACCAATACATACAGTAGCCCAAATGGCGGGGTTATGTCCAAGAATATGCATTTTCATCTTATGCTTCCAACTAGCAAAATTTGTACCATCAAAATAAGGACCTCTACGGTGGTAATTTCCCTCGCTAGACGCCATACTCTCCTAGGTTGTGAAACCAAGGCTATGATCACCAAAGCTATGGAAATCAAGGAAAATGGAGACCAAAGCTCTGATACCACTTGTAGGATCGAAAGTAGGTCTAGAGGGGGGTGATTAGACTACTTGACCAAATAAAAATCTAGCCTTTTCCCAATTTTAAGTCTTGGCAGATTTTAGCAACTTAGCACAAGACAAGCAATCAACCTACAAATGCAATTCTAAGAGTGTAGCAGCGGAAAGTAAAACATTGCATATGAAGGTAAAGGGAAGGGTTTGGAGAAGGCAAACGCAATGTAGACACGAAGATTTTTGGTGTGGTTCTGATAGGTGGTGCTATCGTACGTCCACGTTGATGGAGACTTCAACCCACGAAGGGTAACGGTTGCGCGAGTCCACGGAGGGCTCCACCCATGAAGGGTCCACGAAGAAGCAACCTTGTCTATCCCACCATGGCCATCGCCCACGAAGGACTTGCCTCACTCGGGTAGATCTTCACGAAGTAGGCGATCTCCTTGCCCTTACAAACTCCTTGGTTCAACTCCACAATCTTGTCGAAGGCTCCGAAGTGACACCTAACCAATCTAGGAGACACCACTCTCCAAAAGGTAATAAATGGTGTGTTGATGATGAACTCCTTGCTCTTGTGCTTCAAATGATAGTATCCCCAACACTCAACTCTCTGTCATAGATTTGGCTATGGTGGAAAGATGATTTGAGTGGAAAGCAACTTGGGGAAGGCTAGAGATCAAGATTCTTGTGGTTGGATTGGAATTTCTTGGTCTCAACACATGAGTAGGTGGTTCTCTCTCAGAAAATGAGTAGTGGAAGTGTAGGCACGTTCTGATGGCTCTCTCTTGAATAGGGAAGGGGGTGGAGGGGTGTATATAGCCTCCACACAAAATCTAACCGTTACACACATTTGACCCAACTCGGTCAGACCGAATAGGAGAACTCGGTGAGACCGATTCAATTCAAAATGTGAACGTTAGGATTTTCGGTGGGACCGACATGATCAACTCGGTAGGACCGATGTGTTAGGGTTAGGGAAAAACCTCATCTCGGTGTGACCGATTGCATGAACTCGGTGAGACCGATTTCAGCAATGAGCAAACAGAGAGTTGTCAGGCAAACTCGGTGGGACCGATTGCTCCTTTCGGTGATACTGAAACATTATGAAAGGGAAACAGAGAGTTTGCATTGCGAACTCGGTGGGACCGATCGCTCATTTCAGTGAGACCGAAATGTTACGAAGAGAAACAAAGAGTTTGCAATCCCATATCAGTGAGACCGAAATCCCTATCGGTGAGACCGAACTGATTAGGGTTTCTGGCTATGGCTATGTCAAAAGAACTCGGTGGCGTCGGATAGATCAAATCGGTGGGGCCGAGTTTGACTTTAGGTTTAGGACATATATGGAATTGAGAAAGTGGTTGAGGGCTTTGGAGCATATCACTAAGCATTTTGAGCAAGTAGACCATTAAGCAACACCTCATCCCCTTTTAATTGTATTGGCTTTTCCTATGGACTCAATGTGATCTTGGATCACTAAAATAGAAATGAAGAGTCTTGAGCTTTTGCCAATATTTGTCCTTAGCATTTTGAGGGGTCCACATCTCTAGTCCATGTGCCATGCCAATCATTGAACTACCTGAAATATTTAACTTGAATGGATATTAGTTCAATGAGCTATATGTTGTTATGAATTACCAAAACCACCCAAGGATTAGTTGCACTTTCAGGATGGAATATGTACAAAAAATAGGACAGCGTGACATATTCACACCTATGATGTGGTAACTAAGCAGAAGGCATTTCAACAAATTAGGAGCACTGCAAGCTAGACACCATATGAAAGATGCAACCAATATCACTCTGCCAAGTTCAAATTATCTGGCGTTTCAACAAATTAGAAGCAGTACATGCTAGAAATCATATGCAAGACGCAACCAATATCACAGTGGCGACTTAAAGGTGCCTCATCATAAGTGACTGATGCAGGGTACACAAGAACAGTAGTCCGATGTAAGAACATGGTGTGATCAGATATAGTATGTTCTAGAAACAGGAACACGTGTCATATTCACAGGTATGATGCGTAAAGTATGCAGATGCAATACAACAAAGTTAGAAGCAATACAAGCAAGACATCATATGCAACATGCAACCACATATAATAGTGCCAAGTTAGAGCAAACACCTGTGATGGTGGAGTAGGGGAGATGTGCTCATCATCTACACAGCTGCGTTGACTGTCTAGCCTTGCGTTGTCTTGCGGATCTTATTGGGAGGATGGCGGAGTAGAATCTGTAGAGACCCTCTGTTTCAGTTGCTCAGAAGGACCACCATTATCCAATGCCTTACCAATTTCCTTTCGCTTTATTGATTGTGCATTGTGAGGTCGATCCGACAAGAAAAACGAATAAAATTCGCTCTTCAGAACTCATTCATGCATGATACTGATGAACACTACTCTGATGAAAGTGAAAGGATCGAGAAGAGGGGTCTAGAGGGGGGTGATTAGACCCTCAACAAGTACAAGTGGCAATTTTTAAGTTCTTCAAGTTGAGGTAGAGTTTTAGCACAAGTTTAAGCATTCACAATACATTTCAAGCAAGCATGGCAAGAGTATGAGCAGCGAAAAGAGTAAAGCATGCTAATTGCAAGAAAGTAAAGGGATGGGATTGGAGTGTGCAAACGCAATGTAGACACGGAGATTTTTGGCGTGGTTCCGATAGGTGGTGCTATCGTACGTCCACGTTGATGGAGACTTCAACCCACAAAGGGTAACAGTTGCGCGAGTCCACGGAGGGCTCCACCCACGAAGGGTCCATGAAGAAGCAACCTTGTCTATCCCACCATGGCCATCGCCCACGAAGGACTTGCCTCACTCGGGTAGATCTTCATGAAGTAGGTGATCTCCTTGCCCTTACAAACTTCTTGGTTCAACTCCACAATCTTGTCGGAGGCTCCCAAGCGACACCTAACCAATCTAGGAGACACCACTCTCCAAAAGGTATTAGATGGTGTGTTGATGATGAACTCCTTGCTCTTGTGCTTCAAATGATAGTCTCCCCAA
The DNA here is from genome assembly GCA_011799875.1 of Thinopyrum elongatum. Taxonomy (NCBI): domain Eukaryota; kingdom Viridiplantae; phylum Streptophyta; class Magnoliopsida; order Poales; family Poaceae; genus Thinopyrum; species Thinopyrum elongatum. The sequence continues at coordinate 133,398,119 of CM022303.1, forward strand.
CACTCAACTCTCTCTCACAGATTTGGCTATGGTGGAAAGATGATTTATTGGAAAGCAACTTGGGGAAGGCTAGAGATCAAGATTCTTGTGGTTGGATTGGAATATCTTGGTCTCAACACATGAGTAGGTGGTTCTCTCTCAGAAAATGAGTAGTGGAAGTGTAGGCACATTCTGATGGCTCTCTCACTGATGGAGATGGGGTGGAGGGGTATATATAGCCTCCACACAAAATCCAACCGTTACACACATTTGACCCAACTCGGTCAGACCGAATAGAAGAACTCGGTGAGACCAATCCAGTTGAAAATGTGAACGTTAGTAATATCGGTGGGACCGACTGGAACAACTCGGTGGGACCGATGTGCTAGGGCTAGGGCAAAACCTCATCTCGGTGGCACCGATTGCGTGAACTCGGTGAGACTGATTTCAGCAAAGAGCAAACAGAGAGTTGGTCAAGCAAACTCGGTGGGACCGATTGCTCATTTCGGTGAGACCGAAATGGTACAAAGGGAAACAGAGAGTTTACAGGGCCATCTCGATGAGACCGAGATCCGTATCGGTGTGACCGAGGTGTTAGAGTTTCTGGCAGTGGCTATGTCAAATGAACTCGGTGGGGCCGGATGGATCATTTCGGTGGGGCCGAGTTTGACTTTGAGTTTTGGACATATTTGGAAGAGGAGGTGGCTGAGGGTTTTGGAGTGATATCACTAAGCACTTTGAGCAAGTAGACCGTTAAGCAACACCTCATCCCCTTTTAATAGTATTGGCTTTCCTATGGACTCAATGCGATCTTGGATCACTAAAATATAAATGAAGAGTCTTGAGCTTATGCCAATCTTTGTCCTTAGCATTTTGAAGGGGTTCCACATCCTCTTGTCCTTACCATGCCATTGTTGAACTCATCTGAAATATACTAGATAAAAGTATTAGTCCAACAAGAGATATGTTGACATTAATTACCAAAATCACCCAGGGAGCACTTGTGCTTTCAGAAAGGCAAACTCATGATACGAGGATGGAACATGTACGAAAAACTTGACGGCATGACATATTCATACCTATGGTGTGGAAACTAAGCACAAGGCACTTCAACAAATTAGAAGCACTGCAAGCTAGACGCCATATGGAAGTTGCAACCAATATCACTCTGCCAAGTTCAAACTGTCTCGTCATAGGTGGCGTTCATCAAATTAGAAGCACTACATGCTAGAAATCATATTCAAGACGCAACCAATATCACACTGCCAACTTAAAGGTGTCTCATCATAAGTGACTGATGCAGGATACACAAGAACAGTAGTTTCATGTAAGAACATGGTGTGATAGACAGATATAGTATGTACCAAAAACAGGAAGGCGTGTCATATTCACACGTATAATGTGTAAGCTAAGCAGATGCAGTTTACACTAATTAGAAGCAATACAAGCTAGACACCATATGCAACATGCAAGTAGATATCAAACTACCAAGTTAGAGCAAGCACCTGGGATGGAGTAGGGGAGCGGAGACTTGGAACTTGTAATGCCCTAGCAGTATGAGGAGAATCCGCACAGATGCTCCGTTTACGTTGCTGCATAGGACCACCATCATCGCCTTCCTTCCTCTTTTTTGATTTTGCCTTGTCAAGTCGAACCCACAAGAAAAAGGAATAAAATTTGCTCGTCAGAACTCATTGATGCATGATACTGACAAACACTACTTTCATGTAAGGCAACCGCATGATAGGAGGATGGAATATGTATGAAAAACAGGACGGCATGACATATTGACATGTATGATGTGTAAAGTGTAAACTAAGCACAAGGTGTTTGATCTAATTAGAATCAATGCAAGCTAGACACCTGATAACCCACAAGTATAGGGATCGTTTGTAGCCTTCTTCGATAAATAAGAGTGTCGAACCCAACGAGGAGCTAAAGGCAGAACAAATATTCCCTCAAGTTCTATCGACCACCAATACAACTCTACACACACTTGACGTTTGCTTTACCTAAAACAAGTATGAAACTATTTTGCGAGAATAAAACTATGAGTACTTTGCGAGAATAAAACTATGAATAAATTGCAAGGTAATAAAAGTGGATAGTTTTTGTCAACAAGAAAGTCATTTGTCCCTAGGCAATCGATAACAAGTACCGGTAATCATTCTTGTAATTTTATATGAGGGAGAGGCATGAGCTAACATACTTTCTCTACTTGGATCATATGCACTTATGATTGGACCCTTAGCAAGCATCCGCAACTACTAAAGATCATTAAGGTCGTGAAACCCAACCATAGCATTAAGTATCAAGTCCTCTTTACTCCCATACGCCATAACCCACTTATCCACGTTTAGGCTGCTGTCACCCCCGCAACACCGACAATAAGCAAACCATGAACATATTGCAACACCCTACAGCGAGGACCCCTCATGTTTGCGTGAGACAGAGGGCACCGTAGGACAGCACCATAAATAAAATATACAATCATACCAACCAAGATCACGATCAACCCATAGGACAAAACGGATCTACTCAAACATCACAGGATAGCCAAATATCATTGGGAAATAATATATGGAGTTGAGCACCATGTTTAAGTAGAGATTACAGCGGGGAGAAAGGTTGTTACACCGCTGCATAGAGGGGGAGAAAGTTGGTGTTACCGATAGCAAGGTTGTTGATGTAGATCGCCGTCACGATCCTAGCCCCGGCGGCACTCCGGCGCCACCGGGAGAGAGGGGGAGAGAGCCCCCCTCCTTCTTATTATTCCTTGGCCTCCCCCTAGATGGAAGGAGAGTTTCCCCTCTGGTACATGGCCTCCATGGCGGCGGAGGGGCAGGAGCCCCTCCGAGATTGGATCTCCCTCTCTGTTCTCTTCTGTTTCGCGCTCCCCAGATCTGGCCCTTCACCGTTTCTTAAATTCCCGGAGATCCGTAACTCTGATTGTGCTAAAAAATTTACATGATTTTTTTCCATAAATTATCTTTCTTGCGCCAGAAGAAGGGCCCCAACTGACTTTTGAGGATGGCACAAGATACCTGGGCGCACCAGGGGGTGCCCGGCGCGCCCTGGTGGGTTGTGGTCACTGTGGGCCCTTGTTTGCGTTGATTCCACCTCCCAAAAATCATAAATATTCCAAAATAATTCTCCATAAATTTTTATCGCGTTTGGACTTTGTTTGATATGGATTTTCTGCGAAACAAAAAAACATGCAAGAAACAGGAACTGGCACTGGGCACTGGATCAATAGGTTAGTCCAATAAATCATATAAAAAGTTGCCAAAAATATGTGAAAGTTGTATAATATTGGCATGAAACAATCAAAAATTATAGATACGATGGAGATGTATCAGCATCCCCAAGCTTAATTCCTGCTCGTCCTCGAGTAGGTAAATGATAAAAAAAAGATATTTTTTGATGTGGAATGCTACCTAGCATAAACTTGATCACATATCTAATCATGGCATGAATATTAAGACATAAGTGATTCAAAGCAATAGTCTATAATTTGACATAAAGACATCAATACTCAGGCATCCCAACAAACAATCATGTCTTTCAAAATATCAACGCTAAAGAAAGCTATCCCTACAAAATCATATAGTCTTGTCATGCTCTGTCTTCTTGACACAAAGTATTTATCATGAACAACCCCGATGACAAGCCAAGCAATTGGTTCATACTTTTTAACGCGCTTCAGCCTTTTCAACCCTCACGCAATACATGAGCGCAAGCCATGGATATAGCACTATGGGTGGAATAGAGTATAATGATAGGGGTAAATATAGAGAAGACAAAAAAGTAAGAAAGTCTCACATCGATGCGGCTAACCAACGGGCTATGGAGATGCCCATCAATTGATATCAACGTGAGGAGTAGGGATTGCCATGCAACGAATGCACTAAGAGCTATAAGTGTATGAAAGCTCAATATGAAAACTAAGTGGGTGTGCATCTAATCCTATAATAAAATTCCCACTAGTATATGAAAGTGACAACATAGGAGACTCTCCATATGAAAAACATGGTGCTACTTTGAAGCACAAGTGTGGAACTAGCATGCCCCTTCTCTCTTTTTCTTTTTCTTTCTTTTTTTTCTTTTTTTCTTTTTTTCTTTTCTTTTTTTCTCTCAATGTCCGGAGTCTCATCCCGACTTGTGGGGGAATCATAGTCTCCATCATCCTTTCCTCACTGGGGCAATGCTCTAAAAATGAGTAATGATGATCATCACACTTCTATTTACTTATAACTCAAAAGAAATAAAAATTACAACTCGATACCTATAACAAAGTATGACTCTATATGAATGCCTCTGGCAGTGTACCAGGATGTGCAATGATCTAGCATAACAACGATATCAAAAAGTGGACAAGCCATGGAAATATCATGCTAGCTATCTTACGATCATGCAAAGCAATATGACAATGAATGCTCAAGTCATCAAAACAGAAGCGGTGGAAGTTGCATGGCAATATATCTCAGAAAGGCTATGGAAAGGCCATAATAGGTAGGTATGGTGGCTGTTTTGAGGAAGATATAATAAGGCTTATGTGTGATAGACCGTATCATATCACGGGGTTTGGATGCACCGGCGAAGATTGCACCACATCTCGAGGTGAGAAAGGGCAACGCATGGTACTGTAGAGGCTAGCAAATTGCGGAAAGGTAAGAGTGCGTATATTCCATGGACTCACATTAGTCATAAAGAACTCATATACTTATTGCAAAAGTTTATTAGCCCTCGAAGCAAAGTACTACTATACATGCCCCTAGGGGGATAGATTGGTAGGAAAAGACCGTCACTCGTCCCCGACCGCCACTCATAAGGAAGACAATCAATAATAAATCATGCTCCAACTTCATAGCATAACGAGAGACTATACGTGCATGCTTCGGGAATCACAAACCTTAACACCAATATTCTTACTAACCACAACCGTTTACTGGTACCTCCCACATATTACCATCTCTATATCGCAAAACTATTGCAAGGAATCAAACATATCATATTTAGTGATCCATAAGTTTTATGTAGGATTTTATGGCTAACCATGCAATTGACCAATTCCTGTTGACTCTCTAAATAGGTATAAGTGAAGCAACAGAGTTTAATTCTTTCTACAAAATACCATGCTCTAACAAATATAAGTGAAGCAAAAGAGCATTCTACAAATAACGGTTTTCTATGTGAAGAGAAACAGGCAATCCAAACTTCAAATGATATAAGTGAAGCACATGAAGCATTCTATAAAGCCACACTCAAAAGATATAAGTGAAGTGCAATGAGCATTCTATAAATCAACCATGGACTATCTCATACCAGCATGGTGCGTAAAATAAAAATGAAAAATAAACACAAAAGACGCTCAAAGATTCACACATATCACATGAACGAAAAGAAGATGAAAACATACCGATACTTGTTGAAGAAAGATGGGACGCCTTCCGGGGCATCCCCAAGCTTAGACGCTTGAGTCTCCTTAAATATTTACTTGGAGTGCCTTGGGCATCCCCAAGCTTGAGCTCTTGCCTCTCCTCCTTCTTCTCATATCGGGACCTCCTCGATCTTTGATCACTTCATCCACACAAAACTCAACAGAAACCTCGGTAAGATCCGTTAGTATAATAATGCAAATCACTACTCTAAATACTGTTGCAAACCAATTCATATTTTATTTTTGCATTTTAGCTATTGTATTATAACTTTTCCATGGCTTATACCACTGATAAAAATTGATAGTTTCATCAAAACAAGCAAAACAATGGATCAAAAACAGAATCTGTCTTAAACAGGACAGTCTGTAGCAATCTGAACACCTACCATACTTATGGTACTCCAAAAATTCTGAAAAATTAGGAAAAAATAAACAATTTGTATACCAAGACTGTGAAAAAAGTTTCAGAAACTGTTGACATTCCAGTAGAAAATGTAAAATCGCGCACTACAGACAAAGTTTCTGTTTTTGCACCGCACATACCAACAAGCAATCTAATCATCCTAAAGGCAAGTCTTGGCACATTATTTTTATAATACAATGGATTTGTACAAGGGGATAATTATTTTTGTGAGAAACTTCCATGAAAAATTTACATTGTTTCCATGAGCATGAACATGAGTGTTCAAGGTCGACCCTCACTTCTCCAATGCATCACCTTTCAATCGCTTCTCTTTTTGTGAAGTTTTAAGGTCCCCTCTATATATTTTTTGTTTTTAAACTTTATAAAAGCACTCAACAGAATAAAATGACTCTCTAAAACTTCTGGGTTGTCTCCCTAGCAGCGCTTTCTTTAAAGCCATTAAGCTAGGCATAAAGTGCTCAAGTAATGAATCCACCCGGATCCCAAGGTATATCAAAGCCAATTTTAATTAACAATGATTTGGCATTTAGTAGTGAGCACAAAGCAACATATATCATGCAATGACGAAGTCTAACTCTCTTCCTATGCATCGGCATGTCATACAAGAACAATTCATGCACATCAAGTAATGGCCAATACACAGCATAAGCAATTTCTTGCAATTCTTTCGTGTTGGAAACATAGAGAGCCGGAGATGTAGTTCCTCTCTCATAATAATTGCAAGTAGGAGCAGCAAGCACATGCATATTATATTCATCAAAATCACCATGTGCAACGGTAAAAGGCAACCCATCAATGTAATCCTTAATAAGTGCAAACTTCTCCAATATAGTGTAGTTTGGAGAATTCAAAAAGATAATAGGACTATCATGTGTGGGTGCAATAGCAACAATTTCATTTTTAACATAAGGGACAATAGCAAGTTCATCTCCATAAGCATAATTCATATTGGCATCAAGGCCACAAGCATAGCAAGCATCAAGTTCATCAAAAAGGGATATTTCAAAAGAATCAACGGGATCATAGAAATAATCATAGCATTCATCCTTCGGTAAGCACGAAGGGAAATTAAACAATGTATGAGTTGAAGAGTTACTCTCATTAGAAGGTGGGCACGGGTAGCTAATCCGCTCTTCCTCCTTTTGTTCTTCGCTCTCCTCATCATCTTTTCCATCCAATGAGCTCACAGTTTCATCAATTTCTTCTTCCATAGACTCCTGCAAAATATTAGTCTCTTCTTGGACAGCAGAGAATTTCTCAATAAATATATCAATATCAGAATTGTATTCATAATTTTCATAGCAATATTTAAGGATAGCAAAATTTTCAGGTCTATAAACATCATCATCAAAAGCTTCATACTTTAAAAACAAAGATTCAATTTCATAAGCAGCCTTAAAAGCAACAAATTCTTCTCTTCGTTCCACATCATAATAATCATATCTACCATTAGCATAAGAAGCCAAGGTATAATTATCACTAAATTTGCATGAAAAGGGAAGGTGTGGAGCGTTCATCCTAGAGCAACAAGTATAATCATATGTTTGGCATAAATTCCAAGCATACCAATGCAACATATGAATTTGACCCCATAACAGTTTCCCTTTTTGTGTCAAGCGATAATCCCTAAAGTATTCACGTTGATCCAATGTGTCTCCCATTATCAAGTTGAACGGGGTTTTCTCAGGATTATCAAAGTAGTGCATAATATTTTTCACATAACGAGCATCGAGGGTTTTAGGAGGTTCCCCATCTCCGTGAGTAGCAAGTACAACTAATTTTTTTGGTGTTTCGTGTTCCATATCCATAACTAAAGATAGAGAACAACTTAGAACAGGAAATAAAAACTACTTAGTGATAAACCAAACAAGCACACACGAGAATATTCACCCCACGCTATTGCTCCCTGGCAACGGCGCCAGAAAAAGGTCTTGATAACACACAAGTATAGGGGATCATTTGTAGCCTTCTTCGATAAATAAGAGTGTCGAACCCAACGAGGAGCTAAAGGCAGAACAAATATTCCCTCAAGTTCTATCGACCACCGATACAACTCTACGCACACTTGACGTTTGCTTTACCTAAAACAAGTATGAAACTATTTTGCGAGAATAAAACTATGAGTACTTTGCGAGAATAAAACTACGAAGAAATTGCAAGGTAATAAAAGTGGATAGCTTTTGTCAACAAGAAAGTCATTTGTCCCTAGGCAATCGATAACAAGTACCGGTAATCATTCTTGTAATTTTATATGAGGGAGAGGCATGAGCTAACATACTTTCTCTACTTGGATCATATGCACTTATGATTGGACCCCTAGTACGCAACTACTAAAGATCATTAAGGTCGTGAAACCCAACCATAGCATTAAGTATCAAGTCCTCTTTACTCCCATACACCATAACCCACTTATCCGCGTTTAGGCTGCTGTCACCCCCGCAACACCGACAATAAGCAAACCATGAACATATTGCAACACCCTACAGCGAGGACCCCTCATGTTTGTGCGAGACGAAGGGCACCGTAGGACAGCACCATAAATAAAATATACAATCATACCAACCAAGATCATGATTAACCCATAGGACAAAACAGATCTACTCAAACATCATAGGATAGCCAAATATCATTGGGAAATAATATATGGAGTTGAGCACCATGTTTAAGTAGAGATTACAGCGGGGAGAAGGGTTGTTACACCGCTCCATAGAGGGGGAGAAAGTTTGTGTTGACAGTAGCAAGGTTGTTGATGTAGATCGGCGTCACGATCCTAGCCTCGGCGGCACTCCGGTGCCACCGGGAGAGAGGGGGAGAGAGCCCCTCCCCCCTCCTTCTTCTTATTCCTCGGCCTCCCCCCTAGATGGGAGGAGAGTTCCCCCTCTGGTCCATGGCCTTCATGGCGGCGGAGGGGCAGGAGCCCCTCCGAGATTGGATCTCCCTCTTTGTTCTCTTCTGTTTCGCGCTCCCCAAATCTGGCCCTTCACCGTTTCTTAAATTACCGGAGATCCGTAACTCCGATTGTGCTGAAATTTTTACATGATTTTTTTCCATAAATTATCTTTCTTGCGCCAGAAGAAGGGCCCCAACCGACTTTTGAGGAGGGCACAAGATACCTGGGTGCGCTAGGGGGTGCCCGGCGCGCCCTGGTGGGTTGTGGTCACTGTGGGCCCCCGTTTGCGTTGATTCCACCTCCCAAAAATCATAAATATTCCAAAATAATTCTCCGTAAATTTTTATCGCGTTTGGACTTTGTTTGATATGGATTTTCTGTGAAACAAAAAAATATGCAAGAAAGAGGAACTGGCACTGGGCACTGGATCAATAGGTTAGTCCAATAAATCATATAAAAGTTGCCAAAAATATGTGAAAGTTGTATAATATTGGCATGAAACAATCAAAAATTATAGATACGACGGAGATGTATCAACACCATATGAAAGATGAAACCAATATCACACTGCCAAATTAAAAGGGTGGCCTCATAAATGTATTTGAACAAATTAGAAGCAATACATGGCAACGGGCTAAAAATCATATGCAATATGCAACGAATAAAGGTGTCTCATCGTAAGTGATTGATGCAGGATACACAAGAGAGGTAGTTTCATGTAAGAACATGGTTAACAGATAGATGTAGTATGTACCAAAAATAGGAAGGCATGTCATATTCACAGGTATAATGTGTAAACTATGCAGATGCAATTTACCCTAATTAGAAGCATTACAAGCTAGACACCATATGCAACATGCAACCACATATCACACTGCGAAGTTAGAGCAAGCACCTGCGATGGTGGTGTAGGGGAAATGCGGTCTTCAAGTACAGAGCTACGTTGAGTATCTTCATTTAGACTTGATGTTTCTTGAGAATCATGTGGGCAGGATGAAACTGCACTCTTTATAAGAATAGCGCGTCTCATACTAACCCACGGGCGTGACTATCTCATCATAAGTGATAAATGCAGGATACACAAGAACAGTAGTTTGATGTAAGAACATGGTGTGATAGGCATATGTAGTATGTACCAAAAACAAGAAGGCGTGTCATATTCACATGTATAATGTGTAAGCTAAGGAGATGCAGTTTAACAAATTAGAAGCAATACAAGCTAGACACCATATGCAACATGCAACCACATATCACACGCGAAGTTAGAGCAAGCACCTGTGATGGTGGTGTAGGGGAAATGCGGTCTTCAAGTACAGAGCTACGTTGAATATCTTCATTTAGACATGTTGTTTCTTGAGAATCATGTGGGCAGGATGAAACTGCACTCTTTATAAGAGTAGCGCGTCTCATACTAACCCACGGGCGTGACTGTCTCATCATAAGTGATAGATGCAGGATACACAAGAACAGTAGTTTGATGTAAGAACATGGTGTGATAGGCAGATGTAGTATGTACCAAGAACAGGAAGGCGTATCATATTCACATGTATAATGTGTAAGCTAAGGAGATGCAATTTAATAAATTAGAAGCAATAGAAGCTAGGCACCATATGCAACATGCAACCACATATCACACTGCCATGTTAGAGCAAGCACCTGGGGTTGTGGAGTAAGGGAGATGAGATTTGGAACTTGCACTGTAGTAGGAGTAGCAGGAGAATCTGCAGAGATCATCTGTTTCGGTTGCTCCAGAGGACCACCATCATCCCGTGCGTTCATCCTTTTAGATTTTGCCTTGTCAAGTCAAACACACTAGAAAAATGAATGAAATACGCTCTTCCAAATTCGTTGATGCATGATACTGATGAACACAACTTTGATGTAAGGCAACCACATTGTAGGAGGATGGAATATGTACGAAAAACGCTAAGCAGAAGGCATTTCAACAAATTGGAAGCAATGCAAGCTAGAAACCATATGACAGATCCAACCAAAATCACTCTACCAAGTTAGAAGTGTCTCATCATAAGTGGCATTTCAACAAATTAGAGGCAGTACATGCTTGAAATGATATGCAAGATCCAACCAATATCAAACTTTCAATTTGAAGGTGTCTCGTCAGAAGTGATTGATGAGGGATACAGAAGAAAAGTAGTTTGATATAAGAACATGGTTAATAGAAAGACATAGTATCTACCAAAAATAGGAAGGCATGTCATATTCACAGGTATAATGTATTAACTAAGAAGATGCAATTTACCCTAATTAGAAGCAATACAAGGTAGAAACCATATGCAACATGCAAGCACATATCACATTGCCAAGTAAGAGCAAGCACATGCGATGGTGGTGTAGGGGAATTGCGGTCATCAACTACAGAGCTATGTTGACTATCTTCATTTAGCCTTGCTGTTTCTTGAGAATCATGTGGGGAGGATGACACTGTACTCTTTAAAAGAGTACCATGTCTCACAGTAACCCACTGGCATGACTGTCTCATCATAAGTGATTGATGAGGGATGTAGTATGTATCCAAAACAGGAAGGCATGTCATTGTCAAAGGTATAATGTGTAAAGTAAGCAGATGCAATTTAACCAAATTGGAAGCAATACAAGCTAGACACCTATGCAACATGCAACCACATTTGATAGCGTGAAGTTAAAGCAAGCACATGGGATGGTTGTGTGTGGCAATTGAGATCATCAACTGCAGAGCTATGTTTACTGTCTCCATCTGCTGACACTGCACCCTTTAGAGCACTTAAACGCTTAGTGCTTATCCTCGAATTAGACCGGAGTGACTTCTATCTTTTCTTTTCTGAATTTATCAACAGTGCGTCAGAGTCTGAAATACCCATGCATAAAAAAACAATAGTGTGAGTATGGGTGAAGTGTGTGCACAAGTAGTACACTGTAAAAGTAGCAGATAGAAAGTGGGTGAGAAATAAATGACGAGAGACATATCATAGCTCTACAACATGCATGGCACATGAAATTAGATTCTAGGATTTTGATATGTGAGCACAGGGATGGCTGGGAAATGCAGATACACCTCCAGCACACCACAAGCTGTGGTCCTATGAAAATAACAGTCGACTGAAAACAAATAGGACAGTCCATTTTTTCTGCACCGTCCGATGTACAAAGAATGGGAAGATTGCCTTCATCTACCTCCAGCCAGTTAGTGTTGATGATCTTCCTCGAAACGCCAGCGACCATCGGCCCAGTCCCCTGTCTCCGCCATCCCCTCGACCTCACCGCACTGCCGTGCTAGGCACCACCCCTCGGCCATCCCTTTAAGCCGCGTCGACCTCCAGATCCGACGAAAGCAGCTCCTGCGCCCCACACCCCTATGATAGACACTGATGCGCCGCTTTCTCGATGAACAGGCGGACTAGGTGCTCCACGCGCCTAAGCGGGTGCTACTTCTTTTAATTGCGAATCAACTGACCCTGAATTGAAATCCAGGCGGGCGACTGACCTCTAACTAAGGTGAAATAGTAAATGGGGGGGGACTTTGTGCATTTAGTATCATGAAGAAGGTGCGGTAAGAAACGCTCAACTAGTTTCTTTGTGGGATGAATATGGTGTGAGCAAAGACGTAAGATTTGCAGGAATAAAGAAAGAGGAGTACCTCTTTCTGCTGGCAGTGATGTTTCCTCCTTCTGTTTTTCCAACGATCTTCTTGTGGTTCGCTGAAAACAAGAAGTTGTGGAGGAAGGTGGATCCTTGGACGAACCCATGCCCAAGTTGTTAAGTGTGGTGCGGTGGCCGTCTATCGGTGGCGGGAAAGCAGATCCGAGGCGGTGAACGATGGCGTAGCGGGAACAGCTCCAGTGCAGTGGACGGTTGCGACAGTGAAGCAGCAGCGGTGAGGTATAGGATGGCGTGGTCGAAGTGGTTCCGGTACGGTGCACGTCGGCGTCGGCATCGTGGAGGCAGCTCAGCCTCGGCTTCAGCTGCTAAGTCCTTGAGGGCGTTGCGGTTGCGGTTGCGTTGGATGATGACATCGAGGTACCGGCTCCAGCGTGATGGATGAGGGCAGCGGTGGATTGGGCACGATGGGGTGGAGGACGGAGGAGGCCGGGGTTTCACGGCTGCTAGAGAGGGCGTTTTGGCGCCCATGGATTATGAATGGGGTAACGGAGGGAGGGGGAGCTAAGGGGGAACAATGTTTCGGTTTGGGATGCGCTAGTTTGAAATTTGGGGAAAGTTAAAAACTTTGCCCCAATCTAAAATTTCGGACATATTGCGGGTCGGGGGTAGGATGGTAATCTCAGGTGTCCCAAATAGTGGGCGGGATAAATTTTGGCCGAGCGCATGGGTGTTTAGGCGCCCACGGTGTATGAATGCTTCTCGGAGGCGGTTGACTGGCATCTTGGTGAAGTTACAAACCTACCCCGGTTTAGACCTTTGGACATCGGGCCAATAGGCTACATGGGTCAGAGTCAGGACAGTAATTTCCTACCACCAAACATTGGTCTCGCGCGGTTTCGGGCGACCAGAGGCTTATTTGGCGCTTCGTTCAATATTTGGGAGCAGAAGCATTAACGTTTACAGTTCTCTTGAATTGAACTTTCACGATTTGTCAAACTTCAAAAATCTTGACTCTTGAAAATCCTAAAACTACGATTATTTTGGAATGGAGGGGGTACATTTGAATCTACATTGTACATGAGTATATATTAAAAAATGCAGCTTAGCTCAATTCATGCATTGTTCCAGATATAATCTCCTTGGTTGCAAAAAAATAAGACATGCGTATGAATATATACCATGTTCAAACGCACAACAAAGATTGATGTCCCCTTTTAGATCTGATTTAAAAATGCCATTATCTTGAATTCAAATAGTTGAATGCACTTCCTATGAATTCGAATCTTTGAAACCACTTTTATGTTGAATTCAACATGTATTCTATTTCGTAGCTAGCAATTTGGAATGTATCCATGTATGTGACAAATGTATAAAGTGCTTGACACTGACACCACGGAGTGCACTCATGTTTATATATGAATTGCAAAAGCCATGCATTGTCTGGATTTCAAACCACTCTCATTTCATTGATCAATAATGTGAAATAAACCCATACACATGCCCGAATTCAATAGAGTATGGGTGTTTGATAGACCAATGTCCGTTCATACGCAAATTGCAAAATTCATGATCCCATCCAAAAAAATTAATGCAATATATATATATATATTTTAATTTAATGCGTAGAACTGCCTTTTACGCGTAGATGCACTATGCCTCGGCCCCTCCTCACACACGCGCTATATATCTCTCTATCTGACGCATAAGCGCACACACTTTATATACATCGGCATTTCTCTCTCACACATGCTCACACTCTCTCCCATGGTGTCTCACGCACACATTCTCTATATATCTCCCTCTCTCTCTCTCTCTTACTACTATCTACGACTCTTTTCACTAATCTCAGCTGGAAAACACTATTTCTCTCACATGCATATATACACACACACGGTCTCTGCTGGCCCTCTATATGCACATATATCTGCCTACGTGTCTCCCGCACGCACACTATCTTTAGGCCTCTCTGCGCACCACATTTGCCCCCCCCCCCCCCCCACCTCTCTCTTACTAGTTGGCGGATATGATTCCATCAAATCATTCGGTACGATATCCCTGACGGTTAGGCTCGATGGTAATAAGAGGCAAAGTTTTACCCAAGTCCGGGCCCTTGCAGTTGAGGAAAAAGCCTACTCCTGGTACTGTATATTTGTGACTGGGTGTGTACAAAGTACACGTGAATACCAGCCATTGTGTCTGTGTGTATATATTATCGACGAACTAGCCCCTGGGCTTATATAACATACTCGGGGCCAAGGGTTACAAATCATACTCGGCACTTCATCGGTGGGGATAGAGTCCTCCACGACTCTGGTAGCTTTGTCTTGTACGTCGAGTCCTCAATGGGTCTTCGTATAACGCGTCTCGGTCCGACCTATGTGGCACAGGACGAAACCGACCTATGAGTCCTCACGTCGACCCACCACAACTAGAAATGATGTGCCCACCACACCCCACACACCATCGGCCACTAAGAAAATAAGCATATACAATAGTACAAAGTTATATATGAAAGTTAATTGCATGGTGCATCCAATGATATTTGTTTTGTATTGTGAATGTTTATATTTTCTCCTAAAAAAATAGTCACGGGAAAGAGAAATGAAGGGCATATCTCTCTTTGTCTCCACCGCACACCCCCTCTCTCTACACCACTTTCACATACGCACACAAACTATCCCTCAGCCCTCTAAAAGTATGCCCCTGACACATTCACGCGTGATGATCACTGCATTTCAAGCAAAAGCACTATACGGTCACTGGACTTCAGAATATGCTCATTACGATCACCGTATACATTCTTGTGGTGATCATACGGTCTCTAGCTCACCGTATGTCTCCGTATTTTGTTGATGACCCTGACGGTCATTGTATTTGAAGCGTGCTCCGTATTTTGTCGATGACACTTATGCTCATTGTATCTGAAGTGACAACACGATATGGTCACTGGACTTCAGAATAAGCTCATTACGGTTACCATATACATTTTGTGGTGCGAACCAATCTGTGGTTGGATGGTTAGGAGGACAGTGGTATCCCCAGCCCACCAGGGTTAAAGTCCTGGTGCTCGCATTTATCCTGGACTAATTTTAGTATTTCTGGCGATGTGCGTTCAATGGGATGAGACGTTCCCCTCGACTACGAGGCGCCTACGGTGACTTCGTAAAATCTCAAGATGATATGCCGGCTCACTCTCTCGAAGGTGCTCATGGGGGATAAGGTGTGCGTGCGTGCGTTCATAGGGGCGAGTGTATGCACGTATATATGAGCATTTGCGTCTGTACTGTGTTAAAAAAATACATGTGGTGACTATACGGTCACTAGCTCACCGTACAGCTCCGTAATTTGTTGATGACACGATCAATTGACGAGTCAAACAGTCCATGTGGTGCAACTAGTGTTGCACCATCACCGCATCTTACCGTGGGGCCCACCTGTCAGCGCGTATATGAAAGAAAGAAACAGTAGCTTGCATCTGTATTGTGTCCATGAAATGCATTTTGTGGTGATCATACGGTCACTGGCTCACCGTATAGCTCCGTAATTTGTTGATGACACAATCAATTGACCAGTCAAACGGTCCACGTTCATCAGCGCACATTACCGTAGGGCCCACCTGTCAGTGTGTATATGAAAGACATAAATGGTAATAAATTAGTGGTCGCTGGGGATTCGAAGTCATGAGACCTGAGGTTGGCAGCCCGCGCGCCCTAACCACAGCGGACAAGGTCGGCTTATGATGATATGCTGAGCCAGCCGTTTTAATTGCACGCATGCACGCACGAGCTACTACAATGGTGAATATAAACACATCACACATGCGCACAAACATGCCTGCAACGCCCGCATGCATGCATGCAATACTCACACAGCCACACGTACACATGCACGCACGCAACACTCGCACGAACACACGCACACATGCAGGCATGCAACACATACATGTACACATGCACGCATGAACACACACACGCACGCATGCAACACTGAACGTACACACACACACACGCAACACTCACTCGTACACACGCATGCACGCAACACTGACACGCCTGAAATGCCCGCTTCTCACCGCCCTGGCCCACCAAAAATCCCTCCCCCCCCCCTCCCGCACGCGATTCCCGCCCGGCGCCAGCTGCCCGCATTCATGCGGAACCAGCTCCTCTGACATGCGTTGCCTGCGTTGGGTCACTGACATGCAGGCCAGGTACCCAACGGGCCTGCATGTCAGTGGAAGAAAGGCACGGTGTCGTACATCAGACGATCTGGTCGAGGGCGCCGCCCACTGCACGCCCGGCTGAACACGAATAATCGGTGTCCGCGGTCTTCTGCCGGGACACAGTTGGATGGCCTGAAGTAGTAGTAGTAGTAGTAGTAGTAGTAGTAGTAGTAGTAGTAGTAGTAGTAGTAGTAGTAGTAGTACAGTGGTAGGAGTAGTAAAGTGTAGAGTTGTACGAGTCTCATCTGACACCAATTATGCTACCCTAGGCTATGTTACTACTACTAGTAGTAGTACGTACCTCCATAGTGGGTACGTAGTAAGTCCGTAAAATCAGTACTCAACACCATGCGCGCTTGTCAATTAAATCTTTGGTCAAAATTTAGCACAAATTACAAAGGGGACCAATAAATCAGTACTCAACACCATGCGCGCTAGTCGTAGTGATCTGAAAGGGCCCACTTCAAAAAACAAACAAAGAGCGAAAGGGCCCAATACATATTCAAGCATTTCATCACATCTTTCTCTCGCTCTATCTGTCAAACAGACTATGCCAAACTCCCCTGCCTACCACGCGGGAAAAGACCCGCCCTCGCCTTTTTTAGTCGGACTTTGTATCGATGGATCGCGTGAAGTAGCAAAAACCAAGCCATGTCTTGTACTCCTCCGTCGTACTAAGAGCATGGCTAATAGTAAAGCCTGCTGCTGGCTCTATAGTAGTGCCATGTCATCTACAACCCTTAGTTAAAAATGCTCATATAGTACAAGGACTGTAACATTGGCTATACATTTAATACTTGCATTATGGGGAGTCAAAGGAAAGGCACATGATTGGATGGGAGCAATTAAACGCCGGCCATAGCGCTCGCATGAGCTGCATGCAGGCTGTTTTCCTCGTTGACTGTGATATAGCCGAGCGACTCGTGAAGTGATACGTCTCCAATGTATCTATAATTTTTGATTGTTCCATGCTATTATATTATCTATCTTGGATGTTTTATATGCTATTTTATATTATTTTTGGGACTAACCTATTAACCTAGATCCCAGTGCCAGTTTCTGTTTTTCCCTTGTTTTTGAGTTTTACAGAAAAGGAATATCAAACGGTGTCCAAACGGAATAAAACTTTCGCGATGATTTTTCTTGGACCAGAAGACTTGGGGAGAGGGTCAGAAGAGTTCCGAGGACTCCACAAGCCCTTAGGGCGCGCCCTAGGGGGGCGCCCCTGGCATGTGGGCCCCTCGGGAGTCCACTGACCTCCATCTCAGCTCTATAAATCCTAAAATATTCCCAAACCACCAGAGGCGTCCACCAAAATACTTTTTCGCCGCCGCAAGCTTCTGTTCTTGTGAGATCCCATCTTGGGGCCTTTTCCGGCGATTTGCCAGTGGGGGATTCGATCACAGAGGGCTTCTACATCAACCCTATTGCCCTACCGATGATGTGTGAGTAGTTTACCACAAACCTACGGGTCCATAGCAAGTAGCTAGATGGCTTCTTCTCTGTCTTTGATCTTTAATACAATGTTCTCCTCGATGTTCTTGGAGATCTATTTACTTTTTGCGGTGTGTTTGTTGAGATCCGATGAATTATGAGTTTATGATCAGATTATCTATGAATATTATTTGAGTCTTCTCTGAACACTTTTATGCATGATTAAATACCTTTGTATTTCTCTTCGAATTATCGGCTTGGTTTGGCCAACTAGATTGGTTTTTCTTGCAATGGGAGAGGTGCTTAGTTTTGGGTTCAATCTTGCGGTGTCCTCACCCAGTGACATAGTAGGGGTAGCGAGGCTCGTATTGTATTGCTGCCATCAAGGGTAAAAAGATGGGGTTTATATCATATTGCTTGAGTTTATCCCTCTACATCATGTCATCTTGCTTAAGGCGTTACTCTGTTCTTATGAACTTAATACTCTAGATGCATGCTGGATAGCGGTTGATGTGTGGAGTAATAGTAGTAGATGCAGGCAGGAGTCGGTCTACTTGTCACGGACGTGATGCCTATATTCATGATCATTGCCTTGGATATCATCATAATTATTCGCTTTTCTATCAATTGCTCAACAATAATCTGTTCACTCACCGTATGCTTTCTTCAAGAGAGAAGCCTCTAGTGAAACCTATGGCCCCCGGGTCTATTTTCCATCATATATTTTCAGATCTATAAAACCAAAAACCAAAAATACCTTGCTACAATTTATTTGTTTTTACTTTGTTTTACGTTTTAGTAATCTTCTATATATCCATCTCTATTATATCTCATCCTTGCAAGTGACAGCGAAGGGATTGACAACCCCTTTATCGCGTTGGGTGCAAGTGTTTGATTGTTTGTGCAGGTGCATAGATTGGAGACTTGCTCGTACCTCCTACTGGATTGATACCTTGGTTCTCAAACTGAGGGAAATACTTATCTCTACTTTGCTGCATCACCCTTTCCTCTTCAAGGGAAAAACCAACGCAAGCTCAAGAAGTAGCAGGAAGAATTTCTGGCGCCGTTGCCGGGGAGGTTCTACGTCAAGCCTACCAAGTACCCATCATAAACTATCATCTCTTGCATTACATTATTTGCCATTTGCCTCTCATTTTCCTCTCCCCCACTTCTAAAATGTTTTCAAAAAAACACAAAAATATTTGCCTTCTTTTCATTTGCCTTTTATGTCTTACTTGGTTTGTTTGCTTGTTCGCTTGGAAAAATTGTGTATTTATTGAAAATTAGAAAGCAAAAAAAGTTTATGGATCCTCATCCACTTGCTAATCTTTTTAAGAGATCCAATTATGATGAACCAATTGCTAGTGAGTTGCGTGCACTAGATTATCTTTATGAAGTTTTGCTTGAAATTCGTGAATCTGAAAATTGTGAAGAAATTTATGAAGTGATTCATGATAGCACCTTGAATGAAAGGCATGATTGCAATGGTGTTATTATAAATTCTATTAATGTCAATTGTGCTAATAATATGCAAAACCCTAAGCTTGGGGATGCTAATTTTTCTATGTCCACTACTTGTTGCAATGATCATGATTGGGGCGATGATGTTTCTTATGATCTTGAAAATTTATTTAAGCCTCATGATGATTATGATATTGATAATAGTGTTTGCAATAATATTGAAAGTGGGTTTGGAAGAGTGTCAGCTTTAGGAAATAATAATCCCACTACTTTGGAGTTTGACCAATCTTATGAATTTTTTTATAAAGTTGGGCTTGGAGAAGTCATGACTTTATTTTATGATAATCCCAATATTTTGGAAGAGTGTCAACTTTGCATGCATGTAGATCATGAAGAGAAAATTTTATATGATAGCTATATTATTGAATTTGATTATGATCCTACATGTAATTATTATGAGAGAGGAAAATATGATTGTAGAAATTTTCATGTTACTAAATTACCTCTCCTTATGTTGAGATTGCTACTGTTTCTTTCTTCTTCCTTGCATATGCTAGTTTTTGCTTGTCTTGATAAATCTTGCCCCTATAAAATGCCTATGCATAGGAAGTATGTTAGACTTAAACTTGTTTTTCAAATGCTATATGATGCTCTCTTTGTGCTTCAAATTTTTGTCTTCATGTGAGCATCATTAAAATTATCAACGCCTAGCTAAAAGGCTTTAAAGACAAGCGCTTGTTGGGAGACAACCCAATATTTTTATTTTCTATTTTTTATGAAATACACATTATTACCTCTGTAGTAAAAAAAAATTGGTGTTTTTAATTAGTGTTTGAGCCAAGTAAAGCCTTTGGGATACTTTGGTATATCGTTGATTTGATTTTGCTGAAAAACCAAAAATTTTATGTCCAGTAACAGAATTTTTAAATTCACTGGAGCGTGGAAAAACTCTGAATTTTTTACACACGATTGATATATAAATTTCCTCCGTTGTGCTAATTTTTCAAAAAAAATTGGAGTTACATAAGTATGAGAACAATTCAGATCTTCACAGACTGTTCTGTTTTTGACAGATTCTGTTTTCTATGTGTTGTTTGCTTATTTTGATGAATCTATGGGTAGTATCGGGGGGTATGAACCATGGAGAAGTTGGAATAAAGTAGATATTACACCAATAAAAATAAAGAATGAGTTCACAATAGTACCTAAAGTAGTGATCTATTTTATCATACTAACGGATCTCATGAGTTTTCTGTTGAGTTTTGTGTTGTGAAGTTTTCAAGTTTTGGGTAAAGATTTGATGGACTATGGAATAAGGAGTGGCAAGAGCCTAAGATTGGGGATGCCCAAGGCACCCCAAGGTAATATTCAAGGACAACCAAGCATCTAAGTTTGGGGATGCCCGGATGGCATCCCCTCTTTCGTCTTCAATCCATCGGTAAATTTACTTGAGGATATATTTTTATTCACCACATGATATGTGTTTTGCTTGGAGCGTCTTGTATGATATGAGTCTTTGATTTTTAGTTTGTCACAATCATCCTTTCTGTACACAACTTTTGAGAGGGACACACATTAATTGTGAATTTATTAGAATACTCTATGTGCTTCACTTATATCTTTTGAGCTAGGCAATATGCTCTAGAGCTTCACTTATATCTTTTTAGAGCACGGTGGTGGTTTTATTTTATAGAAATTGTTGAACTCTCATGCTTCACTTATGTTATTTTGAGAGTCTTAAACAGCATGGTAATTTTCTTAGGTTATGAATTTAGTCCTAATATGATGGGCATCCAAGAGGGATATAATAAAAACTTTCATATAAAGAGCGTTGAATACTATGAGAAGTTTGATTCCTTGCATTTGTTTTGAGATATAAAGATGGTGATATTAGAGTCATGCTAGTGAGTAATTGTGGATTGGTATAAATACTTGTGTTAAAAGTTTGTGATTCCCGTAGCATGTACGTATGGTGAACCGTTATGTGATAAAGTCGGAGCAAGATTTATTTGTTGATTGTCTTCCTTATGAGTGGCGGTCGGGGACGAGCGATGGTCTTTTCCTACCAATCTATCCCCCTAGGAGAATGCGTGCAGTACTTTATTTCGATAGCTAATAAATTTTTGCAATAAGTATGTGAGTTCTTTATGACTAATGTTGAGTCCATGGATTATACGCACTCTCACCCTTCCACCATTGCTAGCCTCTCTAGTACCGCGCAACTTTCACCGGTGCATTAAACCCACCATATATCCTTCCTCAAATAGCCACAATACCTACCTATTATGGCATTGCCATAGCCATTCCGAGATATATTGCCATGCAACTTCCACCGTTCCGTTTATTACGACAGGCTTCATCACTGTCATATTGCTTTGCATGATCATGTAGTTGGCATAGTATTTGTCGCAAGGCCACCGTTCATATTTTTCATACATGTCACTCTTGATCATTGCACATCCTGGTATACCGCCAGAGGCATTCATATAGAGTCATATCTTGTTCTAGTATCGAGTTATAATTCTTGAGTTGTAAGTAAATAAAAGTGTGATGATCTTCATTATTAGAGCACTGTCTCAAGTGAGGAAAGGATGATGGAAGCTATGATTCCATCACAAGTTGGGATGAGTCTCCGGACTTTACAAAAAATAAAAGATGCCAAAGAAGCCCAAATAAAAAAAAGAGGCCAAAGAAGCCCACCCAAAAAAATGAGAGAAAAGAGAGAAGGGACAATGTTACTATCCTTTTTCCACACCTGTGCTTCAAAGTAGCACCATGATCTTCATGATAGAGAGTCTCTTATTTTGTCACTTTCATATACTAGTGGAAATTTTTCATTATAGAACTTGGCTTGTATATTCCAATGATGGTCTTCCTCAAATTGCCCTAGGTCTTCGTGAGTAAGCAAGTTGGATGCACACCCACTTAGTTTCTTTTTGAGCTTTCATACACTTATAGCTCTAGTGCATCAATTGCATGGCAATCCCTACTCACTCACATTGATATCTATTGGTGGGCATCTCCATAGCCTGTTAATACGCCTAGTTGATGTGAGACTTTCTCCTTCTTTTTGTCTTCTCCACAACCACCATATTCTATTCCACCTATAGTGCTATATCCATGGCTCACGCTCATGTATTGCGTGAAAGTTGAAAAAGTTTGAGAACACCAAAAGTATGAAACAATTGCTTGGCTTGTCATCGGGGTTGTGCTTGATTAAATACTTTGTGTGATGAAGATGGAGCATAGCCAGACTATATGATTTTGTAGGGATAACTTTCTTTGGCCATGTCATTTTGACAAGACAC
This sequence comes from Thinopyrum elongatum, assembly GCA_011799875.1. Lineage (NCBI taxonomy): Eukaryota > Viridiplantae > Streptophyta > Magnoliopsida > Poales > Poaceae > Thinopyrum > Thinopyrum elongatum. The sequence continues at coordinate 133,420,871 of CM022303.1, forward strand.
GATTGCTTTATTAGTATGCTTGAAGTATTATTGTTTTTATGTCAATATTAAACTTTTGTTTTGAATCTTATGGATCTGAACATTCATGCCACAATAAAGAAGATTACATTGAAAAAATATGTTAGGTAGCATTTGACATCAAAAATTCTGTTTTTTATCATTTACCTACTCGAGTACGAGCAGCAATTAAGCTTGGGGATGCTTGATACGTCTCCAACGTATCTATAATTTTTTATTGTTCCATGCTATTATATTATCTATCTTGGATGTTTTATATGCATTTATATGCTATTTTATATTATTTTTGGGACTAACCTATTAACCTAGAGCCCAGTGCCAGTTTCTGTTTTTTCCTTGTTTTTGAGTTTTACAGAAAGGAATATCAAACGGAGTCCAAACGGAATAAAACTTTCACGATGATTTTTCTTGGACCAGAAGACACCCAAAAGACTTGGGGAGAGGGCCAGAAGAGTCTCGAGGACTCCACAAGCCCTCTGGGGGCGCCCTAGGGGGGCGCCACCTGGCTTGTGGGCCCCTCGGGAGTCCGCCGACCTCCATCTCAGCTCTATAAATCCTAAAATATTCCCAAACCACCAGAGCCGTCCACCAAAATACTTTTCCGCCGCCACAAGCTTCTGTTCTCATGAGATCCCATCTTGGGGCCTTTTCCGATGATCTGCCGGAGGGGGATTCGATCATGGAGGGCTTCTACATCAACCCTATTGCCCTACCGATGATGTGTGAGTAGTTTACCATAGACCTACGGGTCCATAGCAAGTAGCTAGATGGCTTCTTCTCTCTCTTTGATCTTCAATACAATGTTCTCCTCGATGTTCTTGGAGATCTATTCGATGTAATACTTTTTGCGGTGTGTTTGTTGAGATCCGATGAATTGTGAGTTTATGATCAGATTATTTATGAATATTATTTGAGTCTTCTCTGAACACTTTTATGCATGATTAAATACCTTTGTATTTCTCTTTGAATTATCGGTTTGGTTTGGCCAACTAGATTTGTTTTTCTTGCAATGGGAGAGGTGCTTAGTTTTGGGTTCAATCTTGCGGAGTCCTCACCAAGTGACATAGTAGGGGTAGCGAGGCACGTATTGTATTGTGGCCATCAAGGGTAAAAAGATGGGGTTTATATCATATTGCTTGATTTTATCCCTCTACATCATGTCATCTTGCTTAAGGCGTTACTCTGTTCTTATGAACTTAATACTCTAGATGCATGTTGGATAGCGGTCGATGTGTGGAGTAATAGTAGTAGATGCAGGCAGGAATCGGTCTACTTGTCACGGAGGTGATGCCTATATTCATGATCATTGCCTTGGATATCATCATAATTATTCGCTTTTTTATCAATTGCTCAACAATAATTTGTTCACCCACCATATGTTTTCTTCAAGAGAGAAGCCTCTAGTGAAACCTATGGCCCCCGGGTCTATTTTCCATCATATATTTTCAGATCTATAAAACAAAAAACCCAAAAATACCTTGCTGCAATTTATTTGTTTTTTACTTTGTTTTATGTTTTAGTAATCTTTTATATCCATCTCTATTAGATCTCATCCTTGCAAGTGACCGTGAAGGGATTGACAACCCCTTTATCGCGTTGGGTGCAAGTGTTTGATTGTTTGTGCAGGTGCATAGGTTGGAGACTTGCTCGTACCTCCTACTGGATTGATACCTTGGTTCTCAAACTGAGGGAAATACTTATCTCTACTTTGCTACATCACCCTTTCCTCTTCAAGGAAAAAACCAACGCAAGCTCAAGAAGTAGCATGAAGCGCCGGCCTCCTTCTCTCTTTTCACTTCTCTCTCCTCCACCTATAATTTTGCTGACACGGATGATGTTATAGCCTGCTGACTAGTCTCTATTATACTTGCTCTAAGAGTAGTGACGATCGCTTTCATAAATGTTCTACTTCATCTCGCCGACATGTGTGACATATAGCAACCGGGTCCACGTGTCATGCACCAAATAACAGTGCAGAACAGCAAGGGGACGCACCCCAGTCGTAGCACCGTAGTATTAGTAATGAGCAATGAGACGTCAAATCACAAAGCCGCATCTTTCCCGCAGATGGACGAAGCAACTATCATTTCACACTTCGTTGAATCAGCTTCTCCATCATCTCCTTCAAGAAAACCACGTACGTATTGCTTTTTCCATTGTTCTACCTCAAGAGGGACGTGCATCGGCTTGGTACATCATGACACGTGGGACCGGATGACAGGCCATGCTCCCCCGCCCACCGCTCGGTAAAATCACCTCATTTTTACTAATCTGGATACTATCTTTAGATCAATATAGTCAGGATTCACCAAGGAGCAAAACCAAGTGGGTCAACCATCATATTGTTCCACGTGCGATGCACCAAATTACAGTTCGGAGCAGCTGTTGGACTTGGAGGCACCCCGGTCGTAACGCCGCAGTAGTAGTAAATGAGCGATGAGGGGTCAAATCACAAAGCTGGAGGGACGAAGCAACCATCATTTCACTCTAGGGCGCAAGAGCATAAAGAAAAAAGAAAACCAATGATGCATGCGGCAGCTACCTAGGGCACCCTAGGGTAGGAGCCTCCACTACAAATCCGCTTCTCCCTCGTCCTCTTGAAGAAAACCGATGATGCGTGCGGCGGGTAGGGTTTCTAGGAGTACTACGGTGTGCGGGGCCCACGCCGTAGTAAACGGGAGAGGGATTGAGTTGGAGTCGACGCCTTAATACTGGTGGGCCGCTCGGTTTTACGGGAACAAGGCAGAATTTTGGGTTCTGGGAGCAGTGGAGATATACGTACAAAAAATTGTGGACGTAGGTTCGACCGAAAGGCAATGACGCATGGGCCCTGCATTTTGATATACCGGCGGCCGCGTGAAATTTGCTACTCAATATAATGCATAAATGTTCCTCCAGAAACATCTATAACTAATGGGAAGTGAATGTATGCTTAAAATGAAAATAAAATAAAAAGGTAATAAAAAGAGAAAAAATAAATTGCGGTTAAAAGAATGACATTTCTAACAAAAATGTGAATGTGAACTACATATGTGTGCATGTGACCAACATATATATTGTCAATACAAAATCTAATGCAAAAATAAACTTATGAGTAACATGCAGGAATTGATGATGTGGTGCTTGCATGCATAGAGTACAAAAACAATGTGATTTATGACTTGCATGCATGACGTGTTCATGTGCCATAGTTGCATGTCCAGGAAAAAAGCTAGTGGGTTATACTAGCTATTAGGAATAGAAGATGTATATATGGAAGTTGTAGGGAAAGAAATGACATGTATCTCAATTCCTATGAGTAGGGATTGGAAAAGAGATGCCATTTGGTTACATCATAGGAACTTTTCTATTGAATCTAGGCTAATATTTATTTTCCTTTGAAAATGTGGAGTATAGGAATCCATTCATATGAACCAAGTGGCTATAAAGCTATAAAAATCATATCATGTTTATTTTCCTTTGAAATGTGGAGTATAGGAATCTATTCCTATGAACCAATTGGTTCTCAAGGAAAAATCCCTATAAAAATCATATCATATAGAGTTCCTATGATATTCCTCCACACCAAAGGATGGCTGAAATTGCTGCAGGTGATACGACGGTCTTTCTTTGTACACTCCTACCCCATCTCTATACTTACCTCTCGAAGATGAATGAAATGATATATACTGGGTATTCTATATGTGCATTTTGGTATACGAAAACTTGGTAAAAGTTTGCGAGGTTTGAATTCTCAATAAAGCTATATGCACTACATTTTGGAACGGAGGGAGGAGCATACAGCAGTTGCTAACACTCACGTGGAAGATTTGTGTGCCGGAGGAGTGGTTGTTCTGTTAAATGCCATGGCAAAACTAACACTATCGGATGCCGATCTAACGGTTCTTTCGGCGTTCGTCAGGAAACGTCTTGTGGCGAACGTTTGTCACATATGATTTATGGGCACATGCATTGCATTGATACGTGCCCCCTCTCTCTCATGCACACACGCACCCTCACGAGTCACGACTCTCCCAAGTCCTCTCACACCCACCGTCTATCTGCAGGTAGACGTCACACACATATGTGCTCTTCACACCCTACCCTCAGAACTTCTAAAAAATAAAATACGTTGCACACCTTTTATTTTAACTCACACGTCACACACTTATACTATTACTCTTGTGGCGAACGTTCTTTGGGCGTAGTATATTATACTCTCATGAAGAGAAGCGGTGCACGCACGCACTAGTTCTCTCACACCCACTCGCGGGTACACGTAGGAGCGCATTTTTTTAAGCTAGGAGCGCATTTGTTTACAAAGAGGCATCCCAATTGACATTTGACTAGTCTAGTTTTCAACTTGATGGAGGGTCGAGGACTGCACGTGAATGATACTACAGTACATAGTGTGTCCTGGACGCGGTGATTTGATAGTGCGACCTAGAAGCGGTTGCATGTTATTGATCGAGTTTTATTTTTACTTGAACTTTAAATGAAAATAGTGGTTCGCGCGTATTAAATTTAATAATGGTTGCTACAACAAAATCACTCCACTATATATAAGCAGGAGCCTAGGCGCTTGCTTTACTAGGGTTCCTCTCTTTCACTCTCTCATGCTCTCCAAATCTTAACAAGACATAGGTGGCCACACTCTCTCTGCTCACCGCTGGTCACAAATCTGGCCGGACCACCTCGGCCGGGGCAGGGGTGTAGGTGCATCATTCACGCGGTCGTCGGCGGTGAGGGAGGAGACCAACACCTCCCCGCGCGTCCCGATCGGCGGCCGTGTCGTTCTCTCCGAGACAGCGCCGGCTCGGGAGGGCCTCCGACCCCTTCTTCCTCCCTGCTGTATTGTGGCCAAGATGCGGCCTCCCGACGCCGTCTTTGCCACATCCCGACGACCCTCAGGTATATCTTCCTTCGAAACCGGCCTTGCTCTATTGCCCCAGCTCCCCACGTGGCTGCGTGTGGATCTTTTTCTACTTCCGTCGGTTGTTCCAAAGCCACCTAGACTTTTACTATTATTAGAGCTAAAGCTAGTTCACATAGTCGAATCTAAGACTTGGTTCAAACAGGGAAGAAAGTGGGAAAGTTATAGCATGAATCTAGGACTTGGTTCTAAGAGGAAACGGGGGAAAGTAGTAGATACTGGCTACCCAACCGGTCTCTTGGTTGAAAAGGCGAAGAAAGCGGGGTGGATGGCAAAGGGTGGGGGGAAGTGGACCTGTCTCTTGGTCGAAAAAGGAAAGAAAGTGATGGGTGTTGGGGGACAGCGCAAATGAGAACGAGCAGGTCTAGATTTCCTGTGCTCACATAGGAAAATGTCGCCGAGGAGATAAAAAATGGGACAAATGCAGACATGTTGCCTGAATGTTTGCCGCTCTCGGCAACCACATTTGCCTCACCACTTTATGCCCATGCTGTCCCTACGCCCTTATCACTAACGTTAATGTAAAATCGCATGAAGCATGAGGCAATGCCACGTAATGTCACTATGAAGTAATGTTGTTGTCAGTCTAGTGCCGTTGATAAATTGAAGCAATGACACCACCATTCTATGAAGTGCTTCCGTCTTGCTTTATTTCCCATGAATTGTGTTTTCGCAGTTACACTTAAATCTCACACCGCTAACATTGCTTCATCCCAGTGGAACTACACAAATTTGATTGCACATTTACTGACCATGTGCTACTCTCATGACAGTAATACTAATGCTATTGTTCTACATGTTAATCTAGTGGCAGTGTTGATGTGATGTGATGCTACTTCTTACTTAATGGCACTTTTTCATACTGTCAATGTAGTGCCAATTATAACACAATAGATGCTGTTGTTAATCATATGCCATTGCAAGTAACTATCACTGCTTAAATAACTATATTTCATATTTGCGCAAACAGGGATGTCTGTCTCCATATCATTTCTATTTGTGCAATCAAAAGTACACACCTCAGTTTTAGTAGAACTGCACAAAATGGATGGCTATTCCTAGCTGCTATCGTCTAACCTCTCGTCTTCTAGGTATTCCTACATTGGTAGTAACTAGGTAGAATGAAAAACGCAATCTAAAAGAAGCTGATTCATACGTTTACTTCCTGATTGCAGTGCAGGGACGAGCGAAAACAACTGCATCCTAGTCGGGAATGCACTTTCTCCCAGATCAAGCATGGACAAAGGACTAGCTGGCACAGCTGCACGGAGGTTTTTGGGACAGGTGCGCGGACAAGAGGCATTGTGGTCTACTTATTTCTGCAAATAGTGGTGCTTAAATTTAGTGGAATTGCACAAGAAGTTCAGATGGTCAGTACACTACATGGTTCAGTTCAGCATTCCAACTGAGAACACAATTATAATTGGTTATTCTGGAATGAGAGAACCTAACCCTGGATGGTGGCAACAAGAAAAACTAGAGTGAACTCCAGGAAATTAAAGCCTGCCTAGGGAGGCCCTTTGCTTAGAGAAGCCTTGCTTGATTTTTCCTGATTTGTAAACCTTCTCACAACTGTGTCTTTTGTTGTGAACTAGTAAATGTTAGTTATGTTCTATGAATCATTGAGATGTATAAAATTGTTGAACTTATGCTTTTCAAGTATTTTATGAAGCCGAGTTTAATGTGAATGTTCCACATGAACGCTGGACTAGCGTGTGAACATTTGGAATTTACATTGTGGCCTCAGTTAACTGCATGAACCACTGTAACAAAATACGTAGTTGCTTATATGTCAGACGGCAGAGTATTGATTGTTAGCTGGTCGATAGCCGACTTTTCTAGTGTTGAAGCGAGCTGAGCCAATGTGACGTGTTTTGCACAACTGCTTATAAGTGGGGTAGCACCAACAATGTTTACAAGTACTTAACCAGCCTTACGTACCCTATGTATACATTGGTGCACAGTTCTCGAACAAGTACTCTATTTCATCAAACACACACTGCTCGATAAACCGTGACAACTTATGTCTTACCATGCCATATTACATGAAAAAACTAGTGAGGACGCATCTGTTTCGGCAACAATTACAATGGTTCTCACATGATTCACGGCACACAAAAGTAGCAGTAGTTCCCATAGACGGATTCAAACAGAGTACTAGCCCCAGAGGGCTCGATAATAGGCAAGGTTCAGATAATTAGACACAATCCAAACTACTTTTAAACACTAGCTGGGCCAACTATTTCATGCCTCGACCTAATTTGGGATGGACACAAGATGGACCTTGCCATGAACATCATCGAGGACGTCCGGCAGCAGCTCAATCTTGTCAACCTTCTTGAAGATAACCTTGTGGCCTTGCCACTCATAAACTTGTTTGTCGAGGCATGCCACATCATCTTCCTGCGTAAGCTTGACAAGAACAGTATGCCTCACAAACGAAGGAGTAGCTTTGAACTTCTTGTGCTTCAGTACACCCTGGACAACATGCCTGACAACAGTGTGGCTGGAATACATCTCGACTTTGGTATAAGTGCAAATGGCTTCCAGGATCCAACAGCCTAAGAACTTTGTTTTCCCAGTGTGTATATTCAGGTCATCCGCCTCATAGCGAGTAACATGTACAACCACACAATCCTTGTCTGCATCAGGACTCTAATTGAAACAGAAATGAATTTTGAATTACTTTCCAATATAAAAAACACAAGTTATTTAAACCACTATGTAGAGTCAAAAGTATGCATGACAGGGAAGGTAGCATGGCATTGAAGCTAATAAAATTTTGCATTATTTATCACCACATACTTAGATGAAAAACCACAATCGAGATCGACAAAGAAGGAAATCACCTTGGGCAGCTCAGCGGGGGGGGGGGGGACATCCTCGAAGGGGGAAAACTGCTCCTGTAGTGCCACGGGGGATGTAACATCAAACGGGGCATTGACCATCTCAGTAGTGGCCGTGAGCGTATCTAGGGTCGGCTCGGTGGCGGCCTCCATCTTTTGGAGCTCTCTGTCTCGTGGGGATAAGCCTCCCGCGTCTGCTCCAACATCGGCTGATCTTTGCCTGGTTCTCCTTGGTCCATCATGAAACTGACGAATAGGAGACAATTGAAAGGAAAACACAATCGCAATGACAATAAAACAAAAAAGAGAGTGAGGATCGGTTACTGCTTTGCAAAAGTTCTTTTTTCTGAAAGAAAATATACCAACATCACAGATCCGCTTACCTTCCCTTCATTGGGAGAGAAGAACAATGGCAGATGTGAGTGTTGGCTTTCTTGAAGACGGTGAGGGAGAAGGGGCTTCAGCGAAGAGTGAAATGATGGGTGCTTCGTCCGTCAAACTTAGACTGCGGGGAGATGGGGTTTTGTGATATGATGGCTCGTTACTGCCGCGCTACGACCGGGGTGACTCTCCGCCTGCATACCGCCTTCTAATTTGGTGGATGGCATTTGGGCCCGCGCGCTACATGGCCCGCATGTCGATGAACCAAAGTAAAACGCCATTCAGTAGCGGGAGACATTTCGATAACCTAGGAGGAGCCAGAAGCGGTAGTGTATCCATTGTACTAGTAGTAATTGTTTTTCTAGGTAGGTGTAGAGTGTCTCCACTGTACTAGTAGTAGTAATTGTTTCTCTGGGCCCAAGACAAGTACAAGCTATCAGCGGGAGGAACGTCAGCTCGCTCCACTCGTACCCCCAAATTCCTCACCTCACTCCTACAGAAAATCCCAGCTCTCCTTCTTCCTCACTACTACAGAAAACCCCAGCTCCCCTTCTTCTTCACTCGCACTACAACTAGGCTTGTCATTCGTTACTCTGCTCAAATCCGTGAGCTCGACGCGACGCCCTCGAGGAAAATGGAGTCAGCTGACCCCAGCGCCAAGAAGATGAGGCTCCCGCCAGCGGCGACGCCTGTTGTAGATCCCGCACCCGACAGCGCGGGGAGAAGCGGCGAGCCCTCCCCCCCCCCCCTCCACCGGATCCCAGGAACCCGTAGAATCTCGGGTGGACCACATCAGCGATCTCCCGGACGCCATCCTTGGGGAGATCATCTCGCTTCTCCCCACCAGGGATTGCTGCCGCACCCAATTCCTCTCAACTCGCTGGCGCCCTATATGGCGCGCCGCACACCTTAATCTCGACTGTCGTCGGCTATCTCTCTTTCATGATTTTGAACTCCCCGGAGGCATCATCTCCTCACACCAGGGCTCTGTTCAAGGCCTCTGCATCCTGGCATGCTACATGTGCCTGCCCTGCATGGTGGACGTCTGGCTGAAATCCCCTGAATTCACAGAACTGCAGTTGCTTGAGTTCTACTATTCCCCCAAAAATCACATACCACATACCGAACGCCATGTACTTGTGCCCTCAGCACCGATGTCCATCTCGCGGTTTTCCTCCTCTCTCCACACCGCCACCTTTGCGTTGTGCTACCTACCAGACAATCTGGTACTAAACCTTCGACTCCCATTTCTCAAAAAACTTTCACTTGTGTGCGGGTTCGTATGTCGGAGGCCTCATTGCACAGCATCATCCACTCCAGTTGCCCTGCCCTGGAGTGCTTCGTGGTTGTTTTCACAGTTAGAATTAGTTGTCTCCAAATAAAGTCGCCTAACCTTGTAAGAATTGGAATTTCTTTTGATGAAAAGCAGCTCATCATCGAAGATGCCCCTTCACTTCAAAGGTTGATCCTTGATTCTCATTATTCACCGTTGGAAATAAATGTCGTCTCTGCGCCTAAACTAGAGACCTTGGGTGTAATACATGATCTATGTGCTCATTTCAAGATGGTGTTTGGCTCCACGGTTCTTCAGATACTTTATATTATCATCTACACTTGTAATCATAAGCTGCATTTTAAATTTCTGCGCAAAAGTTCTATATCATCTTGGAGTACACTTTTTTTACTAATATTATGTTCTATGCTCAATGAAGAGTTTGTCCATGGATATCCTATCAATGGTGCAGGATTCTGTCAAGATCTTATATATCCATATGAATATTTTTGATCCGAACAAGATTATTGGCTTGCTGCAATGCTTTCCATGTCTGGAGAAGTTGTATATAAAGGTGATAATTTCACGCACATTGGAAGCCCGCATATAGTGTACTAGAATTAACCGTTCAGCTATTGCTCTTTCGACACTCTTTTTTTAGACCTTAACTGTTTTCAATCTTCATGTCTATTTAGGCAACAGGACGGGGTAAGAAAGTTATAACCAATCGGTGGATTCGTAAGCACCGGGATTTTCTCAGTTCTCATGACATTCGATTGAAGACAATAACGCTGGAACGATATGTAGCCAACCATGCAAGCACTAGATTTGTCACATTCTTCCTGCTGAATGCGAGGTTACTATTGTCCATCAGGCTAAAGTTTATCAGCAGCATGTATTTGATGGATGGGTATGCCAAAGAGCAAAAAAGGAGTTTCAGGTGGACAAAAGGGCTTCTGAACGTGCCGGGCTTCTATTTACAACATCTTGTGGTCATAATCCAGTAAATTTTACGACCCAAGATGTTCATTCTATGGACCTGACCAATCCATTTGATTGTGACTGCCGAAAACAATGCTGGAGTTAGATGTTATTACCCTTTTCAATCTGGGTTTTGTCTAAACCTGATGAACAAATAACTCACGTGCTTTTGTACAGTTTGTAAGCTGGAGTTAGATGTTTTTGCCCTTTTCAACTAGGCTGTGACTGTCATATTTTCTTTGAAACAAGGCAAATGGCTTGCCATTTGTTTAATTAAGAGAGAAATATTGTAACAAATCCCAACCAAGGAAATAACATCACTCTCACCGGCTGCTTGAGCTCACCGTGCATTACAGAACCCAAGTGATTAGCCCCCACCAGCACCCACAAACTTATTTTGAACTAGCACACCAAATGGGCTGTAAATTTTCATAAGAAAGGTTGCATGGCCGTGACAGATTTGGATTCTGACATTTGGGACCCACGAGGAAAAAGCCTATCCAAGGTGGTGTCGACTTACTAGTCGACAAATGGTTCTGCCTACCAGTCGTTGGATTGACATCCAACATCTGTCGTGTATCTTCTATCTCTTATCTTCTTCCTCCAGCCACCCAAACCAAACCACCCCATCGGTCCCACCTGCTCCCGCGTCCCGCCTCCCACGGCTGGCTGCACCTCCGCCGCCCTACCGTACCCTCAAACATTGGCCAGTCCATCCCTCTATTCCCCCACACGTCCTGTTATTCTCCGGCAACGTCAGCCCCAACACGCACCCGCACCCGAACCAGTCAACCCTCGTACTCCCCTCCGCCTGCGACTAGACTGCCGCATCTTCCACGGCTCCTGTTCATTCCTGTCCGAGGCCTCGCCGTCGTCCTCCGCCTTGGTTCGCTCGCCGTGCGCGGTCTGCCGCCGTCTGGCGTTGTCAACGTGGTCAACAACCAAGAGGAATAAGGAGATGACTGTACGTGGAGAGGATGACAGTAGGGACACACCAGGGTCATGGCAGTACGCAAGCAAGTGCCTCGTTATTACAAGCCCAAAAAAATGGTTCCTCCTAATGGTTGGACATATGGATCCCACGCCATTGTCAATGTAGTCAATAAACGAGAGAATTACACAACGAGCGGCTGGCACCAGGGACCCAGCAGGGCGCGCAGTTGTTATTCACTTTTTTTAGGAACAAGCAGTTGTTATTTACTAGTTTTAGAGACGGATCAGGGTAACAACGGGGCTGTGCTGGGACTGTGGCCCGTCTAGCCAGGGTTTTATTTTATGTTTACCACATGATGAGCCTAGTTGTGTTTTTTTCTTTCTGAAAATGGCTAGCCCAGTTCTAACTTTTTTAAAGAAATACCCAACGGAGGCCTACTTGCTTTCTCAGCCCTGCTAGGCTGCAAATCTTTCACGACAAGAGCGATGTATTCGCTTGCCCAGAAAATGAAGTAGTAAGAAATGGGATGTAAATTTTAAAAACACGGCAAACCGGCAATTAGTTTCAAATATCGTTTTTTTAAGATTTTGAGATTTTGAATTTAATTGTTTTTTTGCGGGGAAAATTATGTTGGATTTTAAATTGATATAGATTTATTATTTTTAAATTAGTTTGAACGTGATTCAGAATTTCGGGATTAAAAACAAATCGGACCGCACCGAAATATGAAAATTTCGTTGAATTTTTAACCGTGGCCAGAATATGGGCTGTACTGGTAACAAAAAGAATATGGGCTTCAAAAAAATCCTTAAGAATTAGCCAATGGGATGTACATTTATTAGCAATAATGGCAGATGGGTTGTATGATGTTTTCCACATATTTGAGGCTGACTTGTGGGCTAACTAGGTTGACGCATACACTTTCCTAAAAAAGGTTGACGCGCACGCAAGGCCGTGTCAACTTAGTCAACACCTGAGAGCAGTGACTGTTGGATGTCCATCCAACGGCCATCGTGCTTCTTCAATCTTTGCTCTTCCTGCTCCAGCCGCTCAAACCAGCGCCGGCGGGACTGCCTGCTCCCTCCTCCCATGACCGGCTGTGCTGCCGCGCAGGCCTCACCGCCCCACCCTACTCCCATCGCTGGCCTGGCCATCCCTCTACTGACCCACACCTGCTATTATTCTCCGGCAACGGCAGATGAACTAGTAAACCCTCGTACTCCCCTCCGTGTGGGAAACAACTGCCGAGTCTTCCCTGGCTCTGTGTCATTCCCTTCCTAGGCCTCGCCGTCGTCCACCGCCCTGGTGCTCTCGGCGCGGCGTGGTCAACGTGGTCAACGAATGACATCCATCGGAAGAGGACTGTATGTGGAGAGGCTGACAGCTGGGTCCACGGCCGCACGCAAGGAAGTGCCTCCTTATTACACACAAAATAATGATTCCTCCACCTGACAGCGGGGACCCACCAGTAGGGCCTTTGTATTTCGCAAAAAAAAATGTTCCTCCCACTGACAACTCGGACCCACAAGCTATATCTTCGCACGCAAGGAAGTGCCTCCTTATTACGCACAAAAAAATGAATAGTCCCCTTGCTAGCTGGGACCCACCATATTTGGAGGCTGACTTGTGGGCCTACTAAGTTGATGCGGACGGAGGGCTTTGTCAACTTAGTCAATATAAACGATTCTAGCTGCACTGACCGTACGATGTCCATCCAACGGCCGTCGTGCTTCTTCAACCTCTGGTCTTCTTGCTCCAGCCGCCCAAACCAGCGCCGGCCGTGCCGCCTGCTCCTGCCTCCCGTGGCCGGCTGTGCTGCCGCGCAGGCCTCCCGCCCCACCCTACTCCCATCGCTGGCTTGGCCATCCCTGTACTCACCCAGACCTCCTGTTATTCTCCGGCGACGGCAGCCTCACACTGCAGCCGAACCAGTAAACCCTCCTACTCCCCTCCGCGTGGGAAACAACTGCCGAGTCTCCCTCGGCTCCGGGTCATTCCCTTCCTAGGCCTCGCCATCGTCCACCGCCTTGGTGCTCTCGGCGCGGCGTGGTCAACATGGTCAAGGAACGACTTCCATCGAAAGAGGACTGTACGTGGAGAGACCGACAGCTGGGTCCACGGCCGCAGCAAGGAAGTGCCTCCTTATTACGCACAAAATAATGATTCCTCCACCTGACAGCGGGGACCCACCGGAAGGGCCACCGTATTTTGCAAAAAAAATGTTTCCCCCCTGACAGCTGGGACCCACCAGCTACATCTTCGCATGCAAGGAAGTGCGTCCATATTACGGGCAAAAAAATGATTGTTCCCCTTGACAGCTGGGACCCACTAGCTGTATCTTCGCACGCAAGGAAGTGCCTCCTTATCCTCCCTGACAGCTGGGACCCACCCGGTCGAAGCGTACGTAGCATTGTTTGTCTGGTCGCGAACATGTACGTACATATTGGTCGATCGGTCTCTCTGCAACGACGAATCGTGGCCGAGCAAGCAGCGGCATGTGTAGTAGTAGAGCCCCCGACGTAGCAGTTTAGGCAGTCCCTTCTAAACCGTCTACACGTACGTACAGCCACATGCCAAAAAATACGGCCACGTATGTACATATGGGCGGGGTCTCGAATGCCTACTCGCGCATACGTACGGCCAGGGCTCGTGTATATGGAGAGGCAACGGACGGCGGCAACGACGTCCTGTTCATCGGAAGCCAACCGGCTGGGTCGAAACGGAGAAATTGCGTCGTGTTCATGGGAGGCAACGGAATGCGTCATGTTCATCGGGAGGCAACTGGCTTGGACGGAACAGCCGAAATGGGGTCTCGCGTACCACAGTATGGAGGAAACGGCCTTCTGTTCGACCGGCTATGATCGAAACGGGATCCTGTTCATCGGGAGGGGTCTGGCATACTGCAAAACAGAGGAAACGAACTTTTGTTCGAGCTCCTGCGGTCGAAACGGGGTCCTGTTCATCGGGAGGGGTGTGGCGTACCGCAAAATGGGACTCCACGGGCTACTGTTCATCCACCGTCTACTGCCTCGCTCCAGCCTCCATGGGCTACTGTTCATCCACCAATGACTTCCTCCAGCCTCCACCTGCTAATGTTCATCCACCGCGTCTTCCTCCTGCCTCCACCAACTACTGTACATCCACGGGGTACTGTTCATCCAGCCTCCACCGGCTATTGTTCAACCAGCCCTCCACGGGGTCCTGTTCATCCACCCCCAACCGGCTCGGGTGTGGCGGCCTCCTCGGGGTCCTGTTCATCCAACGGCAACGGCCTACTACCACGGGGTCCTATTCATCCAACCCCCACCGAGAACTGTTCATCCAACCCCCAACAATGGTCACTATTAATCAAGAGGTAGGTTCGATCAGCTCCAGTTAGCAGCAGTAGCGAAGGAATTGCTCGGGTTCAGTTAACAGCCAAGGGATCGATCGCTCGGGTTTAGTAATGTAGCTAGTGCAATCGCTCGGGTTCAGTAAGCGAACGCCTCGCTCAGGTTCAGTTAGAGCCCAACGCCTCGCACACACGCGCGTACGTGTATGAGAGAAATGCGCAAACCTCCGTGCATCGCTCGGCCCCGACCACCCACCGTAACCGGGAACTCCCCGAAATGTTCCTCGCCCTGGCTTCTACCATGATTTTTTCCTTCATGGACGGCCCAAAGAATGTCATGCAGGTGCGTCCCTGGCCCGCCCAGGACGAAAAGCCCATTTTCTATCATGATTTTTTGTCATAGAAGTAGTAGCCCACCACATCTATGATGATAAGTGGTTTTGTCACAATTATCGTCATAGAAGTGTCATAAGCATGACAGAAAAACTTTTCGTTCGGGCCAAAATGTCACGGATGTGTCTTTTTTGTAGTGATGGTCGATGTGTGGAGTAATAGTACTAGATGCAGGCAGGAGTCGGTCTACTTGTCTCGGACGTGATCCCTATATACATGATCATTGCCTTGGATATTGTCATAACTATGCGCTTTTCTATCAATTGTCCAACAGTAATTTGTTTACCACCGTATACTTTTTGTTCGAGAGAGAAGCCTCTAGTGAAAACTATGGCCCCCGGGTCTATCTTTATCATATATTAAAATCCAAAAATATCTTGCTGCAATTATTTTACCATTCTTTTATTTTGTGTTTTTGTTGGTCTATCTACCATTATCAGACTTGGTCCTTGCAATTAATCGCTGAGGGGATTGAGGTGGCACCCTGGCTCAGAGAGACCGGAACACCCTGTATCCCAGCCCAGAGATCAAGTCTTCTGGAATACGGCACTAGAACAAATCAGCTCTTATTACAAAAGATATGGGTACAAAGGTTCCGATATAACAGGGAATTACATCGGCACGATGACACTACGCCTGCCAAGGTTGCTCTATGCAAGCAGCAGAACAACTCATAGCAGCGGAATAATTTCTAGCAGCGGAACAACGACGACGGCGATGGACTCCACTCCGCAGGGACTCTGGTTGGAACGCTTATCCTAACTCGCAAACTCGACATCCTTGACAATCAAGCAAACACAGCATAACCTGCAAACTGGCATGACATGCCAGGTGAGTACTTTGAATGTACTCGCAAGCTCACAGCAACCAAAAGCAATCAAGACAAACAACAGCATGGCATTTACAGGTTAAACAATGAAGAACATGTTTCCACTAGAACAATATGAGCATGGCATGAACATATGAACATGATGACACTAGCATGCAGCAAGTTTAAACTATCATGATTCACTTACTCTTTTCGGGGGTTACCGCGTAACCACCACATGCATCAACTTACCATCGCGAACATCACACAACAATCTCATGTTCAAACAAGCTTGGTATTAACAATACCGTAGTGACCACAAGGAGCTTGATCTTTACCCGGGATCATCACATGACACCATAAATATCAACCAACTTCGATATCCATGATACCACTGTGATCCTCTCACGATCACATAAAGATCAACCAACTTCTTTTCTCATTGAACAGGGGTTGTTATTAATCAGGTTATTATTACTGTTGACTCATAGTGTGACCTACTACAAACTAGGCCCATACCGCGGGCGCGGCTATCGATATATTATACACTCTGCAGAGGTTAGTACACTATACCCACACCACAGAACCCATGGCCTTGTACTCCCATTCGGGTGGACCAACGGTGTTCCGACAAAACCGATCTACTGCATGACACTCTCCCGGCCACTCCGACCAACTCCCCTTTGAGCTAAGTCATGGGTGGCCCCAATGCCACTCTGGACATCCAACGGCCACCGTCGTGGCAAAACAAAAACGGTCCCAAACAGATGATCTGACGTGCTTCAACCTCATCCTCTGGAAGCTCCTGCCAGAGCAGATATGCAATATACGGCACTGTCCAGTCAGGGATTATTACCAGCATCTCCATAACCAGATCGACAACTGCTGGCACCTCAACTTCAATCGGATTGGTAGCACTTATCGGCTAGGGAGGCTCTTCGGTGAAGGGATCTTCTTGCACTGAGGGGGAATGGAGATGCTCAAGGAACACATTGCTGGGGATAGGCTTCCGAGTGGAACCTATTTTTTCCAAGTCATCCGCAGCTTGGTTCTTGATTCGGGGGATGTGGTGGAGCTCCAACCCTTCAAACTTTTTCTCCAACTTCCTCACTGCATTGCAGTATCCAGTCATGGTGGGGTTCCTGACATCCCACTCCTTCATCACCTGATTAACCACCAAATCCGAGTCACCGTAGACCATCAGGCGACGGACGCCAAGTGAGATGGCCATACGCAACCCGTAGAGGAGTGCTTCGTACTCAGCCTCATTATTGGAGGAATCGAAGTGAATCTGGAGGACATAACTGAGTTTATTGCCTCTCGGGGATACCAGGACCACTCCGGCACCAGAACCGTTTAACATCTTAGATCCATCAAAGAACATGGTCCGGTGTTCCGAGTGAACTTGAGTCGGCTGCTGTTGCTCGATCCACTCGGCCAAGAAATCCGCAATTGCTTGAGACTTGATCGCCTTTTTTGCTTCAAACTTGATGTCCACGGGAAGAAGTTCAATTGCCCACTTAGCCACTCGACCGGTTGCATCTCGATTGTTCAAAATTTCAGACAATGGAGCGTCGCTGACGACTGAAATCGAGTGGTCTTGGAAATAGTGTGCAACTTTCTTTGCAGTAAGATAGATTCCATAGACAAGCTTCTGATAATGCGGATACCTTTGCTTGGACGGAGTCAAGACTTCAGAAATGTAATACACTGGGCGTTGAGTTTTATAGGCCTTGCCTTCTTCCTCCCGCTCCACTGTGAGCACTGTGCTGACCACTTGCCTAGTGGCTGCGATATATAACAGTAGAGGCTCTTTGCTGATTGGGGCAGCAAGCACCGGCTGGGTGGAAAGCAGGGCTTTGAGCTCCACAAACGCTGCTTTGGCTTTGGGAGTCCACTTGAATGTATCAGACTTCTTCATCAATCGGTAAAGAGGCAATGCTTTTTCCCCGAGATGAGAAATGAATCGACTTAAAGCAGCAAGGCATCCTGTAAACTTCTGAACGTCGTGCACACGCCCAGGGCATTTCATTCAGAGAATTGTACCGATCTTTTTGGGGTTTGCATCTATTCCTTGTTCGAAAACGAGAAATCCGAGCAACTTTCCTCCAGGAACTCCGAATGTGCACTTGGACGGATTCAGCTTGATGTCATATCTTCTCAGATTGGCAAATGTTTCAGCGAGGTCAGTCAGCAGGTCGGAACTCTTGCGTGACTTGACCACGATATCATCCATATATGCTTCCACATTCTGACTGATCTGAGTGAGCAGGCACTTTTGGATCATGCGCATGAATGTGGCGCCAGCATTCTTGAGGCCAAAAGGCATGGTGATATAGCAAAAACACCCGAACGGGGTGATGAAGGCTGTTTTTATTTCATCGGGTCCATACAGTCGGATCTGATGGTACCCGGAATATGCGTCCAGAAAAGACAAACGCTCACACCCCGCAGTTGAGTCGACAATCTGATCGATGCGGGAGAGAGGAAAATGATCTTTCGGGCAGGCCCGATTGATATGCTTGAAATCAATACACATACAAAGTGATTTGTCCTTCTTGGGGACCATGACGACGTTGGCGAGCCACTCAGAGTGGTATATCTCACGGATGAACTCAGCTGTCAGGAGCCGAGCCACCTCCTCGCCAATTGCCTTCCTCTTCTCCGCGGCGGACCGACGGAGATGCTCTTTAATGGGTTTTGCCTTTGAGTCGACACGCAAACGGTGCTCAGCCAGCCCCCTGGGTACGCCTGGCATATCAGATGGCTTCCATGCAAAGACGTCCCAGTTCTCACGGAGGAACTGGATGAGCGCAGCTTCCTATTTGCTGTCGAGTGTTGTTGAGATGTGGGTCGGAGCAGCGGTGGGGTCTTCCGGGTGAATGTGAACCGGCTTCGTTTCACCGGCCGACTGAAACACAGACTCTAAAGCAGGCTTCTTGGCTCGCAACAAATCAGTCGGATCGGCATTTTTCTTGTATTCTTCCAGCTCTACCACTGCCATTTGCTCATCTGCAATCTTGGAACCCTTCTGGAGGCACTCCTCCGCTCTCTGCCTATTCCCAGTGACGGTAATCACACCTTTGGGCCCGGGCATCTTTAACTTGAGATACACGTAACATGGACGGGCCATGTAACGAGCATATGCGGGTCTGCCCAGAATAGCATGATAGGCACTGTGGAAATCCACAACCTCAAACGTCAACTTCTCCTTACGGAAATTCTTGGAATCACCGAAAACCACATCAAGAGCAATTTGCCCGAGTGACTTTGCTTTCTTCCCTGGGATGACCCCGTGGAACTACATGTTGCTCTCACTGAGTTGGGACATCGGAATGCCCATTCCCTGGAGGGTCTCAGCATACAGAATGTTCAGACCACTGCCACCATCCATGAGGACTTTAGTCAGTCGGGTGCGCCCAACGACTGGGTCGACCACCAACACTTGCCGCCCGGGGGTAGCAACGTGCACTGGGTGATCTGATTGGTCGAATGTAATGGGAGTTTTCGACCACTTCAGGTACGTCGTAGTTGCCGGAGCAACCATGTTCACTTCTCTATTTATGACTTTCAGTCGACTTTTGCTTTCAACGTCAGCAAAAATCACCAAGGTAGCATTGACCTTCGGGTAACCATCATCCTTTTCCTCTTCCTCGTCCTTATCAGAGCCCTTCTCACTGGGCTGGCCCTCTCGGAACTGCTGAATCAGGAGCCTGCACTGCCGAGTGGTATGCTTTGGCAGAATCAAGTTACCCTCTTCATCCTTCTTCGTGTGAATGTGACACGGCAAATCCAGGACATCTTGGCCGGACTGGTTTTTCACCTTTTTGGGCACCCACGGCCCCTTAGGCCTTCCTTTAGACTTTCCTTGTGCATTCAGAACTGCGGCTTCAGCGGGACATGCAGGCTCAGCTTTACGCTTTTGCTTCCGACTGGGATTTCCGCCCCCAGCGTCGTGGTCGACTGTTTTTCCCTTGCCATTGCGGAGTCGGTCTTCCTCTTTGCCATTCGCATACCGAGTGGCTATTTCCATCATTCGACTCAGAGACATGTCTCCGGAACAACCGAATTTCAGGATGAGCTCTCTGTACCTGATGCCCTCCTTGAAGGCGCAAACTGCCTGGTGTTCAGATATGTTCTCCACTGCATGGTGAAGGGTAGTCCATCTCTAGATGAAATCCCTCAAAGTTTCACTTGGTTTCTAAACGCAGTGCTGTAATTCGGTCAGCCCCGCAGGGCGTTTGCAAGTACCTTCAAATGTCCTGATAAACACCCGAGCTAAATCTTCCCAACAGAATATGCTTCCAGGAGCCAACTGATTCAACCAGGCCCTGGCCGAGCCTCCAAGCATCAAGGGGAGGTGCTTCATGGCCACTTCATCGTTGCCTCCACCGATCTGCACTGCCACTCGGTAATCTTCCAACCAGGTGTCTAGCTTCGACTCGCCAGTGAATTTGCTTACTCCTGCCGCCAACCTGAAGTTGGGGGGAATCTCAGCAGCTTGAATGGCTCTACTGAAACACTCGGGCCCAGAGATGAACGCCCTGTTTCCACTCGGGCGATCTCTGTCCAGTCCTTCTCTGTTAGCTCTGCCTTTGTCAACCAGGCCATGTACGAGGACTGGCCTCGCATCAAACCCAGGCTCTCTTGGGTCGACTGGAATTCTCCGCTCATCACCAAACGGAGGCCTATCAACATACCGCCGGGGCGCGTACGAACCACCCCTCGGAGGGGGGCGTAGGCACTCGACGGTGGTCATCACGGTGGTATCGAGGATCAAACTGCCCGTGGCCTCGACCAAGATACTGGTCCTGGCGATAACCACGATCTTCACGCCGTAAAGGCGATCTTGGGCTATGTGCCGACTGAACTGTGTCTGGCATGACGGATCTGCTGTGAATCCTGTTGCGCGACTGGGAAACTGCTGAGTTCTGTTCACCAGCCGCTTTGAGCAATGCTCGAATCTGTTGTAAACCTCTACCGGCCTCGGAACGGGATGGATGAATGGAATCTGCGATACGGGCCGCCGCTGCTACATTTTGAATCGGAGTGCGGTATACCTGACAGTCATCTCGAGGCCCGGTCGGAAACAACTGTCGTTGACGTCGACTGGAACTTGGAATTTCCCTGCGAGCGCGGTCATCGAGTCTTCGTTGAAGATTCTCTAGACGCGCACGCTCGGCCAAATTGGCCACGCGCGCAGCCTCCAGAGTCTGAGCTTCGGGGGTCTCCCCAATGATGGGGGTCTGGAGAGCCTCCTCGTTCCTGCGCCGCAGTTCTTCTCTCTGCTCGGCAGTGAGGGCTTGGGGATAATACTCGTCGTTGTCGCACGACAGGCCGCCGCTGCCGCCGCTGCGATGGAATCCGGGCGGACTGCGCTGGGAGTTGACCATGAGGACCTCACACTCGGAAAGCGTATCCGAATGACCAGTCGGCAGATCGAACGACCCATAGAGAGAGTCATCGGGCTCAATCGTTGCGATTTGTGGGGTGGTCGACTGACGAGCCACCACATGCTTCACCCAACGCTGGAGCCGCGAACGACCGGATCGCTTGCGGCGACGGCCAGCGGGAAGCGAAGACGCCACGGGAGCCGACCGATACTGGGTCGACGGCTGCCGCAGGAGTACGCCGCAGGCACTCGCGCTGAAGTGCGCCGCCCCGCGGGCGGGGAGAGCCTCGATGTTGAGGGGGACCTCTTGGAGCCAGGCGGAGTCGTCGGCGATGAAGCCGAGCGCGCCGAGACGGATCTCGTGACCCAGGGCCAAACCGCTGCCAGACACCATGTTGATGAAGATCGGAGATTGCAAGCTCGTCGGAAGTCGCTTAGATGCCTGCCCCACGGTGGGCGCCAACTGTCGTGGGAACAAGTCTGACAGTAGAAGTAGGGGGTACGTAGGAGAGGGCAGTGTCCTAGCTACGATGAGGTTGTACGCACAGATTTACGAGTTCAGGCCCCTCTCGGAAGAGGTAACAGCCCTACGTCTCGGTGCCGTGGAGGCTTGTCGACTGGAATGTGGAATAGTTACAAAGGGTGTGAACCCTTGTGCCAGAGGGGAGGGGTGGCTTATATAGAGTGCGCCGACCCCTCGCAGCCCTCAGTTACACAGGGGTTCAATGAGAGTTAAATCCTGAACGCTAATGGTAACGCCCGCATTGAATGGTCTTTATGACGTCGGAGTGAATGCCTGACCGTTGCCATCCTGGGGTGACTCTAGGTATTCTGTACTCCGAGTGGATTCTTGTGTGGTCAAGTGAAATGATCATGGTCGAGTGGAATTGGGATATCCGAGTGGAATCTCTTGTCGAGTGTATTGCACTTCATGAGGATTTCAGTCGGTATCTTCTGTAGAACCTTTTAGGTCTTGGACTTACGCGTAGTGTCCTTGGGTAGGGTGTCTAGGTCAGGCCTAAGACCCTACCCTAGGTACATGTTATCGTCACTGAGGACTGTGCAGCCTTTGGAACTAAATCCTTTGAAGAGGTTGGCTTGTCCACTAAGGGCTTTGGAGCTGAAGGCTTTGGCTTGTGTGCAGCCTTCTTGGGCACGGCCTTCTTTGGTACACTAGCACAGGCACCTGCTTCAGATGAAGCCTTTGAGGCTCTGTTGAATTCGTCAACGGCCTTCTTGACCTACTTTGCCATCTTAGCCTGATGCCTAGCCCATTCTTTGGGGAATTATTCACCCCTTCTCATGCATGTGGGGTCAGCTACCTGACCTTCACCTAGTGGTGGCCTATTGCATGGAGGCTTCACAGTAAAGTCCTTCATGTGCTTTGGAGTCACGTATCTATATTCCCTCCATTCCTATGCCCACCTGCGTTTGATCCTTTGCATGCGCGTTTTGCGCTGCTCCTTGGTTTCTTTTCCATGAATTTCTTCATAACATGTGCAATATCCTGAGTAAGTTTCCTCAGGAATCTTGAAAGAAGTATGTTCCTCCTTCCTGTTTCCTCCTTTTTGAGGCCTTTTACCATCAGCCATTTTCTTTAGGCCTCATTCGGTTTGGAGGAAATCAAAATGTAGGAATTAAGAGTAGTATAGGAATTTGATAGGATGGCACTTGCCATCCTAAGGAAATGTCTTGCCTCGTTCCTACGCACAAAATGAGCTTTGAGTGGATGTGTAGATTCCTCCAAAAACACAGGAAATGAATAGTATTCCTATGAAATTCCCGTACGCGTTTCCTACAAACCGAATGCATCTATAGGAATTTTTCCTATGGAATCATTGTTCCTACGTTTTTCCTATAGAAATCCTCCAAACCGAATGAGCCCCTAACTGAGGTTTTTGAACTCTTGATGACTCTGAAGATGTTTGAAGGTTTTCCTCAAGCAACACTGCAAATGAATTAATTTGATGAGAACCAAGAGATTCGTCGGGAGGCATGTGTACCTGTGAACAGAGTATAGTTACGAGGAAATTGGGAAGCGCACATGCGTTCTCAGACCTTTTTCAAACTAAACCAGATGAGGAAATTTGAACCTTATCATCTTGAAAAAATTCACTAAGTGTTCCTGGCTTAGGTTCCAGAGTTGTACAGATTGAAGCAAGTGCACAATTAAGGAATCTAATAGTGAAGCATAACCTAGTTGAAATACTCAAGACTGGCCAAAAGGAAGTGTTGAAGAATTGGAAAGTGAGGTAAAAACAACAATTGAAGATTTTCAGGTAGTGAGTAGATCAAACTGGGCAGTAAAAATGAAATTTTAATTACCCCAATGATGAACTGGACGACAAAACGAAGGAGTCAGTTCAGATCTTTCGTGCCCTAACTTGGTGACAAAAGACAACTACGGCGGCGGAGGAGGTGAAGAAATCTGCGGCCGGCGCGAGTACGTCGACGAAGAAGTCAAGGCAGTGAAGCTTTTCTTCTCTAGCAGCGATGAATTCCAGCGGCGGTGCTAGGGTTTGGGAGTGAGAGTGACAGGGGTGGGGGAGCGAAGTGAAATAAGGTCGATGGGGTCAAGCCTATTTATAGTCATGGTGAAAACCGAGCGGTCCGTATATTTTGGACGGATAAGCCCCTGGCATTATGTATCCCAGTGACACGCGTCACGCATGCGATGTTGATGTCCTTATCCACGCGATGAGTGTGCGGGATATGGGTTACTGTGGCAACCGCCAAAAAATTGATTTGAAAATTTTAAAATGTGTTCGCAATTTCTTCAGCTATCAAGGACACGGTGAAGACTTTGAAGGGTGTCAAGTAGAACACACATGAAGAATTTGTGAACAAAGTCGGTTGAGTTTAGCATAGAGAGGAGCGGGTCCGATCACATCCACATAGGCGAAGAAATCGACTTGAAGAATTAGCAATATCTGGATGCCGTTGAGGACATGAAAAACTCAAATATGTATGTGTGTGTGTGTGTGTGTGTGTGTGTGTGTGTGTGTGTGTGTGTGTAAGCTCAAGCAATGAATAATAACCTCCAATGACGAATTTGAAAAGTTTGACAAAATTGGAAATGACGAAAAACTCAAATTTGAAGAACGTTAAAAAGAGGTGGTGGCGTTACCCACCGTATAAGAACTATGACGACTTCAGACACTGCGTACAATTGTCATAGGGTTCTAAGAGTCTAGTTCTTCATTGATTTCTTCACACTTAGAGGGTAAGTCTTCATTGATTGAAGAAATATGTTACTTCATGTGTTGTGCATCAAAGTCATCAAAAGTGCATAAGCGTTAGCATGTGTGTCCATTTCAGAGGACATTCGAAGATTCTAGGATGTTTCACTCACATGCAACATGCAAAACCTTCACTCATCCAAGGGCTTAGTGAAGATATCTGCAAGCTGGTCTTCAATCTTCACGTGATTGATGACAATGTCTCCCTTCAGCACATGATCATGAAGAAAATGGTGATGAATCTGAATGTGCTTTGTCCTCGAGTGTTGCACTGGGTTGTGTGCGATCTTGATAGAACTCTCATTGTCACAATAGATAGGGACTTTCTTCATGTTGACGCCATAGTCCTTGAGGGTTTGCTTCATCCATAGCAACTAAGAGCAACAGGCACCAGCGGCAATGTACTCAACCTCTGCTATGGAAAGTGCGACACTGTTTTGCTTCTTTGAGGACCAACATACAAGAGATCATCCGAGGAAATGGCATGTGCCTAATGTTGACTTGCGATCCATATGATTTCCAGCATAATCAGAATCAAGAAAAACCCAGCTAGATCAAAAGATGAGCCCTTGGGATACCATAATCCAAGCGTTGGTGTATGAGCTAAATATCGAAGAATTCGCTTCACAGCCTAATCGTGTGATTCCTTCGGTGCCGCTTGAAATCGGGCACACATGCAAACTCTAAGCATAATATCTGGCCTAGATACACATAGGTAAAGCAATGAACCAATGATAGAGCGATATACCTTGTGATTGAAATCTTTACCATTTTCGTTAGTGCAGAGTTAACCATTTGTAGGCATTGGAATTTTGAGGCATTTGTTGTTTTGCATGCCGAATTTCTTCAGGCAGTCTTTGAGGTATTTCTCTTGAGAAACGAAGGTGCCATTGGGTTGTTGATGAATTTGAAGACCAAGGAAGAATTTCAATTCTCCCATCATAGACATCTGATATTCTTCATGCATCATATATGCAAATTCGTCACTGAAACGCTTGTTAGTGCAACCAAAGATAATATCATTAACATATATTTGGCATATGAACAATTCACCATCATAAGATTTTTTGAAAAGAGTAGGATCAAGTGAACTGGGTTTGAACCCCTTTTTCTTCAGGAATTCCTTCGGTGTATCATACCAAGCCCGTGGGGCTTGCTTGAGGCCATAGAGAGCCTTGTTGAGTCTGAAGACTTTGTCAGGATGCTTTGGGTCCTCAAAACCTGGTGGTTGAGCAACATATACTTCTTCCTCAAGCTTACCATTGAGGAATGCGCTTTTCACATCTATTTGATATAAGAGAATATTGTGATGGTTAGCATATGCAAGCAGTATATGAATAGCTTCAAGCCTAGCAACAAGTGCAAATGTTTCATCGAAATCAATACCCTCAACCTGTGTGTAGCCTTGTGCTACAAGACGGGCCTGATTCCTCATCACTTGGCCATTTTCATCTTGCTCGTTGCGGTAGATCCACTTGGTGTCGATGACATTATGCTTGCGTGGATCGGGATGCTTGACAAGCTCCCACATGGTGTTGAGCTCGAATTGATGCAATTCATCTTGCATGGCTTGAATCCACTCAGGCTCTAGAAATGCTTCATCAACTTTTGTGGGCTCTGTGATAGAAACAAATGCAAAGTGCCCACAAAAGCTAGCTAAATGTGAAGCTCTTGAGTGAGTGAGGGGACCAGGTGCATTGATGTTGTCGAGGATCTTCTCAATCTGCACTTCATTAGCCACTCGTGGATGAGCTGGACGAGGGCCTTGTTGTTGTTGAGCATTTTCCTCAGTGTCATTTTCTTCAGGATCAACAGTTTCTTCATGACAGGGAATGATTACTTCTTCATCAGCTATTTCTTCACTGGGCACAGTTTCACCAGTGCCCATAAGCTTGATAGATTCCTCAGGAGGCATTTCATCTAGCACAAGAGACAGGAGCTCCCTTTGTGAGCTGTTAGTTTCATCGAACCGCACATCTACAGTTTCAACAACCTTGTTGTGATAGGTGTTGAAGACTCTGTAGGTGTGCGATACCTTACCGTAACCAAGCATAAAACCCTCATGTACTTTCGGTGCAAATTTAGAACTATGATGAGGATCTCTAATCCAACATTTAGCACCGGAGACTTTGAAATAACTCACGTTGGGTTTCTTGTCAGTGAGGAGCTCATATGAGGTCTTCTTGAGGAATTTGTGAAGATATACCTGATTGATGATGTGACATGCAGTATCAATTGCTTCAGGCCACCATCGACGAGAAGTGTTGTATTCATCAAGCATAGTGCGAGCCATCTCGATGAGTGTCCTGTTCTTGCATTCTAGGACCCCATTCTGCTGAGGGGTATATGGAGCAGACAGCTCATGAGTGATTCCAAGTTCGTCAAGATAGTCATCAAGCCCTATGTTCTTGAACTTGGTGTCATTGTCGCTTTTGATGTGCTTGATCTTGAGACCATAGTTCATCATGGCCCGATTGGAGAACCGTCTGAAGACATCCTGCACTTTAGTCTTGTAGGTAATGATATGCACCCAGCTTGTTGCAGTGCAGTGCAGGTGGAACGAGAATAATCATCAACTATGACGAATCCATAGAGTGATGCTGCATTGGTTAGTGTGGCATAATGAGTAGGACCAAATAGATCCATGTGAAATAATTCAAAGGGACGAGTAGTGGTCATGATTGTCTTTGTTGAGTGCTTGGATCTGGTCATCTTTCCAGACTCACAAGCACCGCAAAGGTGATCATTGACGAATTTGATGTCCTCGACGTCAATGATGTGCTTCTTCTTGATGAGTGTGCTCAAATTCCTCATGCCAGCATGTCCAAGTCGTCAATGCCATAGCCAGCATTCTAAAGCTTTTGCCAATAGACATGTGGCAGGCTGAGGACCTAGAGAGAAATCTACAATGTACAAATCACCTCTCCTAAAGCCTTTGAAGACTTTGGACTTGTCAGATTCCATTAGCATAATGCATCTATATTTGCCAAAAATGACAATCATATCAAGATCACAAAGCATTAAAACAAACATGAGATTGTATCCAAGGGAATCGACAACCATCACCTTTTCCATGTGTCGATCCTTTGAGATAGCAACGTTACCTAGGCCCAATACCTTGCTTTTTCCCTTTGTCAGGGTAGGTGATATGCTTCAGATGAGACGGAGTAAGGGGAGCATCGGTGAGGAGATTCCTATCACCAGTCATGTGATTCGTGTAGCCACTGTCCAGAACCCATTCAGTGGCTTTTGGTGTGCCATCTTGTAGAAGCATTAGTATGACTTACAAATTCATATACTTCAGAGTGAAGAATATGATGATCAATTCTGTCAGTGAATTTCATCAATAGAACATAATTAGCAGCATAAGGGGTGTGTGAAATGAAGGATTTATTTCATCATGGTTAGCTTGCATCCCAACAAGCATATGTCAGGTCTTCAGGAAATTCATCAGACATTTATTGTTGTCTGAAGACCTAACCCTGCAGAGGAGATTAGTTCTTCTTCTTAACCACCCACATTTGAATGGGTGGCTGAGAAGCAATGTAGCGCAAAGCATTGATAGAGAACTTAGGAATTGACGAATATGCATTTCTCTTCACAGGGGGGGTTATAGTACTCAAATGAATATGCAGAGAAATTCTTTGAAGATTTTTGAACATAATGGTTCAAAGAATAATGCACATATTCCTCAGAATGTTGTTTGTTTCCCTGTGAAGAAGCATTAGTGTGACCATAAGTTGGTCTGCGTCCATTTGACGACTTTGGTTCATGTGAAGAATTTGCCCTGAGGTTTTTCTTCTTCTTTGGTGGTGTCATGATGACATTCACCTGAAGATTTTAAAGAAGACTTTTGGGAACCCAGATTTTCTTCACTGGGGAACCATTCCTACAGTTAGTACCAACAAATCTGGCAAATACTTCACCATTCAGATTTTTGAACAGTTTTTAGTTGGAGTCAAATGACTCATCTGAAGAATATGAAGTATCACAGTTGTAACCAGATAAAGTGGATGGATCAACTGGAGGTCCTTTTGCAGCAACCAATGTGGTTTTAGGATACTCCTCAGGTTTCCAATATGATCCATCGGCATTGAGCTTTCTCTGAAAAGCAATACCCTCTTTCCTAGGGTTCCTGTTCAGAATCTGCTTCTTGAGCACATCACAAAGAGTTTGGTGCCCTTTGAGGCTTTTGTACATGCCTGTGACATACAATTCCTTCAATCTTGCATGTTCGTTAGTAACACTTGTGGTCTCTCAGATGAGGGGATTGAAACCACAGAAACATTTGAAGACACAGTAGTAGCTGAAGCATTAGAACATTCAGCGAAGAATTTTCATTTTCACGTTCAAGGCATTTTAAGCATGGAGCAACAAATTATTCCTGAGCAGTACTCATATGTTGGGCAAGTAATGAATCATTCTCTTTCTGAAGATCATCATGAGACGCTCTCAGTTTCTCGAGATCTTGCTTCCTCTGAAAAATTCATAGGACGGCTTCTCGTGTTTGGCTGCGAGGGCCACATGACGACTTTCAAGTTCATCCTGCTTTTACTTAAGACGTTTGAGTTCTTTAGACAAAGCTTGACTACAATCCATTTCCTCATCTAACAGGTCATCGCTTTTGTCTAGCAGTTTTTGCATCTTTTCCATAGCAGTTTGTTGTTCGGTTGCAATTTGAGCAAGTTTCTTATAGTTGGGCTTAGCTTCACACTCAGAGTCATCATCACTGGAAGTGTTAAAGTAAGCTTCTCGTGAGGTTACCTTTGCACCTCTTGCCATGAAGCAATAGGTGGGAGTGTAGTCATCAGCGTAGTCCTCAGTGTTGGTGGAGTCATCATTGTCTCCAGGGTTGAAGATGGATTTGCTGACGAACTCAGTAGCAAGGGCTAGGCTCACCACACCAGAGTCGGACTCCTCCTCGGATTCTTCGGCTTTCTCTTGATCAGATTCTTCCTTAGAATCCATCTCCTTCCCAATGAATGCACGAGCTCTGCCGGAACAGTTTTTCTTGCGCGATGAAGATTTTGATGAAGACTTTGAGGATTTATTCATTTTGTCATCGGAGTCATGATCTCTGCTAGATTTCTTCTTCTTTGAGCCCTTTTGCCAGAGAGGGTAGTCAGCGATGTAGTGGCCTGGCTTCTTGCATTTGTGGCAAGTTCTCTTGTTGTAGTCTCGAGCAGAAGCTTCTCTAGTGTTCTTCGAGTCATACTTTGAAGACTTTCCAAAGCGATTCCTCTTGGAAAACTTCTGGAACTTCCTCACAAGCATAGCTAGCTCTCTACCAATTTCCTCAGCGCCATCAGAACTGCAGTCAGATTCTTCTTCTTTAGATGAAGAAATTGCCTTGGCTTTTTCTTTTGCCTTCAGAGTGCGGGGTCGTCCATAGCTGGGACCATACATATCTCTCTTCTCAGCTTGCTGAAATTTATGAGTATTAAGCCTCTCAAGAATATCAGCCGGATCAAGCGACTTGTAATCAAGATGCTCTTAAATCATCGGGGCCAAGGTGTCAAAGGAACTATCAAGGGACCTCAGCAATTTCTTCACCACCTCTTGATCAGTGATGTCAGCAGCACCGATAGCCAAAAGCTCATTGGAGATATCGGTGAGGCGGTCGAAGGTTTGCTGAACATTTTCGTTGTCGAGCCTCCTGAAGCGGTTGAAGAGATTGTGAAGAACATCAGCTCGAGAGTCATGTTGAGTGGAAACGCCTTCTTGACCTAGGAAAGCCTATCCCAGCTAAGCTTCAAAGTTTCCAGTGCACTCACTCTGCCATATTGTCCTTTGTTCAGATGCCCACATATGATATTCTTCGCTTGAGAGTCGAGTTGCTTGAATCTCTTCACGTCTCCAGCATTGATGCTAGGAGCAACAATGGGTACGCTGTTCTCAACAACGAACCAGAGATTGTTGTCAATTGCCTCAAGATGCATGCACATCTTGTTCTTCCAGTAGGGGTAGTCTGTGCCATCGAAGATGGGGCATGCAGCGGATACCTTGATCATACATGCAGTCGACATAAGTAAAGCTCCAGGTGGTTAAACCAAAATCACACAGAACAAGGGAGTCCCTTGCTCTAATGCCAATTGAAAGCCCAAGTTTACTCCCAAAGGAGGTGAATGGGAGATTTTTAGAAATTCGTCAAACTTTGATGAATTTGACGAAGATCAGAGTGAAGAAATAGAAACGCGAGGGAACTAATTCAGCACAGTAATAGAAAGCATGCATACAAGATACATACAGGTGAAGAACATGTAATCATACTAGCATACAAGCGTGAGGAAGATGAACTGAAGAAATGCAAAACAGCATGACGAAAATCTTCAGCTTAAATTCTTCAGAAGGTAGATCACAAATTCTTCAGTAGCAAAAATACGAAAGGTAAAGGGTGAGGAATTTGAAACCTGGTAGGCTTGGTGAAGACAC
This sequence comes from Thinopyrum elongatum, assembly GCA_011799875.1. Lineage (NCBI taxonomy): Eukaryota > Viridiplantae > Streptophyta > Magnoliopsida > Poales > Poaceae > Thinopyrum > Thinopyrum elongatum. Next base: position 133,451,811 of record CM022303.1, read on the forward strand.
GGCGATTTGATAGACTAGTTCCAGTTATTGTATCAACTGTACGTCTAGTTGAGGCGGCTGAGATGAAATAGAGGACACTTAGTCCTCACCGTATTCCTCTTGAGCCAAGGTCTTAGACCTCGCCCAATCACTTGTGGTAAGTCTTCAAGGTAGACTTCCAAAACCTTCACGGACTTGTTCACCGACACACCACAATTACTCTTGGGTGCTCAAAACATGACGCTTAACCGTCCGGAAGAATGACAGTCTTCAAAGGTAACAGGCGTCGAATCACACAGATCAATCTCTTCAGTGATGCTCAATTACTTTGGCTCTGGTTGGGTTTTTCCTCAATTAGGTTTCTCTCAAAGTCGTCAGAGGATGGGTTGCTCTCAAATGACAAGTGTCAAGTTCTCTCTAGAGTAGGAAACCAACAAGTAGTTGTGGCGGGGGGCTATTTATAGCCAGGGGCAACCCGACATGAATTGTCATAAATGCCCTTCTTAGACATGACCGTTGTCAGGATAAGGATCCACTCGACAGCTGGCACGCAGCGCAGCAACGGTCGGAAATTTTATCTCTCAATTTCGTCGCGGCACTCAATTTCCTCACAATAGGCAGATCCACTGGCAAAATCCTAACTCCTCAGTGTGACCAAATTCGTCAGCGACCAGATGAACTTTGTCACTGTCGCTAGCAAATTCGTCAGATGTTCCGGAGATTTTCAAAGGCTTCACTCGAAGCGGCTTGTGTATGTATAGGTTTGAGCATCAGTTTGGAAATGTGAACTATGATTCACCTAGACCCCTTTTAACAGTATGATTTTTCCTATGACTCAAAATAAGAAGAAAAAAACTATGAAAACAAAGTCTTCAAGCTTCAAAGTCTTCACATCAATTTCTTCAAAGTACATACCAATTTCTTCACTTGAAGAAATACATTTTTAGTGGTCGTCTTTCATGGGTTGAACCAAATCTTCAGGGACTATAACACCTGTGTACACTCACAAACACATTAGTCCCTCAACTCATTTGTCTTCAATACTCCAAAACCACTAAGGGGGCACTTGATGCACTTATATACATTTTCTCAACAACTTATAACAACTCTACATGTTTGATTTAGCTCTCAAATGAGTTTAATAGATAGATTGTGGAGTCTTTCAAAGAAGGCTGATTGTCCCATTCAAAATGGTAAACTCTTGGTTTCTATGAAATGAAAAGCTTACCATATCACATCTATCTTAACAAAATATAACACTCCAACCATTCCCACCCAAAGAAAAATAGTGTGAACTGGTGTCACTAGATTGTTGATCCCACAATTATTATCTTATACTCCCCTCCTAGTCTGCAATCCCCACCATCATCGTCCACTTCTAATGGTTGGCTCATATGTTCCCTAGGACCATAAGCTTATCATGCATATGACGCAAGTTGGACCAGACTATTCGTCGAAAAATGGAAAGAACAACTCATGTCAGATTCCACCTTACTGCCATGTCATATTGTTTTCTCAACAATGTAGCCGACACATAGGGCCACCGCATATCAAGTATTATAAAAGACTCACCGCTCCCCTCAACCCTAAATGTTCCCTCAAAACTACCTTCCCCTCCCCCCTCCCCCCTCCCTCCACCCCCCCCCCCCCCGCCGCCGCCGCCCCTAATGTCTAGCCACAAACCTTCCATTCTCTACTTTCAATCTCAACTCCGACACCACCTCCATCTCTATCTAAGTTCCGGTGAAGTCAATTCTTCCATGCATCTTAAAAGAAATCACTCTCCTAGTTTAATTATGCCAGTACATAGTAGATCGACCCGTCAGAATGGTTGCGAGCACAAGGTGGACAACCACATAAAAAATAGTCTCTGCAATCAAATTGTTGAGTTCAAGGCGGGCAAGCGCATGGTGGATCGACTCATTGATGATTAGATATTTGATTCCAAGATTGCTAATCTCATGGCGGATCGGCTCATCGATGATCATATTACGGAATTAACGGGGGTGTCACCACCAATCTCTTCGGCAACACTATAAACTTGGTGAGATCCTTACTCTTTTGCATCTCTTTGTTCGTATTGTGGAATATTGCAACGACCTATCATGGAGGTAGTGAAGAGTGAAGTCAATGATGAAGCATAAGGGGAATAGGCCGGTGGAGCAGTTTTTTTCCTATCATCAGAACACCTACTCGATCCAATTCTTATGTTTTTGGGTCTTTATTTCACTCTCTCCCCTTCTATCTAGAAAAATTGGTTGAAATCCTGAGTTCTCCCCCCCCCCTCCCCCCCCGCGCCCACCGCTCCCACGATGGGTGGGGGAAACATGCTTCTCTAGTGTTTAATAATCTTGCCCCGGTTCTTCCTTGTCATGGTGACTTCAAAGATCTGGTGGCCTCATGGGATCATCATTCTGTTAGGCAACGAGATTTGTTTTTAGTTTGTTGATGGAAGTTGTTGCCTCTCGGAGGCAAGCAACCAAGAGGAAATCAATAGTGGCTTTGGAGCGATGGTGGTTCAAAGCTGGCGGATCTAGCGTTCTTCCAGAATATCATTGGGCCGATATATAGACAGATCTAAGCCCAAGTCAACGCGGGATTGTTCCACAACCAATGTGCCTCACTACTTGCAACGTGTGTATTCTTCGTCTTTCAAATCCTCTCTAGCGATGGCACTTCCTTAGTTTTGGCGGTGGAGGCTTGGCTTCTCTTCCAATGAGCACCTCGATGATGATTGAGGTTGGTGGCAGCCGATGGTTGTGGTGTGTGCAACGACCCCTAAAGCACCTAATATTATTTTTCTATTTTGTGGGGGCTTTCATGGAAAAAAATCCAATTCACATGCCTTCCCTCGGTCTCTAGTAGTCTTTAGTGTGTTTTTGTGTGCACTTGTTAGTTGGTAATGAAGATGCACGATTACTACGAAAAATTCCGATCATTCCGAACCTAAACCATCTCATGTATAAAGTCGGCTTGAGTGCAGGTTAACCACACCCCTCTAACGTATCATTCACGCATTGTAAATCCAAACATGGCCTATTTAAAAAGATAGCAATTGGTGGACTCGAGCGGAGGAATGCCCATAAAAATCCAAAGTCCAAAACAATAATTAAAAATCCAAAAATGGCATAATAACAAATGAAAATCCAAATTTTGGCATATAATAAATGAAAAGTCCAAAGAAATGGCATAGCAATAAATCCAAATCCAAAGATAGCAAGTAATAAATGAAAATCTAAATGTGGCAAACAATGAATGAAAGTCCAAAGATAGGATTATCTTTGGATTTTCATTTATTGTTTTCCATCTTTGGGATTTCATTTAGTAGTGATGTGCCATCTTTGGAGTTTCATTAATTGTTTTGTCAACTTTAGATTTTTCATTTATAGTTCTGCCATGTTTTCGTTTGAAAATCCAAAAAATAGGAAGAAAATAACCTAGCTCATCATCTGAAGTTCTGAACACATCCACAGTGACCAATCAAGAAATTTCCAAAAAAAACTTCCTCTTAGAACCAAAAGGAAGCAAGTAATTAATGAATCTAAAGGCACCCCAAAAAATACCCACATCAAAATCGCATCCCACCCAATGCCCTATAAAAAGCCCTGGGTTTGTGCATTTTCAGGTATCGAGCTACCAGAAAAACAAGGGAGTGTTTCTTCTGTTTGTGTCTGTGTGTTTGTTGTGCTCGTGAGGCAATGGAAGGAGGAGCCATCCCGGCGGGTGCGGGCAATGCGGCCTATGGCGCTGGAATGCACAAGAGTCCACTTCATCCACAGCCACAGCCCACCGTCGGCGCCCGCCTGGCCAATGCTGAAGAAGGTAGCTCTTCCTACTCCTGCAACACGTTCGTCGTGTCCTGCGGCTCGCAATGGCGCTGCACGAGCTCTGAGCCACCCGGCGTATTCCCTGAAGCTTTGAAATTATATTTCTAGGATGTTAGTTTATTTCCGATCATGTAGTACTGTTTATAGGCGCATGCACATGAGTGCTATCACCAGTTCGCCAGCATTAATTACAATATATTTCCCAAAAAATCTAATTTGAAATGGATTTTTTATCTGGCAGAGCCATGTGCGACTGAAATAGTTCCTCGGATCATCATAGTTCAAGGTGGACAGGTAAATTTTCCTACTCTTATAATGCTCCTAGAGACATTCAGTGCTCTATTAATATTTCCTCGTAGTATCTGGATACTAGATATTAGAATATCCAATTGAAGTGGTTCCTTTTAGAAAAAATAAAGTTTGTTTTTTGGATGTATTTAGTGTGAGCAAAGTTGCCTCTACTTAACGCTATGTGCGTTGTACATATGTACATTCGAAGCGGAGTGGATAACGACCGGATCCGGATCGGACTCGGACTAGAAACGGAGAAAAAATATCGGGATAGCAATGCTTATTTGGTGTAAAAGTTAGAGATAATATTTGGCTCTTTCTTGATTTATTACTCAGCACATTTTTTCAACCGGTTATGTCTATATCCATCCTACAATATGTTGAAGAGAGCTTGGTGTTGTCCCTCTCTTTTCCCGTTTTTTATTGTCTTTCGCATCTTTTTCATAAGTTCTCTATTCGACCCCATATTATGCATGTATTGTAAAATTCTAATAAGGAACCCATGGTTTCAGGATGTAGCAATGGAAGTCAAGTCGTATGGTGGGAATGGTTGGGCAGTTTTTATCATGTCTGCCGAGGGCGCCGTATCTAATGTGACACTGCATCAACCAGCTTCTCCGCTTGAAACAGTTATTCATGAGGTTTGCTCTATTGTTTTAGCTTGGAATCTGTACACTAGAAATCCCTTTTTTCTGGCATGTTTTCAAAATAAAAGTTCAGCTCCAACCAAATTAAGAGAATTATAAAAGCAAAATGAAATGTGAGATAGTAGTTAGAGAGATTGTCTAATTGTTTCCTTTACCAGCATAGGGAATATCGCAAGGGAAACATAGCGTTTTGTAGTTCTGGTCTTCTAAAAATGATATCGTTGTTTGGCCTCTAGATTTGTTACCAACTCTAAACAATATCTAATCCTTAGCATGTAATATGCAGGGTTGTTTTGACATTGTCTCTATGACCGGCTCGTATCTGCCGTCAAAAACTAATGGAGTGAGCTCTCTAAAAGGTGGGTTCGCTATTTCGCTTGTCGGTGCTGATGGCCGCATCTTCGGCGGTGGGTTAGCAGGACCTCTGATTGCAGCATCACCTGTTCAGGTTACCATCTTTCACTTGTATCTTGCTCTGTCTGTTTACCAACAGCAGATTACCAAAAGACCAACTAAGATCTTTGTTCCATATATACCAATAGCTTCCATTGTATCTTGCTCTATTTGTTCAAGTATTTAAGTCTATATGTGCTTCCTACGCTTCGAAAACAAAATGCCTGCTGCAAATGATTTACATTGTATACAAATTAATACTCCTACTGAAAATCATGAAGTGCTTCTTTTTATGGTACATAGTTTGTTTGGGAAATAGCATCGTTTCACGAAAACACACATATATTGCAATTGAGAACCTTGTGCTTTCTCTTAATGGTTTTTGTTGTACTGATGAGCAGGTGGTCATTGGAAGGTTTGCAGCTGATGAAAAAGAGGAGATGAAACAGGATGTGGCCAGTGGAAGGTTTGCAGCTGATGAAAAAGAGGAGATGAAGCAGGATGTGGCCAGTGGAACTCCAGGTGCTACTAAACCGACTGCTGCCCCGAATGAATCCTCCAGTGGTCCAGGAAGCCCATCAAACTAGAGTGCTTTGGCACATTCAATTCCAGCTTCCTATTTCCAGATGCCAGCCAGCTTAAATTCCTAGCTTTTCGTTCCTACTATTTCCAAATGCTTAGCTTTCTGCTCGTACTTGTTGAACTTTTCAGTCTCGTTATATGATGTATGGCCCCTGGATGTGGTCAAGTTATGTTTTTGTAACTGGATGATGCTTCGTGATATTACAGTTATGGAATGTTTCATGGTCATATTGCACACATCTGATGAGTATCAGTTCTGAAATGCTTAGATAACTCCTACACATCTGATGAGCATCAGTTCTGAAATGCTTAGATAACTCCTAGCTCCAAACGCTTAGCTTTTTCAGTATCGGTTGCAAGTAGCAATTGATAACTGCTCATAAGTCGAGAAACTATCTCATGGAAATGATCTCTCAAAAATTCTGCAAAAAAAAAATACAGTGTGTTGGACAGTTTGATGTTCTGCAAACATGTAAAATTTCAGTTTCAAATCAATCTCGCTCGGGGAGCTATGAGAAAAAACAAACTCAGCAATAACAAAAGGTGAAGTACGCGGAAAAATGTGACGTCACTGGAAAATGATGCTGAATTTGAATCGACACGTGAGCATGATGTTTCAACCCTGACTGGTGCTGATGATGCTGACGAATGGAGAGCGGACACTGTGAAGCAGGTCGGAGACGGCATCGCTCCTCACCCTGCTGACTGGATGATGGCGTAAAGCGCGGTGATGTCTTGGCATCATTTCTTGTTAGGCGTACACTACTTTCCTAATGAAGGTCAGGCGTAGGCTTCACGTTGATACATATACAAGCACACAACCATGGCATACATACATGGCGATGAGTTGAAGCTACTATCTCTTCCTCTTGAGCATTTCCAGTATCAGTTCTGGTTTCCTGCATACTTCACCTTCCGCCCACCCCGGCGAGAAGGAGGCGTCGGCAACTTTGCCGAGCCCCTTCCCGTTACCTGAGTACCTCATAATCTTCAGTCTCTTCCTCCCCAAACCAGCAGAGACCCTGAGCGACTCACCATTCCTCTGGTCGCGGTCAGTTGTGCTTGACCTGACAGTCCCTCTACACGATACCACTGGCGCCACGGACATCCTCGAGATGTTGAGTTCTTCGAGCGCGAAGGCCCTCTCGGCGTCGTTGACGCAGTTAGGATCCTTCCCTGGCCTGTCTAGAGACAGCTCATCTGCCTTGGAAACTGACCGACGTCCAGCGTGCCGCAAGCCTGCGTTGCTGGATCCTGGCAATCTCCGGATTGCCGTGGTTGCAGCTGAAATGGGGCCGTGTGGGTGATTAACCGCCACTTGGAGAAGCAGATGATGCTTTTCAAGGAAGGAGCAGTCGCTGATGAGCCGGCTCGTCGTCAGGCACATGACTGCGTTGAGCCAGAGTTTCTCAAGCTGATCAATGGTGTCTCCTCGACGTATTATGCAGTACGATGTGCTAGATAGGGTGAGCCATTCAGTAAATTGATCCCCAATTATCTGCACGGATGATGTGATGTTTATCATGCAGTTGGCATTTCACACAAAGTATATATGCTTGTATTAACAGTTTAACACATATTGAAGTGAATGCCCTTCCAGACTGGGGAGATGGCACAAACCTCAAAAAGTAGAAGAATGTCTTTCGTCGATGTAAGATGTCCAACAAAATCAGATAAAGATGAGAAATACCTGAAGCATAACAGAAGGCAGAGATGTAAATAGAATTAAGTGCAGCGTGCTGCTATCGAAATTAATCTGCAATATTGTGAATCTGGCTACTTACCTGCTTGTGACTTGGTGTTGTGCAACTGGATCTTCTTTGAAAGCAAGACCTGATAGCTTCATAAACCTGCACATATATAACAAAAAATGATTAGAGATTACTGTAATAATATCTTCAAATCATTGGCCATGCTTGGCATCTTCTTAAGGTGGGCAGGATAATCTAGATGCGTTTCATCTAGAAATGAAATTGAACACACCTGTTACCAAGCTTCAAGCAACTCAACATAAGGTTAGGTCCTCTGCATCCAGAAGGTTCCTCATTTGTCGTTACTTCTATCTCTTTGTTAGCATAGGTAAAACTTTGGGCATTCTCTAGTAGTCCAATAGCTACGTTGCCAAGAACAGATAGGATAGTAATGCTTTTAAACTTCTTCTCTAAGCAATACTTGAGATTGGCTTGGATTGGGGACATGTTTTTATCAACTATGTGGATCAAATATTCAAAGAAGTGCTCTAGGAAAACCATGTACGCAGGCTCTGAACAATAACTGGAGTTTGTACAAAAGGATCGATAAACCTCGATAACCAGTTCCACCTCCAAGTCTTGGGTCAGGTTAAGGTAACCTTCGGAACTATTTTCAGCATTCCAATGAGTACATATCCTCCCAGGGGATACGAAAGCAAAAAATGGGTAACAGAAGAACTGACAGAGTATATCATGGGCACTTGCACCACAGCTAACCCTCAAGTAGGAGAACATTTGCTCATTCAAGCGCTTCGTCACTTTGTTCCATACCACCAACCATTTCATTCTTAGTCGATTATCTACTGGAGGCATGGTCTGCATATACAAAAGAGCAACTGCGGCATGAAAGTTCTCCAGTAGATCAGATGGACAGATAATTGAAGCCAATTGCTCAGCATCTCCAGGTGACAATTCTCCAGTAAACTGAGCTACGATTGACAGAGATAGTGCAGTCAAGTAAACTGATGGAGAAACAAACTCCATGTAAGCAAGTGGCCTGATTCTTGGATGAGATAAGTTCGGGCTGCATTCTGCAAATTCAGTCTCCTTTATATGTTCGATGTCTAAGCATAAACCGTACTTTCCAGAAGCCAACAGAGAATTATCCAGTTCCTCTACAGTACACTTCACAAACTGAAGACAAAAGTGTACCAACAATGCGGAACTGTTACTCTTTTGCTTTCCTACCATATCCAGAAACGCCTTCTTTACAAACTTACATACTTTAGTAATGCATATCACGACATTGTCATCAGCAAACTTTGAGTTACACTCAACTCGAACACCCTGTAGAAGCAACCTGAAAGTCTGTGTTGTGGAGTCCATAAGAGTTACGGCCATGTCAGCAGTCATGTTATGAAGTAGTTCTGGATTCACAATTGAGCCAAGGATCTCCAACTGAAAATCAAAGCTGGTGATATCCCATGGTAACCATTTGATTTGATGAACATCAAACAAGACCTTGAGATGCGTACAAGTTTGGGGTAGCAAGTTCTGATTCAGTGGAACACACACATTATCTTCAGGTGAGATCAAATGCCTGACTCTTACTGAAATAAAGTCATGAAACAGATTGATGCAAAATGACCACAGTGGCTTGTTCTGATTATCAAGTCTATTGGAGAAAATTATCTTGAGTACTGGCCCAAAAGCAGCCTCTAGAATGGATAAATGGTTAATCAAATCACCGAGTTTATATAAAAGGTAATGCCATGTGCTCAAGCAGGAGGAACTTAAAGCAATATTATGACTTCTTGACAGAACTCCACATAAAGGCATCATAATTAGCCTTATCTTTTTCATCTGAGCACTAGCATGTGCTCTGGGTTCAATAGGAGACATCACTGTCCCCTGATCCATATTTTCTAAAGCCTGTGGCCCAAAAAATGCATCCACCAAATTTGTCCAGGTAACCTGCAATTCTGAAAATATCATCATATTATATTGGAATATATTTGTCTTAAAAGAAAACAACTGTACTTGAGGAAAGAGTTTAATTCACCATTGTGCTTATCTGAACTTGAGGATCAGGATCAGTAAATAATTGCTCAGGGACCTTAAGCATTTTGTTAAGTAGAGGTCTAGTGCTCGCTGCACTTGCGCCAAGTAAGGATATGAACCATCCCCATGACTTTACTGCTTGAATTTTCTTTGAAGGGTCATTGAGCATATCAAGCATAGAAGAGAGTAGCTTTTGCTCAAGGTCCATAGCTACTTCCTGCACAGCAAGCACAAAGTAAAACTCAAATGAGGGACTGTTAATACATAAAGGATTTGAAATTGGAATTTTATATTATACTAGCAAGTAAAACAGTACAATAAGAGGTTGGTAAATAACTGTTGTAATAACACAAGGATCATTGCAACAGGGAAAGTAGTAGGAGATGACTAAATCATTTAACGATAAACATCTTGGAATCACAAAACGATGTGAAAATACTACATTTCAAATATAGCACAAACATTAATGTAACTGAGAAGCATTATTGTACTGTGCCAGATATAAACTGGCCTATGTTAATCTGTTGTAACTTTCAGTCTGCTTTCTTAAATGATTTATATAATCATATCAAACTAAATAAAACTGCAGGCCATTACAGTGCTACACAGAAAAGCAAATGTTGACTTTTGTTTTTCTATGAAGCTCCCAGAGCATATTTGTATTCAGTAACAGACTCGATCCAAAACATTTTCAACAGTTAACAGCCAAGTGCTTAGTGGCAATTAAGTCTGTGATACCTGACTTACAGTTATAAAGACACAATCTGGGTACTATAGAGCAATGAGGAAACTAATGTCAGCAGTTAGAAACATCTAATTCCAAATCATTATAGGAGTCATTATTCAATTACCTTAAAAAGAGGAGATTGAGGAGGTAAAATAACTGATGACACCTTAATGAGGCATCTTTCAGACATATCCCTTTCCGGCTTGTCAGCACTTAAGAGTCTTCGGTATATTGGGGGAACCCATATGCTTGATTGGTCTCTCATTCCTTTTGGATATTGACTAGCAAGTTTCATGGTAGCCTTGAGAAAGAGTTTTCAAAGACGGCCTTAGTTCAAGTATTACTAGCAGGTAAAACATTAAACCACAAAAAAGGAACAAGAATCAAGTGTGTGCTTCACATTTGTGCCAAAAGTGCTCATACTAAAAGGTAAAACCCTCCGACTTGGATGATTTTCTAGCTTGTGCGGCAACATAAAATAAACTAGTGAGGCATGGAAAAAAATCTAAGGGATAATTAGATTTATGCCCCTAGTTGTGTCCCACTCGTCTGTTTTACCCCTAGTTCCCAAAAGTCACCGGTTCTGTCCAAGTCACTTTGCTCCTCTTATGCTTTTGCCCTTTGACCGTTTGACCGTCAGTTTGAAAACTTCATAACTAATTCATACTAAATCAGAAAAATGCAAATAAGATACCAAAATGTTCAGAAAAACATCACCTATATGTCAGTGTCATTTGCATTCATGAAAAAAGTGTTGGAAAGTGCACATCTGAGTTTTAGCTCTTTTGATACCACCATGAATAGTAAAATCTAAAAAAATTCAAAAAAAATCAAAAAAATATGGTGGCAAAGAACGACAAATTTTCTAAGTGCTTGCCAAGTTTCATCAGGGAATGACATTCGTGGAAGTCGTGGCAAAAAAATAATCTATTTTGGAGTGCTGATTGTTTTTTTTGCCGCGGCACCCACGAATGTTATTCCTTGATGAAACTTGGCAGACACTTAAAACATTTGTCATTCTTTGCCACCAATTTTTTTTTGAATTTTTTGAACTTTTTTAATTTTTACTATTCATGGTGGTAGCATAAGAGCTAAAACTCGGATGGGCACTTTCCAACACTTTTTTCATGAATGCAAATGACACTCACATATAGGTAATGTTTTTCCGAACATTTTGGTATCTTATTTGCATTTTTCTGATTTAATATGAATTAGTTATGAAGTTTTCAAACTGACGGTCAAACGGTCAAAGGGCAAAGGGCAAAAGCATAAGAGGAGCAAAGTGACTTGGACAGAACCGGTGACTTTTGGGAACTAGGGGTAAAACAGACGAGTGGGACACAACTAGGGGCATAAATCTAATTATCCCAAAATCTAATGACATCATCTATGAACAATTTGTTTTTCCTCCCTGATGAAGACGTGAAATATAAGAGTAATGAACTCTAATAATTACCGAGATATTTTAGTAAATTAACATACTTCTCAAGGAAGAGTGTCGCCATTGCAATTATACGTGATGATAGAATTAAACAGGTTCACTAAGAGTTCATTAGCAAGAGAGTGGGCATATATTTTAATTAGTAACTTAAACTGTCTTCATAAGAAAAAATGCATCTTAATACGGCAGTCTTAACACTAGTGCCTGTCTGGAAAAGGTTACACAGATGTCTTGCAGGGCTGGAGGTAAACCCCTTCAGTTACAGCAATTCTAAAAAGATGCCAACTATGTTGGTCACTGACAATACATTATGCTGCAAAGAAATCATTCACATGAACTGTTTTATTGCTATAAGAAACATACTATGAGATTAATTACTCTGTTCAACAAACCAGAGATAGGCATACTATGAGATTAACTACTTAGTTCACCAAACAAAAGAGAGGTAATGCAATAGAACGCAGTTTAAGTGGGAAGAAAACCTGAACAGCCTCAAATGTTGTAGACAAAGAACCAAATGGATTGTCAAGGGCATAAATAATAGCATTGAGCAAGGGAGTTACTCCATCCTCTAGCACCGAAGCATCCAATTGTTGAACAGAAATGCACCAGACTGCAAGATTACAAATAGCCTGTAATAACAAATTAATAAGACAAGAAATAGGAACTCAATTACTGAACGAGCACACGCATTCTCCACAGTAAAACTGAACAAAAGAAGAAGCTGAAAACAAAAAATGGTGAGCAGAACAAACCTTCATCTTGGTGGTCATGATCAGCCGAACCAAAGTAGCCAATACCAATTGAGTCAACTGTCCTGCAGGATAAGAAAAATAAATATTATAACTGTTCCTTCAAACCAACAGGTAATTTGATGATTATTTAGATGAAAGGCTCGGCGCCCTGCTGTATACAAAGTGACTTCATGATTCAAGGGCATGTCTGAGCAACTAAGCACATTAATCGGTTCAGAGGGCAATCAAAAAACAAGAGATGGCAATGGATTGTGATTTAAAATAGCAAAAGGGACAGGCTCTTTAATTGTAGAAAATCATGAACTGTCAAAACAAAAAGTTATCAGCTCCAACTTCTAGTATGTGTACTCAGAGTACCTGCCATGAAATGAAAATTTTCTACGTTTTCCTAAGAAAATGTAAACTACCAGCTCTCATTGAAAGGCCAATGTGTGAGCATGAAACTGCTACAGTAGATGATAGGGGAGTGGATCTGAGACAATGGCTTATTAACCATATAGTATCAGTGGAAAGACTGGAAGGTGAACCTACAGACGTGCAAGGCATGGACTGACAGAAGCCAGATTGTCAGAACAACATGGTGGTCGCCCACATTCCACCAAGATTTTCTTCACCGGGCCTAACTCAGCAGAGACATAAACCGCACATTTAATTGACGAGATTGGGGCTACCAGGAGGCGCTACTACCTGAGATGGTGGAGACGAGTACGGGGTGGTAGAGCGCGAAGCCGATGCACTTGAGGGCGGAGGCGGCGACGGCCTCGTCATGGTCCGCGGCGTCGCGGAGGAGGAGCGGGAGCAGGGCGGAGGGGGAGGCCGCCGCGAGGTCGGCCACGGCGGAGGGGTAGTCGGCGCACTCGCGCTGCAGGTGGAGGAGGCGCGCGTACGCGGCAGCGCGGTCGGGCTCCGCCGCAATCTCCGCCACCTGCCGCGCCACCGACGGCGGCGGCATGGAGGCTGGTGCGGAGGAGGCGCGAAAGGGAAGAACGTTTTGGGAATTTGGGGTCGTTGGTTGAGTCGTCGGAGATGCGTATTCGGTAACTGGCATGACTGGTAGAATGCCCGTGCGTTTTTTTTTCCACGGGCTTTTAAAATATTTTATTAAAGTTATATATAAATGTAATGCATGTTAAATTTTACATGTATAGAAAAGATAGCACGAGTGCAATCGAGGAGGCGCGCGTACGCGGCAGCGCGGTCGGGCTCCGCCGCAATCTCCGCCACCTGCCGCGCCACCGACGGCGGCGGCATGGAGGCTGGTGCGGAGGAGGCGCGAAAGGGAAGAACGTTTTGGGAATTTGGGGTCGTTGGTTGAGTCGTCGGAGATGCGTATTCGGTAACTGGTATGACTAGTAGAATGCACGTGCGTTCCCACGGGCTTTTAAAATATTTTATTAAAGTTATATATAAATGTAATGCATGTTAAATTTTACATGTATAGAAAAGATAGCACGAGTGCAATCGAGTAATAATTGAAATCCACTTCACTTGCAATATAAGTTGGTAAAAAAAGGTAATTTGACGATGTATACATAGAGAACGATGATTCAACTAATAACCTATTATGAATTAAGATTAGCTTGATGCGCTTATGATATTCATGTACAATATCAGAAATGTGGTCGCCAGCTTCATTCGCAGGAATGACGCCTCTTCTTCGCTCCATGCCGTCGCCCGACCTCTCCTATCCCTTCCATGATGTCAGCCGCCCCATCCTCCTTCCTCCACAACGTCGATGCTCCTTCTCTTCACGGCACTGTCGAAGCCCATCCGCTTTTGTCATTGCCGCACATCCTCCTCTTCCTTCCACGACATCTTCGACACCTCCTCTCCCCGCCATCTCTCATGTCCCCTTTCCCTCTAATCCCTCGACGACGTCACGTGCATCATCCTCTCTCCGCCACGTCGTTGCTGACCTCCTCCTCTGCCCGACAACCTCTCGCCCTCCTCTCCCCGCCAAGCCGCGTTGAGCATAGTCTAGCTTCCCCTCAAGGAAAGAGGCCCTCTCCTCCTATCTCCAATCCGTCATTGTCTTAGGTGAAAACTGCTACTATTTTTCTCTAAAACTACAAACTCCTAGGAGTTTAACATTGTTGTGGATATATCGTATAAATAATGTCATGCCTGCTTGTTAATTTATGGTAATTTAAACTGAACCCACTATCTAGATCCTGCTTTGTTACATGTTGGGTGTTGGCTGTAGTGCCAGGCTCCACGTGTACTGGGTAACGTGGTCTAAGAAGGAACCAAATTGTTAATCATGTAAACATGTAAACAAAAGTGAGACAAACCAAATTGTTTTTTTTTCACCTACCAAGACTTATCCTCACGGCAGCCACCCTCTCACTCTCTCACCCCATGGCCCCCCTCTGCAAGACCTCACTCTCTCACCCCTCATTCGTTCTCTCCGCCACACTGTCGCCGCCGCCATCCCTCTCCGCCACGCCGTCCCGGCCGCCACAACCCCCCACCATGGCACGTCCCTGCCACCTCCCATCCCCTCCACTCCCCGGTCCCCGCCACGGTTATGTGTTCCGGCCGGATCCAGTGAGCAGCGGTGAGACCAGGTGTCGCCTTGAGCAGCCGGATCGGGCCGCCGGCAAGCCGCGCCGTGGATCTAGCCATCCCAGGGCGATTTCCGGAGCCGAGGGCGACTTGAAGATTTCTACCTCAGGCTGAGCCGCACCGTCGATCTGGCCAACCCAGGCTGAGTTGCTGGCTTGCTGCCTGTTGGCCTGCTACACCGCCTACTGCTAGTATGCTCGGTATTTGACAGGGAAATCACACAGCGAAGGTACAATTTTTTTGAGTTTTATTTCAGTCTAGATGTACCAAACTTTTTATTTCTACGAACTGAAATTGAGTTGTGAACATATGTATCCTAAACATTCTATTTGAATCACCTGTTGTACTTTGATTACCCCATAGTCTTTTCTTCCCAGTCTCACTCTCAAATCCAGCTTCATGCACTTCCGTGACTTTAAAAATTGAGGAATAAAATCTTTCTTGACCTTTTCTTATCTAGAATCTGCTGAGGCTGTTACCTTTCTCTGAAACAATGCTATATATCTTGGGCTTTGGAGGAATAAAAAAGCTCTTCACTTGAATCAAATAAATTATGGCGAGCATTAGCACAGTAAGGGTTCTCACCTGCATAAGTTCTTTTGAGTGACCAATTCAGATGTGATTATTTTGTTATCTCACAACTCATGATTGTTGATTTCCAAACTCTTATCCGCAAAAAAAAAAAAGATTTCCAAACTCTGTTTGGCGTAACCGTTTACCAGCAAGGTTCTTGTGCGTTGTGATGTAGTAAATGTTGTTGTGATCTTCAAAACGAGAAGGCAGATTAGTCTAATGTCCATTCTGTCTTCTTCTACAACTGAAAGATTCAGAGTTGTGACACTTGGAGCAGAGGAAGAAATTTCTTTTTTCTTATCTTCTCTATAAAGATGTGCATACAGTAATTCTGTTTAGTCATTTCCACCATGTTTCTATGGTTTTCTCTCTCTCTCTCTCTCTCTCTCTCTCTCTCTATATATATATATATATATATATATATATATATCCCTTTGAAGCAATGGGCGTTAATATATTAATTGTAACAAGGTTGGAGACTGATGCGGATGCGCGCAAGGGCGACGCTGGATGACACCTAGAAGAGCAAGCACAGTGTAGCAAAGCAACGCACAGAGGTTCGGCAGCACTACACCGTCGTCCTCTGCCTCACCGAGTGCATCAATTTCATGAGATGGTGAGAGCATTTCGGCAAATTGTGTACTTTTCAATTTTAGACCTTTGTGTTCTAGATGCTATTACTGGATGTCGACTTGGCGGTGAGATTTCCCAAATGCTCCAATGCTCGAAGTTCAGTCTTAACTTCAAAATAAACAACGTAGCATAATCTAGTAATGGGAAACCTGCAAGTTCTTGACCATCCTTGATTTGATTAACCATCATGCAGCTGTTATATTTTTTGCAGCTGTAATCTTTAATCTGAAGATATTTCCATAATAGTGGTAAAAACTGTTTCTAAAAAAGAACATGAAAGTTGTTTCTAAAAATTGTGTAACTCTAAATTAAAAAGGTTAATCAAAAACTGTAACAGCTATGTTTATGAAGTTTTTTGTGTACTTCATTTTTTATGATTAGGCTACGTTTGTGATTAGACCGGACAGTCGTCGTTTTTTTGTAGACTGTACACAAACTTGTAGGCATGTACCACAAGACAGTACGCAAGATCTGAAAATTTGATATTGGTAGGGTGCTTAATAAATGTATTGGGAAATGTGGTGCTTCATAAATATTGTAACAATGGAGCTATGAGTACAGGACTGAGCACGGATTGAAAAGCTTAGCCTGGCTAGCTAGCAAAAAAGGCATCCTCGAGGATTTGTTTCGCTGATTTGGTCTAATCCTTATTCTAGAACCATCAATAATTATGCAGACAGTACTTTCTATTGTCTCAGGTTAACTCTTGATTGGATCCTGACTGAACAATGAACAAGTCCAAGTACATATACAAAATTTCAGTAGTAACCAAATTTCAAATAAGCACCTTTTATGCCAAGAAATTAACCATCAAGCATAATTTGCAATATATTATCAATCTGACAAAAAAATCACTACAAATTCTATTAAATCCTTTTTTAAATAGGGGTTTTCACCAGGTTCAGAAATCAAACTGTAAACAACAATTTCCAGTGCATGCTCAAGGTGTGTTACAGTCCTACATCTATATCAGAATCTCAAATTACACATTTCAAAGTATACTGTGTGACACATATATTGTACTACATAGTTCTTGTTTATTTCTTGTCACCTATTTGTTATATCTAACAATAGGATTTTCTAGATCAACTCCCGCATAGACCCGCTTCGAGGGAGGAGGACGCAGAGGCCAGCAACAAGGAGCGGGTGTGGGTGCTCATCCTCGCCGCTGACCACAAGTGCTATGACAAACTTTGGGCAGAATTCACTGCCTCCACTGGTATGAGCAAATCAAATTTTGCTTACTGCTTTCTGTCTGTTGTCTGTTGAAGTAGCTAATAGATCGCTTTAGACTGCTGTGAGCTTGGTTATTTTACATCGTTTGCTAATATCAAGCAAAGAATGAATGCTGGAGTGTGTTACATGTATGCAACAACGTTTTACTTAGATGTGGTAGATGATTGATTTCAAAACATCAAAAGAATAATATACATAAGCATTGCACCAAAAGGAAAAATAATCTAAGCTACAAGTAATTCTCTGTAACACGAGTTGACCATGGATATGTCAGAAACAAGGAGAAAATAGAAAACCTCAACAGCGATGATGCTGCTACTATTTCCATTTCTTAAACATTAGTTAGGAGTTCACCTAATTGAAATCTAGCTCCAGCTACCTAAAAAAAGGGTAAAATGAGCAAACAGACACAAATTATACGAAACTAAGAAACAACTATAAAGCAAAAAAAATTGGTGACATTATGTGTGCCTGCTTTGGGGCCGCATCATAAATATTTCTCTAATGTAGAACACTCCATTGGAGTCTAGTTTCACAACATCGGAGTGACCCAGGCAACATGCAATATTTGTGCAGGAATACATAATCTGTAAAATCACAGCGTGGTCGCGGACGTTTAAACACATAGGGCACATGTACCAGGTTTGTCACATACAGGAAAAAATGGCAACCTACAAAGTCACAAATCCGAGGCGATATTAATAATATTTGACTTCTTATATAAACATAATAAAGTTCAATTGCTAACAACCAAATATAAAGATCTGTACAAAAACACCGAAGAGCAGAAAATTATCTGTAGCATAAGAGTAAATGTTCTGTCATATTCAAAACCCGCCAGCTTGGACTTCAGCCTGTAAGGACTTCCTTATAGACGATGTTCTTCATCGAGGTCTGTAAGGACACGATAGGTCTTTTTCGCTTCTTTGATTTATTGTTTTGCTTCTTGACATTCTCCTTCTCCTTCTCCTTCTCCTTCTCCTTCTCCTTCTCCTTCTCAATGAGGATCTTTATGTTTCTCTTCGCGGTGGCTCGAGACAACGCGACATAGAGTTGACCATGAGAGAACACCGGATTAGGTAGGTACACGCCAACAATCGGGATGGTCTGCCCTTGAGCCTTGTTAATCGTCATAGCAAAGCTAAGCCTTACAGGAAATTGCTTCCTCTTGAACTTGAATGGAAACATGTCATTGTCAGACGGGCATAGGGGTATTCGAGGAAGGAATACCCTCCTACCTGCGTGTTGTCCGATCACGATTTCTGTGTCGATGGCGTTCCTCTCGAAACCTCGCACCACAAGCCTCGTCCCGTTACACAGACCATTAGCCGGATCAATGTTCCTCAGAAGTATGAGTGCATGCGGAGGCAGACCGTTGGGAGTCAATCCATTTAGGAACTCGGGAGCGTAGTAGCCATATGGGTCGTCTTCTGCACTGTCAAAGCTATGGTAGATTACTTCTTCTCCCCGAAAACGCTCTACCATGCGTATGTTTATCTTGTCGACGTTGTCGTTCGTGGTGGAGAGGATTGCGCGTGAAGTCATGTAATTCGGATCGGACATGTTGTCATCTAGTCTCGGGAACACATGGTCAATCAGCTTCTCCAGGTCGTCACCCTCGCCTGTAGACGACACACAAATATCTTTAGGGAGTCATATGTTTCCTTGATCGTCAACTTCCTCGGTGCCATTGCCTACCCTTAGCAAGTAATCCGCAAACCAGGTGTCATTATGAGCCCTCATGTTGGTGACGAGCCTTAGCTGGCGCATACCCTTCCAGAGATGTGAACTTCGGAGGGTTGCATCGATTATCGGACCCCGGGACCCCCTCCTGACGACCGGAAGCACCTGCCTGAAGTCCCCGCCAAACACAATAGTTTTTCCTCCAAAGGGTCGGTCCCGTCTTCCCATGATGTCGCGCATGCTGTTGTCGAGTGCCTCGACCGCCTGTCGCTTAGTCATGGTGGCCTCATCCCATAGTATCAATGAGGCCATCCTCAGTAGCTTGGCGGTACCACTCTGCTTCGTGAAGGTGCATGAGGCGCCATCGTCGCAACTCAATGGGATCTTGAACCTTGAGTGGGCAGTCCTGCCGCCAGGCATGATAGAAGCGGCGACGCCTGACGTCGCGGTAGCGATAGCGATGTTTCCCTCGCTTCGAACCTTGGCGAGCAGCGCCCTGTACAGGTAGGTCTTCCCTGTACCTCCCGGGCCATCAACAAAGAACACACCCCCATCACCGCGTTCAACAACAGCTAGTATCTCATCGTATGTAGCCCTCTGCTCCAAGTTTAGCGACGATGCCAATTTAGTGTCGTTGATGTCAAAATCGACGTTGGATTCCTCGATCACTTCTCTGGCCTCGCCCTCGGTTGGGTCGAACGCATCGTCAATGCATGGAAGAGCGAAATCAGCTATGTCTTTGCCCATGGACTGCAACATGCCCCTAATGTCAAGCAACACCATCTGTTCCACCTCAATCGGGCACGTGTGTGATCGCCGATAGTCATCAGACATAGGCTCGAAGTGCCTATCCCATAAACCACGCACGTCGCCTGGCTCACAGTGCAGTAAAATTGTTGCGAAGAGCCTCCTGAGCGAACATGGCATCGCCCACTGCTCTGCCTCGGTAAGACAGTCGTCGAGCGTGTTATTTGCCTCGATGAGTCCCAACCTTTCGGCAGCCTCTCTAAAGCTCCCGCATAGCCTACCGTCCACGGTGAGCAGGTCCTCATAGGATGTCTTGCCAGCAACATGGTTTAGCAGCACACGCAGATAGTATCGCTCCCCCTCGGCAGGATTGGCAGACACAATTCGACCTATCTGATAACGCTCCACCCGCTCTTTCCAATACTTCTTACCCTTCTGCCATGTGAACCTTCCAGGGAAATCCTTGTACAATATATTCCTAGCCCACGGGTGATTTTGGTTAGCTTTGAAATACTCTGTCAACATGGATTTGGAAGCATTCTCAACTACCTCGGTCAAGTGAGCTTGCTCATTGAACGCCACCCTGTGCATATTCGAGAGATGAAGAGGCAACTGCAGGACAGTCGGGTCATTGGCACACAAGGGGAAGCCAAATATCCTCCACATCGCCTCTGGAGGAGTAACCCACCTCGCGTCTACGTATCTTTTGATCTCATCAATGTTACCATCGGCGTCGGGCTGGTCGATGCTGAAAGAAGCCCTATCATGGCCCTTGTATATGTACTTGTAAAGGTATTTGACGGCCTTTATGCTGGAGCAAACCTCAACGTTGATGTGGCAATTGAACATCCGCAGAAGGTAAGGGTTATACGGCACAACCCATCTGTTGTCCAACATTTTACCCCGGACCTTAGCCTGCCGACCATCATCTCGACGACGATAAACTGGGTATGAGTCCTTGCCCTGTGCAGTGTTTTCATTGAACGGCCGCGGGTATCTGCACTTGCACTCGTTCTGTTGCATGCACACATTTTTGGGGTTGAGAGCGCCGCATGGCCCGTGCATCATATGTTTCACCACCAAGGCATGGAGTTCAGGATACTTCTGCTTGTCTGGGAGCTCGGCAGAAATGAGTCGGTCGTACTGCTCCGGAACGATAAGCTTATAGGCAGAATCCATGATCAACAAAAAGTGTGCGTGGGGGAGTCCCCTCTTCTGGAACTCGACTACGTATACATGTGCGACAACAACACCCAGGATATTCTTCTTGAACAACAACTCTTTCATAGCCTCTAGCTTGCCATGGAACACACGAGCTACAAGATCAGGTCGGTCTTGCGCTGTCTGACCAGGAAACAACTCATTCGTGATCTCTTCCCAGTTAGGGTTGCAGGTCATGGTCAAGATGTCAGTCTTCCCGTAGGTATGGACAATTGCCATGGCATCCATATGCCTCCGCTTCATGTCGCGGTCGCCACCTGGGTACGTTCCAGGGAGCACTATCCTTACTCCAACAGCGCTTGCCCGGGTCTCCCCGGATGTAATTGCATCAACAACTCCTTTATAAAGGTCGGCACGGATCTTTCTCTGGTTCTTCCTGTACCATTTCAACCTACAACTCTCAATCTTGATGTACATGTCCACCCCCCATTGCTGGAGCAATCGTGCTCCACAGAGTATGGGATTGAATATCCCAGGTCGTGTCTGGAGCATGTAACAGTAGTAGTCTCTCACGGAGACGCATAACCTGCTATTGCCCTCTGCAGATGGATGAGTAGGGCGGAAGTTAGAATTCATATGAGAACTATAGAATACATCAAAACGACAGAATACGCATAAGGCTTACCTGCATCCTCATCATCATCATCATCATCATCATCACGTCCCCTTCTTGGTTGTTGCACAACCGGCCAAGGGACATTACGTTTAGGTAGTTTCGGGTGCCAACCGAGCTCCCCCCTTGGGTAGAAGAGTGGGTAAGAGAGTGGGTCATACGAGCCAGCCGTCACATGTATACTGTGCCTCTGGTTGTCGTTCCCGCAAAGTGTAATCCTACGATCGAACCTCTTCGCTAGGTCAGTGCCCTCCACCCAAATTGCAGCGACCTCAGATGACAGAGGTCTATTATACTTCCGTTGGTCTAGTCTCTGGTCAGTGTTGAGGTCTATCCTGTAATCGTCGAGGTTGTCCCTGTGCGCACCCAAACCCCTAAACTGCTGGGAGTACGGGTTTTCCCTGAGTATGTGCACTAACTTTCTGACGACATCCTGGTCTAATTGCTCGGTGGCAGCCTTGCGATGGGTTAGGCCTGGGTCGTCGTCGTAGAAGTACAACTGTAGATACTCTGGACGAGATGTTGGCCCGAAGGAATGAACGTTGTGGTAGATGGTGCCGTGCGGCCGGAACGTGTACACCCCAGACTTCATGTTTGTGTATGTTTCATCGAGGCTGACGCCGAGGGTTGTGAAGGAGAAGTGTCCGTTGAAGAACCGTATGTTCTCCCGAAAATGCTTAGAGTCCGCATCAGTGCTAGACCAAAGCCTCATGAGCTCCGGGATGGGCTCCGGTTGCTTCAGCTCGATCTGCCCACTGTGACAGCAGAATCCAGGGGCCTCGCTGACAAACTTCTTGGCCTTGCAGTGGTCGCAGTTCGCGGCGTGCTTCAGGATGTGTGTGTTGGCTGGGAGGTTTGAGTACACATAGTCAAATGGATCATGATCGTCATAGTTATTGTGACTTGAGTCTTCCAATTCGTCGTGCTCCATGTCATCAGCATCTGAGCCTGCAAACAATGTTTCTAATTAGTGTGATACCCCCATCATGTGGATCACGCTCAAGCGGGTGTACATACCTTCAGCAGCAAACAGGTAATATTCATCGTCAAAGAGGTCGTCAGGATTGGAGTTATCATTCATGAGACCATTGAGGTAAGCGTCCATGTCGTCTGCCCAGGTGCCAAACAACACAAATGAGGGTTCAGTCTCAAGGGACGCAAGGAGAGTAAGGATGGGGTGTTACCTTCACTTCTGATCGTGTACTCCGGCGTGCTAGATGAGGTTGAGGCACCGTGTGCTTCAACCACGGTTGGTTGTCCCGTTGAGCTAATTTCTGGTATGGAGATGGACCTGAGGGTTGTGGTCTTCACCCTACCTGCAAAGCTTTCATTACGACGATCTAGCAGAGCCTTCCTCTCACCATGTGGTACATGCGTACATGATTTTCGCTTGCCAATTTTCTCCGAACGCTTCTTCGTCGCCATACTTCCCTTGCAAGGTCGCTCTCTCGTCCTATGCTGAGCTCTATACTCATGCCTTTGCTCATCATCTCCATTATCCGATATTGTTAGCGGATCACTGGTTAGCTGGTCGACACTTTTCAGGTGATCATCGATTTTGATGAGGTCGCCATCTACAGCACCGTCACCGAAGGTTCTACTTAGGTAGGCACCTGCAACATTTTTGAGTTATCATAAACAACTGTTGAATGTTTACAAAATGAAAGCTGGTTGCTGATGGGATAAGTACCATCGGTTTCGGTGTTGCGAATGTATGCGGGGCCCTTGGTGACAGTAGGAGCACGATCAATTTGTTCACCATGGGATTGTTGCCCAGGATCCAACATGACGATATTATAGTCCATCGTATTGCAACTGTAGGCGGCTGCACCGATACGGAGCAAGTCAATATTTGTTTAATGCATACGAACATAAGATGTGGAGTACACAAGCGAGGATACCGTAAGATTTGAAGGTGTGATCGCATGTGCTCGCCGTAGCTGAGGTTGCTAAATCAGGACGAGGCATCGCGATGGATTCAGCACACGGGGTGTTCCGGATAGCTTTCTCCCGCTGTCGGCGCTGAGCACTCATCTCCCCTTTCTGCTCTGGTGTTAAGCTATCTCGATGTTTTTGAGCCGTTTCCCGTCTTTGCGTGTTTACTTGTTCCTTCTTCTTCCCATAAGCGGCTCGCCTCTTTGCGTTTATAATATCTAATGTGTTTGTGTCCTTTGGTGTCTTCATCTCATAAGCTGCTCGTCTTTGTGTGTTCAACTTATCCTTTTGTTCTTGGTACCCTTCCTCTTCTTTTTTCTTTTTATAAGATGCTCTTCTCCATGCGTTTATGACCTCATTTTTTTCCGTTGATAATGTCCCTTTACGTTGGCCCTCACGGCCCCTCGTAGCTGGACCTGTTGTTGTAGGTCTATACACATTAGCATCCGAACCAGAACAATCAAGTTCAAAGCTCTCATGGTTGACTGGAGGTATAACAGTAATACTCCCTCCGTCCCAAAATAAGTGACTCAACTTTATACTAATTTTACTATAAAGTTAGTACAAACTTGAGTCACTTATTTTGGGACGGAGGGAGTAGTACTTACCTCTACAATCATGCACCGTCATGACTGCACTATATTAATTATATACCAAACCAGATTACGAGCAAGTGGTCACTGAGGTGGACTAAATTACGGCTATAATGTTTGTAGAAAATCAAAGGAGGTGTCAGTTCGGAAGTAATACCTGGACTACCTATGGGGAGTTCTATGGTTGACGCAGAGGGGATTGTTGCTTCATGTATAATCAGGCCGCTCAATGGTTGTGGGTCAGATGCAATGGCTTGCGAAAGGGATTGTTCAAATTAGTAAAAATTCAATATGAAAGGCATTTAAAAACATTACACAAATTCCATATACCTGGACCCTCCTTGGGGAGTATATTAACATTGGTGTCTTCACCAAGAGCGTGTCGGAGGCCATTTGTCGCATCCATCTGTCGCTGTCGGTCTTCATGCTGTTTCTTCTTCTGATAAGATTCTCGTCTCTTTGTGTTCAACTTATCGATATGTTCTTGGTACCCTTGCTCTTCTTTTTTCTTCTTATAAGTTGCTCTTCTCCGTGTGTTTATGACATCCCTTTCTTCCTTTGATAAGGTCCCTTTACGTTGGCCAGCACGGCCCCTCGTAGCTCGATCTGTTGTTGTAGGTATACACACATTAGCATCCGAACCAGAACAGTAATACTCCCTCCGTCCCAAAATTCTTGTGTTAGATTTATCTAGATACGGATGTATCTAACACTAAAATATGAATAGATACATTCGTATGTAGACAAATTTAAGAAAAGAATTTTGGGACAGAGGGAGTAGTATTTAAGGATAAAATCATGCACCATCAGGGTTGCAATATACTAATTAAATACCAAACCAGATTACCCGCAACAATCCCCTCTGATGGATTAAATTTACCGCTTCATTATACTTAGAAATTCAAAGGAGGTGTGAGTTCAGAAGTTATACCTGGACTACCTTTGTGGTGTTCTATGGTTGACGCCGAGGGGATTGGTGCTTCATGTATAATCAGGCTGCTCGATGGTCGTGGGTCAGATGCAACGGCTTCGAAAGGGATTGTTCAAATTAGTAATCACCAATATCGAAGGCATTTAAATATTGCTGGTGAGTTATACCTGGACTCCCTTTCGGGAGTTCTATGGTCGAGGGAGACGGGACATCTGCTTCACGAATAAACAAGCCGCTCGATGGTTGTGGGCCAGCTCCAATGGCTAGCGAAAGGGATTGTTCAGATTAGTAATTTAACAATCACCAAATACCAATCAATTATCAATTCCATATACCTGGACCCTCTTTGGGGAGTCTATCAACATTGGTGATATCACCAAGAGGATGTCGGAGCCCAGTTGTCGCCTCCATTTGTCGCTGTCGGTGTTGCTTAGCAAGATTCACCCTTTCCCAACGAGAACCAAACGGGGTCAAGTCGTTTGAGGACATCACTGTCATAGACAATTGTCATTGGCAAAACAGATCAATAAGTACCGTGTACTATATTTAACGCACTTTAATCTACCCTGAACAGAAGTAAAGTAAGTTCTTGGCATGTTTGTTACAATAATGCTTCTCGTCAGTTTTTTCTGTCCAATAACCAGCATTGTCATCTAATGCATTGCTTGCTACAGGTTCCGTAAAATGGCAGCGGGTAGAGTTCTTGTCCTGCACAAAGGAAGGTAACTAACCTTCTTGTATTATCTTTATATCTGCATGATTTTGGTGGAGGCAACAGAACAATTTGAAATGCATTGAGTTGTGCAATGGATTAACTACTTTGATTCAAGTTTTCTTCTTCCTAGGCTGGTCGAGATTAAGAAAAGCAAAAAAATTAAAAAAAGGAGAGTAGAAGAAATCACACAGAAAAGCATAGAGTCAGGGGACAACATGAAAATGTTGCTTTGGCCTGGCAGCATCATCTCGTCCTCCATTTGTAGTAATTTTTCTCGGACACACATCTTATTTCTCATACGCCACCGACAAGACAAACTTGCTTGGAGTTTTGGCTCCAGGGAGCATATACTCCCTGGTGAACAGTAAATAGAAAACAAATAGGAAATAAATTTTCAAAATCCTGAAGTTTTTGTGTAGACCTTCATGTTAGTCTACTCCTTGCTCTTGCTTTGGTGTCATCACTCTACTTCTCTCCATATAGTTTCACCCTGACACGAAAAGCTAGTTCTTATTATCCATGTCATTTATTTATTTTATGCATTGGTAACGCTCATGTGTATATATGTGCTCCTCAAATATTTGGATTTTGAACTACCAGACCATTCAAATAAATGCTTCATGTGTTCTATGGTAAAAGCAAGCGTCACAAAAACATGCATGGACTGATTTGAGGAACACTATGTTTGACCACCAAGATAGGTGACAAGTATATATAGAAACTGAAGATAGTTTCATCAGTATATATAGAAACTGAAGATAGTCAAATAAGTGCATACAACTGCATACTGGATTCCATATCAATTATCTAACACACTTATTTTAACAAGCTCTTGATAATTAAAAAAAGGAACACTATGGATCTAATCTGAAATCGTGCTGCTATTATTCTGATAGCGTTGCTTGTTGAATAGAAATCATGTATATAGCAAATTATCCTCTCTGAGCCATGTTCTTCGTACAGGTTACTTCGGTAGAACGTCAGAAAATTTGTAGCCGTGGTTAGGATACCTCTCGAGAAGCAGCGACATGGCTTGACGCAGTAAGTTTTCAAAAGGGTTGAATGTATACATATGTCAAGCCTTGCTATGTACTGGTTGTATACTTAAATCAGTTGGCTACTTACTTTGAACAGGTATATGCCTCGCTAGCACACAAGAACAGTCAAGACCATGTACGAATCGGACGAACAGTTGGGGCTATGTCACGCCTCCAATCGAACAGTTGTATAGGTAACCCAGTCTCTTCGGGAATTTTACACGTCAAAGTATTTAAAACTGTGTACAGGTTACTAACCTGTGGCTCACTCGCAGCCGCGCCGGGACCCGTGTCTCGCTCGCAGCCGCGCCGGCACCCGTGGATCGAACGCAAACCTGTTCCGACGGCAAACTTTGAAGAAACAGTTCAAATCCACATGATCCGAACGCAAACCTGGAAGCGTGGAGAACCAGGCCTTGCCCGCCCCGCTCGGAAGATATGATTTGAAAATTGTTTGTTGTGTATGGAAAGAGCAAATTGATTAAACTGTTGTTTATGGAAGCTTCTCGTGACGGAATTTTTTGATATGATTTGATTTGATTGTTGTCGTATATGGAAGGGAAGGATGGATGGATTGTTGTTTAATATGGAAGGGTACGTAAGGTTTGGCTTGGTTCTTGTGATGCATCAAACTGTTGTTTATGGAAGCTTCTCGTGTCGGAATTTTTTGATATGATTTGATTTGATTGTTGTCGTATATGGAAGGGAAGGATGGATGGATTGTTGTTTAATATGGAAGGGTACGTAAGGTTTGGCTTGGTTCCTGTGATGCATCAATGAAAACCGGTCTCGGTTTTCGGAGGGAGGAAAAAAATCGATGGGGGGAGGGAGATCGATGGGTGGTAATGAATCAAGCGAACGAACGACGTACGTACTAGGAGTAGAGATTACGCCAACACAGCACGGGAAGCGGCTTTTCTTTTAGAGGCGGAAGCGGTTTTCTGAGCGTACGTATCCCACGACTGCTCGCTCAAGATTATATACGTAAGACAGAAAAACTGAAGCTATATCTTAGTTTCAGCATCGTGTTATAAAGTTACATCATCAGGCCACAGGTAAAATTTTATATTAGTTTTGTAGGGCTTTCCCCTCTCCGAAGAGAGGGAGCCCTTCCAGAAATTCTCAGTGGCCCATAAGGGCCGAAGAGGGGGTTTGGAAATAGTTTTCAACCAGCAATTGACGCGCCTCGGTATAACCTCACTAGCTGCGTCATTGCCCCAAGCGCAAAGATGCCTTCTCCAGACCGCCCGCAACCCCGTCTTATACCCGGCTCACCCCCTCCCACCCCCCTCCGCGAGCGAGGTGGGACTAATCGCAGGACGGCAAGCCAACCGACGCACGTTCCTCACGGACGAGCGATCGCGCGTGGGCTGCCGAGTGTCGTGGGCCGAGATAGGACGAGGGCTGTATATAAATCTGGGCCAGATTAAGCTGGTCATTGCCACTTGCAACGTACGCCGGCCGGGAAGCCCTCCAAAAAAAAAACGTACGCCGGCCGGGTGATCGTAGACGGAGCTATCATCCAGCGGCCACTTTCTGTTTGATATTGCTTATTAGCACATCGCTGGGATGGGTTACGTAGGTTTGCTGGTAAATCTAGACAAGATTAGCTTAGTCATTGTCAGTCAGTTGCAAACCACCTCTGCAGGGGTGGAAGCCGCACAAGCACGACAGCATTCGCCGTCGCCGTCGTAGATTGCATGGGGCCAGCTCGCACGGGAACCTCCTCAGCATGTCATCCTCCTACAGGGCGAGCTGCTGATGGATCCGGTGTTATCCTATTCCTATCCAGTTCGAGCTGGAGGAGGGAGACGAAGGCAGGGCAGTACGTTTCTTTTTTTTTTAAGGCAAATGCAGGGCAGTACGTGTGGCCATCTGTGTCACCGGTTCCAGTTCGGGCTGTGCGGCTGTGCCCCTGGCCTTTTGTTCAAGCGTTCTATTGCTTCTGAATTTTCCGAAGAGAACTTTTGGTCCAGGCCGTAGATGGAGCAATCACCACCCGGCGCCCACTTTTTCCTTGGAAGATGTACGTATACCCTTGCTAGTTTTAGTGGTAGCGATGCTAGTTTTTACTCTAGTTTATTATTACTATGGTGATAAGTGGGTAGACTCTGTCATGCCCTTGCAAAATTTCGTTGCGCATGGTTAAACTATAGTACACGTACTGCTTGCACTGGAGATGACTTCAGGGCTCGCAGCATCATGCACTGAGTTTCTTAATTGACGAATGACGAGCAGCCGTTCTTCTTGATTTCGCAGCACCAGAAGATACACGTGACGTGGAAACGGCGCGAGCGTTATCTCGACAAATCGCCTCCACCTCGGGTACACGTCAGACAGCTTATCGTCAGTGTTTCAAACGTGAGGCAAACGCGGCTCCTGCAGCTAGCTGCGCCGTTATCGACGGAAGTCGTCGTCGTCGTCCTCGTCGCGGACGCGGTGCCGCCGATCGGCGTGACACGCAACGTCGGAGTTTGACCCGGCCACGGGGGTGCCGATCCAGTCCTGGCATTTGCATCGGGGTGGATCCGCCGTGGCACCCTCGGCCTCGGCCCCCAGCCTCGCGCCGTCGCGCGGCTAGTTGCCACGATCCAAACGAGGTCGCGTGGGCCAACGGCATCCCGTCGCGTGCAGCGACCGGCCACATGGACGACAGCAGCTCTCTTTCTTCGCCGAGGAGGAAAGTTCTTTTTTAACCGGGATCAGGTTCCAACGAATATTCTACGATGCATTTGCAGGTGCGGATTGTGTCGAGGTTGGCGGAACAGGAGCGAATATACGAAACAAACACAAATGGGAGCACTACCACATTAGTGGCACAGTAGAATGCCCGTGCGTTGCGACGGGCCTTTAATTTTGTTCTGATTGTGTGTGTATAAGTATTGTTGTATGAAACTCGATGATTTTTTGTTCCTTCCAATGAGATCGCCTAAACATTCTTATTAATGGATTCCTTTGTCCATCTCCATCCCTCTCATACTCTGCAAAAATAAAAATACACCATTTGTATTATCATGTGCAATAAATATATAAAGAATAATAATTATTTGTATGCGTCTCTTCTCATTTTGTAAAACTCGACGAGTTTTCAGTCCAGTATATTATAAAGCTTTGTCAATCAACATTTTCAAAGCATCATATGAAGATCTAAAGTGAACATGTAAATACATATACTTCATTGGTCGGTTGCTAAATGCGAGCAGGTGACCGTTTTTAGTCAGACTGAGCGGCATCATGCTTTTTAGTGGAGTGAGTCGCATCCCAATTTAATAAATTGTAGGCTCACCTGTAAATCACTTGTTGGTAGTTGTTCTATAGAAATGACTTGTTATGATATGTGATATTTTTCACTATATAAAAAAGTATATGACATTTCTCTCATAACAAAGAGGCCAAAAATGCAAACATTCATTCCTTTTCTTCTTATCTTAAAAAAATAATTCACTCTCTTGTAATATGATACTCTTTTGATCCACTTTTGTGTATCTGCTTGAAACAAGTTTACATCATCATCCATAATGGAGGCCCAAGCAAAAGGTGTAGACAGCCTAGAAACCCAGGTGTCGCTTTTATTTGTAAAGATGCAACCAAAGTACATTATTTAGAAGCAAACGATGATATGACTGCACTTGCAAGAAAATAGCTGTTTGTATAGTATTATGGCAACTATAGGAAGAAACTTTTCAGACAACTTATCCTTGAAGGCCTCCATGTCGTACGCCAAGCATAACTCCATTGCCTTGTAAATTGAAATAAAAAATTTAGAACAAACAAGCAACAGTACTAACGACCAGAAGTGGCGTGCTTCTTGCTCTTGCACAAATGGTTATCCCAACAAAGAATCCTGACCTCCCTAGATACACTAACCGAGGCTCGTTCCCTTTGTTTAAGGCATTGTCTTACGAACGACTTAAGAGTAGATCAATTTCTAAAACTTAGAAGAAACATGGATAGACATGTTAACTAATAAACTGATTTTTTTTTGCTTGTGATTGAATTTAAACAATTCACAGAAGAGGATTCAACTATGAAAAAAGGAAGGGGCAAGGCCGCAGCCAGGGCACTGCGGCCGGGGTCCGTATTGGTCATAGTGGCGCTCCGCATGATGCAAGAGGAAGTGCAGCGGCTCCTCCCAAAGCGCCAAGCGGTTGCCGGGCAGGCCTGCCACTGGAATGACAACGACGACAACGATGACGGCACAGACGACGATGGAGGTGCGGCCAGGGCGGCCACACTCAGGGACAGAGCTAGAAAAATGAGTCGTTTGGGGTCATTAATATGTATTTTCAACAGCTTGACAACTACTCCATTTTCAGCAAGCCGATCTTCCAAACCAAGCCCATCTCTCACCTCGGCAAAAGGTTTGATGTCCACCAAATTTGCCTTTAACAAATAAACCAGACAATCGTACGCATCAAAATTTGCGTCCCCAAGCTGAACAAGCTCTATGCACATTCTGAAGTGCATGTAGGACAAGGGATTATATGTCAATGGTTCCTATGTTGTGAGCATCCTTTGTCCATCTCTTCATTATATCCTTCGTACGGATTTGCTTCACACATATGAAGTCCAGCACCTGCCATTATTTATCACTGAAGTAAGTTCACTCTCTCACACAAACTGATATATTCTGCTGCATACATATAAACAGCGAGCAAAACGCAAAAATCATACCTTCAGGACACGACTTGTGTTTCTCAATCTCTTCAATTTTGGTATGCTCCACACTCATATAAGATCCAATTTTCGTCAAACATAGTCCTTGTGTATGTCTTGATCGCATGCCATTCAATGGCCAGGTTAGCTCTCGTTAGTGGCCTTCCCTGTAACAGTCAGATGCAAATCACTTAGTAAAACTCAATAGTTCTACTAATAAATTGACATCCACATGCAACAGCAACTATGTATTTCTTTCATAAAAAATCAACATACAATTCTTGTCATCTCCTCGACATAGTTCTCCTCAGACTCACTGTCAAACTGCAGTCTCATGTACTTCTTAACCCCTGTGCTCTGATCTAAGCAATTTATTAGAGCTGGGTACTCACATCGGTAAGATGGTGTGTTCTACACATCTGCACTATTATTAATCGGCCACAATGGAATAAATACCATGTGTATCTTTCCATTTTCTCTTAGGTACGATGATCTATTTTATGACGGTGCCCCAAAAGTAGTTCTTTGCAGTGATATCACAAATTATTACTATTGTATATTTCGAAATTTACACAATGGTATCCTCTGATAGCCAGTATCTTTTAAACTATTTAGATACATAAGGTCAAAGAAGTATTTTAGAGATCATGTCATCGACCAAATAGACAACTATTATTCCAAAAATATACATGCCAAGTTATTTACATTGCACCTCAGAATCTACATAGAAAATGGCCTAACCACATGCATGTTTGAAGAAGGAAAATCAGAAACCATAGTTCTGTGTTACCATAAAATAATTAGAAGTATGTGAGACTAATCACGATTCTATAAATGACACTGGCGTGCTGACGATTTCGATATCCAACATGCAGCAGATTTCTTGGCAAAAGGTTAATCTAGTCCGTATCAAATAAGTACAGACTTTGTTTTTAATGTATCTTCTAGGATTCATTCATAGAGAGTTCAGTTATAAAGTACTTGAGTGCTGAGAAGCAAAAGCAGAAAAACACTATAGGGAAGCCTACTACATGCATGCCAGTGAACCCACTAAATTAATGTATCGTCTGAAGAAAATTAGTTAATTTGTTTCTGTAACAGCAAATCAAAATGTATATACATTCAACAGTAACATTCCTAGACTTCTTTTGTCCTTTAATTGTTGTAAAAGTAAATATAACTGAGCAAATGAATATAGTTTTGGGATTAGATTAACCATTATCCTACAAAGGTCTCACCAAGGGAGTAATACGAACAGAAGATCAGTAAGTAGTAGTGGGCATTAAGCCGTTAATCTTACCTAAATTAGCTATAGTATGTCACACTTACAGAAAACTGTGTTCTATAGGGAAAACATAGAGCAGTAGACATTAAAGCAGCAGTCAGTTAGCATATGGTGAGTTCTAACGGGAGAGGTATAAAGCAGCAGCAGCAGTCAGTTAGAATAATGCGGCGATAATGAACAATCAACTGCACTTTTGCAACTCCACTTCTGGGCACATATTAGAGATTATGTTCACTTTAATTAGATAGATAAGCCTATGAAAAGAAGAAATGAAAATGTCTCAGCTCTAGAAGGTATCATGCTAGCAGCTTGAAGCAACCTCTAGATGTTATTAGTTGCTAATATCAAAGTATGGAAACTTCATGCTTTAATAACTGAATAAAAAAGTTTGCTCTCTTTTGGTTTGGCGACCACTCTCTAAAAAATTGTAACCAGCTGATTCGTCGCACAGGTACGATTTAAATGGAAGTGTTGTACTATAACCTTTAGTATAGATACCTGACCAAAAAGGAAAAACCGGAAATTCATAGACATATATCACGTCATCATCAAATTTACTTGGAAGCGACCACTATTGTTTAAAGCTCTCTGTTAAGACTTCTTCTGTCTATGTACATCATTGATGTATGTATGCAAAAACATACACAACAATGATTATGATGTACAATGTGACAATACAACAATCAGCACCTTTTTCTTCTAACCTCTTCATAGTCTAAGGAAACAAGGTCAAATAAAGATACTTGTGTTGCACAAAAAAATAATAATTTGGTAGAACCAGAAATCACATTTGCTTCAGTCAAATTAAAGAGCCGTTGCACATAGACTATGAACTACATGGCATCTGAACTCACCGTTTCAGTGCTCAAACTTTTGCTCTTTAAGCTTGATGGTTTTTATCACTTCTCTCGACAAATTGTCAAGTTATCCTATGGGGAAAGCATTTGCATCATTTAGTCAAATAAGTGGAGTAACAACATGTACTCTCTCTGGTAGGTTTTAAATAAGTGGAGTAACAACATGTACTCTCTCTGAACTATCATTTGGCTGTAGAACTTTAAAATCAAATACAATTAATTGGAACTAAAGAAATACAGTAGCAAACAACTTATAGCTAAATATGACCTCTCCATTCAGCTTAAGAAAGAAGTGCCAAATCAGACTTGGATGCAT
The DNA here is from genome assembly GCA_011799875.1 of Thinopyrum elongatum. Lineage (NCBI taxonomy): Eukaryota > Viridiplantae > Streptophyta > Magnoliopsida > Poales > Poaceae > Thinopyrum > Thinopyrum elongatum. The sequence goes on from CM022303.1 coordinate 133,485,801, forward strand.
CCACTAACATTTCTAAGTAGGTACAATCAGCGCTCTATTAGAAAGAAAAGGAAGAAAAAAGCATGTAGGTGGTGGTGGTGTTTCAAAAAATAGTTTGACCCGCCACAATAGAAGGCAATCCAGTTTATCCTCACCGAATTGACTCGCCTTTATTTCCTAGGCTGTACTGCAGGACCTCTTTGAGCTGAATAGAAAGTTTTACTAACCTAGAAACAAAATCATAACATTACAATAAGAGTGGATTAGAGAAATTAGCATGTTGTCCTTAATAATAACAGAAAAATAAAGGTTATGGAAACTAAATGTCAAATCTGGACTGGATAGCAATATATAGAACAGTCTCACTGTTATAGCACACCAATTTCGACACTGAATTGTCTAAAAACACAATTTATGCACTGAGAAGTTCATATATAGTGAGTCATATAATGAAGATCTGTATATTTGTAGGTTGTAGCAACCAGTGGCAGTTCAACCAGCTTGTACGACCCATCAAAAGTATTAAGTATAAAAGCGATTCGACACGGCCACAAAACTGCAACCTGATAAATTTTTCCAACGTTGGTTGCAAACGTTTGGACAAGTTTCAGTTTAGTAAAGCTTACCATGTAGTTAAGACTGCAAATGTGGTGCATACTGCTGTCATTCTCACCACACATTGATCGTTGGTTTGGTCCTGGGAGAACAAAGGAAGAACTCTGAAATTAGGCGGCCGCTTTCACCGATGACCGATCCACACACCGGACTCATAACCGTGTAAGATAAACAGCACAACAAAGTAGTGAAGGCATTAGCATTCAAATTCCGACCCAGCATCCGTGACCTCCCATCCATCTTAATCTCAGTACTTGATATAGACTTGCATTTATTTCAGATGTATGTTTGTGCCAAACAATTTAATATGGACGAAAAAAATAAAGAGAAAAGAATGCTAGTTCTTCAGAAAGTAGAAAGAACTGATGGTTACTTCTAACCAGGGGAACTTAATTCTTAATATACAAGCAAGAATCAATACTGAAAGGACCATAATCAGAAAAAAATAGGCCCGTAGCAACATCATTATTCACGTCGACCATAATCAGAAATAAATGTCTGTTTTTTGTATGTGCAAGGATGGACTATGATGATGAGGTGAGGATGACGGTGAGCTTCTGCTGCACCTACTTCAGGCTCTACATGAGGCCCTGCCATGGCCAGGGCTGTTGGGACCTTCTTCTTGGCCTTCGTGGCGCCTCCATTGACGACAAAAGGAGAAGTCAACATGGCATATCTCGGCGAGCCGCTTCTTCTCGTTGTTGGTTTCCCTATGGCCGTGATCTAGATCTGTGGGTACGAGATTTGGATCGAGGGAAGGGAGAAGGGAGGGGAATTGGGGACTTACATAGGGGAGTCTGCGTTGATGGGGATCTTCTCAAGGTCGATCGAGCCGCACGTTTTCATCCAAGGCCGCCATTTTCTTGGGGGCACGCGGCGCTGGTGGAGACCATTGGGTGGCGGCGCAGGGGAGGAAGCACGAGGAGCCTACGACTGAGGATAGAGATAGTCTGTAGAGGAGCAGGGCGGCCGGGAGCTCGATCAGGCCCACGCCCTCCTCGACGTCGAGGGCGAAGTAGCTCCGGGCGGCTGCGTCGAGCCCACATCGGCGACCTCGGTCCGTCGCAAGTGGCAGGTTGCGGAGGGGAACCGAGCGGCATCGGTGGTGGCGATTCTGGAGGCCGATTTCCCCTGCAGCTCACGAGATCGGGAGGGTGAGGGTGGGCGGCGACCAGATCGGGAGGGTGAGGGTGGGAGGCGAGAGAGAAAGAGAGGTGGGCACCCTGGACCTGGAGGCCTCGCTCGTTCCTGCGTGCGGGTCGTGGAGGTTTTTTTTTCGCTGGTTTTTCTTCGTAGGTTTATTTTCGTCCGATTCTGTTGCTTGCGAGGGGACTACCTGTTACCTGTAGGCATGGCTACGAGGTTTGGTTCGATTTTCTGGAGGACGAAAAAAAAAACGTCTCTGGTGGGACGAAAATTGACCGGCGGAGACTACCAACTGCTCCATTAGGAGTAGAGATTTCGAATAGGGTCTGTCTAGGACACATCATGTCCACTATGTTTGTGATCTTTTTTTTTGTCCCAGCTTTTTTTTTTGTTCCTTGTTACTGCGTTATTTATGAGAGCTTAGATGTGACATCCTTAAAAAACATTTAGATGTGAATTAGACAAACTGTTTCGGATATTATCTTGTCAGATAGAGCAATGATAATAACCAACTTGGGCCGTCTCCAACGGAATGGTGATCATCAAACGGACGCCTTCAAACATCCGCACGCATCTGGGCGGGCGGGCGAAGGCCATCCAACCATATATCTCCATAAGACGAACACAATTTTCTCTTTCTACACTAGAATCCTAATATCAAAAACGATGAAATATAAATAGCACAATGCATCAAGAATTCAAAGTTAACATTTCAATGAAACAATATTTCAAATATGAATCAAATCCAAACATAATAAAGTTTTGAAATAAAAAAGCTTAAATTTAAATTCAATTTATTCAGACACATGCATCAAGAATCCAAAAGTAAACATTTCAATGAAATAATATTTCAAAAATGGATAACAATCCAAACATAATGAAGTTTTGAAATAGAAAATTCAAAATTAAATTTGTTTTATTCGGACACCTGCTCTAATTATGAACCGCCCACGAATGCTCCACCTGATCATTCTAAAGCTGTGTGCAAGATTCTTTTCAGGAAAAAAAACATTTGATGATGCGAAAACCTTAAACGATTGGTTGTGAAAATGTGAGTATCCACTTTATGTGGAGTCAGTTTAAGACATGCTATAGTTGGTGTGGAAAATAATAGATGCCCGGTTTTTAAAACTTGAAATAGGCTTTCGACTAGCTTTCTATGTAAAGTCCAAACGACAGAACCAATGCAAAATGAAAGAGGGAAGTTTTTCTTTTTGCAAAACAGCACATATAATAAAAAATGGTATTACAATTATTCATTACATCATATGCCACAAGCAGGGCGGAACAATATTAACAAGAATCCAATCAGACCTAGTACTAAAACTAAACTTAGCAATTTCATGTGCCACCCCATTAGCAAGCTGATTAATTTTGAAAATTAAAAATCTTGGATCATCCTGAAGATATTAAGGGTGTGTTTGGTTCGGGAACGAAGTGGAATGGAATGTCATGGTTCCGTTCCACTAGACTGGGTCAGTTCCGTCCTTGTGTTTGGTACAGACAATTGTAAGGAACGGAATGGTTACATTTTCGTGTTTGGTTTCAGAGATGGAATGGAATAGATTTGTTCATCTCTCCACTAGTTTGCTTATGATTATGTCCAATATATTGAAGATTGAACAGGATTCCAGTCAATCAAAAACACTTAATGCAATGGCACACACCGTATGGCCGAGATGACGCTAAAACAAATAAGAGCGGTGCACACACTGAATTGGATTTCAGTCAACCAAATACCGCTGATTTCAGTCAAAAGGCTAATCTCAACAAGACAAACAAAGGCTGAATTGGATGGGAGCTCGCTGGCCGCCAGTACAGGCCCATGCGTAGAAGCCCTGAGCCCCAATCGCCGGCGCACTGGATGGGAAGCTCGCTGGGCGCCGACACAAGACGGAGAAACCTGGCCGCGAAGACCATGTCGATGCGGAGCATGTCCGCGCGGTGCACGAGGCCGCACAGCTGCGCGTACTACAGATCGACGTCGCCGCTCGCCGCCATCCAGCGCGGCCATCTCATGGCGCACGAGGCCGCACAGCAGCTGCGCGTACATCTCTGGTACGGATCTACGGCGCCGCTCGCCTCCATCCGTCGCCGTCGCTAGGTGCCCTCAATCCAGCGCCGCCTGTTGCTACCTGCCGCCGGGTTGTGTCCAGAGAGGAAGAGGGGTAGAGTTGCGGGACTGCGCGGGGAACGACCGGTTCCATGCGGTCCGCTCGATTTGGAGGTAGGAGCGCGTTCCGCATCTGGAAGGTATATTCGGTCCGTGGGTACCAGTCGGTTATCATTCCATCTATGTACCAAATGCTAGAACGGGGCCTAGGAATAGGTTCGACCCGTGACATTCCGGTTGATGACCGCAACCAAACACATTCTAAGAGCCTCTTTCTTCATATCAACAAGGGAAGACCTGTCAGGCTTCTCATTTGCAAGGAGAAAGTGAACAAAAGCACAGTCAGTCTCCCAAAAAATATACCGTGAAGGCTGATACCGATATAAAGGTCTGAGAGGCAGACATGGAGCTCAGCTTCATTCACGCTAGTACACCGACCAATAAAATCCCATGAAGAAATGATAACTTCATCGGACGAATTTCTAGCAACCACCCCACACTTGCGGAACTAATATTCTCCACAAAACTAGCATCGACATTAATCTTGGTATAACTGTCAGGGGGAGGTTTCCACACCAGTTTATCTTTCAACGATGCATAATCTGCTATAATACCTCCCACTCTTCCCTTACATTTGTTACTATGATCCACCTCAATAGTATCCTGACATGATGTGAAAGAGAGCCAATAATTGTCCACATAATATGCAGAGACAGTAATGGATTCCTTACCTTTAGGCCTTGTTAACTTATCCCATGCCAACCATTGTGTTTTCCTTCTGTCTTCCTCATCTCCCCACCAAAAGTTTCTAATGATTTGGGATAAGTCTTCACAAGGGAAGCCGAAAATTTGAAAATTCCCATAGCATGCATGGGTAGAACCTAAGCGACTATTTTATTAAGTCTTCTAGCTTTTCATTCTTCCCTCCGATACTATCAGTCCAATGTATCTATCCTCGAACCCCCCACCATAATTTTTAAAATAACCATAGTAGCAACTTGATTCTCCAAACTGCATTTGCTTCCCAAACATCATGGAACACTTGTCAAGACTTAATAACTGCCAAGTCCCCTTCTCGTATGATGTTATAATTTTTTTAGTAGCTAATGCTTGATCAAGGGAGCCCTTGAAAAATAATAGACTGTCATCTGCGAACAACAAATGAGAAATACTAGGAGCCTGTTCAAACGGAATTCCTGAAGGGCCCCCTTGGCACAAGTATCATTAAGCAGCAAAGAAAGCGCCTCAACTACAAATAGGAACAACTGCGGAGATAAAGGATCTCACTAGCCTAGGCACGAGTAGGTGAAAACGGCTCCAACAGCTGACCATTAAAAGCGCACGGCAAATTTCATCGATGTGACACACATCATAATCCAGTTAATCCAATGTGGCACAAAACCCAAAGCCTCCATCATACATTGCAAGAAATGTCAATCTAATTGATCATAGGCTTTAGCCCCATCTAATTTATAATCACAAAATTCCCCTCTAAAATCTTTAAGTGTGCTCAGCGACTGCATACATTCAAAAGCTCTAAGAGCATTATTAGTAATTAACCTTCCCGAAGTAAACGCACTTTGAGTTGGGGATATCATACCATCAAGGAGCGTCGCAGTCTATTAACAAGACACTTTAAAATAATCTTGTAGATAACATTGCACAAATTGATCGCCGAGGATTTTTTTTTCAAACAAGCATGTCAAAGGAAAAGCAGCAACAAAGCTAGTAGCACGAACACTACCAACTCAATCACAGAAGACACCACAACGAACAAGAACCAACCTAGACTATCAACCAGGGACGAAACCATGCCGCCTTCGGAAGCCATCAGTCACACTCACCAAGTCATTTCCAGAGAGGGCATGGGCTGTGGAGCGTCGATCCTGCCAGGAGACAGCGAGAACCGAGAAAGGGGACACATGTATAAGATAAAAGACCACCAAGACCACCCTATGCACAGAGCTGTTGTTCTGTTGCAACCAAAAGGGACCGATGCTCCACGACGAAGCCCCCCAAGAGGGTGACAACGTGACGCTCCGCCACCGTCAATTCCAAAGAGACGGACTACGATTTTCACCCGGAGCCCAAGGCATTGCGAGGGAACCCACAACGACACCCCAAGAGGGAAGCGACGCATGTAGGCATCACCATCGCCGGCGGAGAGCTTTCGCCCGGCACCTCACACGCGTCACCCGTGGTACCTAGGTTGCCGACCCAACCCCGAGCGGAGGGCCACCACCGCCATCTGGAGGCCTACAGATCTAGACGAGGGAGCCGCCACCATCGAAGGCATGTCGATAGCAGGAGCACCCGCCGCCCCTCCTCTTCCTACGAGGGCTCATTCGTTTTTTTGGAGGATTTCTACTTGATTTTCACTCATGTTTTTTCCCCAATGGGTAGCATTCGCCTCACAGTAATAGTGGTATTCGTTTTTTTTAAATTGCACATATGGAGCTGAATCCTTAAAATTGTTAACATTAGGTGAGATCCCCTGGAAAATGCATAAATATTACAGTTTGCGGTGTGTCTAAGAGCATCTCCAGCTGTTCGGCGCCCCAGGGGCTGAAATAGCGCCTCCTGGGGGCTCGCCGGCGCTTTTTTCGCCTTGGGGGCGGTCGGGTTCCCAACCACCGCCCCAAGTTGGCCCCAGATGTCGGTTTTTGAAAACCAAAATCAGCCAAACTTCGTACAAAATGACACAAATTTGAAGAAAATTCAGGCGTTTTCATTGATATTTGTACAAACTTAAAACATAATTTAAAAACTAAAACTACTACTACTACTACGCCACCGCCGCCGTCGAGCCTTCTACATGCCGAGGAGCATGTAGAAGTTCGTGTAGTCGCCTCTGTCCTCGTCGTCGTTGTCCTGCACGCCGTTGCCGTCCTTGCTGCAGCCCTGCCCTGGGTCGCCGTGGCGGACGGGGTTGGACGGCCCGGATGCCTCCTCGTAGCTGTCGTCGAGGATGACGACGCCACCCTCCTCGCGGTCGTGGCGCCGAGCGGCGATCTCCTCGAGGGCGCGGTGCTGGCGCCCCATCTCCTCGCGGACGTAGTAGTCCCGCGCCCACTTCATGCCGATTTCGTCGGCGGCGGCCATGGCGAGGTGCTCCTGCTCGACGACGACTGGCGGCGTCGCCGGCTCCTTCTTCGGCCTCACCAGGTGAAGGTGGCCGCGGGGAGAAGGGGAAGGCTGGCGGCGACCCTCGTTTATGATGAGGCCGCCGCCACGGCTGCGCCGATGCTTCGGCGCCTCCAGCGGCTCGGACTTGACGGTGACGAGCGGCGCCGTGCCGGAGGAGCGGGAGGAGGAGGAGGAGGAAGCGCCCGCCATGCGCCTCGGCAGCCAAGAGCTGCCGCTCCGGCGAGAGAACGTGGGCGCTGGGTACTCGAACGACGGCTCGTTGCCGCCCTCGAGGTGCTCGAGGACGGCGTGGAGCGTGCGCCCGGGGACGCCCCACCATGGGCGACGGCCGTCGGCGTTGTGGCGCCCCCTTGGCGCCGACGCGTTGTTGGTGGAGATGAGTTGCTCCTCGTGGCGGCGCTGGAAGTACGCCGTCCACAAAATGTGGTTGTCGGCGGCGTACTTCGGAAGGTCCCGCACCTCCTCCGACAGGGACGCTCGAACGCGCGATCTCGCCGCAACGTTCGGCGTCGGTCGGCGGCGGGGGGACGGGGACGCCGCCGGCGCTGAGCCTCCACGAGCCCGGCACGCGCATGTCCGGTGACGCCGGGTAGTTCGCCTCGTGGAGGAGGCGCGCCTCCCACTCGTGAAGGTTGCGGCGGCCGAAGCCGTTGGCCGCCGCTCCGTCGCCGGGAATCGCTCGGCCATCGGTGGCTTGAGAGACGGGGAGAGAGAACGCTGAAGGAGAGAGGGTCGTCGGTGGCGAGAGAGAGAAGCTATGGCGAGGGAGTGTGCTTCCAGCGGCGAGGGAGAGTGGCTTTTATAGCGGCGAGCGGGCGACAGCCGTGTGGACGCGTGGCGGGAGAGGGCGGGATGCTCGGTGGTGGCGCCTTCACTGCGCCGCCCATGAGGAATCAATGCGAAGGCTGCCCCCAGCGCGCCGGGTTCGGCCTGAGTCCGTCGGCGGCAATTTCGGCCATAACCGGTGAAAACTGGGCTCCTGGGGCGCGACTGGGAGCCGGCGATTAAAAATGGGCTTGGAGGGGCCTGTTGGGGGGGGGGGGGGGGGGGGGGGGGGGGGGGTGCGGTGGAGATGCTCTAAATCTTTTGCTTTCCATATTTCTGTTCTAATTTGAAAGTTCTGTGAACCCGAATGAGTCATGCCCTCGTGGTTGTGGTTCCTCGTGTGGCGAGGAGGGGAGTCGGGCCCGTGGAGATGCTCTAAATCTTTTGCTTTCCATATTTCTGTTCTAATTTGAAAGTTCTGTGAACCCGAATGAGTCATGCCCTCGTGGTTCCTCGTGTGGCGAGGAGGAGAGTCGGGCCCGTACACGCCATGCCATCCTAGCAGAAAAAAGCTGGACGGATTAGCACTAGCGACAAAGCGCGCCACCAAACAACCAACGACGCACACTGTCAGCAGCCCACTTCCCCGTCTCCAAAGCCAATCCCATCCCATCCCGTCCCGATCCGGCGGACCGCAACAGATTTAACAGCCAGCCAGCCGCCAATGCCCCCGGCTCCCACCCGTGATGGCGCGCGCACTCATCCCCAGCTGCCGCAGCACCGGGGCCGCCGCATCTCCCTCTCCTCACGCGAGTATATATACCCGCGCGTCCTCTTCCTCTTCCCGCCCACCGCTCCTCGCCTCTCCGCCCCTCCGCCTCTTCCCCGATCCCCGATCCAGTCTTCACCGGTGCGTGCATTCGTCCATCCTCCCGTTCTTGTTCTTGTTCTTGTTCTTGGTCTCCCCGTCGTCGATGTTGCCTTCGCCGGCCCGGCCGTTAAGACTCTTGTTAACTTTGTTTGTCTGTGTAGGTGTTCGATTAAGACTCTTGCGGCGGCCAAGGGGGCGTCGTTGTCCGGCCGGCGGAGCGCGAGGGAGGAGATGACGATCGAGTCGTCCGTGAGGCTCGCCGGCGGGGAGCTGTCGGTCCGCGGGCGCACGGTGCTGTCCGGCGTGCCGGACGCGGTGTCGGCGTCGCCCGCGGCGGCCAGGGGCCCCGTCGACGGCGTCTTCCTCGGCGCCGACTTCCCCGGCCCGGCCTCCCGCCACGTCGTCTCCCTCGGCAACATGAGGTGCGTCCGCTCGCCCGCCCGCCTGATGGCTGATGCGATCTCGGAGGAGGAATACGCGGTTTTGTGTGCCTGTTCGGTAAAGTCTCGATCGGCATTGATCTGATTCGGTTCTGGGTTGGTGTGCGCTGCAGGGGCGTGCGGTTCATGGCGTGCTTCCGGTTCAAGATGTGGTGGATGGCGCAGAGGATGGGCGACAAGGGCGGGGACGTCCCGCACGAGACGCAGTTCCTGCTGGTGGAGTCCAGGGCCCCCGGCGCCGGCACCGGCGAGGAGGAGGACGAGGCGTCGTACGTCGTGTTCCTCCCGCTCGTGGAGGGCGCGTTCCGGGCCAGCCTCCAGGGCGGCGGCGCGGGCGGCGACGAGCTCCAGCTCTGCGTCGAGAGCGGCGACGCCGGCACGCTCGCCAGTTCCTTCGACCGCGCGCTCTTCGTGGGCGCCGCGGAGTCTGACCCGTTCGCCGCCATCGCCGGCGCCGTCGCCGCGGTCAGGTCCTGCCTCGGGACCTTCCGCCCGCGCGCCGAGAAGAAGCTCCCCGCGATCGTTGACTACTTCGGGTGGTGCACGTGGGACGCCTTCTACCAGGACGTCACCCAGGAGGGCGTCGAGGCCGGGCTCCAGAGCCTCGCCGCCGGTGGAGCACCGCCCAAGTTCGTCATCATCGACGACGGCTGGCAGTCGGTCGGCACAGACAAACCCAGCCCCGACGTGGACTCCGCCGGCGAGGCCGGCAAGGCGCCGCCCCTTCCCCGGCTCACCGGCATCAAGGAGAACAGCAAGTTCCAGAGCGGCGACGACCCGGCCACCGCCACGGGCATCGAGACGCTGGTGCGCGCGGCGAAGGAGAAGTACGGGCTCAAGTACGTGTACGTGTGGCACGCCATCACCGGCTACTGGGGCGGCGTGCGGCCGGGCGCCGCCGGGATGGAGGCCTACCGCTCCACCATGCAGTTCCCCAAGATCTCGCCGGGCGTGGCGGAGAACGAGCCCAACATGAAGACAGACGTGCTCACCATGCAGGGGCTCGGCCTCGTGCACCCGCAGGCCGTGCACCGCTTCTACGACGAGCTCCACGCGTACCTCGCCGCCGCCGGCGTGGACGGCGTCAAGGTGGACGTGCAGTGCGTCCTCGAGACGCTCGGCGCCGGCCACGGCGGCCGCGTGCAGCTCACAAAGGAGTACCACCGCGCGCTCGACGCCTCCGTCGCCAAGAACTTCCCCGACAACGGCATCATCGCCTGCATGAGCCACAACACCGACGCCCTCTACTGGTAAGACAAAACTCGACTCCTCAATTGACAACATCCAAATTTTCCCAGAGAAAACTCATCATCATCTCTGCAAAACTCTACAGCTCGAAGCAGACGGCGGTGGTCAGAGCGTCGGACGATTTCTTCCCGAGGGAGGCGGTGTCGCACACGATCCACATCGCTGCGGTGGCGTACAACAGCGTGTTCCTCGGCGAGTTCATGCTCCCGGACTGGGACATGTTCCACTCCCTCCACCCCGCCGGCGACTACCACGGCTCGGCGCGCGCCATCAGCGGCGGGCCCGTCTATGTCAGCGACGCGCCGGGGAAGCACGACTTCGAGCTGCTGAGGAAGATGGTGCTGCCGGACGGCACGGTGCTGCGCGCGCGGCTGCCCGGACGGCCGACCAAGGACTGCCTGTTCGCGGACCCGGCGCGCGACGGCGCCACCCTGCTCAAGATCTGGAACATGAACAGGTTCACCGGCGTGCTCGGCGTGTACAACTGCCAGGGCGCGGCGTGGAGCTCCGCGGAGAAGAAGAACGTGTTCCACCAGGAGGCCGGCGCCGGCGCGCTGACCTGCGGCGTCAGGAGCCGCGACGTCCACCTCATCGCCGAGGCGGCGACGGACGGCGGCGCCGGGTGGAGCGGCGACTGCGCCGTGTACCGCCACGGCGCCGGCGACCTCGTGGTCCTCCCCGACGGCGCGGCGCTGCCCGTGTCCCTCAAGGTCCTGGAGCACGACGTGCTCACCGTGTCGCCGATCAAGGTCAGCAACCTGGCCCAATCTGATCGATACTTGTGGAAGGTACAATTGCCTTCTGTATATGTGGACTGATGAAATGATCACTGTGAACTGCAGGATTTGGCTGCCGGGTTCAGGTTCGCGCCGGTCGGCCTCGTGGACATGTTCAACGGCGGCGCGGCGGTGGAAGGCCTGACCTATAGCCTCCTCGCCGACGGCGGCGTCGTGAGCTCCGGCGAGGCGATCGGGCTGGTGAGCATGGAAGTGCGAGGACGCGGGAGGTTCGGCGCCTACTCGTCGGTCCGGCCAAAGAGATGCACACTGGGCTCAGCTCCATTGGAGTTCTCCTACGATGCCTCCTCCGGCATGGTGATCCTCGAGCTGGAGTCCATGCCATTGCCAAAGGAAAGGGTTCACAAGATTGCCATTGAGCTGTAGAATGTTTTAGCTCCCCTGCTCTGCAATCCATCGATAGTGTATAATTTTCTCGATTATTATTGAATTGAAGGGATGGAGAAATATACGGTCACATTGATCATCTGAGTTAATCAATCTGCCGCTGCTGCTAGTTGCCCGAACTCTGAACTGTACAAGTGGCCTAACGGTGTGGGTGCCTGCCTACCTGGTTCTCTGACGAACCTTTCAATCCGGACACCTACCTACCGGCAATGGGATCCGCACAGATTTCTCCTCTGTTTGTGTGGCGCTTTGGCAGAGGAGGACGCGGCCATCCCGGTCCAGATCTAAGCACGTTCCTACGCTGCAGAATGGCTGTACGCGTCAGTTTGGTCCATCTTATGAAGATCTCATGAGCGGGCGTATCAACATACACTAGCAGAATGCCCGTGCGTTGCCACAGACTTTTGAATTTTTTTACTGGTTACATATATAAACATAATGCATGTCAAATTTCACATGTATAGAAAAATTTGGCGTCGGATAACATAACAATGTTGCTCTGGTTGTATTTGTTCTGACAGCTTTACCTCTTCTAACATTGGTTCTTAATTTTAAGGACACATATCTTATTTCTCACACCCCATCAACAAGACAAAATTGCCTCTTCCTTCACCCTCTTTTATCTCGGTCTACTCCTTTCTCTAGCTTTGGTGTCATCACTTTATGTCTACTCCTTGCTCTAGCTTTGGTGTCATCACTCTATGTCACTCCATACAGTTTCATTATGACATGACAAGCTAACTCTTACTATGCCTTCTCGCAAAAAAAATCTCTTACTATGCTTGTCATTTGTTATTTTTATCGATCAGCAATGCTCATATAGATGTGTGTTTATCCACTATTTGGATTTTGGACTATCAGGCCATTAAAAAAAATGCTTCCCATGATTTTCTTAAGATGAACATATTTGCCATTTTCTGGTCAAAGCAAGCGTAGCAAAAACATAGTGGTTTTGGAAGATGAAAACACAATATGCATGAACTCTTACTAAAATCTGATGATGATATATAGAAAGTGAAGATAGTTCCATATGTACATGCTTGCCCACCAAATGGAATTTGAACCACATAGACATGTGAAAAATAATCTAAGTGTATATTGATGCCATCAAAATCTTAGTGTGAACCTTACGGAACAAGTATTGAACCAATTGATCTTTCTTTCAAAAAATTTAAAATGCGTTGACAAACTCCGATGTCTTTCTCCCACATCGCTACATACTTAGCGATCATCATGTCCATTTATCCACATGCAAGTCCCACCCGAAACACAAATAGGTAAAGTTTGATGATGGTCTTCATCTTCCTTCACTACTTTTCTGTCCGGTCTTCATATATGCCTTCGGCTCGCTGTACCTTCTTTCTTATGTGTGCATTTCTTCCAACTCCAAAGAGAATTGTTGCCGCGTTCTCATTGTTTGCGATGAGAAATGGTACACGTGAAAGGCAAACTTTAATATAGGTAATGAAGGAGGACATGTCACAATCACAATATCCCTGCAACCCACACTCACTAATGTGAACAAATGTGCAATCAAATTTGCCTCCGACTTCACACCAACCAATGCCTGAGCAGGGGTGAAGGGTTTAGAAAAAAAGTTTAGAATGTAAACAAAACATATATCAACCATGCTATGAGATTTCAAGAAAAAAATTTAAACATAGCTTATTAAAAAAAGTACCGTTCACCTATTAGCTCTATAAATTTGTCATTTCGGTTTCCCAGGCTCATAAATTTTGCAGAACAGACATACTCCATGGGAAGATGATAAGTTGATCACCATGATTGTTTATATTTTGGATGACCGGCCGAGCGCTCGGCCGGTCGCCCCTCGCTCGCTAGCCTTTTTACGCGGAAGCGACTGGGCCAGGTGTGTTCATGGGCCTCAAGCGAGATATCCCTTTTCTTATATCTCCCACACAACCTTTTTTTCTTTGCTTTTTTCTTCTTCCTCTTGCCTTTTGCTTCTTTGTCTCCTTACGCAACCCAGCCATCCCTTGCTCCTTTCATCATTCACGGGGAAAGCTACAACCGACGAGTCCCGGTGTTGCAACCTTATTTAACTATATGTATTCACACTCAGAGGCTCCTACAAACATATATACAGATTCACCGACCAAGAAGTGATGCTAAAAAGACACGCCGGTTCGCACAGAAATTTCAGTTGCTCAACAAAACCCGACGAAAAGACAGGCCAAGCTTCCAATTTCAAAACTATTCTGAAACAAGTCATCATTTGAAAACAGGTAAACTTCTTATGGTGCATCACGCCATGTTGACTTCAATCTGACAGTAAATACGAACATAAATAAAAAAACTGTGAGGGCACAGGAGAGATTGGGGGGGGGGGGGGGGGGGGGGGGGGGGTCATCGCCGACCGACCATGGCCAGAGCCGGGTAAGGTCCCGCTCTGCATCCAGTAACGTCCATGACGCCGTCTGGTATTACACGAAAGCTAAAGAAATGCGTAAGAAACAATACTAAGTTCAGCAAAACGGAGCTAAAACACTAAATTAGTATGTCCTGCTTTACACAAAAGCGTAAAAAGGTGAGCCAACATATATATTAAACTTGCATGCAAATATGTGTAATAAGAAAGATTGTATTTGTAATTGTCTAGAGTGGTTCGACATTTTTTTTTAATCACCTCTTTCCTTTTGTTTCTAGTTAGTCCTCAAATCCATTTATACAACTTGTACCCAAAGCATTTATACATCTTGTACGGAATATTAGAAGGCTAGATCTTCTACCAGTTCTATATGGAATTTTGCAAGACATGGAGCTCAGAACAGATTGCAGCAAGAATAGGATATGCAATTAGGCATTTAGATAGTAGAGTTGTTATTGAATCAGCTGTGAGACTCACTACTCAGAACCTAACTAAGAACTGCACCAATAATTGCAGTAACTTGGTCATCACAGCCACATTCTTAAATCAGATACATACTTTTAAGGTTGATTTAACTATGATGATGCAGTGGACACTCCGCACTTAACAACACAAGTTAAGCATAGGAAATTAAATGACCCGGTTACTTGACATGCAGCGAGAGAAAAGTAAATTCACCAGTGAGCGAAGGAGAAACTTTGGACCATAAATAAGAAAGAACAAACATATACCATAATTCCATGGGTTCAACTCATCGTCACCTTCCTTCGGAGTTCAGACTCCTCAAGTGTGTCATTGCTGAGGCATGGGCAGGTTAGATAAGACATCAAAAGGAGGATATATTGTAAAAGAATGAGAAAAGAGTGCATACTTTTCCTCTGTACAGAATCAATTGCATAACTGATGAAAATACCGACGACAACTCCCTCTCCATGGTATTAAATAATAAATATAGATGTACCAAAGATGCAATTCAGAGAAGGAAAACTGTAAGAAGAACACAGCTGCTACGACCACAAACTCTCCCGTTTCACCTACATGATGTGCGTCCACTCCCACAATTTTTCCCCTTACTCTGGTGAGGCCGTCGTTACCTCCAAATGTTAGGTTGCCATCACGGATAAATTGGCATACTGCACACAAACATATGTGATAAAAGTTCCTGCGATCTAACAATACCGAGATAGAGCAACATGAAAAATAAAATATCATGCTTCTCAGCTTCAGACATCTGCAGTTTAAAAAAATGGTGATAGCCTTACCACATTTTTCAGACTCACGTCCATATTGAAAATAACTCATGCATTGAGGAACACCACAAAAAGTAATTTGGAATCTAAGAAAAACTAACAGCAAGCGACGGCGACATGGATGGCTACTGAATGGCATGAGCCATTGCCCGCATGCACGAAACAGTCCCAACCATGCACAGCTTGCCAAGAAACTTTGTGTCAAAACCAGGGTGTTGGTACCTTGAGCAACGACACGCTCGCATTGGCAAGTGCCCAATCCAACTCCTTGTGGCCACCTCGGCCGCCGCATGGCCATCCTCGTCCGCCGCATGGACGCACGCCCCTAGAACCTAGGGGCGTTCCGAATGACACCCTTCCCACTTCCCGAGCAAGATGGTCAGCCACCGTAGCTTCTCCGTGGCGAATCCTTTCAAAGGCGCTGCCGACAACGTCGTCCCTATGGCGTTACTCCTTTCTCCTCGTGCCTTTTGCTCCATTTACCTCCTTCCTATGAAATGTTTAGTAACAAGATAATTTCAGTAATAGTCATTAAAAAAAGTAGATTTTAGTACAAGAAAAATGAATATCTTGACAAAGTTTTAGTAGAAATCAAATCTCCGTACAGTAGAGATATTTCAGTACCTTCTGAAAAGAATAGTACAAGGGCAATCATCCAAGCAAACTGAACAATATCATCACAAGTATGAAACTGAACCTTTAGTTGCACCAGATGACTACCCTTGTCACCTCAAGATTCAAGCCTTCCTCTTATCCTCTTCTCCAACCATGCACTGAAAACTGCACAAAATGTACGTTAAACCAACCTTCATCAATAGATCTTTTTTGAACGATGGTCGACTCTGTACATGGTCGAGAGATTGGATCATAATGACAACTAAAATATTGGGTTAGCCTTTCCCATAAGTTTTTTGAAGAAGAAAATCAGAAGCATCAACACCTACTACATGGAAAACAAATCCCTTTAGAAAAGTTCTGCATGTAGATTATGATATTATCCTAGCTTCTTTGTGATTCAGATTTTAACCGTATTCCAGACAATATCAGCGGCATCTCAACGATCTAGTTAAATACCTAGACCAAAACTCAATGAAGAACCACAAATCAGTCGAACCTAAACATGAAAATTTGGAACTCGCTGACTTTATGTCAGTCTAGCAGTAATAGAGTACGAGCTCTGGTAGAAAATGTAACTCGCAAGGTGCATATAGATACGCTGCCACGTCTTTTTTTTCTGTTTCGAAGAAAATGCTCGTGAAGAGAAGATACAAAGGATATGATAAAAACATTTTCATGTAATAAAACTGCAGCCAACGAAGTAGATAACTGCATAGGCTATGCACCGTAATCGTGGCAGCACCCCAGCAACAGTAAATACCATATATCAGTTGACAGCGTAAAAAATAACCCAAGAATAACGTGTTATTCTTTTCAAACAGAAAAAAGCATGCTCTGCATAATATACCTGGGGTAAGTCTCATCTTCCTCCATTACCCTGCAGAGGGAAACACCAAACAAAAACTTCTAGACCGTCAGAATGAAGCTTCTCCATTACCCTGCCGAGCTACACTGTCATGCACGACATAACTTTAATTTGGCATGTATTATCTGAAAGTCAAACTTACGTATATGCATCTCCTGTAATATTTAAAAAAAAGAAATTAGTATCCTTTAATTGTCATAAGGAACAGGTATGCAGAGATAAAAAGTTGTCTGCAGCCAGAGAGAACTACAGAATTATATCCAAAGAATAATTTTGCAATTTGTCAACAATCTCATGAATCATAAAGAAGGATCAATAGCTATACGTACAAAATAAATTGAATTGGCTATAAAAGCGTTCAACATGAAACTAAATGTGCCTGAGATTGGGGACTTATTGGAGACACCAAATCTGATTTGAGCAATAAGGGTTATAGAAGAAAAGATACATAATGTTGACAATAAATTACATGAAACACCAGAAATTTAAACCTGATTATAAGCAGACGCCATGAACAACATGAATCGAATTCAAGAACAAACCTGAAACTATTTGATGCCAATCAATATCTTGTATACAGCATCACGACACCAGAGTCTAATATTCTTAACAATTTGGTCACTGCGGCCCCTAGAGTATGTTGCCTCTTAGCGTGTTCACCAACCTTCTCAGTCCAGGGCACCTTCTTCTCCGCTGGCGGGTTAGTTAAAGCAATTGAAGCGGTGCACAAGGAAAAAAGAGACACACTCAAGCAAACATACCTGAAGTCACGACGACTGTCTCGCTACCCATCTTGTCGTTTGACACCAGCGGCAGCCGGAACCTCCATATTGTCCACCTGCAGCGCCCACATCTATTGAGGGAGGCCGCTAGCGGGAGGAAGGGAGGGAGGGGAAGGGGGTGGTGTGCACCTACGGGTTGGGGAGGGGAGATTAGTAGCAACAACATGACTAGGACATGGGTGGCTGGTCAAGGAGATGACAGATTGAGGTGGGGACTGGTGGCCATGGCGGCAAACATGACCGAGGAGGCGTGACACGAGCAGAGCAACGAGCAGCGCGGGTAAGTCAGTGGTGGCAGCGACGTGACCTCTTACGTCGGCGGCGGTGATCCCGTACCGTGGAGGCGACTCCGTACGTCGGCGGCGCGAGATCGCACGAGATCCGGCTGTGAGATTGGCGGCGGCGGCTGTGAGATCGCATGAGATCGGGCTGTGAGATCCGGCTGCGTCGGGCCGGCGGAGCAGTAGGGGCGGCGCCGGAGCGTGAGGGGAGGGAAGGAGAGAGGTCGCATCGGGAGGGGTGGATCGAGAGGATCGGTGGCGCTGTGTGCCTGTGTCCTCGAGCGGATCGATAGGGTTTTTTTTGCGGGGTGTTTTTTTTGCCTGCGTGCGTGGGGTGGGGAGGGAGACGAAAAAAACCCAGCGAAATAAAACGGTTGAAAGTGGTGGGACGAAAATAAACCGTGGATACTATTCTACCAACTCAGACATTAGGAGTAGAGATAAATCCAGAGATGACCGTGCCAGCGATCCATCCTCATGCTTCTCTCGAAGATTTGGGATGCTCGGAACCCGAAAGTGTTTCGCCATATCGACACTCCGCCACCTCTCTATGACCTATGTGTAACGCCTAGATAATTAAGCTACAGTAATTCCCTGCTAATGATGCCATGTCATCACTTTTATTGTTGCTAGGTCCCACGTTTATTCAAACCAATTCAAAATTCAAATTTAAATTAAAGTCAAACAATAAAAGTTTTCAAATGTCAAAACTAAAATGTGCAAACCATGACAAATAATTCATAAGTATTATTGGTGAAGAAACCACATTTTTATAAAGTATTTAAATGCACTAAAATAAGTAAAACAATGGCAATAACAATTAATTAAATGCCTTTTATAATTTCTAAAATATTATGCTATTTTATTTAGGGTTAAACTTTTTGTGCCAGCGGTGTATTTAGTAAAACTAATTTAGGTACTAATAATATATTTTAAAAAATTAAAATAAATTGAAGAATAAAATAAAACAGAAAAAGAAAATAAGAAAAGGAAAAATAAACAAAAAAAGGGGCAAAGAAAACCTAAACTACTGGGCGCTAGGCCCATGTGGCTGGGAGGCCCAGCCAGCCCACACCCCACTCATCCCCTTCCTCCTACTACAGGAGGGAGAGGAGGGCGTGGCGGCCATCCAGGCCTCCCTGGCCGGCGATGACGCCGTGGCGCCCATCCCACGGTCCCCGCAGAGGATAAGGCCGCCCCCGCGCCCCTGGACGAATCCTAGCCATTTCCCTCCTCCACCACGCGCTGCTCTCTCCTTCCCCCCCGCCATGGCTGCCCCTGCCGTCGCCATTGCGTCGTCGACCGCATGCACCGGCGCCTCCCCGTGCCACGGGAGGTTGCCCTGGAGGTCCACCCTCGTCTACTTCATCGTCTCTGCCACCGGATCGAGCCCGAGGAGCAGCAACAACGCCGTCCGTGCCGTTCCCCTTCGCTGGACGCCGCCTTTGCCTCGCCTCGATCCGCTCGGCATCGACCCCCTCCGGCTTCACCTAGCCCTTCTCGAGCTTCTTTGTGAGCTCGCGCCCCTCCCCCTCCATCCCTCCTGCTTGCTCCCCTCGATTTGTTGCCTGCTGCCGCTGCTCCCGCATCGCTGCTACTGCTCGCTGTCGCTGCTGCCGTCGCACGTCGCACGCGCCCACGCACGACCGAGGTCGTCGCGAGCTCATGGCCGCCCCTTGTCATCCCCGCCATCACTAACCCGCAGCCGTCCGCGCGAGCGACGCCGCTCCCCATCACGCCCGGTGCTGCTCGTCGTCCTGCGCCCAGGCGCGCGCCCGCGCCCCCTGTCACCCTGACTGCCGCCGCTTGCCCCACGGCCTCGCGCTCGCCGGCCGCGCCCTCCAGCCGCCGCTCCCCGCGCCCGCCACCGCCCGCCGCTGCTCCCGGCCGTGCCCTGCGTCTACGCCGCGCGCGCTCGCGCTTAGCGTGCCTCTTCTCTGCCACGCGCGCGCTGCGCCCTCCCCGGTGCAGGGCGGTCTTGGCCAGAGCTCGCCCCGCTGCGCCGTCGCCGCCCCGCCTTGGGCCGCACGCGCCGGCCGCCCCTGCCCCTGCGCCCGCCTCCGCGTGCCGCGGCCGGCCGGCCGAACGCTGTGACCGCCGGCACACCTACGTGGGCGCGCGCGTACAAATTCCCCCGGGCCTTCCTAGTTTAATTAGGGTAATCCCCTGTTAGTACTAACCCCCCCCCACTGACCACTGCCCCCCCTTGTTAATTAGAGCCTATTTAACCTAATGTTTGTATGACAGCAGGGCCCCACTGAAAACTAAACAAAATAAATAAACTGTTAAAACCCGAGTCAATGATAGCTGGGCCCTACCATGCACTATTCACCTGTTGACCAGTCAATGTTAACTGTTGATTGGGCGGTCTACCGGGCCCATTGACCCCACCTGTAAGCCACCGTGGCTAGCTCACAGTGTGTACACATAGCTTTTACTTATTTATTTTCGAATTTAAGATAATTCCAGTAATTCCAGAATATTGTTTAAACTTCGGAAATTCATGTAAAATAAACCGTAAGTCCGATGAAAATAATTTATATATGAAAATCGATCAGAGAAACGTGACGAATTCTGAATATGCCTTCGGTTCGCCTGTCACATGCCCCTAACATAGTGAACATGTAACCGTCCCCCTCCGTTTCATCTGTTCGAAAATGCCTAACACTGGGAAAACATTTTCGGATGTTTTTCCCCTTCGCCGGTATCATGTAGCACTGCGTTAGAACACCCCTAGCACCGCATATCGTCATGTCATGCTTAGTGATGCATCTGTTTGTTTTATATTTACCGTTTCTTCTCCCTCTTCTCTCCGGTAGACCCCGAGACCGACGCTGCCCCTGTGATCGACTACGTCGACGACGACCTTTCTTCCCTTTCAGCAGAGCTTCCAGGCAAGCAAACCCCCCTTGATCATTCCGATATCGCCCATTCCATTCTCTCTCATGCTTGCATTAGATTTTTCTACTGTTATTGTTTGCTCCTATTCTGATGCATAGCCTGCTTTTGTAATCTGCTCATTCTACCTTACCTGCTTATCCTAAACTGCTTAGTATAGGTTGGTTAGTGATCCATCAATGGCCCCTCACCTTGTCCCTGTTGCCCCTGCTTCATCACCGATGACTCGATCAATGTGATCGACGTCCAGGACCCGACACATCACCTCACCCCCCTTTAGTTGTACGACTTTCCAGAGCTACTATCGAATGCCGAGGGTGATACCTCGTAACGCACTCCTGATGATAACTCTGTAGTGTAGCTATTCGGTCGTGCTCATCGAGGGTGATTCCTCCTTCACCATCCCCGACACACCTCTGTCGTGCAACACCTCAAGTGTGAACATCGAGGGTGATTCCTTCTAGTTCACCTTGACGGTGACATCGAAAAGGAATCCATCGAGGGTGATTTCTCGGATTTCCCCCTTGATGTTATGGACACACGGTTACCTTGGTTTTACCCTAGGCCCATGTTAAAGAGGGGTCGGCCCCGAGGGGTACCCGTGAGATATGTGAAGTTGGGTTGACCGTGGGGGTACCCGCGAGGGTTACTGTTACTGCGGGACTGAAGGGACAGGCGGTACCAGCCCGGTAGAGGTGGACCTGATTTCCCGACAGTCTCTGGATAGTCAGGTTGACCTGGAGGGTACCCACGAGATAATTACGAGGCACGGCCGGGCAGGTAGACCGCCCTAGTGAGAGGGTGGGCCTGGCCCTTGCCGTATTTCCTCGAGACGGGGCGACGGGGTCACATGATCGTGAGTCTCTGCTCGTCTCCGCGAGCTCCCAACACACTAAGGGTTTGGGTATTTTGATCTGAGTTGGCCACTGGCCTATACGCACTAACCACCACACGGGAACATATATGAGCACTCGACGTCATACGTTTCTTCCGAAAGCTCTGTCAGACGTCCAGTTCAGCATTGTGGCACGGTCGGATTGCGCCATTCAGGACCGAGGTGGCGCTGGTATTCACCCTGCACACAACGACCCGGAGTGCAATGGGCCCAAGACCCCGGAGCGCTTAGGATCTAGACCGACGGGGACCTCTCTGCGGAGCTTAGGTAGGACTACGACGTGTTGATCTTCCGAGGCCGGGCATGAACCAGGAAAGTGTGTCCGGCCAGAGTAATCAAGCGTGTTGGGTAATGTGGTGCACCCCTACAGGGAAGTTATCTATTCGAATTGCCGTGTCCACGGTAATGGACGCTCGGAGTTGTATCTCGATCTATTACAACTAGAACTGGTTACTTGAGATATGAGATGGATATGTTGGCTCCGGGATTGCTTTCTCGCAGGGAGTCGAGGAAGGATCTCTGGGCGTTAATTCTACAACATGCTTGTTAATTATAAAATGCTATTCTGTACTCTTCTGAATGTTGCAAGATGCTTGAAGATGCTAGTCTTCGATAGGCTAGGCCTTCCCCTCTATTCTGGCATTCTGTAGTTCAGTCCACAAATACATCCCTTTCCTTTGATACCAATGTATACTTAGAATAGATCTGATGCTTGCGAGTACTTTGGATGAGTACTCACGGTTGCTTTGCTACCCTCCCCCCTTCTTTCTACATTCCGGATGTTGCGATCAGATGGCGGATCCCAGGAGCCAGATGCCACCCGCGTCGACTACTACTACTACCCCGACGGAGGCTACTACTACGTGGAGACCGCCGACGACCAGAAGTTGTTAGGAGGTCCCAGGCAGGAGGCCTTGCCTTTTCGATCTGTATCTTGTTTGTGCTTGCCTTCTTAAGGCAGTCTTGTTTAACTTATGTCTGTACTCAGATATTGTTGCTTCCGCTGACTCTTGTGTATTCGAGCTTATGTATTAGAGCCCTCGAGGCCCCTGGCTTGTAATATAAAGCTTGTATTATTTTTAAATTGTGTCTAGAGTTGTGTTGTGATATCTTCCTATGAGTCCCTGATCTTGATTGTAAACATTTGCGTGTATGATTGAATCGGGGGCGTCACACTATGAGCCCAGTTCTTTTCCGCTTTTGATTCTCTGGAGTTTTTTTTTAAACCGGGCATAACCACTTTCCATTACTTTGACATAACAAAAATACATCAGTTCAAAAAAGGAGACTTGAAAGAGGAGGGCGAGTTCATGCATCGTCGGGAAACCTACTGAAGATACTCGTCATCGAGGTATCCGCTGTAGGACGAAAACCGACGACACCACCAAAATAGTTACCGCGCACCGGCCAAAATTCAAGATAGGCATGCTCACGCAGGAGCACCAGGATGAAGACCCACACAGGGAGTGAAAAGGATCAGAGTATCACAGAGAGGATTTAAAACCATAAACAAGCGACTAAGGAAGCGGGAGAACAACCAACCAGACATCATCAGGGCTTCCCTCCATCCCAAACAGCAACGGAAATGCACATCATCTTCGACGCGTTGTCCTTCAAGATCTTGACTCTCGTCCTCGGGTCAGTTGCATCACCTTATTTCATCAAATGTGCCCAATACGACAAAAAATGCACAAGCAGATAGCACAATCTCAAAAGGGGCCTTGAGAATTTTGAATTCAAACGTCGCCCTATTGCGACAGTTCCAAATAGCCCAGCATATAGCGAGCCAATATTGCAGAAAACTTCACCATCAGGAAAAAAGTAAAGCGCCAGGCATAGGCTTGCCAAACATTATCTGGGCACATATCGGTGCCAAACATAGTAGCCATAGTTCTCCACAATCTTGGCAACTTGGCACATGAAGAAGAGGTGCTGTGAAGTTTCATGCTCTCCGCAAAACGAACACTTAGGGTTACCTTTCCAATTCCGACGTTTCATTACGTCCCTAGTGAAGATAGCATCCTGGAACAGTTGCCACAAAAATATTTGGATTTTCAAAGGTATTTTTGCATTCCAAATCCATCCGTAGTCACAACTAGAGATGTTTTTTTCTAGCAAATGATAAATGGACTTAGTAGTAAAGCAAGGTTTCGGCCCTAGTGCCCATTTGACAATGTCCCTCTCATCAGACATTCATAAACTCCTAGCCAGATTCACAACAGTAGCCCATTGTTCAATGAGCTCAGGACTTAGTCTTGTTCTAAAGAAGGAAGAGTCCTCAACCTCCAAACACATGTCAAACAGTGAAATCCTGATAGTTACAGATACTAAAAAGTTGAGGAAATTTGCCAGCCAGAGGAATTTGTTCTTTGAAGGGGTCTTTCCACAGTCTGGCTATATCACCAGTGTGCACAATAACTTGTCTCCCGCCATATAATATTCTTTCATTTTCATTATGGATTTCCAACAAGGAGAATCATTCAATTTTCCTTTAATTGTAGCCACGGTGGCCCTCTTATGTACTTGGCTTTAATGATATCCTACCATAAGCAATTTTTTCTCTAACTTCCACCACCACTTAGTAAGCATAGTGATATTTTGCGTACGCAGATCTTTAATACCAAGGCCCCTTTGGCTTTGGATCTACAAATCCAAGACTATTTAACCAAGTAGTATCTTTTTCTATCTTTGTTCACATTCCAAAAGAATCTTCTTCTATGTTTGTCAATTCTTTTGATGAAGGTCTTAGAGAGGAGGAACATAGACATGCAGTAATATGCTATACTGGACAGATTAGCATTCAAAACAAGAAGCCTACCCCCAGAAGATGCATTTCCCCCAATCCAAAATCACATCTCTTGATGTATTTGGATTCCAAGAAGTCCCAGTCCACTCCCCTCAAAGAGGAATAACTAACAGGAACCCCAAGATATTTCATCGGAAAATGCCCAATTTGACAATTAAAGATATCAAGATAGGTTTTCGAAATGTCATCATCCCCCTCCCCCCCCCCACTCACACATAAGATTCTGATTTTTTGAAAGTTGATCTTCAGCCCAGACATCATCTAAAAAATATAGAGGAGCAACTTCAGATTCAGAGCTCCCTCGGGTTCATGATCAATACACAAAGCAGTATTGTCTGTATATTATAGATTGCAACCCCATTCTCTATGAGGCCAGGAGCAAGACCAACAAAAAGTTTATTTTTCTATGCTTGTACAACCATCTTACACAAGAATTTAGCAGCTAAATTGAACAAAAAAGGTCATAGGGCCCCCTGCCTCACCCCTCCATGACTCTGAAAATAGGGCCTATAGTATTATTCAATTTAACACTAACAATGCTATTGTGAAGCATACACTTCACCCAGTTGCACTAAGTGGGCCCAAAAACCTCTCATCTCAAGGCAGTTAACGAGAAAGTCCTAATTAACTTTGCCATACGCTTTTTCAAAGTCAAGCTTAATGACAACGCCAACTTTATTTTTTTCAGAAAAGAAAGCAGCCCTGTTGTCTAGTACTTTAGTGATTGTAGGGACATCTAAGCAAGCAGATGGACGTGAATTACTGGATTTTACTAGCACCACTAATCTTAGGCAACAAGGTGATAATGCTATAGTTCAATCTATGTACATCTAGGGTCTAGCATGAAAGGCAACAAATAAATTCATGATATCTGGACCCACAATATCCCAGCAAGACTGATAAAACTCTGCAGGAATACTGTCAGGGACAGGGCCCTGTTACTTTCCATAGAGAAAAGAGCATTTTCACCTCTTCCACAGTAAAGGGTTTATTCAATATTTCATTATCAGACTCATTGAGTTTCTCATCTCCTCCCCCCCCGAGATATCAGGATCTAACTGAAAAAAGTTGCCAGGAGCAGGCCAGAAGAGATTTTTGTAAAAAGCAGCGACATGATTTAAAAGGTTCTCGGTCCACTCAATAACAGTCTCCCCAACACACAAGGAGTGAATAGTATTTTTCCTCTTATTGCCATTGGCAATTTTTGGAAATAAGTAGTGTTTTGGTCCCCTTAGAGAAGTCATTTCTAATGAGATTATTGTGATAGATATAACTCCTCATTAAATAAAATTTCATTCAACTCAACTAGGACTTCCATTTTTTGCAGAACAAGTGAGGATCTAGAGTCCCACTTTCCTTAAGATTTCCAATAGCAATCAACTCATCTAATCAGTTGCTTCCTGATTTTTTCATGCCCAAATTTATTAGACCCCCACCCCTTGAAGAATATTTTAACTCTCTTCAACTTAATGTTCACAATGTCTATAGCATCAGGAGCATTAGCATGCTGATTCGAAAATTTATCTACAAGGAGAATAAATTCCTCATTTCAGAGCCAACTCATTTCAAATCTAAACTCTCTTTTCTAGGGGTTTCTCACAGCTAGATTATCAGAAAATAGCAAGAGGGCATTGTGGTCAGAAACATCCCTGACCAACTTAGTTCTTATGAAAGGGTAATACCAATGCCACTCATTCATTCTTCCTTAGAAAGCTTAATCATTAGGATTTTGTATTAGTTTTTATTTTAATTTTCTCTCTTAAAGAATAATACCAAAGCTACTAATTTATTATTTCTTAAAGAACTTTATTATTTTATTTAGTTTTTATTTCAGTTACTAGTTCTTTAATGATAATACCAATGCCACTAGTTCATTCCTTCTAAGGAAGCTTTCTTTTTAGTGAAATTTTACTATTGTATGCTTATACTTGCATATTATGGAAAATCGCAATTTCTGTGTAAATTGTGTGCCAATATTGTCATTATTTTTTTAAAATAAATTAATATTTTTTACTCTTAATGGATAATACCGATGGCACTAATTCATTGTTCCTTATCAAACTTCATTATTTCTTCTTTCAGGGTAATGCCAAGGCCACTAACTCATTCCTTCTTATAAAATTTCTTTTTTGCGAAAATTCCAGTATTATATGCTTATCCTTGCATATTTAAAACAAGAACAATTTTTGTGTATATTGTGTGCAAATTTTGTCATTGTTAGTTTTAGTTTTCTCTCTTCATTTTTTTCTTCTCAAAGTGTAATACAAGTGTCACTAATTCATTCTTTCTAAGAAAACCTCATTATTTTTTAGTTCATATTT
Organism: Thinopyrum elongatum; assembly: GCA_011799875.1. Lineage (NCBI taxonomy): Eukaryota > Viridiplantae > Streptophyta > Magnoliopsida > Poales > Poaceae > Thinopyrum > Thinopyrum elongatum. The sequence goes on from CM022303.1 coordinate 133,512,414, forward strand.
CATTTTCTTTCTGTTTAAAGGGTAATATCGGAGCCACTAAGTTTTTTTAGAAAACTTCATTATTTTGACTTTTTTTTCATTTCCTTTCTTCTTTAATAGTAATACACATACCCCTAATTCATTCACTTTTAGGACACTTCAGTTTTTTTGGTTGAAATTGCACTATATATGCTTATTATTGCATATTATAAATAATACAATTTCGGTGTAAATTGTGTGTAAATTTCGTCATTATTTATTTACTCTCTCTGATCCATATTACTTGTCGCTCAAACGGATGTATCTAGCACTGAATTACGTCTAGATACATCCGTTTAAGCGACAAGTAACAAAGATAGGTAATATGGATGGGAGGGAGTACTTATTTTTCTTTTTCTTTTAGGTAATACCAATGTCACTAATTCATTTTTTCTTAGAAAACCTTTTTTATACTTTATAAAATTATTTTATTTAGTTGTCTAATCTGTGAAATGTTAGCATGCCACAGAAAACACACACACATACTGGCGCTAACATTTTACTATAGTTAACAGGGCATATTTTCTATGGCTAATGTGCGCCTAACAGGAATGCCAGATTTGACCCTAAACCCTAAGGAAAATCCTGATAAGTGTCAAATCAACTAGAGGTAGAAATCAGTCACCGGGACGGGAGGTGGGGGTGGGGGTGGGGTTGGGGGTTGGGGAGGGGGGTTGGGGGCATGGGTTGTTACTAGATTGAGATGCATTTATTTAGCTAGCATCGATCGAGGGGAGAGAGTGCACGCCAGTACATTTACTTGCACTGACATTTGATACCTTTTTTGTGTGCAAATAATCATGTACAGTACTTGAGATGCATCCATGCATGCATTTGAAGGCTCTGTCCTCCTATCCGAAAAGAAGAAGGTAGCTAGCTAGCAGCGCTGGTGTAGGTACGTATGTACGTTGTTTGTGTACGTGCACTGCTCTGATATCGGATACTTGTGACTCGTATATTAGATTGGTTATGTAAGATTTTCCACTATTGTATTGAAACACAATGAGAGACGAAAAACTGACCTCTGGGGGCCTTTGGCTACTGTGGACTGATGAAGTTCATCTCCCAGTCAAGTTCTCCAATAGATATCTTATTCTAGCTCTTGTTCATCATATAGCTACTAATGTTCAGTTTGTGCTAGTTTGTGTTTATGGGGATCCCCATCATCGCAGTACTAGTGTGATTTGGGAACATATCGCAAATTTTGTGCATGAAAACATGGGCAAGCCAGTTCTGTGTTTAGGTGACCTCAACAATATCATGTGTGATATGGAAACCACTTCTGCTAATGTTAATTATAATCGAATGCGTGCTTTCAATGATTGTGTGAAGCAATGTGGGCTTGTGGACATGGGGTTTAGTGGTCCTGCGTATACTTGGAGAAACAAACATTTTTCTTCAATTCCTGTCTTTGAAAGACTTGATAGATGTTTAGCTAATGCTGAGTGGTGCGATCTTTTTCCTAATACAAATGTTTTTAATCTTCCTATAATTTTAAGTGACCATGCTCCTATTTTGGTCTCCACTGAATCTAAATGTTATAGACCGAAACTAAAATTTAAATTTGAGAATTGGTGGACTATGGAAGAAGATTTTCAACAAGTTGCTAAAGAGGCTTGGCTTTCTTCAAAAGATAAACCTTTCTGTTCTAGGACTACTAACCTCGCAGGTACTCTTAAAAAGTGGTGTCAGAAGAAGAAGTCTGTTCAGCATCATTTAGATACTCTGCAGGAACAAATTAGTACCATTCAAAAGCAGCCTCCTCAAGAGCAGCATCACACTCTAGAGGCAAACCTCATTTCTCAATATGAGGATACCATGACTAAGCTCACAGAGTTTTATAGGCAACGTTCTAAGAAGCATTGGGCTGTCAAAGGTGATAGAAATACATCTTTCTTCCATCATGCTGTCCTTAAGCATAAACGACGCAATAGAATAGTACTCCCTCCGTTCCTAAATATAGTGTGTATAGTTTTTGGCACGAAAATTAAAGAACACGCATGGAGGAAAAATTTCACAAGTTTTGGGCGATATTACACCTGACTAATTGACATGAGAAAATAGAGGAGCTTGCCTGATGTACGGAAATGTAATCAAATTCCTAAAAAAATTAACAAAACGAGTGGTGCAACGCAATACACCTTATATTTTGGATTTTTTCTCAAAAATCTATACACCTTATATCAAGGAACGGAGGGAGTATCTATTAACAACCCTCACGGAAATAACCTTTATGATCCATAGGACATTACTCATGAATTTGTTGGCTACTTTAATAATATTTTTCAATCTATGTGTCCTAACAATGAAAGGCCTTTTCTCCATACATCTCCTCCTCAAGACTTGCAGGACTTTACCTATTCTATTCCAGACAAACAGGAACTATGGGAAATATTGAAGGCCATGAGAAAGAATGCATCACCAGGACCTGATGGATTTAATGTTGGCTTCTACACATCGGCATGGGAATGGATTGGCGATGATGTCACTAATATGGTAAGACACTTCTACACTACAGGTATTCTTCCTCCACGAATCAATGAAACTCAAATAGCTCTTATTCCAAAAAAAATAGTGTAACACCCCCTTGTAATGGCCACAGTGATCAGCTGTTAATAATGCCATGTCATCATCATTTGCAGTGCCAAATCATTTGGGTTAATAATCCAATTCAAATTCAAAATCTGAAAATCAAATTAAATTCCAAAGTGCAAATTGAAGTTGATCAAACTCTGCTGGAGAAATGTTATTTAATTAGCAAATAATCCAGTGGTCATGGCAAAATCATAATCATTATTTTTGGAGTTAGCTAAGTGAGTGAAACAACCTGAAACAGCACTCAAAACAGACTATTTACATCTATTAAATTAATATCAAACTCAAATGGAATCCAAATTTGTCCAAACCACTTTTTGGTGAGAGATAATATTGCATTGCAATATTTGGGCCAACTCCCACATTTTTCAAAAGTGCACAAGTGCCCTAAACATTTTGAAACAGAAAAGGATAAAAGAAAATGGAGAAGCTAAAACAGAAAATCAAAAGCGGGACACTGTGCACTGGGCCTTAGTGCACAGATATTTCATTTTCTTTCTGTTTAAAGGGTAATATCGGAGCCACTAAGTTTTTTTAGAAAACTTCATTATTTTGACTTTTTTTCATTTCCTTTCTTCTTTAATAGTAATACACATACCCCTAATTCATTCACTTTTAGGACACTTCAGTTTTTTTGGTTGAAATTGCACTATATATGCTTATTATTGCATATTATAAATAATACAATTTCGGTGTAAATTGTGTGTAAATTTCGTCATTATTTATTTACTCTCTCTGATCCATATTACTTGTCGCTCAAACGGATGTATCTAGCACTGAATTACGTCTAGATACATCCGTTTAAGCGACAAGTAACAAAGATAGGTAATATGGATGGGAGGGAGTACTTATTTTTCTTTTTCTTTTAGGTAATACCAATGTCACTAATTCATTTTTTCTTAGAAAACCTTTTTTATACTTTATAAAATTATTTTATTTAGTTGTCTAATCTGTGAAATGTTAGCATGCCACAGAAAACACACACACATACTGGCGCTAACATTTTACTATAGTTAACAGGGCATATTTTCTATGGCTAATGTGCGCCTAACAGGAATGCCAGATTTGACCCTAAACCCTAAGGAAAATCCTGATAAGTGTCAAATGGGGGTGTCACAAATAGTTGTCTTGTGCAAGCTGATTTTAGGACCAATTAGCATTTTTTGGGTTGTTTTTTGTTGTGTTTGTTTTTTGTTTGGGGGGGGATGTGGAGGAGGGGGGTGAAGGTGGCGGGCCGGGCGGGGTGTTTTCCGGGGGGCGGGTGTTCGGATGACGGCCCCGGACCGCAAATGGCGCGGATTTGCCGGGTGGGGCGGGGGTGGGGGGGGTGTGGGGGTGCGTCGACCTATGCACCTGGGTCGGTGCCTTTTTCTGGGGTGGGGGGTGTGGTCGGGTAGTTCCCCCCTGGTTGTTATGCTTTATGTGTGAGATGCGTGGTGTGGTTTTCTTGTTTTTTGGTATTTTGTTTTTGTTTTTTTTTGGTTGCTTTGTTTTTGGGTAACGGTATTTGTTGGTTGTTGTTGTTTTTATTTGTGTGTATTTAAAAGTCATTGCTAAATCCCTCGCTAATAGGCTTAAGCAACACCTTCCCGATTACATTCATCCGTCCTAGCATGCTTTTATTAGGGTAGGCGTATTAGTAACAACCTTATCATTGCTCAAGAAATAGCCCATTCTTTTGCTCTTAAATCATGGAATTGCAATGACTTCATGTTAAGACTGATCTCGCTAAGGCCTTCGACAGAATTGAATGGCACTTTTATAGAATCAGCTCTTGCTCGAAAAGGATTGAATGGTCATTTCATTAATCTTATACATGTTTGATCTCTTCGCCTGTGTTCTCGGTTATTATTAATGGTCAGTCTTTTGGGTGTTTCAATAGCTCTAGAGGCATTAGGCAAGGATGCCCTCTGTCACCTTCACTTTTGTCTTGCAGTAAATGAGCCTCTCTCTCACTTCAGGACGCACTACAAAATAGTCACTTGTCAGGTATTGCTCTTGGACACAATGTCGCCCATTCATTCCCTCATGTTTGCGGACGACCTATTGGTATGTGGTAAGGCTAATATGCAGGAAGCTTCAACTATAGCTCATGTTTTACGACATTTCTGTAATCTCTCGGGTCAACTCCCAAACTTGAATAAGTCAGCCATCATGTTTGTCATAATGTGGACTTACAGGTTAGGCAGCAGATCAAAAGTATATTTCCGGTTCCTGATATTGACAGTTCCACCATTCATCTGGGCATCCACTCATTCTCCCAGCCAAAGATAGAGCATCTGCATATAACTTTGTCTATGACAAATTCAAATCTAAATTAACTGCCTATAAAGCTAATAGGTATCACATGCGGCTAGACTTACTCTTATAAATCTGTCTTTGCTTCTATACCTGTCTATTATATGTCAAGTATTCTTTTTTCTAAAAAAATTCTTGCAAAACTAACATCTATTATTAGGAACTTTTGGTGGACAGGTGTAAGAGAAGATCCATCTACAAAATTTTTATGTCTAGAGCTTGGGCTGATATTGTATTGAAAAAAAGGAAGGTGGCTTAGGTGTCAGAAATCTACAGGCTATCAATCAAAGTCTTATTCTGTCAGCTGCTTGGAGATTAGCAAAGGAATCACAGTTACCTCTCTCTATCTCAAGGCCAAATACCACAATGACCCATCAATTTGGAGGCAAACACAATGTTCCAAAATCAGCCTTCTAGGCTGCTATTCTTAAGGTAAGACCTTTCTTATTTCTGGCTCTTTTTATCAATTGGTAGATGGAAGTAGTTCCATATGGAGTACTTCCTGGTTTTCAAGTGGCAAACTATTATGACAATCTTATAATCCACCTGCCACCTTACTCTTATCAGTTGTGTTAGTGATCTTTAGCTTCCTAATCAGAAACTGGAACATCAATCTTGTCAGTGCTCTGTTTATCCTATATGCACAAGCTATACTGCAAACTCCTATTGTTAACACTGTTGGACATGACATGTTGGTTTGGAAGCTAACCCTGCAGGTGACCACTCTTCGAAAAGTGCCTACAAGCACTGTTCAATAATCTACCACTACCAGCAAACAGCGGCCAAAATCTGTTCCACCGCAGATTGTAAATCTTCTCAATCAGGTTTGGAAAGACAACACATGGAGCCAAGAGTCCAAACTTTCGCATGGAGACTTCTTCGCCGAGCACTTCCAACAGGTAAGCGAGCAAGTAAGTTCTCCAGACATATTAGTGAAAATTGTACTAGATGTGGTAACAGGAGGATGAAATGCACATGTTTTTTCTATGCTCTTTCTCAAAGGCTACTTGGTTTTCGTCTCCCTGGTATATTAGAACAGAAGTTTTGGCTGAACTAATCATTCCATTCCACAAATGCTTAAGGTTTACTGGATTCTGCTCATCCTCATATCAATGAACTAGTGTATACAATTTCTTATAGTGTCTTTGGAAAGCACGAATGATGCCCTGTTTGGTATAAAGTTTTGTAAACCATCACAGGTATACCTGGTGGCAAATGCGATCTTACAAGGTCCAAAACTAGAAGATGAGATGCGAGAAACTGTTGTTGTACAACAATCATCAACAACACAAGACCCATCTTTAGTTGTAGGAAAGGAATTTTCTGTGATGCGGCATGGACAAATGAGGAAAATATGCAACCATCGCCATCAGGTATCGGTGTCATCATCCAACTCGGAAAAATGGCATTGTCAGGAGCTGCAGGTTTCAGAGAGTCTCCTCCGGTGTCATCCGCTCTCCAAGCTGAAGCGTACGAGCTTCTATTGGCTACAATGTTAGAGAAACTCTTCACATCCCGGAACCATACTACTACACGGATTGCTCCGTACTCGCATCGGCAGCAGGGACGAGTTCCATCTTTCAAGTCACAAGTCACTGGAACATAAGGCCCATTCTTGCTTATACAGGTGTCGCCATCTTTTATCCACACCAGAGTAGCACACATCAACAGGTGTTTTTAATACTCTAGTGATCAACTTGTAGGGACATCTAACCAAGCAGATGGGCATGAATTACTGGATTTTACTAGCACCACTAACCTTAGGCAACAAGCTGATAATGCCATAGTTCAACTATGTACATCTAGGGTTCCAATATGAAAGGCAACAAATAAATTCATAATCTGGACCCACAATATCAGCAACACTGATAGAACTCTGCAGGAATAATGTCAGGGCCAGGGGTGTTACTTTCACAGAGAAAAGAGCATTTTCACCCTTCCATGGTAAGGGTTTATTCAACATTTCATACCAGAGTCATTGAGTTTCTATCTCCCCCAGATGTTAGGATCTAAATGAAAAAGGTTGCGAGGAGCAGGCCAGAAGAGATTTTTGTAAAACCAGTGGCATGATTTAAAAGGTTCTCGGTCCACTCAATAACAGTGTCCCCAACACACAAGGAGTGAATAGTATTTTATCTTATTGCCATTGTCAATTTTGGAAATAATAGGTATTCAGACACCTACCTAGCGGCAATGGGATGCGCACATATTTCTCCTCTGTTTGTGACAGTGTGGCGCTTTGGTAGAGGAGGATGCAGCCATCCGGTCCAGATCTGAAGCACGTTCCTACGCTGTAGAATGGCTGTCGGCGTCAATTTGGTGCATCTTATGAAGATCCACAGCTGTATAATTTATCTCAACGAGCAGGCGTATCAACATACATAATCCAAATACTCCCTCATTTATATACAAGGCCACAAACTCAGATTATAGGTACCAATCTATACTACCTAAAAGAACCGCAATGCTTCGTCCAAACTCCGTCCCATCGTACGTCGTCCCCCTCCCACCTTGATTTTTTGGCACACCTTCCTTTCAACCGGTTTTCCTGAAAATCAACCTTAATTAGAGGCTTTCTTTATCTCCGTGATCTCCTCCACAATCAGTTTTTTTCTCCACCGTTGTCACCGTGATGCTCAGGCGCCCCCCCCATCCGTGACCCCGTCTAGGAGCACGACACACAGAAGCCACACACCATGCCACGCAACCCTACGGCTTGCTCATGTCCGCTCCTGCTCCAGATGGAACAATCCCCCAACACACCCGCTTGCTTGGGTTGCACGCCATCAGCCCGATCTCATCATGTCATCGCAGACGAGTACATGGGATACAAGCACGCTCCACGAACCCTTCAGTTGTCCAAGAACGGCCCCTCTGGATCCACATAACTTCGGAGGCGATGACGACCCCGCGACCACCGAACCGCGACGCTCAGCCACCGGGAAAGAATCCTACCTCCATAACACGCCAGAGGCGAGGGGCTCGCGCAACTGCTACTCCATTACATTCCTCAATTGAGGTATTGTTCTTTGGCTTGCCAATTTTTTTCCAGATCCTTTGCATACTTCTATGTTGCTTTATGGCTGTCAGTTCTTATACATTAGCACATGATTAGATGAACATGGAGCACACATGAGCATGCGTGGATGGACCTTGCCGGAATCACCTCATTCCTTATCCATGGGTATGTCACCATGACCCTTTGTATCAGCTTAAGATGTACTACAATGGTTACATCAACGGTGCTACTCCATTCACCAAGGTGAGGATCAAATTTAATGTTTTTTCCTTTCTCTTGTTGGATGATGCACCGTACAGTGCATGAAATAATTCAGCCATGGGTTCGTTTTTGCCAAACTGCCGAATGACTACCGGTATATTTGTTATTAGTATCCTTCGTGGTTGTTGGAATATTAGAATGAGAAACACATTGTTATCCAATAATAATAATGTAACTAAAGTGAGATGATTTAATTTATTTGATCTTGGAAAGTGCAGCAAGCCATGAGGCCATGATGCGCAATGAAGGTCTAATATGAGCATGGCAAACATGCTAATTGCGGAGCTACCTATTCAGTTTTTGTAAGGTGCTTGCTTGCTTCAAGTGTCTTCAGGAATTAATGTTACACTACCTCTGTTTCATAGATGTATAAATGCAGAAGCTAAATATCGGATCATCTTCAGCATGAGAGAAAAAGGTTAGATGTAGATGCAACACATCATTCATGAGAGCTAAATATGTTTATGTTGTTGTTAAAAATGTATTATTTTGTTGTTGTTTTTTGTGTGTTGAAAACATTTAAAAAGTTTTTAGCCGTTGATTTTCTACATTACTCTTATTGTAGGAGTAAATGATCATTCAACTAAAAATGTGGGGTGTTACAATGATGAACATATATGGATTTGATAGTTTCTAAATAATTTAATAAGCAAGATAATGAAATAAGTGGTGGGGGTGTTGCTCGAGTATAGATTCCATTGTACTACTGCATCCGTCTCTGTGTAGTTCTATATTTTCTCTCACGGATTCTTGTAGTTATCACTATTGTTCTATATATAGATGAAATAAAATTAGTAGTCTATTATTTTTCTTACTCGATTTTGTTGTTATCAGTATTGTTTTCTGAAAGAAAGGAATATAGTTTCCATTGTACTACCCCATCCATCTATGTGTAAAATGTGTTGACTATATTGTGAATATAAAAAGAATTGGCTCCCGTTGCAACACACGTGCATTGACCTAGTGTAAAATTTAATGTCTGCTTTGCATGTCCGCTTCTTTTCGTTTACTGGGATCATTAATACACCTCATGCATGCAAGGAAACTGAGTGGAGCAAGTATCTGCCTGTAAATATCATTAATTTTGCCTTGATTACTGTTGGTGGCCTCATATAGATGCAAAATGTATATTTCATAGTGACCTTGTTAAGTAAATGGAGGGAGTACAACCGTGCCAGCGATCATCTCCTGCTTCTCTAGAAGTTTGGGATGCTCGAAACCCGAAACGTTTCACCAAATGGACACTCCACCACCTCTCTGTGATTTATGAGCCCAATTCTTTTCAGCTTTTATTCTCTAGAGTTTTTTTTGAACCGGGCGGTAACCCTTTTCAATTACTTTGACATAATGGAAATACATCAGTTAAAAAAAGGAGACAAGAAAGGGGAGAGTGAGTTCAGGCATCGCCGGATAACCTACTGGAGATAATCGTCATCGAGATATCCGTTGTAGGGCGAAAACCTGCCGACACCACCGAAATAGTTACCGCCACATAGGCTAAAATTCAAGACAGACATGCTCACGTAGGAGCACTAGGATGAAGACCACACAGGGGGTGAAAAGGACCAGAGTACATGGAGAGGATTTAAAACCATAAACAAGCGACTAAGGGTAGCAGGAAATAATCACCGAAGATCATCAGGGCTCCCCTCCATCTCGAACAGCAGCAGAAATGCGCATCATCTTCGACGCGTTGTCTTTAGCATCTTGACTCCTGTCCTCGGGTCAGTCGCATCACCTTGTTTCATCAAATCTGCCCAATACGACAAAAACACACAAGCAGAGAACACAATCTCAAAAGGGGTCTTGAGAATTTTGAATTCAAACGTCGCCCTATTGCGACAGTTTCAAATAGCCCAGCAATATCGAGCCAACAATGTAGAAAACTTCACCATCAAGAAAAAAAGTAAAGCACCAGGCTAGGCTTGCCAAACATTATTTGGGCACAAGACCGGTGCCAAACATACTAGCCATGGTTCTCCACAATCTTGGCAACTGGGCACATGAAGAAGAGGTGCTGTGAAGTTTCATGCTCTCCGCAAACGAACACTTGGGTTACCTTTCCAATTTCGATGTTTCATTACATCCCTAGTGAGGATAGCATCCTGGAATAGTTGCCACAAAAAGATTTGCATTTTCAAAGGTATTTTGCATTCCAAATCCATCTGTAGTCACAGCTAGAGATGGTTTTTTAGCAAATGATAAAAGGACTTAGTAGTAAAGCAAGGTTTCGGTCCTAGTGCCCATTTGACAATGTCCCCCGCATCAGACACTCATAAACTCCTAGCCAGATTGACAACAGTAGCCCATTGTCACCGAGCTCGGGACTTGTCTTCTTCTAAAGAAGGAGGAGGCCTCAACCTCCAAACACTTGTCAAACAGTGAAATCCTGATAGTTACAGATACTAAAAAGCCGAGGAAATTTGCTAGCCAGAGGAATTTGTTCTTTCAAGGGGTCTTTCCATAGTCTAGCTATATCACCAGTGTGAACAATAACTTGTCTCCCGCCATATAATATTCTTTCATTTTCATTATGGATTTCCAACAGGGGAGGATCATTGAATTTTCATTTAACTGTAGCCACAGTTGCCCTCTTAAAGTACTTGGCTTTGATAATATCCTACCATAAGCTATTTTTTCTCTAACTTCCACCCCACTTAGTAAGATACTGATATTTTGCTTATGCAGATCTTTAATACCAAGGCCCCTTTGGTTTTGGATCTACAAATCCAAGACCATTTGACCAAGTAGTATCTTTTTTCTATCTTTATTCACTTGCCAAAAGAATCTCCTCCTATGTTTGTCAATTCTTTTGATGAAAGTCTTAGATAGGAGGAACATAGACATGTAGTAATATGCTATACTGGACAGACTAGCATTCAAAAGAGTAAGCCTATCCCAGAAGATGCATTCTTCCCAATCTAGAATCACATCTCTTGATGTATTTGGATTCCAAGAAGTCCAGTCCACTCCCCTCAGAAGAATAAAACTACAGGAACCCCAAGCTATTTCATCGGAAAATGGCCCAATTTGACAATTAGAGATATCAACCTAGGTTTTCAAAATATCATCACCCCCACCCACACACATAAGATTTCGTTTTTTTGGAAGTTGATCTTCAGCCCAACCATCATCTCAAAAATATAGAGGAGCAACCTGCGATTCAGAGCTCTCTCGGGTTCATGATCAATACACAGAGCAGTATTGTCTGCATATTGTAGATTACAACCCCATTCTCTATGAGGTCAGGAGCAGGACCAACAAAAGTTTATTTTTCTGTGCTTGTAGACCATCTTACACAAGCATCAACAGCCAATTTGTACAAAAAAGGTCATAGGGGCCCCCTGCCTCACCCCTCTGTGACCTGAAGTAGGGCCTGTAGTATTATTCAATTTAACACTAACAATGCATTGTGAAGCATACACTTCACCTAGTTGACACTAAGTGGGCCCAAAACCTCTCATCTCAAGGCAGTTAACGGGAAAGTCCCAGTTAACTTTGCCATACGCTTTTTCAAAGTCAAGCTAATGACAATGCCAACTTTTTTTTTCAGAAAACAAAGCAGCCATGTTGTCTAATACTCTAGTGATCAACTTGTAGGGACATGTAAGCAAGCAGATGGGCATGAATTACTGGATTTACTAGCACCACTAATCTTAGGCAACAAGCTGAAATGCTATAGTTCAATCTATGTACATCTAGGGTTCCAACATGAAAGGCAACAAATAAATTCATGATATCTGGACCCACAATATCCCAGCAACACTGATAGAACTCTGCAGGAATACTGTCAGGGCCAGGGGCCGTGTTACTTTTCACAGAGAAAAGAACATTTTCACCTCTTCCATGGTAAAGGGTTTATTCAACATTCATTACCAGAGTCATTGAGTTTCTCATCCCCCCCAGATGTTAGGATCAACTGAAAAAGGTTGCCAGGAGCAGGCCGGAAGAGATTTTTGTAAAAACCAGTGGCATGATTAAAAGGTTCTCGGTCCACTCATAATAGTGTCCCCAACACACAGGAGCGAATAATATTTTTACTCTTATTGCCATTGTCAATTTTTTTGGAAATAAGATAGTGTTTTGGTCCCCTTGCAGAAGACATTTCTAATGAGATTGTTGTAATAGATACAACTCTTCATTAAATAAAATTTCATTCAACTCCTCATTTGTTTCTGACTTGCTGACGTCAGCAGCACGCCATGCTGACGTCATAATTCATTTTCTGTTAAATAAAATAATTCCAAAAATTCAAATAATCTTTAAAAATTAATAACTTTTAAACCGTAGCTCGGATCGAAAAAGTTAAAACATGAAAGTTGCTCAGAACGACGAGACGAGTCTGATCGTGCCGTCTGTTTCTCCATCGGAACCTCCTACGTAGAAGAACTCGAAACTCCGGACCCGAATCCGACAGATGAATAGTGCACACACGTCGGATATTAAATCCCAGAATAATTCTAAAAATAACTAAAATGACTTAGATGCATATTCAGGCAACCCTGCACTGCATCATAGCATAGCACGCACTGGTGGCATATGATTGCATATTGTTTACCTGTTTCCTCCCCCTCTTCTCTCTCGATAGACCCCGACGCAGACGTAGCTCCAGAGGCAGACGCAGCTCCGGAGTACGACTACGTTCCCGGCGACACCCCTGAAGACCTTGCCCTTGCCCCAGAGCAAACAGGCAAGCACCCCCATTTTGAGCATTCCGATATCGCCTACTCTCTCCCCTCTTATGCTTGCACTAGATGTTACTGCTGCTATTACTATCCTACTCTGTTGCATAGCCTGTTTACTTGTAACCTACTTTTGATACATGCCTGTTATCCTAAACTGTTTAGCATAGGATGGGTAGAGTCACGACAGAGACCCCCACTTGATCCCGACTGCCCTGCTGGACATCAGAAGACCCGATCATCGGGATTGAAGACTAGACCATGGCACCGCACATCACTTCCCCTTAGTTGCCGACACTGCTGGGTTATCATCGAGTGCCGAGGGTGATACCTCGTCAGCACTTCTGATGTTAACCTTGTAGGTTAGTTACTCGGTCGTGGTAAGCGAGGGTGATTCCTCCTACACCACCCCCGATAACGACATCGTCGCGCAACCTCTCAAGTGTGGACCTCGAGGGTGATTCCTCCTTCGTTCACCTTGATGATAACATCGAGCGGAAATTCCATCGAGGGTGATTCCTCAGGGTTCCCTTCGGTGTCAGACACACAGTTACCTTGGATATTATGACTTGCACTAAACTATGATACTAAAGACGGGTCGGCCCTGAGGGGTACCCGCGCGAGCTTATTGCGAAGTGATGTGGAGTCGGGTTGACCTGGATGGTGCCCGCGAGATAACTACGAGGCGTGGCCGGGCATTCTTAGCCCTTGCCACAAGTCCTCGAGACGGGGCGACGGGGTCACATCGATCGTGAGTCTCTGCTCGTTTCCGCGCGCTCCTAATCCACTACGGTTTGGATATTTGATCCGAGGGGCCTCTGGCCCGATAGCACTAACCATCACGTGGGCATAGTATGGGCGTTCTGCGTCGTACACATCAGCCGAAGCTTGTTTGACGTCAGTAAGGAGTGGCGCACGCCGAGTTGGACTGGTAACGCAACCGCGCTTGTATAAGGGGTTGCTAGGTCTGCTCTCGGTGGCCCCGTAACGTGCAGGAGTTCCCGGGGCGATGGCCCAAGACCCCTGGGGGCATAGGTTTAGTCCGGCGTGCTGACCTCTCTTATAAGCCTAGGTCGGGTTGCGGCGTGTTGCTTAGCCGAGGCCGGGCATGACCCAGAAAAGTGTGTCCGGCCAGAGTTAAGTGAGCGTGGTGGGTAAGTTGGTGCATCCCTGCAGGGAAGAAACTTCTATCGATAGCCTGTCCTACGGTAACGGACACTCGGAGTTGTATCCCGATCGGTACAACTAGAACATGTGATGAGAATTGGATAGTACGGCTCTGGGATTGCTTTCTCGCAGGGAGTCGAGAAAGGATCTCAGGTCGAGGTTGATGATATTACTACTACTACTTTACATTATGTTCATCTGCTCTCTCCTGATGCTGCAAGACTGTCGAAGATTGTTGAAGATGCTAGTCTTCGATAGGACTAGGTTTTCCCCCTCTACTCTGGCATTTCTGCAGCCCAGTCCACATATACAGCCATTCCTTTGACAATGATGCATATGTAGTGTAGATCCTTGCTTGCTGAGTACTTCGGATGAGTACTCACGTTTGCTTTATTTTCTTTTTCCCCCATTTTCCATTTGATGCCACCAGACGACGGAGCCCCTAAGCCAGAAGCCCCAGCCGACGACCAGTACTACTATCCGCCTGGCGAGTACTACTACTACGAAGAGCCGTTCGACGACCAGGAGTAGGATCGGAGGGTCCAGGGCAGGAGGCCTACGCCTTTCGATCGTAGTTTTTATTTTACCCCGCCTCTGTGAAGGCTTATCTCTCTCTCTGTAATATATCTGTACTCAGATATTTAATGCTTCCGCTGACGCTTGTATGCCATCGAGCTTGTATTCGAGCCCTCGAGGCCCTGGCTTGTAATATTAAGCTTGTATGACTTCATTTTATGTTTTAGAGTTGTGTTGTGATATCTTCAAGTGAGTCCTTAGGCTTGATCGTGCGCATTTGCGTGTATGATTAGTGCACGATTAAGCCGGGGTCGTCACAAATAGTTTGTCTTGTGCCAGCTGATTTTAGACCCATTAGCCTTTGTAATGTTATTTATAAAGTCATTGCTAAATCCCTCGCTAATAGGCTTAAGCAACACCTTCCCGATTACATTCATCCGTCCTAGCATGCTTTTATTAAGGGTAGGCGTATTAGTAACAACATTATCATTGCTCAAGAAATAGCCCATTCTTTTGCTCTTAAATCATGGAATTGCAATGACTTCATGCTTAAGACTGATCTCGCTAAGGCCTTCGACAGAATTGAATGGCACTTTATAGAATCAGCTCTTGCTCGAAAAGGATTGAATGGTCATTTCATTAATCTTATACATGTTTGTATCTCTTCGCCTGTGTTCTCGGTTATTATTAATGGTCAGTCTTTTGGGTGTTTCAATAGCTCTAGAGGCATTAGGCAAGGATGCCCTCTGTCACCTTCACTTTTTGTCCTTGCAGTAAATGAGCTCTCTCTCTCACTTCAGGACGCACTACAAAATAGTCACTTGTCAGGTATTGCTCTTGGACCACAATGTCCGCCCATTCATTCCCTCATGTTTGCGGACGACCTATTGGTATGTGGTAAGGCTAATATGCAGGAAGCTTCAACTATAGCTCATGTTTTACGACATTTCTGTAATCTCTCGGGTCAACTCCCAAACTTGAATAAGTCAGCCATCATGTTTAGTCATAATGTGGACTTACAGGTTAGGCAGCAGATCAAAAGTATATTTCCGGTTCCTGATATTGACAGTTCCACCATTCATCTTGGGCATCCACTCATTCTCCCAGCCAAAGATAGAGCATCTGCATATAACTTTGTCTATGACAAATTCAAATCTAAATTAACTGCCTATAAAGCTAATAGGCTATCACATGCGGCTAGACTTACTCTTATAAAATCTGTCTTTGCTTCTATACCTGTCTATTATATGTCAAGTATTCTTTTTTCTAAAAAAATTCTTGCAAAACTAACATCTATTATTAGGAACTTTTGGTGGACAGGTGTAAGAGAAGATCCATCTACAAAATTTTTATGTCTAAGAGCTTGGGCTGATATATGTATTGAAAAAAAAGGAAGGTGGCTTAGGTGTCAGAAATCTACAGGCTATCAATCAAAGTCTTATTCTGTCAGCTGCTTGGAGATTAGCAAAGGAACCTCACAGTTACCTCTCTCTTATCCTCAAGGCCAAATACCACAATGACACATCAATTTGGAGAGCAAAACACAATGTTCCAAAATCAGCCTTCTAGGCTGCTATTCTTAAGGTAAGACCTCTTCTTATTTCTGGCTCTTTTTATCAATTGGTAGATGGAAGTAGTTCCATATGGAGTACTTCCTGGTTTTCACAGTGGCAAACTATTTATGACAATCTTATAATCCACCTGCCACCTTACTCTTATCCAGTTGTTGTTAGTGATCTTTAGCTTCCTAATCAGAAAACTTGGAACATCAATCTTGTCAGTGCTCTGTTTAATCCTAATATTGCACAAGCTATACTGCAAACTCCTATTGTTAACACTGTTGGACATGACATGTTGGTTTGGAAGCTAACCCCTGCAGGTGACCACTCTTCGAAAAGTGCCTACAAGCACTGCTTCAATAATCTACCACTACCAGCAAACCAGCGGCCAAAATCTGTTCCACCGCAGATTGTAAATCTTCTCAATCAGGTTTGGAAAGACAAACACATGGAGCCAAGAGTCCAAACTTTCGCATGGAGACTTCTTCGCCGAGCACTTCCAACAGGTAAGCGAGCAAGTAAGTTCTCCAGACATATTAGTGAAAATTGTACTAGATGTGGTAACCAGGAGGATGAAATGCACATGTTTTTTCTATGCTCTTTCTCAAAGGCTACTTGGTTTTCGTCTCCCTGGTATATTAGAACAGAAGTTTTGGCTGAACATAATCATTCCATTCCACAAATGCTTAAGGTTTTACTGGATTCTGCTCATCCTCATATCAATGTAACTAGTGTATACACTTTCTTATAGTGTCTTTGGAAAGCACGAAATGATGCCCTGTTTGGTATAAAGTTTTGTAAACCATCACAGGTATACCTGGTGGCAAATGCGATCTTACAAGGTCCAAAACTAGAAGATGAGATGGCAGAAACTGTTGTTGTACAACAATCATCAACAACACAAGACCCATCTTTAGTTGTAGGACAAGGAATTTTCTGTGATGCGGCATGGACAAATGAGGAAAATATGCAACCATCGCCATCAGGTATCGGTGTCATCATCCAACTCGGACAAAATGGTCATTGTCAGGAGCTGCAGGTTTCAGAGATGTCTCCTCCGGTGTCATCCGCTCTCCAAGCTGAAGCGTACGAGCTTCTATTGGCTACAATGTTAGCAGAAACTCTTCACATCCCGGAACCATACTACTACACGGATTGCTCCGTACTCGCATCGGCAGCAGGGACGAGTTCCATCTTTCAAGTCACAAGTCACTGGAACATAAGGCCCATTCTTGCTTCTATACAGGTGTCGCCATCTTTTATCCACACCAGAGTAGCACACATCAACAGGTGTTTTAATACTCTAGTGATCAACTTGTAGGGACATCTAACCAAGCAGATGGGCATGAATTACTGGATTTTACTAGCACCACTAACCTTAGGCAACAAGCTGATAATGCCATAGTTCAATCTATGTACATCTAGGGTTCCAATATGAAAGGCAACAAATAAATTCATGATATCTGGACCCACAATATCCCAGCAACACTGATAGAACTCTGCAGGAATAATGTCAGGGCCAGGGGCCGTGTTACTTTTCACAGAGAAAAGAGCATTTTCACCTCTTCCATGGTAAAGGGTTTATTCAACATTTCATTACCAGAGTCATTGAGTTTCTCATCTCCCCCAGATGTTAGGATCTAAATGAAAAAGGTTGCGAGGAGCAGGCCAGAAGAGATTTTTGTAAAAACCAGTGGCATGATTTAAAAGGTTCTCGGTCCACTCAATAACAGTGTCCCCAACACACAAGGAGTGAATAGTATTTTTACTCTTATTGCCATTGTCAATTTTTTGGAAATAATAGGTTATTCAGACACCTACCTAGCGGCAATGGGATGCGCACATATTTCTCCTCTGTTTGTGACAGTGTGGCGCTTTGGTAGAGGAGGATGCAGCCATCCGGTCCAGATCTGAAGCACGTTCCTACGCTGTAGAATGGCTGTCGGCGTCAATTTGGTGCATCTTATGAAGATCCACAGCTTGATAATTTATCTCAACGAGCAGGCGTATCAACATACATAAATCCAAATACTCCCTCCATTTTTATATACAAGGCCACAAACTCAGATTATAGGTACCAATCTATACTACCTAAAAGAACCGCAATGCTTCGTCCAAACTCCGTCCCATCGTACGTCGTCCCCCTCCCACCTTGATTTTTTGGCACACCTTCCTTTCAACCGGTTTTCCTGAAAATCAACCTTAATTAGAGGCTTTACTTTATCTCCGTGATCTCCTCCACAATCAGTTTTTTCTCCACCGTTGTCACCGTGATGCTCAGGCGCCCTCCCCATCCGTGACCCCGTCTAGGAGCACGACACACAGGCAAGCCACACACCATGCCACGCAACCCTACGGCTTGCTCATGTCCTGCTCCTGCTCCAGATGGAACAATCCCCCAACACCACCGCTTGCTTGGGTTGCACGCCATCAGCCCGATCTCCCATCATGTCATCGCAGACGAGCTACATGGGATACAAGCACGCTCCACGAACCCTTCAGTTCGTCCAAGAACGGCCCCTCTGGATCCACATAACTTCGGAGGCGATGACGACCCCGCGACCACCGAACCGCGACGCTCAGCCACCGGGAAAGAATCCTACCTCCATACCACGCCAGAGGCGAGGGGCTCCGCGCAACTGCTACTCCATTACATTCCTCAATTGAGGTATTTGTTCTTTGGCTTGCCAATTTTTTTTCCAGATCCTTTGCATACTTCTATGTTTGCTTTATTGGCTGTCAGTTCTTATACATTAGCACATGATTAGATGAACATGGAGCACACATGAGCATGCGTGGATGGACCTTGCCCGGAATCACCTCATTCCTTATCCATGGGTATGTCACCATGACCCTTTGTATCAGCTTTAAGATGTACTACAATGGTTACATCAACGGTGCTACTCCATTCACCAAGGTGAGGATCAAATTTAATGTTTTTTCCTTTCTCTTGTTTGGATGATGCACCGTACAGTGCATGAAATAATTCAGCCATGGGTTCGTAGTTTGCCAAACTGCCGAATGACTACCGGTATTATTCTGTTTATTAGTATCCTTCGTGGTTGTTGGAATATTAGAATGAGATAACACATTGTATCCCAATTAATAATGTAACTAAAGTGAGATGATTTTAATTTATTTGATCTTGGAAAGTGCAGCAAGCCATGAGGCCATGATGCGCAATGAAGGTCTAATATGAGCATGGCAAACATGCTAATTGCGGAGCTACATATTCAGTTTTTTGTAAGGTGCTTGCTTGCTTCAAGTGTCTTCAGGAATTAATGTTACACTACCTCTGTTTCATAGATTGTATAAATGCAGAAGCTAAATATCGGATCATCTTCAGCATGAGAGAAAAAGGTTAGATGTAGATGCAACACATTCATTCATGAGAGCTAAATATGTTTATGTTGTTGTTAAAAATGTATTATTTGTTGTTGTTTTTTGTGTGTTGTAAAACATATTTAAAAAGTTTTTAGCCGTTGATTTTCTACATTATCTCTTATTGTAGGAGTAAATTGATCATTCAACTAAAAATGTGGGGTGTTACAATGATGAACATATATGGATTTGATAGTTTCATATAAATTTAATAAGCAAGATAATGAAATATAGTGGTTGGGGGTGTTGCTCGAGTATAGATTCCATTGTACTACTGCATCCGTCTCTGTGTAGTTCTATTATTTTCTCTCACCGGATTCTTGTAGTTATCACTATTGTTCTATTATAGATGAAATAAAATTAGTAGTTCTATTATTTTTCTTACTCGATTTTGTTGTTATCAGTATTGTTTTCTGAAAGAAAGGAATATAGTTTCCATTGTACTACCCCATCCATCTATGTGTAAAATGTGTTGACTATATTGTGAATATAAAAAGAATTGGCTCCCGTTGCAACACACGTGCATTGACCTAGTGTAAAATTTAATGTCTGCTTTGCATGTCCGCTTTTCTTTTCGTTTACTGGGATCATTAATACACCTCATGCATGCAAGGAAACTGAGTGGAGCAAGTATCTGCCTGTAAATATCATTAATTTTGCCTTGATTACTGTTGGTGGCCTCATATAGATGCAAAATGTATATTTCATAGTGACCTTGTATAAGTAAATGGAGGGAGTACAACCGTGCCAGCGATCCATCCTCCTGCTTCTCTAGAAGATTTGGGATGCTCGAAACCCGAAAGCGTTTCACCATATGGACACTCCACCACCTCTCTGTGATTTATGAGCCCAATTCTTTTCAGCTTTTGATTCTCTAGAGTTTTTTTTGAACCGGGCGTAACCCTTTTCAATTACTTTGACATAATGGAAATACATCAGTTAAAAAAAGGAGACAAGAAAGGGGAGAGTGAGTTCAGGCATCGCCGGATAACCTACTGGAGATAATCGTCATCGAGATATCCGTTGTAGGGCGAAAACCTGCCGACACCACCGAAATAGTTACCGCCACATAGGCTAAAATTCAAGACAGACATGCTCACGTAGGAGCACTAGGATGAAGACCCACACAGGGGGTGAAAAGGACCAGAGTATCATGGAGAGGATTTAAAACCATAAACAAGCGACTAAGGTAGCAGGAGAATAATCAACCGAAGATCATCAGGGCTCCCCTCCATCTCGAACAGCAGCAGAAATGCGCATCATCTTCGACGCGTTGTCCTTTAGCATCTTGACTCCTGTCCTCGGGTCAGTCGCATCACCTTGTTTCATCAAATCTGCCCAATACGACAAAAACACACAAGCAGAGAACACAATCTCAAAAGGGGTCTTGAGAATTTTGAATTCAAACGTCGCCCTATTGCGACAGTTTCAAATAGCCCAGCATATATCGAGCCAACATTGTAGAAAACTTCACCATCAAGAAAAAAAGTAAAGCACCAGGCATAGGCTTGCCAAACATTATTTGGGCACAGACCGGTGCCAAACATACTAGCCATGGTTCTCCACAATCTTGGCAACTGGGCACATGAAGAAGAGGTGCTGTGAAGTTTCATGCTCTCCGCAAAACGAACACTTAGGGTTACCTTTCCAATTTCGATGTTTCATTACATCCCTAGTGAGGATAGCATCCTGGAATAGTTGCCACAAAAAGATTTGCATTTTCAAAGGTATTTTTGCATTCCAAATCCATCTGTAGTCACAGCTAGAGATGGTTTTTTAGCAAATGATAAAAGGACTTAGTAGTAAAGCAAGGTTTCGGTCCTAGTGCCCATTTGACAATGTCCCCCGCATCAGACACTCATAAACTCCTAGCCAGATTGACAACAGTAGCCCATTGTTCACCGAGCTCGGGACTTAGTCTTCTTCTAAAGAAGGAGGAGGCCTCAACCTCCAAACACTTGTCAAACAGTGAAATCCTGATAGTTACAGATACTAAAAAGCCGAGGAAATTTGCTAGCCAGAGGAATTTGTTCTTTCAAGGGGTCTTTCCATAGTCTAGCTATATCACCAGTGTGAACAATAACTTGTCTCCCGCCATATAATATTCTTTCATTTTCATTATGGATTTCCAACAGGGGGAATCATTGAATTTTCATTTAATCGTAGCCACAGTTGCCCTCTTAAAGTACTTGGCTTTGATAATATCCTACCATAAGCTATTTTTTCTCTAACTTCCACCACCACTTAGTAAGCATACTGATATTTTGCTTATGCAGATCTTTAATACCAAGGCCCCCTTTGGTTTTGGATCTACAAATCCAAGACCATTTGACCAAGTAGTATCTTTTTTCTATCTTTATTCACTTGCCAAAAGAATCTCCTCCTATGTTTGTCAATTCTTTTGATGAAAGTCTTAGATAGGAGGAACATAGACATGTAGTAATATGCTATACTGGACAGACTAGCATTCAAAAGAGTAAGCCTATCCCCAGAAGATGCATTTTCCCCAATCTAGAATCACATCTCTTGATGTATTTGGATTCCAAGAAGTCCCAGTCCACTCCCCTCAGAGAAGAATAACTAACAGGAACCCCAAGCTATTTCATCGGAAAATGGCCCAATTTGACAATTAGAGATATCAACCTAGGTTTTCAAAATATCATCACCCCCACCCACACACATAAGATTTCGTTTTTTTGGAAGTTGATCTTCAGCCCAACCATCATCTCAAAAATATAGAGGAGCAACCTGCGATTCAGAGCTCTCTCGGGTTCATGATCAATACACAGAGCAGTATTGTCTGCATATTGTAGATTACAACCCCATTCTCTATGAGGTCAGGAGCAGGACCAACAAAAAGTTTATTTTTCTGTGCTTGTAGAACCATCTTACACAAGCATTCAACAGCCAATTTGTACAAAAAAGGTCATAGGGGCCCCCTGCCTCACCCCTCTGTGACTCTGAAAGTAGGGCCTGTAGTATTATTCAATTTAACACTAACAATGCCATTGTGAAGCATACACTTCACCTAGTTGCACTAAGTGGGCCCAAAACCTCTCATCTCAAGGCAGTTAACGGGAAAGTCCCAGTTAACTTTGCCATACGCTTTTTCAAAGTCAAGCTTAATGACAATGCCAACTTTTTTTTTCAGAAAACAAAGCAGCCATGTTGTCTAATACTCTAGTGATCAACTTGTAGGGACATGTAAGCAAGCAGATGGGCATGAATTACTGGATTTTACTAGCACCACTAATCTTAGGCAACAAGCTGATAATGCTATAGTTCAATCTATGTACATCTAGGGTTCCAACATGAAAGGCAACAAATAAATTCATGATATCTGGACCCACAATATCCCAGCAACACTGATAGAACTCTGCAGGAATACTGTCAGGGCCAGGGGCCGTGTTACTTTTCACAGAGAAAAGAACATTTTCACCTCTTCCATGGTAAAGGGTTTATTCAACATTTCATTACCAGAGTCATTGAGTTTCTCATCTCCCCCCAGATGTTAGGATCTAACTGAAAAAGGTTGCCAGGAGCAGGCCGGAAGAGATTTTTGTAAAAACCAGTGGCATGATTTAAAAGGTTCTCGGTCCACTCAATAATAGTGTCCCCAACACACAAGGAGCGAATAATATTTTTACTCTTATTGCCATTGTCAATTTTTTTGGAAATAAGTAGTGTTTTGGTCCCCTTGCAGAAGACATTTCTAATGAGATTGTTGTAATAGATACAACTCTTCATTAAATAAAATTTCATTCAACTCCTCATTTTGTTTCGTTGTCTAATCTGCAAAGCAGTAGCATGCCACAGAAAAACACACATACAGACGCTAACATTTTACTATAGTTAACAGGGCATATTTTCTACAACTAATGCGTGCCTAACATGAATGCCAGATTTGACCCTAAACCCTAAGGGAAATCCTGATAAGTGTCAAATCAACTAGAACTAGGAACCAATCATCGGGAGGGAGGGTGGGGGGTGGGGGTGGGCGATATGGCCGGCAGACTCGACTGAAATAAGTTCAGGTGAGTCGACTGACCAAAATTTTGTTTTCAACCGACTAACATGCATGGGTTGTTACTGGATTGAGATGCATTTATTTAGCTAGCATCGATGGAGGGGAGGGAGTGCACATGAGTACATTCACTTGGGAGACGATGAAGAACCTGTCGTCTTTAAGCTCTCTACCATGTATGTGTTTGGGGGATTTTAATGAAGTGTTGTTGCCGGAGGAACATGATGGAGTTGGTCAGAGGTGTCAAACGCAACTACAGGGCTTTCGTGATGCGGTCGATGTTTGTGGCCTGGTTGATCTAGGCTACCAGGGGAGACCGTGGACTTATGAAAAAAAGGTGATGGGTGGCTCGTTCACAAGGGTTCGGCTGGATAGGGCCCTAGGATCTGCGGAGTGGTGTGCCATGTTCCCGCTAGCTACACTAGTGCACCTGACAGCTGCGACGTCGGACCACTCTCCTATCTTGCTTCATCTAGAACCGGCGGGAGATCAGAAACCAACAAAGCAGTTTCGTTATGAAGTAATGTGGGACACTCATGCGGACATGAAGCGAGCCGTGCGTGATGCATGGAACATTGATAACCAGAGCCCATCAGTAGCGGAAATCAGAAGGAAGCTAGCTGATCTTGCTCTGAACCTTGGTAGCTGGAGCAACTCGACCTTTGGCAGTGTTCGAGGAGAGATCAAGAAGCTAAAGAAAGAGTTGGAGAATCTTCGGAACGATCCTCAGCGTACTGGTCCATCAGCATCCGAGATCAAAATAAATGACAAGTTAATTGAGCTTTATCTCCGAGAAGAGCTAATGTGGCGCCAGCGCTCGAGGGTGGAGTGGTTGTCAGCAGGAGACAAAAATACACGTTTTTTTCATATCAGGGCTTCCTTGCGTAGAAAGAAGAATCTCATTAAAACCCTGCAGCGACCTGATGGTCAGTTAACTGATAATTTAACGGAGATGCAGGAGCTTGCGCTGGACTACTATAAAACATTATATACATCGGAAGGAGTGCAGGATGTAGAGGCAGTTCTAGCGCATGTACCTGCCAAGGTAACTGATGAGATGAATGAAGTACTCATGGCACCTTACAGAGATGAAGAGGTAAAGAGTGCATTATTTCAGATGTTCCCGACAAAGGCCCCAGGCCCGGACGGGTTCCCAGCTCATTTCTTTCAGCGCCATTGGGATGTTTGCGGAGAATCAGTGACAAAGGCAGTTTTGGGCATAGTGAGAGGAGAAGAAAGTGCAGCAAGCATCAATGATACTATTCTGGTATTGATCCCAAAGGTTATTAATCCTACCCTCTTGTCTCAGTTTCGACCGATAAGTCTGTGTAACGTGTTTTACAAGATAGCATCGAAGGTCATGGCAAACCGGTTGAAGTTGATTTTACCAGACATTATTTCAGAAGAGCAATCAGCCTTTGTCCCGGGGAGATTGATAACTGATAATATTATTTCAGCTTACGAGTGTCTTCACTTTATGAAGAAAAGCAGGTCCAAGAATAATAGTTTTGCAGCTTTAAAACTTGACATGATGAAAGCCTACGACAGAGTGGAGTGGAGTTATCTCCGAGCCATGATGGAGAAACTGGGCTTCGCAACACCTTGGATCAATACGGTCATGCATATGGTGAGCTCGGTTTCATTCTCAGTTCTTTTTAATGGGAGCAAATTGGAGGAGTTTAAACCTTCCCGAGGTATCCGGCAGGGAGACCCAATCTCCCCATACATGTTTCTGATTGCAGCAGAGGGCCTTTCGTGCCTCTTGAAATCTCAAAATCAGTCATCCCAGCTTTGCGGCATTAAAGTGGCTCCATCGGCGCCGTCGGTAAACCACCTTTTATTCGCGGATGATAGCCTGCTGTTTTTCAGGGCCAGTGTTAATGGGGCAGAGAATGTGTCAAACCTTCTGGAGACTTATTGTTCAGCCTCAGGTCAGAGGATAAATAAGGAAAAATCATCAATATTCTTTAGTAAAGGATGTCCACAGATTGTGCGTGATGCTGTGAAGGGTCACCTGTAGGTCCCTAACGAGTCCCTCACAGAGAGGTATCTTGGTATGCCAACCGATGTGGGGCATTCTAAAACAGGGACGTTTAAATTTTTGAGTGACCGTATATGGGAAAAAGTGAAGGGATGGATGGGCAAGCTTTTATCAGCAGGAGGAAAGGAAGTTCTCATCAAGTCTGTGGCCCAAGCAATCCCGGTGTATAGTATGGCATGTTTCAAGCTACCCAGAGGTTTGTGTGAGCATTTAAATTCTGTTATCCGCAAATTTTGGTGGGGATGCAAGGATGGAAAGAGGAAGCCTGCTTGGGTGTCTTGGGAGCTAATGACAAGGCCCAAATATCTGGGAGGCATGGGTTTCAGGGACCTCGAAATCTTTAATCTAGCTTTGCTGGCTCGACAGTCCAGGAGGATCCTGAATTCACCGGATTCACTAAGCTCAAGATTGCTTAAAGCGGTGTATTTCCCTGAGGGAACTATTATGGACGCTGATCTAGGAGCTCGGCCCTCTCAGATATGGAGAGCGATTCTGGAGGGAAGGGACATTATGAAACAAGGAGTCATCCGCAGAACTGGAAACGGCCAGAGTACGAGCATATGGAATGATAACTGGATTCCGAAAGCCACATACTTAAGGCCGATAATCTCATTGGTGAATAAACCCCCGCAGATGGTATCTGAACTAATGCTCCCAACATCGGCAGCATGGAATGCTGAGTTGATCAAAACTGTGTTTTTACCATCAGACGCGGAGGAGATCTTAAAGATACCATTGTGCACGAGAAACATAGATGATTTCTGGGCATGGCATCATGATAAGAAAGGAAGGTTCACAGTTAGCTCGGCTTACAAGCTAATGGTAAAGATCAAGATCGAAGGGGAAAATCATCTAGAGGGGCGGGGAGGAGCCTCGGACATGAGCAGAGAAGAGACAGCCTGGTCCTCTCTCTGGAAACTGAAGATCCCTTCAAAGGTAAAAATTTTCCTTTGGCGGCTTGCTAAGCACACACTGCCAACCATGGATATTCTGAAAAGGAGAAACATGTCAACGGCTGATGCATGCCCTTTATGTGGGGCAGAGGACTCATGGAGACATGCGCTTATCGGGTGCACAATGGCTCGCTGTACATGGGCACTCCCAGAGGAGAGTCTGGTCGAAACAATGGCGGAAAACGCCCAACAGTCTGCAAAGAACTGGATCTTTGATCTACATGAAGAGTTGAGTCACGACCAGTTTACAAAGTTGGTTGTTACGCTGTGGGCAATCTGGTATGCCAGGAGGAAAGCTGTGTACGAATCCATATTCCAAAGTCCACATCAAACAAATGCATTTGTCCTCTCTTATTTGCATGATCTTCTCATCTGCGAGCCCGCAAGTTCAAAGCATAGTGGGAATATACAGGTGGCCAGGGAGCAGCGTTGGCTTCCTCCTCCAGAAGCCACGGCTAAGCTAAACACTGATGGTGCAGTAGCACGAGATGGACTGCGTGGAGCAGCGGCTGCAATTTGCAGAGACTGCCATGGAAACTATCTGGGAGCCTCGGCCCTTATATTTCAAGTGCATGACCCGGTCATTCTGGAAACATTGGCAGTAAGGGAGGCTCTCGCGCTTGCGACTGATCTCAACCTCCAGCGCCTAAATATTGCTTCTGATTGCCAGGAGGTGATTATCGACATTCAGCAGAGAAGATGTGGGGCGAACGCAGCTATCACCAAAGAAATTACAGAGACGGCGACTGATTTTCAGTCATGTATCTTCCTTTATGAAAGTAGGGTTTTTAATTTTGAGGCTCATTCACTAGCCAAGTATGCTTGTAATCTAGCATTAGGCCGTCATATATGGTTGGGAACTCCGCCTGACCAAATTCTTGTACCCCAAAGCATTACTCAATAAAGGTATCAAGAATTTCTCAAAAAAAAAAAACTTGGAGTGACATATGATACTTTTCCTTTTGAAAATAATAATGTACAGTATTTGAGATGCATCCATGCATGCATTTGAAGGCTCTATACTCCGATCCGAAAAAAGAAAAAAAAGTAGCTAGCTAGCAGTGTTGGTGCAGGTATGTATGTACCCCCTCCGTCCTTCAAATAGTGTACTTCCAAATTTGTTGGAGGGTCAAACTATGTCAAAGTTTGACCGAGTTTGTGCAAAAATATATTAATGTTTGTGAAATCAAATAGGTATATGATGAAAATATATTTTATCATGAATATAATATTAGTAATTTGATGGCATAAATGTTGATGTATTATTGTATAAATATGGTCAAACATTTTTTTTCCGAGAAAGATAAATCCCTGCCGTCTGGAATTTCGGAGCAGGTCCGCAGGCATCACGCGTCGTTGGATCCGATTCCTACAGTTGAGCGTACGGCCTGATCTAAATGCCCTTTTTTTGTTGATCGCGCACCTCCCCGCTAATCCTGTGATTTAAAGGCCCACCTCCGCACTAATCGTGATCTAAATTAATTCGCGAGGCCCACCTCCCCACTAATTCTAGGATCTCCCGCACGTCCTCTTATGCCCATTTTTTCTCGTGATTGATGGCCACCGCTGGAAAACAAGGGATCGAAAAATAATAATTTGTGAGGAGGGTGACTTGAACTTGCGACCCAACAGACTAGGTAGAAGTGCCCAAACCATCCCACCAAATGAAGCTGTTTGACTAGTTTATATGCATGTCAATGTCTTTACTTGACTTAACTAGTGGTACAAAATAGAATGGTAATTTTTGGACCAGCCTAGATTTGCTCCCATTTTTGGTGGCTCTTGCCATTTACTCCTTTTCCGACAAAAAAAATCTATTTTCATCACTTCTTCTTTTCTTTGTTGCGAGATTTTTTTTTGCGAAAGCACAAACAAGTTGTTGAAATATAACCCGGTAACTGTTTTGTGAATGAAATGATAATTTATGATCGTAGACTTGATAACTTATGTACCATGATCATGATAACTTTAGCCCAAGGAAAAGAAGTTCACACCCTAGTAACCTCCACGTGGATAGCATGGTAATATAAGCATCACAAATTTTTTATCTCACGTGCAAACACCACAAAAAAATTAACCCAGATAAAAAGTTGTTGAAGAATAAAATACGCATCGCTTACTTGATAACGTAAGTACAAACTACACGGTAACTTTGACCGGTTGAGTTGTTGAGAATATACCCCAGTAACTTTCATGTAAATGCATGGTAATACACTCACGACATGGCTGATAATTCACACATAAATACCGTGATAACTTTTTGACCACAGAAAAAAATTTGTTGACAAACATACACGGGTAACTGATACGGAAAAATAACATGGTAATATACGCACAGCAGAGCTGATAACTTACTTAGTCGAAGTGTGATAATATTTTGACCAGGGAAAAAACTTGTTGAATCGCCCTCCCCCGGTAACTCATGTGCCTAGCATGGTAATATACACACAACAGTGTTGATAACTTACTTAGCCCAGACAAGGTAACTATTTTTGACTTGGGGGGAGGTGGGTTGTTGAAAAATAGCATTGTAAATTCTGTATAAAAGCATGGTAACATACGCACAACATACCTGATAACCCGCACACAAACAACACGGTAACTTTGACCCGGGTGCGTTATTTGAAAACATACCCCCGATAACTTTCGTGTAAATAGCTTGGTACTATACGCACCGTATACATGATAACGCACACACAAACAACCGGTAACTTTGACCTGGGGAGGGCCGATGAGGGGAGGTGAGGAAGTTGTTCGAAAACATACCCTCTCCTGATAATTTCTGCATAAAGCGAAAGGTAATATATGCACCGTAGACTTGATAACTCACGTATAAACATCGTGCTAATTTTGACCACGACGGGATGAAGTTGTTTGAAAACATACACTCGATAACTTATGTGTAAATAGCGTGGTAATATACGAACCGCGGGCGTGATAACTCACGCACAAACACCGCGGTAACTTTGCCCCGGTAAAAAAAGTTGTTGAAAACATACCACGGTAACTCATGTGTAAACAACATGATAATACACATACACAGGAGCTGATAACTTACTTAGCTCGGGCCGGTAACTATTTGCACAGAAAAAATGTCATCAGAACATATCAACATGGGATTTAGTTTCGTAGGTCTCGTCGCAGCGGATTTTTTATGTGACAAAGATTTTTTGAGCGGACCAACGATTTGACCTATAAACTGAAGTTTCGAACTATGGGAGAATGTGTGATGATATCAGATTTTTTTTCTCTCCCTCTAATGCATGCACACATGTGCATGTGAAGAGAAAGTTAAAGGAACCATTTTCATGCCTGGTAATTTTCTATCTAAACAAATAATTTATGCACGACAACATGATAACTTACATTGCATAGGCATGGTAACTTTTTACCTGAAAAAAAAGTCGTCGGAACATACCAATATGAGATCTAATTTCGAAAGTCTCGTTGCAACGAATCTTTTATGTGAAAACGGTTTTTCAATCGGATCAACGGTTTGAACTACAAAATATTTTCAATTTTATACTTTAGATGGAATCTTTACTGACATCATCTTTTTTTGTCTTTTTTGCATGCAACTTTGTTTATTAGAGGAAAGAAGGAAAATTACACATGCATGGAGCGGGTCCGTCTGCATGCGCGGCCGCATGCGTGATTAGTGAAAATTAATCGTTCTGCTTTTGGAAGTCGTCGGAGGAAGATGGGGTAGGATCGTCCGGACCTGTTGCAAACGAGCGACTGGTCGGACGTTAGTCGCATCCAAATTTTTTTTACTTTCCAATAAAGTTGGAAGTACACTCTTTCAAGAACGAAGGGAGTACGTTGTTTGTGTACGCCCACTGCTGATACCAGATACTTGTGGCTCACATATAAGATTAGGTTAAGTGTATAAGGTTTTCCATAATTTTTTAATATTGCATTGAAACACAATGAGATGCAAAAAACAGACCACAGTCAAAAGAGACAACATCAAAGATATCGTCCTTTATCCCCACACAAGGATCCCGACCAAAGTGACCATGGTTGTTTCTCATAGGTTACAATTGATCTTTCTGTTAAAAACACAACGTGTCATCTAAGTATAGTATGGATAGGCACAGCTGCAGTCGGCGGCGGCCGGTGGACGGCGAGGATAAAGAAATGCCTGAAGCACACGTACGCGTCTTGGCAGCACCCGCGCGCGTATGGTTTGCTTAGCCATGCCGCACACGCCTTCTCCTCTTGCGCACTAAGCATCCCACAAGAAGCTTCCAGTAGAACGCGCGAACGAACGATGACAAAGCTAATTTGATGCCGCTCTAGCCTCTAGGTTTCGTGCCGCCTGAAATCCCGAGCTAGTACGTGCTAGTCACACACGCTATCCGGATCAGGTCGACGACGACAAGAACGATCCAGCAAGACAAGACACGGAAAGGAGTAGGGCGAACGGCCATCGCGTTCTTTTTGCCTACATATATCCAGAACGAGCGCTGCTAGAACCGCTCCCGCACGTCGACGTCTCTGTCTCTTTGATATATCCCGGAAGGAATCCACCGTCGTTTCGTCAGTTCGGTTGCCATCCGACACCGTCTTCCTCAACCCCCACAGACCTTCTCCCCTCCCTCTCTCCCATGGCCGACTACAACCGCTACGGCCACGGCCAAGGATACGGCCAGAACTACGGCTACGCGCCCTCCGCGCCTCCCGCGCACACGCTCTCCTCCTCCTCCTCGGCGTACGGCAACGGCCAGGGCTACGGCCCCGCGCCCTCCTCCTCGCCGTACGGCTACGGCTACGGCCAAGGAGGCTACCCGCCGACGATGGGAGGAGGTTTCGGAGGAGCCGTGGCGTTCCCGCCGGGGACGCACCCGGAGGTGGAGCGCGCGTTCCGGGCCGTCGACCGCGACGCCAGCGGCAGCATCGACGAGGGGGAGCTGCAGGCCGCGCTCTCCGACGCGCACCACCGCTTCAGCATCCGCACCGTCCGCCTCCTCATGTTCCTCTTCAGCGACGCCCAGCTAGCCTCCCCGCGCTCCCGGATGGGTAAGCAAGCACAACCTGCATCTCTTTCGGCACTGTTCGTTTCAGTAAAAACAGATACTGATTTCTTGCCGGCTCCAAACAATGGTGCAGGGCCAGCGGAGTTCGTGACGCTGTGGAACTGCCTTGGGCAATGGCGGGTGAGTGCGGTCAATTTGCTTGCTCTCGTTTAACTCTGAATTGAAAGTATGTATGATCATCGTGAAACACAGTGTGGACATTCAGTTTCTGGTGCCCTCTGTTTTCTCCCTGCATAACTTTACATTGCTTGCAGTTCGACCACCAAATTGTAAATAAATATCATCAGCCTTTTCGTTGCAATAGGAATCTGTTGAATACTGCAAGCGTACTTTTCTTTTATCAAATAAGAAGAATCTGCTGAATACAGCAAGTGTACTTTTTTTTAATCAAATGAGAAAGTGGAGACCCTGTTTCTCTGCAAGGAACAGCTGTTTACCCAATCATGTTATGAACTTATGATGCTCATGGAATTATTGCCCATCTAATACTGCAACTTAATTTGTCATGGGGGAAGTCAAAGGGAAAAATAAATGAGATTTGTCAACCTGTGTCGATGATCTGCTAGTTTTCCCCATCCATCTATCATCATCAGCATGAGACTTATTACTGATCTTCATGGCACTATATATCTAGGTCGTTTTCGACAGATACGATAGGGACCGCAGCGGAAAGATCGACTCCAATGAGTTGAGAGAAGCTCTTCGCGGCCTGGGATACGCGGTACCGCCTTCGGTCATTGATCTTCTCATAGCAAACTACAACAATGGTGTTTCCCACCGCGGCGCCCTAGACTTCGACAACTTTGTGGAGTAAGTATATGGAGTCTTCATTACATTTGACATACAAATAATCTCATTCAGACAATACTCTATAACATACATACTGAACTAATTAATGTTTTGTTTTGCCTTTCGGCTTCGATCTTGAAGGTGCGGAATGGTTGTGAAGGTACGTCGCCAATTAATAATCAACTATGTAATCAAAGTTTCAAATGTTTGCTGATAGATTCTTCGCTGCTGTGTTGTTCTGTGTAGGGTCTGACTGAAAAATTCAAGGAGAATGACACGCGCTACACTGGCTCGGCAGCTCTTTCGTATGACGGCTTCTTGTCAATGGTCATCCCCTTCATTGTACCTTAGATAGTCCTGGTGTCTGTTTGCCCACGCAAAAGCAGTACAGTTTTAAGTTTGTGGGATTGATTACAGTTCCGTTAATTTTGAGCGTTTTGTTTCACAACTGTGTATGTGAATATATTCGCAAAAAAAGAAAAAAACTGTGTATGTGAATAAGAAAAGGTTAATGGTTGGAATCGACCTGCCGATATGCGTCGCGCGTCGGTCACCAGGCAAGGTCGCCACGTGCCCTTGCAGGCCCCATGCAGACGCTGATCGCTCTTGTCCAACCACCGTCCTAACCGCTATCTGTTCCTCGTCTCCTTTCTGTTCCTCTTCTCTCTCATGTCGCTCACCGCCATAGCTGCACGCAGCACCGCATGGCACCGGCACCGGACCACCTGCAATTTATAGGGTCAAATTAATAAATTACAAACTATGACCCCAAAGGAAGAGCGCAAGATCTATATCTCGCATTAAGCAGGACTGCAGGATCTCTCGCTGAAGGGGTCTAGAGTAGCTCTCGCATTAAGCGAGATCGAAGGTTCTCTCGCTAAAGGGGTCTAGAGTAGCTCTCGCTGAAGAGTCTACAGTAATCGGGCTGGTCCATTGACGCGCAGTTAATAAAAAAAAGAGAGGACAAAAGAGAGTGCGCAAGGGATTCAAACACTGGTCGGGCAAGCACGGCTAGCCAATGGGCTTGCACCGGGTTCGTGATAGAGTAGTATGGTGGGACAATTTAAGTCGAAACGAGCCAGGATTTTCACTGTTTCTTCTCTGGTTTTTACGTTTGGTTTTTCATCGGTTCTTCTCTGTTTTCACTCATTTTTTCTCTTCCTTTTATTTTCATTGTTTTTCTTTGGTTTATTTATTTATTTTTTTCTTTTCTCATCTCTGTTTTTTCATTTGTTTTTTGGTTTTATTTTTCTTTGGTTTCTTTTTTTGTTTTCTTTGTTTATTTTTTTCATTCTACATTTTTTGCATATATCAACAACATTTTTCTAATACACATTTAACATTTTTCCAATACAAATATAATATATTTTAATACACGTTCAACATATTTTCTATAAAAATTTGTTGCATTTTCAAATGCTTGATTAACACTTTTTAAACACAAGATGAACATTTTTTTGAATACTTGGTCAACATTTTTTGTATACACACATTAAACTTTTTCAAATGCTTAATTAACATTTTTTAAATACAATATTAACATATTCTAATACATGGTGACCATTTTTATATGCACATTTAACATTTTTCAAATGCTTGATTAACATTTTTGAAATGCAATATTAACATTTTTGAACACATGGTCAACATTTTTTCAAAACACATTTAACATTTTCCAAATGCTTGATTAACATTTTTCATAGTTATTCAACCTTTTTTCGGCACTGCTTGTTTCAGTAAAAACAGATACTGATTTCTTGCTGCCTCCAATCAATGTTTGTTGCAGGGCCAGCGGAGTTCGTGACACTGTGGAACTGCCTTGGGCAATGGCGGGTGAGTGCTACCAATTTGCTTTGCTATTGTTTAGTTAACTTTGAATTGGAAGTATGTATGATCGTGAAACAGAGTGTGCGCACATTCGGTTTCTGATGCTTTCTGTTTTCTCCCTGCATATCTTTACATTGCTTGCGGTTCGACCACCAAATTATAAGTAAATATCATCGACCTTGTCTTCGTTGCATGGGAATCTGCTGAATACTGCAAGTGTACTTCTTTTTATCAAATGAGAAAGTGGAGACCCTGTGTCTCTGTATGGAACAGCTGGGTACCCAATCATGTCATGATGCTCATGGAATTATTGCCCATCTAATACTGGAACTTAATCTGTCATGAGAGAAGTCAAAGGGAAAAAAAATTAAGATTTGTCAACCTGTGTCGATGATCATCTATTTTCCCCCATCCATCTATCATAAGCATGGGACTTATTTCTGTTCTTCATGGCATTATCTAGGTCGTTTTCGACAGATACGATAGGGACCGCAGCGGAAAGATCGACTCCGAGGAGTTGAGAGACGCTCTTCGCGGCCTGGGATACGCGGTGCCACCTTCGGTTATTGATCTTCTCATAGCAAACTACAACAATGGTGTTTCCCACCGGGGCGCCCTAGACTTCGACAACTTTGTGGAGTAAGTATATGGAGTTCTAATTACATTTGACCTAGTAGAAAATAATCTCATTCAGTCATCAATATTCTAACATACATATGGAACTAATAAATTTTTTGTTTCGCCTTTTGGCTTCGATCTTGAAGGTGCGGAATGGTTGTGAAGGTACGTCGCCAGTTAATCAACTATGTAATGGAGATTTCAAATGTTTGCTGATAGATTTTTCGCTGCTGTGTTGCTCTATGTAGGATCTGACTGAAAAATTCAAGGAGAATGACACGCGCTACACCGGCTCAGCAGCTCTTTCGTACGACGGCTTCTTGTCAATGGTCATCCCCTTCATTGTACCTTAGATAGTCCTGGTGTCTGTTTGCCCACGCTAAAGCAGTACAGTTTTTAAGTTTGTGGGATTGATTACAGTTCCGTTAATTTTGAGCGTTTTGTTTCACAACTGTGCATGTGAATATATTCGCAAAAAAGAAAAAAACTGTGTATGTGAAGACCTGCCGATATGCGTCGCGCATCGGTCACCAGGCAAGGTCGCCGCGTGCCCTTGCGGGCCCCATGCAGACGCCGATCGCTCTTGTCCAACCACCGTCCTGACCGCTATCTGTTCCTCTTCTCTCTCATGTCGCTCACCGCCATAGCTGCACGCAGCACCGCATGGCACTGGTGTTAGCGCTAATCTTGTCATGATGTATCAGCATGTTTAGTTTTGAGTTTGCATGTAGTTTAGATGGTCTAGGAAAATGTGCGTAGGCCAACTATGCTTCAGCTATGTGCGCAGAGGAGGCGAGATGCCGGGCAACCGTGCGATGCGGCGAGCACGGCGAGATGCCGAAGATGCCGTGTGATATGGCGATGTCGTGAGAAGCGGCGAGACGCGACGGAGGCCGGAGCATGATTGGCTGCGGTACAAGTTAAGCCGGGTGATCCGGGATGTCTGGTCCATTGTGTTGATGTCCGTGCATGTGTGCATGGTTGAGTCAGTCGTTATGTGCATGCATAGCTTAGTTAGTCGGCTAGCTAAAAGATAGGTTAGTTGATCAGTTTGTTAGTAGCAGCCGGTCAAGTTCGAGGCCGAGTCAGGCTCCTAGAGAGATTCCAGGAGAAAGGATAAGGCATGGGTTAGTGGCATGTACTAGTACGTGGAGATGTGGTGCTAGTGGCCGAATGTTGGAAAATGTGGTGCTAGTGGTGCTAGTGGTACGTGGAGATGTGGTGCCAGTGGTGCTGGTACAGCCATAGTTAACTCAGGAAATTGCCTATAATTAGGTTTTTGGATTGTTGGAAAATTAGGCAAGTTCATGATTAATTCCAGTAAATAATTCATGACTAGGACAGATACTAGCATGCAACAATCTAGCAAACTAGAAGAACAACAAGACATGCATAACAGCAGCGAACACGAAACAATAGCTGTAGAGACAGACATGAACAGATGATGTTGGACGTACTGTTCGTTAGCTATTGTGGGTGCGACGGTGTTGATGACGATGTTGGCGACGATCTGCTGCTGATGGCGATGAAGACGACGATGAGTAGCACCGCCCGACTTGGACGGAAGACGACCCGTGATGACGAATTTGAGCAGTCGCGCAGAGCGCTTCCCAAAAACCTAATTCGTCCTCTCCCGGTGCAAGATCGCAAGGATGAACGGTTCCGGAGACCTGCTCTCCCACGCGCCGATGCACGCCGGCGTTTGGGATGAAGTAGACTACGACGGCGGCGCAAGTTGCGAGATGAGGCAAAACCCTAGGTGTTTTTTGGTGTATCTTTGGCCGCAGCCGGTAGCTGTATATATATTAGGACCAGAGGCGGTATTGTGTCGCGATCACAATCCCGAACCGACTCGGTTTCTAATTCGTATACTCACCGGACAAGAAATCAAAAACTTGTCTGCCAAGACATAAAAAATAAAACGGCAAAAGGAAGCTGTGCCCCTGCAAGGAGACGGACCATTCACGCGCATGTCGCACGTACGCCTCGCCTCGCCTCGCCTCGCCACGGTCCGGCGAGGCGAGCGAGCGCGCGCGTGTGGTCTTTCCTTTCTTTTCTCACACACCACTTAGAGTGATGGAGAGAACCCACTATATAAAGAGGTCCAACTCTTCTTCAACTTCCGGGGTGGGACAAAACTTTAGCACCACCACTTGCCATTTTACACATGGGCTTTGAGATTTCAGAAATTGCTATGGGCCTAGCCCATTAATTCTAACAGTATCAGCATGTTTAGTTTTGAGTTTGCATGTAGTTTAGATGGTCTAGGAAAGTGTGCGTAGGCCAACGATGCTTCAGCTATGTGCGCAGAGGAGGCGAGATGCCGAGCTGCCGTGCGATGCGGCGAGCACGGCGAGATGCCGAAGATGACGTGTGATACGGCGACGTCGTGAGAAGCGGCGAGACGCGACGGAGGCCGGAGCGTGATTGGCTGCGGTACAAGTTAAGCCGGGTGATCCGGGAGGTCTGGTCCATTGTGTTGATGTCCGTGCATGTGTGCATGGTTGAGTCAGTCGTTATGTGCGTGCATAGCTTAGTTAGTCGGCTAGCTAAAAGATAGGTTAGTTGATCAGTTTGTTAGTAGCAGCCGGTCAAGTTCGAGGCCGAGTCAGGCTCCTAGAGAGATTCCAGGAGAAAGGATAAGGCATGGGTTAGTGGCATGTACTAGTACGTGGAGATGTGGTGCTAGTGGCCGAATGTTGGAAAATGTGGTGCTAGTGGTGCTAGTGGTACGTGGAGATGTGGTGCCAGTGGTGCTGGTACAGCCATAGTTAACTCAGGAAATTGCCTATAATTAGGTTTTTGGATTGTTGGAAAATTAGGCAAGTTCATGATTAATTCCAGTAAATAATTCATGACTAGGACAGATACTAGCATGCAACAATCTAGCAAACTAGAAGAACAACAAGACATGCATAACAGCAGCGAACACGAAACAATAGCTGTAGAGACAGACATGAACAGATGATGTTGGACGTACTGTTCGTTAGCTATTGTGGGTGCGACGGTGTTGATGACGATGTTGGCGACGATCTGCTGCTGATGGCGATGAAGACGACGATGAGTAGCACCGCCCGACTTGGACGGAAGACGACCCGTGATGACGAATTTGAGCAGTCGCGCAGAGCGCTTCCCAAAAACCTAATTCGTCCTCTCCCGGTGCAAGATCGCAAGGATGAACGGTTCCGGAGACCTGCTCTCCCACGCGCCGATGCACGCCGGCGTTTGGGATGAAGTAGACTACGACGGCGGCGCAAGTTGCGAGATGAGGCAAAACCCTAGGTGTTTTTTGGTGTATCTTTGGCCGCAGCCGGTAGCTGTATATATATTAGGACCAGAGGCGGTATTGTGTCGCGATCACAATCCCGAACCGACTCGGTTTCTAATTCGTATACTCACCGGACAAGAAATCAAAAACTTGTCTGCCAAGACATAAAAAATAAAACGGCAAAAGGAAGCTGTGCCCCTGCAAGGAGACGGACCATTCACGCGCATGTCGCACGTACGCCTCGCCTCGCCTCGCCTCGCCACGGTCCGGCGAGGCGAGCGAGCGCGCGCGTGTGGTCTTTCCTTTCTTTTCTCACACACCACTTAGAGTGATGGAGAGAACCCACTATATAAAGAGGTCCAACTCTTCTTCAACTTCCGGGGTGGGACAAAACTTTAGCACCACCACTTGCCATTTTACACATGGGCTTTGAGATTTCAGAAATTGCTATGGGCCTAGCCCATTAATTCTAACAGTATCAGCATGTTTAGTTTTGAGTTTGCATGTAGTTTAGATGGTCTAGGAAAGTGTGCGTAGGCCAACGATGCTTCAGCTATGTGCGCAGAGGAGGCGAGATGCCGAGCTGCCGTGCGATGCGGCGAGCACGGCGAGATGCCGAAGATGACGTGTGATACGGCGACGTCGTGAGAAGCGGCGAGACGCGACGGAGGCCGGAGCGTGATTGGCTGCGGTACAAGTTAAGCCGGGTGATCCGGGAGGTCTGGTCCATTGTGTTGATGTCCGTGCATGTGTGCATGGTTGAGTCAGTCGTTATGTGCGTGCATAGCTTAGTTAGTCGGCTAGCTAAAAGATAGGTTAGTTGATCAGTTTGTTAGTAGCAGCCGGTCAAGTTCGAGGCCGAGTCAGGCTCCTAGAGAGATTCCAGGAGAAAGGATAAGGCATGGGTTAGTGGCATGTACTAGTACGTGGAGATGTGGTGCTAGTGGCCGAATGTTGGAAAATGTGGTGCTAGTGGTGCTAGTGGTACGTGGAGATGTGGTGCCAGTGGTGCTGGTACAGCCATAGTTAACTCAGGAAATTGCCTATAATTAGGTTTTTGGATTGTTGGAAAATTAGGCAAGTTCATGATTAATTCCAGTAAATAATTCATGACTAGGACAGATACTAGCATGCAACAATCTAGCAAACTAGAAGGACAACAAGACATGCATAACAGCAGCGAACACGAAACAATAGCTGTAGAGACAGACATGAACAGATGATGTTGGACGTACTGTTCGTTAGCTATTGTGGGTGCGACGGTGTTGATGACGATGTTGGCGACGATCTGCTGCTGATGGCGATGAAGACGACGATGAGTAGCACCGCCCGACTTGGACGGAAGACGACCCGTGATGACGAATTTGAGCAGTCGCGCAGAGCGCTTCCCAAAAACCTAATTCGTCCTCTCCCGGTGCAAGATCGCAAGGATGAACGGTTCCGGAGACCTGCTCTCCCACGCGCCGATGCACGCCGGCGTTTGGGATGAAGTAGACTACGACGGCGGCGCAAGTTGCGAGATGAGGCAAAACCCTAGGTGTTTTTTGGTGTATCTTTGGCCGCAGCCGGTAGCTGTATATATATTAGGACCAGAGGCGGTATTGTGTCGCGATCACAATCCCGAACCGACTCGGTTTCTAATTCGTATACTCACCGGACAAGAAATCAAAAACTTGTCTGCCAAGACATAAAAAATAAAACGGCAAAAGGAAGCTGTGCCCCTGCAAGGAGACGGACCATTCACGCGCATGTCGCACGTACGCCTCGCCTCGCCTCGCCTCGCCACGGTCCGGCG
This sequence comes from Thinopyrum elongatum, assembly GCA_011799875.1. Classification (NCBI taxonomy): domain Eukaryota; kingdom Viridiplantae; phylum Streptophyta; class Magnoliopsida; order Poales; family Poaceae; genus Thinopyrum; species Thinopyrum elongatum. The sequence goes on from CM022303.1 coordinate 133,552,264, forward strand.
AGGCGAGCGAGCGCGCGCGTGTGGTCTTTCCTTTCTTTTCTCACACACCACTTAGAGTGATGGAGAGAACCCACTATATAAAGAGGTCCAACTCTTCTTCAACTTCCGGGGTGGGACAAAACTTTAGCACCACCACTTGCCATTTTACACATGGGCTTTGAGATTTCAGAAATTGCTATGGGCCTAGCCCATTAATTCTAACAGTATCAGCATGTTTAGTTTTGAGTTTGCATGTAGTTTAGATGGTCTAGGAAAGTGTGCGTAGGCCAACGATGCTTCAGCTATGTGCGCAGAGGAGGCGAGATGCCGAGCTGCCGTGCGATGCGGCGAGCACGGCGAGATGCCGAAGATGACGTGTGATACGGCGACGTCGTGAGAAGCGGCGAGACGCGACGGAGGCCGGAGCGTGATTGGCTGCGGTACAAGTTAAGCCGGGTGATCCGGGAGGTCTGGTCCATTGTGTTGATGTCCGTGCATGTGTGCATGGTTGAGTCAGTCGTTATGTGCGTGCATAGCTTAGTTAGTCGGCTAGCTAAAAGATAGGTTAGTTGATCAGTTTGTTAGTAGCAGCCGGTCAAGTTCGAGGCCGAGTCAGGCTCCTAGAGAGATTCCAGGAGAAAGGATAAGGCATGGGTTAGTGGCATGTACTAGTACGTGGAGATGTGGTGCTAGTGGCCGAATGTTGGAAAATGTGGTGCTAGTGGTGCTAGTGGTACGTGGAGATGTGGTGCCAGTGGTGCTGGTACAGCCATAGTTAACTCAGGAAATTGCCTATAATTAGGTTTTTGGATTGTTGGAAAATTAGGCAAGTTCATGATTAATTCCAGTAAATAATTCATGACTAGGACAGATACTAGCATGCAACAATCTAGCAAACTAGAAGAACAACAAGACATGCATAACAGCAGCGAACACGAAACAATAGCTGTAGAGACAGACATGAACAGATGATGTTGGACGTACTGTTCGTTAGCTATTGTGGGTGCGACGGTGTTGATGACGATGTTGGCGACGATCTGCTGCTGATGGCGATGAAGACGACGATGAGTAGCACCGCCCGACTTGGACGGAAGACGACCCGTGATGACGAATTTGAGCAGTCGCGCAGAGCGCTTCCCAAAAACCTAATTCGTCCTCTCCCGGTGCAAGATCGCAAGGATGAACGGTTCCGGAGACCTGCTCTCCCACGCGCCGATGCACGCCGGCGTTTGGGATGAAGTAGACTACGACGGCGGCGCAAGTTGCGAGATGAGGCAAAACCCTAGGTGTTTTTTGGTGTATCTTTGGCCGCAGCCGGTAGCTGTATATATATTAGGACCAGAGGCGGTATTGTGTCGCGATCACAATCCCGAACCGACTCGGTTTCTAATTCGTATACTCACCGGACAAGAAATCAAAAACTTGTCTGCCAAGACATAAAAAATAAAACGGCAAAAGGAAGCTGTGCCCCTGCAAGGAGACGGACCATTCACGCGCATGTCGCACGTACGCCTCGCCTCGCCTCGCCTCGCCACGGTCCGGCGAGGCGAGCGAGCGCGCGCGTGTGGTCTTTCCTTTCTTTTCTCACACACCACTTAGAGTGATGGAGAGAACCCACTATATAAAGAGGTCCAACTCTTCTTCAACTTCCGGGGTGGGACAAAACTTTAGCACCACCACTTGCCATTTTACACATGGGCTTTGAGATTTCAGAAATTGCTATGGGCCTAGCCCATTAATTCTAACAGTATCAGCATGTTTAGTTTTGAGTTTGCATGTAGTTTAGATGGTCTAGGAAAGTGTGCGTAGGCCAACGATGCTTCAGCTATGTGCGCAGAGGAGGCGAGATGCCGAGCTGCCGTGCGATGCGGCGAGCACGGCGAGATGCCGAAGATGACGTGTGATACGGCGACGTCGTGAGAAGCGGCGAGACGCGACGGAGGCCGGAGCGTGATTGGCTGCGGTACAAGTTAAGCCGGGTGATCCGGGAGGTCTGGTCCATTGTGTTGATGTCCGTGCATGTGTGCATGGTTGAGTCAGTCGTTATGTGCGTGCATAGCTTAGTTAGTCGGCTAGCTAAAAGATAGGTTAGTTGATCAGTTTATTAGTAGCAGCCGGTCAAGTTCGAGGCCGAGTCAGCCTCCTAGAGAGATTCCAGGAGAAAGGATAAGGCATGGGTTAGTGGCATGTACTAGTACGCGGAGATGTGGTGCTAGTGGCCGCGGCTGCGCTGCGTGAGTCCTTATATATATGTACTCCTTTGGTTAATGAGAAGAGGAAGCCGTGAGGGCTGTGGAGAAAACATGTAGCCACGGTGGTAACCAAGGAAGTGCTTGTGGCAAAGCTGTTCGTCTTCCTTGGTGTATGGCGTGTGTGTGTTGAGTCTTCTCACCGTGTTTGTGTGTTCTAGAGAGAAGAGAGATACCTCAAGAGAGTTGTGCGAGGCAGCTCGGGGTAGAAGAAGAGCGGCGCTGCGGGAGGCGGCGCTAACAACTGGCACCGGACCACCTGCAATTTATAGGGTCATATTTAAAAATTACAAAACTATGACCCCAAAGGAAGAGCACGATATCTATATCTCGCATTACGCAAGACAAAAGGTTCTCTCGCTGAAAGGGTCTAGAGTAGCTCTCGCATTAAGCGAGATCGAAGGTTCTCTCGCTGAAGGGGTCTAGAGTAGCTCTCGCATTAAGCGAGATCGAAGGTTCTCTCGCTGAAGAGTCTACAGTAATCGAGCCGGTCCATTGATGCGCAGTTAATAAAGAAAAAGGGAGGAGAAAAGGGAGTGCGCAAGGGATTCAAACTCTGGTCTCCTAGTTGAGGGCAATCACGGCTAGCCAATGGGCTTGCCTCGGGTTCATGATAGAGCAGTAGGGCGGGACAATTTAAGTCAAAACGAGCCAGGTTTCCTCTGTTTCTTCTCCGTTTTTTCTTTGGTTTTTGCGTTTTGTTTTCCTTGGGATTTTCTCTGTTTTTTCTCCGTTTTCACTCATTTGTTATTTCCTTTTTCTTTTCATTATTTTCTTTGGTTTTATTTATTTATTTCGTTTTCTTTTGTTTCCTTTACCACCTCTGTTTTTTTCACACTTTTTACATTTGGTTTTTTGCTTTATTTTTCATTTTATTTTTTCTTTGGTTTGTTTTGTTTCTTTTTTGGTTTTCATTGTTTCTTTCGGTTTTCATTCTACATTTTTTTCATATATCAACAACATTTTTCTAATACACGTTTAACATTTTTCCAATATACATATAATATTTTTTAATACATGTTCAACATATTTTCTATACACATCTGTTACTGTTTCATATGCTTGATTAACATTTTTCAAACACAAGATGAACATTTTTTTTAATACTTGGTCAACATTTTTTCTATACACACATAAAAAATTTTCAAATGCTTGTTTAATTTTTTAAATACAAGATTAACATTTTCTAATCACGGTGAACATTTTTCTACGCACATTTAACATTTTTCAAATGCTTGATTAACATTTTCGAAATGCAATATTAACATTTTTTAACACATGGTCAACATTTTTTCAACACACATTTAACATTTTTCAAATGGTTGATTAACATTTATCATACTTGTTTAACATTTTTCCAAATGCTTGATTAAATTTTTTATATACATGATTAATTTTTAATCATTTATAATACTGATCAACATTTTTTATACACTATTAAAAGATTTCAAATTTTTGTTCAACATTTTTTCAAATTCTTTATTAACATTTTTATATACATGCTCATTTTTTCATCATTTTATTAATAGATGATCAACATTTTTTCTATATACATTTAAGATTTTCGAAATGCTTGCTTAACGTTTTTCAAACACTTGTTCAACAGTTTTTTTTCAAATGCTTGATTAACTTTTTAAATACATGATCAAATTGTCAACCGCATTTTAATCTTTTAATACATTTTTGTATACGTGGTAAACATTTCCTCTATACACATTTAACATTTTTCAAGTGCTTGGTCAACATTTTCAAATGTTTTATGTAGAGTGATTTTTTAAATGTATTTATTTAGAATATTGGAAGTATAAACAAAAGTAAAAGAAGAAAGCAAAATATGAAAACAAAGAAGTGAAAAGAAACAAAACAGAAAACGACGCAGTTGTTTCCCACGTGCTTGGGCCGGCCCAAGTCGCGGCACCCTTCAGCGAGGGTTCCCTCTGTTTCGCTGAATGCGAGACATAGGGGCACCCAAGGAAGAGTGACTCTTCTTTGACATTTGGGCCGAAGTGGCCTTTTCGTTCATGTATGGGCCAAAGAACAGCTCTTCGTTCTCAGCCTGGGCGAAGAGCTTCTCTTAGTTCCTGGCTTGGGTTGCCACAAAAAAAGTTCCTAGCTCGGAGGAAGTGAGCATCGAGCACCCGCCCACCCGAGTGGTCATCCCCTATACATTAGAGCTTATACCGGTCAAATTCTTGCGCCATCAGGACCACATCGACGAGGAGAATCTATTCAGATGAAGAACCACTTGAATCGTGAATTGTGTAAGACGAATTTGGCCTTTCAATCTACACTTCCCACCACAAGCCTACACTGTGCTCAGTGATTTTTTTTCAATCAATCACACACATATACTCTTCTAGATGATGCCAACCTCATAGATATTGTCCCTCATTCTATTCTTGTCACTAGCCGCGCGCTCCATGACTCGTGTCATTCGTGAATGTGAACAGTGGCAGAGAACGAAAAAAAATTGAGGTGTGGCGAACTCTAAAGCATATGAAAAAATTTCGATGCGAAATAAAACTAAAGTTGTCCGTATACACTAAATTGCAGATGTTTTTTTTATAAAATTCTATACATAATAACCAAATATAGTGGAAGTGAAAATGTATTTGGACAGAAGCAACCTAAAAACATACCGATAAAACTTTAACAAGCCTATCCTTCCAAAGAATGCATGCGATCTTGATGAACAGACTGTTGTAGCGTTCCCACTTTTACGGGTATTTGGATTGGAGCTACTGCGATTCCAACTATCTCAAAATATATTGTCAAATCTACAATTCATCACAGGAAAATCTCACAAATCGTTGCCTTATAGATTGCAGTCCATTTTATGAAAATGGCACTAAAATTCAAACAAGTTATATCTCCCCTTCGACATTTGTAGCCCTTTCCTCTTGTTGTCCGTCGATGTGTCAAGAAGTCGCGAGGGCTTTCCAAGTAGCCGCTTCAGGACATCGTTGTAGCCAGCGCCGATGGCCACGTGGAGCGCATCTGAGCTAGCATGTGCGGCGCCGTTGGCGAGGCCGAGGATCAGAGCTCCATGATGAGGCACTCGTCCTCGCCGGATGCCGCTACTGCTGGCTGTCGCGGCACCACCCCACCCCCCGGGCCGCTCCTGCTGACCGCCGTCCCTGCGTGCAGCTCCTGCTGGCCGGTGGCCGCCGGGAACACGCGCTGCTCCGTGGCCAGCTGGCTGCTGCTGCATGGTTCGTGTTCGTCGACTGTAGGCCACGAGTGAAAGAATCCACGAGGGAGCGCAGTGCCTGACTTGCATGCGGCCCAAAAAGGCCCAATACCACGGGAGATAGCGATTTTTTAGCCGGTTTTCCTTCACCAGCCATCGATCTAACTTATACGTATATGGTATACCTAAAAGATCGAAAAAATCAAGGTAGGGCGAGCGCCCAACCTCGCCCTACCGAGAGCTCCGCCTGTGAATGTGAACCAGATGTTGTCAACTTCGATAATAATAACAATATGGCGAGGGGTAGTGTCTAGGATGTTGGCGTCCTCTAGATGAGTAGATGTGTGCGATTCACTGGAAAATATCTCAACGAGCGCGATGTAGGCTTGCGATGGTCAGTGTAGATTGAAAGGCAAAATTCATCCTCCACAATGCACGGTTCAAGTGGTTCTTCGTCTATATGGATTCTCTTCGTTGATGCGATTCTGGTGGCACAAGTTTTAACCGGAAGATGTATAGGGATGTACACGTGTGTTAGTGGGTTTTAAGGGGTAATTTCAGAGCAGAGTAAAGCCAATGGAAATTTCACCATGAACCGTTCACTGTCACGTTAGCATCATTACAAGCCCAGTCAGTGATTATTACAAGCCCAATTAGCATCATTAGAACGAAAACAACATTCAATTCACCCCAATACCACCCAGGGCGACAAGTGACATTTACATCGTTTTGCAAAGTTTAAGGTGTAAATTATCTAGTTGTAGAGTTCACAGGTTTTTGATTGACTTTCCTCAGTGAGCTATGGTGTACGTCCATAATAGAGCCATAAGATACAAGGCCCATGTCCAGTTTCTAACAGGCCACCTAAGCATGTAAATCGGTCTCGGCGTCAGGTGAACCCTAGGCGACGTCGTTTCCTCCGCCATGCTCTCGGGCTAGCCACTCCTTCACCGTCACCACTACAATGACCACACCTTTCCCCATAGACCACCTTCGGTTCTTAGTTGCATTGCGTACGATGTGGCGGCAACATGAGATCACAAGAGGAAGTAAGGATGTGGTGGGGACACAAGAATGCAAGAGGAGAAGCGGGTGTCTCTCTACATCCATGGAAGACGACATTGCCATTGATAACCCACAAGTATAGGGGATCGCAATAGTTTTCGAGAGTAGTATTTCACCCAAATTTATTGATTCGACATAAGGGGAGCCAAAGAATATTTGCAAGTATTAGCAGTTGAGTTGTCAGTTCAAGCACACCTAGAGAATTAAATATCTACAGCAAAGTGTTTAGTAGCACAGTAGTATGATAGTTTTGATAGCAGTGGTAACAATAGCAGTAGTAACGGTAGTAGTAACAGTAGTAGTTTGTAGTGATTGTAATAGCAGCAACAGCAAAAGTAACTTAGCAAAGATCAATATGCGAAAAGCGTAGGCATTGGATCAGTGATGGATATTTGTATTGGATGATATTCATCATATAACTGTCACAACCTAGAGCAATACACAATAGCTTCCATTCATCAATGTAATGTAGGCATGTATTCCGTATATATCATACGTGCTTATAATAATAATTTGTATGACATCTTTTGTTCTATCCTCCCGTGGCAGCGGGGTCCATAAGGGAATCTAAAGGATATTAAGGCCTCCTTTTAATAGAGAACCGGAACAAAGCATTAACACATAGTGAATACATGAACTCCTCGTACTACGGTAATCACCAGAAAGAATCTCAATTATTGTCACCTTGGGGTATGCATATCATAACACGTAATAGGTGCATACAACTTGCAAGATAGAATCAAGAACTCAAATATATTCATGACAACATAGAGGGTTCAGATATGAAATCATGACACTGGGACCCTAGTGACAAGCATTAAGCATAGCAAAGTCTTATCAACATCAATCTCAGAACATAGTGGATACTAGGGGTCAAGCCCTAACTAATTGACTCGATTACATGACAAATCTCATCCAACTCCATCACCGTCTAGCAAGCCTATGAAGGAATTATTCACTCCTAATGGTGAGCATCATGAAATTGGTGATGAAGAAGGGTTGGTGATGATGATGGCGACGATTCCCCCTCTTCGAAGCTCAAAACGGACTCCAGATCAGCCCTCCTGATGAAGTACAGGAGGTGGCGGCGGCTCCATATCGTAAAACGCGATGAAACTTCTTCCTTTTTTTCTCGGGGAAACATAATTTATAGGCTTGAGATTAGGGTCAGCGGAGCCACGTGGGCCTCACAAGGTAATAGTGCGCGCCCAGGGGGGTGGCCGCGCCCTGTTGCCTTGTGGGCAACTGGTGGCCCCCCTCCGGTGGATCTTCGCTCCAGTATTTTTTTTATATATTCCCTAAAAAATCACCAAAAAGTTTCGTCCGATTCCGAGAATTTTTATTTCTGCACAAAAACAACACCATGGCAGTTCTGCCGAAAACAATGTCAGTCCGGGTTAGTTTCATTCAAATCATGCAAATTAGAGTCCAAAATAAGAGCAAAAGTGTTTGGAAAAGTAGATACGACAGAGACGTATCATCCATTTTCACCCAGCCACCTTCGCGACTATATTCACCTACCTTTCCGCCGTCTGTGTAGCGGGATCCATATTAGGAGGAGGCCTTGGTGGAGGTGCATCAACAACCTCTCATCCCCTATTCCCCTCACCTTCATGGTTGACCCATTCCAAAATCTAGCACATTCGTGATTCGTGTGCAACTCGTCACACAATTGAGGCCAGAGTAGGGGAGGAGGAGACCCTGTATGATATAACCATAGTTTTCCCTTCTGCACTACCCATTCTGAAAAGCCTACAAGTGACCAGATTAAAAATACCAATCAAACATATTTATCTAATGATTATGCTCAATTCTCTCTGAAAGTTTATTCACATGCTTAGTGATGCATGAGTAATTTTCTCATGTACCTAGATTTCTTGAAATGTATGTTATATGCATATTCACAATGTGCAACCTTTTGGTACATAATTATCAGATTTAAGAAAATCACAACATCAAAACCATGGAATCTTTAATACAACCATGATGGTGGTCTATTATTATTATTATTATTATTAGAAAATGGAATATCAAAGCTAAGGGACAAATAAGAAGAGTAGAATGCAAGTGTCAGTGAGCCATGTGAGGATAACGATGAATTATGCATGGAGCAAATATGGATCCATGGTCATTACAAGGCATGTCGGGCGTGTGCCAAGATACGAGGCTTGCTAGCTTTGCTTTTCAATTTCTAGTTATCAATGCATATCTAATTTCACCAAACTAAGGATATCATGGTTACCACACTTCCTTAACCTTGGTGCTACAAACAAATAGCATATACTGATTGTCCAAGACCCTAGCTTCCTTTTCCCTTTTTTCAGCATGGCCATCATATAAGTTTGTTTCACCAGGAGTAATCATACTAGCTAGAAAGAGCATAGGGATATATACTACTCCCTTCATCCAGGTGCATAGGGCATCTAATGAAAATTTAGTATTCCAAATATATAAGTCAAAATAAAAACTTCTAGTTTAGCAGGTTGTACTGTCAATCAAAGAAACGAAAGGTGTGGTGATTTGTGAGAGCTTACACGGAAGAGCTTCAAAGCTCAGAGGAAACTGCTGGCTTAGCCAGTTTAATATCTGTATATAGAAGTAACACACCAAGTCTAAGGTGATGATGTCTATTTTTTTTGCGAATACGTATAAGGTTTGTGCACTTCTGCACTAATAGTATGGTCGCGTTCCAAATTTTCAGTGTTCTTACTAACATTTTTGACTCCCAACATCTGTGGCACCAGTAAATTAGGTGAAAGAGTTTCTAACATTTGAGAGTATAAGACGTGAGGAGACGGCTACACTTCCTCCCTACCCACGGCACCGTCACACGTTCCTTTGCCCTCCACCAGCCACTGTAGCGGCGAGAGGGTAGGGGAATCCTAGTTTTGTGTGCTTGGTTCATGTGTCGTACGGTGTTTCCAGTTCTTTGTCACATGTGAATTTGGGGCAGCGGTGCGATGTGAATAATTGTTCTTTGGATTTACCCATGTCAATGGCCTTTAACATAGGGGCGTCGGCAAATCCTTGGATGGTGTCGATTGTCGGGCGTTCAACCTGGCATGATTAGTGCTTGTCCACAACAACAACGACATCCTTGGGGGGACGACATTTTGACGTATTTCTGTTCTTGTCTTGTGAAGCTCGGCCTGTTATGGCACCGGCGGGGAACTTGTGAGGTTTGCATCCCCTCGTCTGTCTACTCGGAGTTGAGATTATTGTTTGGCCCTCCTCAATACACAGGGCCAGATCATTGTGAGGTTCTACGGGACGATGATCTTTCCAGATCATTGTCTCCTACATCTTCTAGTCTACATCGTGACTTCCTGACTGTTGTCTCTACAAACTTCTGGGTTTTAACAAGTTTGCTCTGGTAATATAGAGAGCCAGAGGCAACAACGAGATCTGCTGACGGTGCACCACTGGTGAATGTAGAAGGAAGTCGACGTGATTTCTTCAAGGACTTGCCTGTAATCTATATTCTTGTATGGAAGTTCTTTAAGATTGGTTTTATTTAATATATGCCCGGGGTCTTTTCCGGGGAAAAATCGTGGTAGGTGGTACTAGAAAAATTAGCTAATGCACCTATTTCAAATTTGTGTCCTTTCGCTCCTATAGTTAGAGAAACTCTAGTCGATGCACCATATCCTTAGCGTATAATAAGATCATAACTAGAGACGTCAAATGTGGCATTATTCAAATTGAGGGTAAAACATTTGGCAAGATCACAACTGGGAGTCCGCTAGCTGCTAGTTTCTGGCTTCTAGTGCTTCTAGTGTTACGTCTTTAACAGGCGGATCCCGTCAATAAAGAGGTAAAGTTACTTTTTCAGATTAAAGACCTTCTCACCTTCCACTTTTGTCTTACAATTGTTCGTTACCAACTACCAGTCGATATGAACCTTCTTGATGAAGCTTTGCTAATTGCTCATAAATATTCCTGGATGCCTCCAACACCTAGTCATGCCCGATTTCTAGTTCCAATCAGTTTTGACTATTGAGCAATCTTGTATTCCATATGAATTCATCGATATGACATCCTTACCACCAACGAACAAAACTCAATCAAATGTTTCAAGAGTCGGGACCACCCCAAACAAAACACTGATCCTTAACAAAACCTAGAGGCAAAGTAATATAAGCGACCAAATCAAATCCTAAGCTATGAGACTGAATGAAACTCTTAGGAAACACATACCACAGTATCATACCAAAAAAATTGGTTATGTACCACGTATCGAGACCTTTTTATTGTCATATGATAGTCGTGCTGGAAAGGGAGAGTGCTTTGGTTGTGGTGTCCGTGGATGTGTGTTCTTGGTAAAAGGGGACACATGAGCCTTTCAGGGCCGTAGGCCATGGGAACTTAAATCCTCATGGCGGTGTTGATTGGTTCTGATTTGGTTTTATTTGTCACAATCTAGAGCATTCATGTTGTGTTTTGTCCGTCGTCTGCATCTTTAGTTAGAGGGTCATCTGGCATATGAAAACTTCATGGACATATCATTTTCTAGGTCTTATATTTGTACAATAGTTGATGGATTATTCAGTGGTAGAGGTGATCCATAGGTGGTCCCCCATGTGTTTTGGTCCCTCGCAACTTAAGGCAGGTTGATGGATACCATGCTCATAGTTTTGCACACGTGGTCGTCATCTGAACACACAAATAACTAATTCAGGAATATTTCAAAAGCATCATGGAAAGTATTAAGCATTGGAAATAATTGCAGACTTTTTCCAAAATTATTAGGGTTCAAGATATTTTTCTTCTGTAAAATTCACCCCCCAGAGTACTCACGCCTAGGTCACCTAATTGAAAACAGAGCCATGTGCATTTACATTTTGTTTACAAACACACAATAGAATTATTCACCTTTACATAGTTGCATGGATAGTATGCGAGGGTTCCAAAATTTGGTTGTCACTGCTTTGATTTTAAATGCAACACACATGGCACAAAAAAATTAGCACATGCCCATATGGTTGTGTATAACTTCTACGTCATGCATCAAATCTCATGAAGAAACAATTTCCTCTCACCCATAGTCACTCTTTTCAGCATGCTCCGTGTCAATGCCAGAGAACGAATTCATTGGGCTGTAGGATTTTTAGCTCCCCGGCTCTGCAATCCATGGATAGTGTATGTTTTAGTGCATCCACGGTTACGGCCTTACGGGTGCCATTAGCACTTTGATGGTAGGAATTTGGTCAAGTTCTTCTGTTTGAAAAGTACAACTCATCTGATTCGTGATTATTATTCAATTGAAGGGATGGACAAAAAATAGGGACAGAGAAATATATGTCCGCATCAATCATCTAATCTAATTAATCTGCCGATGCTAGTTGCCCGAACTCTGAACTGAACAAGTCGCCTCCAGCGTGTGTGTGTGTGTGTGTACCTGCCTAGTTCTGTGACAAACCTTTCAATTCGGACACCTTACTACCAGCAATGGGACGCACACAGATTTTGCCTTTTATTTGTGTACTGCTTTGCCATATGGTCTAGATCTAAAGAATAGTTGTCTGCTTCAGTTTAGTCCATCTTATGAAGATCCACGGCTTAGTAAGCTACCCGAGGACGAGGCATATCAGCACACATAAATCCAGAAATGACCGTGCCAGCGAGGAGGGAGAAGTACTACACATGAAGAGATTAATCCGTTTAATACGTGTTTCGTTTGATTACTCTCTATCTATAATTGTGACCAGGGCAGCTTTCGTTCGGTTTTAAGAAATTTTGCTGCATTTGATCCTAGTTGTGAGTGAGATGTGACATATTTTACTTTACTTACGTATTAATTTGCCAAACTGAAAAGCTAGAGGACTTGTTTGGATACTGTGGCAAGCGTGCAACTCAGCGTGTATTGTCAAATTTCACCAAATTCTCAAATTATCCCAAATAGGTGCGTCTATCCACACCACATTGTTCCCATGCCACTGCCACGTTGGGTATGCCACCAGTCTGCCATGTCATCCTGACATGGGGCGCTTCTCAGTTTGGGGACAATGATAAATTAGGGAAAAGTAATAGGTAATTCCCTTTAGAGAAATTATCAGGTTATTTGTGGATTTTTTATATTATCATTTTCAAGCAATGAACCATTGGGATATAAAGTCTGTCTAAAGAGGTCAGTTCACTTTAGTGATAATTAAACATGTCGTGTTACTGTTGGATGAAAAAAAAAACTTATCACTTATGAGAAAAGCGCCATATATAACATTTTTAGACACTTGTACGGATGTGTGTCCATGAGTTTTCTACACAAGGTGCCCCCAATCCTCTTTTATCCTATATATAGGTCTCCCCCTGCATATGTACAAGGCAAGTGGTAGGAAATTCCAGATCCAGTTCCAATTGAAACAAATGGAAATATAATATTCGCTCCATAATCATACCAACCCAAAATGCATTTCAAAGATCGATACAATGGCTGAAACGAGGCATCAAAAGCACATTATCCTACGACCTGGATTCAACAGCACAACGATTTTTTTTCCTTTTTGAAACGGAAGTACAATGATAATGAACTGAACTACCAAAATATCTGCCAACTTATAAGCCTAGACGTTGCGTCCACACTAAACTGTAACCTGATTGCAGACCGTCACACAACATAGCGAGATGGTGGTTCCATTGTTCTCTACAATGAAGGAGCAACCATTTTCTGAGAAAGTACAGATAGTCTACGTGTGCCAGCGACCTACGTGTTGCCATAAAAACAGTCAATTGGAAGCTTACGTCTGATAAGTGTTGAGACATAAAAAAAACCACATTGAGGTGTTATACATATTTTAAGTGCATCGATCTATCAATAGGGCATCGAAATGTTACTAATATGTAATGTTGACATGTTAGTACCCAAACTGCGATAAAAGTTCTTCGTGGATTATTAACTCATGTAACTAGTATTCTGAAACTGTTGATTTGAAGGTAAAATCCAATTTGTATGGAACATGCCCTGTAAAGGAGAGAAACACTCATCATCTAATCACTATCGTAAAAACACAGTAAAGATGGAAAGAACTCATGCTTGACAAATTATTCGGAATCACCAGTATGTTGAGGTACCTTAGAGGCTTAGAGCCTTCCGAAAACACTTGGAACAGCTCGCCTCGGAAAGAACTCATGCTTGACAAGGCTTTCTCTAAAACAATGTCCAATAATGCTCAAACCCCAGGACTCGGATTCCCATCGAAATTCCTCTATCAACTTGCCTGTGTTGTCACAATGAAACATGTGATATTCGAACATATTGTAGACCAGCACATCTCCCTTGGGGGACAAAACAAAATGTTCTCTATTTGCGAGGTCACACAAGCTCACCACTAGGAATGTAATGTTAAATTATGATTCAAATTCTAGTATCGTATTGGACTAGACGTAATACAAACGGTGTGGGCCTTTTTGCGTTGGTACCGACGCGTACAAGTACAACTCGTTTACTTATCCTCCAAGGACTCTTATGTATTGCCCTCGTATATACCCATGTAGTCGCACCTAAAGACGGTATGTCGTCTCGTGCTTGTAATACTCCTCCTCATAGTGATTGCGTCTTCGTGCGTCCGTGATTTTCTCCCGCAACGGTTTCCACATAAAAATCTGTGTGCTCCCGTGTCTCTTTTATTCTCGTTTTATCTAACAAGTGATATCAGAGCCAAGTTTCAGATACTAGATTAGATCAAGACGAGAGGAGTTAGGGTTGCGTCTGTGCGCTGCCGCACGCGACCTGGCGATCCGTCCGGATCGATTTCCGCTGCACCGCAAGAAGCCATGACCGAAAGGATTTGCGCTGCAAGCGGTGTTCTTGTCTGATCCGGCTAGTTCCTCTACTGCTCCCGAGGATAAAGCAAGGCGACAAAAGAAGCCGCAGCTTTGTACGCAACCAGCAAACGCATCAATCCGTCAAGTCGCCGAGACAATCAATTTTCCCCTGCCGTGGATTGTTTTGCTGGCTTCCGGTCCTGACAAACAGAACCAGCCAAATACCAAAGGCACCGTCGCCGCGGACGAACCACTTGGGACGGTGACTTCGCTGCGCCGTCTCCTCCAGAATGCGACCGGAAGAATCTGCAGCAGAAGCTTGGCTGGTGCTGGACTGCCTCCCCTTTGGCGACGTCACGCTGGGAGGAAAGAACGGAGCCGCCGACGAGGCTCCAGAAGGTCGCCATTCGACCAGAAGAAGCAGGGCGGTGGCGGAGACCAGCAAGCGACTACCGTTTTCCCATCCCCAAGGGGAAAGGACAGACGATGCGCGTCGCAGGTCCACCACAATCGCATCTGCTGATAAGCTCCAGGACTGAACCGCTGTTACAGCTCGGCTGAAGATGGATCGAGCCCCCGCTGCATCCCATCTCCCACCACCACGGCAGCGTGAAGAGAGCAGCAAGGCCAGGGTCAGCACCTCCAGATCTGGGAGACCAACAGGCTTATTCTTGGAGCAGCAAGATGCAAGGACTAGCTTGTAATATTCTTTTCTATCAGGGTCCTTGTGTATTGTGTGACTGTACTCTCTCCAGAAGTATCTAATGCAGTCGGGTCCTTCGAGACCCCTCTCTTGTTAAAAAAAAAAAAGTCCCGAGGAGAAGCGATCTGTCCAAGTCGCCGTTCCTTCACGTGAAGCTAAGTTATTTGTTTTTGCTTTCACCGATCAATACTAGTAGTACTTTGATCTACTAGTACCAGTACTAGTATTCGTCACGTGAAGGCTACAGGGCTATTTTTCCTTGGTCAACTGCTACGTACAGACTATCAGACTATCATTGCTATTTACTCTGTTTCGCTTGATCCGCAAATTAATTCTTCAAGAATTTTTTCATTCGGCTTGTACTGCTTTGTGAACACAAATTTAATCTACTCATGGCATCCATGAAGTACGATGTTCCGCTGCTGAATCGTGACACAAGGTTTACCCTATGGCAAATGAAGATGCGGGCGTTGTTGGCACATGCCGACTACGATGAAGCACTGGATAGTTTTGGGAAGGATCGGATTCAGGACTGGACTGATGCGGAGAAAAGAATAGATCGTAAGGCTTTGTCACAAATTCAACTCCATTTGCATAATAATATTTTGCAGGAAGTTTTGAGCGAGAAAACTGCCGCCGCTCTATGGTTAAAGCTGTAAGGGATTTGCATGACTAAAGATCTCACCAGCAAGATGCATCTGAAGCAAAAATTATTCCTGCACAGGTTACCCGAGGGAGGTAATGTTTTGAATCATATTTCAGAATTTAAAGAGATCATATCTGATCTATCTGCAATGGAGGTTAAGTATGAAGAGGAAGATACTGCTTTAATGTTACTTTGTCCACTGCCAAGTTCTTATACCAATTTTAGAGACACCATATTATACAGTCGTGATACTCTCACACTTGATGAAGTTTATGAAGCTTTGAACTCTAAGGAGAAGATGAAATTAATGGTGCCTCATGATGGTTCGAGTTCATCCCAAACCGAGGGATTATCTATTCGTGGCAGGACAAAGGAGAAGAACTCCAATAATGGAAATAGAGGCAAAAGTAAAAACGGCTACAGGGGTCGGTCGCAATCTAGAGACAAGAAATATTGCAGATATTGCAAGAGAGACGGGCATGACATCTCAGAATATTTCAAGTTGCAGAATAAAGAAAAGAGGAAAGGTAACAAACAAGGTGAAAATTCTGCTAACGTTGCTCGTGATGATAGTTCCGATGATGCTCTTGTCGTTATTGCTGGATGTGCTGAGACTAATGATGAGTGGGTACTTGACACTGCATGCACTTTTCATATGTGTCCACATAGAGATTGGTTTAATCCTTTTGATTCCACTACTTCTGCTAGTTCCGTTTTGGGTTTTGATAATTCCCCGTGCAAGATTGAAGGCATAGGTTCTATTCGAATCAAGATGTTTGATGGCACAATCAGAACTTTGACAGATGTTCGGTATATTCCGAAGATGAAGAGAAATCTTATTTCTATGAGTGCCCTTGATGCGAAGGGGTACAAATATTCAGGTGGAGATAGTGTTTTGAAAGTCACCAAAGGTTCCCTTATTGTGATGAAAGGTGATTTAAGTTCGACCAATGGTCTTTATTACCTTCGAGGTTCTACCGTTTCAGGTAACGCTACTACAGCTATTTCAAAGAATTCTGATTGTGATGCTGCTAACCTTTGGCATATGCGTCTTGGACATATGAGTGAACTTGGTTTAGCAGAGTTAAATAAGAGAGGTCTTCTTGATGGATATGAACCTGGTAAATTAAAATTTTGTGAGCATTGTATCTTCGGCAAGCACAAGAGGGTGAAGTTCAACACGCCGACTCATACAACTGCTATTCTTGATTATGTGCATTCTGATTTATGGGGACCATCTCGCAAGAAGTCATTAGGTGGTGCTAGTTACATGCTGGCTATTATTGATGATTATTCGAGAAAAGTTTGGCCTTATTTCTTGAAGCATAAATATGAAGCATTCTCAACATTTAAGGAGTGGAAGATTATGATTGAAAGACAAACTGAAAAGAAGGTAAAGATACTTCGCATTGATAATGGTATGAAATTCTGTTCTAAGCAATTTAAGAATTGTTGCAAGTCTGAAGGCATTGTCAGACGTTACACCGTTCCTTATACTCCTCAACAAAACGGTGTTGCTGAGCGTATGAACAAGACCATTATTTTCAGAGCCCGTTGCATGTTGTCCAATGCAGGCTTGCATAGGCGTTTTTGGGCTGAGGCCGCTTCCACTGCTTGTTATCTCATTAATCGGTCACCATCTAGTGCTCTTAATAAGAAAACTCAAATTGAGGTATGGTCTGGTTCACCTGCTGATTTTCACAGTTGAGAGTTTTTGGTTGCACTCCTTATGCTCATGTTGATAATGGAAAATTGGAGCCTAGGGCTATTAAGTGCATCTTTCTTGGTTATAAGTCTGGTGTTAAATGTTTTAAATTGTGGAATCCTGAAACCCAGAAGGTTGTTATTAGCAGAAATGTTATCTTTAATGAATCTGCTATGTTACATGATGTTCCATCTACTAATGTTCCTGTTGAGAGTGAACAGCAGCCTCCTATTCAGCAGCCTACTGTTCAGGTGGAGCATGTTATTGATTCAGGTGATACATCTGGTAATGAAAATGGTGATGCACATGATGAACCCGTCGTTGACGATGAACATGTCACTCCAAATCAGCCTATTGTTCCACCCAGTTGGAATCTCGCACGTGACAGAGTTAGGCGGGGTATTAATAAACCTGACAGGTTAATTGAAGAGTGCAATATTGTTTCTTTTGCTTTATCTGTTGCAGAAGAAATTGAAGGTAATGCTGAGCCTTCTTCATATTCCGAGGCTATTATTTTTGGTGATAGTAATAAGTGGATGACCGCTATGCATGATGAGATGAAATCACTTGAAAAGAATGGCACTTGGGATTTAGTAAAGTTACCTAGAGAGAAGAAACCTATTCGTTGCAAGTGGGTTTTCAAAAGGAAAGAAGGTGTTTCTCCTAATGATGAGACAAGATATAAAGCAATGTTAGTTGCTAAAGGTTACAGTCAGATTTCATGTATTGACTATAACGAAGTCTTTTCTCCTGTTGTGAAGTATAGCTCTATTCGCACTTTACGTAGTATTGTTGCCATGAATGATTTTGAGCTTGAGCAATTGGATGTTAAAACTGCATTCTTACATGGAGAATTAGAAGAGGATATTTATATGGAACAACCTGAAGGTTTTGTTATTCCTGAAAAAGAAAAGGTTCTCTGTAAGTTAAAGAAATCTCTTTATGGATTGAAGCAATCCCCAAGACAGTGGTACAAGAGATTTGACACATTTATGCTCTCTCAAGGTTTCAAAAGGTCTAATTATGATAGCTGTGTTTATTTGAAAACTGTCAATGGTTCAGCTATTTATTTGCTCCTTTATGTTGATGATATGCTAATTGCTGCAAAGAGTATGTCAGAGATTAATGAACTAAAGAAGCAATTGAGTAATGAATTTGAGATGAAGGATTTGGGTGCAGCAAAGAAAATACTTGGCAGAAATATCCAGAGATAGACCATCTGAAAAAGTATATCTAAGTCAGAAGGGATATATTGATAAAGTTCTTCGTCGTTTAATATGCATAATGCCAAGCCGGTGAGTACTCCGTTAGCTGCACACTTCAAATTATCATCAGCCTTATGTCCTAAGTCAGATGCCGATATTGAGTACATGTCTAGAGTTCCCTATTCGAGTGCAGTTGGTTCACTTATGTATGCCATGGTTTATTCTCGTCCTGATTTATCATATGCATTGAGTGTTGTTAGTAGATACATGGCTAATCCTGGAAAAGAGCATTGGAAAGCAGTTCAGTGGATTTTCAGATACCTGCGAGGTACTTCTAATGCTTATTTACAGTTTGAGAAAACTGGAGATGGACTTGTTGGTTTTGTTGATTCTGATTTTGCTGGTGATTTGGATAAGAGAAGATCGCTCATAGGTTATGTTTTCACCATTGGTGGTTGTGCTGTGAGTTGGAGAGCAACTTTGCAGTCTATTGTGACTTGTTCCACTACCGATGCCGAGTATATGGCTATTTCTGAGGCATGCAAAGAAGCTATCTGGTTGAGAGGTTTGTATTCTAAGCTTTGTGGAGATTCATCTTGCCCTACCGTATTTAGTGACAGTCAAAGTGCTATATATCTTACAAATAATCCAATGTATCATGAGAGAACAAAACACATTGATATCAGATATCACCATATTCGAGATGTTGTTGCTGAAGGTGAATTGAAGGTATGCAAGATAAGTACTCATGATAATCCTGCAGATATGATGAAAAAGCCAGTTCCTACCAATAAGTTTGAGCTTTGCTCAGGCTTAGTTGGTATTTCTCACTAGTTCTATAGACTTTGACGCACAAGGTGTTTATACTGATTTGGATGGAGTTATTTACTTTTTTCGACTACTGGAGGGAATTTGGCTCAAGGTGGAGATTGTTAAATTATGATCCAAATTCTAGTACCGTATTTGACTAGACATAGTACAAACGGTGTGGGCCTTTTTGCGTAGTACAAACGGTATGATGACAAGGCCAGTTCTTACCGATAAGTTTGAGATTTGCTCAGGCTTAGTTGGTATTTCTCACTAGTCCTATGAATTTTGACGCACAAGGTGTTTATGCTGATTTGGATGGAGTTATTTACTTTTTTCGACTACTGTAGGGAATTTGGCTTAAGGTGGAGATTGTTAAATTATGATCCAAATTCTAGTACCGTATTGGATCAGACGTAGTACAAACGGTGTGGGCCTTTTTGCGTTGGTACCAACGCGTACAAGTACAACTCGTTTAGTTGTCCTCTAAGGACTCTTATTTATTGCCCTCATATATACCCATGTAGTCGCACTTAAAGACGGTATGTCGTCTCGTGCTTGTAATATTCCTCTCATAGTGATTGCGTCTTCGTGCGTCCGTGGTTTTTTCCCGCAAGGGTTTTCACGTAAAAATCTATGTGCTCCCGTGTCTCTTTTATTCTCGTTTTATCTACCATGTAACATGATACTTTAATGACCAGACCTCCCTCTCGTAGTCCTCCAAGACCCAGATTTTGAGGGCTGTTTTCCTATCGGCAAAGCTACCCAACCCAATCGAACCTTCTATGTGGCACATTTGAGTGCAGAATGCGGTAACATCAGCCGGGCGTCGCATGAACTTGAATGACTCAAGGTAAATGTTTACAGCCGGACGACCGGATGAAATTCGGCCGGTCACGTCCACGTTGGCAATAGGCCCACCCACCACCGATTAAAGTCTGTCTTCCGTATCCCCACGAACCGCTCCACCATTCATTCTCTTTCCTTATCCCCTTGACCGTCTTCTTCCCATGTGGCTCTCAAATAAATTCTCGCCGGTGATGACCGCCGTCGATGTTGTGAGCAGCCGTCATCCACCTGCCCGCACTGCTCCGGCGAGCAGCCGCCATCGACCCGCCCCACGCTGCTCCGGCAAGCATCCGCCCATCCACCAGCGCGGCCGTGCGGCAACCCAGCTTGCGGCACGGAGTGGGGTGCTACAACCGGCGGCGACCATGCTACAACGGCGGCCAGCGAGAGGGGCAGCCGGTGGTGATCCCAAAACAAGTTGTTGTCACCGGAGACTCGAGTTTTGCTGCAGCCGACCCATCGAGTTTACTGGAGCCGGTGGTGGTAGAATGTTGGAACCGGCAATTCAAATTGCTACGACGGCGAGGTTTTTGGCTGCAACCACTATGGAGTTTTGCTGGAACCGTCATGGAGAACTGCAGGAAGCGGCTTGGATTTTTGCTGGAAGCGGGTACGCATCAAGTTGCAACCGTTGTAGTTTTTGCTGGAACTGTCATGAGAGGCGACCAGGTGAGGTGCTTCGCGCTTGAGCATATCGCCTGAGGAAGGAGAAGACTTTTTTTGCTAGAACACTAGTGCTACAACCCTTTTTCTTTCTTGCTGGTACCGGCGGCGATTTTGCTGGAACCTGCTACAGATTTTGCTACATTCATTCACGGCCAAGCTGCATCCCGTGACGGCGGCGACCATTTTTTTGCTACAACAGTTGTATTTTTTGCTACGTCCGTCGACGATTTTTGCTACATCCTTTTTTCATGGTGGACCTGTAGGCTCGACGGTGGTGATCCATTTTTGCTGCAACCGTTGTAGTTTTTGCTACGTCCGTCGAGGATTTTTGCTACATCCTTTTTCATGGTGGACCTGCAGGCTTGACGGCGATTAGCTGCGGGCGGGGGTGGCCAGCAAGTGCGGGCGGCGCGGGGGTGGCCAGCGAGCACGGGCGCGAGCGAGCATTCACGGCCAAGCTGCATCCCGTGACGGCGGCGACCATTTTTTTGCTACAACAGTTGTAGTTTTTGCTACGTCCGTCGACGATTTTTGCTATATCCTTTTTTCATGGTGGACCTGTAGGCTCGACGGCGGCGATCCATTTTTGTTGCAACCGTTGTAGTTTTTGCTACGTCCGTCGAGGATTTTCGCTACATCCTTTTTCATGGTGGACCTGCAGGCTCGACGGCGATTAGCTGCGGGCGGGGGTGGCCAGCAAGTGCGGGCGGCGCGGGGGTGGCCGACGAGCACGGGTGCGAGCGAGCGCGGGCGGCGCGGGGTGGCCGGCGAGCACGGGCGCGAGCGCTGGGCGGCGCGGGGGTGGCCGGCGAGCACGGGCGCGAGCGAGCGCGGGCGGCGCGGGGTGGCCGGCGAGCACGGGCGGAGCAGGGTGCCGGCGAGCACAGGGCGAGCGCTGGGCGGGGCGGGGGTGGCCGGCAAGCACAGGCGCGAGCGCTGATGATGAGCACGGAAGGAAGAAGATGACTCAGTCGCTGCTATACATAGACCGTTGATTTCGTACGAATCCAACGCTCCGCAGCCGACCCGGCGAAACTTGGGCCGGCGCGCCGGCGCCTAGCGTTGGCCATGACTCAACCATCCTGTCAAAAACGACTATGACGGGTTTACGATGGTAAAATCGGTCAGGTTCCCAGTGAAGGCGTCTGCGGAACAGGATGGGTGGGGCCAAAGTATGAGGAGCCATTCCGTGCGTGCCGGCCGACGACGTAGCTTCCTCGACGGCAGGGGTATCTGAAGGAACTCCGACACGCCTCGGCGAGCCCCTCTGCTGCACCATAAGGATGTACTCCCTCCGTTCCAAATTACTCATCGTGGTTTTAGTTCAAATTACGACGAGTAATTTGAAACGGAGGGAGTAGTAGGCAGCTGCTTTGATTTGGTACGGCTGCCGCTTCTCCCAGTATAGCACGCGGTACTCTACGGACGGGTGGTGCAGGTACAACACCGCGAAGTTTACATGCTTGGCAGCGGTGAGGCCTGCGAGTGGAGCGCACTGACGCGTGGCAGGGTTGCAGATGCTGAAGCTGCTGTCAGACAAGGAGAGCAGGAGGAGCCCGTCGCAAGAGGAGTGCACCTTGAAATCTTCGCGGTCGTCGAACCCGAGGACGGGCCGTCCACGGTCGAAGATTGGGAGGATGCCGTCTACACCGTAGAGGGCGACGAGGGGGACCGACGGCTGCCGCTGATGGTGGGCGAGGAGGAAACCAGGGGCGGACGTGAGGCCGCGCCAGGAGAGGCAGACCGCGCGGCAGCGCAGGATATCTTTGACCGAAAGGCGGACAAATATCTCCCACACCATGATCTCCTCCGGGAGGAGGAGGGGGGCGACGGGGACACGGCGCCTGCGCCTGCGCGTCCGTCTCGGCCTCCTCGGTGCTCCTGCCGTGGCCACATTCTTGGCCGCAAAGCTTTCGCCGGCTCCTCCGTGCTCGGCGGCATGTAGGGTTTTGGATGGCGAGGGACTTGACAAGTATCACCCGCGGCCGCGGTCCCCGCCGCAAGCCCACTGTCCGCGCCATCGTAAAGCCTTGCCAACCTGAAGCAGCCGCACTCGAGATGACGCCCTCGCACACGGATGCTTCAGCTAGGTTTTGATCCGCCGGCAGCTGCGGACGTGCAGTCAGGCATGTGCCCAGATCAAGATGCGTGTATGATTTTGTAAACTCTGTACCTCGGCCGCTCGGCGATGTCATAAAAAAAAGACTCTGTACCTCGGCAGTTTCGTGGAATAGTTTTTTTTTAATTGTTTGGATTGCTCGCTATAGTCCAGCTCCTTTGCATCGCTTTGGCTTCATCCTTTCATCTAGCAACCTGCTATACGCTATCATCTCTCTACTTTCCGCCTCTCCTACAAAATCCAGCAGATACTACATCACACCGAACCAAAAACAGCCGGCTCTAGGTTTTTGATCCGATTTTGGATTTTGGTCTCTTGAGCAATGTATTCAGATGGAGAGGGGTTATCCTCACCCGGTGATTTCTCAAAAAAAAAAAAACTCCCAAAGACAAGTAAAGTACAGTAAACCGCCACAGTTAAGGCTAGGATTATACATTGCTACCGCTTTTAACTTTATTTTTACAAAAATTAGAGTATCTCTCGCCACTACTATATATGATGCCTAGGCGGCAGTTTTTGAATGGAAGATTTCTGAACTTGTCTGCGACCCTGCCAAGATAGAGGGTGACATTGCCATTGCATGTACCTCACTGCATCCCTCTCTCTTAAAATAGGCTTTCGTCCTGCTTTATAAATAAAGCAACGATCCATAGAACCAGCATCCAAACCTCATAAGAAGAACGATGGTTGGGGCAACAACACTGATATGCCAAAGAAAACATAAAAGAAATAGAAAAAAAAAGACAACTAGTGGCAGCCGCCAAGGGGCGCTATGATGACGATAGCCGACGCGCTGCAGCCAGAAGCGCATCCATCATGAGGCCAGGACGATCGCGGTCATGCTGCCTCGAGAGCGGGTAACAGTGCTGCAGAAAAGCAAGGAATTAGAAGGAGTCATACGCCTTCCTCGAAAAGACCTTCTCAATCACCATTTTATTATGAGTCGTTCAAAGTGTCCATGTCATCGCCGCAAAGATAAGCCAGAATAAGCAGCGGTGTTGCGACTGTTGTGTAGGCCTGTACCGGAGGAAATCCACTAAGTTCAGGGCCTCCCAGTCGGGCCCCAGAGCCTCACAGACGAACGTCCATAGCACCCTCACTACCGTACAGGAGAATAGGATATGGGTCCCGGTTTTCGGTACCGCGCAGGGGGGGCACAAGCCATCCCCGGGTTGTGCCTCTTAAGTACCTCTATCCCTGAAGGGAGGCGATTTCGTAGTAACTGCGGACGAAGATCTTAATCTTTAGGGGAACGGGACCTCACTGCATCCCTGCCATCTCACCTTCATGTACAAGCATTTCGTGGTTGACCCCATTGGTCTCTTAACACTACAAGAAATATGTCAACTTGTGACCTTCTGTCAGTGACCCTGGAAGAATTGGTCATAAATCTATGACCATTTGAGACCAATTGGTCAAAAGCTGTACGGGGAGCTCCAAACCCTAAACCATAACGACCATTTTGGTCAAAAATGTCGTAATTTCTTTACATGAAATGGTCGTAAGCAAACAACACTGGTCCGCTGCCTTATTTCTAGCTGATAACGACCAATATAGATGGTCATAGCCTTGTAAATTGTGGTGCATTGCTATGACTAGGCGCCACCTCATCAGTTTTGCCTATGTGTCATGTCTATGTGTCAATTTTTGCCCTAGGTTGTGAAGCAGCCTATATTTCTGTCATTCCCAAAATTCCCAAAAAAATTGGGCATTCTTTACTATCCAAATCATTGCCTTATGGCAATATTCAACTCCATTTGCCTGGTAAATCTTCCTCGGCAAATTTCCAAAATTTTTGTTCAGCTCGAACTGTTGTGAAGGAAGTACTGGCTAGGCATATCCTAATGAGCTGAATTTTTGTCACATCTTCTATATTCACAAATCATAGCTCTCCACAAAATTTGAGCCCCATCTAACAATCCATGTGAGCTCAGCATCCAATCTTTGTTTCTAGTGATATTTTCAGTTTGTGAAGCAACTATATTTTATGTTAATTTATAATTGCTGAAAATTTACCACGACATGACCCTACCCATAGAACCTCCCTCCACCAAATTTTAGCTCATTTATTCTAGTCAATTTCCCTCAGCATTTTTCCCAATTTTCTGTTCAGCGGAGAGCACTGTGAAAGAAGTACTATTTTTATTTATCCAAATGGTATGAAATTTTTAAAGTGGCTTCATATGCCAAATTATCATCCTCCTCCAAATTTCAGATTAATCCATTCATTCATTTGAGTCTAGCTTCAACATTCATATTTTTGTCCAGTGTGGTACGTTGCAAAGCAAGTGCCACCTAGGCTCCTCCATTTGAGCTGAAAATTTGTGAAGACAGTCTTCTTAGTAGATGATCATCCTCAGCCAAAACTCACGCCCATTGACCATGTCCATTTCCCGTACCGCCAATCAAACACTTGGCTGCTAATTCATGTTTGAGCATAGTTCGGTCTCCTCGTGAGATTCTTCTATTGTCATTTTCTTCCTAGCACCTACCTGGGGAGTGCCCAACCCACTAGTCATGCCTATACCATCCAGAACACAGGGCAATGCCACGGTCACGCGGTGACCACGCGGCGGGCATGCGAGTTTACGCGCTCTGGAGTTGGGGCCCTCGGCCACCGTCCAAACCTCGACGTATCACCACCAAACCATGTATTTCTCATTAAATAGATACTTACGTACCTAGAAATGATTTTTGGAAAAAATAAAGAGCAAACAAGAAGGCAGGTGCAGTTCAAATTTGACCCGCTTCCTACTGAATCGGCGGAAATTTGCTTTTTCACGAGAGGTGAATCAAAGCTTTTGACACCCAACCATTTTGTCAATTGTGCATTAAATATGTCCTAGTATTTTAGAAAATTGATTTGGTATAATTTTGCAACAAATATATGGTAGGTCATTCACAAAAAAACTCATTTTGGTCACTCGAAAAATGGAAAATGAAATTTCCGTCCAAAGAAAATGAAAACTTTCTTAGGCAACATTGTTTGGCATTCCAACATGCACCCTTGTGCACAATATTAGATCATTTGAACAAACTATGCCATGAATGTGACCATAAGATTGATCATTTGACTTGAAAGCCATGAATCTTCACACATGATGGCTCATTTCTGAGAACACTTTTTTAAAAGAATTGCCGTATTACAAGTTTATTATTTTTCCTGGTAACGTGGTCACATATAGTGACACAATGCGAAGGTTTTCCAATTTTTTGATTTTTTTTGAATTTTTTATGCCCGTTTCAAAATGCGGTCAAAACGGCGGGAATGACCGTTCCTAGCTAGTTGTTGAATCTTGGATTTTTTTGGTGTTTCTCTAATTAAATAGATACTTATGTACCTAGAAATGATTTTTGGAAAAAATAAAAAGCAAACTATGAGGTAGCTGCAGTTCAAATTTGACCCGCTTCCTACTGAATCAGCGAAAATTTGTTTTTTTCACCAGAGGTGGATCAAAACTTTTGACACCCAACTATTTAGTCAATTGTGCATTAAATATGGCCTAGTATTTTAGAAAATTTATTTGGTCCAATTTTGCAACAAATATATGGTAGGTCCTTCACAAAAAAAACTCATTTTGGGCACTCGGAAAATGGAAAATTGATTTTTTGTCCAAAGAAAATGAAAACTCCCTTAGGCAACATTGTTTGCCATTCCAAGATGCACCCTTGTGCACAATATTAGATCATTTGAACAAACTATGCCATGAATGTGGCCATAAGATTGATTATTTGGCTTGAAAGCCATGAATCTTCACGCATGATAGCTCATTTCTGAGAACATTTTTTTTAAATAATTGCCGTATTACAAGTTTATTATTTTTTCTGGTAACTTGGTCACATGTAATGACACAATGCGAAGGTTTTCCAATTTTTTGTTTTTTTTTGAATTTTGTATGCCCGTTTCAAAATGCGGTCAAAACGACGGGAATGACCGTTCCTAGCTAGTGGTTGAATCTTGGATTTTTTTTGGTGTTTCTCTGATTAAATAGATACTTATGTACCTAGAAATGATTTTTGGAAAAAATAAAGAGCAAACTATGAGGTAGCTGCAGTTCAAATTTGACCCGCTTCCTACTGAATCGACGGAAATTTGTTTTTTTCACCAGAGGTGGATCAAAACTTTTGACACCCAACTATTTGGTCAATTGTGCATTAAATATGGCCTAGTATTTTATAAAATTGATTTGGTCCAATTTTGCAACAAATATATGGTAGGTCCTTCACAAAAATAACTCATTTTGGTCACTCGGAAAATGGAAAATTGATTTTTCGTCCAAAGAAAATGAAAACTCCCTTAGGCAACATTATTTGCCATTCCAAGATGCACCCTTGTGCACAATATTAGATCATTTGAACAAACTATGCCATGAATGTGGCCATAAGATTGATCATTTGGCTTGAAAGCCATGAATTTTCATGCATGATAGCTCATTTCTGAGAACACTTTTTAAAAAAAATTGCCGTATTACAAGTTTATTATTTTTCCTAGTAACTTCGTCACATGTAATGACACAATGCGAAGGTTTTCCAATTTTTTAATTTTTTTTTGAATTTTTTATGCCCGTTTCAAAATGCGGTCAAAACGGCGGGTATGACCGTTCCTAGCTAGTTGTTGAATCTTGAATTTTTTTGTGTTTCTCTGATTAAATAGATACTTATGTACCTAGAAATGATTTTTGGAAAAAATAAAGAGCAAACTACGAGGCAGCTGCAGTTCAAATTTGACCCGCTTCCTACTGAATCAGCGGAAATTTGTCTTTTTCACGAGAGGTGGATCAAAACTTTTGACACCCAACCATTTGGTCAATTGTGCATTAAATATGACCTATTATTTTAGAAAATTCATTTGGTCCAATTTTGCAATAAATATATGGTAGGTCCTTCACAAAAAAACTCATTTTGGGCACTCAAAAAATGATTAAAAATAGCTAGAAAGATAAAAAATGCATGCAAATTTGTGATCATCCATAAAATGTGGTCTAACTTGAGTGATAAATCTAGTTGTGCCGTTTTGCAAAATATTTTTGATAGCTGCTT
This sequence comes from Thinopyrum elongatum, assembly GCA_011799875.1. Taxonomy (NCBI): domain Eukaryota; kingdom Viridiplantae; phylum Streptophyta; class Magnoliopsida; order Poales; family Poaceae; genus Thinopyrum; species Thinopyrum elongatum. Next base: position 133,580,248 of record CM022303.1, read on the forward strand.
CACAAAACCTCCTAGTTTTAGTACTTAGAAACTATTTTAAATCATAAAATTTCTGAACCAATCAGGGCTCTTCCCACGGATCACTCCAATGTAGCCGATCTGAACCGTCCAGATCCGACGGATCCAACGGTTCTCACTCACCTCTCAGGTCTCTCTCCCCCAACCCAAACCCTAGCAGCCCCCTCTCCTCGCTCCATCCAGATCTCTCTCCCCCTCTCCCCGAGAACCCAGCCGCCGCCGCCTGTCTCCTCCCTCATCCTCATCTCCTCGCCGCCGCTGCTGCCACCTCCTCCCCATCCCCGGCCTCCTTCCGCCGCCCCCAACTTCGGTGGCCTCCTCTCCCGCCAGCGCCGACGCTCCTGCGAACCTCACCTTCTCTTCCTCTCCCAAGGGACGGAAGGGAAGGCCAGATCAAGCGGAGCGACCGCAGATCTACAGCGGCACCGGCGCGCCGTCGTCGTCGCCGAGGGAGGCCGGCCGGCCATGGAGGCCCGACCCCAACCGGCACATGGATTGATTGATGAATGGATGGATGCGGGCGAAACCCTAGCCCCACGCCCACCCATCCCCATGGATGGATGGATGGGGCGACCACCTTCTCTCTCTCGGCGGGGAGTCAAGGTTGCTGATCCTTGACACCGGCGACGGGCTGCAGCACGTAGATAAGGATGGTACGTACGTATGCCCTCCATCCTCCTCCCCTCCCCTTATCTTCTTCTCCTCCTCCTTCATGCAGTTGATTTGTTGATCTGATTCATGCGGTTGGTTTGTGCAGGCCATCACCATCGCCATGGAAGGTGCTAGCTGCGAGTGTGTGTCAAGGAGGAGCAGGAGATCGCCATGGCGAGCGTGCAGGCCATCGCTTCCCTTCCCTCTCTCTGTTCGGGTCAGTCTGTTCTCTTCCCGATTTGAACATGTTATTTCTCCTCTGCCATACTTTGCTGCTGCTGCCATGTTAGCTAGTTTGGGGGATCAGCTCCATTGGTTGTTTTGATTGTGCAAAATGCTGATCTTCATGTGTTGCTGCTGCAGCTTCCCTGGTAGCATGTCGTTGCATTTGGCGGCTCGCAGTGAGGACTTGGATTGCATCCAGAAGCTGCTTGCGTGGGGAGCTGATCGGCTCCAAAGGGACTCTGCTGGGTGAGAACTAGATCCCTACCATGGTCTTGCCTTACACATTGTTGGTGTATATATATAGCAGCACAGTTTTAGTTGCTCTGTAGGTTATCAGTAGAACTCAACTAGCCAATTAACAAGTGAACTCACATAAGTGGCTCTTTCCCAGGTAGTACATGCATCATCAGTCCAATATAGCTGCTGCTCATGTACTCATTTTGTTCTAGGAAAGTGGGAGGGCAGGGGCCCTTGATTTTCTTTTGCTGATTCATATCCCCTTTCAGGAATCAGACTAGACTAGAGTTCAGAGATTGATAAAATTGAATTCTCACATATGATGGCTAAATTTAGGATTCAAAAATAAATTTATGCACAGTACATGTTTTCTCCTTGTGCACAGGAGTTCTGACATGATTTTCTGAAATCCTGATATAGCTTTGGTTTATGTCACAATAGTAAACTTGAGATTAAGTCAGTCTATCAAGTGTCAACAAACACTTCAACATTCGTTGCACACGTTCTTGCATAATTTCGCAAAATTTGTGGTAAGTTGCAAAGACAATTTCTCACTCCGGCTACCTCTGTTTTCAGTTTAGGGCTTTAATTGGAAATGGAGCCTTTTAAGTTCAGTTTAAAGTTTTAATTGCAAGGATGGGAGGTGGATGCCCGCACGGATCCGGCGTCTCCGACCTCGGCATCCACAAGGAGGAGTGGCGACAACCCCGGACCCGTCCGCTGGTGCTGCTAATTCTGCTTGGACGGACATGCTGCCTCTTCCATGTTGGCTACATGACAGCCATGGTTGTAGGGTAACGCAGCAGAAAACAAAAATTTTCTGACCTACGCACCAGCCCAGGAACACTATGGAGACTGCATACAAGGTTTGATCATTTTCGTTACCGACTCGTAGCGCAGCGGAAGTAGAGTCGATGACGATCGTCGGTGCAGATCCCCGCAGCTAGGATTTACAACCTCCCAACCGCGAGGATGTACTGCCTCATCTGCCCCTCGAACAGCGCTCCGGGAGGCGGTCGGACAGTCCCTCGGACGGTGTCACGGACAGCCCTTCGGGAGGACCCTCGAAACTCGGATGGTTACTTGGACAGCCCTTCGGGAGGACACTCAAACAGCCCCTCGGGCAAAAGGACGAAACTACGACCTCTCTACAGAGTTGCACACATACGGTGTCATCTATCCGGCAGGGCTTTGCCGTCCAGAACTAGTTCCCACCGGAACCCAGACAGCCTTTCGGCACTACGAAACTATTTCGTGGGAGGGAGAAAGAATGCCAGATCATGCATGGCTTGTGTGAGAGAGTTGGAGTGGAGTTGGAGAGTACCTCTCCTCCTCCTTATATAGTGGTGGAAGGGGTGGAGGGGGCTGAAATTCAGCCCACTAAACATGCACCCACCAAACAAGGAAAACATGTTCCCACCAAACATGGAGAAAACATGTTCCCTTGTCCATGGTGTTCCCCCAAGGGGCCCCACCTTCCTCCCAACACTCTCCACCATTTGTGGGGGCTGCCCCCCACCATGGGGGGCCCCCCCAACATTTTGTCCAGCCACAAGGGGCTGCCCCCTAACGGGGGCGCCCCAAAAAACAGCCCAAAAACAGCCCCCACGATCCGTGGGATCTTGTCCCCTCATGCTGGGACAAGATGTTTTCCGCAACTATTATTTCTAAAAAATTCCGGAAGGTCCCAGAACATTTCCGACACCCTCTAAAATTATCTGGACGTGCTCTGGAACATTTCCAATATGGTGGTTTAATTTAAAACCATCTTTGTTTACCCGGTAAACAACTCCGGCAGCTCCGAAACTTTTTTTCGGTTTTTTCTCCAGAAAAATTCCAGAAATTACCAGACCAATCTGGCAACCTCCAAAACATTCCCGGTGCTTGCCGAAACCTTTTTGGATCAATGGTTTTATCCGAAACAACATTTCGGTTTTACCGAAACTTTTTCGGTGTTCTCTCCGGAACTTTTCCGTTGTCTCTGAAACTTTTCCAGTGACTTTCTCTCGGACTCCTTGTCTAGTATTCAGCAGATAGATGACCCTTAAGCGTGTGACCCTATAGGTTCAGTGAAGTATAGACATGACCGGAACACTTTCCGATCAATGATCAGCATCGGAGCCGTGGACACCCATATTGACCCCTATACCCACACGAATGAATATTCGAGTGAACCTCCAGTTGCCGTGTGCTATTCCTGTTGCTTCGCGATATGTTACAAATACCCGAGGTGAGACATGTTGGCATTCCCGTGGATCAACAGCTTGTCCACTATGCTAGTTACCTCGTTACCGGTATTGTTCTCTTTTCTCGTTACCGTGTTCCGGCATCCCTGTGATCAAATCACATTGTGTCTGGCCAGATGATGATGGATACCGTAACACCGAGAGGGCCCAGAGATATCTCTCCATCGCCGGAGGAGCAAATCCCAATCTTGAGCTATCAAGTTACTTGACACACTTTTCCATGAACCCGTAAGCCGCCGTAATAGCCACCCATTTACGGATGACGTTTAACAAACCCCAAAGTTCATGAAGCAAGCATGAAGAAACTCGATACTCTCATGGTCTAAGGAATCATGCAAACGTTAACCATCTCTGTGTTATTAACCATTAACTTGTGACGAATGTAACTCATAGCATAACATCAATTCGGGTCGATTCAACACAAATGTTCTTCTAACATTGTGCCCTCAAAGTTGCTGGCATAGACATGCCCATGATCAGGAAAATAGAACCATCATGCAACACTTGAGCTAGTCTTAGAGGCCAGACTAGGAATACATTTTATCATTTATTATTCCACACGTGCATATGAGTCTTCCTCCGAGCCTCGTTTTATTTGTAGACTCGAGAACCATAGCAGTTATAGCATGGAACATAAACCTAATTATGAACAGGGAGATAATCAATAACATTTATTATTGCCTCTAGGGCATATCTCCTACAAACTCCCACTTGCACTAGAGTCAATAATCTAGTCAATGCTAATGCACTTTACACCTGTGGCACACTGGTGTAAATATGCTTCGCTTGTGGTATAGCCTGAATGTCCAACGGATCTGACGACTTCAGCTCCATGTGTATCTTTGCATATCCTCGCGTTTTCACGCTTTCACAAAATTCATATTTTGTGTGGACTTGGCTTGGTATGTATGCGAATCACAGGTCGAACCTGGATTCCTCAGACTGAGTTATGGAGCAACTACTTGCAGTAGTGTCCCATTGACAAAAGCCATCTTGGAACCATACTAAGTTCATGAATGAACTATATGATTCAACATCTTCTTTGTCACTTTAAAGGCGGCAACATACTTCGCCTCTGTTATAGAATTCGCCACAGTAACTTGTTTGGAACATTTTCCAACTAACTATGCCACCACATTGTGTGTTACACAAAACCCTTAATTTAAATTGAAAATCGCTTGGAGCATGGATGAAGACTGTATCGATGTAACCTTTTACAACGAACTCTTCATGATCTCCGCTTGCGAGAAAACATGTCATCAGTGCTACTATAGTACTCAATGACCCTTTGTCCCATGATCAGTACTTTTGATCACCTTGGTATCCATACTCGCAACACCTTGGGAGTATTGGACATATCTAGTTGTTTTACATACCATGGAATACATGATTAATCCAAACATGAAGGTGTGTGGAATCTCCATCATGTATTTTACTCATCAGTGTTTTGAGACACCGAGTCTTGTAAAAACTCTTTCCATGTGACTTCGGCAAGAATCACTCCTTGGTGTTTTAAATGCTAAAAGGTTTTAGCACCTTGTCAATATGTATTCATTGCTTAGCCCCATTAGGTAAATCTATCTCCATAGATCATCATGCCTAATATTGAGGCTATTTAGCCTAAGCACTTCATCAAAAAACTATTTTCAAACGAAGTCCTAATTCGTGTCAAGAAATTTATTTCCAATTACCAATGTGTAAAGCACACAAGGTTTTTAGAAATATTATTATGCTCCCACTTACTTTCTTGAATTACAAGCATCTTCGTTACCCATTGATGAAGTCAAACCCCTTTGACCATTTCATCAAAACACGAAGATTCCGACTCCATTTTGCTCTCTTCTGTCCATCGCTGGAACTCTGAAGTTTGCATACCTACTAGCATCCTCTGGATCGACAAATTGCTTTGGACTGTATCACATACAAGTCCTAGGTTTTATTTCCATCAGATGGAAATCCTTTTGTCATCCATGTTTCATATCTCATGATTGAAATATGTATTAATTGCTAGTTCAACCCGAACCGACTTTAAGCATCGCTACGGTGAGACAATCTCATCGTAGTCAACTCTTTGAACTTGTTATTGCAACAAGTCGAGCTTTATGGATAAAACATTTTTATCCGTATCAGTTTTAAGTTCCATAAATATTCATTAGACTCTAAGTCTTCCGAAAGGTGTATCAAGGTTTTAATCTTGAATCACTTATGTGGAAACTAACTCGGGTTGCATTGGCATTTAGCCAATTCCGGAGTCAGGGCCCATCAACGCTTCCTTGTGTATCGTAGGTATATTGTTGTCTAACAACAATATCTCATTTGCACACCTGAGAGGTTTGCACGAGCCTTGCCTACATGGTTCAGCTGCAAGTTCGACCGAAGTCCATACATTTTATTGTAGAGACTTCCGTATCAGTCGCAGTAGGAAACTCTGGAATTACTTCCAAGGTCTCTTTCCTTTGACCTGATGATGGAGATACTGGTTATCTCGTCGAGTTGCATTATTCTCCCACTCACCTTTTGTAAGAACTATTCTCTTTAAAGGCATACCGTTTTGTGACGAAAACCTTTGCCTCGGTATAGTGGTGGGGGAATACCCAATGACTTGGGATAACCTACAAAGTAGCACTTGTCTGATTTGGAATAGGTTTGTAACCTTTTACACAAGCCCCATATTCCAAATGTTAAGAAAAGATATAACATGGTTGGGCGTACCATACCATTGCGTCATTTCAACAGACCTGATGAAGCTCTTTTCAGTGTAAAAGCCGCAGTCTCTAAAGCATCACTTTTAAAAGGGATAATGCCAAATTTATTTATGTCATCTTTGATCTCACCATATCATAAATGGTTCGATTACATCTTCACGGACTTTCCACTTGCAGTGGTGTTCCGGGAGGTGCAAGTTATGAAACCCCTTTCACAACTCATCAGACATTCGCTAAACTTGTAACTCAAATATTCTTTTCTGCAATCGAATTGTAGAAACATAATTTTCTTGTTACAATAACTTCTACTTCATTTTTGAAAACCTTTCGAATGATTTCAAAAGATCCAGACTTATGTCTCATCAAGTAAATATCCATATATCTACTTGAGTCATTTCTGAAGATAGATGAATCCACTACTTGCAACAACATTTATCGGACTACACACATCAAAATGTATGATCACCAATAAGTTCGTTGTCCATTCCTTATGGCCTGTGAACGGTATTTCAGTCACTTCTCTTTTCGGAGGAAAGTTGCAAGTGTCAAATGATTCAAAATCAAACGACTTCAAAATCCATCATAATGGAATTTATCCATGCGGGTTTCTCCAATGTGACCAAATGCAGTGCCACACTTGTGTGGTATTCTTTTAGTCTTGCGACATTTAGCGTCAGTGTTATGGATGTATCATATTACCATCAATATTCATAACATACATCCCATCTAGGATGGAAGCATGGCCCTTCATGTTATTCATAATACTGAACAACAATTGTTGTTTTTATGAACAACTCTTTTGCAACAAACATTGTGCAATGGGCTAGAGTGTATGAAACTCTAAAATGAATTATGAAAGTAAACCTAGAGGTAATGTATTATTATCAATATTCATAACATACATCTCATTCATAATGAAAGTATGGCCCTTATGTTATTCATAACATCGAACATCAAAAGTTCTCTTATAAACAACCTTCTTGCAAGATACCTTATGCAATGGGCTAGAGTTTGTGAAACTCCAAATGAATTATAAAAATAAATATAGACGGTAATACACCGATGGAAGGTATAGTAACATTTACTATGTTCCCTGTGTATACCTAAAACTCATTTCTGGCTAGTCTTTCAGGCCATAGTAGTTCTTACATCGAGTTGCAACAGAATGCAATCGAGCGGGTATCTTTGTGATTAACTCACAATACCCAAAAATTAGTGATTAACATGTTTAACCATAATTCCCAAGAACTATATCTTTGACCAGCCTTCTATACATCAAAAACTTGTATAACATTCATACATGAGCTGGATATTCCAGTCTTCTTTCCTTTTTGCCATTATACTTCTAACAGTTTAACTTTTAGTATTTCTCCTACTCTCAGAAGAAGCACCGAACTTAAGAGTGGCATTAGCCCCGGACTTCCTAGGTGTGTAAGTCACACTAACATCCTTCGGACACTTCCTTTCTCTTTAAGTTGTTGTTTTATTCACCTTTCATCATATGACAGGCGTTCTTCTGGATCCCTCTCTTATCAGTCTAATGCATAGTAAACTCCTTTACTAATAGTTTGCAAACAAACATTGCTTTGGATATCTCGTATCTTTTAGCCTTTGTCTGTCTCTGAAAATGATTTTCAGATTCCATGAATATCACATAACTATCCAAACTTTCGAAGTTCAGGTCTCATGGAAGCAAATGTATTGCACTTGACTGAAACGGAATTCTAGCTTTTGGATCGAAGGACGAGAGTCACATGATCCATAGCATAAGCGAGAGAATACCAAAGTATGCGATAGGACAAAGTCCTTCTCGGCACTCTTGAGGACAATCCTCACATTACGTTACCAACCGTAAAGTTTTAACCAGATATTTAACAGCTATTCAATTTTAAATAGGGAAGGTGGAAATGCGAGCCATTATTCTACAACTATTATGCATATAACACTTAGACAGTGTCCACAATTAATTGCACTGAGAATTAAACAAGTTAATTCAACAGTGCGCTCCCACTCAAATCAATATCTCTCATAATTGATTGTGAGTGATTCAAGACCCGCATTTCCATTCAACGCCATTGAACGAGATGAACACTGATGGCGTGAACTTCAATCGGTAGGCAAACTTGCCGATCACATCTCTATGTGACTCTTGTTCATCTTTCGATGGGCGTGTTCCGAGCTCAGGGAGATCCTTCCAGAACGTCAAGACAACCAAGTGATCTCGCTGCGAGGTCTCAACTCACCCGCCTCACACATCCCTAATCGTTCGCACCCAGGGAGATCCTGCGATGCCCCGAAAAGTTAGGTGCCGTGACGGTGCTACACTTGGGAGAACACTAACTACTTGATATTTTGTGAGATATCACCCTAATAAAAAGCGACTACCGCGCAATCAAGAAGGGTGCATCATAAGGGATAAACATCTCAGGCAATTCATAATAGCATGATATGGTATAGCCCTTTCTGACGGAGAAGTCTTGTATTTCTTCGTCTTCGGCATTCGCGTCGGTGTTTACCTTTGCGAAGATTGCCACCACCTTGTCGACGCACCAGATAATATTGCTATCTCTATAGCTAATAAAATAATGCATTACAACAAGGTTGACACACAGGTCATTTAAAGTGCAATCATATGGCTCCAGCCATCATGCCAAATCATGACACGCAGGTCATGTTAATCAATTTACATCATATAGTCATCTCATACATAATCAAATTATTATGAGCACTGCTATACCACATCATATGCACATGCAAACCCTTCTGCAAAACCAAGTTAGACGCCTCTAATCGGTTCATGCAAAAACTTGTTTTACGTGGCTTCTAAGGTTTCGAAACAAACCGAAGCTACCAACGTCCATCATCAAGTATGATAATTCAAGTCGCTAGATTAACTTTCCAGGGTATATGAAAACCGAGATAATAAAATCTCGAGCCCCATACTAAACTTCGTCATACGCATGACCCCCGTGCAGATCATATCTGCATTGCCCTTTCGTCTGTAAAACATCCATCTTTCTTTAACTAAAGTGGAACCCAAAGAACTGTTAGCACTTCGTTGATCTGTCAATCAGCATACTCAGGAGCAGCATGAAAGGATCGCGGATTGCCAGAACTTTGTGAGATTCCACAATGCTGTCAAGATCAGGACTACGCAAATTCATGGGAAGTAACAAGAACATCGGGTAATAGATTTCATCTGCTACCCACACAAATAATTTTCAGTAATAGAACTCATCTACTACCTAATTATATTGTGCAACACCCATACATCTCATGTATTCTAGATCGCAACCTGCATCTACGCATAGCACGGCTCATGATGCCACTGTAGGGTAACGCAGCAGAAAACAAAAAAATTCCGACCTACGCACCAGCCCAGGAACACTATGGAGACTGCATACAAGGTTTGATCATTTTTGTTACCGACTCGTAGCGCAGCGGAAGTAGAGTCGATGACGATCGTCGGTGCAGATCCCCGCAGCTAGGATTTACAACCTCCCAACCGCGAGGATGTACTCCCTCATCTGCCCCTCGAACAGCCCTCCGGGAGGCGGTCGGACAGTCCCTCGGATGGTGTCACGGACAGCCCTTCGGGAGGACCCTCGAAACTCGGACGGTTACTCGGACAGCCCTTCGGGAGGACACTCAAACAGCCCCTCGGGCAAAAGGACGAAACTACGACCTCTCTACAGAGTTGCACACATACGGTGTCATCTATCCGGCAGGGCTTCGCCGTCCAGAACTATTTCCCACCGGAACCCAGACAGCCTTTCGGCACTACGAAACTATTTCGTGGGAGGGAGAAAGAATGCCAGATCATGCATGGCTTGTGTGAGAGAGTTGGAGTGGAGTTGGAGAGCACCTCTCCTCCTCCTTATATAGTGGTGGAAGGGGTGGAGGGGGCTGAAATTCAGCCCACTAAACATGCACCCACCAAACAAGGAAAACATGTTCCCACCAAACATGGAGAAAACATGTTCCCTTGTCCATGGTGTTCCCCCAAGGGGCCCCACCTTCCTCCCAACACTCTCCACCATTTGTGGGGGCTGCCCCCCACCATGAGGGGCCCCCCCAACATTTTGTCCAGCCACAAGGGGCTGCCCCCTAAAGGGGGCGCCCCCAAAAACAGCCCAAAAACAGCCCCCACGATCCGTGGGATCTTGTCCCCTCACGCTGGGACAAGATGTTTTCCGCGACTATTATTTCTAAAAAATTCCGGAAGGTCCCAGAACATTTCCGGCACCCTCTAAAATTATCTGGACGCGCTCTGGAACATTTCCAGTATGGTGGTTTAATTTAAAACCATCTTTGTTTACCCGGTAAACAACTCCGACAGCTCCGAAACTTTTTTTCGGTTTTTTCTCCAGAAAAATTCCAGAAATTACCAGACCAATCTGGCAACCTCCAAAACATTCCCGGTGCTTGCCGAAACCTTTTTGGATCAATGGTTTTATCCGAAACAACATTTCGGTTTTACCAAAACTTTTTCGGTGTTCTCTCCGGAACTTTTCCGTTGTCTCTGAAACTTTTCCAGTGACTTTCTCTCGGACTCCTTGTCTAGTATTCAGCAGATAGATGACCCTTAAGCGTGTGACCCTATAGGTTCGGTGAAGTATAGACATGACCGGAACACTTTCCGATCAATGATCAGCATCGGAGCCGTGGACACCCATATTGACCCCTATACCCACACGAATGAATATTCGAGTGAACCTCCAGTTGCCGTGTGCTATTCCTGTTGCTTCGCGATATGTTACAAATACCCGAGGTGAGACATGTTGGCATTCCCGTGGATCAACAGCTTGTCCACTATGCTAGTTACCTCGTTACCGGTATTGTTCTCTTTTCTCGTTACCGTGTTCCGGCATCCCTGTGATCAAATCACATTGTGTCTGGCCAGACGATGATGGATACCGTAACACCGAGAGGGCCCAGAGATATCTCTCCATCGCCGGAGGAGCAAATCCCAATCTTGAGCTATCAAGTTACTTGACACACTTTTCCATGAACCCGTAAGCCGCCGTAATAGCCACCCATTTACGGATGACGTTTAACAAACCCCAAAGTTCATGAAGCAAGCATGAAAAAACTCGATACTCTCATGGTCTAAGGAATCATGCAAACGTTAACCATCTCTGTGTTATTAACCATTAACTTGTGACGAATGTAACTCATAGCATAACATCAATTCGGGTCGATTCAACACAAATGTTCTTCTAACATTGTGCCCTCAAAGTTGCTGGCATAGACATGCCCATGATCAGGAAAACAGAACCATCATGCAACACTTGAGCTAGTCTTAGAGGCCAGACTAGGAATACATTTTATCATTTATTATTCCACACGTGCATATGAGTCTTCCTCCGAGCCTCGTTTTATTTGTAGACTCGAGAACCATAGCAGTTATAGCATGGAACATAAACCTAATTATGAACAGGGAGATAATCAATAACATTTATTATTGCCTCTAGGGCATATCTCCTACAATGGTGAGCTCTCTGCTCCCTGCATCTTACAGTAGTTGGCCTGAGATTATAGTTGGGCTAGAAATGAACTTCTTCAGTTTGATTTGTAAGATATAATACCAGTCTAAATCAGTGGATCATGGGTGATATGAGATTCTAACTAATTCCTTAAGTTTGTTTCTTTAACCATATGTGTAAGTAAGATCCTGGTTCATTGCACTTTAACAATGCAAGCTGTACCATGAGTCATTCAACAATTACAGGATATTGTGACTTTATGGATATTATGGTGCGATCTGTAACTCACTAAGCAAAGATAGTACCATATTACAGGATTACTGTACAAATGCTATAATCCTGGAGAGAACCTAGCTCCATTTTCTGTTATATAAGATGAACAAATGTGATGTATATAGTGTGAGCTGACTAGTAATCCTAGAGAGAACCTAGCTCCATTTTTGCAAATGTATGTTTAGACATTATATGGTTTCTTTAGCTATGCGATGCAACATACTTATTTTTTAGACTTCTATTTGATGTAAATTTTGTTCTCATTTCTCAGTTTTGGCGCCTCTTGTTGATGCAGGTGCACATGAGTGTTGTTGAGGACATGGTCTTCTTTTTGGTGCGCCCAAGTATTGGGTGATGCTTGCCTGCATGGTTACTGCAGCTCTAGTTCAGGTGGGCACTCTAGCTCTTCCTCCTCACGCCCTACATGCAGGTACACCCTTCCATCGGTACCTACTTGAACACACAAAATATGAGTAGATACAATTGACTTCTGGTTATATTATGTTGTCAGCTTCATCTGTTTTGATCTTTAGAATATTGCCTTCATACTATCTAATTTCTGCAGTTATTGAAGTTAAAATGCACGATGCTCGTGACTAACCAGAAAAGTTCTTTGAGTTCCATACGTTGAGTAAAACATTTCAATCTGTCATTGAGTTAGCTATATATATCCGTGATACCATTTCTGTACTGTGATAGTTTCTCATATTTTTGTAATATACTTGTATACATTATTCCTATTTGAAGTCATCAACTAAGACATTGTAAACATTCCTGCCATGTGCTTCTTCCTTTTTTATGCTTTGCTACTAGATCATTTGCTTGAACCGAGCTGGTTGAAACAAGGTGGAAGGATGGAGTTTATATTCTTTCAGCGTGCCATGTCTATACTTGGTTTGGTTCCCTGATGCATGCACTTCCTAACACGTGCAGGTGCAAGACAACCACGCCAGATTCTCCTTCCACTCCGAATGCGCCCCTCCGGTCGCTCTTCTTCCATTCCGACATAGCTGCTAAGCGAGCAACCACACCTCTGCTCTGCTCTATTTCGAGCTCATGCTCTGTGTGTGTCCACGGCCATCGAGCCCTTGTTTTGCTGCTTCTAATCTTCAAGTGGCAAAGAATTATTCTTGTCCTTGTTTTGATTTCCTTGCTGTCAAATTCATTCTTGCCCCTTGTTTCATACTAGTACTCTATATTACATGCTCCTGTTCATCTTCTTTTGAAGAATCACATGGTTCCAAACATGTGCATGAACCAAATTCATGGGTGATTAGACAAGAGGATCTAGGCATGGCAAGACTGTGAATAGCCATCTAGTATTACACTTTTGGAGCTTGTAACTGTGATTGCCATACTTGTAACTGTTATTACACTTCTAGATGCTTGTAAAGTATATGTTAAGAGCTTGTATCACGTGTTATTTGTACAACCAGGTTGATATTATTTGAAGTATTACGTGGTCTGTGCCAATGTAAATACTGGTTATTTATTTACTTTTAAATTGAAATATGAAGAATATGACTCTGACAGCTAGGACCCAGTTACCAGAACCTGACAACGAGGACCCATTTGACTAGTTGACCCATTTTATATAGAAAATGAAAAATGAAACTGTTGAGAAAAAAGGCCACGGCCCAAAAATAAAAAGGCTGCAATATTGGGCTTGGCCCATGTGTCTGACCAGAATTAACAGGAAAAAAATATTAAATTGGCTGAATTGTTGGGCTCGGCCCATGTAAAACACCGAAATGGACTGGGCTGATTCTTATCAACGACCTTTTCATTTGGTCGCAATTTTGCCACGTCAGCTTGCCATGTCGGATCCGACGTGGCCTGGGCAAACAGCTAGCGACCAAAACAAAAGGTCGTTGAACCAACGACCTTTTGTTTTGGTCGTTGCCTTCTACGACCTTCTCACAGAGAAGGTCGTTAATTTCCATTAAAGACGGTCAGCTTTTGACCATTTGTTTTTGGTCACAAAAAGGTCGCAAATGAAAAACAATGACCTTTCAGCGACCAATAGTGATGGTCGCAAGTTGACATATTTCTTGTAGTGTAAATTTTGTGTGTGCCATTGCATCTAGATCCGACCCTGCTTACATATTTTCTGTCTCAATTAGCTTATTAGTTCAAGCCGCCAGAATACTAAGGAAAAAATAGATAAGTACATTGAATTTTGAATACATACCAATAAAGAAAGAAAAGTACTTCGAAAACTGATAAGGAATTCTTCCTAATGCTTTGTTTTTTAGTCATGAATAGGGCATTTGTTTTCTCTTATTGTAAAAAATATAAGCAAGCCCAAGTAAGTAATTTTACCAAGGGACTGAGACACGGCGCGGAGTCCAACAGGGGAAGCAGTGGGGAATCTTGGACAATGCTGGGCGAAAACCCGATCCAGCAGTATCACGTGAGTGAAGAAGGATGCAAAAGTAAGGACAATAAGGCCTAGTGTTTCCATGCCAGTTGATGTTTTCCTTGTTGGTGAAGTGGTTTTCATAATGCAACAAGCTTTTATCAAGTAATTGTTTCCTGGTTGTCATTGATAAGGTCAAGCCGGCTCCGATAGGGGAGCGCCGACAACGGTGCGTTGGGGGTCGTTCTGGCGACAATAATGGGTGTTTGCTCATCTCGGAATCTCGATCTAATTTTTATTATGTTTGAAATACTTTGTACTTCCGGTCAACTTTTACAACAGATCTGATTATTTTCATAGAAAAGGTTACTTGCAGCTTGCAGACTTCCGCTGCAAAAGAAGGAGAAGAAGCTACAATGCTGGCTAGATGCAAAAACAAAAACTACAGGCTTATGTTTGGACCAGATCCAATTTGGATCGCCCTGTGCCCATCTCGAAACAAGCTTTCGCCCCGCTTTATATATAAAGCAACAATCGAACAGAGTATATGGCCGAACAATACAAGATTATGTGGTAGCCCTCATACAATGCTAATGCCAAGATAAATGGCTCACACAAGACGCACGCGACTATGCAACCAAAAGAGAACACAGAAAGATCTAATAACAATGCCATGCAACGCCCTAAAACACCTAAGCTCCACGACAACGCCCTCAGGAGGTATAACGGCGTGAAGCATCGCCGCTGCTGAATCCACATGGACAAGGGTTTTCACCCGGAACCCTGACACGGGGAGGAGCACCACGACGGCGTCTTCAGTAAGAGAGCGGCGCCCACGAGCTTCGCCGTCGTCGGGCGCAATAATGGCGTCTGGCGCCCGAATACTCCTTAAAAAAACTAAAGTTGGGAGGAGGAATACACATGAGCACTTTAATCTGCGAGTAAATTGCAGTAGTACTTTGTACATTCTATCTATAGGTGTGCCATATTTAAACCCATATCTATGACATGTCACAAACTTTTACATTATTTAGTGTTTTTCTATGAACTGAAAACTAGACCTATCTTGTTGGGAGTATACTATGTCAGATTCTCTGAAATCTAACTGATTTATGGGAAATTATTTGAAATTGTGCCAAATTATCCCAAATAGGCGTGGCTAGCTACAACATATTGCCCTGATGGAACGTCTGTCAATGTCATTATCACACATAGGGCTCGCCTTGTTAGTTTGGCAATTGACCCCATGCATGATGGTCTCACACTATTTTGCCCTTATCTTCTCTTTACGCCATCCACCGTTCTCTTTCCCCAACGCTCCCTAGCATGGGTGTGTTTTCTTATTATTTGTTGGGGCTTGAACAAATAATGTATTTTCTATGTGGCTTGTTCAGAACTAGTCAAAGATAACAGATATATTATAAAAAATAGTTGGGGGGAACTCTCAAATAAGTCTACAACATAATTAAATATGAGTTGGTTACACAATCGAAATGTCATAAACCTCGTGCAAATTTAATTATTGCTACATTAATGACATGTTTCAAGTTTTAGATGAAGATCTTCTGACACTCCACTTTCATCTTTCATTTTTTTTGATAATGAACTACGATGTGAGATATCATGCTTGACAAAGGTAGTAAAATCGCTCCTAAATCTTCCCGGATGCCTCCAACACCTAGTTCTTCCTCAGATCTAGCTCCAAACAATTTCGAATAATATATTTCATATGAACTCACTGATATGATAGCCTTTACCACCAGTGAACAAAACTCAACCAAATATATCATAAATCATAACGACCACATACAAGACAATTATGCTTAACAAAATCTCGAAAACTCGCACTACAAGAAATACGGCCAATTATGACTCCCCATTTTGGTCGTTGATTCATCATTGTTATCGTTTATTGACAAAATTTAGAAGGTCAACAGTTGGCCGTCAAGAACGAACAAACATGACCTTTTTGGAATTTTGGTCGTAGATAGACTAACGACCAAAATTTCAAAAAGGTCATTACCCATTTGCCTGAGCCATGTAGGATCTGACATGGCTGAGCTGACGTTGCATTGTTAGTGACCAAATGGAATCATCATAAATTTCATAGCCCAGTCCACCAATCTAACCAACATGGCCCTGGCTCAATCATCATAGATTTCACAGCCCAATCCAGCAATCTAGCCGACATGGGCCCAGCCCAATACATATTTTCTTAATTGAATTGGTTTGATTTATTTGAGCTGCCGCATTATTTTGTCAAAAGCATGCACATTTCAGGATAGGCCCATTAGAAAACAAATACAACATAATACTATATTTCAGATAAACTGTATATTTCATTTCAGTAACACATCACATGAAATACAATACATCATCAATCGACTCCTCTACACAGCAGGGTTCAAGGCCCAACAAGTGCACAACAAAATAGTTCTACAAGTGCAAGTGCACAGCAAAAAAGCCCAACAAGTGCACAAGCGCACATCAAGACTGGACGAGAAGCACAAATTTTAGCTGATCACACATAACATCAATGGGAAGCACAAATATCGTGTCACTGGTACACGTACTTTATCCCATCACCCAGGCACCAATGTTGTGTCCATCTACTGGGTTTGCCACATGGTGATGTTACTGCATTAGGGCCATCCCAGCTTCTCCTTGCCCAATTGGCAGGATGATCTGTTGATCGATGTACTGCTCCAGCATCACTCCCGCTACCACTGGTGGAAGAAGATCAGCTCATCAATCACCTGCACGAGAACAAACCAAGAAGATTGACCTATTTAGCCTATTGTAATTTGTTTCTAAACATGGGCATCAAATCAACACCGACACTGAATTAACATGCACAAAAGAATGGAGCATAGCCATATGTACAGCCTAAGAACTTCAGGTTTGAGCCAGTTTTGATACTACAATAAATACATAACAGCCAAAATTTCAATCCATGGACACCACATGATAGAAAAGGTACTAAGGCACTACTTGCTATTGAAAACCAAAGCAAGGTATGAAGCACAGGCTAGGCCAACAATAAACTCGTACCATATAACCATCTGAAATGAAGTTAATGAGACATTTTAGAATCAACTTGATAGTTGACAGTAATGTTTGTGTTGGACACATCTAGAACTGAAATTATACATCATGCCCAAATTCCGATGTCCAATGCCTCAGTTCAGTAAACACTAAGCATGGTACATAGTAAAGATTTGACACAACCAGAACTGAAATCACCAACTCCTTCAATGACCTACACTAATTTTATTACACAACCAGGCAACAAAATCGAACACGGGCACAGACTATAGGAGTTGGAACTTGGAAATGCAGGTGTACAATTAGCGCATCACATACCTAGTATCTAACTGTCAACAGTGGTCGGCATGTAAAAGCCAACTAGTAGTAATTGATGATTAGTAGACACAGACAGAAAACAAATTCAGTAGTAATGTGCGTGCTCTTATCCATGGTATCATCAATCTTAACCAAACCAGAGCAAGTAAAGGAGCTAATCTCCATGAGTGAAACAAATTTGATCACAACAACAATCCATAACGTTCGGTAACAACAATAAGAAGGCCCTTAAACAGAGAACAAGTTGAATCGTGCATCGATCAAAGTGTCTGTTCTTGGTTTCACTTGGTTAGAAGACAGACAGGTCAGAAACCGGAGGGACACTGAACATGCGGAAATATGTATGGATTGTCAAAACTTGCATTATCCTACTATCACTAGTACAACAAGCTGCAGGTTGGCATAGTTCACGAACCATGTACATCATGACAAATACAATATCATCAAATGCTCGACTATGAACAAAATTGAACAATTACACCTCACAAAGGCGGAGCATAGAACCAACGAGCAAGTAGGATGGGTAGAAGGGGACGCGAGGAGCTCACCGGAGGGGGTTGTAGCCTAGGCCGAGCTTCATCACCACGGTGGCGGCTAGGGGAGGCAGACAAGTCTACCATCATAGGAGCAGCACCACCACCACCGCCAAAACTGGAATGGCCGGAGCGAATCTCCATCATATGAGTCACCACCACCGAAGGATCTTGCAAGGTGTAAAGTCTCCACGTTTCAGTACAAACTAGTGGCGTCAAGAAACAAGCAGTAGCAGGCAGAAGGTAGATTCTAGTAACTGCTGATTAGTAGACAAAAACAGGAAATAGATTGCACCAGTAGCAAGCAGAAGCTAAATTTTAGTGAATTATGATTAATTATAACATATCATCTCTAGCTTTGTTGTTGTTTGCATATTACACAAGTAGTTGTCCACGGAAACAAATACAGGAGACAATGCTTGAGATACAATCAGAAACTAAAAGCTTGGAGCATATTATATAATAATTGACATGCTAGCCATTGTTCTGGCAAGAAATGTGTTCAATTGCATGATCATATTAACAATCGTAACACAATACCGTATATTTGATATGTAGCTATTGATGTCTACTATGCAACCTTCTTCTTGTAGACTCGTGTTGGGCCTCCAAGCGCAGAGTTTTGTAGGACAGTAGAAAATTTCCCTCAAGTGGATGACCTAAGGTTTATCAATCCATGGGAGGCGTAGGATGAAGATGGTCTCTCTCAAACAACCCTGCAACCAAATAACAAAGAGTCTCTTGTGTCACCAACACACCCAATACAATGGTAAATTGTATAGGTGCACTAGTTCGGCGAAGAGATGGTGATACAAGTGTAATATGGATGGTAGAAATATATTTTTATAATCTGAATAAATAAAAATAGCAAAGTAACTAGTAATAAAAGTGAGCACAAATGGTATTGCAATGCTTGGAAACAAGGCCTAGGGTTCATACTTTCACTAGTGCAAATTCTCTCAACAATGATAACATAATCGGATCATATAACAATCCCTCAACGTGCAACAAAGAATCACTCCAAAGTTTCTATCGGAGAACGTAGGACAAAAACGTGCATCAATCCCTATGCATAGATTACCCCAATGTCACCTCGGGAATCCACGAGTTGAGTGCCAAAACATACATCAAGTGAATCAATAGAACATCCCATTGTCACCACAGATATCCCATCGCAAGACATACATCAAGTGTTCTCAAATCCAATACTCAATCCAACATAATGGAACCTCAAAGAGCAAGACTCAATTCATCACAACAAGAGATAGAGAGGGAAGAAACACCATATGATCCAACTATAATAACAAAGCTCGCGGTACATCAAGATCGTGCCAAATCAAGAACACGAGAGAGAGAGAGATCAAACACATAGCTACTGGTACATACCCTCAGCCCCGAGGGTGAACTACTCCCTCCTCGTCATGGAGACTACCGGGATGATGAAGATGGCCTCCGGTGATGGTTTCCCCCTCCGGTAGGGTGCCGGAACAGAATCCTGATTGGTTTTTCGTGGTTACAGAGGCTTACGGCGGCGGAACTTTCGATCTAGGGTTCTTTTCGGGGTTTCTGGTATTTATAAGAATTTTTGGCATTGGTTTCACGTCAAGGGGGTCCACGAGGCGGCGACAAGGCAGGGGGGCACGCCCTAGGGGGGGCGCCCTCCACCCTTGTCGTTGCCTCGGGACTCTTCTGGCCCAACTCTTGTGCTTCGGGGGCTTCTTCTTGTGCATAAAAAATCACCGTAAATTTTCAGCCCATTCCGAGAACTTTTATTTCTGCACAAAAAATGACACCATGGTAGTTCTGCTGAAAACAACGTCAGTCCGGGTTAGTTCTAATAAAATCATACCAAAACCATATAAATTTTTTGTAAACATGGCATGAATACTTCATAAATTATAGATACGTTGGAGACGTATCAGCATCCCCAAGCTTAATTCCTGCTCGTCCTCGAGTAGGTAAATGATAAAAGAAATAATTTATGAAGTGTGAATGCTAGCAAGTGCACAAGTTTGATCAATAATAATTTCAACCACTTTTTCTAGCATCATTATATATCATAATAGTAGCTCATATCATAAAACTTCTCATGATCAAGTAGCAAGTTATTCACATGTTAAAGCATAGACCATAAACTTTCTTGAAAACTAACAAACTATGTTCTCAGTCATCAAACAATTGCAATTCATCTTATTTTCAGGAAGGGTCTATGTAAGAGCTTTGATTTAGCAAATCCCACATACTCAACTATCATATAGTCTTTCATGATTGCTACCACTCAAAGCATATTTTTAGAACAAATAGCATCCATCGAACACAGAGAAAGATAGGGGCTTAGTGTTTCGCCTCCCAACTTATTTATCATATAGATAATTGTCAACAATAAAAATTCATGATCAAATATATTTGAATGGCCATATATGCTTGGATCTTTCCCCACCACATGGTACTTGCCAACTAGAGAATAATTGAGGTTGAAATGAGAAGGAATACTATTGACTCTTGCATAAAAGTAAAAGATAGGCCCTTCGTAGAGGGAAGCAGAGGTTGTCATGCGCTTTTTATTTTTGGATGTGCAAACCCTTAATGCAAACGAACGTCACATTGTATTGCCCTTTGTGATAATGTAACGACCCGAGACCGACGCTCCAGAAGCCTTCCAGTTATTTCGTTGTTGCCGTGTGATTTATTTGTTTGTTGCATTCATCATCGCATCATCCGCATTGCATCTGCATGTTTTCATAAAACTCGTATCCGTTCGCAGTTGCCGCTTCTTCCTCGTCTCCGTTGACCTTTTGTCAGGCCCCTTTGTCTTTGTCAACCTCTCTCAGACCCCCTCGCGTGCGCGTCCGAAACTTACCCGAATCCGACCCGCTCAGTCATCACCGTTGGATTCAGATCATCCCCAAACATCCCTGAAACATCTTTGGTTCTTTGTTGGACTCTCCTAACCTACTTTTCTCAGCCGTTCGATTATGATCGGAGGGTCCGATTAGCCCCTAGCCAAAAATCCACATGCTATATATATACAGATGAAACCCTAGCCCTGTCCCATCCATCCACCGAATCCCTCAGCCGCCGCCGCCCGACAGCCGCCGCCGCCCGACAACCTCCTCCTTCTTCCTTGGGATCGCTCCCGATCCAAAAATCCACCAACCAGATCGACCTTCCCTTCCTCCCGAAGCACTCAACTCCTCTCGATCCATGCTCGCTTCCTCCCTGCCTTCTTCATCAGTAACCACAGCAAACCGCAGCTTCCTCCCTCCTCGAGCCCGAGGCCATGCCTCCTCTGCTCAATCGCCACCGCAGCCGAGCCGCCCTTCGACCAGCACACCCGAGCTCGCTGCTCTGCGCTCATCGGCTTCGACCTTGCCGACGGCGAGCACCAGCAGGATCCCCGCGGCCTCATCTGCCCTCTCCTCGAGCCGGCCGCAAGCAGCGCCGCCAACAGGACCCCCACGCCCCTGCCTCTCCCTTTCTTCTTCCTTCCCTCCTTCCTCTCTCACCTGCTCTCTTTGTTCGTGCAACAGGGAGCCCCCGAGGAGTTTGCGCCGGCCATCCTCGCCTTTCGCGCCCGGACGTCGTCGTCCTCGACCAGTTCCGACTTCCTCGCCGGATTTGCTCGACCCCGGCCTCTGCTTCCCCTGCTCCATGACCGAGCGCTGCCCCTGCGCCCGTTGACTGCGACCGCCAGCTGGACCGCCCAGCCGCTTCGCGCCTCCCCAGCCTGCCTAGCTCGCCCGCCAGGCCGGCCTGCCTGCGCCCCGCGCCCCTCTTGGGCCTCCTCCACCGACCGGGCCAAGAGCCCATGGTGAACTGCCCCTCGCCCAGATCCAGTTCAGCCCGATGCATGTTTTTTCCCTTGCTGTGAATTCGTCTAATAATCCAGAGACCGCTAGTTTTACAGAAAAGTCCCTCATGTTCATGCATTTAATAACTCCAGAACCGTGCATCATATGTAAATAATTTATATATGTAAAATGCTTAGAATTTCATCTAGTTTCATAATATGCAACTTTCATCCATGTTTGAAGTGTTTAAATTGCTGTTTGCATTTAGTTTGCATAAATGACATGCTAAAATGATTTATTTCATAACTAAATAACCGTAGCTCCGAATTAAATGAACTTTATATGTAAATGGGGTAGAAAAATGCATAGATTAACATGGTGCACTTTATTTTCCTGTTTAACAACTCTAAAATATGGTTTAGGGCAGAACAGTAGAAAATTTGAAATATGCATATGGGGATTTTTCGGAATTGTTGTTTGTTGTTTCCGGCCTCATTTAAACTTGCCTAAATAGTTAGTTTACTCATGCTTCACCTCTTGCCATGTTTAACAACATTTAATACGTTGCATATTGAGCTCCACTTAATTTGTAGTATTATTTGTTGCACTTTGCCATGCCATGCCTCATTAAACCGGACATGCATCATTTTTGGTTGTGCATCATGTCATGTTTATGTGATGGTTGTTTACCATGATGTTTGCTTCTTTCCGGTTGCGCTTCTCCTTGATAGTTCCTGTTACGTTGCGATTGTGAGGATTCGTTCGACTACGCCCGTTCGTCTTCTTCATGGATTCGGTCTTCTTCCTAGTGGGATTTCAGGCAAGATGACTATTACCCTGGATACCAGTACTATCTTTGCTTTGCTAGTTGTCTCGATGCTATCGCTATGTCGCGCTACCTACCACTTGTTTATCAAGCCTCCCAAATTGCCATGAATAGCCTCTAACCTTTTTCACCATCCCAGCAAACCGTTGTTTGGCTATGTTACCGCTTTGCTCAGCCCCTCTTATAGCGTTGCTAGTTGCAGGTGCAGTTGCAGGTTGTTCGGGACATGGATATCATGGGATATCACAATATTTCTTATTTAATTAATGCATCTATATACTTGGTAAAGGGTGGAAGGCTCGGCCTTTTGCCTGGTGTTTTGTTCCACTCTTGCCGCCCTAGTTTTCGTCATACCGGTGTTACGTTCCTTGATTTTGCGTTTCTAACACGGTCGGGGTTTATGGGCCCCCCTTGACAGTTCGCTTTGAATAAAACTCTTCCAGCAAGGCCCAACTTTGGTTTTACCATTTGCCTAATAACAACTAAAACTTGCATAGGGACTTCCCGGGCCCCGAGGATAATTAATCAACAACCTCGGGCCAGTGCTCCTCATGAGTGTTGGTCCAAACTGGGCGATGTTCGGCGCCCCCTGGGCAACCAGGGTCTTAGCCAACCCGACATCTGGCCCATCCGGTGTGCCCTGAGAACGAGATACGTGCGACTCCTATCAGGATTGTCGGTACATCGGGCGGTCTTGCTGGGTTTTTTTACCATTGTCGAAATGTCTTGTGAACCGGGATTCCGAGCTTGATCGGGTTGTTCCGGGAGGAGGATTTTCCTCCGTTGATCGTGAGAGTTTGTGATGGACTAAGTTGGGACACCCCTGCAGGGTTTGATCTTTTGAAAGCCGTGCCCGCGGTTATGTGGTAGATGGGAATTTTTAATATCCGGTTGTAGAGAACTTGACACCAGATCCGAATTAAAATACACCAACCGCGTGCATAACCGTGACCGTCTCTTTTCGAGTGAGTTCGAGAAGAGACACGGTGGGGTTATGTTTGACTCGTAAGTAGTTCAGGATCACTTGTTGATCATTACTAGTTGTGACCGTTATGCGTAGTTACTCTTCTTACTCTTGTATTCGTAAGTTAGCCACCATACAATGCTTAGTGCTTGCTGCAACCTCACCACTTATCCATTCCATACCCATTAAGCTTTGCTAGTCTTGGTACCCATGGTAATGGGATTGCTGAGTCCTCGTGGCTCACAGATTACTACAACAAAAGTTGTACGTACAGGTTAAGCGATGCCTTGACGTGAGAGCGATGCTTGCTTGTTTTGGAGTTCTTCTTCTGCTTCTTCTTCCTCGATCAAGGGATAGGTTCCGGGTCGGGAGCCTGGGATTAGCAGGGTGGATGCCGTTCTTCTTTTTTGTTTGGTTTCATCCGTAGTCGGATCCTGCTCTTCTGCATGATGATTGCTATGTATTGATGAACTGTTGTATTCATGTTGTAGCTTGTGGCGAGTGTAAGCCTTTATCTTGTATTCTCATCTATTCAGTACATGGTATGTTGTAATGATATCCACCTTGCTATGCGCTCGAAATGCGATTGTGCCCCAATCATGAATTCATCACGTGATTGGGATAGAATCGCATCTTGGGCGCTATAGATAGCAACCTTTATTATGCAGTCCATCGCTTTTATTTCTTTACCATCACAAGTTCGTACAACGCTTATTTTCCCTTACAATAAAAGATCATACATATTTAGGAGCAATTTTTATTGCTTTTTGCACCGATGACAACTTACTTGAAGGATCTTATTCAATCCATAGGTAGATATGGTGGACACTCATGGCAAGAAACTGGGTTTAAGGGTTTTGGATGCACAAGCAGTATTCCCGCTTAGTACATAAATTTTGGCTAGCAAAAGATTCTAAAAAGCAAGCACCATATATTGGAGGATCCATAACAATATAACTTCTATACAAATATACCCAAGCATAACTCATTATGTTGTCTTCCTTGTCCAACTTCAACTAATTTGCTCAAGTTTGAAAATAATTAATGGGGCTCACAATCATAGAAGATGTCCAAGATAGTATATTTATATGTGAAATCTCTCTTCCTTCAATATTCTTTCATGAATTGTTCAAGTGACCAATACTATGTTTGCTAACTTTCAATAAATTTACCACCTCTACTTCTTATATGTGAAGTCATTACTCCCCATGGTATAAGCATATGAAGCATATATAATTTCAGACTTATGATATTCAATTCATTCAACCATTTATTCATAGGATATATGTGAAGCACACGAGTAAATGACAAACTACTCCAAAAAGGATATAAGTGAACATCAATGAGTAGTCGAATAATTAAGTAGCTATGTGAAGACTCTCTGTCATAAAGAAAATTTTGATCTTAAGTATTTTATTCAAACAGCAAGAAAAACAAAATAAAATGACATTCAAAGGATAGCACATAGCATGTGAAGAAGCAAAAACTTAGGCTCAACCAAAACTGACCGATCATTGTTGAAGAAGAAAGGTGGGATGCCAACCGGGGCATCCCCAAGCTTAGATGCTTGAGACTTCTTGAAATATTAACTAGGGATGCCTTGGGAATCCCCAAGCTTGAGCTCTTGTGTCTCCTTAATTCCTCTCATATCACGGTTTCCCTAATTCTTAAAAACTTCATCCACATAAAACTCAACAAGAACTCATGAGATAAGTTAGTATGAATCAATGCAACACCTTATCATTCTCTACTGTAGAAAATCACTTAAATTATTATTTAACATTGCATACTAAATGCCTCTGCATATTTAATACTCCTATCCTCAAATAGAATCATTAAACAAGCAAACATATGCAAACATAACAGCAATCTGTCAAAACAGGACAGTCTGTAAAGATCTGAATTAAGGTCATACTTCTGTAACTCCTATAATTCTGAAAAACTAGGAACACATAGAAAATTTGTATACCAATAAACTGTAAAAAATTCGGAATTTTTCCTCATTCCAGTAAAAGTTAGGAATTTCTGTACTGGACGCAAAAGTTTCTGTTTTTGCACAGAATCAAGTCAACTATCATCCAAACTATCCCAAAGGCTTTACTTGGCACTTTATTTAAGAAAACCTATAAAACTTGATTAATACAGTAGCTTAATCATGTGAATAGACAAAAACAGTAGGGGTAAATGTTGGGTTGTCTCCCAACAAGCGCTTTTCTTTAATGCTTTTTTTAGCTAGGCATGATGATTTCAATGATGCTCACATAGAAGATAAGAATTGAAACACAAAGAGAGCATCATGAAGAATATGACTAGCACATTTAAGTCTAACCCACTTCCTATGCATAGGGATTTTGTGAGCAAACAATTTATGGGAGCAAGAATCAACTAGCATAGGAAGGCAAAACAAGCATAACTTCAAGATTTTCAACACATAGAGAGGAAACTTGATATTATTGCAATTCCTACAAGCATATATTCCTCCCTCATAATAATTTTCAGTAGCATCATGAATGAATTAAACAATATAGCTATCACACAAATCATTCTTTTCATGATCTACAAGCATAGAAATTTTATTACTCTCCACATAAGCAAATTTATTCTCATGAATAGTAGTGGGAGCAAATTCAATGAAATAACTATCATATGACACTTGATTCACATAATCAATTTGAGCATTAAAATCATGATGACAAGTTTCATGGATATCATTACTCTTTATAGCATACATGTCATCACAATAATCATCATAGATAGCAACCTTGTTTTCATTATCAATTGAAACCTCTTCCAAAATCGTGGATTCATCACTAAATAAAGTGATGACCTCTCCAAATCCACTTTTATCAATATTGTGAAAAGATTCAACACCCTCCAAAATAGTGGGATCATTAGTACCTAGAGTTGACACTCTTCCAAACCCACTTTCATCAATATAATCTTCATAAATAGGAGGCATGCTATCATCATAATAAATATTCTCATCAAAACTTGGGGGACTAAAAATATCATCTTCATCAAACATAGCATCCCCAAGCTTATGGCTTTTCATATCATTAGCATCATGGATATTCAAAGAATTCATACTAACAACATTGCAATCATGCTCATCATTCAAAGATTTTATGCCAAACATTTTATTGCATTCTTCTTCTAACACTTTGGCACAATTTCCTGATCCATCATTTTCAAGAAAGACATTATAGAGATGAATAATATGAGGTAACCTCAATTTCATTTTTTTGTGGTTTTCTTTTATAAACTAAACTAGTGATAAAATAAGAAACTAAAAGATTCGATTGCAAGATCTAAAGATATACCTTCAAGCACTAACCTCCCCGGCAACGGCGCCAGAAAAGAGCTTGATGTCTACTACGCAACCTTCTTCTTGTAGACTCGTGTTGGGCCTCCAAGCGCAGAGTTTTGTAGGACAGTAGCAAATTTCCCTCAAGTGGATGACCTAAGGTTTATCAATTCGTGGGAGCCGTAGGATGAAGATGGTCTCTCTCAAACAACCCTGCAACCAAATAACAAAGAGTCTCTTGTGTCCCCAACACACCCAATACAATGGTAAATTGTATAGGTGCACTAGTTCAGCGAAGAGATGGTGATACAAGTGTAATATGGATGGTAGAAATATATTTTTATAATCTGAATAAATAAAAACAGAAAGGTAACTAGTAATAAAAGTGAGCACAAATGGTATTGCAATGCTTGGAAACAAGGCCTAGGGTTCATACTTTCACTAGTGCAAATTCTCTCAACAATGATAACATCGGATCATATAACAATGTCTCAACGTGCAACAAAGAATCACTCCAAAGTTTCTATCGGAGAACGTAGGATGAAAACATGCATCAACCCCTATGCATAGATTACCCCAATGTCACCTCAGGAATCCGTGAGTTGAGTGCCAAAACATACATCAAGTGAATCAATAGAACAACCCATTGTCACCACAGATATCCCATCGCAAGACATACATCAAGTGTTCTCAAATCCAATACTCAATCCAACATAGCGAAACCTCAAACAGCAAGACTCAATTCATCACAACAAGAGATAGAGAGGGAAGAAACACCATATGATCCAACTATAATAACAAAGCTCGCGGTACATCAAGATCGTGCCAAATCAAGAACACGAGAGAGAGAGAGAGATCAAACACATAGCTACTGGTACATACCCTCAGCCCCGAGGGTGAACTACTCCCTCCTCATCATGGAGACCGCCGGGATGATGAAGATGGCCTCCGGTGATGGTTTCCCCCTCCGGCAGGGTGCCGGAACAGGCTCCCGATTGGTTTTTCATGGCTGCAGAGGCTTACGGCGGCGGAACTTTCGATCTAGGGTTCTTTTCGGGGTTTCTGGTATTTATAAGAATTTTTTGCGTTGGTTTTACGTCAAGGGGGTCCACAAGGCGGCGGCAAGGCAGGGGGCGCGCCCTGGGGGGGGGGGGGGGGCGCCCTCCACCCTTGTCGTTGTCTCGGGACTCTTCTGTCCCAACTCTTGTGCTTCGGGGGCTTTTTCTGGTCCGTAAAAAATCACCGTAAATTTTCAGCCCATTCCGAGAACTTTTATTTCTGCACAAAAAATGACACCACGGTAGTTCTGCTGAAAACATCGTCAGTCTGGGTTAGTTCTAATAAAATCATACCAAAACCATATAAAATTGTTGTAAACATGGCATGAATACTTCATAAATTATAGATACGTTGGAGACGTATCAGCTATATATCAAATAACCACTGTATCTTGCAAATTAAGTAGTAGTTATTTTAAAACTTTGTAGCAGGCATGCAGAACAAATCATCCTTGGCAATTACATTCCTTTAGCAAGTTAATGTTAGCTACATGAAATAAGCATGGCACCAGGTTTACTAAACAGGTAAGCATGCAAAACAAACCATTGTTGAAATTTAAATCGGGCATGTAGCTTAAATGGGAACATGGAGCAAAGAAGAACGTAATACGTTTCAGGAGCGCATATGTTGTTTCTTTAGTACAGTATACAGTATCAGATAAATCCACTGCAACAAGTCCTAAACATTTCATTCAGATCATATATGAAACGTCATGAGTTTCTCCATTCTGAAAGCTGGGACGATAGATGCCTTCAAGTCTGCGAGAGCAAGAGCGAGGTGGGGATCAATAAATATCAAGGATGTTGTTGTTCTGGGTTAAGCTAAGTAAAAAAATCAAGGGCATAACAGATTCAAGTCAACAAAAATTAACATGTGTAAATCTTGCACAGACTATCATCATTTATAAAAAAAAATACAAAACAAAATATGCAAACAACTGTACAATGGTTAAGTGCTCATATTTATATCATATCAAGCAATAGCATTTAGCAACAGTGATGATCAACTACACTATTCACATATCATGAATAATTAATCCTCTAGATGCAAAACGCTTATTTACAATAGTTTGGGTTTTTAAATTTGTCATCTTGAAGCATCACACTAGCAAATGACATGAAAGATCACAGGAAATAACACTACCCTAATCAAGTATAGTATAAGCATCAAAAAAGTCAAACAAGCTCATTGTGCATTTTCTTTTTCAGCATGAACTACAAAAAACATAAGTAACCACTAGGAAGATAACTTGCTATCTACATGCCCTATTATCAATAACAAGAACATTAGGCAATGAAGAACAATATATTTCCAATGCAATCCGTTAGCCAAACAGACCCTGCCACCCCAATCATCTCATGATCCAATAAAATGTCTAGAAAAATCTATTGAATGGCATCAGTCCCAATTTCTATCTGGTGTGCTAGTAAATCTGGACGATCGATGAGCATCAAACATATCAAGAAAAATAGTACACAAGGCATCAACCTAATTTCAGCAAGCAAATTAACTCAATTTAAAGAGATAGATGACAGCTAAAAACTAACCCTGAATCTATAAGGTTCAGTACAACAGAGTTGGGGCAGAGCCACTGTAAAATACTGTATAGAGGCAGCAACCTAATTTCAGTAAGCAAATTAACTGAATTGAAAGAGATAAATCTTATTTGCTTCTTGGCACCCCACACTCTACTCCACTACAGATGTACCAGAACTAATTTCCAATCAACCCTGAATAGTAAGTTGAGTAGATTTCAGAAATCTGGAACTAACTAACCTAATTAATCACAACAAGGTGGCATGCATAGAAATCTGGAACTAAACTAAGAACGTTGAATTAAAAGAGGAGAAGCAAAGGTTCAAGAATTAGTTGCTCCCCTGTCGATGCATTGGCTGTCGAGGTTGAGGAGGTCGTGTCCATTGCCGCACCATCGACCTGAGCTGCAACCCAACATCCACCCCAGACCCGTCTTGGCGCTCAAAAGAGACGACCGCTTCAGACCCCTCCTAGCTCCCCTCCGATGGTGGTCTCCTCCTCCTTCATCCGCCTTGCTCTGGCTTCAGGGTGGTAGGCCAGGCCGTCCCTTGTCACTAGGCGTCGTCATCCACGGCCAGATCTAGCCACTCCATGGCGTCCAGGCAGGGGAGGAAGTGGCCATCCTGTCCATGGCGTCCCGGTGCTCAAGCGACGACGGATCAGAGAGTTAGAGGGGACGTGGTGAAGAAATAAGGAAGGAGGGATGTGACGAGGGAAGAGAGGGGATCTGAGTCACCGGAGCAATCGCTGGAGCCACACCAGCTACGCGGTGGCCCAAACCCTAGTGGATCGAGAGGGTCGTGCTTGGTCGCAGGAGGACGCGCCCATCGGATCTAGTCAGAGGAGATGGAGGGGCGGACAGAGGGGATCACGTGGGTGTGCTGGACCTTGCCAGCGGCCGCCGGAATCGGCCAGGATCGGCCGCCATAGGTAGCGGCGGCGAGGAGATTCTCTGGGGAGAGGGACAAAGGAGGCGACAAGGGGTTGGGTGCGGTGGATAGATGGGTTGCTTTATCTCTCCTTTTCTTTAGAATAGATGGATGGACGATGGATGGATGTGGGATTGCTGGGCATGGATGGTAGGATGTTTGCCATGTCATTGATCCGTGTCACAAATGAGTAACCAATGAGAATTAAGCTTACTAGTCATCACTGCTGCATGGGATAGCAATTTAATTTACATGCAAATCATTGAAAATATGAAAAGTGTAGGTCGATATAAAATTTTCCTACATCAGCTTAGAGAAAGATTAATATTTTTTGTGAAGAACTGCAATAGTTCAATATAAAGATACTTTGGAATTCACACAAACGGGGGGCGTTCTATTCCATGGTTGATACAGTCATTCACAATTGAACATAATTTCAATTGTATCCTGAATCATTATTAATCAAAATCATATCCATTCATACCCATGCAGGCGAGATAACCTTGGTAAAGACAACAGGCATATCGCTCATTATGCAACAGAAACTATAAAAACAACCTGCATACAAGGAGCGTACTATGCATTAAGAGAGAAAAATCTTTGGCCAGCACCAAACATGCTATTAGGTTATAATTTTTCGCTAGATCCACTAACTAATCAAATACTGCTCTTAATAACAAAACATTAATTATGTTTGTTGATAACCAATGATTAATAGTTCACAAGCTGGATTGTTTTTTCACATATGAGGTTTTGGTGAAACTTTTGTGAAAATTTCTCACACCCTAAAGTAAATGTCATCATACGGACATAAGTCATAACCTTCTCATCATATGGATGTTGCTCATGTCAGGATCCCAATGAACTGAAAATACCACACTTATTATGGAACGGGGGGGGGGATATATATTTGTTAAAAATCATATAGGAGGAAATTGTTACATCAGAGAATTAAAGTGAATAAAGTTGTTTGAAGAAAGTCATATATTGAACGAAAATAAGTTATTGGAATAACATCCTAGGGTTGAAACTATAGATATTTATCCCTTTTTCTAAGTAGAGAAGACAACCAAAAATGAAATAACATTGACTAAATTCAGAACACGCGGAACAATCAAGCCTGTTCATGCCATTTTTTTGCTAAACCAAGCACAATTTCCTGAACAAATGTTGCCAAAGGGTGTTTTCATTTTCTTTGCACAAAAACTTCACTTTTCATTTTCCGAGTGTGAAAAATTGTTTTTTTAAGAAACTACCAAATATTTGTTGCAAAATAGCACCACTCCATTTTTTCAAAAATAGTTTCAAATGCTTGCTTTAACTTTTTCTAAATACATGATTTACTTTATTCACGGACATTGTATATTTTCTGTATACATTTTTCGTATACACGAGGAACATTTTCAAATGCTTGCTTTAACATTTTCTAAATACATGATTGACTTTATTCATAGACATTGTATATTTTCTGTATACATTTTTTCAAATGCTTGCTTTAACATTTTCTAAATACATGATTGACTTTATTCACAGAAATTGTATATTTTCCATATAAAATTTTCCTATACATGAGAAACATTTTTCTTTATATACAATTAGCATTTTCAAGTGCTTGGTTAACACTTTTTGAATACATAGTCAACATTTTTATATACACATTTTAAACATTTTTTAAATGCTTGATTTTTTAAATAAAAAATTAATATTTTTGATAGATAATTAACATTTTTTTATTTACACATTTAAACATTTTCAGATGCTTGATTAACATTTTTTAGATACTTGTTTAACTTTTTTTCAAATGCTTGATTAACATTTTAAACACATTATCAACTTTTTCCACACACATTGTATATTTTTTGTATACATGATAAACATTTTCTTTATACACACATTTTCAAATGCTTGGTTACATTTTTTCAAATGTTTTATGTGAAGTTTTTTGTAATATATATTTTTAGAATATATTTGGAAGTATAAATGAAAGTAAAAAAATAATGAACCAACGAAAAAACAGACAAAAACCGAGCCGCGGCCCTGGAGTTGGCCCACTCAGCGCACGTAAAATGTTAAAAGAAAAAAAAGGTACCCTCGTCCCACCGAAGCCCAAGCCCACTCGGCACTGCCCTTAAGTATTTGTCGGGCGCAGTTGTATCAGTAGCATTGTTCAGGCGTGGTGGTTTGGCTGCATATGGGAGAGTGAAGGGTCACGAGTTCGATTCTCGCGGTGCTCTTTTTGCTGATTTATTCGCCCATTTGAGGACGTGGCCCGCTTGTTAGCACAGGGCACAAGACAGGTTTGTGGGACAGGTCCCACATGTCATTGGTACCATGTTAGTTGGTCCCGCGTGTAAATGGTAGACCCCACAAGTCAGTTTAGTCAATACTTGAGCACAGGTTTGTGGGACGGGTCCCACATGTCATTCTTACCATGTTAGTTGGTCCCGCGTGTAAATGGTAGACCTCACAAGTCGGTTTAGTCAATACTAACCAACTGTGCAATTGACACATAAGTCAAAATGACATGACACGTAGGCAAAATTGATGATGTGGACGTCTAGTCGTATAATTTTATTCATGTTACAACATTATGACTATCTAGATTGGTCGTAATCAACTAGAAATAAGGTTGTCGATCACTGTTGTTTGCTTTATGACCTTTTCATGTAAGATAATTATGACTTTTTTGACTAAAATGGTCATTATGGTTTAGTTTTTGGACCCTCCTAAAGAGGCTATGACCAATTGGTTCGAAATAGTCATAGATTTATGACCATATCTCAAGGTGGCAGTCGGGTTGGGTTTGATCGGGTCGACCTCTACCAGACCCATGCCCGAAGACACAATCAGGTGCAGCGCCCGCCCACGGCCCTACCCATGGGTCGATGGTTATACCCATGCCCGAACCCACCGGGTCACCCGACCCGATTAGTCACCCATCGGGTCAGTGAAAAAATAATTATTTATTCGTTGTTTGTCCCAAAGGGGAGGCAAAGACGAGCTCCATGTTCCACCGATGTGGTTGTCTTCATATAGGCATCGAGTCCTTCCTTTCTCCTTTTGAGAGCGAGGTGAGACTAATCGACTGCTGCGCACGCAGGAGCTAGCTTGCACAGGCGTAACATGGGCCGCCATCTGCTTCTCTTCTTGAGGGATGGGCCAGGTGTTTCTCTCTTGCATGTTTTTTATTCAATCTGCATCTGCATGTGGCTCCCACGTAGACATGAACAGAAATGCTATGCATTCGGCTGCCTTGGCCCATGCCGATTTCATCCTTTCTTCTATTTTCATACTGTGCCTTGGCCCCTGGACAGATGTGTCATGCATGGAGCCGGCATTTCTTTTCTTCTGTAAATTTATAGCCAGGCGATAGGTCAGCGAATAAATTATGCTAAATTTTCCAAATTTTTCAACAAAGGAGTTCCTGACAGTGTTCGAGCTGAGATAAAGGGCCTCCTGAATGTCCCAAATGAAACTTTGAGTGAGAAATATTTGGGTATGCCATCTGACATTGGAAGCTCAAAAAATGGTGCTTTCAGATACCTGAAGGACAGGCTGTCACTACAAGAAATATGGCAACTTGCGACCATCACTATTGGTCGCTGAATGGTCATTGTTTTTCATTTGCGACCTTTTTATGACCAAAAATAGTTGGTCAAAAGCTGACAGTCTTTAATGAAACTTAACGACCTTCTCTGTGATATGGTCGTAGAAGGCAACGACCAAAACAAAAGGTCGTTGGTCCTACGACCAATTGTTTTGGTTGTTGGTTGTCTGCCCAGGCCACGTCGGATCCAATGTGGTAAGATGACATGGCAAAATTGCGACCAAATGAAAAGGTCGTTGGTTAGAATCAGCCCGATCCAGTTCGACCGTTTATATGGGCCGAGCCCAGTAATTCTGCCCATTTAGTATTATTTTTCTGTTAATTTTATTTAGCTACATGGGCCAGGCCCAACAATCCGGCCTTTTACTTACTCGGCCGCAGCCTTTTACAATCAATTTCCTTTTTTTTATAGTTCATTTTTTGTAGCTTCGGCCTTTTTACAATCCAATTCTTGTTCAGGCCGTAGCCTTTTGGCTCTCCTTTTAAATTTTGTAACTCAGCCTTTTTACAGTCCATTTTATTTATTTCCAAGAATTAATATACTGGTGTTTGCTGAAACCGAGTCCAACTATGTTTGGGCAGTGACCTTTTTAAGGTCTAGTAGTGTTTGGGCCAAGGCCTCTTTCAATATTTTGTATACATTTAGCACAAATTTAAATTCCAAGCATTTGAATAACAAGTACAGCAAGTACACCCAGCATTTGAATAACAAGTACAACAAGTAAATATACACCCAATTCCCAGCAAGATCAGCATTACATCAAAATTCCAAGCAAATTCTGCATTACAACAAGTTCAATAACATATAAAGCGAGTCGCTGACTGGCGCTTCGAGTTTCTTCGAATTTCTTCAGCCTAGGAACTCCTATATAAGAGAGGGGAAAACTAATTAGTCATAAGTACACAAGCAGTGTTCGCATTAGTACATCGACGCTTTCAAGAAATACAACATTCACTTAAAACATCAAACGTGATAATAGATACATGACATGACAAGAGGCATATGTTGCCAGACAGAGATGACACTTGTATAGACCTTTTAAAAGACCATACTAGTCAGTGATGCTACAGCACAACACTCAGACTAAAAATAACAAGATAAAGCATCACTAGGGATGCATACTAATTTTACTAACATCTTTTAATTGTCTACTCTGGAGTTGCGGTATCCCTTCACAGCATGATACACTCTTAGGTATGGTAAGCATCACCTATCTATCTGAAATTAGTATTGATAAAAAAAGTCTGGTGACTTCCATAGGACAACATATGAAACAGGAGGTTTATTCCTCATGACGCTATAGGTAGATATCAAGAACACAAACTAATGGGTATATATACATGCTTAGGATGGACCATATTGAACAAGCAAGATTTTGTTCCACCTTCGAGTACGGAGTAAGTAAAAGGAGACCTCATGCATACCCAACTCCAAGCCGATGCAGTGGATGGGTCTGTACTTGAAGAGGATTTGGTCTGCATCGTCGCCTCAGCTATGCAGAGTGTTCCTGCGCTCAACCAGCAAGAAAACCTGTCCATGGCAAATCAGGCAGAAATGAGAAGGGCATACTTTAGAGTCCTGTTAGTTAGCGTTCACGTCCGAACCTTGTGGAACTGCAGGAGGACACAAATGGCGAGTTCAGGACTGGGCGCACAGCTAGAAACCATCTCGTTCAGCGTCACGTGAGAATCACCCCGATGGCAGCCCACCGGTAAATCTCAAAGGTAGACGTCACTCCAAGATCCCTTCCCCTGCGGCATCGACAGTGTCAGGATTCAGAAAACCACAACAAACCGTTTCATTAAGTTGAACACACGCTGAAACTACAATAATAATCATCGATCATGGCACAACATATCATGGGTACAGCGAGGTGCTATACAAACGGTTTTTAACCCCTTTCCGCGACGGCATTTGGAACCGTCGCCAAGTGAGTGTGGGCGATAGGGGGGTCCTTCCCACATGACCCAGAAACCGTCGGGGATATGCCCTCCTGGCACACACGCTCGGCAAAATGAGGTCGTGTGCGACCGGCGAGCGATCAAATACGGTTATACGTACAATAGTGTTAAAAAACAATTATACAGGCGAAATCGTTTCTGGTTGTAAGTACATCCCACACAGTCAGTCCCCGCTAAACGTTTCCGTTCGTATATACATCCCACACAGTCGCTCCAAGGAAAACGTTTCCGTTCACAGGTACATCACACACGATATTAATAATTTTATCGTTTGCGTTATTGAATGCATCACACACGGTGCGTAGAAGAAACTGTGTGGCAAAGGCTGTCCATCACACACAGTTTTTATGTGGTAAATGTTTGCATAAGGTGGCTTAACGCAAACAGTTTTCAAGAGAAGGTCGTGTGTGATTGTTCATTGATCCAACACGGTTTATTCCTAGAAACTGTGTGCGTTGCCTGAGGTCATCGCCCACGGTATTTTCTCAATAACCGTTTGCAATAGCAAAACCCAATTAGCAGGCTAATTCGCCATTAGCAGGCTAATTGCCCTATTATTAATAATACATTTATTAATCTAATTGACATTCATATTAAGCACATAATATATTTCATTTCCATATTAAGGAAGCAGGATTTCATAATTGAAATACATCAGAGTACAACATGATATAGCTTCAGCACTCAGCTACCCCATTACACAACTGCACCAGCACCAAATTTCACATGCAACATGTAGAACCTTTCAAAATTAGCATCATAGATGGTACATAGACAGATGCATCTCATCTGGAAAACTGCTGAAGCGGAAGGCGAATATTGAGCCTTCATTCATGTTGAAGGTCTTTGCAACTTTAGGCCAGCGCCTGTGGATGATTGACCGTCCGTCCTTTGTCCTCTTCAGGAACACTTCAATATTGAACCGTGGGTGTTGTATGAAAACCTTCCTCGCCTCCTGACCATAGAGGTGGTTTGAGAGGTAATCATCAGTGAACTGCTTTGGAAAGGCCTGAAAATAAGGATGTGCATAAATATCTTCTCTATATTGGAAATGGGCAAAGGAATAAAAAAAGGCAAGGTATAATAGTTAGTACCATCTTGTAGTGAACTGATGTCTTCTTCATTGTGCAGACAAAGATCTTGTTGTTTTTTGTCGCTAATTTCTTTATTCTAACAATCTTTCTGAGTTTCTTGACTTGATTGATATTCATGGACAACTCATTTCCCCATATGCAAAAAGGGTCGAACAGTGGGTCAAGACCTCTGACAGCAGGACCTACATGTGCAAGACCAAATTGTTAAAAATCTAAATATTAGAATGGTTCCTGCAATTGCACAATAATGTGCTATTAGACAACGGACCATGCACGTGCTAACCTCGATTGTAAACCTCAGTGCTTCCCATTGTTTCCCTCCAACACATATAAGATAGTTAGTCATCAGGTTAAGTAAGGGTTCGCATGCTATCAGTAAAATATGTTGATGAAAAATAAGCACATTGCAGATTCATCAGATTAATTCAAGCCACATAGAAAACCCATTTATCCAAACCAAGCATGATTAAGAACTAGGAAATATAACACTTGTATATGTTTCTCATGTATTAAGTGCAGCTAAATTCGATTTATTCCTCACATGCACAACAATACAAAATTCTACCCACGACAATTGGACATCGCATTGCAGAATTGAACCAAGCAGTTAACTAAACACAACAACAAATGAACCAAACATTAACTGAGCACCACATTGCACAATATAACGTACTCCTAATAGAAGATCAGACAGTTAACCAAACCAAGCATGCTTAACAACTTGGAAATATAGCAATTGTATTTGTTTCTCATGTATTTACTACAGCCAAATTCAATTTATTCCTCATATGGTATACAATAACAGAATGCACCCACAACAATTGAACATTGCATTGCAGAATTGAACCAAACAGTTAACTAAACACCACAACAAATGAACCAAACATTAACTGAGCACCACATTGCACAATATAACATACTCCTAATAGAAGATCAGACAGTTAACCAAACAAAGCATGCTTAACAACTTGGAAATATAGCAATTGTGTTTGTTTCTCATGTATTTAGTACAACCAAATTCGATTTACTTCTCACATGGTATACAATAATAGAATGCACCCACAACTATTGAACATCGCATTGCAGAATTGAACCAAACAGTTAACTAAACACCACAACACAATTGAACCAAACGTTAACTGAGCACCACATTGCACAATGTATAACCAAACCAAGCATGCTTGACAACTTGGAAATATAGCAATTGTATTCGTTTCTCATGTATTTTGTAAAGATAAATTCGATTTATTTCTCACATGGAAGACAATACAAAATTGCAGCCTGAAGAATTGAACATCACATTTGCAGAATTGAACCAAACAATTAACTGAAGACGACAACTAATTAACCAAACAGTTAATAAGTGAGCACCACACTGCACGACATATAGAACATATACACTAGAGCAACAGATTGCATGGTAAAATTAGATAGCACAATTCACTAGAATTTGTTAAGGAAAGGTAGGAGCAGCACACGCAACAGGTAAACTGAGCATGCTTAACCGGCGTAGCTAGCAAATGGCAAGGTGTTCCTCCAAGATCTGGGGGTCGGCACGAATGGCAGCCATCACGACCTCATCCGCGCATGCGGCCGCGATTTGCTTCTCCGCTGCCAAATGCTCCTTGAGCTCTTGGCTATACTGGGTGCACCATGGCTTAGGGCGGCGCTTATTTGGTGGAGGGGTCGGTGATTTGGGTGGAAGGTGTCGCGCCGGCGGTCGGGGCATGTGGGATGTGGCAGGAGGAGGAGGATGGGGGTCGGGTGTGGATTACCTGTCTGGATAGACGAGGCCGAGCAGTGTGAAGGAGGGTCGCCGGCGAGGAGGCGGCGCTGCAAGCAAGGAGTGAAGGTTTCAACTTGGAAAGGAAGGCAGAAACAGGGGAAATGTGGCTTTTGGTAAGGGGGAGGGGCCAGGGAGGTAGATATTTCCGCGGAAGCCGAAAATTTTGAATCGGTTCAGCGAAAAAACTGGCACGCAAAGTGTCATCAGACACGGTCCCTTATTCAGAACTATGTACGATATGTGAACATCACAAACGATTCAGATAGCTTAACCCGTGTGTGATGAGTTTGAACGTCAAAATTTTTGGTTCCAATTTCCCTGGTTACAGTGGTCATCCACGTCATTGCATAATTTGGGTACACATCACACCCACACTTCTTAATCGAGCAAGTTCAGCAATTAAACAGAGCTAGCTGGCCTAAACATTACTCTAACAAATTAAAGACCGGCGTTCTTAATTAAACAAAACAAAGAGTACTACTACGGCTGGTGCTCGTCGATCTCTGCCGCCTCCTCCATGTCCAGCTCACGCCCGACGGTCTCCTGGGGAAGGGGCTCCATGGCATCCATCACACCATACTCAGCAAGCATCTAGCCATCCGCGTCCGCCATCTCTTTGGAAAAGGCCGTCACGAGCTGGGCGTGGGCGGCCGCGATCTGGGCTTGGACGGGCTCTGTCGTCGCAAGGTATGCGGCGGAGGAACGAACGGCTACTCGAACACTCTCGGCGATTGCCAACTCTTCGGCCGTGGGTTGCCGACCGTTGTCGGAGAAGCTTCGTTCGATTTGTGCGGTGACCGCCATGAGCTGGGCGTGGGCGGCCTCGACATGGTCGTGGGCGGCCTCCATCAGGGCTAAGGCCGCCGCTGCGGAACGGACAGCTGCTGTGCCGCTCTCGCCAGTTGCTATCCCCGAGGCAGATGTTGCTGCCACCACCTGAGAAGCAACATCGGCCGTTTGGGCTGCCTTGGCCGCCCGGTCATAGATTGCGGCCGCGCTCATGCACCTTGTTAGCACGCGCATGGCGGTTGCAGCCGCGCTCTCCCCGGAGTGGGCCGCCGAAGTTGCCCTCATGACGCGTGTCCACGTCCCCATCTTTCACCGGCGACGATTGAACAATGAAATGATATTTGTGGAGCGAGCTAGTGTGCTTGACACACCGGCTGTGGACTGTAGCCGACGCACCTTCTCGCGTAAGCCATAGGCGTACTATACACCGACGGTGCTCCAGGATATTTTGTACTGCATCTCACACGGTTGGTGATAATAAACTGTGTGGGATCTACTTGATTTTTCATCTTGATTTGAATTACATAATGGGGTCATAGTGGCAACGGACGGTGTTTGAATTGCTAGACCTTTTATCTGCAATGAACATGCAACTATATGTGTGTCGTAAAAAAATTGGAATTATTCAGGGTTCGTTTGGAAATTTTATACATTAAATTGGTTTTCTAGCCATTTCCGGTGCACAATTCAAAAATAAAGCACATGCACATGCTCCGGTGCACCAACATGGGTTGTAAAATCATATATGTGTCCATGGGTTTATGCTTATGTCCCATGCAAGAAATGGGGATGAAATTCGAACACCACGGCACCGTGGGTCTCCGGCAAATGTTGAGGTACTTGCTTTTGTAATTCTAGTAAATCCAAAACCCGTCTGAAATTCATGAACCTTGGCATGCTATCATGGAATGGCATCAACATGCTGGGGTAAAAAATATTGTCCCATTTGGGGCAGGTTGGGGTATAAGTTTCTCACAAACCAGAGCTTCTCACAAGAAGCCTCATGGTTCCGTTAGGGAAACGTGTCACCTTTGTGGACAAAACGATATTCGTCGCCTCTTCTTCCTTTCAATTTTTTTCCTGGTGT
This sequence comes from Thinopyrum elongatum, assembly GCA_011799875.1. Lineage (NCBI taxonomy): Eukaryota > Viridiplantae > Streptophyta > Magnoliopsida > Poales > Poaceae > Thinopyrum > Thinopyrum elongatum. The sequence goes on from CM022303.1 coordinate 133,621,078, forward strand.
CAACATAGAACAACAGGAGTGTCGTGTTAAATTTTGGATTTTTTCGGGGATCGTTTGGACATTTTTATACGTTAATTGAGTTTTCTAGGCATTTATGTGCATAATTCAAAATTGAACTACATGCACATGCTCCAGTCCATAAAAACGGGTTGCAAAATCAAATGTTTGTCCTTGGTTGCAAGATTAGGTCACATGCAAGAAATGAGAACGAATGTCAAACACCTTGACACTGTCGCTCGGCCGCTAACATTGAGATACATGGTATTAAAATTCTAGTAAATCGAAAACTGGTCTGAAATTCATGAAACTTGACATGATATCATGGAACAGCAGCGACATGCCGTGGTAAAAATATTGTCCCATTTGGGGCAGGTGTGGGTATAAGCTTCTCACAAACCAGAGCTTCTCTCACAACAAGCCTGATGGTTTCGGTAGGGTACGTGCCACCTTGGGGGACGAAACGATATCTGTTGCCTCTTCTTACTTTCAAAATGTTTCTTGTGTCAACATAGAACAACACGAGTGTTGTGTCAATTTTTGGGATTTTTCGGGGTTCGCTTGGACATTTTTATACATTAACTGAGTTTTCTATGCATTCATGTGCATAATTCAAATTTGAACTACAGGCACATGCTCTAATGCATATAAATTGGTTGAAAATTCAAATATGTGTCCTTGGTTGCATGCTTAGGTCCCATGCAAGAAATGGGAATGAATGTCAAACACCCTGCCACCGTCACTTGGCCGCAAACATTGAGATACCTGGTTTTTAAATTCTAGTAAATCCAAAGCTCGTCTGAAATTCATGAAACTTGGCATGCTATCATGGAGCGGCATCAACATGCCGTGGTAATTTTTTTGTCCCATTTGGGGCAGGTTTGGGGATATGCTTCTCACAAACCAGAGCTTCTCACAACAAGCCTGATGGTTTCGGTAGGGAACGTCCCACCTTTGGGGACGAAACGATATCCATTGCCTCTTATTACTTTCAAATTTTTTCTCGTGTCAACATAGAACAATAGGAGTGTTGTGTCAATTTTTGGGATTTTTCGGGGTTCGTTTGGACATTTTTATGCATTAATTGAGTTCTCAATGCGTTTATGTGCATAATTCAAATTTGAACTACATGCACATGCTCTAATGCATATAAATTGGTTGAAAAATTCAAATCTGTGTCCTTGGTTGCATGCTTAGGTCCCATGCAAGAAACGGGAATGAATGTCAAACACCCTGCCACCGTCACTCGGCCGCAAACATTGAGATACCTGGTTTTTAAATTCTAGTAAATCCAAAACTCGTCTGAAATTCATGAAACTTGGCATGCTATCATGGAGCGGCATCAACATGCCGTGGTAAATTTTTTGTCCCATTTGGGGCAGGTTTGGGTATATGCTTCTCACAAACCAGAGCTTCTCACAACAAGCATGATGGTTTCGGTAGGGAACGTCCCACCTTTGGGGACGAAACGATATCCATTGCCTCTTATTGCTTTCAAAAATTTTCTCGTGTCAACATAGAACAACAGGAGTGTTGTGTCAATTTTTGGGATTTTTCGGGGTTCGTTTGGACATTTTTATGCATTAATTGAGTTTTCAATGCATTTATGTGCATAATTCAAATTTGAACTACATGCACATGCTCTAATGCATATAAATTGGTTGAAAAATACAAATCTGTGTCCTTGGTTGCATGCTTACGTTCCATGCAAGAAATGGGAATGAATGTCAAACACCCTGCCACCGTCACTCGACCGCAAACATTGAGATACCTGGTTTTTAAATTCTAGTAAATCCAAAACTCATCTGAAATTCATGAAACTTGGTATGCTATCATGGAGCGGCATCAACATGCCGTGGTAAATTTTTTGTCCCATTTGGGGCAGGTTTGGGTATAAGTTTCTCACAAACCAGAGCTTCTCACAACAAGGCTGATGGTTTCGGTAGGGAACGTGCCACCTTTGGGGACGAAATGATATCCGCTGCCTCTTATTGCTTTCAAAAAATTTCTAGTGTCAACATAGAACAACAGGAGCGTTGTGTAAAATTTTGGAATTTTTTGGGGTTCGTTTGGACATTTTTATACATTAACTGGGTTTTCTAGGCATTTTATGTGCATAATTCAAATTTGAACTACATGCACGTGCTCCAGTGCATATAAATTGGTTGAAAAATCAAATCTTTGTCCTTGGGTGCATGCTTAGGTCCCATGCAAGAAATGGGAATGAATTTCAAACACCAGGGCACCGTTGATTGCCGGCAAAACATTGAGATACTTTGTTTTCAAATTCTAGCAAATCCAAAACTCATCTGAAATTCATGAAACTTGGCATGCTATCATGGAATGGCACCCGACATGCTGTGGTATTTTTCGTGTCCATTTTGAGAGAAGGCACACTCGAATAACAGCCAACAAAGGCATTTTGAAACAAATAGCTGCCACTCTAACATCGCAAACGTTTGTATAATTCAAATCATGTGCGTTATGTTAACCATTCACGTGACGCCATGTGTCTTCGTTTTAATGGCTATAGGAGGTGCCGTGCGGACAGCTGCTTGACTGAACGGGAGGCGTGCAAGCTGTCCTCCAATGCGCAGGCTCACCGGGAAGCGTGCGAGCTGTACGCTGCGCAGGCTCACTGGTTTTTTTTCTTGGGTTTAATACTATATCTCGATCATATGAATATAAATTCGCAGTATGACTGAATGAAAGATATGGTTTGAGCGAACTTGCGTTTTTCTCTCTTAATGTATAGACTTATCAAACGATTTTCTTTTGAAAAAAACGTCAATGGTTTTTAAATATAAAACACTCATCGCAAACGTTTTAGTTAGAACACCCGTATGCAAACCGACAGCTTCCCCAGGAAGCCAAGGGAAAATGTGCCGAGCAGGATTTGTGTAGCTCTTGATCGCAAATGTTTTAGATAGAACACCCGTATGCAAAGTGAGAGCAGGATTTGTGCATCTCTTCAACGCAAACGGTTCTTTTGGATGACCTGTGTGCAACCACTTACAAACAATTTGGGAAGATTTGCATCTGTCATATTGGGTATGTTGCCATTTGTCAAACTGGAAAGATTGACATTTGTTGATCTAGTAACATTGCCATTTGTCAACCTTGTAATACTGCGATTTGTCAAAATATGAAGCTAAAAATCACTAGCAGTATCTAATTTTTGCAACTAAAATTCAGTAATTAAGCATAGATTTCATTCATAGATTAAGCAGTCGTTCTTTATACAAATAGTTCAACTCGATAGCTGAACCGATCAAACTTTTCACCAATTGCTGCCAACCACGTACTGAAATAGCTAGTTCTACTTTATATACTAGCTAATTTTAAGTACGTTGTACAGTTCCACCACATCTATAGTCAGATGAACTGAACAAAATAGCCCCTAAATACTACTACTACTACGGAGGGGCTTTGTACTACTTCCGGCAGCCTCTCCTCTGCCGAGCGCGCTCAGTAAGAGGCAGAGGAGGAGGAGCCTACCGACGAGCTGGACAACTGCAATACGGTGCCTGCCGCTGCTCCACCTTCAGCGACGCTCACCTCGAACGCCCTCTGCCGCTCCAAACGACCCCTCTCGAAGCGGTGGTTCTCCTCGTAGATCTCTTGATTCCTCGCCTCTTAGGCGGCGTGTGCCGCGGCCACGGCGGCGGTAAGGCTCTTTGCGTGCTCGACGAGGCGCTCCTCCTCCTCCCGCAGGAACTCGGTGTAGCGCACAAGGTCGCTGACGCACGTGCGGGCATCCACCTCCACCTCCCGCCTTCAGGCGGCGGTGGCGGAGCGGGTGATGACCCCGGCGGTCGACGGTGGGCTAGCGGCCATGACGGCCGATGATGGGGTGGCGGCCACGACCACCACGTCCCGCCTTCGGGCCGCGGTGGCGGAGCGGGTGATGGCCACGGTGGCCGGCAGTGGGGTGGCGGCCACGACGGCCACCTCCCGCCTTTGGGCTGCGGCGGCGGAGTGGGCATTGGCCCTAGCTTTCGACGGTGGTGTGGCGGCAACGGCGGCCGGCAACAGCTGCCGACGGGCAATGGCGGCGGAGCGTGTGGTGGGTGTTCCGCGCACACCCAACAGGGACGCCACACGCACTACACTACGCCGGGGATTGCGCCGCCGCCGCGGTGTAGCCTCCCAGCTGGAGCTGTCCTCTGATGACGGCGGAGTGGCTGAGCGACGACGACGGACCGGTGCCATTGGCGATTGTGGGAGAAGCAGATGAGATAAGCTACAGGGAGGGAGGGGAAAATGCGACGCAGGACTCGCCGGCCGTGAGGGTTTATATAGTAGGCCGGTAAGCATTGGGATTTTGGGGGATTTCACCGAGTCCGGCGGGAAGCTTGCGCGGGAACGTGCGAGGTTGCACGGGAACGGGCTAACCGACGATTCATTGGTGCCAGCGTTTGGCCAAAAGAACGCCCCCGCGCGCTGCGCAAGCTTGCGCTGTAAGCCATCTGCGGCAGCGGGGTGACAAGACGTGTGAGAGGAGGACGAAAGGCCACGTACACATACGATTAATAAAAAAAAACATTTGCGATTTAATTACCTACTATACCCCTGTCCTGGTTTATAAGTAGGATTTAACTAATAAAATACGAATGCATGTCGCCAAAGATTATATAGTTAGATTCGTTGACATGAGGGAGTGTCATCTTCCTGCCCCAAACGAGGGATCGAGCCACAGAACAGTGGCGGGAGCATCACAAGAAGTAGATGACTAGACGATTGTTTCTCCTAGTTTAGAATGCATACAATTGTTTATTGAGGTGTGTGTGGATTATCTGTATAGTCACTTATGTAATTCTTCTGTAGACAGAGCAAATCACACGGCTTATTAGCAGCAATCGTCTGTGTTATTATTTGTCTTCGCACACATTTCTTATTACGGACCTGTCTGCCACGTATCACACACATCTTGTTCAGTTGAACCATTTCTATTGTGTTGCCTAATCACACATAGTTCATCCTAGTGAACTGTATGCCGTATATCGCACACGCCCTCATCTGGCTGCCCGTTTCTGTTATTCTGCATCATCGCAAACAGTTCTTCTGAATTAACCGTTTGCCACTTATCGCACACGTAACTCCAATATGAACCGTGTTTGATGTCACCGCCATCGCAAACGTTTTGCATCTTTTTTGACGGTTTTATTACATCACTGTTTGTGATTGATGCATCGCACACAGTTTCGTCGAAGGGTCTCTTATTCGACTGTCGCGTTTGGACCATCCTGCAGTAGTGTATGCACAAATTATATATTACAAAAGAAAGTCAAGCAACTCAACTCCCTGGTCCCTTCCTCCCCTTCAATGGCTAATATGGGGGTGCTTCTCCGGAATGAACAAATTTGAATAGATTTTTCAAATACATGTGCTAGTATGGGGATGCTTCTCCCGAATGACTACATGTGCATAGATTTTTCTAATGAATGAGGACTCCTAGAACAACCAGAGAATGAATGAATGTGAAAGGCATAGCAGCATCATTAGTACAACAAGCTGCATTATCCTACTATCACTAGTACAACAAGCTGTAGGTTTGCATACTCCATGAACCATGTACATCATGACAGATACAATATCATCGAATGCTCGACTATGACAAAAATTGAACAATTACACCTCATGAAGGCAGAGCATAGAATCATAGAGCAAGTAGGAGGGGTAGAAGGGGAGCTGAGGTTCTCACTGGAGGGGGTTGTAGCCTAGGCTCAGCTTCATCACCATGGCGGCGACCAGGGGAGGCAGCCAAGCCTACCAGCGCATAACCATCATAGGAGCAGCACCACCACCACCGCCGGAACCGGAGCGGATGGAGTGAATCGCCATCACATGGGTCACCTCCATCGAAGAATCTGGCTTGGGGTAAAGTATCCCTGTTTCAGTATAAAATACTGGCGTCAAGAACCAAACAGTAGCAAGCAGAAGCTAAATTCTAGTAAATGATGATTAGTAGACAAACACAGGCAGACTAGACTGACTATAAGAAATTAACCTCTCATAAAAGGGGCAAGCCACACAATACGTACAACAGGCTTCCAATTCACGGTCCTACCTTGAGAACGGCAGGATAAGATACACTATAGAGCAACTGGCAGTGTCCTGCATTGACCGATGGTGCAGATGGCATCCATGCAACACGCAAGATCAGCGACAAGTAGTACTTACAATACTTCAGCTCAGATGGCATCCATGCAACACACAAGATATGTGATCCCTCATCCAAAAATATACGTCATAGTAGTTTCCAAGTACTTGCAGCTAGAGTAAGTATGCAACAGAAGTGACTGCATTACTCCTGATTGCTATCTCTGAAGACGAAGTGCTCCTACTATATACAGTACTTTAATACAACAAAAGGCTAGCACTAGAAATAACATCTTGCTTGCTCTGGCCATGGAATATTATACTCTCGACAAGAAATACACAACACATTTTCTGGACAGAGAAAGAGACTAGTATCTTAGCACAAGTAACTGCAAACTGACAACAATGCTCGGGGACAGAACTATCAAAGTGTTTTATTAACCTCTAGGTTAAAACAACCACATTTTTATTGTCACTTGTTAGTCGGAAAATCTAGCTATCTCTCCTGTGTAAATATGTACATGTTGGCATTAATTGAAAAAAATGGATATGAACAAGCAGGCGCTGCTGCACAATAATGAATGAGAACAATCAGGTACTGGCAGGGGTATATGGCTGCACCATCGGTCAATGTAGGACACTGCCAGGAGCGTAAATGCAGTAGCAACCCTTCTGACGTTTGAGAGCAATCTCACTGTGCTATAATTAACTGCATTTTCATTTTCAGCAAACACTTACGGAGCACTTAGTTCTAAATAGCAGTCATGAAACTAGGAGACCCATCTATGTGAGATCTGGCAAGCATCCCAAGCTAGCTAGTTTCACTTGCACCACTAGTTAAAGTTGGTTTTAACTTTCATCGACATACATGGTCACTGTACTCTGGATTAATGGACAAGCATTTGTGAAGCAATGTCAGAGAGTGAGATCGAACAAACAGAGCATATGAGAGCACGACTAAATATCTGTAGAATCAAAAGTAGGTCTAGAGAGGGGGGGGGGGTGATTAGACTACTTGACCAAATAAAAATCTAACCTTTTCCCAATTTTAAGTGTTGGCAGATTTTAGCAACTAGTACAAGTCAAGCAATCAACCTACACATGCAATTCTAAGAGTGTAGCACCGGAAAGTAAAACATTGCATATGAAGGTAAAGGGAAGGGTTTGGAGAAGGCAAACATAATGTAGACACGGAAATTTTTAGCGTGGTTCCGATAGGTGGTGCTATCATACATCCACGTTGATGGAGACTTCAGCCCATGAAGGGTAACGGTTGCGCGAGTCCACGGAGGGCTCCACCCATGAAGGGTCCATGAAGAAGCAACCTTGTCTATCCCACCATGGCCATCGCCCACGAAGGACTTGCCTCACTCGGGTAGATCTTCACGAAGTAGGCGATCTTCTTGCCCTTACAAACTTCTTGGTTCAACTCCACAATCTTGTCGGAGGCTCCCAAGCGATACCTAACCAATCTAGGAGACACCACTCTTCAAAAGGTAATAGATGGTATGTTGATGATGAACTCCTTGCTCTTGTGCTTCAAATGATAGTCTCCCCAACACTCAACTCTCTCTCACAGATTTGGCTATGGTGGAAAGATGATTTGAGTGGAAAGCAACTTGGGGAAGGCTAGAGATCAAGATTCTAGTGGTAGGATTGGAATATCTTGGTCTCAACACATGAGTAGGTGGTTCTCTCTCAGAAAATGAGTAGTGAAAGTGTAGGCACGTTCTGATGGCTCTCTCACAAATGGAGAAGGGGTGGAGGGGTATATATAGCCTCCACAAAAAATCCAACCGTTACACACATTTGACCCAACTCGGTCAGACCGAATAGAGGAACTCGGTGAGACCGATTTAGTTCAAAATGTGAACGTTAGGAATCTCGGTGAGACCGACTGGAACAACTCGGTGGGACCGATGTGCTAGGGCATAGGGCAAACATCAACTCGGTGGCACCGATTGCATCAACTCGGTTAGACCGAAGTGAAGCAATAAGGCAACAAAGAGGATGTCAAGCAAACTCGGTGGGATCGATTGCACATTTCGGTGAGACCGAAATAATTGCAACAGGCAACAGAGAGTTTGCAAGGCCATCTCGGTGGGACCGAGATCCGTATCGGTGTGACCGAATTGTCTAGGGTTTCTGGCAGTGCTATGTCAACAGAACTCGATGGCGCCAGATAGGTCATTTCGGTGGGGCCGAGTTTGACTTGGAGTTTTGGACATATGTGGAAATGAGAAAGTGGCTGAGGGTTTTGGAGCAATATCACTAAGCACTTTGAGCAAGTAGACCATTAAGCAACACCTCATCCCCTTTTAATAGTATTGGCTTTCCTATGGACTCAATGTGATCTTGGATCACTAAAATAGAAATGAAGAGTCTTAGATTTTGCCAATCTTTGTCCTTAGCATTTTGAGGGGTCCACATCTCTAGTCCATGCCATGCCAATCATTGAACTTTCTGAAATATTCAACTTGAATGGATATTACTTCAATGAGCTATATGTTGTTATGAATTACCAAAACCACCCGGGGATTAGTTGCACTTTCAATATCTGCCCACCGCCCGGTTATAGTTGCAGAACCCATCAATGCAACAAACGCCACATGGAATATACCACTACTAAACGCCACCTTCATGCCCTTTGATGCGAAGGTAGTTTCAGGCATTCCATTCTGTACTATGAACACGCAGGATTTTTGGAGCTGGGCACATGAGAGAAGTGGACAATTTTAAGTACGGTCGGCCTACAACATGCTCGTCGCGATGAGGCAAAGAAGAGAAGCGTGGCTGGAAGGATCAGCGGGATCATCAAGCACTCGCGTGGATGAGGGGTCGTGGAAAGCTCTGTGGAAGACGGAGGTCCCATCTAAAGTGCGTATGTTCTTATGGAGGCTGTCAAAACAATCTTTACCTACTGAGGATGTCAGGGCGCACCGTCATATGTCAACAACAAGTACCTGCGGCTTGTGCGTGGCACAGGATTCGTGGCGGCATTCCCTCCTAGAATGTACTGTCTCTAGATGCACTTGGGCATTGGTTGATGAGGAGCTGAGTTGCACTTTGGCGGCATCCACAGAAACGAGAGCAAAGTGCTGGCTCTTCAGCCTGCTTGATTCCTTATCGCATGAGAAATTTGCCTTAATGGCGGTAAACCTATGGGCGATATGGACTTCTCGAAGAAAGGCCATTCACGAGGCTATATCCCAAACACCACATGCAATACAATTGTTCATCGCTCGATTTATTGTAGATTTGGAAGCTATCTGGGTTCCTAAACCTACACGGGCTGCTACGGCGAGTACAGTTACATCTACCCAGAGGCCGAGGGCACCTCCAGCAAACTACGCCAAAATTCATGTTGACACCGGAGTGCGCACCCGTAGAGGAGGAACAGCCGTAGCCATATGCAGGGATAGCCAGGGTAAGTTTATGGGCAGCTCTGCCTTAGTCATTCCAGGAATCTGGGATCCAGCTACACTTGAGGCTATGGCATGTCGAGAGGCCATTGCCTTGGCAGAAGATCTTAATATTCATCGCTTCGTTGTGGCGTCTGATTGCAAGCAGGTGATTGGGGACATTGCCAAAGGAAACCAAGGATCCTATGGAGCCATCATCACTGAGATCATCTCTAGATCGTCACCACTCTCTTGTAACTTTACTTTTGAAAGTCGTCAGTTTAATTTTGAAGCTCATAAGTTAGCTAAATTTGCTTTGTCTTTAGCTCAGGGGCGCCATGTGTGGCTTGGCCAGCCACATGACCAAACTTGTATCCCACTCTCTGTGGAGTTTGAATAAAGTGGCTTTACCCCCTAAAAAAAAAATCTTTTCTTCTGTTCATGTCTATGTGCCTTGTGTATACGTACAAATATTTTAGCTAGTATAATTACATAACTAGGCCATCATATGTATCTCTGTCATAGTGTCACTACTAGAAAAATGGCTATAGCCAATATCCCTATTAGTGGCACACCATGGTGGTGGTGCGCCACTGCTATATAGCAGTGGCGCACCAGAAGCAGGTGCACCATTGTTATTTTTTTAGTAGTGGCGCACCTTTAGTCCAATGCGTCATTGCTATTTTTCCCCCGGGTCCACCCCTTTCCCAGGCTTACCAATGGCGCATCTTTGCCAGGTGCGCCATTGCTATTGTGCGCCATTGATAAGCCAGGGGAGGTGGGCATGACACACATAACAATGACGCACCACCCCCTATGCGCCATTGCTATGTGCTGCACCGACCGGCCCGCCTTTTTTCTTTTCTTTTCCCCTCTCACCTATCCACCACATAGCAAAGGGGAATTCCCCACCTCCACCAACAGCCGCCGGCCACCACGTCCCCTCACCTGCGCCGCCGGCCGGCCACCGCAGCCCTCCTTCCGCTGCCGGCCCTAGACCTCTCCTACCCCATCCGCACCACCCCCTGTCTGTTTCCCTTCCCCATTTTGAGCGGCGAGATCTTGGAGGCAGAGAGGAGAGGGCCATGGCGATTTGGGTGGTTAGATCTGCCGCTGATCTCCGGAGAGCGAGCCTGTGGTTGGCGTCCTTCCCCTACCCCCTGTTGCTTCTCCTGCAAGCGCGTCGAGGAAGAGGAGAAGTCGACGCATGGTGATTCCGCGGCGGTATCTCATCTGCTACCGTTAATTTCGCGCCGCTCCTCCTGTTGCTGTGGTGTTCTCCGAGCCCTGTGTCTCCCTTCTTCCCGCAACGAGGTTTGTTATGCCAATATCCTCCCCCCTGTCTTCATTTCGATGCAATTTCTGTAGGATTTTGCTAGATCTGGCGTAGTGGCGTTTTTGTTCCCATGTGCAGTGGTGGATCCAGCGCTTCTTAGGTTGTTTTGTGGTGGTTCCTAGATTTTTCGGTTGTTGATGGAGAGGGAGCAACATCTCAGTAGATGTAGATGCAGCAACGCCTGGTCCATGTAATTGTAGGGGTCAGTTTCCGCCCATGTCTACATTTGATTTTCTGCTCCCCTAATGCGGCTGCAGTTGTTCAGTGCCCCTATATGTGCACAGCCCATAGATACGTGGATGTAACTGATTTGAATGAGCTCCTAGATGTTTTGGACTGTATGTGTGTATGACGCCAGTTGTTTCTGTCAGTGTGTTGTACTGTTAATTTTGAGCAATTTTAGAGTGATTGGGACTGAATTTTTACCAGTTAAGCGTCAGCAATGTGTAAGTTTCAGTGATTTTTCGAGTGCCGGAGGGCCCTAGACCTGTCCTCACCACTGGATTCTTGAGGCGCTCGCTGTCAGCGATGTTTAGGAATGACTGCATCATCTGAAACTCGCCGGTGATGAAAACCAGGTTGCGCTGGGCTCTCTGCTGCAGCTTCGAATCCTCCTCGATCGCCGCCTGGGCCTTGGTTAGCGCCCCAGCCACCACGGTCTTGGCCACGCTAACCGCAATGTCCGCCATGGCTCACTAGATCTCACTAGCTAGCTCTTTCTCCTAGTTAGTTTGGGCTCTGTGTTTTCTTCTTGGCTAGCTTAATTACTCTCTGTTCAAGTACCAGTCCCGTATGCCGGTTTGAGTTATTAAGGCTGACAGACCCCGCCTTGAGCTGCGCCTTGTTTATGTATGCTAGTTGTAAGGTTAACAGAGTTCAAACAGTATGTACTTGTGTGAGCATCGATGAGATGATGCCCCAGTAACATGGTTCTGCGCTGGCACTAAATATTCTATATATTCTCATGTGTGTACTGCAAGTGCAGACTGATTCAATGGTGTGTATTTTGGCACTAAGACTGACTTCGCAAATGTAATCAGGGTGGAAAGACTGACTTGATCAAGTCACCATTTAATATCTTATATGCTAGCTATTTAATGATGGTTCCCTTCCAGTTGCCTCACTATATCTTATATATGTGAGTTGTTATGCCCCATGTAAGAAACCGGTGTTTTCGAGGGTTTTTCTTTTCATGTTGTAAATCAGTGTTTGGATTCAAAGGAAGTATTGCCGCTTGTAACCTGGAAGGTGAGCTAAAGCTGAGAAGCTAGGTTGGGTATGAACTGAATACAAAACTAAACTACTGGGCACTTTGACGTTTCAAATGATTTGAGTTCATTTTTTTTTTTCGTCAGCCATTTGTCGTATTTCATTTTGCGTTGCCCATTTTTAACCCGATAAATCAGAATCAGGATTTTTAAAAATTAGTTTTGTAATATATTTGTAAACATTGTATATTTGTATTAAAGGAAGAGTAGAAGCGTGACCTGTTTGCAAGCCCTAACTTTTTTTTTGTATACACTGGTGGTGCTGGCGTCTCTGGTGCCGCCGTTCGGCGCTGTGGTGCCCACCGTGGCTGGTGTCGTCTGCTGGTGCAGCAGAGGGTTCCGCCATGGATGGTACTATGGTGCTACGCCTTCACTGCCTCGCCTCTTCACTGCATCGACGCTCCTTCTGCATCGAGATCTCCAGGTAATCCTCCTTCTTCTCTCTCTGCTCTGCTTCTGCATTCTGTACTGAACTGTCACTAGCCTAGGGTTTAAGCTCTGAATTTTTAGATGTTTAGATCGATTCAGTAGTTGCTTAGGTATATAGGAATCTATGTAGTGCTTAGGATGTCCTAGTTGCAGTAGAACATGTGTAGGTGTTTTACTGAATTTTACTTCTGATTCAAGGTTTCGTGAGTGGCTGAGATACATGTTGAGAGAACATGGAGGTCCCTTATTGGATGCTTTCAGATCAAAATACCCTGAAAGGTATCGCGGCTCCTGTTTTTTACTTGCTACTCTTATTCTTCTCATAATTTTGCAACTTTGTTATAGCTTTTTACTCCATGTCCTCAGAACCAACAATGTAAGTACATATTTTACTATTGGTTAAACAATGTCCTCAGAACTTTGCACGTATCAGTGCTGGTTTCCATCTTTGAACAACTAAAAGAAGTTGGTAATTTGCTGATGTGGTAGGCTGTGAGGGCAGGAAAAATGTTCAGTGGGGATTGACTTTATAGTTATATAGGATTATTACAACTATAGTGTACTTCATGATAATCACATGCTAACGATGTACCGTATGCTTCCTTCATTTGTTTTGTGCAGGGAGGGAGCTTATACTTGCTTTAATCAAACCGTTGGAGCTGAAGAATTCAGTTATGGTTCTAGAATAGATCATTCTCATTTCAAAACGCACACACTGTCGAGATGAGGACCCTACGGCACAGCGAGCCGCACTGGACGGTGGCGCAATGCATGAGGTACAGAACTTAAACTCCTTCATCGTCACATCAATCACAACTTTTATGTCACTAAATAGTTAATTTCTTAGGAATAGAGCATGTCTCCTTGGGCTAAACTGTAACAAAGTTCAGAATATTAAAGTTTAGATTATTAACCTTAACTTTCATTTATCAAAGATCTGCACACTTTGTTTTGGATCCACACACCTAGGCTCGTCTAATGTGATCGGATCTGGCCAGATTCCTTTTGATGCATCACCTGTTACTCTTTTCGGTGAATTATGTTAGTAGTAATCTTGATTAGCTAGTTGCATGTGTGTTGTTAGCAGGATTATAGAGTGGCCGTAGCTTAGGTCAAGCATGTACCTTATGTTTTGTCTCATGTAAAAAGCTTAGGACTGTGTTTACTGAATAATTAAGTTCTTCTGACAGGGAACTATGCATCCTGAATGGCATAGACTCTTGGCTTCATGAAATGACCCATGTCTATGATTCAAGGTATCTTAGATCTTCGATGTCGGATGCAAATAATTGCTCAATTTCACTTCTCTGCAATGTTCATTCTCACATATTTCTATCATTCTTTGCAGGGATAAAGTAAAGAAAAAGAAGAAAAGATTACTAGAAGATTAGCTTTAGAATTTTCTTTTATTTCCTTGTAATTTTTCTTTTATTGGATACTTGTAAAGACATTGTAATATTCTTACTATAATAAAAATTATGATTCTATTTTATTTTTTGTTTTTAAATTATTTTTCCTTATAGGTTGTTTTCTGTAAATTTGGATTTTTTTTTGTTTTCCAAATACATTACTAGTGGCGCATTTCAGCCCTTATTAGTGGCGCACCTTCCTTTATTACTAGTGGCGCACCTATAAGGCTATTAGTGGCGCACCTAAAGGGAATACCAGTGGAGCACCTAAGGGTTAGTAGTGGCGCATCAGAGGTGCGTCATTACTATCTGGATTACTAATGGCGCATCAGAGGTGCGCCATTACTATCTGTTACTAGTGGCGTGTTAATAGTGGCGCACCTATAGTGCGCCATTACTAACGAAAACAGGTGCGCCACTAATAGGGCTTTTTCTAGTAGTGTGTCGGCAAAATGTCACATTAATCAGGTAGCCCATCGGGTAACCCATGGGCGTAGACACATGCCCATACCCTACCCACCACTAATCGGGTTGTCCATGGGTCACACCCATGGGCATATATGGAGATCCATACCCTACCCATTCGGGTTGGGTGCCCATGGGCGCACGTACCCATGGGTCAAATTGCCGGGTTGAACCATATCTTTGACGGTCACGAGAAAAGGTCATAATTTAGCATATTTCTTGTAGTGTCATTGAAGAGGTGACCAAATCAAATCAAATCATAAAACTATGGGCCGCTTTAAATGCTTAGGACACCCACACCACAACTGAATCATGTCAAAGCAAATTGGCTATGTATTGATCTAAATATCACCCTATCGAGACCTTCAAATTGTCATATGGTGGTGGTAGGAGAGGGAGGGTGCTTTGGTTGTTGTGTTCATTCATTAGTGCATCTGTGCATTTATGTGTGTTGCTAGTGAAAAAGTGCACATGTGCCTTTTAAAGGCCGGGGGCATTGGGCACTTGTATTTCCGCGGCAGCAATGGTTGGTTGGGATTTTTTTTGCACCATCTAGGGTTTTCATGATGTGCTTTCTCTATTGTGAGCGTCTTCATCCGATGCGTCAGTTTTGGCATATGGGATCCTCATGTAGTACATCACTTTGTTTTCTACGTTGCATATTATCCCATTAGTCGATGGAGTATTGAACAATAGAAGTGGTACGTAGGATCTTCTCCATGTGATTTCGTCCCTTGAGACTTAAAAGTGGTGTGATGGATACCATAATTTATAGTTTCACACACGTTTGTTGCGATTTCAACACAAACATAAACATTTCAAGAATTTTTAAAACACCAGAAAATAAAAAATTAATTTAGCAATAAGATACTATATTCCAAGTGGATTCTAGACTTTTCTTCCAATGCTCCCTAGCACGCATGTATTTTCTGATTACTTTTTGGGTCCTAAAAAACTAGTATTTCCTTTGAGGTCTTGTTTTCAACCATCTCCATGCATGGAGTGGCAAATTGAGAGGCAGTTATCAAAGCAACTACAACAAAGCACTCCCCAAGCTCCTTAATTTGCGCATAAATGTGCAGTGGAAGCCCAACTTGGGTTATCTCACATCTTGAAGGGATGAGCTTGAATGCTGCCATGCTTCATACCTATAGTATAAACAAGAATCTCATATGTTTGAAGGCAGGTTGACATGGCCATCAGGAGGCTCGAGGAGATGATTCTAGTTTCTTGAAGCGGCTTAATGAGCTTGATGCCTTCATCATGACGAGAGACCTGCACGGCGTGAGCTCCAACGAGGCAGTGGGGCTAGTGTGCATGGGAATGCAAGGACGCGGGAGGTTCGACGCCTACTCGTCGCTCCGGACGAGAAGTTGCACATTGGGCTTAGCTCCAGCGAAGTTCTCCTATGATACCTCCTCTGGCATGGTCATCCTCGAGTTGGAGTCCATGCTCAAGGAAAGGGTTCACAAGACTACTATTTAGCTATAGATTTTCACATCTCTGCAATCTATCTATCTATGCACAGTCATCATGACATTATAGGTACACCACAAAATCAGTGTTTGTTTTAGTATACATTTAGCAATTAGGATTTTTAAGGGAAGGGAGAAATGCCCCTGGCAGATGAATTACATTTATCAGTATCAACTGATGCACACAACCTACTATTATTGCAATTAAGTTTACAAGTCTGAACATCTCACGAGAGAGCACAAAAAGGGTATAATGCTAGAAGCAACTATAAGCCGGGTACAATGCTAGAAACAACCAACACATCAAGCTTCACTAATCTTATTACTAGACCATCAAGCTTACCGGCTGATATAATTCAACTGGTGTCTTCCTCCCTCAGCTTCATCCAAGGTCCACAGTAGTAGATGGACCACACTAAGATTCAGAAACTAGGATGCCACGTGACATTTCAAAGTAGTACCTTCCTAAATTTTCCTAGATGCCTCCAACACCCACTTGTGACCCATTTCCAACTCCAATCATTTGAGAAATCTTACATTTGGGAAGAACTCACCTATATGATAGTCTTACCACCGAGAAACAAAACTCAGCCAAATAGATCCAGAGTTGGGATCACCACAAACAAGACATCGATGCTTATAAACCTAAAAAAAGAGTGGAGAGGCGATCAAACCAAATCCTAAACTATGAGGCTATTTGAAATTCTTAACCATCTCACACTATAATGTCATCATTGTTAGACAGATATGTCACGTAACGTGACATATCCCCATATTGTGGAGTTTCCGTATTTGTTGTGATCTCCACAATATTCAATAGTTATGACATTGATTGTAATAGTTATGGCTAGGATTGTAATCTTGTCTATTTATAGACGTGGAATGGAATGGCCCAAGTGTGGTCAATCTTCTTACATGGTATTAGCCAAAACTTCCTGAAAATCGCTTCCGCTCCTCCTCTCCTCCTCCCATGGCGCCGTCCGAACCAGCCGCGCCTCACCCCAACGCCCACCTCTGGGCGCAGGCCACCACCATCCAGAGCGTTTGCTCGCTCGTCCCGGTCGTCCTCGACTTCAAGACCAACGTCTTCCCCAAGTGGCGCACCTTCTTCACCATCGCCGTCACCACCTACGCCCTCGAGGACCACCTCACCACCGAGACGCCTCCTACCGGCGACGCCACGTGGCTCCGCCTCGACTCCACGGTCCTTCGGTGGCTCTATGGCCATGGACATCGTCGACCTCGTCATGCCCACCTCGACCTCGGCCGACGCCCCCGCCGCTACCGCGTACACGGTCTGGACGGCTGTCCACGGCCTCTTCAACGACAACAAGAAGACCCGCGAGGTTTACCTCGCCGAAGAATTCCACAACGTCAAGCAAGAGGACCGCTCCATCACCGAGTACCTGCAGCTCCAGAAGGCGGCGGCCGACGACCTCGGCGAGGTTGGCGCCCCGGTCTCCGACTCGGACCTCGTCACGAACGTCATCAAGGGTCTCAGCGATCGGTTCGACAGCGTCGTCGACATCGCCCCTCTCCTCACGCCGTTCCCCACCTTCCTCAACTTCCGCAACATGCTGCTCCTCCAGGAGATGAAGATGCTGCGTCGCTCCCCCAACACCTCTGCCTCGGCCTTCGTCGCCCGGGGCCCAGCCCCTCCTCCACTGAGCGGCGGCCCCCCTACCGGGCCGGGTGCTGGACAGCCATGGCGCCCTCCCACGCCGGCCCCCAACCCGCACCATGGCGGCTACGGCCGCAACAAGGGGAAGAACAAGGGCTACCGACCCGCCGGCGGTGCCCCTCCTATGCCCACCCCCTTCAACCCATGGATCGGCGCCATCCAGATGTGGCCTATGCAGCAGTCCGCCCCTGGCCACAGCATCCTCGGCCCTCGCCCGAGTCCTCGCGCCTACGTGGCGTCCCCCCACGCCGGCCACGGCGCCCCCTACGGCTCCCCCTACGGCGCTCCCTACGGCGCCGCATACTACAGCGCTGCCGCTGCGTCGTCACCTACGTGGGATCCCTCCGCCCTCGCCCAGCACTTCAACGACATGACGTTGCAGCAGCCCGCTCCTGAGTGGATCATGGACAGCGGTGCCACCGCCCATCTCTCCAAGGACACCGGTATCCTCTCCTCTCTCTCTCCGCACCCTATTTTTCGTCATGTCACTGTTGGAGACGGCTCCTCCGTTCCCGTCTCCGCATCAGGACATGCCTCTCTTCCTTCGTTTTTCTCTAATCGTCCTCTTCATCTCCGTGATGTCCTCGTTACACCTCGTATAATTCAAAACCTCATCTCTGTACGTCAGTTTACTACAAATAATCAATGCATAGTCGTGTTTGTCCCTTTTGGTTTTTCTGTGAAGGACCTTCACACTTGGCGTGAGCTGCTTCGGTGCAATAGTACGGGGGAGCTTTATTCTTTTCAGCGCCCGGCGCCCCGTGTCCTCACCGGGACCACTACCTCCCATGATGTTTGGCATCGTCGCCTCGGTCACCCCGGTCATGACACTAATCGTCGTCTTTCGCAACATATTTATTTGCCGTGTAATAAACAAACTCATAGTGCCTTGTGTCATGCATGTCAACTTGGTCATCATGTACGTTTACCTTTTTCTTCTTCCACCACTAGCACTACTCGGCCATTTGAGTTAATTCATTGTGATCTTTGGACATCACCAATTTCTAGTATCTCTGGTAATAAATATTTTCTAGTTATTTTTGATGATTTTACTCATTTTCTATGGACTGTTCCTCTACGGCAAAAGTCCGACGCTTACGCCGCGATTACTTCTCTTCGCGCATTTGCTCATACTCAGTTTAATTTGCCTCTTGCGTCCATATAGTGTGATAACGGTCGCGAGTTCGACAGCGCCAAACTCCACTCCTTTGCCGCCGTACACGGCATACACATCCGCTTCTCGTGTCCATACACCTCCCAACAAAACGGTAAAGCCGAGCGTATTATTCGTACTGTTAACGATGTAGTGCGCTCTCTCCTATTTCAGGCTAGTTTACCACCTCGCTTTTGGGCAGAAGCTCTCACTTACGCCACTCACGTCCTCAATTGTCTACCCACCAAAACCATCACCGATCCCTCTCCCTACTTTGCACTTCATCGTAGTCATCCCGATTACTCGTCTCTACGCGTTTTCGGCTGTCTTTGTTATCCCAACACCGCCTCCACTATACCTCATAAACTTGCCCCACGGTCTAGCGCTTGCGTTTTCCTTGGTCATTCTCCTCACCACAAAGGTTATCGCTGCATGGATCTTACCACTCATCGCATTATCATCTCTCGCCATGTTATTTTTGACGAGTCCACTTTTCCCTTTGCATTACCGCAGCAACCCTCCGCTGCCACCTATGCCTTTCTCGACGACGACTCTTCTCCTATTGTCGTTCCTCCGACACCACTTGTGCCGCGCGCCCCCTCTCCACCTCCCTCGCCACGCGCCCCCTCCCCACCTCCCTTGCCACATGCGCCGCCGCCGCCACCACCGCCGCATGTGCACCGCACGCGCAGCTCCTCCGGCATCCATGTCGGACCCCGTGAGCGGCTTAACCTGTCTGTTTCTGTCAACATGTATTCACCGGTTCCTACCTCTGCTCGTGCGGCTCTCAAGGATCCCAACTGGCTCGATGCCATGACCGCAGAGTACCGCGCTCTTCTCGGCAATGACACTTGGGATCTCGTGCCTCCTCCTCGCAATGCCAACATCGTCTCCGGCAAGTGGGTCTTTCGCCACAAGCTCAAGCCCGATGGCCCCCTCGACCGCTACAAAGTACGTTGGGTGCTTCGCGGCTTCTCCCAGGAGCAAGGTGTCGACTTCGACGAGACGTTCAGCCCAGTTGTCAAACCGGCGACGGTCCGCGTCATCCTCTCCCTCGCGCTCTCCCTTCAATGGGAGACTCGCCAGCTCGACGTCAAGAACGCTTTCCTCCACGGCAAGCTCGCCGAGGTCGTCTACTGTCGACAACCCACGGGCTTCATCGACTCCACCCGCCCCGAGCACGTCTGTCGGCTGAACCGTTCGCTATACGGTCTCAAGCAGGCTCCTCGCGCGTGGTACCAGCGCTTCGCGACCTTCATCACCTCGACCGGCTTCACGTGTTCTCGCTCGGACACCTCGCTTTTCGTTCTTCAGTGTACGGAGGGCACGGCCTTCCTCCTTCTCTACGTGGACGACATCGTCCTCACCGCTTCCTCGCCGCGCCTACTCGATAGGATCACGGCCTCTCTCCGCTCCGAGTTCGCCCTGACGGACATGGGCAGCCTTCACTACTTCCTCGGCATCGCGGTCACCCGCGACCCCTCTGGCATGCATCTCTCGCAAGCCAAGTATGCCGCGGAGATTCTGGACAAAGCCGGCATGACTGCCTGCAAGTCCGCGACGACGCCGGTCGACACGTCACCGAAGCTCGCCGCCACCGCCGGTGCTCCCGTCACTGACCCGACTGAGTACCGGAGTCTCGCTGGGGCTCTTCAGTACCTCACCTTCACGCGCCCTGACATCGCGTACGCCGTTCAGCAGGTGTGTCTTCATATGCATGACCCTCGCACGCAGCACCTGGCGGCCATCAAGCGCATCTTGCGCTACGTTAAGGGCACGCTTTCTCATGGTCTCCAGCTTCACTTGTCATCGCCGGACTCCATGGTCACCTACACCGACGCCGACTGGGCCGGCTGCCCCGACACTCGACGCTCTACGTCGGGTTTTTGCGTCTACCTCGGTGACAACCTCGTCTCCTGGTCTTCGAAGCGGCAACACACGGTATCTCGTTCTAGCACTGAGGCTGAGTACCGTGCTGTGGCTAACGCCGTCGCTGAGGCTAGTTGGATTCGCCAACTCCTCCACGAGCTTCATCGACCATCTCCTCCCACCACGGTTGTGTTCTGTGACAATGTTAGCGCCGTCTACATGTCCACGAACCCCGTCCAGCATCAGCGCACCAAACACATCGAGATCGACCTCCACTTCGTTCGCGATCGTGTTGCCATGGGCCAGGTCCGCGTGCTCCATGTACCCTCGTCTCGCCAGTTCGCCGACATCTTGACGAAGGGTCTTCCATCACCGTTGTTTCTGGACTTTCGGTCCAGTCTCAACGTCCGTCCTCCTCCCGTTGTGCCTGCGGGGGAGTGTTAGACAGATATGTCACGTAACGTGACATATCCCCATATTGTGGAGTTTCCGTATTTGTTGTGATCTCCACAATATTCAATAGTTATGACATTGATTGTAATAGTTATGGCTAGGATTGTAATCTTGTCTATTTATAGACGTGGAATGGAATGGCCCAAATGTGGTCAATCTTCTTACAATCATGTATAATATCAAATTAGCTATATGGGCTAGACTAAATATCGAACTATCGAGATGTTTAGATGTTATATGGTGGTGGTGGTGGTGGGAGAGGGAGGGTGCTCTGGCTATTGTGTTCGTGCATGAGTGTGCATGCGCGTGTGTTGCAAATGAAGATGGACACATGCGCCTTTTAAAGGCCGGGGCCAATGGGAACTCAATCCCCCTAGCGGCATCGGTTGGTTGGTATTTAATTTTACTTGGCTCCATCCAGAGTTTTCATGATATGTACTTTCTTTGTTATGTACATCTTCAGTTGGAGGCCAAAGTTGGCGCATCTTCCTCGTGGACATCGTTTTTATTTTCTAGGTAGTACATCTGTGTGTATAATACTTGTCTGCGCCCCTGCCAATATAGAGGGTGCCATTGCCATGGCTTGGAGGCTTACTCACTTTGTCCTTTTTAATTCTGTGCATGAAAGGAGAAGCAGAGTCTATAGGAAGGCTCACAATATAAGCAGTCGCTTTTCTTCTATACAGAGAATGGGATGGAGCTCATGTTTGTACAAGGATCTATGGCGAAGCTAGAGTTTCTCTTCACTAGTTTCAATGAAGCTAAAACAGAGTCTGTCTTGTGGTGCTTTTGATTTCGGTATTGAAAACCTCCCCTGCCTCGGGGCTCTTCATTGTACACTTCATGGTGCAACCGAGAGCACTGATCGGGTTGTTCAGCTCGCAAAGGCTGCCATAGAGAGAGCAGCCAACACACACCCCAACCACCCTAGGTTTGAAGTACACATTGAAAGAGAATATGATGCATGAAACATGGATGGTAGGACTGATTCTTTCTCGCAAACAAGACCTTGTTGATACCTATTCTTCCATTGTCTCATATAATCTGGTTGTTTTCCTATCCAGGTTGGTGTGGGATCTCTTGGGCGTATTCTAATTCTGAAGCATGTCTTCACACTCCAATGAATGCAGCATTCTTCAAGTTACATTAGCCGAGATTCAGTTTGGTTCTATAGGCTCATGGTCATGGAGTTCGAGCTGCAGCCCCCGACAATGCTCGTGAATCTAAGAGTACCACAAGTCAGCAATATCTGTATGATGCCTAAACACCGAGCGATGGGGCTGGCTGGCCCCACCTGGTGGTCTCTGGCCAGCTAACCTCTGCACGACCCTCGGCAGCGAAATTATCCTGCAAGCCAAAGCCAAGCAGTACAAGGTGGTCTTCTACTGTAATCACTCATTGTTCTGATCTTGCTCACGGTCAAGTAGCCGAGAAAGAAAAAAAAAAGTGCAATTTGGCTCTGTCCATTGCAGTTCACAATGTTGCTTGACCGATGCTTCCGACTGCATGGAGCTACAGGGAGGTCAGAACATCCATTTATATTTGGGTATTACTTGTTGGCATCTTCACATATGTCCCACCTCATGTAGTGTTCTAGTACCTGAATGGATTCGAGAAATATTCAGGGAAATCTAGAGGTTCTGGGAGATTCTATAGGAGTACTATGGTTAGACCTAATCCGTTGGATGATGGAAATAAATAGCCCACAGTAAAAAAACATGAATGTTAGCCCACAGTAATTTGGTGTAATGTAGAAGGACTCCTTCAGTATGGATTAAAGCACCTTCCACAGTTTTAGCAAACAAAGCAAGCGCTGCCATAGGACCTGCAAACCACATCACTGATGTGGCCGAAAAACATGCCATTGCATAATTTCCAAATGGACCACATCGGTGCAGCAACAATCATATTCGCCACAGTGTTCTTTTCATAATGTTGGTTCTTCCTCGAATACGAAGTCAGTACCAAACGTAAGCGAAATGATAATGAGACTTCTTTGAAATTATGGCTTTGTCGTTTAGGCCATATTTCGAAGGGGAGAACTGAGTGTCTCACTAAAGAACAAATCCTTCATCCTCTAGATTTCTCAGATGCGGATATAGATCATTGTATTGATTGCATCAAAGAAAAATATGCCAATAAAATTAAGAAAGGTGCAAATCGAAGCACACGAGTTTTAGAATTAATCCACACAGACATATATGGTCAATTTAATGTAAAATCGGTGCATGGTATTGATTAATTGATAATGTTCACCGATGATTTCTCCCGTTATGGATACATTTATCCTACCAGGTGGCTCCCTATTGCACATTGCAAATATATAAAAAGTATGTCCAGTGGAAGAATTGGGTGCTGCTCTAAGCTCTCCCTCTCTCTCACTCTCACTCACTGAAGCTCGACCCTAAGCTCATCGATCAGAGCAAGCATTGGGAAGGACCGAACACACATCCGATCAAGCTCTAGGAGAAGGAAGAAGAAGAGAAACGACAGGACCTCAAGAGCAAGGCAATTGTCCATCTTTTTATGTGTCTCAAGCTTAATCTAGTTGATCCTGGCGAAGCGGCGATCAACATGGCCCACCCACATGCAGATGGTTCTCTCACGTACGTGCACACAGCATTAACATTGAAGGTCGGAGAAGAGAACTAGCATTGAGGGCACTATTGGTCAATCACAAATATTACAATCACGACATTTGGATATTAAAAAATTCAACTAGGTGTAACAATGACTTCGAAAATTTCAAATTGCTATGGATTTTTGCAAATTTGAATCTTCTTTGTAATATGGAAAATGAAGCCGATCCTTTTTTTTCCATTTTACTTTAGTGAAGTTACTAAATTATATTCGAATGTCAAGTCTAGATGCAAATTAACATGGGCCATTCCAACACAACAAGGTGCCATATTTTTCAAGCTGATAAAGACAAGAAAGAAGCCTTCCAAATACATAGACAAAGTGTCAAACGAATACGGATAAGATGAAACATTTTTGCTCTAACTACACAAATTCACTCTGGTGCAGTTGGTTGCGCAGAATCCTGAGAAGCAAGAGGTCATGAGTTAGCCCACAACAATTGAAGTGATTCGCGGTCTCTAGTACTGGAGGAACGAGCAAACTCTGGCCTCGTCGTACACCTTTCCTGGCCGGCAGAAGTAGCCTTGCTCGGGCGCGCAGTGCGAGTCTTCGGAGCAGATGCAGAGCCCTTCCACGGCGCAGCTCTCCTTGACGATGTCGGGGCTTCCGTTGATGCCGAGCACCTGGTCGCTCCACTCGCTCGAGAAGAGCCCATCGGGGTCATACCTGTCCTTCACCCCGAGGAATTTACCAGCTCCCGGGTACTTCGTGATGACACCGCTGAATGCGAAGTTACGGTTCTTTCCCCAGTGCGGGAGGCCACCGTACTTGCGTAGCGCCATCTGCTCGATCTCGTCCACCACGTCGGCGTGGGCACGCGGCATGCCGTAGGTGCGGCTCCAGTAGTAGATGACGTCGAAGTCGATGCAGTCCTCCGGCTTGCCGAGGTAAGCGGAGGACGCCTTTACGTAGCGGAGGAGCACGCCGACCCTGGTGTCGACGCCGGCGCAGAAGATGTCCGGGTTGAGGTCCCGGAGCCGTTGCATGTCCGACACAAACGCCGGCGCCTTGGAGAGCGCGACGCTGAAGCCGGAGTTGTAGTAGAAGGAGCCCCGGATGCGCCGGTCCCAAGGGCAGCCGGTGAGGAGACCGTCCTCCGGGCTATCCATGCATGTGCCGGACGCCTGGATGCGGTGCTGGTACCCCACGACCGGGTACCCTGTGAACGAGACGCCGTCGTTTGTGTAGCCGTAGGCCTGCCGCTCCACCGTGTCCGCGACCGGCCGCCCCGCTGCGCACAGGTCGGCGGCGGTGGTGCCGTTCTCCTGCAGCTGCTCCTCGGTGGCTCTTGCGTCGACGAGCACGCGCGTGGGGGTGGACCGGGCGAGGAGCGTGTCGCTGAGGCCGTTGCCCGGCGACGAGACGTCGACGCGGTCGTCCTGGCGGTAGATGACCTTGCGCTGCTCCGGCTGCCACGTCATGTCGGCGAACTCGTGGAGGCGGCCCCACACTGCCACTTGGTCCGCCAGGTCTGAGTCGTCGCGCTTCACGAACGCCACCGACCGCTTGAACAGCGGCTGCAACGCCAGCGTGACCTGAGAGACGACGCCGAGAACCCCGAGGGAGACCTTTGCCGCGTCCAGGTCCGGGTGGTGGGCGCCCAGCTCCCTCACCACGGCGAACCCCTGGCTCGCCGGCGCCGGCGTCACGATCCTCAGCCCGACCACGTACTCGTGCACGGCGCCGCCCTTGCCCCACAGCGAGCTGCCGTGCGCGCCCGTCGACAGCAGCCCCCCGATGGTCAGGCCGTACCAGTACGGCGAGTGCGGCAGGGACAGCCCTGCGGCGCCGGCGGCCTCGATCAGGTCCCGGAGGACCATGCCGCTCTCCACCGTCATAAGCGCCCTCTCCACGTCGATGCGCACCGTCCGGTTGAGCCGCGCCGTGCTTATGATGGTGCCGTCCAGGCCGCCGGGGCACGCCAGCTTGGGGAGGCTGTGTGAGTACTTGGTGGCGACCTTCATCTTGCGTTTCGCCGCCGCCGCCTCGGCGACGGCCGCCACGAGCTCTTGTTCCGTGCGGGGGTAGGCGACGTTGCCCGCGGGGCAGATGCTGCGGTCCGGGAAGGAGCCGAACGAGTTGGTGACCGTGCAGTTGGATCTGCCGTGCGTGCAGACCACCGGCTCCGGAGGAGGGCTGCAGCCGGCGACGTGGAGGAGGATGGCTGCTAGGAGGAGAACCGCGAGCGGGCTTCCCATTGCTCGCCTTTGTCCTTGCGACATCGCGCTTATGACTCTTGAATAAGTAGGATACCTCTGCTACAGTTTGCTTTATATAGCTAGATTGATCACCATGCTTGTGAGTGACCCATTCGTGAACTAGTTAAGGGACAGTACAAGAAATATCAGTTTAATTAGTTTGTCTAGCACTTTCAAAAAAATTGAGGCAAATTGCTCTCTTGTCGTACATGTCTGTGTCTCAAGTCTAAACCTCCATCTGGAGGATATTTCCAAGGGGGCTGCGCACTGCGCATGCATCTGTCGATAAAAAGATGGTCTTCAACAACTTCATCCTCTAGGCTGGCTGTCTTGTCTCGGTGGTTGCAAGTTGACTTTTGATACCGAGTCAGAAAAAAATTTAGTCAACTTTGTGGTGGCCTTCTTTTTTTCATCTGTGTCTATTATTGTTGGGATAAAGCCCAGGTTTATTGATAAAACTACCAGTTTCGACAACCCCTAAAAGCTAAAGAAAACTAGATAACACCCCGCGCCTTACTGCAGAATTTTTTAGCAATGAACTTAGAATATAAAATTAGAGTATACGAGAGTAGTAGCGCACCATATTCAACCTACATATAAATGGAGGGTGGATATATATTTATTGTCTTCTGATATTCAAGTTCAGTTATTTTTTGTTGAAAAATAAAAATAAAAATTAATGATGAGGTGGGCTTTCATAGTTTCATGTGCTTGATGATGTGCAGGGCTTGCATGTGGTGAAAGTGAAAAATAAAAAGTTGAATGGTTGCATGACGCTTAATGACTTGAAGATGTGCAAATGGTGGAAGGTGGAAAGTGAAACGTTGATTGGTTGTATACATTTTTTTTGGTGTAAAAACTTCCGATCTATTCATCATCAACCGTGGCAGTATGACGAACATCAAAAATAATAAAAATTACATACAAATTCGTAGACCACTTAGTGATGAAGAGAAGCATAAATTGGAAGGATCAAACTGAAGACACACTGACGTAGATGAACGAAAATGGGATCCGAGCGGATCTACCAAAGACAATCACCACTGAATCCTGCGAGATCCATCGAATACACACCTCCAGACAACCTTCGATGATGTTAGACACACCACCAAGACGGGGGTTAGTCGGGGAGAACCTTATTGCATCTTCAGGGAGCCGCCGCCATCTCATCTTCCTGAGCAAGACATAAACCTTAGTAAAACTCAAAGAAACATATAAAAATGGAGCTTCCCCAGTGGCAAGGGTCGGGATCCATCGCGCCCCCATGGCTCAAAGGCCACAGGAGACGAGGCAGGTCGGTGACGCCGACGACAGAAGGCAGAAACCCTAGCTGACCTGGCACTATAACGCCTCGTAATAAAACTGTGCCACATAATTGGTCACTTATTGCTTGCATGCGCTTGATGATGTGGATGGCTTG
The DNA here is from genome assembly GCA_011799875.1 of Thinopyrum elongatum. Lineage (NCBI taxonomy): Eukaryota > Viridiplantae > Streptophyta > Magnoliopsida > Poales > Poaceae > Thinopyrum > Thinopyrum elongatum. The sequence goes on from CM022303.1 coordinate 133,648,374, forward strand.
CATGTGCATTTAAACGAGAGACGACATGTGTAGGGCATATGTGATGAGATGGATAGGCTGCATGTTAAGATAAATAAGATAGTGGGATGAACTTTCCAGGTATATAGGATACATAGAGGTTCAAACGGGCTGGTGGAGCATCGCTCTGCTGCCTCTCCATCCCTGGGGCAGCAAGTCGTTATTGATCGTGGATGGGGCGCCATCAAGGCTACGACCCTATCGGGTCAGCATCCTGGAGAAGAAATTGAGAGACACACAGATCCAAATTCCCAACGTCTCAAAAAGCTCACATGCTTTACACTGACACTGGAGGGCGACTGACATGATGGAGAGAAGGTCGAAGGGCCAAACTGCAAAGCGAATTCGTGCTACTACTAGTTCTGCATGTGCGTGGTGGATTATTCGTCCCATATAGTCCCTTCATTTCATAATATAACAAATATAGATTTTGCAAAAGTCAAGCTTTTGCAAAATTTGATCAAGTTTGTAGAGAAAAATATTAGATATTTTAGATACCAAACAGATATCATTAGATATATCACAAGGCATGTTTTTGTATTATATAAGTTTGGTACTATAGATAGTGATAATTCTCTCTATAAACTTAGTCAAGGTTGGCTAAGTTTGACTTTTGGGAAAACCTATAGGTACTCTATTGTGAGACGAAGGAAGTACTTGCACTAGTATCACACGAAACTACTAGTAGCACGAATAAAAATTAGAATCCACAATGTTAATTTTTTTCATTATTAAATTTTATTTACATGTTCTAAGAGCATCTCCAAGTCCAACATGTCCCCATTCCCCAATAGAAAACATATATTGGGGAAGTTGGACCGAAAAACAGCTCCAAGAGATCCCTAATGCATGATTATTGGGGACCACGTATAAACTAGCCAACTTTCTCACTATTTAGTGGGAAGTGACCTTCCCTGATAAGTGCCACATCAGCGCGCCGTCATGAATACTCATCGTGACGCCACCCACGAACGAGTACCGCGTCGCCGACGTGGACGACCAACGATGCCCCATGTCTGCCCATTGCCACCATGTGCGTACGAGAGAGAGTGGGAGGGAGAGAGAGGGAAAAATTAAATTATAGGGAATAATTATTGAGGGTCTAAGGAAGCCCATCACAAGCAAAGGTCCCCTAGATTATTGGGACACCGTCAACAACCACTTAGGTCGCATTTGTTTGAGCTGCATCGATTGATTCTTAGATTCTAGGCCTCACAAAATCAAAATCTAAAACAAACGTACAAATTTTCACCTTAGCTTTCTAGAATCGCTTCTAGAGAATGAACTAATAGGCGCGTCCAAGCTAAAGCTGCAAATTTGATGATTTTTGGCGATTCTGGAGGTGCCATTTACCCAATTTATAGTCTATCCCAAAATCTGCCCATTGTTAAAATAGGAATGCCACTCCACCGCCGACCCAAATTTCCCCACGACGGGTTATTGTTACAAGATTTTCCCCTTTGTTATTTTCAATCGAAGGAAAACAAAGAGAGAGGGGGCATTGCAGGGCTCTCTATAGGGTTCCGGGGCCACCAACTTTGCCGGCCCCATCGGTTCCAAAACAGACGAATTCGACGCTGTCACCTCTGGTCCTCCCCGTATTCCGGCCAGCCAACCCCGCCTTTACCGCTGCAAGAAACTCCGCCTACGCCCGTGCTACCCCTGATCACAGCATATGCCGCCCCAAGGTCTCCCTGCAATGTGCGCGCCTGACCACCATCATCCACTCCCTTATTCAAGATCCCTGACTCACGACGGTCTGACCAACACCCTCCATGCTTGATGTGTTCTTTCCTGCAACAACAGGGTAAACATATGATTTGTTTTCCATTCTTGAAAATCGATAGCTGCAGCGATTTTCAAGAATCCAAAGCCACATGATTCTCACAAATCTCGAGCCCAAACAAAGGGGGCCTTACTAGGAGGGGGTTGGGGATCTGTTGGAGATGCTCTAAGTGACCTCAAACAATGGATGAGATCAAATATTCCTTTAACCTCCTAGGTAAGAGGGGCCATCTTAAAAGAGTTATAACAGTGTCATGCATGATGGGACACGGAGCTTGGCATCTCCAATGGTTTTGATATTATTGTTGGTAAATTTTACCGTGCAATTTTTCTGATGATGCAAGTAGAAAATAAACGGAAAGAGGGAGCAAATTTATGTGTAGACAATCCACGTGTAAACTTCAAAAAAAAATTGAGGGCACTCTTTTTTTTGGTTGGAGGGCACTCTTATATATTCTATCATCTATTACAAAACCATTCAAATAAACATTATTGAAGTGGTTTTGTGGTAAGCAGTTTAAACTAATCCAAAAAAATGATACATATAATTTTATTTACATAACAAGTACATGTTATTGGATAGTTGCTTTCATTTCCCCTCTCGCAAGGTGACCAGGGAAACACTAGTAGAAAACAGGGCTTTGGTCCAGGCCTGGCCAGCCCATTAGTCCCGGTTCAGTGACGAACCGGGACCCATGGGGGCATACGTCCCGGTTCGTGCGCCCAGGGGGCCGGCCGGGCCTCGTGGGGCATTGTTCCCGGTTCGTCTGGACCCTTTGGTCCCGGTTCCAGACACGAACCGGGACCAATGGGCCTCGCTCCTAGCCCACATCCATTGGTCCCGGTTCATGGCTGGAACCAGGACCAAAGGAGGTCCTTTAGTCCCGGTTCCAGCCACCAACCGGGACCAATGAGGTGCCTATATATACCCCCTCGCCCGCAAGCAGAGCACTCCACTGCTCTGTTTTTTCTGGCCGGCTAGGGGAGGGCTTTGTGGTGCTCTAGCTCACCTCCTATGCACATGAGGTGTTCGATGAAATGCCCGAGCCACACTACTTAAGCTTTCTTCTCTCCAAGCTCGACCTCCAAGTTCCATTTTCCTCAAGATTTGTTTAGGTTTAGCGGTCCGTCAAGTCCCGTCCCCGTCTTCACCGCCGTCGATCGCCCGCACCGATCTCGTCGCCGGCACCACCGTGGTGAGCCTCTTGTTCTTATCTTCTTTCTAAAAGAGAAAAATTCTTACTTGTATGATTTAGATAGATACTTGTATAATTTTCTTACTTTTATTATTGTTTGTTATTATATAGTGCGATGGTTTTGGTATCCGCCCCCGTCGGCCCTCGTCCTGTCTATGATTCGGATGTGGTATATATTATATTTTATAACTATTTGGTTCATTTATTGTTTATGACAATTATTCCGACCAACGTGACATAGATTTTTTTATCTAGGAGGTATGTGAACCGGAAATTCCAACCGACCCTATTGTCGAGAGGTTAAATTTAGTTGAAGAAGAAAACAATTACTTGAAGGAAAAATTGAAAAAAATTGAGGAGGAGAAGATGATATTGGAGTTGCATGTTGCGGATGTCGTCGATGATCACAAGATCAAGATGGATGCAATGCGCTTCAAGATTAGAAAGTATAGAAAATATGCCATTCATACCGAGGCTTGGTATCATTATGCCGTTGGATCAATTGTTACCTTGGTTGCGATTATGATCGCATTTGTTGTTGCATTGAAATGTTTTACATAGTTTCAATGTATGGTTTAATTAGATGCTCTGTAGAGCTATATGTTGTTCAATGAGAACTATGTATGTACTTTGGTTTTAATGTGATGATGAACTTCTATTAATTTGGTCACTTATCTATTCATGATGTTCTGTAATGGTTTTTGACACACTTAATTATATATAATGCACGCAGATGAACCGGCAATGGATGTACGGTGACAGACGCACCTCCGAGTACATTAAGGGCATGCATAATTTTCTCGAAGTGGCTGAAGCAAACAAGCAGAATGGTTTTATGTGTTGTCCATGCCCTATATGTGGGAATACGAAGTCTTACTCTGACCGAAAAATCCTTCACACCCACCTGCTTTATAAGGGTTTCATGCCACACTATAATGTTTGGACCAAGCACGGAGAAAGAGGGGTTATGATGGAAGACAGCGAAGAAGAAGAGGATGATGACAACTATGGGCCCCGTGAATACGGTGATCCTGCAACGGGGGAAGCTGAAGATCAAGAGGAACCAGACGATGTGCCCGATGATGATCTCCGTCGGGTCATTGTTGATGCAAAGAGACAGTGCGAAAGTGAAAAGGAGAAGCTGAAGTTCAATCGCATGTTAGAGGATCACCAAAAAGGGTTGTACCCCAATTGCGAAGATGGCAACACAAAGCTCGGTACCGTACTGAAATTGCTGCAGTGGAAGGCAGAGAATGCTGTTCCTGACAAAGGATTTGAGAAGCTACTGAAAATATTGAAGAAGAAGCTTCCAAAGGATAACGAATTGCCCGACAGTACGTACGCAGCAAAGAAGGTCGTATGCCCTCTAGGATTGGAGGTGCAGAAGATACATGCATGCCCTAATGACTGCATTCTGTACCGCGGTGCGTACGAGGATTTGAACGCATGCCCGGTATGCGGTGCATTGCGGTATAAGATCAGACGAGATGACCCTGGTGATGTTGACGGCGAGCCCCCCAGGAAGAGGGTTCCTGCGAAGGTGATGTGGTATGCTCCTATAATACCACGGTTGAAACGTCTGTTCGGAAACAAAGAGCATGCCAAGTTGAAGCGATGGCACAGAGAGGACCGTAAGAAAGACGGGAAGTTGAGAGCACCCGCTGATGGGTCGCAGTGGAGAAAAATCGAGAGAAAGTACTGGGAGGAGTTTGCTGGTGACGCAAGGAACGTATGGTTTGGTTTAAGCGCAGATGGCATTAATCATTTTGGGGAGCAGAGCAGCAATCACATCACCTGGCCCGTGACTCTATGTATCTATAACCTTCCTCCTTGGCTGTGCATGAAGCGAAAGTTCATTATGATGCCAGTACTCATCCAAGGCCCTAAGCAACCCGGCAACGACATTGATGTGTACCTAAGGCCATTAGTTGAAGAACTTTTACAGCTGTGGAATGGAAATGGTGTACGTGTGTGGGATGAGCATAGACAGGAGGAATTTGACCTGCATGCGTTGCTGTTTGTAACCATCAATGATTGGCCTGCTCTCAGTAACCTTTCAGGACAGACAAACAAGGGATACCACGCATGCACGCACTGTTTAGCTGACACCGAAAGTATATACCTGGAAAAATGCAGGAAGAATGTGTACCTGGGGCATCGTCGATTTCTTCCGACCAACCATCAATGTAGAAAGAAAGGCAAGCATTTCAAAGGCGAGGAAGATCACCGGAAGAAGCCCGCCATGTGTACCGGTGATCACGTACTTGCTATGGTCAATGATTTACACGTAATCTTTGGAAAGGGTCCCGGCGGACTATCTGTTCCGAATGACGCTGAGGAACGTGCACCCATGTGGAAGAAGAAATCTATATTTTGGGACCTACCCTACTGGAAAGACCTAGAGGTCCGCTCTTCAATCGACGTGATGCACGTGACAAAGAACCTTTGCGTGAACCTGCTAGGCTTCTTGGGCATGTATGGGAAGACAAAAGATACACCGGAGGCACGGGAGGACCTGCAACATTTGCACAAAAAAGACGGCATGCCTCCAAAGCAGTATGAAGGTCCTGCCAGCTACGCTCTTACCAAAGAAGAGAAGGAAATCTTCTTTGAATGCCTGCTCAGTATGAAGGTCCCGTCTGGCTTCTCGTCCAATATAAAGGGAATAATAAATATCCTAGAGAAAAAGTTTCAGAACCTAAAGTCTCATGACTGCCGCGTGATTATGACGCAACTGCTTCCGGTTGCATTGAGGGGGCTTCTACCGGAAAACGTTCGATTAGCCATTGTGAAGCTATGTGCATTCCTCAATGCAATCTCTCAGAAGGTGATCGATCCACAAATCCTACCAAGGCTAAGGAGTGATGTGGCACAATGTCTTGTCAGTTTCGAGCTGGTGTTCCCACCATCCTTCTTCAATATCATGACGCACGTCCTAGTTCATCTAGTCGACAAGATTGTCATTCTGGGCCCTGTATTTCTACACAATATGTTCCCCTTTGAGAGGTTCATGGGAGTCCTAAAGAAATATGTCCGTAACCGTGCTAGGCCAGAAGGAAGCATCTCCATGGGCCATCAAACAGAGGATGTCATTGGGTTTTGTGTTGACTTCATTCCTGGCCATAAGAAGATTGGCCTCCCTCAATCGCGGTATGAGGGGAGACTGACTGAAAAAGGCATGCTAGGAGGGGACTCAATAATATGTAGGGACGGGCATTCTTGGTCTCAAGCACAATACACAGTTCTACAGAACTCTACCTTGGTGACCTCGTATGTCGATGAACACAAGAACATTCTGCGCTCCAAACACCCGGAGCAGTGTGACGATTGGATTACATGTGAACACATCAGGACTTTCGGCAGTTGGTTGGAAACACGTCTCAGAGGTGACAACACTGTTTCTGATGAGCTGTACTCGTTGTCCAGGGGACCATCTTCGACTGTATTGACTTACAAAGGATACGAGATAAATGGGAATACATTTTACACGATCGCCCAAGATCAAAAGAGCACCAACCAAAACAGCGATGTCCGCTTTGATGCAGCAACCAAGAGGGGAAAGGACACATATTATGGTTACATAGTGGACATATGGAAACTTGACTACGGACATGATTTTAAGGTCCCTTTGTTTAAGTGCAAATGGGTCAATATGTCAGGAGGCGGGGTACATGTAGACCCACAGTACGGAATGACAATAGTGGATCTGAACAATCTTGGGTACACAGACGAACCATTCGTCCTAGCCAATGATGTGGCGCAGGTTTTCTATGTGAAGGACATGTCTACCAAACCGAGAAAAAGAAAAGATAAGGAAGCAAATACATCATACGATGAGCCAAAGCGCCACATAGTTCTTTCAGGAAAAAGAGACATCGTGGGATTGGAGGGCAAGACAGACATGTCTGAAGATTATAAAAAGTTTCATGAAATTCCTCCCTTCAAAGTCAAGGCTGACCCAAGCACCCTGTTAAGCGATGAAGAATATCCATGGTTACGGCGCAATAAGCAAAGGACACAAGCGAAGAAAAAGTGAAGACTTTCTCTCCACAACTATTATGATGATGCCTTTGATCTAGAATATCACTGCAGTTACATGTGAAGAAATGAAATGCCTTTTGTAACAGACGAGTTTCCGTATGAAACCCTGATACTTCGAAAGAGATTGTCCGTTTTGTACACGAAGTGCATCCAGTTTTTGCCGTAACCCTCTCAACTTTTTAGCACGTGCTATGTGGGTGAAATGATGATACCATGCCAACTTTCAACCTTTTCAGAGTTCATTTGAAGTGCTTTTCAATTTCAGGGTCATATAGCTCAAAAAAAAAAATCAGTAAATGCATGAAAAATAACAAATGAAGTCAGAAAGGGTTGAAAATTGATGATGTGGCTTTGAATGGTGCATTTTGAACACACAAAAAATCTGGAGTTCAAATAAGTTCAAAAAAATGAAATCCCTTTGTAACAGACGAGTTTCTGCATGAAACCCTGATACTTCGAAAGAGATTGTCCGTTTTGTGCACGAAGTGCATCCAATTTTTGCCGTAACCCTCTCAACTTTTTAGCACATGCTATGTGGGTGAAATGATGATACCATGTCAACTTTCAACCTTTTCAGAGTTCATTTGTAGTGCTTTTCAATTTCAGGGTCATATAGCTCAAAATATCAGTAAATGCATGAAAAATAACAAATGAAGTCAGAAAGGGTTGAAAATTGATGATGTGGCTTTGAATGGTGCATTTTGAACACACAAAAAGTCTGGAGTTCAAATAAGTTCAAAAAAATGAAATCCCTTTGTAACAGACGAGTTTTCGTTCGAAACCCGGATACTTCGAAAGAGATTGCCCGTTTTGTACACGAAGTGCATCCAGTTTTAGCCGTAACCCTCTCAACTTTTTAGCACATGCTATGTGGGTGAAATGATGATACCATACCAACTTTCAACCTTTTCAGAGTTCATTTGTAGTGCTTTTCAATTTCAGGGTCATTTAGCGCAAAAAGAATGAACTAATAGCGAAAAGAATGAACTTAAAATAATCAATTAAAATATTCTGTTATGATCAACTAAAAAAAACTATAATATTCTTCAATAGCAAAAAGAATCAACTAAAAAGCTTTTATAAAACTCTAATAACAAAAGGAATCAACTAAAAAGCTTTTATAAACCTCTAGTATTTTTTAAACTAAAATTATATAAAATTTATGCAACTAAAATTATCAAAGTATTTTCTGTTCAAAACATTAATGGCAAAAAGATTTCAAAACGAAAATTTTTTGTTAGAAACTTTAATAGCAAACTAGAATAACAAAATTTGTTCTTGATTAAAACAGACATTTAAAATAACCTAAAAATTACCAAATTTAATATAATGATAAAACACAATAATATTAAATAGCAGGAAAAAGAATCACTCAAAAATCTATTTTTATAGTAAAGTTATTCACAAACTAGTGATTCACACAAATTTAAAAGAATTCAAATTTAAACTATTCAAATTTGAAAATTAATGGCACTAACAGAAAGTATATAATTTTTGTGACCTAACAGCAAAAAAAATCACAGGAAAACTGCAAAAAAAATAAAGCAAAAAAGAAAACAGAAAAAAAGAAAACAGAAAAAAATGCCACCTACTGGGCCACCACGGCCTGAATACGACTAGAAACCCACCTAGTTGGGCCAGGATTCAGGCCCGCAGAAGGCCCAGCAGGCCCACAGGCATAGCATTGTCAGATTAGGCCCATAGGCCTGCAGTTCAGAGGAGTTCAATAGCGATGAGGCAGTCGAGCTTATAAACCGGTGCGGGATGCTCTCAACTAGCGAGGTGGGACTAAACTCCCACCACCACGCCGCTGTGCAAGCCCATTGGTCCCGGTTGGTGCCACAGACCGGGACCAATGCTCACCTTTGGTCCCGGTTCGTGGCACCAACCGGGACCAATGCCCCCCTTTAGTCCGGTTGGTGCCACCAAAACCGGGACCAAAGGTCCCTGTTTCGCCCCTTGGGCTGCTGAAACCAGACCTTTGGTCCCGGTTGGTAGCACCAGACCGGGACTAAAGGGGGGCATTGGCCCGGTTGGTGCTACGAACCGGGACCAATGCCCTGGCTATATAAGGTAGCACTTAAAAATTTTCAGTCCCAGTTCATCTTTCCCCCCGACGCGCACCAAACAGCACAAACGCCGCCAGGCTGCCGGACCGCGCCTCGCCCTCGCCGACGCGCTCTCCTCCCGAGCCCTCGCCAACGCCCTCGCCGACGCACCCTCGCGACGCGCCTCGCCCAGCCGCGCGCGCCGCTGTGCCCCGGCCCGCCCCCGTCATCGCCGTCGCCGTCGCCGTCGTCGTCCCCGACCACGCGCCCCTGCCCCCGCGGCCTGCTGCCCCGCCCCGAGCGCGCCCGGCCGCGCGCGCCCCGCCCCGGCCCGCCCCCACCGTGTGAGCCGCCGCCCACACGTGTGTTTTTTATATATGTTGATATTTTTTATATGATGAAAATATTTGTTCATATATAATGTATATATATATGTATGTGGCTATGTTTGTATGGATGTTCATAAAATTGTTTTGTTCATATATGGATTAATTGTTTTGTTCATAGTATTTTTTTATATGATGAATTTTTTTTTCATAGCATTTTTCATAGCCATATAATGTATGCGGTTATATGTATGCATATATGGATGTTTATAATTTTTTTTATATGTATGTGGCTATATGTATATTCGTTTGCGATATAGCCCCTCCTTGATAACTTCGACATGAGGGGGGGGGGGTCGATATATCCCTCCCTGATAACATTTTTTTATATGATGAATTTTTTCATAGCATTTTCATAGCCATATATATGTTGTGGTTATATGATGTATATGATGGATGTTTCATAGAATTTTTTTTATATGTATGTGGCTATATGTATATGTCGTTGTCGATATAGCCCCTCCCCGGTAACTTCGACATGAGGGGGGGGGGTCGATATACCCCCTCCCCGATAACATTTTTTTTATATGATGAATTTTTTTTCATAGCCATATATATGTATGTGGCTATATGTATGTATGGATGTTCATAGAATTTTTTTTATATGTATGTGGCTATATGTATGTCGTTGTCAATATAGCCCCTCCCCGATAACTTCGACATGAGGGGGGGTCGATATACCCCCTCCCCGATAACATTTTTTTTCTAAGTTACTAAGGTCGATCTCCTACCCCCTCCCACCCCTACCCGACAAACTCTCGAGGCCACCCAAACCACTAGAAGATAACTCCGGTAACTTCGACATGAGGGGGGACGTCGATCAACCCCCTCTCGCCCGAACAAGTCTATGTATCATTTTATATCGCGGTGGACATATATCAAAGTTTGATCATATGTCAAAGTTTGAATTTTGACATATGCAACATTTGATCATATATCAAAGTTTGATCATATGTCAAAGTTTGAATTTTGACATATGCAACATTTGATCATATGTCAAAGTTTGATCATATGTCAAAGTTTGAATTTTGACATATATAGATTTATCAAGAATGCCCCCATTATGGATGTGCACAAGTTGATCCAATTTTTTTCTGATCTCATCTATATATATATTCTTCTATATGTCACGTTGTCTGTCAAAGTATTGAAGAAATCCATGGCTTCATCATTAGCTGGAAGTAACAGGCGTATGATGCTACGAAGCTCTTCAAAGTTGTTTTGGAACGGAGTTCCGGATAGAATAATTCGCTTTTTGGTACGAATTTTAGCAAAGGCCTTCCAAATAGCGATATTCGGAAGGCTCTTGCTGAACTTCCAAAAAACTAATTATCCTATCCGGGACTCCGTTCCAAAAAAAATTTGGAGAGCTTCGTACCATTATGCGCCTGTTACTTCCGGCTAATGATGAAGCCATGGTTTTCTTGAATCCTTTGACACTGACAACGTGACATATAGAAGGGTAGATGAGATCAGGAAAAATATGGACCATTTTCTGCACATCCAGAATGGCGCCATTTTGTTAAATCCCTTGTTTGACATTCATGAGAGAGGCGGTCCGGACGTCGGACATTCATGAGAGAACTCCGGTAACTCTTCAACATGAGGGGGGATGTCGATCAACCCCCTCTCGCCCGACCAAACCCTAGAAGCGTCGAGGCCATCCCAAACCCTAGAAGCGTTGCCGAGGCCACCCCAAACCCTAGAAGCATTGAGGCCACCCAAATTTACCAAGTTAAAAGAGCGTTGTCGAGGCCACCCCAAACCCTAGAAGCGTCGAGGCCACTAATTAATATTCCTTGTTGTGATTAGCTAGCTAGGTCTATGTTTGCCACTAATATATCCATCTCTCATGTTTGTATATTAATTGCCATGTTGTAATATTTGCAGAAACTATGGATCAACAAAGAGACTTGGAAACAGAAGAGTTGTTGGGGGACATCATCCTCGGCGGAGGTGATGTCTTGTCGTATCTCAACGACACCGATTGTCTGGAAGGAGAGGGTGAAGGCTCCGGTGATCGAACAATGGAGGAGGAAGGACATGATCATGATGGCTCCGGTGACCAAATGCCGGAGGAAGAAGGAGACCATGATGATGGCTCCGGTGATCGAACGGAGGAGGGAGCTGTTGCAAAGTCCGGCGAGGTATATATATTAATTAAGCCTGTGCTGACTAGCTAATTGATGCATTAATTGTTTTGGTATGTACATATATTAACTCTTATTTCTTCTATTAAAGCCCTCCGGATCGAGCCAAACTTCGGTAACAAGACGAGGCCCGAAGAAAAGGTTGCGTCAGGAGGAAAGGTTCACGATCACAGCAATCACGAACGATGGCCAGCCGATTGAACCGAGGCGGACCAAGGATGCATTTTCAGCTCAGTGCGGAGCTATTGTTAGGGACAGCATCCCGATCAGCATCCAGCTATGGAATGAGCCTAAGAAGAACGAAGACCCTCAAGTTTCTTATGTCACCGATAAACAGAAAGATGATCTTTGGACCTCGCTGAAGGCAAATTTCACCCTACCGCCAGAGGAGGATCCAGATAAGCCAGTTATAGAGCCATTGGTCAAGGCGTGTGCTCTTAAGAAGATGGCAGATCTATTCAGGAGGTGGAAGAATGAGTTGAAATCAACGTTTGTCGACAAAGGGAAGACTCCAGAATTCACCGGCCGATTTGAGAAGATAAGAGATCACTGGCCCGCATTTGTGGCCTACAAGACATCGGACAAGAGTAAGAAGATGTCAGAGACAAATAAGATAAATGATGCAAAGAAGAAGTTTCACCATCGCACGGGGTCAGGTGGCTACCTCAAAGCCCGACCGCTATGGGACAAAGCTGAGAATGAAGTGCTTGCTAAAGGGGTTGAACCAGAGACATTGAACTGGCCAGACCGTTCAAGGACTTGGTTCTTCGGGGTTGGGGGAACCTTGGACCCTGAAACAGGGAAGTGCATTTGGACGGACGAGCAACTTGCAATACCTGTCAAGAAGCTTCAAAAGTGTATCGCCGTAGCGCAGCAAGGGACGTTCATTCCCGACAGAGAGAATGACGAGCTGACCGAGGCCCTCGGGAATCCTGAGCACCCTGGACGAACACATGGCATGCCAGGCTCCGTTGCGTGGAAGGTTGCGTTTCCCGGTGCAGGCGGTTACAAAACCCGGGAGAGGAAGAGGAAACTGGAGCAGAGCGAACTGCAGAAGCTGAATGCAAGGGTACAAAAGCTAGAGGAACAAGTTGAGAGCCAGCGAGCTGCCGGAGCTACCCCAGAAGCTACCCCGCCATCTCAGCGGAGAAGTAGCGTGGCTTCCACCGAGCTTGTTCAGCAGCCTGACTTCACGGCTCCTAGCTACCCCGTGGATGCTATCACGGAGGCTCAACATTGCCATCTTATGACGCAATGGCAGAACCTCAAAGTCAAGGCGGCTGTCGGCTCTGTTGCACCTCCTCAACCCGACGGAACTTTTCACCGCCGTCCGATTCCACAAGGCTATGCTGTTGTGATGGTGGATGAAGTAACGGAGGGATTTGAGGAGCTCGAGCTTGACCACCCTACAGGTGAAGGGGAGACTCAGCTGGGTCTTGCTCTGAAGACTTCATGTCTATGGCGGAAGGAGCACATCAAGCTTCCGAACTGGACGCCTCCGCCTCCGGCGAGTCAGGGCACTCGGCCTCCTCCTCCTCCTCCTCCTCCTCCGGTGAGTGATCAGGGCACTCCGCCTCCTTCTCCGGCTGCTCCGGCGCGTGAGGGCGGCACTCCGCCTCCTTCTCCGCCTGCTCCGGCGCGTCCGAGCAGCCCACCTCCTCCTCCGCCTCGTCAGCAACGGCGGAAGACAGAAGCCGCCGCTCCGGCTGCTCCGGCGCGTCGGAGCACTCCGCCTCCTTCTACTACTCGTTAGCAGCAACGGAAGAGAAACGTCGCCGCTCCGGCGTCTAGCAGTACAGCCAGAGGCGGGAGGCAATACAAATTCGGTCCATCTCTCAAGCCTCTAGAGAAGTTACCTTACGAGATGACCGAGGAGGAAAACGCAGAGATCTGTAAAGCCCAAGTGAGGGAATTTTTTGCAAAGAAGCCTCCACCTCCGGAGGAGAAGATAGATCCGGTGAAAGCGAAGCGCACTCTCGATGCCCTGAAGCGACCACCACCGTCTCCGCCGCAAACCAACTATGAGCGCATTATTGAAAGGACATATCAGCAAGCGGAGCGGTCGGGAAGTACTTGCAGTGATCGAAGGTTAGCAGAACGAAGAAGTGGGAAAAAAATTCCCCAGCTCGGCGAACAAGCGAACCAATCGTACCCCCCCGCTCAAGGTGTCTAGCGATATCGTCGCTAATCATCCGGGGATGGTGCCCGGTACCAATCCTGCAGATTACCTGCCCGACGATGCACATTTTGATATAATGGAGGTGGACGAACACAAATACCGGCACGGGAAGCCTCTCGTCAAACATGGTCATCCTCCTCTAACAACGATGATGCGAAGATTCCATGAGTGGTACATGGACACCTGCAAGGAGTCTGGGACGGATACTTTGACGCTGAGAGTTAAAGAGGAGCACGACCTCATTGGAATTAATCTGTTGTCTGTTCCATTTGAGGAGTTCTTCCAGTTTTTCAATCAAAAGGCCCTCGATAAAATAATCGTCACTTGGTACTGTCTGTAAGTACTACTTCTGTAATTAAGTCTCTATATATAGCTCAGCTCTTTCATTGCATGTATATATAATTATCCTCACTATATTATGCAGATTCAAGATCGTCGAATGCAGAAAAGCACAAATCTATGATATTGGGTTCATTAACACAAATCTCATAGATGAATGGACGGTTAAATATAATGCCAAAGAAACTGAGGCCAACTTGCTACAATCGTTGATTCGAAATAAAAACAAAGATAAAATACTCTTTCCTTACAACTTCAAGTGAGTGTTACTGTCTTGTGCATATTCGGTTTCCCTTACTACTCGAGGTTATAGTAATGTAATTGATGAGTTATGCATGCGTGCGCAGCTTCCACTTTATTCTCCTAGAGATTAAGATTGAGCATGGACTAGTAACCGTCTTAGACTCGAGATGAAAAGATCCCAAGGAGTATGCGGCCATGACTAAAATGCTCGAGAAGTAAGTTCAATCGATCGTTATCGCACCATATCGGCAACTTTGTTCATTTCCTGATATCAAGTAATTGTTTTCTTTGTCTGGCAGGGTTTGGAAAGAGTTCACCGCTAAAGCTCCGGGACTGCCGGGGGAGCTCTGATTTACACACCCGAAAGTAAGTACTACTAGCTAGTTCCGCGCATCTCCCATTGATTCTAGCTAGTTTCATCAATACCATTTAGCATGCTTGCTTATCAGTTTGATTGACCTCTATTTCTTGTAAAGTGGTTGTGGCAGGAAGGCGGGACTGATTTTTGTGGATACTACATTTGCGAGTTCATCCGCCACACGACCTGTGAGCGGGGTTACTCTGAAAAACAATATGAAGTGCGTAAGCAATAATATTCACAATTTTATTTTATTACCATCATTTGTGTTGAGTTTCATTCATATATATGTATTGACCCCCTTCTTCAAATTAGATGTGGCAGATGCGGGATGAACTCCTACCACAAGATCGCATAAAAGCAATTCAAGAGGAATTGGCGGTATTCTTTCTTGACCACGTCATCAATAAAGCCGGAGAATACCATGTGGAACTTGACATCAGATGTTAGGGATTGTAAGAGATCTTATATTGTATATATGTAGCTAGTAGCGTCGGATAGATATACGAAAACTTGTTGTTCGACCAATCTCTCGGAGAAGGAGGAGGTCGATCACTTCTCTCTGTATATATATGTTCATGACGATCTTGTATACTTAATGGTTTCCTTCATTTCCTTACTAGCTAGCGTGTTGCGAGTTCTCTCTATACATATAGTACGTAGCGTCGACCAAGCACGGAGATAAGAGAGATCACTTCTCTCTATTACCTAGCTAACACAATATATACCCTACAAAACCCCCAAACCCCACCCCCCCTTTCAAAAAAAAAAACAAAAACCCCAGCCCCTGAACTGCTGACGCGTGGAGGCTTTTTGGTCCCGGTTGGTGCTACCAACCGGGACAAAAGGTCCTCCTGCCTGGTCAAGCCGCAGCGGCCACGTGGAGCCCCATCTGTCCCGGTTCGTAGGCGAACCGGGACTAAAGGTATTGGGCTTTAGTCCCGGTTCCAGAACCGGGACAAATGGGCCTTTTTCTACTAGTGAAAGCCTTCTTCCAATCGGTCTCCACTGGTGATCCCATGTGTTGGGGATATAACCCCACGATATGACCCGCCTAATTGGGTCGGGTTATCTCAGTGGCGACTTAATAAGCAGGACTCAAGATGGGTTGTGACGTTCAAGACCTCAAGGCCTGCAGGGCGGCTTGTAGAGTAGGCCGACTCAAGGGCTAGTACTTGAAGACGGCGGCTCGAAGCCCAGAAGTACGAGTCACCACCTGAAGCGAGGAGAAGATGAGTACTTCTGGGCTCCCGCGGCCGGTGGCGAGGAGAAGATTTCTGGTGCCTCGGCTCCGACTAGTAGATAGCTGGGATTTTAGTACTCGTAAAGGCGACACTTCTTCTCTGAGTCATTCTTCTAGGCTTCGATCCTCCTCAAGTTCGTCCGTCGGAATAGACTAGATGAAGCTCTGGCGTAGATTCCAGCTAGCTCAATGGGGGCAACGAGGTTAGGGTTTCTTGCCGTGTACACAATGGCGTAATTTGGTGTTAGGATCTTCAGATTAATTCAAGGAATAAATGGTGACAACTGCGGCTCCGGAGCACTGGTCATTAGGGGCACGTGCACGAAGACTTCCATGTTGTCATCAATATGGTCAGGCCGACTCCATTATGGGAGCAGCAACAGCGGCACATCGGCAGCTTGTTCTGGCGGCGGCAATGGTTGCTTGGTGGTTCGTGGACCTCGATGTAATTTTTATTATATTTAAAGTGTTTTGTAATTGTGGTGTCGTGACAGATCTGATTTTTCTTGGAAAAAATGTACAATTTGTTGGATGGCCTAAAGCTCTGATGATTTAAGTGTTGAATAGTGTGAATGTTTTCTTTACGACCTCTTGTAGTTGGCAGTATCATAGGTTAGTATCATGCATAGTGATGTATGATAATATCTCAATATTGCATAGTATCATAGGTTGACATTTTATATGACCTTATTTTTTTAGACGATTCATATTGGCACCACATTTAGTATTATATGGTATGATAGTAGGATCCTTTCTTTGTCATTATTAAATGGTATGACGACTCAACACTATGCTTAGTTGGTACTGTATTTGGTTGCATGATACTATGCTACGATACCCATTGTGGGAGGTTAAGAATATAGAATATAGCTTCCCACGGTTGACCGGTTTGAGCAAACAAATTTACCAGCCGTGGCAGTCTAACCAATGGCTAGAGCACTAAGCAACAATTCTGTTGAGAACCGACATCAACGAAGCGTCATTAGCGAAACGTCGTTAGGAAACGTAGTTAGCGGTTATTAGTGTCCAAGCGTCGTACGGACGCATCTGTCCGTACAGGCACCTCTTTGTACAGACGCCTTCACAATGCGTCCCAAATCTTGTATAAATATGTGATTCTCAATCAATGAAAACATTAGATCATTCGTACAATCACTTTTAATTTTACACGTTATCAGCACTGCTCTGCCGAAAGAGACATAGAGCCATCACGGGGAAGGACAGGAAAAGGTAGGTCATGGCAGGGAGAAACCTGTCATCACTGGCTTTCGCTCGCTTTATCCAAAGAGAGAGCCGTCGCCTTTCCCGCACTCCTCGCCACCGTGCCGCACGTCACCGTCATGGCCTTGGTGTAAGGAGCGGCCCACGTCGCCGCTTCTTCGCCGGGAACCACCGCCAGAACCGCCGCCGTGGATATGCACGCCATGGCAACCACCCGGGGCACCAGGCTGGGCCTTCCGCCACGGCCACTGCTGCAAATGGAGAGATACCTGCAATGCACCAGGCCGGGCCTTCGGCTCCGGCAGTCTCCAACGAGTACGCCGGACAGGCGACTCCACCAACTGTCTTCTCCATCCCTCCGATGGAGTGGTTGTTTGCAGGGCCATCGGCGCCGTTTCTCGGAGAAGAGGAGATGTTCCCTTGCGAACTCGCGCCGCCACCACTGCCCCCGTACTGCCTGCAGCACGAGTTTGGACCGTGCCCGGCGCGTACGGGCGCACCACCGCGGCTGCCGTCACCGACGCCGTCGGATGAACTGCCGGAGCACTTCTTCCCTCCTGGATACGGTCCCGTCCCGGATCTCCCGTCCCCGACGCCGGCAGCAGTGGAAGTCCACGGCTACTCCACCGTCCTCGATCTAAACATGGCCATCAAGGTGGAAGAAGAGGAGATGGAAGGACAGGGCTCGTCGTCAACGCCGCCGCCTCCTCCATCACCGACGACACCACCCCTGCCTCCAGCGCCACCCCTCCCTCCCACGCCTCCACCGGAGGCGCGTCGGATCCTGCGGCAGTTCGCCGCGACCATGGCGCAAAACCGCGCAGCCGTCCGGGGCGCGTGGTCGCCGGCGGCCCTCGGCCTCACCGGCGCCCCCGGGGCGTGCAGCAGCGGCAGGGGCCGTGCGGAGACGCGGGGCACACCCCGCCTCCCTTGAAGACGACGCCATGAGCAGGGAAGAGACGGTGTGGTGAGGTGCTGTGCCAGATCGAGCAGAGAAGTGGGGAACGGGAGAAGCGGCGGTGTGTGGGAAACCCTCGTGCGTGCTATCCTTATCCTTCTCTCTGTCGGTGCATGGGCCAGCCCAAGTCACGTACGTTCTCACCAAACAGGCCTACAGGCCAAGAAATCCAATAAATGGCTGCTGGCGCTGTGGCGTTTTCAACAGGAAATAGCCATAGTGTATATATTGTACAGCAGCTTGTTCTTCCTATTTAAGAGTAGTATTTTATTGTATTAAGAACCTCTGCTTATCATATTCAGTACTGTATTATAAGTGTGAATATTTAGACTATGTATTGTCTAACATAAAATCTCAGACTATGTGTACATATTCTATATGATTGCTTCAGCATTTTTTTTTAGAATATGTAATTCTTAAGTACAACAATTTTTATTTTACAATTCAAATTTTGGGATCACAAGGTAGATGAGGCATCTACTGCACTTTGGAGATTATCCTCATCGCTGAAAGATCTACATTTTGCCTTTTCTATTTATTTTGGCAAAATGACTATCTTCGAGTGCTCTCCCAAATATACGAAATTGATGTGACTACCTCAAATTTTATACTTGCAAATCACAAGGTAATTGTGTGATCTACTGCATCAAATTGCAGACTATCCACTCTTGCTGTGAGGTCTACATCTAGTCTTTTGACAGATGACTACCTTCAAAGTGTTTTTTGTAAAATGTAGTATGACACAAGGTAATGGACATATGAACATCTACTGGTCAAAACCAGATTATGCTCTCCATTACTGTGAGATCTACACCGCAATGGTGACTATCTTCAAAGTGTCATATACATAAAATGAGGTCTACACATATAACTATAAAGCATCAGCTATACTTGAAAATTTTGCTTCTTCGAAGCATTTGTTGTACTTATATTTTACTCTCATAGTAAAACTAAAATTATGCATGATAATACCATGCAGGAAATGGCTGGCGTCATGAACAGGGAATTTCATGAACTTGAACTAGATGGTAGTAACTATTTACCATGGGCTATGGATGCAAAGATAGCCCTTGAAAGTCGTAAACTCGGTTCCACCATCATCACACCCATTGAAGGCGCCGGAGAAATCCCCACGGCAGCCAAATATACAGCTTTAAGTTTCTTAAGGCACCATCTTCATCCGGACTTAAAGTCAGAATATTTGATGGAAGAAGACCCACTAGCTTTGTGGAACTCTCTCAAGGAGAGATATGACCAACAAAGAGCAGTTATGCTGCCGGAAGCACAGAGAGAATGGTCCCTCATAAGGTTCCAAGATTTCAAATCTGTGGCAGCATATAACTCTGCAGTTCACAAGGTTAACTCAAAACTAAGGTTTTGCAATCAAGCAATTTCCGAAGAAGACCTTATTGAGAAGACCTTGTGCACTTTCCACCCCTCGATGAGAGTACTACAACAGCAGTACCGTCAACAAAAATACAAAAAGTATTCTGAGCTCATATACACTTTACTTCAGGCTGAGAAACATGATGAACTTCTCATGAAGAATCATCAGACACGCCCAACGGGCTCAATGCCACTCCCTGAAGCACATGCTAACACTCAGTTTACTAAAAAGTATGGGGGCAACAAAAAGAATTTCAAGAAATTCAATGGAAAGTGGAAAAGGAACAACAAGCAGAAAAGCTTTGGTCTATCTAAAGGTAAGGGTCACTTCAAGAAAAATGACCGAAACACCAACTCCGAGATTTGTCAAAGGTGTGGATGTACTAACCATCGTACTAGCAAATGCCGAACTCCCAAGCATCTAGCGGATTTATACCTCAAATCCACTGGGAAAGGCAAACAAGTTCATGGAAAAGCCGAAGCTCACTTCAATGCCTTACAACAAGAAGAAAACCTTGAAGCTAGCGCTTCTCAAAGCGCTCCTAAGGAAACAAGGCAGAAGGATGAAGATCTTCTTGATGTTGACAACATGATGGTGGAATACACCCAAGACGCATATGGAGATCTTATATAATCTCCACATCACTCATTTGATGTTATCAGCTATTTTATTGTAATAATGGATGTTATAAGTAGAATAAAGTCCTACAGACCAATCGTATTATGTAATTTAAACATAATGTCATATTTATATTTGTAACTGTAATATGAATACTTTCTATATATATATTTATATGTGAGTAATATGAATAAAGTTTCATCCTAAAATATTCTCTTACTCTATATAGATTTTACGGGAAAATAATCCAATGGAAGAAGAATTATGTTTGGTGGACAGTTGTACCACTAACACAATATTAAGGGAAATAAAATATTTCCAAACTATAACTAAGAGAAAAGGGAATATTATGACCATCGCCGGTCGCGATGCGTCGATTATTGGTTCAGGACGAGCCACACTCGTTCTACCTATGGGTACTACAATTGTAATTGAGGATGCACTCTTGTATCCTGAATCTACACGC
Source organism: Thinopyrum elongatum (assembly GCA_011799875.1). Lineage (NCBI taxonomy): Eukaryota > Viridiplantae > Streptophyta > Magnoliopsida > Poales > Poaceae > Thinopyrum > Thinopyrum elongatum. The sequence goes on from CM022303.1 coordinate 133,669,010, forward strand.
ACCCTTCTAAGTTTCAAAGACCTCAGATCAAATAATTTCCATCTGGAAACAATTTCTGAAAATAATTCTGAATATTTGCTTTTAACAAAGAGTACTGGGTCTGAGAAACAAATTCTTGAGAAATTCCCCTCACTTTCATCTGGATTATATTACAGTTATATAAAACCCGTACCACATGTTCCGTACAAAATAATTTTTCAAGACCTTGATAAATTCAAGACTTGGCATGATCGCCTAGGTCATCCAGGCATAGGGATGATGAGAAAAATTATTGACAATTCTATTGGTCACAGCCTTCCAACTAAAAAATTCCCTAAATCATCAGATTTTGTGTGCACCGCATGTGCAACTGGGAAATTAATTATAAGACCATCTTATCTTAAAGTAAAAAATGAGTCACTTAATTTTCTTGAACGCATTCAAGGAGATATATGTGGTCCAATTCAACCACTATCAGGACCTTTTAGATATTTCATGGTACTCATAGATGCATCTACTAGATGGTCACATGTGTGTCTATTGTCCACACGAAATCATGCTTTTGCCAAGATAATTGCTCAAATTAAGAGCAAATCATCCTGAAAATAGGATAAAAACAATTCGAATGGATAATGCCGCTGAATTTTCTTCACGTGCATTCAATGACTATTGCATGGCTATGGGCATTCATTTAGAACATTCTGTGCCTTATGTTCATACTCAAAATGGTTTGGCTGAATCTCTCATCAAAAGAGTAAAATTAGTTGCTCGACCACTATTACAGAATTGTAATTTACCAGCATCTTGTTGGGCACATGCGGTATTACACGCCGCAGATCTGATACAAATCAGACCAACTGCATATCATACAACCTCCCCGATACAGCTAGTACGTGGCACTCAGCCAAGTATTTCCCATCTGCGAAAATTCGGTTGCGCAGTATACGTACCGATATCACCACCGCAGCGTACAACCATGGGCCCCCACAGAAAACTAGGGATCTATGTGGGTTATAATTCTCCGTCAATTATAAAATATCTTGAACCTCTTACAGGGGACCTGTTTACTGCCCGCTACGCTGATTCTATTTTTGATGAGGACCATTTCCCGGCATTAGGGGGAGAATCAAACCACAAAGAATGCCAGGAAATAGATTGGAATGTAACAGGCATTCAGTCCTTAGATCCACGTACTAAAGAATCCAAAACTGAAGTTCAGAGGATCATAGATTTGCAACACATTGCAAATAATCTCCCAGATGCATTTACTGACCATAAAGGTGTCACTAAATCACATATTCCCACTGTTAATGCACCAGAACGAGTGGATGTACCAACTAAAACCACTCAAACCCCAAATGAGAGTAAGAGGGGGAGAAATCTGGTTAGCCGGAATATAGCTTCTCAAAAGCCTCCGCGGAAACAGAGGAAATCAAATCCTCTACCAGCAAATGCAATTCAACCTCAAGTTGAAGGACACCAACCAGATGCTCAACATCTTGAACCCAGCATAAATGCGCATACAAACATAATAGCTGGGACATCAGAACACCATGACTCTATTGTTGTGGGAAATCACATAGAGTCTGAAGGTATAAAAGAAATTTCCATTAACTATATAGAATCAGGAGAATCATATAATAGACAGACTACAATTGTCGACATATATTTTGCCTCCGAAATTGCCGAAACCCTTCAACTGGATCCAGAACCAAAGACCGTCAGGGAGTGCCTCAAGCATCCTGATTGGCCTAAATGGAAGGAAGCAATCGAGGCAGAACTGCGCTCGCTCAACAAAAGAGAGGTGTTTTCCTCAGTAATACCTACTCCTCATAATGTCTTCCCTGTGGGAGCAAAATGGGTTTTTGTTCGGAAAAGGAATGAAAACAATGAGGTGGTGAGATACAAAGCGAGGCTTGTAGCACAAGGGTTCACGCAGAGACCCGGCATCGATTACGATGATACATACTCTCCTGTTATGAGTGGAATAACGTTTCGATACTTAATATCTATGGCAGTACAAATGAGTTTATCTATGCAGTTGATGGATGTAGTGACAGCATACTTATATGGGTCACTCAAATCGGACATATATATGAAAGTCCCTGAAGGACTTAAAATGCCGAATCCAAAAGCAAATCGCAACGCATATTGTGTAAAATTACAAAAGTCACTCTATGGCTTAAAACAACCGGGTAGAATGTGGTATAACCGACTGAGTGAGTTCCTTATTCAGAAAGGCTACTCAAATAATGATGATTGCCCTTGTGTATTTATAAAGAAGTCCTCAAATGGATTTTGCATCATCTCTGTGTACGTTGATGACCTCAATATCATTGGGAGTATACCTGATATAGAAGAAGCACGCAATCATCTAATGGCGGAATTTGAGATGAAAGATTTGGGAAAGACCAAATTCTGCTTAGGCTTACAGCTTGAGCACCTTCCCTCAGGAATTTTAGTATACCAACCTGCTTATATTCAAAAGGTTTTGGAGAAATTTAATATGGATAAATCATATCCAACCAAAACACCCATGGTTGTCAGATCCCTTGATATGAATAAAGATCCTTTTAGACCTCGGGATGATGACGAAAATATATTAGGACCTGAGTTCCCATGTCTCAGTGCCATTGGTGCGCTAATGTACCTTGCAAATTGCACCAGGCCTGATATTGCATTTGCGGTAAATTTACTAGCTAGACATAGCGCTGCTCCAACAAAACGTCATTGGACGGGAGTAAAGAATATCCTTAGATATTTACATGGCACAAAAGATCTTGGCTTATTCTATCAGAAAAACCAAGATATGACTATGGTAGGATATACTGACGCTGGCTATCTATCTGATCCTCACAACGCCAGGTCACAGACAAGTTTCGTATTCTTATATGGTGGAACTGCTTTTTCATGGAAGTCAACAAAACAGACTCTCGTAGCAACTTCCACTAATCATTCTGAAATTATTGCATTATTTGAAGCATCAAAAGAATGTGTATGGCTTCGCAGGATGATTAACTATATTCAAACTGCATGTGGTGTTGGTTCATTAGGATCACCAACTATTATTTATGAAGATAATGCAGCTTGTGTTGCTCAAATGCAAATGGGTTATATAAAAAGTAATATCACAAAACACATTTCTCCTAAGTTGTTCTATCCTCATGCATTACAGAAAAATGGAGAAATTGATATTTTGCAAACTAAATCATGTGACAATCCAGCAGATTTGTTCACAAAGTCTTTACCAAATTCAACATTCCAGAAATGCATTCATGGAATTGGTATGAGACGACTTCGAGATTTGCAAAGTTCAGGGGGAGAAATCTCCTGAAAATATAATCCTTTTAGTTATCAGCAGATAATGAATATTGTACTCTTTTCTTTTATGAGTTTTTCCAACAGGTTTCTCATAAGAGGTTTTTAACGAGACAATTAAATACAAGCGTTAATGCATGCCATATCATATTTCTCCTTATATTTTTCCTACTAGGTTTTAAAGGAGTTTTTCATGGCACATCTCATTGCATTCTTTTCATTATGAGTTTCTTTGAAAATTTCTCTCATGATGTTTTTAATGAGGCAATATCTTCATAAAGATCATATGCTATACTTTCTATTTTTCCTATGAAGGTTTTTAAAGGAAAGTATCTAAAGCATGTTTATTGTTCTCTAAACTCACTAATAATTTTCTCCTTCTTTGAAGGTTTTTCTCATATGAGTTATCAAGAGACAATAATCACTATATGCTGCATCATTTTCTCCTTATTATTTTTTCCACTGGGTTTAAAGGAGTTTTAACAACATATCTATACCATTCTCCTCATATTTTTTCCCACCGGGTTTTTGGAGGAGACTCTCAAGAGATGAATGATAAATATACAAGAAGCTTTCAAAGATGAATCACAAGAAGAGACGTTGTACAAGGGGGAGTGTTGAGAACCGACATCAACGAAGCGTCATTAGCGAAACATCGTTAGGAAACGTAGTTAGCAGTTATTAGTGTCCAAGCGTCGTACGGACGCATCTGTCCGTACATGCACCTCTTTGTACAGACGCCTTCACAATGCATCCCAATTCTTGTATAAATATGTGATTCTCAATCAATGAAAGCATTAGATCATTCGTACAATCACTTTTACTTTTACAAATTCTTAATTGCTCATCCCTTTGGTTGAACTGTCGCACGAAGTATTGCCCGCGCCGCCGGCGGCCGGGCATGTTTGTATACTCTCTCTCTCTCTCTCTCTTTTCCAAGCTTTGTTAAGTTTGACCAAATGTATATAAAAATATGTCAACGATTACAATATCAAAATTACTTCAATAGATTCACTACGAAATATGTTTTCATATTATACATATTTGTTATTGTAGATCTTTGAGGATTTATCTATATACTTGGTCAAATTTATTAAAATTTATCTCCGATGGCCTTTGGGCCATGGAGTTCCGGAGGATCCCCCCCCTGTCTTGGTTGGGGTTGTGTGGCGGTGCCAATGTCCCTCCATAGGAATAATGTCTCTCAAGTCCTATCCCCTTCCCGATGGTGCGATTAGCGTCGTCGGATGATGTGTGAAAGTGTGTCTTCATCGGATCTCATGGGATTTGATCGGTGCTAGTCTTCGCGGTGGATCTATTTGGATCCACTTTTTGTTTGCCTTTGTTCATGTTGCTATAGGATTTGATCTTTCCGATCTACAACTCTCTTCATCAGCGATTGTTGCTGCTCTAGTGTGCTGGACCTTTGGGGCCTTAGCACGACGACTTCCCAACTTTCTAATACAACAAGGTTTGTCCGGCTCCGATGAGGGAGGGGCGATGACGGAGGCGCACCTTCGGCTCCCTTCAGTGTTTGTAGTCGTCGCTGGGTGATCCATGGACTTGGTTGTAATTTTTATTACATCTAGTGTTTTCTGTATTGCCATGATTGAAGAATAGACTGGAAAAATCCTAGAAGAATCCTCAAAGATCTATAATAACAAATATGTATAAATGTTTTATAAATTTTATTTTTTAATTGAAATTTGACTTAGGAAAATCATAGAACTTCAATTATTTCGGAATGAAGGTATTACAAAAGAATTACTTCATGTACGATATTTAGATTTTTATACAATTGTCAGATGGATGGTCGTGTCCTGCGTTTTCTATCAACGAAAACTAATACTATAATTATATGCAAACGCACAAACTTGCTGTTCTCAAGTCAATTGGTTCTCTTTCATGTGAAACGAATTTTTGGCTTTCCATTTTCATTATTCTTCTTTTCTTTTTTTGAATTTTTAAGATTTGCATAGATAATGTTTGCTAAGCAATTAGACCATCCACTATATTGTTGATTCTATATTTCATCTTATCATTACATATTATTCCTCTCAAAAGAAAAATGATATATACAGAAATATGTGAGTACACATCGAATGAGTCGTCAATCAGTTGTCATTGTTCTCGGCGCGGAGAAGAAGACATTTTTATTTTGTCACTAACAGGTGAAACCCATCCTGTTTGTAGATTCCATCTTGACACATTTTCTTTTGTGTCTCTAGGACATTTTGGGAGAGGCTTTATTCACAAAGTAGAGGAACTATGCTCATGTACACGGATGTTCAGTCCTAAGAATCCATGTCGTTCTGGAGCTGTATAAACATATAAAACAAACTCTGTTCTCCAATTAATTATGGTACAATCGGGTTAAAGTAACTGCGTATTTCAATCGGAATTTCCCTTTTTAATGCCCTTGGCCTTTCTGGATCATGCAACTGAAAAGCTCATAATAACAATCACCCGCTGTTGTATGCTAGAAGAAATCTTCGAAGGGGTGATTGTCTAAAGTTGACTACTTGTCATCGATTTCTCTTTGGAGATATGAAAGAGGGGCTCAGATGAGTGGAGTACACATACTAAAGGAAATGCAGTACATACCGTAAAACTGTAATATGTGCTATGGTGTAATGCCTTGTTTTCTTAATGATGCTAGGCATTCCGAATAATCCTATGAGCTTTGCATAATAAATGGGTTACAAGTTAAACAAAAACTAGTTTGATGTATACAAGTATTAGAAGTTCATCATGCAGTCTACAACAGTTCACTAAGGAGAAAAATAACAGTGTTGTGTATGCTCCATAAACAAATACTGCAAAAATGGCTTATATTAAGGTACAGAGATTTTGAAGTGCAAAAAAAATCTTATATTAAGGTACAAAGATTTTGAACTGCTAAAATGTCTTATATTAAGGCACAGAGATAGTATATAGCATTACAGAATTGACCAAGAGGCATTCTGGCACAGAAAAATATGTGCTCTGTTTTAAAAAAAGTACACTTGTTCGGCCTCGGAGTACATCAACATCCTTATGGAAGTTAACCTCGTCTGGCACAGAATTCTTTTCAAAAAAGATAAAAATAATTGCAGTTCACTTGGCGCCATCCATGCAATCCAGACTCGTCAATAGAAAAGTTAGAAAAAAAATAGTAATGTAGTTAACTTTGGTCCGTGCCATATAAAAAAGTTCAAAAAAGACAAAAAAAGAAATAAGCAATTTATTAAAAAGTGTAGTTCACTAGCACCATCTTTGCCGTCCATACAATTTAAATGAAAAAAGCCAGGAAAATACAAAAAAAGTCAAGCAGTTCACTTCGATCCTTGTCACATTTCTCCCCTATGTGAACTACACTCGCCCCACATGGTACCATGTTTTTCGGAAAGAATCAAGTACATCGGCGTCCTCGATTCAGTTGATCGTCAGAGGCAATTCAGATCCGACCCAAAATATGCATGAATGAAACCCGAGATTGTCGTTACATGAAAAGTTTCTCCTTGTCGATATCTTTCCAACGGTGTATCATTAGTGTCATTCCGACAAGTTGTTTACAATAATAAAGAAAATGCAATCACTTGACAGGTGCCGAAACGTGTTTAAAATTATATTTAAACTATAAGGAAACAAAAAAAAAGTGTTCAAGAAAACAAGATCCCTCCATGTGCAAGCGAGTCTCCAGCGGCTGCTCACGAGGTTTGGGGCTGGGCGATCCTTTTCTCGTTAGTGGTCATCTGATCAAATCGACGAATGCCATCGGGTGTTGGATTTGCATGATTTTCTCCTTCAGCTTTGATCGTGGCGAAACCGACCGACCACTCGAGCGGATTAAGGTGGATATCAAAGAATCTCTTCAAATTCGATGACTGTTGCTGGTGGCTCGTACCGACAAAGTTGTGGGATGAAGTGGAAAGGATACGCTGTGGCCTGTGGGTTTTGGCAGATCTCGCTCCGACAATCGGCGCCGGTACGACCACAAAGCCGGCCCGTCCACATCCATTGTCGATCTAACCTCCATTAACGACGACTATGGCGCAGACTCCGGCGAGGAGGAGTAGTGCATGGGAGACGGTTGTGTCTCGTGTCTCATATGGACCAGTCTGTTTCTCATGTCCTACTCTTTCTTGCCGGTGACAGCACCTTCACTTCCTGGGGCTCACGGCCGTCGGACATGGACGCGGACAGGAACAATAAAGACTTGCAGGATGGACACCGACAAAGATTTTAGACTAGTTTAACTTACGAACACTTTTGTTTAATGAAATATGTCAAAAATATAATGAATTTGTTTCGGTTTAAATGAAAATCATTCGGTTTGCATGAAAATCGTCCTGTTTATTAAAAAACCGTTTGAAATGCATGCGCACACGGTTGGGTGTCTGACTTCAGTATCACTGTCCGCAGACGCGTCCGGACATGTCGGTGACGGATGCCTCACAATGCTGTATACCCTTCCAAGGAAAGAGTTCTGCATCACACTTGTCTAAATTCAGCCAATAGTATCGACGGCTCAAAAAAAAATTGTATCCCGGAAATAAATTACAGGAGTAACTCTCGTGCTGCAATTAAACCTCAAAAGAGAAAAAAGAAAACTCGCATGCTGTAATTTCAAGAAACGGTTGAACCCGTGCACCTATTTAACACATGTCTCTCCTTCGTCTCTTGGCTCATTTCCTCAATTGTCTTGGGCAGCCGGCCGGGAATATTTCAGAAGCTCCACGGAGATGCGCTTCATGCTTTGCGTGGCCCTGCTCGCTGCAGCCGGAGTCATCTCCGGTTTGTCACGATCTATATATCGATCATTAGTCTAGCTAGCTCGTTACAATTGATTCATAGTACTTCGTCCTTGGTTGATCTAACCTGCTGATCAAACTCAACTGTACGTAGGTGTGGCTGCAGATGAAGCGTTCCTCCTTGCGCATGACGCGACGCCACCACCCACCACCGGAGCCGAAGCCGGACCTTGCTGCATGCTAGCAAACCATGCCCGGTGGACTTCGCGGCGGCGAACTACACCGTGCTCACCAGCCGATGCAGTTGGCACCCGTTCGATCCGTCGCGGTGCTGCCCGGCGTTCAAGGAGTTTGCGTGCCCTTATGTCGAGTATTTGAACAACAACAACGACTGCTCAGTTACCATGTTCCAATACATACACTTCTACGGTAACTACCGGCCGGGGCTCTTCTACCACAACTGCAAGGAAGGCCCTAAAGGCCTCGAATGCCCTGAAGACACCCGTTTGTACAGACCATCAACGGCGCCGCCTTCTCTCTGAATAAGTTGCGAAATTATCTAAAAAAAGATTAAGTTATGAAAGGAGAAATTAATGAATGCGTTACTGATATATTAATGGTTACTAACCATTACGCCACGTGAATAAGTTACAAAAAATACAAATAAGAAATGTGATTGTTCTGCATATATACATACTTATTACTTCTTCTGTACAAAAAGATGAATTAACAATGAAAATTCCTTTGAAAGTTGTAATGTAGAGATTATGTAGTAGTCGTGGTCGAGGTAATCGTGGTCGATGATGTAGTCATCATGGATGATGAAGCCACACAAGGCCGGAGGCACACAAAAATACAAATAAGAAATGTGATTGTTCTGGAACCAGCACTAAAGGGTGGGGACTAAAGCCCCCCCCTCCCTTTAGTCCCGGTTCAACACGAACCGGGACCAAATGCCCACCACGTGGCACGAGCACGCGCCGGGGGGCTGGGGGCCTTTAGTCCCGGTTGGTAGGGGTTTTGGGTTTATAGTTTATTTTTCCTTTTAGTTTTGTCTTTTTCATTTAATTCTTTTTCATTTCAAACATAATTTACGCTACATATATTCCTACATATTCAATTTGGTCACTTGAATACATCCACTTTAATCTAATATGTGTTTCTTCCACCCTAATGGTATACAACTCATATCATCATCATAATGATATACATAATAACTCATCATCATCGTAGTCATATATACAACTCATCTTGATCGTAGTGATATAACAATCTCACCATTATGATCATCATAAGTTAACCACTACTAGGTAAGGTGCTAGTGATATAACAATCTCACCATTATGATCATCATAAGTTAACCAACTACACTAGATAAGGTAGCAGGACCTACTACTCTCTCTCGGGTAGCATAGCATAAAACAGAAAAACCCCTCCTTCTCCGTTATGCAGCATAGAGATCCAACTGTCTCCAATTTGTGGCCTTCACTCAGCCACTATTTTTCTCCAAGCCTTGATTTTGAGGCCTCCATCTGTTTTAGAGGTCGAGTATGCATATTTGAGACCCTCCGACCATGGTCGTACGCAAACAACTGTCATCTCACCTTCGACAAACATAAATGGAGGCACAACCACATCCGGGAGCTTCTGTTGAAGAGCATAATAGTAACATATATAGTTAGCAATGAAGTTTACTTCAGAAGAATGTATGAAAAAGATGGACTAACTAGTGACACAATAGTAAAAATCTTACCATGATACTAGCACGAATGTTAGCATCGCACAACTTGTGGACTAGTGGCATGTATTTACCATAATTTTTCTCAACTCCGTAGATGATCTTAAATTGCAGAACATCTTTAACAAAGGAGATAAGATAATTCTTCTCCTCCCAAGTTAGCTCTGCGCCATGACTGTAGTAGGTGTCGTCTATTATCTTTTGTATTTCTTGGGAAGAGAGAAAATAAGCTATCAATTATAAAAAACAAGTTCAGCAGGTATGAATAACAAGTATTTTTAGATAAGGAATATAGATCATTTAACAAATGTGTTTAACAAACTCACACGGAGGCAGAATCGGAATCATGGTAGGATCTAGCCAAATGTTTTCATCTTCCGGATTGCCAAGATCGAATGTTATTTTCATATCCTCCTCGAATCCATAGGCCTTGCATAATCCTTCCCAATTTGAACATCCAAAATGAGTGTGACCTACTTCATTTATTATCTTAACCTCAAAATCGAAACCATGTTTCGTTTTAAGGTGAGCTATCTTCGTGTCCACCTTGGACATCTCTTCGAAAGATAGCTTCTCAAGGACATATGGTCTTGCATAGCAGGGTATGCACTAGTCAAATTATAAAAAATGGAAATTACACGTTAAAGCAAAAATCTTAAGCCATGCTTAATTCAGAAGAAACACGTGCCACTGAAGTTACATACCGTAAAACCTTCGAAGCCCTCCTTAAGCGTGAGGGAGAAGCATGTACCGTTATCTAGGTGCGGTCTGTCGCACATACCCCCATCGTCGGTACAGTCATCGCACTCGGGGATCTTATCGTCGTCAGACATTTCCTATATATGTTCATAATTCAAAGATTAAAAATTACGGCACGACCTTTGCTAAAATAGGACATATCAAGCGCCTAAAATTTGTCGGAATGGAAATGAATCAACAATCCTCCTAAAAGATATAGCATTATTTGATGAAGTCATGGATTTCTTCAATACTTTGACAGACAACGTGACATATAGAAGAATATATATATAGATGAGATCAGGAAAAAAATAGATCAACTTGTGCATATCCATAATGGGGGCATTCTTGATAAATCCCTTATTAAAGGACTAAGAGAATCTATTGTACTATACATACATATACTAATTAATTGCAAATACATAACAAACTTTTGCAAATACAACATTAAAATATGCAACTTTTGCAAATACTAATTGCTATATATTGGATCAAATGTCAAAATTCTAGTTACATTGGATGTCAAAATTCAAACTTCCTCTCAAATGTACATCTATGTCATTCTTGCATCTATGTCAAAATTCAAACTTTGACATATGATCAAATGTTCATATTTGATCATATTTCACTAGATCAAACTTTGACATATGATCAAATGTTGCATATGTCAAAATTCAAACTTTGACATATGATCAAATATTGCATATTTGATCATATTTCACTAGATCAAACTTTGACATTGATCAATGTTAGATATGTCAAAATTCAAACTTTGACATATGATCAAACTTTGACATATGTCAAAATTCTTGCATCTAGTTACATTGGATCAATGTTGCATCGTGAAATATGCAACATTCAAACTTTTTCAATATACATCTAATCATCTAGTGAAAAAAAAAGTCAAAATTCATCTAATTAACATTTATATATCTAAAATTCATCTAACATTTATATAACTAAAAGTATAAAAACTAAAAAAACATTCATCTAACATTTATTTCTAATTCATCTAACATTTCTATAACTAAAAGTATCAAATTCCTTAACTTTTTTCTATATACATCTAATCAACTAGTGAAAAAAAAATGTCAAAATTCATCTAACTAACATTTCTATATCTAAAATTCATCTAACATTTCTATAACTAAAAGTATAAAAAACTAAAAAAACATTCATCTAACATTTATATATCTAATTCATCTAACATTTCTATAACTAAAAGTATAAAAAAATTAAAAAACAGAAAATAAGAAAATGTGTGTGTGTGTGTGCGCGCGTGTGTGTGTTCATATGCATGTGTGTGTGTGTGTGTGTGTGCGGGCTTGATCTATGGGAGGGCGGCCATGGCGGCAGGGGCTCACAGCTGGGCGTCGGGAGCGGCGACGGCGACGGCGACGGCGCGCGAGCTCGAGGGAGGGGCGACGGGCGGCGCGTCGGGGGACGGCGACGGGGGACGGCGTGGGCGGCGCGTCGGGGGCGGCGCGTCGGGGGTGGCGACGGCGTGGGCGGCGACGGCGTCGATCGGGGTAGGCGGTGCGTCGTCGACGGAGTGGAAGAAACAGAGGGAAACTGATTTTTTTTTTCAAATGTTGTATATATAGGAGGGACCTTTAGTCCCGGTTGGAGCCACCAACCTGGACTAAAGGTCAATTGGGGCCAGGCGAAGCGGCGGGAAGCGACCACCTTTAGTCGCGGTTGGTGATTCCAACCGGGACTAAAGACCCCCCCCTCTAGTCGCGGTTGGAGCCACCAACCGCGACTAAAGGTGGTGCGCTGCCACCCGCGGTGCACAAGTTTAGTCCCACCTCGCTGAGCGAAGGGCAGCCGCACTGGTTTATAAACCCAGCCGCAGCTGCTCCTTCGAGCTCCTCTCTAAAGCAGGCCTTCTGGGCCTACCTCTGCAGCGCTGCTCTGCGGGCCTACTGGGCCTTGCGGGCCTGCATCCTGGCCCAACTACAGGTTGGGTTTCTAGTCGTATGCAGGCCGTTGTGGCCCAGTAGGCGTGCTTTTTTTAATTTTTTTTTTGTTTTCTGCTTTATTTATTTTCTTTTATTTCTGAGTTGTTTTTTGCTTTATTTAGAGTTTCTTTGTGAATCTTTTTGCTTTAGGTAAAAAAATTATAAACTTTCTGTTAGTGCGAGTAGTTTTTAAATTTGAATAGTTTAAATTTGAATTATTTGAAATTTGTGTGAATCACTAGTTTGTGAATAACTTTACTTTAAAAATAGATTATTCATTGATTCTTTTTTATTCTATTTAATATTAGTATGTTTTATCATTATATTCAATTTGGTAAAACTTAGATAAGTTTAAAAATGAAATGCCTTTGTAACAGATGAGTTTTCGTCCGAAACCCTGATACTTCGAAAGAGATTGTCCATTTTGTACACGAAGTGGATCCAGTTTCTGCCGTAACCCTCTCAACTTTTTAATACATGCTATGTGGGTGAAATGATGATACCATGCCAACTTTCAACCTTTTCAGAGTTCATTTGTAGTGCTTTTCAATTTCAGGGTCGTTTAGCTAAAAAAATCAGTAAATGCATGAAAAATAGCAAATGAAGTCAGAAAGGGTTGATAATTGATGAGGTGGCTTTGAATGGTGTATACTGAACGCACAAAAAGTCTGGAGTTGAAATAAGTTTAAAGAAATGAAATGCCTTTGTAACAGATGAGTTTTCGTCCGAAACCCTGATACTTCGAAAGAGATTGTCCATTTTGTACATGAAGTGCATCTTGTTTTTGCCGTAACCCTCTCAACTTTTTAGCACATGCTATGTGGGTGAAATGATGATAGCATGCCAACTTTCAACCTTTTCATAGTTTATTTATAGTGTTTTTTAATTTCAGGGTCGTTTAGCTCAAAAAAATCAGTAAATGCATGAAAAATAGCAAATGAAATCAGAAATGGTTGAAAATTGACGACGTGGCTTTGAATGGTGCATACTAAACGCACAAAAAGTCTGGAGTTGAAATAAGTTTAAAAAAATGAAATGCCTTTGTAACAGATGAGTTTTCGTCCGAAACCCTGATACTTCGAAAGAGATTGTCCATTTTGTACATGAAGAGCATCATGTTTTTGCCGTAACCCTCTCAACTTTTTAGCACATACTATGTGGATGAAATGATGATACCATGCCAACTTTCAATCTTTTCAGAGTTCATTTGTAGTGCTTTTCAATTTCAGGGTAGTTTAGCTCAAAAAAAACGGCGAAAGTCCTCGTTTGTTCACATGTAATCCAGTCGTCAGACTGCTCTGGGTGTTTGGAGCGTAAAATATTCTTGTGTTCCTCGATATACGAAGCCACCAAGGCGGAATTTTGTTGAACTATGTAGTGTGCTTGAGTGAGAGAATGCCCGTCCATACATATTATTTGTTTCGGTCCTAGCGTGCCATTTCCACCTAGTCTGCCCTGATGCCGCGATTCAGGAACACCATTCGGCTTAAGGTCAGGAATAAAGTCAACACAAAACTCAATGACCTTTTCATTTTCATGGCCCTTGGAGATGCTTGGTATGATTTCTGGATAGATTACCTTCTGAGAGATTGCATTGAGGAATGCACATAGCTTCACAATGGCTAATCGAACGTTTTCCGGTAGAAGCCCCCTCAATGCAATCGGAAGCAGTTGCGTCATAATCACGTGGCAGTCATGAGACTTTAGGCTCTGGAACTTTTTCTATGCCATATTTATTATTCCCTTTATATTCAACGAGAAGCCAGACGGGATCTTCATACTAAGCAGGCATTCAAAGAAGATTTTCTTCTCTTCTTTGGTAAGAGCGTAGCTGGCATGACCCTGATGTATGCAGTCTTTTCCGTGCATACGTTGCTGGTCCTCCCGTGCCTCCGATGTATCTTTTGTCTTCCCATACACGCCCAAGAAGCCAAGCAGGGTCACGCAAAGATTCTTCGTCATGTGCATCACGTCGATTGCAGAGCGGATCTCTAGGTCTTTCCAATAGGGTAGGTCCCAAAATATAGATTTCTTATTCCACATGGGTGCGCGTCCGTCAGCGTCTTTCGGAACAGATTGTCCGCCAGGACCCTTTCCAAAGATTAACTTTAAATCCTTGACCATATCATGTACATCATCACCAGTACGGTGGCGAGGCTTCATCCGGTGATCTAAACAGTGCGTGCATGCGCGGTATCCCTTGTTTGTCTGTCCTGAAAGATTACTAAGAGCAGACCAATCATTGATGGTCACAAACAGCAACGCATGTAGGTCAAATTCTTCCTGATAGAGCTCATCCCACGCACGTACACCTTTTCCATTCCACAGCTGTAAGAGTTCTTCAACTAATGGCCTTAGGTACACATCAATGTCATTGCTGGGTTACTTAGAGCCTTGGATGAGCACTGGCATCATAATGTATTTCCGCTTCATGCACAACCAAGGAGGAATGTTATACATACATAGAGTCACAGGCCAGGTGCTATGAGTGCTGCTCTGCTCCCCAAAAGGATTAATGCCATTTGCGCTTAGACCAAACCATACGTTCCTTGCGTCATCTGCAAAGCCCCTCCACTTCCTCTCGATTTTTCTCCACTGCGACCCGTCAGCGGGTACTCTCAACTTCCCATCTTTCTTACGGTCTTCTTTGTGCCATCGCATCAACTTGGCATGCTCTTTGTTTTGGAACAAACGTTTCAACCGTGGTATTATAGGAGCATTCCACATCACCTTGGCAGGAATCTTCTTCCTGGGGCGCTCGCCCTCGACATCACCAGGGTCATCACGGTTGATCTTATAGCGCAATGCACCGCATACCGGGCATGCGTTCAAATTCTCGTAGTCACTGTGGTAGAGGATGCAGTCATTAGGGCATGCATGTATCTTCTGCACCTCTAATCCTAGAGGGCAGACAGCCTTCTTTGCTTCGTACGTACTCTCGGGCAATTCGTTGTCCTTTGGAAGCATCTTCTTTAACATTATCAGCAACTTTCCAAATCCCTTGTCAGATACACCATTCTCTGCCTTCCATTGCAGCAATTCCAGTGTGGTGCCCAGCTTTTTTTGTCAGCTTCGCAATTTGGGTACAACGATTTCTTGTGATCCTCTAACATGCGCTGCAACTTCAGCCTCTCCTTTTCACTTGCGCAGTTTCTCTTTGCATCAGCAATGGCCCGACTTAGATCATCAGCGGGCTCATCTGATGCCTCTTCTTCAGCTTCTTCCCGCATTGCCGGCTCAGCTTCTTCCCACATTGTTGTACCATCGTATTCAGGGAACCCATGGCCAGGATAGCTGTCGTCGTCCTCTTCTTCTTCATTGTCTTCCATCATAACCCCTCTTTCTCCGTGCTTGGTCCAAACATTATAGTGGGGCATGAAACCGGACTCAAACAGGTGCAGTGAATGGTTCTTGGGTTAGAGTAATTGTGATCATTCTTACAGCCAGCACATGGACAACACATAAAACCATCCGCCCGCTTGTTTGCCTCAGCCGCAAGCAGAAAAGTATGCACGCCATTAACGAACTGGGGAGAGCATCGGTCATTGTACATCCATTGCCGGCTCATCTTCATTACACAGCACCGAAAAGACCAAATTAATACAAGTTCATACATAAAGTTCATACACACTTATTCTCATAAAACAACATACAAACTCTCTAGCTAAAACATTTAAATGCAACAACAAATGCGATCAAGATCGCAACTAAGGTAACAATTGATCCAACAGCATAATGATACCAAGCCTCACTATCAATGGCATATTTTCTAATCTTTCTAATCTTCAAGCGCATTTTCTCCATCTTGATCTTGTGATCATCGACGACATCGGCAACATGCAACTCCAATTCCATCTTCTCCTCCTCAATTCTTTTCAATTTTTCTTTCAAATACTCGTTTTCTTATTCAACTAAATTTAACCTCTCGACAATAGGGTCGGTTGGAATTTCTGGTTCACATACCTCCTAGATAAAAATATCTATGTTAACTTGATGGGCATAATTTTTCATAAACACGAAATGCAACAAATAGTTATAAAAGAGAATATACCACATCCGAATCATAAACTGGACGAGGGCCGACGGGGACGGATATCAAAACCATGGCACTATGTATAACAAACAACGTACGGGTAAGAAAATTATACAAGTAACTATATATCTAAATCACACAAACATGATTTTTTTATATAAAAAAGATAAGAACAAGAGGCTCACCACAAGGTGGTGCCGGCGACGGGACGGTGCGGGCGATCGATGGTGGTTAGGACGGAGACGAGAAGGCACTAAGTAAACCACACCTACATATGCAAACTAAGAGTTATTTTGAGCTCAAATTGCATATAAATCAAATAAACTACCACATATAATTCCTCCCAAACTAAAACCCACAAATCACTATACTTATAGAGCATTGCAAGAGCTAATCTAGCAATGAGAGATGAAAGGACAAAGTTGCTAACCTTTGTGATCATTTGGATGGATGGGGTGCCTTCAAATCTTGACAAATTTTGGCAAAAATGGAGGATGAGCTCGAGAGGAGAGGAAGAAAACAGAGAGGAGAGGAAAAGGGAAGAACAGAGAGCTCGGGCTCGACGAAGGGTTTTTATAGGATGATCTTTAGTCCCGGTTGGTTATACGAACCGGGACTAAAGGTGCACCTCTATTACTGGTTCGTGCCACGAACTAGGACTAAAGGTGTTGGTGGGGTCCCAGCCTGACACCAGCCTGCCACCACCTCTTTAGTCCCGGTTCGTGGCACGAACCGGTATTAGAGATTCGACACGAACCGGGACTAATGAGCGCCGCCCGCCTAGCCGTTGGAACCGGCACTAATGGTCACATTAGTACCGGTTCATTTACAAACCGGGACTAATGAGCTGAACATTAGGTCCTTTTTCTACTAGTGGTTGTAGATGCCAAAGCTGCAATCATGGATGATACACCTTGCGAATGTCAGAGGGTGTCATCAGCGATGACTCCGCCGGTTTTGCCCGGACCAGAGAAAACACATGGAGCACACATCGGTTTTGTAAAAACCATGTGGCTGTAGGGCTCATCACTATGTAGTGTCGATGCAGTCATACTGTCGTAAATGACGTGATCCATTCGGTCATCGTGATGCAGCCACTGGCGTCGTCGAGGTCGTGACTTGTAGAAAAATTTGTCAGAGGATGTTAGGTGTTCATCTTGTGGATGAGACAATGGCGGTGTGTTGACGATGATTGATAAAGGCCACATTGAAATAGACCTTGGCGATAACGTGTCGATGAAGAAGTAGCAGGCCCGAAGTAGTGCGCTGACAACACGTGTTGATGCCTTGTTGTAGTGCCGAAGAAGTCAATAAAGAATTTCATCTCTTTACATACCGACGTGTCATGTGGATGCTGCATGTCGATGTAGCTTTTCATAGATGTGCTCGACAAACATATATTTTTCGAATTCGATATAGTCGTACAGCTTGATGTCGTGCTCGGCCTGAAGAAGTTGATCGATTCAACGAAAAATAGCTATTGCATGAGGCGTCGTAGGTTGGTGTACATGTTGTCCGTGTGCAGGAATTTGCCCTCTCGTGATTCAAGACTCTGCAGCACCAACGTGGGTGCCGCGCGCCGAGTTGACGATGATGCAGGGACATATGGCTCTCATTGACCGATTTTCCTGTTTTGACCCTTTGCGTAATAGGTGGATCTAACCCTGGTCTGAAATTAATTCGAGATTTGACCCTTTTTACTATCGTTGAGGAGGCTGGCGGTAGGGTAGAACAGGCTATCGCCAGAGGCCTCAGTGGTAGCCCACTCATGCACGCCAGCTTCTGCAAACGGCAACCGTCTCCTACCATCCACCCACCCATCGGAGGTCTCGGCGGTAGATTGTTCTACCCTACCGCCAGAGATCCCGGCGGTCGGTGCTCAACAGTTATAAACCCCAGGGGCCGGGGCGCGGGGCCCACCACGAACCCCAGCCCCCATCTTCTCCCCTGCGTCGCGCCGCGCCGCAAGAACAGAGAGGAACTCCTCTCTCATCCCCTCCACCCCTCCCCTCCGATCTTCTTCGTTTCTCCACCATTTTTGCGGATCGAGATGGCTCCGAAATGAGAAAAGTAAGCTCTCTCAATCCTCCAATTCGTTTTAGTTAAAAAGATTTCGATTCGATGCATTATTTGGCAAAAGATGAACCCTATTTCATCTAGTAGATATTGATTTTTGTTGTTTTTAGGTTTGTTTAGCTAGGAGTAATATGATGTTTGATATGGTTGAATATAATTGAATTTAGTAGATGAACCCTAGTTCATGTTTCTATATACTATCAACATGAACCCTAGTTCATGTTCATATTTTTTTTTTGAATTGTTCATTGATGTTTGATGTGGTTGAATATGATTGAATTTGATAGAACCCTATTTCATCTAGTAGATGAATCCTAGTTCATGTTTTTATATACTATCAACATGAACCCTAGTTCATGTTCATAATTTTTTTTGAATTGTTCATTGATGTTTGATGTGGTTGAATATGATTGAATTTAATTGATGCAGTGATGTGGTTGATGTGATTGAATATGATTTATTAATGTGATATGATGGATAAAAACTATTGATTAGAGATATGATGGAGATATATGATTGTTGATTCAATACGAATTTTTAGTTTGATTAAATATGATTCATTTGCATTGATATAGTAACTAGGTTTTTAGTTTGATTAACATGATTCACTTTCAGGAGGCCCCCCCTTGCTCCCACCATCGACACTAAGTACACCATGCTTGACCATGCGTTTGACAACGGTCATCGCGCCCGTTTTATGGAGAATGGAGTGGTAATAACTATGATCAAGTTTTTGCATCAAAAATCGGTTATTATGATAAATGAAGTTAATAACTATTTCCGTTTACGTTTTGACAGATGCTACCGCCATTGCGGATGAGGGGCCACACCAAGGCCGTTCAGATACAGTATGACGAACGGTACATGTCGTACTTCAGGAGAGCCGGCTGCTGGGTTTCGTGCTTTAGTTTAAGCGAAAGCCGCCGACGCCCGTCCACTTAGCTCTCACAGCATTGGTCGAACGGTGGCGCCCCGAGACGCATAGTTTCCATCTCCCATGTGGTGAGATGACGGCGGCACTCGAGGACTTCACCATGATCACGGCCCTACAAATCCAGGGTCAGGCTCTCACTGGGCGAGTGGACAAGAACAGCTGGCGGGAGAGGGTTATCGGCCTCATCGGCGACTGCCCGCCACCCGAGATAACCGAACATCCGGTGTACCACTCATGTGGATCTAGAACAACCGGGTCATATGCCCGGAAGATGCCGATGCGCGGACCATGGAGCAGTACGCGAGGGACTACTTGTGGTACCTTCTAACGGAGGTCGTGTTTCCAGACTGCTCAGGGGACACCGCCCTATGGATGTATCTGGACTTCGTGGCCGACTGGGATGTGGGGTACAGCTAGGGTCTGCGGGCCTCGCATACCTATACCGCTCGGTAAGATTAATATCTCAATATGTATGCTGCTTTAGATTGTGTTATTTGATCATCAATTGATGTTTGTAGCTGGACGACGCAACGCAGAGGACCGAAAAGAAGTCTGGCATATGTGGATTTGTCTGGGCCCTCTCTATCTAGATGGGGAGCGGTTGCCGGTGGGCCGTCCTGAGAAAGATACCCGGCGTCCATGGACGGAGTATAGCGAAGAAGGCGACAGTGCTCGATACCCGACCACCGCGTACGCTTGGGACAAGGTGAAGGTCTACACGGGCAAGGCCAGTGCACTGTACAAGGTCTTCACCAACGAGCTGGACAACCTGACAGCTTACCAGGTATACCAACTAGATTACCAATCATTTTGTAGCCACTTTCACAGTTCTTACCAATCTTTTTGTAGGTCAACTGGTGGTCGTACCATGACCGACAATGGGGGTTCGAGCTCAATGTGATGGGCAACGAGGACGGGCTTGCATGGCGGTGCATTGTGCCACTGATATGTGTGTATGCCGTCGAGTAGCACTTACCACAGCATTTGGCCACGCAATTTGGTATGTTCCAAAATACCCCACCGGCACGCCCCACCGACACCGGTGGCTTCGACCTTCACTGGTGAGGGCATCGTTCTCTATTGCCATGTTTTCGTTCTGTTCGACGTTATCATGATGTTTTATGTTTTATTGTTTCTTATGCCTTGCAGGAAAAGTAGGCGGCATTGTCATTCGATCACAGACTGGGGGCACGAGCACGCGGAGCACATGAAAGTGTGGGACGAGAGGAGGTATCGCAAAGACAGCGAGAGGAGAGCGGTTGATTGGGATGCGTACTATGAACACATGAAGTGGTATGACGATGGCATGAAGTTCCGTGTTCGCCTGAGGCCACAATGGACGTCAGCCCGATATCGCGTCACTGGAGGAGGATAACTCCGAGGATGAAGCCTACCGTGACAGCCTCAGAGAGCTCAAAGGTGAATTCAGGGAGTATGCACCCCTGATGAACATAGTGGTAAGTTGTGTTCTCTATTGTTTTGAGCTCTCATCGGTTGGATGAAAACTGCTTTAGTCAGTGTCACTGACTTACAAATGATGCTTACACTTGCAGGCTTCGGAGCTTAACAGAAGCATTTTTTATGGATCAGACGCGCTTGGTTATGACCTCGGGACCGTGGAATCTGATAGCAAGCTAAGGAAGACGGTGAAGGTAACATCGAGCCTGCTAGCCATGTTATAGTTTAATTGTAACCCTAAAGTTGGTCCATATTATGTTCTTGGTTGTTTGTTCTTGCAGAAGTTCATGACCCTTTGTCGTAAGATAGTGGGCATGCGTGCGTGCGCTAGCGTGGCCGATGTCCATGTTCCTGTTCATGGACGGTCGATGCGTGGCATCGCTTCATCGAACCACGCTGGCGGAGCTTCCTCTAGCCATGCCGCCTCGTCATCTCGCGTTGTTGAGGAGGCCGAGAGAGAAGATGACTAGGAAGAAGAGGATGAGGAGCAAGCCGAGGAAGATGATCACGAGGAAGGAGGTGATGATGATGAGGAGGAGGAGTACGATGACGATGACGGACCTCCACCGACTCAGCCAACCGAGCCAACCCAGGAGAAGAGGGGGAGACAGCTGAAGAAGGATTGGAAGAGTCCATCCCCATTTCAGAAAGAGCGTGTTCGTCGCACGAAGAAGCCGGATGAAACCCGCTCGAGCATACCACCAAGAGGGGGAGGAACAAGTGATATGGTCGCATTGAACTTGCAACTTGTGTTGAGCTGTGAACGAGAACTTGTTTGCTACCTATTTACTATGTTGAACGTGTGAACCTACTTGATATGTTGAACTATCATTTACATGTTGATGTGTGATGCATGTTATAATGTGTGAGATCATCATATTTTGATTTGCAAAAACTATTACTGCTGTGTTGAACTACCATTCATATTTGTAATTGAAATGATCGAGATCTGCTAAAAAAAAGTAAGTGAACAGAGGACCCTGCCGCCAGGGACTGCGGCGGTAGGTTCTCACAGCCTATCGCAAAATCTTTGCGGTTTGCGGTCACAGAGGACCCTACGGCCACACCTACCGTAAATTTTCGTCGCGTTTCTATTACAGAACCTGTCGGCACGCGCAGGCCCTGCCACACCCTACCGCCGAGGAGGGTGGCGGTAGATGTAACTACCCTATAGCCGTCCACCCTGACGGTAGTGCCGTTATGTCACGTCAGCCCCAATACGGTTGGTTGATAGTGGCTGCCGTTAACCTACCGCCTGGAAGCCTGGCGGTAGCCTGTTCTACCATACTGCCTTGGACTAAGGCAGTAGGAAAAGGGTCAGATTCTGAAATAGTTTCAGACCGGGGTGAGATCCGGCTAAACTTTGCGCAAAGGGTCAAAACACGAAAATCGGCCGCTCTCGTAGGTCGACGAAGTCTGGAAGGGCTCGATGTAGATCATCTGGTGCTGATGCAGATCGCTCATGTATCTTCTTTTTTTTTTTTAGGGAACGCTCATGTATCATTTATGTGTTGCTAGCTGCACCAGAACGTCATGGGCTCATACATCATACATGTGCATGAGGCCTCACCCACCTTGCATGGGTCCTGAAGCTGACCGCTCGCCGTGATCTCCATGGAGGACCTTGTATGGTGTGGCCGGCTGGACCTGACAGGCTGCGCGTCCGTGCGCGCATGTGTAGACCTGGCTCGATGAAGCTTGCCTTGGAGATTGTAGCCCTCCAGGCGCGGAGCCGCCGCCCTGATTGCCGGCTCATTCGGCCGGCCGGCGCTGCGAGTGCCTACGTTTCCTTTTTTTCAATTTTGACTCCTTGTAAGTATATCTTGAACTCCTTTTTGCTATCTACCCATCTTAGTGAAATGGGTAGTGGCGTAGTGCTTCTACCTTTCTCGTCTATAAAAAACGACCTTTGGTACATCAACAAATAATTACGGGCTGGGAAGTATTACAGGCTGATTAGGCAGTTTTCAATTGAGGTTAGGGGGGACACGGGCCCACCCACCTGAAATTCAGAGAGGGGGGGGGGGGGGGGGGGCATGTTTGGTTAGTTCGGAAGGAGACCGTGATTGCCTGTAAGACCCCGTATGTCTAGCATTTTTTATTAAAAAAAACCATCTCCTTCCATGAGACAAAGTCCGTCTGTTTTTCGTAAAATTCAAAAACTTGTGGTTCTATGACCTAGGAGTTTACAGACTGTGGGCGAGGTTCATGGATGGATTATTCCTCTTATGCAGTAAGGTGTATATTTTTCCTCTGAATATTTAACTGAAAGGCAAGATTCACATCCAAGGATATATGTACATACACGAATGGTTCCATGCCACGAACAAACTAAGCAATACACTAGTACAGCATCGAAAAAAAAAAAACAAGTACAGTACTTCTCAAAAATAAAGTAATCATAAGTTAACTATATACCGTGATTACATTGTAATCTAGTTGTCCAAAAAAGGTGATCTGATCTTCTAAACATCAAGTGAGCTTCTCGCGAGGAGTGGTGTCGGTGTAACCGATGCCCTTCCTCTTTGTGGGAAAGAGCATGAACACAAAACTCGACAGAAATGCGATGCCCAGTGGCAGGTTCTTCAGCAGCTCCGCGGTGTTCCTGCCGGCGTTGGGGAAAAAGCAGTTTTGTAGCCCCACGTCGCTGAACGCCACGGTGAGAAAGACCAGCGCTGTGAAGATGGCGTGCAAAAAGTCCAGCGGCCGGATGCGGAGCCTCCGGAACTCAGCTGGAGTCCACTGCAGCTTCTCCTCTTCATTGGAGAAGTTGAACACGTTGAAGCCACGTGGTGTGGCGACGCCGTAGTAGAGCTTCTGGTCGCGGCCGAGAACGCTGTCGGTGAAGGAGAAGAGGATGCACAGGGCGGCGAGGACGATGACCAGTGCGCCGGTGAGCCACTGGTTGGAGGCCTCGCACTTGCCGTGGTTGGTGAAGGACGGGGATAGAGCCTGGTACGCCAGCATTGTGCCCGTCGGCAGGAGCTGCGCGAGGTTCGCTGCGCTTGACATGACCTTGTCCGTCGCCTTGGATGCTGGTCCGGCAGCTGCTGCAGGCGCCATGGTCGGGTAACCGGCGTCCTTAGGCGTGGCCGGGGCCGTGCCGGCCGTCTCGGCCGTCGGCTGGCCGTTGGAGTGTGGACTTGGAGGCATCTGGATCACGGTGGACGAAGGAGGAGGAGATACCATTGTGTGGTCGATTAGGAATATCCTAAGCTGTTACGTTCGTGTGGCAACAACGTTGGTGTGTTTATATAGGTGTATCCTCTACAAATGGTTCCACCGTTGGCCGTGTTGATTTGTCTACGTGGTGTGCCATGCTCGTTTAAGGCTGCACATGTTGACTTCAACTATTCTAGGCGTGGTCAGTCGTTTCTACGTGTATTGAATTGTCTCAAGTTTGCATCCCACGTACTTGGAACTCTCTCTAGATTTTCTTTGGTTAAACTTCCACTAATGGCAACAAAAAGGTCGTCGTCCGGAACGTTTCGACCATGTCTTCTTCCTCGAAAGTGAAGAAATGAATTAGTTTCAAGATCACTTATTTCCACCGCAAACTTACCTTTCACTCAACTAGCACAGTGCCGTCTGGCAAATGCGAGGGCCCCTCCTTTATTGTTCTAATTTTTTGTAAATAATAATATATTTTCTGTTCATATTATGTGATTAGAAATCAATAGTGTGATTCTATAACCACTGCTAAATTGGATATCATATCAAAGCATACTTACTACAGGCCTCATTGGTATGCAGGATTTTAAAACATAAGATTTTGATGGAAATGAAAGATAGAGGACTTGGAAGCACAAGAATTTTGTAAACTTTGTTTTTGGTTCAATAAATGACAAACCAGAAGAAAAATTACTCCATTTGTTCCGAAATATAGTGCATACTAGATTTTTGCAAAGAAAACTTTGTAAACTTTGTGCAAGATTATAGAAAATTTTGTCAACATCTACATTGCCAAATCATTACCATTAGAGACGAAATATATTCTCAAATGACATATATTTGATATTTTATATATTGGACAAAGTTTATGAAACTTGACTTTTAAGAAAACCAATTCACACTATATTATGGAATGAGTAATTAGAACTATGATTTTCTTATGCCACTAAACACCCCAATATGATATTTATTGAGCACTATATTTTGAACAGAATATGACCAAACTACTGCATATAGAAATATGGATATCACATTGGCTGCTCTCACATCATGTATTTACATGCACCTAGCTCATACTTCAAATCCTCTAAATAACCTTTTGAAATCCTTGATATTTTTAGAAAATAAATGGTTAATAAAAAAGGACTTCATAGCACAAATAAAATTTTGGTCTCTATACTATTTTCTGGTTGCCAATTTGGTCTTGCAAATATTATATCAGATAATATTATCGATCATCTCTTAATACTCCATACATCTCCTTCCTCTAGTGGGTTTCACCATTTAAAGTTTTTAACTGATGTGTAAGCCACATCACACAACTTGTAGATTTAGAGTTTTTCATATTTAAAAACAAACATATGTTCCTAAAATCATGAAAAATATAAAAGAACATACTAATTTGACAAACTTTCTCAAATGTAGGTTCCAATAAATTTCTATTTTTATATTTATCAAAAATTTATTATTATTTGCTTTACCTTTTAACACTTTAGGATTTTTGTAAATAACTTCAAATTTTCTGGATTGGAAATAATGTTTGAAGGAAACTTTTATGTGGGCACCACATTGAAACTATAGTTGTAATAGTTAAAGGCACTTCAAGGAACAAAATTTAAATAAATGTTAGGAGTTGAGGGGTCAAATGTATCTGATTTTTGTTATTCATGACGGAGCCTAAACTCGCCCAATAGTTGAGAGAATAAAATTATCATGTCTTTTCAAACAACCACCACATAAATATATGAATATTAGGGTATTTCAATTTCGAATTTGATATGTGCTTCAATGAGGGATACTTGTGGGTGAATAATAGCTAATTTAATTTGGTTTTGAATATGGCCAAACATCACTGTTAACAACGGATTTACCTTATTTAATTTTTTTTTCTTTATTTTCATATAAATTTTGAATTTGATGTTGTGTGGTATAGTAAACAGACGCCGCATCCACACACACACACACATGTATGACATATGTGATTTTTTGAGTGTCCAATCACACAAAAATACTTCACATGTAATTCATTTAACAATGAGTCATAAAACACACATGATATCATAAATGAAGAATTTTGCATGACCAGCTTCTGGGTCTTCTAAACACATATACATTTGGTGTGTTCCATTCTTTGTCAAACAGCACCGCAGAAAGGGGGAGGCGAAGTTAGAGATAAAAGAATAAAATATTTGGGTTGGAAGTTGAAGTGGCGCATGGAAGTACCATTCATATCGCTTGAGCAAGCGGTCCAACATTACATGTCTAGACCATGTTCTAGAATCATGTCTCGCTGTGGCAAAGAAAACTCATGTAAAAAATATCCGCACGCAACAAAGGAAGTCATGATTTCAATTACAGAAAAAGGAAATCGTTATCGCATTTCCATGGTTCCTTGCTTTGAAGCATGCAATAGCTACCACGACCAAAAGTGGAGCCATGGCCAACAGCGAGACAAAGATTGCGACATACAACTTCGCCAGTGCACATTAAATCAAGGTATTCATACCTAAGTATGGACATACATCAAGCCAAGGGGAATAGGCAATGACTTATATGAGGTGCAAGTTCATATCGATCGACATGCAGAATAATGACTGATGAATGTAAACAATAACATATCATACTAAAATCAAACTTTTTAATAGAATAGGAAATTAGATATTTTTTAGGTCTAATAGATTAATTATCTGGTGTTTGTATACTAACTCGGCAATTTTCCTATAGGATATGTCATATTATATTAGGTCCTCGGGTTCAAGTTTTGATCGTATCATTCCTAATTGGAATAAAATACTATGATTTTCTTGGTCTGTTGAATAAATATGTTGTTTCTACGTTAAGTCGCCAATTAACTTGTCTATGGAATGTCATAAACCTCGTGCAAAGTTAATTATTCCATTGAAACATTAAGGATATCTTTCAATTTTAAAATGGTGATCTTCTGAATCTCCTCTTTCATCTTACGTTTTCTTCATAAGAATCTACTCTTCGATGGAAAGATGCTTGAAGAGGAGTGGCAAATTGCTCATAAATCTTCATGGATGCCTTCAACACCTAGTCCCTCTGATTCCAATCAATTTCTAGCAATCCTGCATTTCAGATGAACTCACCGATATGATAGGCTTACCACCAATAAACAAAATTCAACCAGATAGATCAAGAATCATGACCACCACAAACAAGACATCGATGCTTAACAAAATCTAGGAAACCGATTGAAGTGGCGATCAAATCAATGCTAAACTATGAGGCCGGTTGAAATGCTTAGGAAACTTGCACCACAATAACATCATATGAAATCAAATTGGCTATGGATTTACCCAAATATTGCAATACCGAGGCCTTCAAATTTTCATATGGGAGTGATGGGAGAGGGAGGGTGCTTTGGTTGTTGTCCGTCCAAGAGCGCATGTATGTGTGTGTTACAAGTGAAGAAGGGAACATGGCATTTTAAAGGCCGGGGGCAATGGGAACTTAAATCCAAGTGGTCGTTGATAGGTCGGGATTTTGTTTTGTTTGCACCATCCAGAGGTCTAATAGTTGATGGAGTATTGAATAGTATAGGTGGTCCATAAGAGCTTCTCTTTCTGATTGGTCCCTCAGGACTTAAAGTGGTTTGATGGATACCATGATGATAGTTTCACACACGTGGCAGCCATTTCAATACAAAAAAATCATAGTTTACGAATTTTTACAACACCAGAAAATGAGAAATTAATTAATTAATTAAATGTACTGGAAATTGATTCTAGTCCTTTTCCGTTCCCGAGCTAGTCCTTGATTTTATTGAAGTGAGAGAGAAATAAATACTAATATATTAATTTGCTATGATATTTTACCTTTTACTTCAATCATGACTTTGTGACAGTTTTTACATCATTCAGAAGATCTTGCCACATTTTTCCCCATAGTGGTGACACTTGAAATTTTGTACCTAATTTTTTTTACTTAGAACAACCGACTTCTACATATTTCCTGTCAACTGATGAGCATACAGAAGTATGTCAAATCCCCTCAAATTTTATCAAATTATCAAAGTATCCCATATATGTGCGGCTAGCTACACCAAATTTCTGCCAAGATTTAGACATGGGAGAACGAAAGACACAACGCCACTACTGACATTTATCAGTAAATTCAGAAAAAAGGCTTTCGCCACGCTTTATAACCACCAGAGCCACAAGGTCCAACAAACAGTCACACCGCACACACACACAAAAGTAGCAGACACACAAAGTACAGGGTTCTGCTGAGACACACGGTCTATCAGTAAATTAAGTCTCCCATAACATTGTGTAGCAACAAACATTTGTTGCATTCTGACTTTTCATCTTTGAAATAAAAAACTATGGTTAACTGAAACGAAAGGTAAGAGCTCTCTAGCAGAGTCGTCATATCTGTCTGATCGCCATAATAACCACTATTATAACGAATTCGATGAAAAAAGGCACTCTAGCAGAGTCATCATATTGTCAGGGATCGTCATAGTTTATGGAGGGCCCTCCGTCGCCATATATTGCGTCTGGGGGATGCCTTTTGAAGCCCAATCCATATGGTATTTACTTGTAATTACATGTGGTGCGGAGAAAACTTCAGATGCCCCCCACCTCACGTGGGATGGCGGGAAGGTTGGGGAAAAAATGGATGTTCCATTGACGAGTGGGTTTTATAGTTATGGAGGCTGTCAATATGACGATTCTGCTAGAGTTGCTCTAAATTAGATCCGTAACCCTCGGCTGAGCTAGCACATCTGCACATGTAGCTACAACTACCAAAAGGTATTATGCAAACCCGTGTCAGACAAAGTGGATTAACAGTATGATATCCTGAGAAATGATCTGGTGGTGGGTTCACTGCAGCCAGCAAGACGGCAACGGTGATGAGCTGTAGCCATTGTGACATCGCTGAATGCCCGAGTTGAAATGAGTGAAAAGTGTGGGTGGTGTGTGGAGGGGGGGGGGGGGGGGGGAGGACAAGTCGTCTCCCCGGCTCTACAATCAGTTCAAGCACAATCATAGCATTTTTAAGTACTCCATCCGGAATTTCTTGTCTTAGATTTGTTTAGATAGAGATGTATCTAGACAGGTTTTAGTGTTAGATACACCTGTATCTAGATAAATCTAAGACAAATAATTTGGGGCGAAGGTAATATACAACACAAATAATTTAGTGTATGACTCTATGTTTCAGTACACACACTGTTACGATTTATGAGTGATAATTAGTGCATTGGTGGTTGGAATTTGCTCAAGATTTGGTGCCTGACGATTAATCTGCCAGTGCAAGTTGCTTGAATTCTGAACTGAACAAGTGACCTTCTCGGTGTTACCACTAATATGTTTGTGTGTGCGTGCGTGCGTGTGTGTGACCTTCTCAGACGAACCTTTCAGTTCAGGTACTTACCTACAACGACCAAGGGTAAGCGAAAAAATATTTCAACTTTGTGAGGTGCTTTGGAAGGGAGGATGCAACCATTCAGTCCCTGATCTGGAACACGTTGCTACACAGCAAAATGGTTGTTGTCGTGAGTTTGGCCCATTTTATATACACGGTTGGGGGACATCTAGTAGGATTCTAAGTGCTAAATGGCTTGGTCTCAACAACCATTGAAAGGTTTTTTTTTTTTTACTAATGGCCCACTGATATCTTTTGGGTGTTTGCAAGAAATCGGCATGCGGTTAAGTACATGCTAAATAGGACATATGCTTTGCAATTAATATTTTGAAGATTTAATCATATTGCCATATAGCATTGAATACTGGTTCTTATATACACAATTATGAAATATGATTGATAAAAATGAGTATTTGTCAAAGGCAGATGTTGGTGAGGTGATTTAGTTTTGCAAGTTGAAGATTGACGTAACACAGAGTTGTACTGTAGTTTTCATTCAATAAATAGTGCAGAACTGCAGATACAACAAGCAAATGAAGTTAGTTTTTAGCAATAAGCCAACTCCTTAACATTGCATCAAAAAGTGTTATTGCAAGCAGGCACAAACAGAAGCCAAATGAAGCTACTAAATCTAGCCTATGAGTTTAGAATAAAGAAATACTATTACATAACCATATTTTCTTGACCTCATTAGAGGTCACAGATGATATTTTTAGACTACCACTCAAAGTAGTTCACAACCATCACTCCACTGGCGACGACAACCTATAGAGATATATTTCAGTCTTTCCATTATGATGAATCAAACAAAAATTTAATTCCAATCGACATATTAGCAAAGATAAAATAAACTCCAATGCGGCCAATAAAATTCATAGATTTGTCCCACGTTGTTTAAATGGAGCTCTGCTGCAACTCCTAATAACCAACTATGCTAGTGGATATATTGATCTCCGCTTTGGTTGAATGCTTGAGAGAGAAAAAGCATTAAAAAAAATCAAAACGGAGGCAAAAGTTTTGCCTCATCGATTAATTAAGAAGAAGAGAATTGCCCAGTTAATTTAAGGAAAACCGGGCGAAAACCTACACAAGTAGAGCACGGACTAACTACTCACATGACAAGAAAACTCCCAACCGCACAGTTGGCCCTTGCCAAACTCACCGAATGCACAACATCCACAAACCCTGACACTGCTACTACGCCAAGTGAATCCCAACAAGAACACCACGACACAAGACATCATGCACCTCCCAATCCAAGAGGACAGGCCGAGAGACCAAAGATCATCCATCAAGCAACCAGAGACGCCTTGCCTATGAAGCCATTGTTGCCTTTGCCCATCTTCTTTTGTTTGCCCCTTATTGGCGTCCCCGTCAGGAGGCAAGCAATCGACCTGCCCAAACCAGGTCTAGCAACCTCCACGCTAGCGAGCAAGTCACAAAGTTCCTTCGCGAAGAGAGAATTTGGATTTGGAGTTGGAGTAGGAGTCAACACACTTGGCTCAATGGCCATGCCACTCACAGGCATCACCTGCTCGATGGTCGCAGATGAGGGAAGGGCAGCAACATCTGAAACTCCGCGCTCGATGGCTAACGCGTGACGCCCAATGGACTTGGGCGAGCGAGAGATCGCACCGTCCAAATCACTACTCTCCTCGGCATCAACTATCTAGCTCGACTCCAGGGGTGATGTTGGTAGTAAAGCCACACTCGAGATCTCGGGAGGGTCTACCTGCAGTTGCTCGACGCACAAAGGCAAAACTGGGCCCCCACACAACTCCCGAAGCTCGGGCATGATCTGTAGCATCGGAGTCACAACCACATCATTGTCAAGTCCCTCAGAGGCTAATGGCGGTGAGCTGGCCCTAGCACGAGGGGAGAAACAACCATGAAGCTCGTCTCCCTTCTCAGCGTCGAAGCTGCCATCGGGCACAACCAAAGGACGCAACACATGAGTAGTCTGCAACACAGGCGGCGTCAGGGAGAGCCCACCCAGTGCAGCCTTAGCTCGCTCCATGAAGCTCTCCATCTGCAACATCCAACCTTTCATAGAGTCAACGACATCACGCAGAGGCTGGACCATTTTCTCAAGCTGAAAGGAAGCCATACCAAGGAGCTCAGAGCGCAGCAGCTCGGCCTGCCTCTCCAAAGCGGGCCGCATCGAGATATCCACCAGGGCCATTGAGCCAGCAGGAGCAAAAACGATCGATGCCCAAGAATCACGACAAAATGTCTTCGAGAGGGGCGGGGCTTCTTTCTGGACCTTATATGGAGATGGAGCTTGTACGGGGAGGCAGGGCAATGGCGACACAGTAGCTCTTCCCAAGGAGCTGAGGGGACGCCAGGCATTGCGGCACTCACACGCTCAATGACCGTTCTCAAGGCATCGATAACATCTAAAAGGATCTCGACAATCCGCTGCACGGTGTCCAGGAAAGCATAAAATTTGACTGACGTGCAAAGAGACCACTTTTTTAATGTGTGTGTGTGTGTGTGTGTGTGAAGAGGGGGGGGGGGGGGGGCTCACGGAGGCTTCTCAGCCTGAGCCAAGTTTACAACAAAGTTCATCTCCGAGTGCAACCAGACTGCGGTGTGAGGGGTACTACGGCCATACACGACAAGTTCATGACTAATTTTATTCTGCGAGCGACTACAATGAGTAAAAGAAATCTCCCTATCATCAGTTGCAGCTAACTTATGGATCTCCTCAATAAGTATACGATGCTGCGATCGATCCGCCGGGCGAGCTGTGAGCATCGACACCACTTGCGCATTATCCAATTCAACCATGATGGGCATGAGAAAACATGTTGGTGGTTGCACCAGGAAGATATGGTTGCTCTTTGGGAATATAGACGGCAAAGATGCGCGGGTACACGGCTTTTGCCAGAACCTTGATTCAGTGGTAAGGAACAGGAGCAGCAGGAAAATACCACCTATGACTCCTAAAACTGTATCTGTATAAACAATAGGGAGTTAAAAATGCATCTATACGAAATGTAAAGGAAATCACCAACTTGCAAATTCTTGAGTTGGGCTGTGCATACATCACCGTATGGAGTAATTAAGTTGGAGGCTGGTTGAACAATGCAAATATATAATCTTTTTTTGTGAATCAAACACTTTCATTACTTAAATGGAGATATCACAGTCAATTTTACAAAGTGCGTCAACCTCATCAGGTGTCCATGTTTAGGCCTTACTGAGCTAGGCATGAGAGAGAGTGTTGAATTATATGTTGACTGCCCAGCTCAGACTTTGGCTCTACTGGTTGGTGCACGAAACTTAATAGCTCTTACAACGGTTGGTTACCAACTACTTGTGTTGAGGATCATGCAGATGATCAGTGACAACTTGCTCATAAATCTTTCTGTATGCCTCCAACACCTAGTTCTACTTGAGTATTGATTCCAATAAGTCTTGAGCAATCTTGTATCTCGGTTGAACTTGCTGATATAAGATAGCCTTACCACCAACAAAACAAAACTCAAACAAATGGTTCAAGATTCAAGACCACCATCAAACAAGGCGCTGATGATGATTAACGAAACCTAGAAATTGAGTGAACATGCAATCAAATAGATCCTCAAATATTGGGACCAACCAAAAATCTTAGATAATCCACGTCACAATAGCAACATATCAAGTCAAATTGGTTGGGAACTGGTCTAAGTCTTGAACTCTTGGGAGACAGAGATCTTTCGATTGATAGATGGTGGTGGCGGGAGAGGGAGTGTCTTTTGGTTGTTGTGTTTGTGCATGATCAGTATTGTACATGTGATGAAAGAGGGTCACGTGTGCCTTTTGAAGTCCATGGGCGATGGAAACTTAAATCCTCATGGGGTCATGGAATGGTTAGGTTTTCATGTCGTGATTTTATCTATTGTGTGCTTCTTCAGTTTGAGGGCTAGTTTTGGCATGTGGAACCCCATGGACATCATTTATTTTCTAGGTGGTACATTTGTACAATAGCCAATGCAGTATTGAAGAGCAGAGGTGGTCCCCCTTTTAAAATGTGTTGCTTCGTGTTAAAGCACCCACATGCAAAACAAGATGTTCGATGCATCATTGAAGAGCAGAGGTGGTCCATAGGACAACTTTCGAAAAGTGCTTCTTCATGTTAAAGATGTTTGATGGATAACATGAAGATGTGATCATATCTACAATTATGAAATTACAGATCTACCCTTCAATGAATAAATAAAATAAAATTAATATGGCTACTGGTCCCATGTTTTTTTGGTATTGGCCTCACCTATTTGGTACTTTTCGGTACTTCTATTTTGGTACCTCCTATTTTTCATCGTTTGATTCCTTACGATTGATGGCTCTTGATTTTTCCAATCACCATAAAACTTGTATAAGTAGAAAAACGACGACGCCATATAAATATGGACAGAGGGAGGATGTGACTATTCTCTCACGGAGGCTTTACAACAAAGTTCATCCCCAAGTGCAACCATACTGCGGTGCGAGGGGTACTACGGCCAATACGCGGCAAGTTCATGACTAATTTTATTCTGCGAGCGACTACAATGAGTAAAAGAAATCTCCCTATCATCAGTTGCAGCTAACTTACGGATCTCCTCAATGAGTATACGATGCTGCGATCGATCCGCCGGGCGAGCTGTGAGCATCGCACCGCTTGCGTATTATCCAATTCAACCATAATGGGCATGAGAAAACATGTTGGTGGTTGCACCAGGAAGATACGGTTGCTCTTTGGGAATATAGACGGCAAAGATGCGCGGGTACACGGCTTTTGCCAGAACCTTGATTCAGTGGTAAGGAACAGGAGCAGCAGGAAAATACCACCTTTGACTCCTAAAACTGTATCTGTATAAACAATAGGGAGTTAAAAATGCATCTATACGAAATGTAAAGGAAATCACCAACTTGCAAATTCTTGAGCTGGGCTGTGCATACATCACCGTATGGAGTAATTAAGTTGGAGGCTGGTTGAACAATGCAAATATATAATCTGCAAGGAAACATGATCAGAATGGACAAAAGAGTAAACATTACAAATTCTGTATTTTTCTCAAATAAAACATTAGCTTGTTGAAAGATGCGACGTGCCAATAAAATTAGAATAAGCAAGCAAAAAAACAAACTCTGGACTTCAAATTTTGGTATCAGGTCGATGTAAGTCTGCAAAGCATAAGGTACCTGTGTTTTCTTTTCCGGTTTTGCAAGTTGCTCTTCAGCATCAGAGTCCATGTCGTAGGAGCAGCTCCATAGGATGAACCCGCCGTAATTGACAGCGCCTTCCAGCAGCAGCACCTGCGACATGAACATGTACGCGGCAACGACCCTGCCGTCCGGTGCCTGACGGGCGGACGGCAAAGTACGTCCACTGTTGTGCATGCGCTCGGCGGAGTGCTCACATCTCTGGGCATGAACTGTGGGTTGTCGCAGAACTGCACCCACATGTCAACGAACACCCGTGTCGAGGGCATTCCCTATCTGGTATGCACTTGTGTCTCTCGCTCACACCGTGTGTTATGTATGTGCTTGCGAGACTACAACTGTAATTGCTATCTATTTTTGCTATCAATGCAATGATACGCAAATCTTTTTTGCGTTTTCGCGAAAAAAGATATGGTAAATAAAGATGAGCGATCATGTCGCTTCAGATGCCTTCACCAGTTCTAGAAACCGACCTGACGGCCAGACGTAATGGAAGATCTTTAATCCCAGCTGAGTGTTCTTTTGGAAGATCGAGAGTCAGACGGCATGCGGTGCAGCGCTTAGGACGGAGTTTTCTTGGTGAAAGGAGTTGATGACATCAGCAGATGACGTGGCTTCACCACAATGCAGGAAAATCATGTAGTGGGGAGCTCCTATGTAGATATAGAGGATAATGCACCATACTGTGTATTTAAAATGGGCCAAACTGACAAACTGCGCGCGTATCAGCATACATAGATCCAGAGATGGCTGTCGCGATCTTGCCTTGGAGGTGGATGGAGACTTCATATGATTTTGAGTCAATTGATGGGAGGAGAAACACA
Organism: Thinopyrum elongatum; assembly: GCA_011799875.1. Lineage (NCBI taxonomy): Eukaryota > Viridiplantae > Streptophyta > Magnoliopsida > Poales > Poaceae > Thinopyrum > Thinopyrum elongatum. The sequence continues at coordinate 133,704,557 of CM022303.1, forward strand.
TACGAAGGCATTAATCTGTGAGTATATTTCACTCTTTGACACATGGCAGCTTTTATATGTCTATTATATACTCCCTCTGTAAACTAATATAAGATTTTTTTGTATCACTAAATACAAGATCTTTTGTATCACTAGAATAGTATTTCTCAAACTATATATTAGTTTACAAAAGATTTTATATTAGTTTAAGAGGGAGTATTTCTCAAACTGAGAAACTATACCTACATGTTAGGATTTTGGGTCACCTGATGGGCAGACAACTCAGACGTGTGTTTGTCAGGAGCATACAAAAATATGTTGAATTCCCTCAAATTTCATCTCACGCTATTAAATTGCAATTGTCCCAAATAGGCGCGGCTAGTTGCCCTGTATTGCTCTCACGCCATGCTGGATACGCCCCCAGTTTGTCAATCTTGACATACAGCCCGCGCTTGTTAGTTTGGGAACAATGATCTAATACGTAAATTGTGGCAATTTCAAAAAATGAGGTAAAAGCTAGCACAAGATCACAACTAGGAAGTTGTTGATAGTTGTCTGACGGAACATGTAGCTTTCAGTGCTATGTCTCTAACTGGCAAATCCTTCCACGTTCGTGATCTCCATGCATGCTAGTGCCACGCTACCTCATTTTTATTTTTATTCCACCCCGCTCACTTTTCTCTTTCCTCGATGCTCTTGAGCATGGGTGCGTTTTCTAGTATTGTTGGAAACGCATGCAAAATCCACTTTGTGGTGTTAGTAACCTCAAGTCTTTTTAATGACTTGATCAAAATTAATTAAAGACATTTTTCGTATTTTCACTGTAGTTAAGGAAATTTCAAATGATGCTATTACATAATGAAATAGGTGTTAGTTACACTGACTGAAATATCATAAACCATTTGCAAAGTTAATTTGAATATAGTAATGCTATTAACATTATTATAAACCTATTTTTAGACTAAGATCCTCTGACCCTCCACTTGGCTCTTATTGAAGTATATATGGATTGCCCAATCTTCTTCATTAGCTCAGACTTTTGGTTCTACCGGTTGGTGCATGAAACTTAATATGGTATCAGAATCCGGAGGTCTTGGTTTAAGTCATGCCTTCCAAAATTCAAATAAAAAATTACTTGTCCTCTTTTGTCCATGTTTAGGACTTATTGAGCCAGACATGAGAGAGGGTGTTGAATTATATGTTGACTGCGACTTTGGCTCTACTGGTTGGTGCATGAAACTTAATAGATCTTACAATGGTTGGTTACCAACTAATTGTGTTTAAGATCATGCAAGATGATCACTGATATTCTGCTCATAAATCTTTCCGGATGCCTCCAACACCTAGTTCTACTTGAATATTGATTCCAATAACTCTGGAGCAATCTTGCATCTCGGTTGAACTTACTGATATAAGATAGCCTTACCACCAACAAAACAAAACTCAAACAAATGGTTCAAGATTCAAGACCACCATCAAACAAGACACCAATGATTAACGAAACCTAGAAATTAAGTGAACATGCGATCAAATAGATCCTCAAATATTGAGACCAACCAGAATGCTTAGGTAACCGATGTCACAATAGCAACATATCAAATCAAATTGGTTGGGAACTGGCCTAAGCCTTGAACTCCCGAGAGACCGAGAGCTTTCCATTGATAGATGGTGGTGGCAGGAGAGGGAGTGTCGTTTCGTTGTTGTGTTTGTGCATGATCAGTATTGTACATGTGATGAAAGAGGGTCACATGTGCCTTTTGAAGTCCATGGGTGATGGAAACTTAAATTCTCATGGGGCCATTGAATGGGTAGGTTTTCATGTCGTGATTTTCCTTTATTATGTGCTTCTGTAGTTTGAGGGCTAGTTTTGGCATGTGGAACCCTATGGACATCACTTATTTTCTAGGTGGTACATTTGTACAATAGCCAATGTTGTATTGAAGAGCATAGGTGGCCCCCCTTTTAAAATGTGTTGCTTCATGTTAAAGCACCCCACATGGATAACAAGATGTTCGATGCATCATTGAAGAGCAGTGGTGGTCCATAGGACAACTTTCTAAATGTGCTTCTTCGTGTTATAGAGGTTTGATGGATAACATGAAGGTGTCATCATGTCTACAATTATGAAATTACATATCTACCCTTTAATGAATAAATAAAATAAAATTAATATGGCTACTGGTCCCATTTTTTTGGTATTGGCCTCACCTATTTGGTACTTTTCGGTACTTCTATTTTGGTACCTCCTATTTTTTTCATCGTTTGATTCCCTTCGATTGATGGCTCTTGATTTTTTCAGTCACCATAAAATTTGTATAAATAGAAAAACGGCGACGCCGTATCCAGAAATAAGAATGACAGGAGCCACCCAGCCTCCTCACCGCTCGGGATTCCTGGCCGTCGGATCTTTTTCTTGATGCGTTCTTGACCGTCCGATCTAGCTCCCGGATGACATCGACCATTGGATCAAACCAAAACACTGCTGCAATGAATAGTAGCTTCCATTCGGTTTCCCCTACTGTTTTTTCTTACCCCAGAATTACTTTGCTACCTCGCTAACATGTGGGGTCCCTCGCGGGTGCACCGCGCCGGTCAGCGACTGTGGCTGGGAGGGTGGACTATGCGGCGCGTGGCCTCCTTCAGCGGGCAAATATCTCGTGCCACCGCCGATAATACCGTGCCCCGCCGAGGGCAATTTCATCATTTCACGTGTCCAAGCCCGTGACGTGTCGGGCGTCGGTTGGCTGGAGAGTGGATGGGGTGAGGGCGCCTGTCTCCCTTCCTCCCGATCCTCACTCCGCCAATCCTCTCTCTCTCTCTACCTCCTGTCGCCCCCATGGCGCCGCCGCCCCTGCCTCCTCACCTCCCGTCGCCCCCACGCCGCCGCCGCCTCCTTCTCCCGGCCTGCCGGATCCCCGCCATCCGCGTCCCCGGCGTCGTCGCCGTCGTCCTCACGTGCACACAATAGGAGTAGCGCGGCTCTCCTCTTAGCCCGTCTCAGTTCTCTCTCGCTCTCTCGATCCCCTCTCCAAACCCTAAGTCCGCGCCCGCACGGTCCTTGCTGCGCCGCATCCCCCGCCGGTCCTCCTTCTCCTGCGTCGCCCGGAGGGATGCAGCCGCTGCTTGCGTTGTTGCTGCCCCTGCGAGCTCGCGCATGTGCTCCGCCCCGTTGGCGTCGCCATCGACTGCAGAAGGTCCATGCCGGGCCCAAACTCGAGGACCACCGTTTGGGTGGCCCGTGATTTAGCGACTGCCGTCACGCCGGACCACCCCCGGCCCTGGCCTAGGGTTTGGTGGGCGAGCTCAGTGCCGTCTTCCAGTGGTGGACGAGGAGATCCGGCACGAACCACGCACAGGGAGGAGCTCAACCTCTGCTGCCTCTGCATGCCCCCAGGTATAGCAGATCCTCATCCCTGCCTTTTCTAATTTCCCCACAACTCAGTCTGGGTTCATAAACAACATAGTTCATTTGCCTAACTAATGTCAGAACCATGGTGTAAATGCCAGCATCCAGTTGGGGTACTGGTGCATCAACCAAACATTGGTGTCTCCAAAAACAGGGATTGTCGCTTTATATGTTGCTTTTGAGAAGATGTATTTTCTTTTCCTTTTAGTCTGGTGAAATAATTGTGTTGATGTCTAGATAGTCCATGCTGGTCCATTCCAATTTACCATTTTCGTAAAGTGAGATGGATTTTTCATGGTAGTGCCCGGTGGTGGTTGCTTTGTGTCACATTTCCAGATACACATGTAGTGGTGTTCTTACTGTATATGTGATAATGCCAGGAATTTTAGCTAATTAGCAATGTTTATATCTCTGTAGTTTCTTAATTTCTATATTTGAAGATGGCCTTAGTTGGTCGGAACGCAAATATCAAGATATGCTGATTAGTTTTTGAGATGTTCCATCAGGAATAAAGATGGCAACTTTTGGGGGCAAGGTTATTTTAAAGTCTGATGATTGCTATGTCGTGCAAGAGGGTGTTGAGCTGATAGGTAATTGCAAGAGTCGATGATATGTATATTCCAGCACCTTTACTCAAAGTAACTTATTTATCTTTATAACCAAGTACATCAACTGAATTTTTCCCATAGCAAGCTAGCTTCAACTGTTCCTGTTTGATTATGTCGTTTATTAGTAGTTGTAATAGTTAATGGTGTGGTCAGTGCCATCTAACATCATATTCTACCTATGGTATTGAACATTTTAGATTAATCTCAAATATTGGATTTTGTATGAATGTTGGCCATCGAATGTCATATTGTGCATATTGTATCGTACATTTTCGATTAATCTTGAAAATTGGATTTTGTCTGAATGTGGCCCATTAACTTATGTCATAGAATTTCCTTATGACTCCTCTCCCGCAGGGTCCAGCAAGGGCAGCATTGATCTCTCCTTATCTACAGCCTAGATGCGATGGCCACCACCAGTTTTGAAGCTGGTTGAGGTGAGTGTCTGATCCATTGGTCCTCCCTGGATGCAGTAGTTCATTTTCTACAGAAATTGCACATTTTCCTCTTTCTTTCTCGATCTGCCTCTTCCGGCTGCTCTCAGCCAGCGCCGCTTCTTCCGTCACCGTCTGACTTGCGGTCTCTCCCTTCTGTTCTTGTAGGTCCTTCGTACTCTTTGAGAGGGGGCACACATACTATAGAAGCGCTCCTGGACTGAGAAGCATCTTGGTCCCAAAGGTAAGCATCAATGGTTTTGTTCATTTGGTTATCCATGAGGGAGTTCCATGTTATTTAATTAAATTTGAGATATTAGATTTACGCTATTAGCGAATGAACACCTGGATGTTGCACTCAAATAATCTAACGTGTAGCTCTATATTAGATTTGCTAATTCTGTCCTCTCTCCATGTGCAGTTGCATGACAACTTTTCTCCCCATGGAACATATTATGTATCTGCTGTCTATCATGGTACTAATGATACTCTCCTGCTACCTTGGTACTTTAGTATGGTACGACTTTGCTGAAAAAGCCATTGTTTGTAGTACTAACAAATTGTAGGAATAGGATCCGCTGACATCAATTTACTGCTCTGGATTAATTATTGTCCAAGGACCGTCTAAAGATAGATTTTCAAATACTGAAGGCGAGTTAGTCTATTCATTGGTCTGTGTTGTACATTATGCAACAGTGAAACTACAACACAAAAAATTGTTAACTTGTAATGACATACCAGACCATGATATCATCATGTAGATCCGCTACTTCTCTTCCCCGATCAGACCACCGGTTGCATATATCACATCCAGTTGCATATGTATTTGCTTTTTTTTGCTTTGAGCTTAGTATGTCATTTTGTGCAGAGTCCAGCCAATTCTTTTCTTCTGCTTGATATGTTATAACATGCAAGAATGTATCTCACCAGATCTGTTCCATTTTTTAGGTTTATGACAAAATGGAGATGGTGGACTCCTGATGACGAAGTAATTGTGATGAAGTGTGGATGTCCCTGTTGAGACAAAGCATCAGGATTGGCGGCAATTAACATGCTCCTGACTTTCTGTTTGCTCCTTTGCATATCCAGAATTAGCAGTGCCAGGAGGTATAGGTGCACCTATGTTGCTTTAAGTCAAGTTATTACTTTGATGTTAAAATTTCCATGTACGAATTCATGTTAAGCTCTGCACTTCTATTTTCTCTTGCCAAGTCTCCTGCCATTACTATTGATTTTCACTATAACAGTTGAAGTCATTATGAATCTGTTTGTTGCATTCTTTTCAAACTTGCAATGTTAACAGTGTTTACATATTTCTTATGCATCTCTAATGCTACCAATGAACATATTTAACAGTGCATTTCTTATGCATCTCTTACCATCCCCAACGACCAGTGGTTACCATCCCCTGCCTGTTCTGTTCACCATCCCCAACGACCAGTGTTTAGCCCCAACGCCCGTCCGACCGAATCCCTTGCTCCAGCCACTAGGTCTCGGCCGCATTCCATTGGTTAATTTTATTTATTATAGTGTTGATAAGACAGTGAGGTGTATGCAGATATATAACAATATATGATACTTTTGTTTGTAATATAGGTAATCTGGCCTTTTATTGCATATATCTAGCTCCGATTGGTTCTGTGGTTTCCTTAATTATTTAACGTGACCTTATTTAAAACTTTTTGATCGAGAATAAACATTCACAGAGACCTAATTAAGATTGATTAAACTGCACTTATATTATTTGTTGCCCAGTTAGCTTGTTATGCCTACCTGCTCTTCTGATTAGCCATATGATTATGTCATGTGTACTTACATATTTTGCTTTTCTTTCTTTAGATTAAATCTTGGTGGACGGTAGTGCTCTTCTTCTTGCACAGGATCGGTTGCTGCTCTTTGAAGTGCAGGTGTGTGTCTTATTCACATTACCTTTCTAAAAAAATACATACAATAAAGATTGCCTGCTACTTGATGCAATTTTAGTATCTTCCTAAGAATACACAACTCATGTTTTGTACGAGTTATGAGAGAATAGCCCTGGGTAGGGGCCGAGGTTCAGCTTTGTTTTCTCCTGCTATTGATATTCGTGTAAAACCGAACAAAATGCATCTCCTCTTAATCTTCATCAGCATATTGATATCTTCAGTTCTACAGTGTAGTATTCCTTTACTGTTACATAATATTCAAACCCCTAAGGTTCCTTTTTTTTCATGCTATTTGATATGCACGTGGTTACAGTTACTGTACTGATTACAAAAACACCATCAATATGGCATGTTCTATCATGAGAAATACAAGATAACAAAAATCAGTTGGTTACTTATCTCCGATTTCACATGGATAGTTGGATTTTGAGGTACATGTTTAGTTTCAGTACTGACGTAACTTTGATTGACTCCTTGGTTAGTTCACACACCATCGGATGCTTAGTTCAGTTAAAAATATCATGTTGTATGAGTATAAGTCTCGCTCATGCTAGGGCTCCAGTAACAACTAAGCATCCAATATACAATAACATCATGAAAGGGGCAAGGAGTGGTGATCCAATATACACCGACGATGAAGGTATATTCATATACAATATGTAGCAGTACTGTCGCCTCGTGCTTCCTCGGACTTCCTGTTTGACTTTGTGCCTGTTCATATAATAAGGATGTGATTCGGCACGCTGATTGCCTTTCTATCCACTGATGATTTTTGTTTCTCTCTTTGTACGATTAAATTTTTGATGAAAATACCGCTGCATGATTATATCGGTTTAACTTCAGTTCACATTCTTACACATATTCCTCCTACTTTTTCTTTATATAAGTGTCTTGATAAACTATTATAACCATTCATGATCTAATCACTCTAAATAAGGGAGTGTACTCAGTTTTTCTATCTGAATGTTTATATATTTACGTGTATATGAATAAATAGTCAGACTCAACTTGAACAACTCATTCAACACTTTAAAGAAGCACCTCTATTTTATATGGAATGCTCAATTAAGTTCTGATGTAAATTTACACTTCAGTAATGACTTGGAAATAAATGAGAGACAATTAAGAAATGTTAGTCTAGCGGATTCTTACGAATGGGCAAACTTAGGAGTACATTGAATTTCTAGATGTTTTTAGCCTACTCTTTTCATTGCTTTTCCAATGTAGGTTGTTAGCATGTTACTCTTTTCATGCATATGCTCTGTTGTTGCCTCTGCCTCCTCTTTCTACAGGCTGCGGTACAAGTCACGGACCAGAAGACCATAAGTAGGCATTCGATGCTTCTCGCTTTGCCTAATCCAGCAGTAGGGCGGCACTGACTGGGTGGCGCACAACTCTGCTTCCACGGACTATCCACGAGTCGGGGACGACTAATTGAGCGTGCGGCTGGTTGAAGCAAACGACAATCCGGCAGTAGCACCTTGTGGTGAGTTTTCTTGAGTTTCCTGACCCCTATCTGCAATTCTGTTCCAAATTGAGAATAAATATTGATTGACTAATTGAATTCCAGAATGATGTATCATAGTATGCATTCTTCTTATTTGAACAAAGGTGGAATTTTTTAGGCTTTCTAAGCTGGATCAGCAGCACCTGTTAGATGCTTGCAAATGGACACATTAAGAATTCAGGAAACCAAAGATTAGGTAGCCACTCAAACTTATCAATATGAAGCATACCTTTACAAAAAAATATTGTATGAAGTCTAAGATGCCTTCTTCGATTCTAACTTGTATTCAATGTTTCACGTGTTATATATTCCTTTGGTGAAGTTGTCCAGCCAGTATAGTAGAATAAATCAGCCATAAATCTCATTTCCTATAAACTTTTGCTGCTGAGTGATCAGTTTTTGCATGTCTATTACTAGCATATTTTGAAAAAACTGTCGTACAACTCCTCCTGAAGGAATACCATATCTTTATGAATTTTTTTGCTTACCAGTAATGCTTGCATGCTTGATCTTTCTTTCATAAAATGTCACTCGTGATGCAATAGGGCACTATCTAATGCGCAATGGAAATAGGTCTTACCATTAAGTGGTGTAAGCATCATAAGGCAATGATGGGATATTGATTACAAAACATGATCAGCGTGGCAATCTTTGTCATTTGAGAAATACAAAAATAATAATAAACAATCTGTTACTCTCAAATTTTCATGGATGGTTGGATTTTGTGGTGCATGTGTTTCAGTAATGACATAATATAGGTTGGATAAAAAATTATTTGTTGACGAACCGTCGGATGCTCGGTTCAGTTTAAAATATCATTCCATGTGGCTTTCACTGTTTATGACCGCATCAGGTATCAAAAGAGGACCTGTCGATTAATTTGTTGGCCTGTTGTCTCTAAGCCTGCAGTAATCCTACTCTCACTCTCTTGCATTTTCTGTTATTTAAATCTTTTACATTCACTTCTGTTATGCAAGTATAAGTGCAAATAGTGATGAGCTTTCACTCTTGCTAGGGCTCCAGTAGTAAATGCATTATGAGAGGGGCAGCGACAGCCTGATATATATCATCGATATGCAGCAAACACGTCTTCGACTTTAAGTTTGACTTAATTCTTATTCAATCTCACTATTTCATTTGCCTGACATCAGAACTGGAAACATCAAAATTGACACTTGGATATAAGCAAGACCATGAATTATGTCAGCTTTAGTGCTCTATAATTAGAAGTGACTCTTCTGCAATTTTTGGTAACACAGGTTGAGCCGAGCATTGTAAGGATCCAAGTAGAACGATGCTTCATCTCTTGTTAGAGCAGCCTGGGCTTCCCAAGGCCATTTACCGTGTCAGGGGATACTTGCAGAACACGATAAGTAACCGTTCTTTTCAACACCACTGTCTAGAATAGTGGGAGCTGTCCAACGCAAATGTTGATTACTTGTGTGTTGCTCTCCCAATGAGACAATGGGGGAAGATTCTGCCGCCTTTGAGGCCATTAGGTACATGGAGAACGCCACAAACACTGTGGCAAAGGATCTGAAATACGAATGGCTGAGCAAATGTAATGAGACCTTGGTTATCTAAGGCTCGGACTCAATTAGGCATTTGACATGATAGACAAGCTTGCTAAAGGTTATTTATATGATGTGAGATACATGTCCTCCTTTTCAGATTAGATTCATAGTGTGATGGCAGATGCCTTTCCTCCTACTTGTGCGATGGATAAATCGACAAAGTTGATGGTTATTATATTGAATTGGTGGGGCATAATCATGAGGACAGAAGCTGCCACTAGCTACTAAGATGTGTTGTGTGAACCACAGTCGGACTGTCCTTGCCTTCTATAAGAGTGCCCTGCTCTAAGAATTATATGACATTCTTCATGTTGACTACATATTAGTTGCACTGATGCACTGCTGAAGCTTTAGCAGAACTATATAGGATTCTTATCTTGGAATGACTTTTGCTTTTGCTATCTAATAACCCAACTATTGTATCTACTTTATGAGGAAACATTGTCTTGGCTTACTTTTGGAACCAAATATATATTCCTACTTTGTCATGGACTTCCAGATTAACTGTTCTATTGAATATCTTGCTTTCCTTACTTTTGGTATATCTGATTTTATAGCCTTTTTTATTGCTTTAACAAAATGTGCTATACTACTGATGTAACTTATTGGGTTGATATATCCTGAGCAATTATTCTTATTCTCATTTGGCAATTGTACTGGGTTACTCCATTGCCAGCAATCTTTCTAATTCCTGTTTGGCAACACTAAATGCTTTGTTTAAACGTTTGAACAATACGTTGAGCCAGGCACCTCGCGCTAAGGCGCGATTCCTATCTAGTAAATATGGACAGAGGGAGGATGTGACTATTCTCTGACGATGTATTTCCTGGTTTGTCTGTAAGCATTTCAGTGATCGGCGCATGCTGAACTTTCCTGTTTTGCTGGTGAGTTGCTCACTGCAGAGTATGCACAGAATACGAAATGTACCACGGAGCACCCGAGAACGGTCCATGTGAGCTTCACCGTGAAGAGCTTTGGAGAACTCATTTTAATGGCGTAAAGGTCAAGTTCAACAACAAAAAAACAGTAGATACATTCTTGAGTGCAGATATCAACCGACATGGTCTCCGAGAGACGTTTTGGAGTTTTGGGAAAGGGAGGATGCAGCCCCCCAGTCCAGATCTGGATAATGATTGTTGTCGGTTTGGTCTCTCTTGCCGGGACCTATAGCATGATTTCTCTGATGGGGCAGGCGCATCAGCGTAAAATTGAGAGACGACAACATCGGTGCTGCTCATTGCGTCTAGCTCAACGGAAATGCAAAAAAAAAAATTTGAAATAGAGAGTTGTATTAATTAAGTAGAGAAAACATAGTTTGTACAATCGCGCAAGGCCACGCTGAACACGCAGGTTGGCACTGTACCTTGCATAACCCCACCACGCAACTCTCTACACCCCAACTGGGCAAGACTATGAGCTAACCTATTGTGCCTTCTATCTACTTTGCAAACTCTAACTTCCCTGTTCTCTTTGATGGCTTGAAACTCCTTCGCAATTGCTCCAACTTCCGATCTATCGATGGACAAGAGGTTGAGCGCCTTCACCACCGAGCTGCAATCCGTCTCGATGATTAAGGGTAGATCCGTCCCCGACACCGCCTTCCGTAGTCCTTCTAGGCAAGCCATGGCTTCCGCACAGTCCGCTCCATTGCACCGCGGTATACAATCCCAAGCTGATAAGATAATTCTTCCATCCTGGTCTTGAATCACAGCGCCCCAGGCTCCACTCCTACTTTCCTCCAGAAAACTTCCATCAACATTTACCTTAGCCCATCCAAGCTCTGGCTTTTGCCATCCTTTTTCCCTTGTATTATCATGTTGTTGCACATTTGGTAATTTAACCATCGGACTTTTCCCTTTTCGATCTATCGCAGAAATTCCGTCCGCAATCAAGCGGAGGTTTACAAGGTAGTTTTGCAGAAAACGAGCTGAGTGGGAAATTTTCGCTTTACCTTTTGCGAAGATCGCGTCATTTCTATGGTGCCAAACACGCCACCAAAATAGCATAAATTTTTGTTTCATATCTTCACTCACCTTATCTAGCAGGATCAGAACCCAATCCCTTCCAGTGTATTCTATTTCATGCTCGGGGGGAAGGTTCCATACATCCTTGAGTTCGTGCCACGGGGCCCTTGCAAATGTGCATCGTTGTGCCATATGGAAGCCTGTTTCATCATCGGCCCCACATATATTACAAATCGGGGTGAGGCCTGGGATGCGTCGAAATCTATTAGTTTGAACCGCCAGTGACTCAGTTGCTAGTCTCCATGTAAAAATACATACTTTTTGGGGTACATTTGTCTTCCAGATATTATTCCAAATACTGCGATCCCCTGAGGTATTGTGGCTGGACCCAATCATCACAGAATCCTTTTCGTCCATGGCTAGCCGGTAAGCGCTATGAACACTGAAAATTTCATTTTTTTGGGGCTGCCAAGCAAGCAATATAATCCTCTTCATCATAATTTGGTAGTCGGATACTCAAAATATCATTTGCGTCTTCGCGTGTAAATATACGCCTGATGTAATCTTCCTTCCAGGCGTGACTCTCCTGATCGATGAGGTCCGCTACCCAACGGGTTCGGGAGCTTGTCGGATTTATGTTTATTTTCATGTTTCCTCTCGGGATCCAATTGTCTCTCCAAATGCGGACACTATTTCCGTTGCAAATGTGCCAAATACATCCTTTTTTAAGGAGTTCCAAACCATGCATGATGCCCTGCCAACCCGGCGACGCATTATGAATAAACGCCGTGTCTAGCAGATCAGCCCCATGGTAGTATTTTGCCTTAAGTACTCTCTCGCACAAGCTGTCGGGATGTGCAATAAGTCGCCAGGCTTGCCTAGCGAGGAGAGCCTGGTTAAAAACTCTAAGGTCTTTGAATCCCATACCTCCTTGGCTTTTTCGTTTAGTAAGTTTCTCCCAACTCTAGTGAATATGTCGGCAATCTTTATCATCTCCCCACCAAAAGTCTCTAGTCATGTGCATGAGCTCCTCACAAAGGGTTGCTGAGAACTTGAAAACACTCATTGCAAAGGTGGGGACCGCTTGGACCACTGATTTGATTAGTGTCTCCTTGGCTCCACTGGAAGAATATTTTTCTGTCCAATCATTCATTCTTTTCCTTGCTTTATCTTTTGTGTGCTTGAATTTCCCTTTTACCATACGTACTTCTGGAACCGGCAAACCCACGTATTTCTCCTCAAAACTCACCGTCACTACATTCAGGATATTTATTACGTCCTGTCCATCCTCTTGTGAACATTTGTTTCCAAGGAGCAGGGAGCATTTAGATGGCCTAATTAGCTGTCCAGTGGCTCTCCCATAGTTGTCCAGGATGTTCTTTACCTTATTGGCTTGATCACTGTTTGCTTTAAAAAATAGCAGGCTATCATCGGCGAATAAAAGGTGTGAAATACCAGGGCTTTGCCGACAAATTTTCAGCTCCTGTAATTCACCCGTTTCCACCTTACTATGTATTAGACGTGAGAGCCCATCAGCGACAAAGAGAAAGAGATAAGGGGAAAGTGGATCTCCCTGTCTCAAACCACACGTAGGAGTGAAACTCTGCAACAGGTTCCCGTTGAAACGGACGGAATATTTCACTGTTTTGACACAAGTCATGATCCATTGTATCCATTTATCAGCAAAACCTAATCCTCTCATCGCCCCTTCTAGGTATTTCCAGTCAACTCTGTCATAGGCCTTTGCGAGGTCTAATTTGTATGCGCAATATTTTCCTTTTGCATCAGAACTTTTTTGGATGCTATGGATACATTCAAATGCAATCAGAGCGTTATCTGTAATCATTCGCCCTGGAATGAAGGCACTTTGCGTTGGGGCTATCAAATCATGGAGCAGTGGTCTCAATCTATTAACCAAGCATTTTGAAACAATTTTGTACACTACATAGCATAGGCTGATAGGCCTATAGTCTTTTAGGGAGCTCGGGTTTTCCTTCTTCGGTATTAACACTATAACAGTATTAACTCCTTCCAGCATGACGCCCGAACTGAAGAACTCTTTTACTGCCTTGATCACCTCATTTTTTCAGAGTACCCCAATGCCTTTGATAAAATCTAGCAGGGAACCCATCCGCACCTGGAGCCTTTAGAGGACCTATTTGGTACAGTGCATTACTGATCTCTTCATCGGAAAATTCACTACACAACATTTCATTTACCTGCTCTGTGCTTAACGGTTCAATTTTATCTAAAATAATATCAGGTTGTACTCCCTGATTGGCTGTGTATAAATTCTGAAAAAAGGATGTAGCAAGCGCCTCCATCTCCTGAATATTATCCGTCACGGTACCATCATCCTTCTCAAGATGACTAATTTTATTTTTCTTGTTCCTCCAAGTCGCCTTGCGGTGAAAAAAGTCCGTATTTCTATCACCATCACAGAGATAATCCATCCTCGATCTTTGTTTCGAGAAGAGCTCTTCCTTCTCTAGCAGACTATCTAGCTCCTTTTCTAGCCTTTTTTGGATCGCCTGTTTATTCGGATTATTACTATGTATTATAGCTTCCAGTTCCTTTCGTGTCTTTTCTATCTTCCTTGGGACCGAGCCCACTGTCTTATTACTCCATGAATGGAGTGCGTCCATTACTCCCTCCAACTTGGATGTTACGCCTCCTAGGTTCGTTGCCTGCCCCTATGCATGGTCCATGCAACCTCTACTTCATCTGCTAATGTTTTTTCTTTTTCCCAAAAAATTTCATATCTACGGCACCGGCAACCTGAGCTTCTCCCCGACGATTTCTGTGTAAGACTAATTAACAGGGGTGTATGATCTGAACGCAAGGATACAAGATGTCTTACCTGACAGTTCGGAAATATGTTCGACCACACTGGGCAAGCCACCGCACGGTCAAGGCGCACCTTGACGTTACGTCTACCAGATTGTTTGTTGTCGTAAGTCCACAGCGTTCCAGAGAAGCCGAGGTCATGAAGGTCACAATGTGATAAGATTTCTTGGAAATCCATCATTTGTCGTTCCCCTCTTTTTGTTTCAGAAAAATGTTCTTTTTGATACATAGCTTCATTAAAGTCTCCGGCCATTAGCCAAGGACCATCAAGCATAGGTTTTATTCTTTTTAGCAAAGTCCACATGTGATGCCTAAGATGTGTGCGAGGCTCACCGTAAACAAACGTGCATCTCCATTTATTATTTTTTGGCCATTCATGAACAATTACATCAATGACTCGACTCCCTATCTTAAACAACTCGACTTTGACATCCTCATGCCAGAAGAGGGCTAGACCTCCCCCCTTCCCTGGCTCATGAAAGGACACTACATGTTTAAGACCTAACCTCCAACGTAAACCTTCTACTACGAATTTATTTTGACGCGTCTCCGACAAGAACAGGAGCTTTGGTTCATGAGCATGCACAGGAAATGCAATTAGGATACTTGCTGATCTTCTTCTCACTACTACAAGCCTACGGTTGGCACGGAGGTCGTACGATTGCTGGCGGTGTCTGCATGGGAAGCTGCTAGCAAGAGGGACAACAGCGCAACGAGAACCGCAGCCACAGGGATGAACGAGGCCATTACAACGTATAGGTTTCACTATGTACCTTCATCTTGTTCAGTAGCACTGCCAAGCCGGCAGAGCAATTAGGCGCGGAGCTCTCGATTTTCCAAATCTTGGTTACTTTACGTTCCCACGCTCTTCCCGTACTGCATCTATGAGGACGCGTCTCCTCTAGGTCGAGTTTCGTGTGGATATTGTTTTTTTATATATTTCTTGTTCTCCTCATGAACGATAGCTAATTTATACTCCACAACATAAGATCATTTTTCAAGCTAACATAGCATAAAAACAATCTTATATTGTAAGGCGGAGGGAGTAGGTACGTATATAAATATACAGATCTCACCGAAGGTAATTACAAACTGTCTGACTTGTAGATTGATAGTACTAATATAGAATCATCACAGAAAGACAGTTTGGAGAAAAGCTACATGGAGACATGCGGTACTCTAGTAGTACAAGATAGAGGTTTCACCGTCGGATCTTTTGGGTTATAATATGTATCCACAAAAAAGCAGACAACAGGTGTCAGTACCAACACATGAAGTGAAGCTGTACTCTTGGACATTCACCACGTGAATAACATAAATACTCCACCAACATTTATTCGAGCGAATAATATTTTCTACCTATATATACTACTCAATTTTCAGCAATCTCCGCCGTTAACCGTGGCATCTACTAGTTGGCATGCTAGCACATCAAACAGGTGATAACCTAAGATGTACGGGGAATACGAGGGAATTGGAGACACCGGGAGAGAAGCGACCATTCCTCAGCTAATCCTGCAACCTAGGACTTGTTCTTCAACTCTACATGATCCACCAGACATGCCTCCTAGTAGTAGCAGGTTTGTTTTAAGGGGATAGGGTTATGAACTTCGGTCACAAGGTCCCTCGGTTCATGATGGGGCACATCGGTCTTGAGTGCATTAAGATCCATTTCTTAGTTGCTCTCAATGGGTCTCGCCCTCTTGTAGTGCTTTATCTTTGATGAGGCCATATGTGTTTCCTCTGAGGGAATGTGCTTGTGATCTTCACAACAACAATGTGCTTCGACGCCATCTAGAATGGTCGTACTTGTAAAAGCAAGTAAAAGCACTTCTCATTTTGCCCATTGCTTTACTCCAAGTAACTGCGAACAAAATAAACAATGTGGTCTCGTGATGCCTTAAATAAATCAGGAAAACGGTATGGAGGATTCTGAAATTTTGACTTAATAATTTTACCTTTTTAAAGAAAAATAATGGACATATCTAGAAGACAAATGTTGACTCAAAAGTCAAACAAACCAAACGACATACATAGAAAGGTACCCACCGTCGCATCATGAAACGGAAAGATTCTCCATTCACCGCCGACGTGCCTTTGATATGCCCTCTCGCCGAGCACCTATATCATGTCCTCCTCGTGAACATTAGTCATGCAAGCGAATGGGTATAACAAATTACAAAGTGCATCACAGACGATTACAAGCGGAGCGATCATCATAGAAAGGTACTCCATTCACGGCTCAGTGACATGATCATCACAAACAATTACAACCCTAAAGGAGTAGTTTTGAAAGAAAAGAAAAACTACAAGGATATGAGGTGTTGTAGTAGTACATGGCATCGGTTCACCATCAGTCCTTGTCCTTTAGGGTTAATATAATCACTCTGTGCTGGTCTTCTTCTCAAAGCCTACGGTGTGCGCACGAGCTAATTGCCCAAAAGAGCAATAACAGCGCGAGGAGAACAATGGTCACAAGGACGAGCGCACGTGAGACCATACACGTATATGTCTCTCACTATGTTTGCGGAACGATGACTTTAGATATCAAAGTGGCGAGGCACTTCTCTCGGCATGGGATACCATGAACAACTGCGTACAAGCTTAAGTCAGGAAGTCATTTCTGCAACCACACAATTGTCAGAGAGCAAGTCACACCTCCGCAGTATTGCCACTAATTTTCATCACCAACTAAAGGTCGGTGCTCCAGAGATCCGTATTCAAAAGATTCATTATCAAGACACTCAGGTGGCCCATGAGACTGGATTAACTACCCTGCATGGTTCACCCGTTGATTGTTGCGTCGCAATTCATGGTAGAAACGACCTCAAAACTATTGTACAACCCAAGTACAATGTAACATACCCATAGTTTTTTCATATGCTTCAAAGATTGTATCAATTTTATTTTTTGAACACGGAGTCAGATTTTTGATCTGTTGGCACATTTGTCTTTCTGGTAATGAGGTCTTCCAAACAAAGCCAATCTTGAATATATTTTGACAAGATTTAAATTTGAATTTGAAAACATGATGAAACTAAGTGATGCATGATACAACACAAAATAACCTAATAAAACTTGATAATATTGTTCTATGGGATTTAGTTTGTTATATCATATTTCGTCTTGTACCATTGTGTATCATGTCGTTGAATTGTGTGTCAAAATGATGGATAGGGAACTTGCTGAAACTTGGAGAAACTTGGCGCATCATAAGGTTTGTTAGTATAGAACTTGACGAAACTTGATGAAAACTCAATATACGCTTCAACGCAAAACAATATTATTTCACTATGTTTCATAGAGTTTCATTGTGTTTCATATTTCAATTTTTAAAACTTGTCAAAATGTATTCAAGAGTGGTCTTGTTCCAAAAGTACTCATCGCAAAGAACAGAAAGATGCAGACAAGTCATAATTTAGACGTTTGACTTAATGGATAAAGTAGATTCAAACTTTGAAATCAAATGAAAAATGCATGGATAGGTGGTGTATATTATGTGTAGTGTGAGAGGGAAAGGAGGAGAGAGATTGACCTATGCATGGGACCCATACATGATACCTCTCATGCAAGGTAGAATATCTTTTCTTGGTGGCCCGTGAGCTAGCTCAATTAGGTCATGGAGACTCGAATGGGGGAGCATTGCACGGGACAATGCCGACTTGCGCATCGGGCCTGGTTCAAGATTGTAATACAAGCCCGTAGCACCGGCCTTTCACATGCAAAAAACTAGCTAGTTGCTCATCCCTCATTTGAACGTGTGATCGGTTGGCAAGCAAAACTGAAATGAATACGTAACATTTTTTATCGATCACCACTCAGCGATGATAGTGGAGGCATGTTACCGAGGCGATATTTACGCATAGGCAGCAAATCAATGCGTACACATCCAGTGGTGGGGGACTAAAAGCATAAAATAGTTTGATGCAAAACCATAGTAGACCGTACATACTAACAATGCACACTTATACTTTTATGTGATTCTAATCAGAATAACCAAATACAAAAACATGCAAACATAGAAGAACTACGTAAAAACATATCGATAAATGAAGTTTCAAACAGAAGAACAACCGCAACCAAGTGCCTATAAATATTGTCAAATTTTCAGTTCACATCATGAATTTGCTACTAACAATCTAATATCTATATTGTAGATCACCAAGCTATTATATAAAAATCCACATCACAAATCACAACATAAAACATGCCGAAATTACATAAATTTGTACTTCTCCTATTTTGCCTTTGGAAGCCCCTTGTCCTTCCTATCCATGACTTCTACTTATCTCCTTCACCGGTAGTCTGCCAAAGTAGCAACTACCACGATACCATCCGGCTACCCATCATTGCTACTGCTCAGCTCCGCTTCGCGCCATGCCTAACCTCTGTTGCATGCCCGCCAGCTGCCGATTGTTGTCCTCCTGCCCGCCGCTGCCGCTAGTCGCCTAACCGCTAGCGTTCCTCGCTCACGTGGTGTTTTATGCTTGCCTGTGGGGAGCCCCTATTTGTAGGGCAAGTCCAGCTGTTCCCCTGAAATTCAACCCCTATATCTCAAAACCAGAGACTCCACTAAAAAGATTCTCCCCTAAAAGTTGTTCAACTCCAACAGTTTTCCTAAAACATCTCCCATATTCTATATTTAACTAGTAATTGTGTATGTACAATTCATATTAATATCGTAAGATATTGATTGCATTGCACATTAATATCGGGCAAAATATAAATCGTGTGTTAATATTAATTACTTAGTTAGGATACTAAATTTGTTTAGTGTTAAACAGGTTTAACGCTAAACATCGAAGTTACATTGGATAAATGCATCTAAACCGGTGCGATTTGTTTGGATCTCCGCCATTTTTTATATATTGGTATAAATATAGATATAGACAATATTTCATAACTACTAATTGGGATTTCCCTCTTCGAATAGCTTGCTTTCACATGAGAGGTAGGTTGTTCAGGCTCTTCGAGATTAAGATTTTCCTACCTGCAAAAAAAAGATTAAGATTTTCCATCGACAACAACAACTACTTTCATACATGAATCTGTAAGGCAGTTGTCGTCGTTCTAAGTCTGACAGTAGAATAGGGGGTAAGTATGAGGAGGCAAGATCCTAGCTACGGTGAGGTTGTGCACGCAAGATTTACGAGTTCAGGCCCTTCTCGGAGGAAGTAACAGCACTACGTCTCGGTGTCCGGGGGCTCGGTCGATTGGATTATGCGTGAAGTTACAGGGGGTGCGAACCCTTGTGCCAGTGGAGGGGGGTGGCTTATATAGAGTGCGCCAGGACCCCAGCCCGCCCACGTTACAAGGGGTTCAATGTACATAAAGATAGGACGTTACTGATAATGCCAGCAATAAAGGCAAATGAATGATCATTAAGACTATGGAGTGAACGCCTGACCGTTGTCATTCTGAGTGACTTTAGATCTTCTATCTTCTGAGTGATTTCTGATGCGGTCGAGTGAGTACACTCTGGTCGAATGGAATTGGGCTTTCCGAGTGGAATGCTTCTGGTCGAGTGGATGGTATTGTCCTTTGAATATTCCTGACTTTAAGATAATGTCCTTGGGAAGGGTGTCTAGGTCAGGCCTATTACCCTACCCCAAGTACATGTCATCGTCATTAGCCCCCGAATGGTTCAGGGTTCGAGTGGAAAAAGGAGTTGAAGACGGTTCCGACCCGGTTTTCACGCTTCGGGAGCGTTTTGCCTGGATTAATGAACCATGTGACGACTTCGACTTCATTTTCAGTCGCCTTGATCCATTCCTAAATTGCCGAGTGAATTTCGTTGATAAGCTTCAATTTTGAACATGGTATGAGACCTTTGGCGTGATTGACTGCACTGTCGTTCCCTGATCTCACGGGGTTCGAAATTTGGAGAAGCGCGCGGGACGGGGAGGCCCGCAGTAAACGGAACAGATTTGGCAGGGATGCCTCGATCCTCGCGCCACCTTTCTCGCCACGTACCGAGCACGCGATTGTGGCAGGATTTGATGGGATTGCTTGGGCCCACGAGTCAGTCACTCGGTAACAAGCCCATATAAGGCGTCCGGGCCGATGCGTCTGGCACTGTGCTCTTCATCCCCTTCTTCTTCCCCTGTTTCTCCACCGCATTCACCACCACCTTCGACGCCGCCGCCCCGTCCAAGCGCAGCCTGCTGCGATGGGGAAGGAGAAAACGGCGGCCCTGGAGCGTGCGAAGAAGGCGACGGCGGCAGCGAAGGGCAAGAAGACGAGTCGGGGCGGGTCGTCGTCTAGGTCCGGCCTGCCGCCCGGCTGGATCCAGGGTGACTGGATCAGATCCATGATCCGGAAGGAAGACATGGAGGATCTGGTCGAAGGGGGCTTGATTCCCCACCAGTCCTGGCGATTGCCGGGGAACGAGACCGAGCCGCAGCCGCAAGAGGGTGAGTGCGTCCTCCTCGTGACTCATGTCGACCGCGGTTTCTCCTTGCCTCCCCATCCCTTTTTTCGGGCTTTCTTGAATTTCTTTGGAGCCCAACTTCATCACTTTTTCCCCAACACCATCACCTATCTTGCAGCATTTGTTTCCCTGTGTGAGAATTTCTTGGGCTGTCGACCGCACTGGGGTCTTTTCAAACATATATTCACATGTCGCTCCCAAGCCGTAAAGAAGTCCAATCCGAGTGATGAGAGAACACATGTGATCCAGATGTGCGGGGGTCTGGGAATTCAGATGAGGGGTAGGAGCACTTTTCCGGCTATGACGCTTCCCGATTCAGTTAGAGGGTGGCAGTCGACCTGGTTCTATTGCAAAGACCAGCCGACTCCTGGTCAGTCGACTAGGCTTCCTCCCTTTTCCATGAATCGAGTCCAGCCGCCCTCTACTTTGAAAGTGAACCCAAAGGAGAAAGCAGAAGTGAATATGCTAGTTGAACGAGTAGTCCAGTTAGTCCGCGATGGGGTGATTGGCATGGACTTGCTTGAAATATTTCTCAGTCGACGCATCCAGCCACTCCAGGCTCGTGATCATCCTATGTGGATGTACTCGGGTATTGATGACACTACCCAGATCCACCCGGAGGAGGTCACCGGGGAGGTAGTGGAGCAGTGGCTGCAAGGCATGACTGGTAACAAAGATAACCCCAGGGGGTCCAAGAGGGTCCCGCCATTCGACGAGACTAACGAACCGGATAAGGTACAATCTTCAGTGCCGAATGCCCTTTGCTCTGATTTCTTATTTAGGCTTCAATCCGATTGATATTTGTATAATTCTTTGCTCTGCAGATATATACTGAGATGTACTCGATGCTCAACGGGGAGCAGATCCAGGAATGAGAGGAGAGCGGAGGCAACAGCAGTGACTGGAACTCTGATGACGAGAGTGATGAAGAGTGCGAAGACTCGAGCAGTGATGAGGAGGTCGATTCTCCACCTCGCGTGGAAAAGCGTTCCAAGCAGAAGCACGACCCAGCAAGTATCCGGGGTAAAGTGGCGGCACCGACTGGACAAACTTTGAAGCGCACTCGGACATCTTCTCTGGTGCTGACTGAGAAGGCTCCGAAGCATCACAAGACTGCGTCGTCAAAGCCACGGAAGGCCTTGCCCAAGATCAAGGTTGATGTTCCCGTCGCCTCTGCGTAAGTGCTTCATTTTCACCCTTTGCTCCAAGAATCTTATATCAGTTGTCAACCCATTCCCTTGCTTGACCGAGTGAACCTTGGAATTTGCAGTGCTGCTACCTCTGGGACCTCTGCTTACAAAGATGATGATGACGAGGAGATGGAGGACGCGGTCACATCCAAAGCGGGTATGACTCCTGTTATCTTGTCTTTTCTTTGCTAGCCAATTCTACCGTCGACTGAACTCTTGTGGTCGATTCTTTTGCAGCTCCGCAAAATGTTATTGAACTTCAAGACAACGATGAAGATGAGCCACAGAAGCTCGTGGGAAGGAGGAGCAGGACCTCGGGCAAAAAGGTACCAGCTAGCAAGACGCCTCAATCGACGCCGGCGACGGAACCAGCTATCCAGCAATCCGGGGACTTCAACCGTGCTTCTGTTACTTTTGTGAATTCCTTGTCAAGTGGTCGTCCTTCAACGTCGACTATACAGGCCCCTGCTTCATCTGTGCAACTTCATGCCTCAAGCTCTCAAGCTACTGCAACTGATCCACCGTCTCCACTTTTCACCGCCCATCACGTCCCAGAGGACCAAGTGAGTGCTGCCAAGGAAGCCATACGCCAGGCAGGCATTATGATGGAGCAGATGAAAATGGTGCGCGAAGCCAGTCAAGCTGCCTATGATGCCAGCTCAGCACTTCAAGCCAATGTCCAGGTTAGCTTACTTCCGACTGAACTCCATCTTGACGCTTGTTCTGTTAGGATATGATATTTAGAAACTGCTGCTTTATCCGCAAGACGTCCGTGGATGAGCGTTTTGGAACCTTAATTGCACACCCATTGTCAGTCTGTACACCCACTGGGTGTTTTAATTTCTGTTGAGTAGTTTTTCCACTTGAGTCGACTAGGTTGTGTTGATTGAATCTCTGAACCAGTGGGGGCACGCTGAGTGCACCCACTGGGTGTAGTCCCCGAGACCGCCGTCGAATGTTTGATTCGGTGGGGGTCTTTGAACAGAACTTTTCCACTCGGTCTGGGCAGATCATGTCGAGTGGAATCTCTGAACCAGTGGGGGCACGCTGAGTGCACCCACTGGGTGTAGTCCCCGAGACCGTAGTCGACTGCGGGCAGTCGGCTATGGTCTGAGTTTTTTTTTTACTGGACGGACCAAGTCGATTGAAAAAGTCGAACCAGTGGGGGCACGCTGAGTGCACCCACTGGGTGTAGTCCCCGAGACTATTGTCGAATGTTTGATTCGGCAGTAGTCTTAGAACTATTTGAACTTGCTACTTTATTGCTCGGAAGCAACCAATCTTTGTGTCTGCCGACTGACTATCTTCTGAACACAGAAATCTTGTGATCTTGGAGCCCGGTTCGCTGACTTGGAACAGAAGCAAATCCAGCTCAATCTTGATCTGGAGTTGGCTCAGAATAACTTGCAGAAGGCTAAGGATGACGCTGCTGGTAAGGAAAGCTTGTCGAATGGTTCTCTTGCCATCTTTTCTCCTTCTTTTTCTGATTCGAATGTTATTCTTTCTAGAAACAATGAGACAGGCTTTGGAGAAGAAGGACCTTGACCTTGTGGCTGCGAAGAAAACAGCAAAAGAAAAAACGGCACTTGCTGACCAAAAGATGGCTTCAATCGGAAAGTTGGAGGAAGAGAATACCAAGCTGAAGGCTGCTCTTGATGAAGCCAACAAAGAGGTAACTCGACTGAAGAAGGATAAAGGGACCCTGACCGACAAAGTGGAAGACATCACCCGCAAGAGGGACGAGCTAGAGAATTATCTGGGAGGACTCGCCAAAAAATTATTCCTCATGCTTGAAGGTACTTTTCTCTGTCCGATTGATTTGCTTTCGTTGACTCATCATACTACTGTCGACTCATTATTTCTCTGTGAGTGTAGAATTCTGTCAAAACTTCGAGGAAGAGACTAGGCGAGTCGAGACGAGCTTGGACCCCATCAACTCCCCTGTTACAGATGAAGCTGCCATGAACGTGCTCCGACTGTAGTCTCGCCTTGCCAGCGCCATGGATTACCTTGCTCGACTGAAGGTTGCGGTGTAGCGGATCGACACAGCGCTCTGGCCAAGGGAAACGCTCTAAAATGACCTCGAGTCTTTGATGACTCGACTCAATGAGATTCCTGGTCGAGTGCAGGAATGGAAGAAGTCCTCAGCTCGATGCGGTGCTGACGTAGCTCTGTCCCTGGTTCGTGTTCATTGCAAGGAAGCCAGAGAAGAGAAGCTAGCAGCAATCAAGGTTGCCAATACCAAGAAACTTGACTTCCAGTCCTTCATGGAGACTTTTATTGCTGCTGCTACTCGAATTGCAGATGGAATCGACCTGGATGAGTTCGTCGAGCCTGACAGCCCTCCTGCGGAGTGAACAAAACTTTTATGATCCGATTCAATTTGCCTCGGTATGCCGAGTGATTTTGTAACCGTTAAACTCCTTCGGGCCTGATGCCCGAGTACTTTAATCTGCGGTCCGGAATCTCATGGGATTCGTCCGAACTTAGTTTTCCCTTAAATATGCTTGTTTTTATTTCCGAGTGGAACTTGTATCTTCACTCGGAACAGACTTTTGTTCTTGTGATGCAATTCTGAGGAGAGGATCGCGGACGACATGTACCTCGTCATCTTTGCAGATCAGGATGGAGCACACATTGTACTTGTGGCGTAGCTCCGAAGAGAAGGTCGCAGTCGACCTGCACCTCGTCGTCCTTGCGGATTAGGATGGAGCGTGTTTTAAACTTAGGCGAGTACAGGACCGCAGCTAAGCCCCCGAGTGAGAGGGTTGCTCATCACTCGGTAGGATTTTTTAAACTTAGGCGAGTACAGGACTGCAGCTAAGCCTCCGAAGTGAGAGGGTTGCTCATCACTCGGTAGGATTTTTTAAACTTAGGCGAGTGCAGGACTGCAGCTAAGCCCCCGAGTGGGAGGGTTGCTCATCACTCGGTAGGATTTTTTAAACTTAGGTGAGTACAGGACTGCAGCTAAGCCTCCGAGTGAGAGGGTTGCTCATCACTCGGTAGGATTTTACAAACTTAGGCGAGTACAGGACTGCAGCTAAGCCCCCGAGTGGGAGGGTTGCTCATCACTCGGTATGGTTTTACAAACTTAGGCGAGTACAGGACTGCAGCTAAGCCCCGAGTGAGAGGGTTGCTCATCACTCGATGGATTTTAAAACTAGGTGAGTACGGACTGCAGCTAAGCCTCCGAGTGAGAGGGTTGCTCATCACTCGTTAGGATTTTTAAACTTAGGCGAGTACAGGACTGCAGCTAAGCCCCCGAGTGAGAGGGTGCTCATCACTCGGTAGATTTTACAAACTTAGGCGAGTACAGGACTGCAGCTAAGCCTCCGAGTGAGAGGGTTGCTCATCACTCGGTAGGATTTTTTAAACTTAGGCGAGTACAGGACTGCAGCTAAGCCCCCGATGGGAGGGTTGCTCATCACTCGGTAGGATTTTTAAACATTTAGTATGCGAGTACAGGACTGCAGCTAAGCCCCCGAGTGAGAGGGTTGCTCATCACTCGGTAGGATTTTACAAACTTAGGCGAGTACAGGACTGCAGCTAAGCCTCCGAGTGAGAGGGTTGCTCATCACTCGGTAGGATTTTTTAAACTTAAGCGAGTACAGGACTGCAGCTAAGCCCCCGAGTGGGAGGGTTGCTCATCACTCGGTAGGATTTTACAAACTTAGGCGAATCGGATTCGCGGCTAAGCCCCCGAGTGAGAGGGTTGCTCTTCACTCGGTAGGATTTTTTGAACTTAGGCGAATCGGATTCGCGGCTAAGCCACCCACTGGGGGATTTTGGACACATGTATTAGTAACAACAATCATTTAGGAGACTGTAAAACCATGTCTTTGATAAACGAACTGAAAGGTACTCTTTATTACATCTCATCAGTCTGAACACTTAAGTATAAAAATGGCGAGTAGCTCCGCATTCCAAGCGCGTGGCTCGTCTTTATTCTGCTCCACATTGTAGAGGTGATACGCTCCATTGTGGAGCGCCTTGGTGACGATGAAGGGACCTTCCCAAGCAGGGGCAAGTTTGTGAGGCCGCTGCTGGTCCACTCGGAGCACAAGGTCTCCTTCCTGAAATGCTCGACCCTTCACGTTTCTGGCATATAATCGACGAAGGTCTTGCTGATAAATGGTCGACCGGATCAAGGCCATCTCTCTTTCTTCTTCCAGAAGATCGACAGCGCCTTCTCGAGCTTGTTCTGCTTCGGCTTCTGAAAAAAGTTCTACTCGGGGTGCATTGTGAAGCAAGTCACTCAGCAGCACAGCCTCAGCCCCATAGACCATGAAGAAGGGGGTTCGACCGGTTGACCGATTTGGTGTTGTTCTTAATCCCCAAAGGACTGACGGTAGCTCATCTACCCAAGCGCCGGCTGCATGCTTGAGGTCGCGCATCAATCGAGGTTTCAGCCCTTTGAGAATCAAACCATTCGCTCTTTCTGCTTGTCCATTCGACTGAGGGTGGGCGACTGAAGCATAGTCACCCCGAGTACCTTGGGACGCACAGAAAGCTCGGAACTCATCAGAATCAAAGTTCGACCCATTATCCGTGATGATGCTGTGTGGAACTCCATATCTAAATGTTAACCCTCTGATGAAGCTGACAGCAGTACTTGCTTCCAGGTTTTTGATAGGTTTAGCTTCAATCCATTTAGTGAACTTGTCGACTGCTACAAGCACATGGGTGAAACCACTCCTGCCAGTCCTCAGAGGTCCGACCATATCTAATCCCCAAACAGCGAATGGCCAGACGAGTGGAATGGTCTTCAAGGCTGAAGCGGGTTTGTGGGACATGTTGGAGTAGAACTGACAGCCCTCACACTTGTCAATTATTTCCTTTGCCATCTCATTTGCCCGTGGCCAATAAAACCCTGCTCGATATGCTTTGGCCATGATGGCCCGAGAAGACGCATGGTGACCACAGGTCCCCGAGTGGATATCATTGAGGATCATTCGGCCTTCTTCTGGAGTGATGCATTTCTGAACGACCCCAGTAACACTCTCTCTATAGAGTTGTCCACCCATTACTGTGAAGGCTTTGGATCGACGGACAATCTGGCGAGCCTCTTCCTTATGCTCTGGAAGCTCTTTCCTGAGAATATATGCGATATACGGCACTGTCCAATCGGGAATAACGATCAAAACCTCCATGATCAAGTCGACCACAGCTGGGATTTCAACTTCAGTCGGATCAGTGGAACTTTTAGGCTGTGGGGGCTCTTCAGTGAAGGGATCTTCTTGAACTGATGGTGTGTGAATATGCTCCAAAAACACATTGCTGGGAATAGGCTCCCGCTTGGAACCTATTTTCGCCAAGTCATCCGCGGCTTGATTCTTCAGTCGGGGTATATGGTGGAGCTCCAGCCCTTTAAACTTCTTTTCTAGCTTTCTCACTGCATTGCAATAGCCAGTCATCGCTGGGCTCCTGATGTCCCACTCTTTCATCACTTGATTAACCACTAAATCTGAGTCACCGTAAACCATCAGGCGACGGACACCGAGTGAAATGGCCATACGCAACCCGTATAGAAGCGCCTCATATTCAGCTTCATTGTTGGAGGAATCAAAGTGAATCTGGAGAACATATCTGAGGTTGTCGCCTCGTGGAGATATCAAGACTACCCCAGTGCCTGAACCATTCAACATCTTGGACCCGTCGAAGAACATAGTCCAATGTTCCGACTATATCTGAGTCGGTAGCTGCTGTTCAATCCACTCGATGAGGAAATCTGCTATTGCTTGAGATTTGATCGCTTTCTTCGCCTCAAACCTGATATCCAGCGGAAGGAGTTCAATCGCCCATTTTGCCAATCGACCAGTTGCATCTCTGTTGTTCAAAATCTTTGACAAGGGAGCGTCGCTAATGACCGTAATCGAATGATCTAAGAAGTAATGTGCAACCTTCTTTGTGGTTAAGTAAATTCCATAGACAAGCTTCTGATAATGTGGATATCTCTGCTTGGACGGGGTTAAGACTTCAGAAATATAGTACACTGGGCGTTGGACCTTGTAGGTTTTACCTTCTTCTTCCTGCTCGACCGTGAGTATTGTACTGACAACCTGTCCTGTGGCTGCTATATAAAGCAGTAAAGGCTCTTTGCTGATTGGAGCAGCAAGCACTGGTCGGGTGGAAAGCAGGGCTTTGAGCTCCACAAACGCTGCGTCAGCTTCAGGAGTCCACTCGAACTTATCAGATTTCTTCATCAGTCGGTAAAGAGGCAGTGCCTTTTCACCGAGACGAGAGATGAATCGACTCAAAGCGACCAAACAACCAGTAAGCTTCTGAACATCGTGTACACGCACAGGGCGTTTCATTTGGAGGATTGCACCAATTTTCTCTGGGTTGGCATCGATCCCACGTTCGGAAACGAGGAAACCGAGTAACTTTCCACCTGGAACTCCAAATGTACACTTCGACGGATTAAGCTTGATATCATATTTTCTCAAATTGGCAAAGGTTTCAGCAAGGTCAGTCAGCAGGTCGGAACCTTTACGCGACTTAACCACGATGTCATCCATGTACGCTTCCACATTCCGACTGATTTGAGTTAGAAGGCACTTCTGTATCATACGCATGAATGTGGCACCAGCGTTCTTGAGACCAAAGGGCATGGTGACATAGCAAAAGCACCCGAATGGAGTGATAAAAGTTGTTTTTATTTCATCAGGTCCATACAGTCGGATCTGATGGTACCCGGAATATGCATCCAGGAAGGACAATCGCTCACATCCCGCAGTCGAGTCGACTATCTGATCGATGCGGGGGAGAGGAAAATGATCTTTCGGGCAGGCCCGATTGATCTGTTTGAAATCAATGCACATATGAAGTGAATCGTCCTTCTTGGGAACCATGACAACATTGGCGAGCCACTCGGAGTGGTAAATTTCGTGGATGAACTCAGCAGCCAGAAGCCGAGCCACCTCTTCGCCGATCGCCTTTTGCTTCTCCACAGCGGACCGACGGAGATGCTCTTTAATGGGTTTTTCCTTTGGATCGACTCACAAACGGTGCTCAGCCAGTCCCCTGGGTACACCCGGCATGTCAGACGGCTTCCATGCGAAGATGTCCCAGTTCTCACGGAGGAACTGGATGAGCGCTTCTTCCTATTTGCTGTCGAGTGTTGTCGAGATATGAGCCGGAGCAGCATTGGGATCGGTCAGGTGAATGTGAACAGGCTTTGTTTCACCGGACGACTGAAATGCAGACTCTGAAGCAGGCTTCTTAGTACGCAACAAATCACTCGGATCTGCAGTCTTCTTATATTCTTCCATTTCTACTGCTGCCATCTGTTCATCGGCTATCATAGAGCCCTTCTGGAGGCACTCTTCTGCTCGTTGCCGATTGCCAGTGACTGTGATCACGCCTCTGGGGCCAGGCATCTTCAGCTTGAAGTACACGTAACACGATCGAGCCATAAAACGGGCATATGCAGTTCTGCCCAGAATAGCATGATAGGCACTGTGAAAATCCACAACTTCGAATGTCAACTTCTCCTTACGGTAATTCTTTGAATCACCGAAAACCACGTCAAGAGTGATCTGACCAAGTGAATCAGCTTTCTTTCCTGGTATGACACCGTGGAATCGCATATTGCTCTCATTGAGCTTGGACATCGGGATGCCCATCCCACAAAGGGTCTCAGCATACAAAATGTTCAAGCCGCTGCCACCATCCATCAATACTTTGGTCAGTCGGGTGCCCCCAATGACTGGGTCGACCACCAACGCTTGCCTCCCGGGGGTGGCAACGTGCAGTGGGTGGTCAGATTGGTCGAATGTAATGGGAGTCTTTGACCATTTCAAATATGTCGTCGTTGCCGGAGCAACCATGTTTACCTCTCTGTTGATGACTTTCAGTCGACTTTTGCTTTCAATGTCAGCAAAAATCACCAAAGTGGAATTGACGTTAGGGAAACCGTCATCATCTTCTTCCCTGTCCCCATCCTTGTCAGACTCTTTTTCCTTTTCATTGGGTTGTTTCTCTCGGAACTGCTGGATCAGGAGCCGACATTGTCGAGTGGTATGTTTGGGATAAATCAGATTACCCTCTTCATCCTTCTTGGTGTGAATGTGACATGGCAAGTCCAACACATCATTCCCTGCCTGATCTTTCACCTTCTTGGGGATCCAGGGCCCTTTGGGCTTTCCCTTGAATTTTCCTTGAGTTACAACTGCAGCTTCACCTGGACCTGCTGGCTCGGCTTTGCGTTTCTGCTTCCGACCTCCTCCGGTGTCTTGGGCGACTGGTTTGCCCTTTCCACTGCGGAGTCGATCCTCTTCTTCACCATTAGCGTACCGAGTGGCTATTTCCATCATTCGGGTCAGAGACATATCTCCTGTCCGACCGAATTTCAGGTTAAGCTCTCGATACCGAACGCCCTCCTTGAAGGCACAAACTGCTTGGTGTTGGGATACATTTTCTACTGTGTGATGTAAAGTGGTCCATCTTTGGATGTAATCCCTCAGAGTTTCATTCGGCTTCTGTACGCAATGTTGCAATTCCGTCAACCCTGCAGGTCGTTTGCATGTGCCCTCGAATGTCCTAACAAACACTCGGGTTAACTCTTCCCAGCTGAATATACTACCTGGAGCCAACTGATTCAGCCATGCTCTGGCCGATCCTTCCAACATGAGAGGAAGATGTTTCATAGCTACCTCATCATTTCCACCACCGATCTGAACAGCCACTGGGTAATCTTCCAGCCAAGTGTTAGGCTTCGACTCACCGGTGAACTTACTAACCCCAGTCGCCAACTTGAAGTTGGGGGGGATCTTAGCAGCTCTGATGGCTCTGCTAAAACACTCGGGACCCGAAACATGTATTCTGCTTCCACTCGGGCGATCTCTGTCTTGCCCTTCTCTGTGTGCTCGGTTCCTATCGACCAAACCTTGCACCAAAATTGACCTCGCATCAAACCCTGGCTCTCTTGGGTCGACTGGCATCCTCCGCTCTCCGCTGTACGGGCGCCTGTCATTATAATGCCGGGGCACATATGATCCGCCTCTCGGAGGGGGCGTAGGCACTCGACAGCGGTCATCACGGCCGAGCCGATGATCGTACTGCTCGTGGTTCCGACCCAAGTACTGATCTTGGCGATGCCCCCGTCCCTCACGCCGCGGAGGCGATCTTGGGCTGTGAGCCGATTGAACTGTGTCAGCCACCACAGATCTTCTATGGATTCTGTTACACGACTGAGATACTGCAGTGTTTTGCTCTCCTGCTGCCCGGAGCAGAGCCCGGATCTGCATCAAACCTCGTCCAGCTTCCGACTGGGATGGCTGGATGGACTCTGCTATACGAGCTGCAGCCGTAAGATTCTGAATAGGAGTGCGGTATACCTGAGATTCAGGCGGGAACAATTATCGCCGTCGACTGGACTCAGGAATCTGCTGCCGAGCACGTTCGTCGAGTGCATGCTGAAGGTTCTCCAGTCGAGTGCGTTCAGCCAAAGTGGCCAAGCATGCTGCCTTCAAGGCCCGAGCCTCAGAGGTCACTCCGACGATGGGCGTGTGGAGTGCTTCCTCGTTGCGGCGGTGGAGCTCCTTCCCCCGCTGCGAAGAGAGGGTTTCGGGGTGGTATTCCTCGTGAACATGCGACGGATCGCCACCGCCGTCGCCGCCTCCGTTGCGACGCATGCCAGGTGGGCTACGCGGTGTGTCGACCATCAGGACCTCTGCCGCGGGATCGCTGCTGTCACACTCGAACAGTGTCTCGACGGAGCCAGTCGACAGATCGAACAGGCCGTAGAGAGATTCATCGGGCTCGATTGCCGCGACTTGAGGGGCGGCCGACTGACGTGCCACCGCATGCTTCACCCACCGTTGAAGCCGCGATCGATCGGATCGCTTGCGACGGCGAACAGCGGGGAACGAAGACGCTGCAGGAGCCGACCGGTATTGGGACGACGGCTGCCGCAGAAGGACACCGCGGACACAGGCGCGAAAGTGCATCGCCCCGCGGACGGGGAATGTCTCGACGTCGAGGGGGGCCTCCTGGAGCCAGGCGGAGTCGTCGGCGATGAAGACGAGCGCGCCGAGACGGATCTCGTGGCCCTCAGCCAAACCTCCACCAGAAACCATGGTGATGGGAATCGGAAAAAAATCGCAACCTCACCGGAAAGTCGCTAAGACACCTGCCCCACGGTGGGCGCCAACTGTCGTCGTTCTAAGTCTGACAATAGAATAGGGGGTAAGTATGAGGAGGCAAGATCCTAGCTACGGTGAGGTTGTGCACGCAAGATTTACGAGTTCAGGCCCTTCTCGGAGGAAGTAACAGCCCTACGTCTCGGTGCCCGGGGGCTCGGTCGATTGGATTATGCGTGAAGTTACAGGGGGTGCGAACCCTTGTGCCAGTGGAAGGGGGTGGCTTATATAGAGTGCGCCAGGACCCCAGCCCGCCCACGTTACAAGGGGTTCAATGTACATAAAGATAGGACGTTACTGATAACGCCAGCAATAAAGGCAAATGAATGATCATTAAGACTACGGAGTGAACGCCTGACCATTGTCAGAGTGACTTTAGATCTTCTGTCTTCCGAGTGATTTCTGATGCGGTCGAGTGAGTACACTCTGGTCGAATGGAATTGGGCTTTCCGAGTGGAATGCTTCTGGTCGAGTGGATGGTATTGTCCTTTGAATATTCCTGACTTTAAGATAATGTCCTTGAGAAGGGTGTCTAGGTCAGGCCTATTACCCTACCCCAAGTACATGTCATCGTCAGCAGCCAATTGCACACGTATGCACCCGGGTGGGCCAGCTCACGTAGCAATGCATTCTAGCAAGCGCTCTAGTTTATCTTCTTTTTTACTTCAGGATTTTTATTATTATTTCATATGGGAAAATATAAAAATTATTTATTTTAAAATTTAAGAACATTTTATTAAACATGGTTTTTTCCTAAAGTTTGTGAGAAAAATAAATAATAAATAAGTTTTTAAAAATTTGTGGACAAAATAAAAAATATTTTAAATTTATTAAACATGGGCATTTATGATATTTTTGAAAATTTAAAAATAAAAAACCAAGAAGAAGGTATAATAAACAAAAAACGAAGAAAAACGGACCAGCCCATTCAGTTGCTCGCTCGTCAGCTCTATGCGATTGGTTGGCGTTACATGACACATAGTGACAAACTAAAAGTAGATGTGCGCTTTGCAACGCCACTTTTCTGTAGAGGGGGCAATTTTTTGTGCTTCTACTCATCAAACCTTAGGTCGAAAGATGACCAGCCCGGGGCACACCCAGAAGGATCTCTCTCCGAAAGCACATACTTATGATTGTGCACCTAGCAAGCAACCGCAACTACCAAGTTTTATTAAGCATATATCGCAACCATGGGCATATATCTTCCTCTAGGGTCTCTACTCACCCCTCATGGCATAATTCTACTTAGGGAACGATCATTTATGTCATTCCGGCCTCCAATCATAAACTTATATAATATAATGCTCCCCTCTAAGCCCACATAGATGAAGTGTCATGCAGTCGACGTTCATATAACACCACTAGAGAATTTCACTACAACATGATCAACCAACAATCTTAACTGTAAATAGACTTGCAGTCTCAAAGTTGTCGTCCGTCCGCTCATGACGGTTCGTGCCGTTTCTAACGACTTCGGTTGACTCGATAGCGACTCCTATTTCGGCGATCTGCCGAGCAAATCCCACTTAAAATACTTTGTATTCTTCACTTTCGTGTTTGATTTCCTCCAGTTCCTGCAAGCTCTAGTGAGATCCCAATACCAATTTCTCTAGCATCGAGCGACCCT
Source organism: Thinopyrum elongatum (assembly GCA_011799875.1). Classification (NCBI taxonomy): domain Eukaryota; kingdom Viridiplantae; phylum Streptophyta; class Magnoliopsida; order Poales; family Poaceae; genus Thinopyrum; species Thinopyrum elongatum. Next base: position 133,738,190 of record CM022303.1, read on the forward strand.
TCCTATAGGTGTTGTTCATACTCTGGTTTTCTACAGCCAAGATCCAGAATAAGTGAGGATAGTGATTTCAATCCCAAGTGAACCCCCAACCTGAATCCTTCCGCGTCTACTAGGGTGCGCGATTGTAAAATACCAGTCAATCCTAATCCCCGTGTGTGCGGTGGTGAACTTGGAGGTAGCTGGCGTGAGGCTTCACCCCGGAGCTGGCTGTAGACGCCTCGCCATGGGAGATAGGAGAACTCCTTCCCTGGTCGGCGTGGGGGGGAAGCTGAAGGATTTAAATTTGTCAGAGGCAGAAAAGAAAAGTGTCAAAATCGGAAGAAGGCAGGTTCGCTCCCCGACTGTGAACAAACTACAGGCTGTGGGTAAGATTTTCTCAGAGAGGCCAGCGAAAGCAGAGTTTGTGGAAAGAACATTAGGAAATTTGTGGTGCCCTTTTGCTCAATTGGATTGCAAAGATCTTGGTAGAAATCATTTTTTGTTTACCTTCCCTGATGAGACTAGCAAGAAGAAAGCTTTGGATGGTGGACCGTGGAGATTTAACAAAGATTTGATAGTGATGGAAAAATTTGTGTCCAGTAAAACAATAGATGAATATGAATTCAAATGGATCCCTATATGGGTCAGAGCTTATGGCATCCCCATGGGGATGATGAGTTCAAAAACGGGAGATTTAGTGGGAGAAAGAATAGGAGAAGTACTTGCTATTGATGTGGATCAGGACGGAACAGCGATGGGCCAGTTTATGAGAATCAAAGTCCGAATGGGTATTACAGTGCCAATAACAAGATTCATCACTTTGGAAATTGAATATGATGAGGAAGAATAGGATGCCATGTGCGAGGAGTTGATGAGTACCGCAGAGAACAGAGAGAAAAAAAAAGTGGAGAAGGTTGTTGATTTCAAATAGCCAGATTTTTGCTATTGTTGCGGCATCATTGGGCACACAGAAAAATCATGCCCATCCAGAGCCACAAGAGAGGGAGCTAGACAGTATGGGCCGGATCTGCAGGCAATTATCTATAAAGGAGGCTCTAGTGAAGAGAGGAGTAGAAGCTCAAGTGATAAGGAAAATTTCTGGTTAACAAACGGTGTTGGAAGCCGGGATAGTAAGCATGGAAGTGACAGTCCATCATGGAGAAAGAACACTCAATCGGGCAAGGAGGAAGATGAAGCAAGGAAAGAGGAGGAGAAAGTAGTTGTAAGCCCTTCGAAGTTTAGTCAGGATGACCAAACAGGATCCAGAGAAAGCGAGAAACTGATTTTTGAGGATAAATCAAAAACTCCAGATTTGTTTGAAGAAATAACAAAGGCAGATCATGTACCCAAGACATAATCTGGTCAGGAGTCATGTCAGATGAGGGAAGGAGAAGGAAACATGATATACAATGGGGCAATAGAGGAAGAAAAGGTGAGGTCCCAAGCTTTAACGTCCACAACAGTAGGACAAGGAATTTTGGATAGGAAAACCTTGAAAGGGGGAAAAGGTCCGAATCAGGGTACTTTCAAGCGATATGAAAGATCTAATGGAAATAAATGTCAGGGTCAATCTTTCAAAATAGAGTGTAATGAAAATAAATGTCAACTTGATGGAATTAAACTTGGAGGCTCAGATTCTGAAGAAAGCAAGAATGGATGTGGACGAAGTGTTTGCGATTAAAGGGAAAGAGAAAATAAACAAACCTGAGAAGGAGAACGCTGGGCTGGAGCGACAGCCCGGCGAACCAAAATGGGGATCACGGGCTGGAACTGTCGGGGTTTGGGGAATGGCCCGGCAGTACGTGGGCTTCTGGACCTCTAGAAGCGGGTGGACCCCGATATCCTCTTCTTATCCGAGACAAAACTGGATGAGAGAAGGATGCGGTGGCTCAAGTACTTGATGGGAATGTCAAATATGGTGGTCAAGGATTGTAAAGGAAAGAGTGGAGGACTTGCTTTATTATGGAAGAGGCATGTGCATGTTGAATTGCGTAATTATTCGAGATATCATATTGATGTGAAGATAGTGGAACAAGATGGTTTTACATGGAGATTTACGGGTATATATGGTGAGCCTATGACAGATAAAAGGGATAAAACATGGGACCTTCTGAGGATCCTTGATCAACAAATTAAGCTTCCATGGTTGTGTGCTAGTGACTTCAATGAAGTTTTATATAGCCATGAAAAGAAAGGTGGCTCAGCTCGGGCTACTCGGCAAATGGAGACTTTCAGGATGACTTTGGCGGATTGTGGCTTGCATGACCTGGGATGCATGGGTGACAAATACACTTGGAGAAACCATAGTCATGAAGCCAGTAAATATATAAAAGAAAGACTTGACAGAGCCGTCGGGTCCCGGACTTGGTGCAATAGATTTCCATCATACAAGGTAATAATTGGGGGTCCTAGACACTCGGACCATCGACCAGTGACCATTTATGTAGAGGGCACGAATAAAGCCATGAGATAGCATGGAGGCCATTATGGCTTTAGATTTGAGCGAAGTGGCTCCAAGAAGAAGGATGTGAGGAGGTTATTAGCAATGCATGGTCTACCGCAGAGATAAGGGGCGAAAACAATTTATCACAGAAACTAAGGAGAGTGGCAGAAGACTTGAGGCATTGGGACACTAATATCCTAGGTGATTTGGATAAAAGGACCAAGGCAATAAAAGTTGAGCTAGAACATGTTAGAAGGGAACCCATTAACCATTATACAGTAGCTCGAGAACACTTCCTGCAAGAAAAATTGGATAGATTAGAACTACAGCAGGACATGTTTTGGAGGCAGAGAGCACATGTTAAATGGCTCCAAGATGGAGACAAAAAAACTGCTTTTTTTCATGCTTGTGCTTTAGAAAGAAAGAAGAAAACACAATTGCGAGACTAAAAAGGGAAGATGGAGTGTGGGTAGAGGGTGAATAGCGCTTAAAAGAGCATGTTGCAAGCTATTTTTTTAAATCTGTTCACCTCCATGGCTGGACCAAGAAGTGATGAAATCTTGCATTCAGTTTCACTGAGGGTAAATGCACAAATGAATGAAAGCCTTTGTGCTGAATACACGAAGGAGGAAGTTAAGGAGGCATTGTTCAATATTGGAGATATCAAAGTGCCTGGGCCTGATGGTATGCCTACGGTTTTCTTCAAAAGGTTCTGGCATCTAGTGGGAAACACAGTCACAGAGGAGATCTTGAAATTCCTTTGAGGTGGCCAGATGCCGGAAGGATGGAATGATACCATGATCGTGTTAATCCCGAAAACAACAAATCCACAAAGCATGAAGGACCTAAGACCGATCAGCCTTTGCAACGTTATCTACAAGGTGATCTCCAAAGTTTTTACCAATAGATTAAAATGTATTTTGCCTGATATCGTATCCCCCAATCAAAGTGCATTTGTACCGGGTCGTAATATATCTGATAATATCCTCTTGTCCTATGAACTAACTCATTTTCTGCAGACAAAAAGAAGTGGTAGAACAGGATATGCAGCGATAAAGCTAGACATGAGTAAATCCTACGACCGAGTTGAAAGGAATTTTTTGAGAGAGATGATGCTCAAGCTGGGATTTGAAAGAGAATGGGTCAACCTGGTGATGAAGTGTGTGTCAACAGTAAAATACCAAGTCAAGGTCAACAAAGATGCAACTGAGGTAATCATCCCCCAAAGAGGATTACGCCAGGGTGATCCACTCTCACCATATTTATTTCTACTATGCGCGGAAGGTTTTTTTGCCTTGTTATATGATGCTGAAAGAAAGGGTAGCTTGAAGGGAATCAAATTATGTAGGGAAGCACCAAGTGTGAGCCACTTACTCTTTGTAGATGATTCATTGTTGCTTCTTGAAGCAAATGAAAAGAATGCCCATGAAGTCAATGATATACTGGAGATATATGAAGTTTGTTCCGGCCAAGTAATAAACAAGGAAAAGTCATCCATCCTATTCAGTAAGAACACCAACCAAAGGAAGAAAAGAGAGATGATGGATATAATGGGCATTACAACGAAGGCTTGAAAGGAAGATATCTTGGGATGCCAGCATATGTTGGAAAATCAAAGTCTAAAACCTTTCAGTATATTAAAGAAAAAGTGTGGGGAAAGATACAAGCTTGGAAAGAGAAACTTCTATCAAAAGCAGGGAAAGAAATTCTAATTAAAGCTGCAGCCCAAGCAATCCCAGTATACACTATGACCTGCTTTGATCTAACAAAATATCTTTGTGACGAGCTTAGCTCCATGATATGCAGATTCTGGTGGAGCCAGATGGATAAAGTTAACAAAATCCAAAGGACATGCTGGGAGAAGCTTTCTAAACCAAAGAGAGTGGGTAGACTAGGATTTAGGGACCTTCATGCTTTCAATATGGCTATGCTTGCAAAAAAAGGATGGCGCCTACTTCAGAACTCGTCATCATTATGTGCCCAAATATTGCAAGCTAAATATCACCTAGGAAGCAGCATACTTGAAGCTATGCCAAGGAAGGGGATTTCGTATGCATGGCGTAGTATTTTGAAAGGAGTTCAACTTCTGAAAAAAGGCATAATTTGGAGAGTTGGGAATGGACAAAACATCAAAATCTAGACAGACCCGTGGCTCCCAAGAGGAATTACTAGAAGAGTTACTTCATTACGTGGGAGACAAGTGATTTCTAAGGTTGCTGACCTCATAGACCCAATGACAAACAGTTGGGATGTCAACCTTGTGCGCCAAACTTTCAATGCAGAAGATTCTGAGATAATCTTGCAGATCCCCATGTATGATCGTACACCTGACTCGGTTGCATGGCATTTTGACAAAAAGGGGATCTTCTCGCTGAAGTCAGCCTACAAGGTAGCAGTGGAAAACATAGAACGTGAATCAAGACATGGCCAACCATCTAGTTCAAGAAGCAATGGAGAGGCAATTCATTTTGAATGGAAGAAACTATGGGCGTTACCTCTCCCAAATAAAGTCCTCCATTTTCTTTGGCATATGGCAACATATAGCTTACCATTAAGAACGAAGTTGAAGAATAGAGGCATGGAAATAGATAGTAGATGCCCAGTGTGCCTTAGATATGATGAGGATGGTGGTCACTGTTTTCTTAAATGCAAAATGGTGAGACGGCTGTGGAGCTTAGCACAAGTGGATAATATTCGAAACAAGCTAATTTTATGCAACGATCCTCTTAGCTTATTCAATGAGTTGTTTCGCCTGACGGAAGAGGAGAGCATAAAGATGTGTCCCATGTTTTGGTTATGGTGGCACGAAAGAAATAAGGCCAATGCAGGAGACACGATGAAAACACCAGATGAAATTCTAGCTTCTATTAACTATCATGTTAATGATTTCAGGAATCTTAAGAAGCAGAGAAGCATCCAGAAGCAGACTTCCACAGCAAAATGGTCTCCCCGGGCAAATGAATTCCTGAAAGTAAACTCCAATGGTGCGTTTAAGGAAGCATCAAAATCTGGTGGCTGGGGTTTTACTTTGAGGAATAGTAATGGTATGCTTTTGGCTGTAGGAGCAGGAAAGCTAGAATATGTATCAAGTGCCCTATGCTACTTCTTGAGCTTGCATTGATTTTTTCCTTGAAGAGGAAAGGGTGATGTAGCAAAGTAGAGATAAGTATTTCCCTTAGTTAAGAACCAAGGTATCAATCCAGTAGGAGGCACAAGCAAGTCTCCAATATATGCACCTGCACAAACTATTTAACAAACACTTGCACACAACGCGAAAAAGGGGTTATCAATCCCTTCACGATCACGAACAAGAGTGAGATCTAATAGAGATAGGTATAAAAGATAAATAAAAGAGCAAACCAAAGTAAATATAAATAAATTGCCGCAAGGTATTTTTGGGTTTTTTTGGTTTATAGATCTGAAAATATATGATGGAAAATAGACTCGGGGACCATAGGTTTCACTAGAGGCTTCTCTCTTGAAGATAGCATACGGTGGGTAAACAAATTACTGTTGAGCAATTGATAGAAAAGCACATAATTATGACGATATCTAAGGTAATGATCATGAATATAGGCATCACGTCCGTGACAAGTAGACTGACTCCTGCCTGCATCTACTACTATTACTCCACACATCGACCGACTCATGCCTGCATCTAGAGTATTAACTTCATAAGAACAGAGCAACGCTTTAAGTAAGATGACATGATGTAGAGGGATAAACTCAAGCAATATGATATAAACCCCATCTTTTTATCCTTGATGGCAACAATGCAATATGTGCCTCGCTACCCCTTCTGTCATTGGGTGAGGATACCGCGAGATTGAACCCAAAACTAATTAAGCACCTCTCCCATTGCAAGAAAAACCAATCTAGTTGGCCAAACCAAACCGATAGTTCGAAGAGAAATACAAAGATATCTTAATTATGCATAAAAGAGTTCAGAGAAGACTCAAATAATGTTCATAGATAATCTGATCATAAATCCATAATTCATCGGATCTCAACAAACGCGCCACAAAAGAAAATTACATCGAATAGATCTCCAAGAACATCGAGGAAAACGTTGTATTGAAGATCAAAGAGAGAGAAGAAGCCATCTAGCTACTAGCTATGGACCTGTAGGTCTGTGGTAAACTACTCATGCATCATCGGAAGGGCAGCAAGGTTGATGTAGAGGCCCTCCGTGATTGAATCCCCCTCCGGCAGATCGCCGGAAAAGGCCCCAAGATGGGATCTCACGGGAACAGAAGCTTGCGGCGGCGGAAAAGTATTTTCCTGGATGCTTCTGATGTTTGGGTAATATTTGAGAATATATAGAGGTGGAGTTAGGGTTAGAGGACCCTCGAGGAGCCCACAAGCCAGGGGGCGCCCCCCTGGGGCGCGCCCTAGAGGCTTGTGGCCTCCTCGGGACTCCTCTGGCCCTCTCCCCAAGTCTCCTGGGTGTCTTCTGGTCCAAGAAAAATCATCGTAAAGTTTTATTCCGTTTAATATTCCTTTTCTATAAAAGTCAAAAACAAGGAAAAAAAACAAAAACTGGCACTGGGCTCTAGGTAATAGGTTAGTCCCAAAAATAATATAAAATAGCATATTAATGCATATAAAACATCCAAAACAGATAATATAATAGCATGGAACAATAAAAAATTATAGATGTATTGGAGATGTATCACCCTCCATGCTGAAGCTTTAGCCATGTTGTATGCAATCAATGCAACGTCAAGCATGGGAGCTAATCGTGTAATTTTTGAAATGGACTCTATGGAGTTGAAGCAGGCTATAACAAGCCAGGAGTATGATAGATCAGCTCTAGGTTCTTTGTTTCAGGAGATAAAATTCCAACTGAATGTAGCTTTTGATGATGTTAAACTGAATGTATGTCCTAGAGCTTGTAATAATGCAGCACACACTATAGCTGCATATGGTCATGGTTTGGGGAGTGGCGTATGTGAGATTTGGTTAGGCCACTTCCCTGAGTTTGTACTGAACTCTGTTGTTGGCGATTTAGCCAGTTTGTCATCATAAGGAATACTAGTATGTTCCTTAAAAAAACAATCTTAACTGTAACATATATGGCACTTAACAACTAGCTTACTCCCATGTCCTCAAGAACACCACGGGACTACTCACAACGCATCACGGTGAACATGTTCAGTGTGATATCATAATTTCAACAATCTAAAAGTACGAATCTTTCACCAATAAAACACGCATGATCAACTACCAACACATCAATTAACACTGATAAGTGGTAACGGTAATCAATTCACATTGATTGTACAAAGATGAATGAGATGGGAATAGGGGTGATGGTGTTGCTGATGGAGATGGTGAGAATAGCTCGGATTAGAATGTTCTCCTTGATGCCCTAGAGTTGGTGATGACGACTGCTTTGAATTCCCATGTCGGAGGGGGTAGATCTGACCTGAAACATCCCTTCGGGAGAAGAACTAGCTTTCCGTCTTGTAGCAGCGGTGCAAAAATTCTTCTAAAAATTGTCATGGAGTTTTTTCCTTGAGAGAGAGAAAATGGCACCTGGGCGTGCCTATGGGCCATAGGGCACCCTATAAGGTGGGCACCTAGGCCCCTCAGGCCCCCTTCAGTACCCCCCCCCCCCTTTGGCCCATGGTTTCTTTTCTTGCAAAAATCAACGATGTGATTTTATTTCATTGTTTGTAGGAGTCTTGAAGGGTACTTTCTTCACAAAGCTCCAAATTTCTCCCATAGCATCATCTACGGTAACTACTCCATCAATTATCTACATTATGGGTTAAACCAAGATTAATTTGCTGAAATGGGGGGTGGGGGGAGTAAGCCAAAACATATCGGCATGTTGTGATGTGTTTTGTTAAAGCATATGGGTGATCCAAGCCATATGTACCTATCATAAGTTTGTAACTCTCATGTGATTGCCGATGAGTTAGGTGACTTTGGATGGTTGATGATACGTCTCAAACGTATCTACTTTTCTGAACATTTTTGGATATATTTTTCTCTTGAAACTTGCTCTAATGAATAAAAGTTAATAAGGGATGACACTGCTTTCAGTAAGATTTCTTTGGTACTATCTATTTGTGTAGAAAACCATGATGAAAAATTATATGAAGATACCAGAGGAAGATTTGGAGCAAAAAGACACTAGAGTACATGGACATGGAACAAGGTGGGGCCCGGGCTCCTAGTGGCCTTCAACGTTGAGGTGGGCGCATGGGCCCACTAGGCACCTTCTGCCTCCTCTCCGGTAACTCGACTATATATTCTAATGGAAACGCTCGCTTATTTATCATGGAATTTTTCTTGAGGCGGGCCGCAACTGGTGATCTTCTTCCCAGAGGGCTGCCGAAGGCTTTGCCCTGCCTCTGGAGAGGGGAAACTTCACCATCGGCTCCGTCAACCCCTTCTCCCTCATCGCCGCCATGCTCTCTCCAACCATGTGATGAGAATTTTGTTCCTTGTGCTCTTTCAGTGTGTTACACAAAGTAGTAAATACCCGAAGAACTCTATACATATGCCTGCATTTTTCACCATTGCTTGCTATCTTTCAGTTACTTGATATTTGGCAAATATTAGGTATTTACTACTTTGTGTAACTCTACTGCTATGTACACCACTCCATTCAGTAGATTGTTGAAAGGATAGATATGGTTGACTAGAGGGGTGGTGAATAGGCAACTACCAATTTTTAGTTTTTCTTAACAAATTAGGGTTTGCAACAAATAGGTTGTCTAGATATGCAACTAAGTGCAAGCAACACAAGTAACATAAGCAATCAAAGGATACGACACAAGTAAAGCTTGCACAAAGTAAAGGTAAGAGATAACCACAAGTGGAGACGGTGAAGACGAGGATGTGTTACCAAAGTTCCTTCCCTTTGAGAGGAAGTACGTCTCCGTTGGAGCGGTGTGGAGGCACAATGCTCCACAAGAAGCCACTAGGGCCACCGTATTCTCCTCACGCCCTCACACAATGCGAGATGCTGTGATTCCACTAGTGGTGCCCTTGAAGGCGGCGACCGGACCTTTACGAACAAGGTTGAGGCTCTCTCCAGAACTGAATTGGAGGCTCCCAACACCACCACGGAGCTTCACCACAATGGAATGTGACTCTGAGGTGACCTCTTCCGTCTAGGGTGCCCAAACACCCAAGAGTAAGAAAATCCACACAAGAAAGTATGGGGGGATCAAATTTCCTTTGGTGGAAGTGTAGATCTAGGTCCCCTCTTTCAATCCCTAGCAAATCAACAAGTTTGAGTGGCTAGAGAGAGAGATCGGGCAAGAAAGCTTGATGGGCATTAATGGAGGAGAGAGAGGTAAGAGGTAAAGTGGTAGGTGGAAGAACCCCACTTTATATAGTGCCCCTCAAATCCAACCGTTACAGTGGTTTTTATACTGCAGCGGTACAACCGCTCCATGACCCGGTACAACCGGATTTCACGGGTAGCCTGCAGGAACCCTACAGAGCGGTACAACCGGTGGGGTGGGCGGTAGTACAGGTTGACACAAGCAACCGGGCCAACCGCTCCACCACCGCTCAACTACCGCTTCAAACAGAAGGGAATCATCCCTATAGCGGTAGTTGCACCGATGCACATGCCCTGGCCCGATTCCTGGTGGTGGCTAAGTCCCGAGCGGTAGAACCGCTCTGGGCACCGATAGTACCGGTTAACGAAGAGTAACTAGGACAACCGGGCCACCGCCGCCCAGTAACCGCCCCACCACAGAAGCTGGACCGGTGGTTGGGCGGTACCAGGCCGGTACAACCGCCCGTTAAGTAGTCCTGGGTTTCCCAGCGTATTGGTGGTACCACCGCCGGGGAGCAGCGGTACTACCGCTGGGCCTGTACCTGGGAGCTGCAACCCAAGGGTATCATCCATGGGGCAGTGGTTGTGAGGTAGAACTGGTCAGGCGGTACAACCGCCCTGCCCAGCGGTATAACCGCTGGGGGGTTAAAACCACTGTGTAGGAGGAAGTGAGGACCTCTTTCTCCTCGAGCGGAAGGGAACACTGGGTGGATATGAATGTGTACGTGCATTGATTCACCCAATACCTTCCGATGTGAATTCCCTCTTAATAGTATGGGATTCCTACGACCAAAGAAATAAACACGTCGGATCACCGTCTTTGATCTTTTTCGTCAGGAGGGAATGCCTAATCGTCTTGTACCAGAAGAGAGAGTACCTGAAGAACTTGGCACATGATTAGATCACCAAAACACTAAGGCGGGAAATGTCCTACCAATTGTCATTGGTACTAATATTTTCTTCGAGCAAGTACTTGTTTTCATATGTGTTTGAATTTACAACTCAATTCATAGAGCTTATAAGTATTCTCTCGCTCCCATCATGTCGAATATAAATTAGGGTTGTAATATTTGGCAACGAAGACCGCTGTGATTCTCTAAACTTGTGGACAGCTGACATGTGGACCAACTTGTTGTCGGTTACTCGTGTCTTTTCGCAACTCTTCTAACCGAATAGAGGTGTGTTTTTCTTTCCAGTTTTGTAGAAAATATATGAAATAGAAAGAAAGTAAACTCTTTCTCCCGAGATACAATACATTAGAAAAAGAACTTTGTGGAGTTTGAAAAATAAGAAAAGGAAAAAAGAAGCTAAAACAAATTTTCTGTTGCATCTGGATAGAACTGAACAGAAACTGTTGTCCAGGAAAGCACAAGGAAAAAAATGATGGCACATATTTAATTCTCTTTGTTGACTCCAAAATATGGATAGTGTCGGGTTTTCTGTTTCAACCATTGTCATATTTTGATATCCGGCAAATCATGTATGGAACCTGCTAAAAACAAGGATGGGTCTAAAACGGTTGAAAGCAACAATAATAAATACCCTTCACATGATTTCGCAAAAAAAGAAATACTCATCACGTGAAAAAGAGAGATGGAAGGACAAACTTTGATGAGATGGGAAAAAGAAACTAAAACATCTCGACATGTTGTCATGTGTTTTGTTAGACCGGTATGCCGTGCCCACCAGAAGCTTGTATAGAAGCGAACCAACCTGTGATTGAATGGTCAGGAGGACACTGGTATTTCGAACCCATCAGGTTTCAAGTTTTAGACTTCTGACATTGATGCACGCATTTTCTGAATTTATTTCATGCCTTTCAGTGATTTGCGTTTAGTGAGAAGAGATGTTCCCGTCGGCTACGAATGTGTCTGTGACGACTTTGTCAATTTTAAAACGATGTATAGGCTCAGTCTCTCGTAGGTGCTCTTAGAGTTAGGATGTGTGTACGTGCACTCATAGAAAATGAGTGTATGTGCATATGTTTAAGTACTAGCAAAAGAGCCCGTGCGTTGCAATGGGAGAAAAAAATAACACACGCTCTTAACCCAACAACCATCACTCAAGACAACAATAGGTCTATCTCCTTTATTTTAGCGAGGCATCACATTTGTGTTGCCGCTTATCCTCTTTCTCACCCTTGCCGGCGGTGGCTTTAGTGTTCACACAAACAAAAACATGTTTGAATGTGGTTAATCCTAAGGCGTTTTTCTCTCCCTCTCTCTCTCGCTCGCTTTCTCTCACTCTCGCGATGAGAAATCTGTTGTTTTCCCCTGCAAGGTTTTTCAGAGGTATGCATGTGTAGTTATCGATGTCTTCTTTTCCCTATATGGTTTTAGTGGATGTTTATTTGCAATCCGGATCGCCGCTGGTACTAAAAAAACGGATGATTATAAGTTTGCTTCCAAAATAAAATAATATTTAAAAAATATTTAACATGTAAAAATAACATCATAATCATATTTTATACATTTTTCTAATCAAATTTCATATATAACATGTTCAAATCCGAGTTACGGTTTAAAAGGTACAGATAATTTGAAAAAGTATTTGTTTGACCTAAATATCTTCCAAAAATATATTTAAAAATATTTAACGGATAAAAATAACATCATATTCATATTCTACTTATTTTTCTAATCAAATTTCATATATAACATGTTAAAATCGGAGTTACGGTTTAAAAGATATGAATAATTTAGAAAAGCATTTGTTTGACTTAAATATGATCCGCAGATGAATTATCTAAAAGGCCAGGAGGGTTTTCGAAAACATGTAAAATAACGGTTCAGACTGCCACTTAAGTGGGGACTGCGGGTTGAATACAGAAAACTGTAGGGGCTTTTTTGCAAAATGTAAAATAACGGTTCAGGCTGCCACTTAAGTGGGGACTGCGGGTTGAATATAGAAAACAGCAGGGGCTTTTTTGCAAAAGTGCCGCGACGGGTGATCCAGCAGAAGCAGTCCGTGCTTTATTATTAGGTAGAGATGTACGTTTGTATAGGGTTAAAAAAACACCTATGGAGTTCATAGCTAGTATGGGTGACTCACATGTGAGCCAACTTGTGTAGTTGATTCAGGTGACTATGCGTAACTCACATGTGAGCCAACTTGTGTGGTTGATTCAGGTGACCATGGGTAACTCACATGTGAGCCAACTTGTGTGGTTGATTCAGGTGACCATGGATGCATATGTGAGCCAACTTGTTGGCCATCCATTTCTTTACACAAACTTGTAACGACATTTGCAAGTTTTGTCAAAAAGTGTAAAAAGGAAGAAAGAAAATTTCTTGCAAGATTATAACGGAAAAAAGAGCTTTGTTGAGTTGGAAAAATAAGGAAAAGAAAACAGAAAAGCTAATACGGTTTTCTGCCGCACCATGGATAGAACTGAACTGAACTGAATCTGTTGGCCGCAAAAAGCACAAAGGAAAAAGAAAGTCTTTCTCTTCTTCCTCCTTCATTCCTTGATACAAAATGCCAATGCCGATGCGAACGATGCTGCTCCGCCACCTCAGTCCCCCCTCCGCCCTACCCAATCCCCGGCGCTCCTCCGCCTCCTCGCCGCAGCAGAGACCGGCGAGGGTCCGGCCACCGCCGCTGCATTCCGCCCGCGCCACCGCGCTCCGGGCCCGGAGGACGCCCATGGCGGCCGGCGAGACCGGCGCCTCCGTCTCCGTCTCCGCCGCTGAGGCCGAGGCCGAGGCCACCCAGGTGCCCATCCTCCTCCCCCTCCCCGCCTCTCTCTTTCCATTCCGAACCGCCCGTCGCTTTCGCCCCCATCCATTCCCGCCGAATCACATGGCCGCCCCGCATGGCAGCCACACCGCACGGCTGGCCTTGGCTCCGCTGCTGCTCTGACAAAATGATGATGTCCTGATGTTGGGCTGGACCGCGCAGGCGTTCATGCCGGACGCCAGGGCATACTGGGTGACGAGCGACCTCATCGCCTGGAACGTCGGCGAGCAGGAAGCGTCGTCCGTCTGCCTGTACGCCAGCAGAGCCGCCGCGATGGGCCTCTCGCCGTCGAATGGCGGCATCCAAGGTACGAACGTTACGCGGGCCGATTAAGTTCGTCCTGGATGCCGGCTCTCAGCCTGAACCTGAACCTGAACCTGATGGTTGTGACTGAAACCCGTCGCTGGTGTGATGATGTGGCAGGCTACGACTCCAAAGTTGAGCTGCAACCGGAGAGCGCCGGGCTCCCGGAAACCGTAAGACGTGCCATGGGTTCCTTGTGCTGTGATCATCTCTTGATTGTGCTTCATGCAGTGTCCAGTGATAAAGTTCAGTTTGTTGAACCTAGAGTGCCACTCGCAATATGTTTCAGGTGACCCAGAAGTTCCCTTTCATCGGCAGTTACAGAGCGTTCAGAGTTCCGAGCGCCGTCGACGTTGCCAGCCTCGTGAAATGCCAACTGGTCGTCGCTTCTTTCGGTGGTAATTCTTGACTCTTTGCACCCTTACTTGCAGATTCAGAGATGAGTGTCAAATTCTCCAGAGAAGTTAAGAAACAGAGCAAGATCCTGACATACTTCTTGTGTGCAGCTGACGGGAAACACGTAGATGTTACAGGACTGCAGTTACCAGGCGTACTGGATGACATGTTCGCGTACACAGGACCGCTCGGTGCGGTTTTCAGCGAGGAATCCGTGAGCCTGCACCTTTGGGCTCCTACAGCACAGGTTTGGCTTCTAAAGACGACGCATTGTACCATCTCAAGTGTCTGCTCCAGTTCTGTACTGTTCCCACTTATATATGTAAAATGTCCCCAATATATCTTGCAGGATGTGAGTGTGTGCTTCTTTGATGGTCCAGCGGGCCCTGTGCTGGAGACGGTTCAGCTCGAGGAGTCAAATGGTGTTTGGAGTGTTACTGGACCAAGAGAGTGGGAAAACCGGTATTATTTGTATGAAGTCGACGTGTATCATCCAACTAAGGCGCAGGTTCTGAAATGTTTAGCTGGTGACCCGTATGCTAGAGGGTATGTGGCTATGCGCAGTTCAGGGGGATGAACCTTTTTTTTTTATGAAAGAAAGTTCACGGAGAGGAAGAAATTAACGTGTTGCTTATTTGATCAGCCTTTCCGCAAATGGCGCGCGGACCTGGTTGGTTGACATTAACAATGAAACACTGAAGCCAGCTTCCTGGGATGAATTGGCCGATGAGAAGCCAAAACTTGATTCCTTCTCTGACATAACCATCTACGAATTGCACATTCGTGATTTCAGGTAAATTGTGCTGCTTGATTTACACAACTACAAATCTGGTGAGGTTTATGCATATTCATCTTTACAACTTACCTGTCTGTTTCCTGTGCTTTTCGATTACAGCGCCCACGATGGCACAGTGGACAGTGACTCTCGTGGAGGATTTCGTGCATTTGCATATCAGGTCTTCAGAGTTGATTTACTAGAAGACTGATGTATTGCATTGCCTTTTTCATCAGTATCCCATGCTGATTGCATTTTGGAACCTGTGGTACAGGCCTCGGCAGGAATGCAGCACCTACGGAAATTGTCTGATGCTGGTTTGACTCATGTGCATTTGTTGCCAAGCTTTCATTTTGCTGGCGTTGACGACATTAAGAGCAACTGGAAATTTGTCGGTAAGGAAATATTTTCTCTATATTTCACCAGACAACAAGGCACTGTTGAGCTTTTACTAGATATCTATCATTTTTTTTGTTGGATAGCAACGAGTGACGACTATTTATAAGTACTTAATGGCTTAAACTGCACTTCTTCATTTTCGTCTTATTTACTTCAGAATTACTTATTTAGTTATACGGAACTTCATTTACTCTGGCAGATGAGTGTGAACTGGCAACATTCCCTCCAGGATCAGATATGCAACAAGCAGCAGTAGTAGCTATTCAGGAAGAGGACCCTTATAATTGGGGGTATTCATTTCACACTTCTTTTTCTCTCAAACATTCCAGATACTAATGTATCGTGGTGCTGTTAGTATAGGAAAGTTAGTTATGTTCTTGTGGGTAAAATATTCTTACATATGGTCATATGCATGCTAAAGGTATAACCCTGTACTCTGGGGGGTTCCAAAAGGAAGCTATGCAAGTGACCCTGATGGCCCGAGTCGCATTATTGAATATCGCCAGATGGTCCAGGTGTGTTTTCCTTTTTAACCCTGTGAATATGTGACCCTGCTTGTAGGATAGGATTCCAAAAGGAACTACGGTGCATTTGGACTACTTCCCAGAAAATTCATGTATTATATATAAGACCACCAACTCGAACACGTGCTAACTTGGAGCTCTCAACCTTTTGTAGTAATTGAAGGTGGTAAATGTGGTTAGCTCGATGCAGGATACATGTTACTTCTCTGATAAATTTTGTACTGCAGGCCCTCAATCGCATAGGCCTTCATGTTGTCATGGATGTCGTATACAATCATCTAGACTCAAGTGGCCCCTGCGGTATCAGCTCAGTGCTTGACAAGGTTGTTACCTTTGAAAATAATATTTCTATTCATAATTATTGCAGCTTAAATTACATCCATTGGTTTTCTTCCAATAAAGTTTACAACATTTCTTGGTCATGTTAGAAGTCAACTTAAACTATTATTCCATTCGAACTGGTCCACCCAAGAGCATTTTGTCACATATTTAAGTACCACCAGTCATGCTACATTGTGTACAAAGTGATAGAAATATGTAAAGTTCTTGTTTCAAAGAAATGGCAAGTAATAAATTGCTTACCCTCCTGTGTTCATTGTTCCAGAAATGTGCTTGTAGATCTAACAAAATACATGTCATTGATCTGCTTTGACATCTTTTGGACCTTCCTTATGTCTATTCTTTCTTTTTCTTTGTATGGGATATTTACAGATCGTTCCTGGGTACTATGTTAGAAGGGATACTAATGGCCAGATTGAGAACAGTGCAGCTATGAACAATACAGCAAGTGAGCATTTCATGGTTGATAGGTTAATCGTGGATGACCTTTTGAACTGGGCAGTAAACTACAAAGTGAGTTGGCTGTGGTAACAGTATTCTAATTATGCTATGATAATACCATTCATTTCAGACTTACTGGTTCTAAATGAGATCATCGGACTTGGTGGCTTAGTGCCATCAGCCACGTTATGCACAGGAAAATGCATGCATTCATGACAGAATTTTACTTCTTCCCTTTCATTATTGTCTGGACAATTTCATGTTGTTTACATGATGTTCTTTATCATAATGCTTGCTAATCACCATATAATTGTTGCCTTAGATTGATGGGTTCAGATTTGATCTTATGGGCCATATCATGAAACACACCATGGTAAGTAAGCTCATATCCTTGATGAGTTAAATATCATGTTGATTTTCTGCTTAAATACAATTTCTTTGACCCATGATTTTGTAAAGTATTGCTCATCATCACTTCCACTAGAAAGAACATAGCAATTTCCTTGTTGTGACTACGTGACCCATATGATCAGAATGATTGCACGCATCTGGCTCCCTATTTCTTTTTCATTTTTGTTAAGACCATCGCACTGCATGCTGGATGACCTTTTTGTTTAATAAACACAGATGAGAGCAAAATCTGCTCTTCAAAGCCTTACAAGGGATGCACATGGAGTTGATGGTTCAAAAATATACTTGTAAGGAATGAGATCGCTCAGTTTCATAGCAACCAGTTTCTATGGTAGCAGCACACATTCTCCTTGTATCGGGCTAATAAGGGCAATGACATTGCCACAGGTATGGTGAAGGATGGGACTTCGCGGAAGTTGCACGCAATCAACGTGGAATAAATGGATCCCAGCTTAATATGAGTGGAACGGGGATTGGTAGGTAAGTCTTAATTTATTACCAACTTACTATCTCCCATGAGAAGTGAGCACCTTTTGGTGTTCATGAGCAACTTGTTCTTTATCGTATTTACATTTAAATTAACCAATTGGTCAATTTTGGAACATACATCCAAACTATAACTAGATTTTACATTGAACAATCAAATTAAAAGTCAAATTTATGTCTCAGCCATCTCCTGTATTGTCAGAATTTAGAAGCTATGACACAAAATACGAGAGTACAGTATTATTCTAGTAAATAGCCAGTATGGGTAATTTATTTTGGTGTTTGTTCTACATCAACTATTTTTTCTATACAACGTAGTAATATCCATACTGTCATACTTTGCAGCTTCAATGATAGAATCCGGGATGCTGTTAATGGGGGTAATCCATTTGGTAACCCACTACAGCAAGGCTTTAATACTGGTCTGTTCTTAGAGGTAATATCTGTATCCTTTAGGCTGGTGCCCTTCCTGGAAATGAAAGTTATGATATGACACTTCAGTAACCAGATTCTTGCTTTCATAATTCATAAGAATGCAGCAGTTACCTTTTTTCCTCTCTTAATACAGTTTTCCTGAACTTGGGTAATTCTCTCGGGCTAAGCCATTTTCTCAAGCTCAGAGGTTCCTTTTTCTGTAATCAAGTCACTAACTGTAGCTACCTTAAGGTTCCTAACTTTCTATTAATTGATGTTGTGCACCATTAGACCTCACCACCTGTACCTCAGAGGCCATGTACTCAAGTGTCGTCTAGTTTTTTGCGAAAAAAATGCAGAAGCCTTGCTTCTAGATGCCCGATAGAAGAAAAAGTTATGTACAAGCCCAAGAGGGCAACACTCCATAAGTCAACACAACACCCTAAGTACTAGGCACTGCGGGAGGAGCATCGCCAGCCCAACCACCCCTGCTAATGCCCACTGTCTGGCCTCAACCTGGATAGTGGTGAGCAAGCTGGCAACTTTGGGCCTCTCATTTGTGAGTCACATGTTTTGTTATGGTCTCTGCTAGGGCTGGGCATGCATTCTCAGTTATGGAGTATTTTGGAGGTTTATTGAACTAGTTAGCTACTATTTGGTGTGCCCTAGCTGGGACTTCGAGGTCTCAAGTCTGAACTGGAGCTGTGATGCAGAGATGCACTTTACTACATTGTATTTAAAATATTTCTAGATTAGCTCCCAGAATTCCATAGTGTTAATTATTTGGTATTTGCCCTTTCGTGCAGCCGAATGGGTTTTATCAGGGCAATGAAGCAGATACCAGGCGCTCGCTCGCTACTTACGCTGACCAAATACAGGTAGGCTATCGGTATTCATGTTCCTATAAGTTTTCCCACTGGTTGAATATTAATTTGCTTTTTACCTATCAATTTAATGCAAATTGAATGTTATTAGTGTTCTGCTTAATAAGTTTGCCAGGCAAGATGGAATAATTTTCTTTTCCTTTTCTTTCAGATTGGACTAGCTGGTAATCTGAGGGATTATGTACTAATAACTCATACTGGAGAAGCTAAGAAGGGATCAGAAATTCACACTTTCGATGGATTACCAGTCGGCTATACTTCGTCCCCAATAGAAATAGTATGGCTATTGGTCTTTGAACTTCCAAAAATTAATTGTACTTGTAACACTATCATTTGCTCACAGGAATAGCATAATTTACTCAATAGAAACAGTATGGCTATTGGTTCTGTACGTGTTTGAATTTTCCTCTTTAAACACTGCTACCAGTCATTATTTACTCAAATACCTTACTTTTTTGTCCATTTCAGATAAACTATGTTTCTGCTCATGACAATGAGACTCTGTTTGATGTTATCAGTGTAAAGGTATGGCTTGTATCCTGTATATAAATACTCCCTTACTTTTTATGGAACGGAGGGAGTAACTAACTTGTATTATACTTCTTCCATCAATTATTACTGTCTAGTAATCATAATTTTCCTTTTTATGTTTTGCAAATCAGGAAACAAGACAGATTAGCATGAATATCTTTACATTTATATATATATAATGCAATGATATTTTCTATCGCTAATACTGGTTGCTAAAATTAGTTAATTCTTTGGAAATTAAACTTTACATATATAAAGCAACAATTTAGTAAGATGAACTCAAAATTTCATGCGATGATATACTTTTCAGAAGAAAGGAAGTTGCTCATTGATTCTTCTTTCGCAAGATGAGCTCAAATTTTCATTTTCAAAACCTCTCTCTCACAATCTTAAATTCTCGAATTGTTTCTTTTGTTTGTTTCTGCAGACCCCAATGAACCTTTCAGTTGATGAGAGATGCAGGATAAATCATTTAGCCTCCAGCATGATGGCATTATCCCAGGTTTATATGTAAACAGAATATGGATCATAGAACTTATAAATTTTCTGTAGTTCATAGTACTCTAATAGTGTAGGAATTGGTGACCAGTGATCAGTTTCCCAGAAATAAGTTGCTAAATTGAAGTAAAATGAGTAATATGGCAAGACCGATCTAGTAGCTCAGTAAGCTCAATCTTGAACTTGTCTCATGTATGAGCTTACTAAATGATCAGGTTGTCGCATAATTAATAAATTCAGCACTTGGACTCTTGCTAGGATGTTTACAAGTAATCTGCATTGTGATAATCCAACCGACAAATGACACCATGATTTCACGTGATTTTGTATTTTTCTGCTTTTGTCATCTTCTTTCTTCTGATCAAGTAATTTTTCCCATATGGTGAAGAATATAGTAGTGTCTATTTTAAAGAAAAAATACTGTACTTTCATACATGTTCTATAACTTGAACTTTTGGAGTAGAGTCCTAAATTTTTTTCGACTTGTCCTTTTCAGGGAATACCCTTTTTCCATGCTGGTGACGAGATACTAAGATCTAAGTCCATTGATCGAGATTCATATAACTCTGGTGACTGGTTTAACAAGTAAATAAGCTGCCCTTTCTACCTTACTGGAAATATCAGTTCTTCCCATAAACTAAAATGATTGAATTTTTTAAAGAGAGAAAACTAATTAAAATGTTCTTGAAAAATAATTATTCTGGCTGCCTTCTTTACCATATACGTATGAAGTAGAGGACAATAGTAGTTCTGTAGCATCTTTAACTGCATGATAATTTTCTGTTTTCTTCTTTTTGCCAAGGCTTGATTTTACCTATGAAACAAACAATTGGGGTGTTGGGCTTCCTCCAAGTGAAAAGAACGAAGATAATTGGCCCCTGTAAGTTTCTGAACTTTTACATCTTTTGTTACCATCATGGTTTTGTTATATATTTGGCCATGTCCTTCTGATAAACTGAAGAACTTAACTGTCCTGTTTTTCCTTTGAAGTTCTAAACATGCATTTGATAGTTCAAAATTTCAAATGGAAACTATTTTGCAGGATGAAACCGAGATTGGAAAATCCGTCTTTCAAACCTGCAAAAAGACACATTCTTGCTGCCCTAGACAGTTTTGTTGACATCTTGAAGATCAGATACTCATCTCCGCTTTTTCGTCTTAGTACTGCAAGTGACATTAAGGTACATGTATTCTTCATTTCTGTGCCAGCAAATTAGTTTGAACTCCACTTTCAGACCGCTGAAGTACTATAAGTAGACAAGTTTTTTTTTCTTTTTATTGATCTCATGGTGAAATTTTATGACATGAATGTAATTTATTGTGGGAGCTATATAATTGACAGTGTGAAACAAATGTATGGTTACATCGAACCCATAGCTGAGAATGAAGGGTCAACTGGAAACTAGAGACAGATAGTCCTACTGGAACATGTGGGCACAGCACTGCGCAAGAAAGCTATGACTTTTTATTCAGTACTACCTCAGTTTCACAATATTTATCGTGCATGCACACCTAGGGGGAGGGGTGAAAATTCCCACACGGTAGATTTTGTGGAAAAGGAGCAAGTAATATCTATTGAATTGATCTGTTGCGTAGATCTGACTGTATTCCTGTCGTGTTTCAGCAAAGGGTTCACTTTCACAGCACAGGGCCCTCCTCAGTCCCAGGTGTTATTGTCATGGGCATTGAAGATGCACGAGATGAGACGCCCGAGATGGCTCAGTTAGACGCGAAGTAAGTACCACTTGACGGAGTTACGATTTGCAAAGATCCGCTTTGCAAGATGAACATTGAGTGTAGTCTTGAGAAACATGTCATTCTGTATCACCTGATAAAAGAGTAGGAGCGTCCGTCCGTATAGCTCAGTGTGTGGCAACAGAGGCTCTCGATGTTATGTGCTGTAGCTAACTAACTATCACTTCTGCAGCTTCTCTTATGTCGTAGCCGTCTTCAATGTGTGTCCGCACGAAGTATCCATGGATATCCCCGCTCTCGCTTCGATGGGGCTTGAATTGCATCCTGTGCAGGTAACTGTTCCTAGATGTTTGTTGTGCCTAGATTTTCGCTTTTTACAAGTGTTTAACTTTAACATTGGGGAAACTGACAACCGACAAACATTTTAGAAGCAAGTTGACACGCTTTTCTTGTGGCTTTGCTTCCTAGCGCTTCATGCTTAGAGTGAAACATTGCAAACGCTGACAGCTGGCCACTGTCCAATCCTGATAGTCCAGAGTTTCAGTCTCCTAAAACAGTCATTAATCCAAAAGGTTTTTTTTTAGAATCACTGGGGGAGGATTAATCCAAAAAGTTATGGAACTGGGAGAGCAATTTTCTGAATATGCAACGGCTATTCTGGACTGTTTCAGGTGAATTCATCAGATGCTTTGGTGAGGAAATCTGCGTACGAGGCCACGACGGGCAGGTTCACCGTGCCCAGAAGAACCGCATCAGTCTTTGTCGAACCTCGGTGTTGATGCCTCTTTGCTTTCAACACAAGTATCTGTTCTACAAGTTGTCGAAGCGACCGAAGATCTTTCTGTTTTCGTGTTGAAGTAAATAATAACTGAAGAATAAGAGCGGAGAGGCGCTGCTGCCTGCCGGATTACACTGCTGAAGGAACAAACCCAAGAATAAGAACCTTGGCTTATGTATATGTATGTATAGTGCCCAAGCTGCCAAGTCATGGCTTTGTTTTCTGATCCATTTTGATTTTATATATCAAAAGGAAGTATATCGTGTTATAAGTATTGTATAACATGCATGTGTTAAATAAGGAAGCATAATGATTTGTACTGTACTGCCTTTTTACTCTGTATATTGTTATTATTCATCAAAGAAATAAAGCGTAATTTCTCTGATACTAGCATAGTACCCGTGCGTTGCTACGTAGCAATAATGAAAAAAACAAGGATAGGAATTTGTCAAATGAGGACACCGATTAATTTTGGCTCGACGACCAGTTATATGCAACAAACAGGCAGTGGTTTGATGCATGAATGTAGAGATAACAA
The DNA here is from genome assembly GCA_011799875.1 of Thinopyrum elongatum. Taxonomy (NCBI): domain Eukaryota; kingdom Viridiplantae; phylum Streptophyta; class Magnoliopsida; order Poales; family Poaceae; genus Thinopyrum; species Thinopyrum elongatum. Next base: position 133,761,065 of record CM022303.1, read on the forward strand.
CCACATAATAGTTCAATGCATGAAGTTGGAGATGGAATGACCAAATGAGTACACACAGACATGCAAAAGTTGTGGCCACACATGCTACTAAGTGTAATGTAGGGGAAGTGAACTCTCCAACTCAAAATTTTATAAGTAGAAAAGATATATTTTCACTGAAGACAAATAATTGAGTGTCAATTTCTTGAGAGGAGGTGACCAGGAGGGGACTTCCACATCCTCTCCAGCTGCCGACGCCGCAATTGGTTCCCATGGCTTCCCCCGGCCACGATGAGGGAACCCCGGATTTGAGTGTCCCGGTCCGTGTCTCGTAGGGTATTCAAGTTATTTGTCGCCAGTCAAGATAGGGCATCGTTTTTTTAGAACGAAGACGCTAGATGCGCCCGACTTTAAATTAATAAAGCCCACAACATAGGCAGCGTACCATCACTTCAGATCTTACAAACTCAAAAGCCAAATGGGCCAAGCAAACGATAGGAAAGTCATGGGGTTCAAGGCCAGAGAGACCGCGAGCGAAATACAAGGCCCATTGGCCATACAGAGCACGCAGGCTCGCGAGGAACAAAAGGGGCCACTCCACTAGGCAGTAGCCGTTGGCTCCCTAGCCAACACATAAACTTGCAGAAGACGTTCTTGGGCATGCTTCATCAGCTCAGCATCCTTACGCCTCCCCAGCGGACTCCACTGCTGTAGAAACAAGTTGCATTTATAGATAACATTAGCCGGATGCGATGGGAAACAACCTTCAATTGTAAGTTTGTTCCTAATCAGCCAAAGAGCCTAGAGTAATGCCCCAGCACAGCTCCACATGACCCGGTTGCCGCTCCCCTGGACCGAATCGAGAAGACTGACGATTTCGCTGGTGGACCTAGGATCCGACTGTACTCCCGCCGCGGCACGCACAGCGCTCCAGGCGAACCTCGCCAACGGGCACCTGAAGAAGACATGGTTCGCGTCCTCGGGTGTCCCACACACCGCACAAGGTCCCGTAGCCGGACCATGCCGTTTGGCCACATTCACGGACGTAGGCAACCTGTTACGGAACATTTGCCACAGGAAAACTTTGATTTTGAGTGGGATACGCACCTTCCAAAGACCCTTAACCACCGGCTGTGACGGCCCCTTGGCAGAGCTTGTGGTAGAGCGAGTTGACCGTGAATTTGCCGGACCCAGTGAGAGCCCATGTCACTGTGTCAGGCGAAGTGGACAGCGCGGTCGAGCTAACCAGGTCAAGTAGCGCCGTATAGCTCGCCCGCTCGTGGTCATTAAGCTCGCGGCGAAAGTGGACTGCCAGGAGGGTCGAGGCTAACGCGTCTGCTACGGTCTGGTTCAAATTGACGGCTAAGGCGTATAGATCCTGGTATTCCGACCATAGTGGCTGAGAGCCCACCCAAAAGTCTAACCAGAACCGAATCGAACGGTCGTTTCCTACGGCAAACTTTGCCCCCATGGCAAAGGCCGGCTTGATGGCCTGGATATCATTCCAGAAGGGTGAGCCCCGCGTGGCCCCTTCGAAGAAATACCCATTTGGGAAGTACTTTGCGCGCAGAAGATCCACCCACAAGCATGTCGCCCCTTGCGACAGCTTCCAGATCCATTTGCACATGAGAGCGATGTTTAGCAGTCTGGTATTGGTAATCCCAAGGCCTCCCAAGGCCTTGGGCCGGCATACCGCCACCCATTTGACCATGTGGTATTTGCGTTTCGGGCCCAATCCTTCCCAGAAGAAACGAGACCGCGGCGTGTCCATTTTGGCGTGAACCCCTTCAGCAAGGAGGAAGAGGCCCATCGCAAACATGGGAAGGGAGGAGAGGCTCGAGTTCGTGAGCACAAGCCGCGCTGCGGAGGATAGAAACTTACCTCGCCAAGGGCACACCCGTCCCCCTACCTTGGCACAAAGTGGTTCCCAGTCCTCTATCGTGAGTCGTTTAGTAGCTAACGGTAGGCCTAAGTAAGTAAATGGGAACTTCCCTACTTTACAATTGAGCATGTCCGCGATGCGTCTTCCCTCCCCGGGATCCACCCCCATGGATAGAACTTCACATTTATGGAAGTTAATCTTCAGCCCTAACATGAGCTCGAAGCTGAGGAGGAGCGCTTTGACCGTAGCTATGCTATGATGGTCAGGCTGGAAAAGCAGCAGCGTGTCGTCTGCGTACTGAAGGTGGGAACACCCCCCCCCCCCCCCCCCCGGATTAGATGCCCCACCACCCCTTTTATGTGGCCAGCAATGGTAGCTTTACGCAACATAGCCGCCAGTGCATCGACCACAAAGTTGAACAGAAGCGGGGACATGGGGTCGCCCTGACAAAGTCCGCGTCTGTTACGGAAGAAGTGCCCTACTTCCCCGTTAATCGAGATCGCAGTCTGGCCGCCCGAGACCAGCTGCATCACCCGGTGAACCCAAACAGCCAAAAAGCCGCGACTTAGGAGGACTTGACGTAGGAAATCCCAATTTACCCGCTCGTAAGCCTTTTCGAAGTCTAATTTTAGAAGAATGGCCGGCTCTTTCGTACGTTTGAGCTCATGAATGATTTCCTGTAGGGATAAAGGGCCCTCCAGGATGTTACGGCCACGGATGAAAGCGGACTGGGTTCTACTAATCGTACAATGAGCGATCGGAACCAGACGAGTCGTGCAAGCCTTAGAACAAATCTTAAACGGTACATTTATCAGCGCGATCGGTCTAAACTGACGGATGTTGTCGGCCCCAGCCACTTTAGGAATAAGCGACAGAACGCCATAGTTAAGGCGGGCGATGTCAACTGTCCCACGCATAAAGCCATTACACACCTTAAAAATAGGACCCCTAAGCAATAGCCAAAAGTGTTTGAACATAGCCACCGGCCACCCGTCCGGGCCCGGTGATACGTCTCCAACGTATCTATAATTTTTGCTTGTTCCATGCTGTTATATTATCATTCTTGGATGTTTTACAATCATTTTATAGCAATTTTATATCATTTTTTGGGACTAACCTATTGACATAGTTCCCAGTGCCAGTTGCTGTTTTTTTCTTGTTTTTTACTTCACAGAAAATCAATATCAAACAGAGTCCAAACACAGCGAAATTTTTTGGAGATTTTTTCTGGACCAGAAGACACCTGTTGGGCCAAAGAAGTACCAGAGGGGGGCTCCGAGGGGAGCACAACCCACCTGGGCGCGCCTGGGGGCCCAGGCGCGCCCTGGTGGGTTATGCTCACCTCGGTCGCCTCCCGCACCACCTCTTTGCTCTATAAATACCCCGAAAATCCAAAAACCCTAGGGGAGTCGACGAAACACAATTCCAGTCACCGCAAGTTCCAGAACCGCCAGATCCAATCTAGACACCATCACGGAGGGGTTCATCATCCTCATTGGTGCCTCTCCGATGATGCGTGAGTAGTTCATTGTAGACCTACGGGTCCGTAGTTAGTAGCTAGATGGCTTCCTCTCTCTCTTTTTGATTCTCAATACAATGGTCTCTTGGAGATCTATTTGATGTAACTCTTTTTGCGGTGTGTTTGTTGGGATTCGATGAACTTTGAGTTTATGATCAGATCTATTTTACCCATGAAAGTTATTTCAGTCTTCTTTTGATCTCTTATATGCATGATTACTTATAGCCTCGTATTTCTTTTTCGAATCTTTGGTTTAGTTAGGCCGACTAGATCGATTTTTCTTGCCATGGAAAGAGGTGCTTTGTGATGGGTTCGGTCGTGCGGTGTTCTTTCCCAGTGACAGAAAGGGCAACAAGACACGTATTGATCGTTGCAATTAAGGATAACAAGAGGGGGTCTATTCCTACATGAATAGATCTTGTCTACATCATGTCATCGTTCTTATTGCATTACTCCGTTTCTCCATGAACTTAATATACTAGATGCATGCTGGATAGCAGTCGATGTGTGGAGTAATAATAGTAGATGCAGGCAGAAGTCGGTCTACTAATCTTGGACGTGATGCCTATGTAATGATCATTGCATGGATATTGTCATAATTATTTGAAGTTATATCAATTGCCCAACGGTAATTTGTTTACCCACCGTATGCTATTTTTCTCGAGAGAAACCACTAGTGAAATCTACGGCCCCCAGGTCTATTCTTCATCATATTTGCTTTCCGATCTATTATTCGCCACTTTTATTTTCAGATCTATATTTCCAAAAACCCAAAAATACCTTGCTGCATTTTTTCTTTATTTTGTTTATTTTGTTTTATTGCGAGATCTATTTATCCAATCTACCACAAATTTATCTATCTTTTTACCATGAAGGGATTGACAACTCCTCTTACGCGTCTGATTGCAAGTATTTGTTCTTTGTGTGCAGGTACCGTTTACATAGTGTTGCTTGGTTCTCCTACTGGATTGATACCTTGGTTTCATAACTGAGGAAAATACCTACCGTAGCTGTGCTGCATCATCCCTTCCTCTTTGGGAAAATACCGACGTAGTTCAAGCGACATCAAAAGGAATTTCTGGCGCCGTTGCCGGGGAGGATCAAGTCAAGATAGTCCCCCGTCAACTTGCCAATTTCTGGCGCCGTTGCCGGGGAGACATCATCAACATCTATCAGTTTCCTAATCACAAATCTCATCTCCTTGAAATTTACATTATTTGTCATTTGCCTCTCGTTTTCATCTCCCCCATTTCATAAAATTTTGCTGTTTTATTCGCCCTCTTTTTCGTTCGCCGTTTTCTCGTCAGATCTGTTTTTGAGTGCAATCTTGTTTACGTAGTCATGATGCCTCAAAGAAAATATTATGATGTTCATTACCCCAATATTTTGCTTGAAATTGAGAAAAGTACTAAGGAATATATGACTACACAATTTGAGCATAATAAATATTTTACCGAAGAACTAAAGGAACACTCTGTTGTACTGGATGCTATAACAAAACAACTCGATGATATTAGTAGAGAAGTTTGTAATCTCCAATCTAAGTATGCTTTTGCTGAAAGTTTGCTAGGGAAAATATCCGATGCACAAGCTACCCTAGTAAATCAAATGGCCGCTAAACCAATCTCGTTAGAAGACAAAAATGATGAAGATCTTAATGTGATTGGTGTTTCTTCTATTGATTCCTTGTTTAGTAAGATTAAAATTGATGATAAAGGGACTGAAGAAGAGTCAACTTTAGTTAGAAGGCGTCCCAATAATTCGGAGGGTGAAAATCTTGATTTTTTTTTTGATAAAAGTGGGTTTGGAGAGGTCAAAACTTTAATTAGTGATGTGCCCATTCTTTTGGATTACAAAGACTTTAATTATGATAATTGCTCTTTGATTGATTGTATTTCTTTGTTGCAATCCATGATTAATTCACCCCATGTTTATGAACAAAATAAAACTTTTACTAAACATATCGTTGAGGCTATGATGAAAACTTTTGAAGAAAAATTGGAATTAGAGATCTCAATTCCTAGAAAAATACATGATGAATGGAAACCCACCATCAAAGTCAAGATAAAAAATTATGAGTGTTTTACTTTATGTGATTTGGGTGCTAGTGTTTCCACAATTTCGAAATCTTTATGTGATGTGCTTGGTCTTACCAATATTGAAGAGTGTTCTTTAAATTTGCACTTGGCGGATTCTACTATTAAAAAGACTATGGGAAGAATTAACGATGTTCTTATTCTTGCAAATAGGAATTATGTGCCCATAGATTTTATTGTTCTTGATGTTGATTGCAATCCGTCTTGTCCAATTATATTTGGTAGACCGTTTTTACGTACTATTGGTGCCGTGATTGATATGAAAAAAGGCAATATTAAGTTTCAATTTCCACTTAGAAAGGGAATGGAACACTTCCCTAGAACAATAATTAAGCCACCATATGAATCAATCATGAGGGCATCCTATGGATCTAGAACTAAAGATGACAATACTTAGATCTATGCTTTATGCCTAGCTAGGGGCGTAAAACGATAGCGCTTGTTGGGAGGCAACCCAATGAATAAAATTTATTTTTACCTTTTTCTTTCTGTTCTTGAGTGTTTGCACAATTATGCCTCTGTTATGATTGTGTTTTTGATGTTTTAATTAGTGTTTGTGCCAAGTAAAGCCTTTGGGATAGCTTTGGTGATAGTAGATTTGATCTTGTTGAAAAACAGAAACTTTTGCATCCAGTAAAATAATTGTATAAATTCGCAGAAGATACTAAAAATTCTGAATTTTTTACGCAAAATTGATATGCAAATTACCTATGTTTTCCTAAATTTTCAGAATTTTTGGAGTTACATAAGTATGAGAACATTTCGCATATTTACAGACTGTTCTGTTTTTGACAGATTCTGTTTTCTTTGCATTATGTGCTTATTTTGATGATTCTATGGATTGTATCGGGGGGTATAAGCCATGGCTAAGTTAGAATACAGTAGATATAATGCAATAACAAAATTTGAATGGGTTTTCTACAGTACTTAAAGTAAAGATTGTTTTTCTTATACTAACGGATCTCACGAAGGTTTTGTTAAGTTTTGTGTGATTGAAGTTTTCAAGTTTTGGGTGAGATCACGATGGATGAAGGAATAAGGAGTAAGAAGAGCCTAACCTTGGGGATGCTCATGGCACCCCAAGGTAATATTCAAGGAGAAACAAGCAACTAAGCTTGGGGATGCCCCGAGGGATGCGGCATCCCCTCTTTCTTCTAACGACCATCGGTATTTTATTTGGAGCTATATTTTTATTCGTCACATATCATGAGTTTTGCTTGGAGCGTCTTGTATTATATGAGTCTTTGCTTATTTTGCTTTTTGTTTTGTGTCAAGTATCCTTGCTGAACACACCTATTTGAGAGAGCCAAAATTATGCTATGATTTGTTGGAATTGCTCTAGTACTTCACTTATATTTTTTTAGCACGGTGTGCTTTAATATTTTTGAAGAAATGCTCTCATGCTTCACTTAGATTTATTTGAGAGTTAGTGATTTTTGAAGAAATTCTCTCATGCTTCACTTATATTATTTTGAGAGACGGGAAATTTTTATGCTCATGTTCTTCACTTAGATATGTTTGAGCTATCAAAAGCAACATATGAAACTAGTCCCAAAGTGATAGATATTCAAAAGGGATATAATAAAAACTTTCATGAAGATCATTGGACAAATTAAACTTGATTCTTTGTAATAGTTTTGCGATATGACGATAGTGATATGTGAGTCATGTTGATGAGTAATTGTGCTTTAGTAAGAATATTGGTGTTAAGGTTTGTGATTCCCTATGCAAGCACGAAAGTCAATAGTTATGCAATGAAATTACATTCTACTTGTGGTGCATTAATCGGTGTTAGTTATGCTTAATGCTCGCTTTTGAGATTTTTCGTTTCTTGGTTGGATGCTTCTCAATCTTTTTGCTAGCCTTCACTTGTACTAAGTAGGAATACTACTTGTGCATCCAAAATTCTTAAACCCAGTTTTGCCATATGAGTCCACCATACCTACCTATATGCGGTATTTCCATGCCATTCTAAGCAAATTTGTATGTGTCATCTCTAATTTTCAAAATAAATTTCCTTTTTATGTGCTCATACCGCTCATGAAACAGTAGGGGGTGGCTGATATTTTTTCATGCTAGATGTGTTATTCTCAAGGTGAGTGTTTATTCACTTGTCATTGCACGAGAGTACGACAGAGGTATTAGGGATGCCCAGTCCCAAAATAAAAAATAAATTTACTTTATGTTGTCAAATAATAAATTTCTTGGAAAGTGTTGGTATGGACGACACCCGTGGATACGGCTAGCCGTGGAATGTGAAAGTATGGTGGAAAAAGGAATAAACTTTATTTTCTGTTTGGGAACCGCCTATGATATATTTAGCATGGAAAGTATTAGGAACTACTCAATCGTTTTCATTGACAGGAAAAGCAATGCCACCCAAAATGTTTTATCTCTATTTCTTTCGCTTTGAGCTCTGGCACCTCTACAAATCATACTTCCCTCTGCGAAGGGCCTTTCTATTTATTTTATGCAATTTTTATTTTTTGAGTCTTCATCTTCTCTTACAAAGCACCAACTAAGGGGCACTATGATCGTACTTGAGCATTGGGTGTAGCTAATATGCGAGTGTGTTTCATGAATGGATCAATGATTGAGCATAATGGGCTAGGGATAACTTGCTTTAGTGTTGATATTTTGAAAGACATGGTTGCTTATTGATATGCTTGAGTATTGAAATCTTCATGTCAAAACTAGACTGTTGCTTTGAACCATATAAAAGTCCAAATGTCCATGCTACAAAAGAAAAGAATATGTGATGAACATGTTAGGCAGCATTCCACATTAAAAATTCTGTTTTTATCATTTACCTACTCGAGAACGAGTAGGAATTAAGCTTGGGGATGCTGATACGTCTCCAACGTATCTATAATTTTTGCTTATTCCATGCTGTTATATTATCATTCTTGGATGTTTTACAATCATTTTATAGCAACTTTATATCATTTTTTGGGACTAACCTATTGACATAGTGCCCAGTGCCAGTTGCTGTTTTTTCCTTGTTTTTTACTTCGCAGAAAATCAATATCTAACGGAGTACAAACGCGGCGAAACTTTTTAGAGATTTTTTTGGACCGGAAGACACCTGTTGGGCCAAAGAAGTACCAGAGGGGGGCTCCGAGGGGAGCACAACCCACCTGGGCGTGCTTGGGGGCCCAGGCGCGCCCTGGTGGGTTGTGCTCACCTCGGCCGTCTCCCGCACCGCCTCTTTGCTCTATAAATACCCAGAAAATCCAAAAACCCTAGGGGAGTCGACGAAACACAATTCTAGTCGCCGCAAGTTCCAGAACCACCAGATCCAATCTAGACACCATCACGGAGGGGTTCATCATCCTCATTGGTGCCTCTCCGATGATGCATGAGTAGTTCATTGTAGACCTACGGGTCTGTAGTTAGTAGCTAGATGGCTTCCTCTCTCTCTCTCTTTTTGATTCTCAATACAATGGTCTCTTGGAGATCTATTTGATGTAACTCTTTTTGCGGTGTGTTTGTTGGGATCCGATGAACTTTGAGTTTTTGATCAGATCTATTTTATCCATGAAAGCTATTTGAGTCTTCTTTTGATCTCTTATATGCATGATTACTTATAGCCTCGTATTTCTTCTTCGAATCTTTGGTTTAGTTAGGCCGACTAGATCGATTTTTCTTGCCATGGGAAGAGATGCTTTGTGATGGGTTCGGTCGTGCGGTGTTCTTTCCCAGTGACAGAAGGGGCAGCAAGACACGTATTGATCATTGCCATTAAGGATAACAAGATGGGGTCTATTCCTACATGAATAGATCTTGTCTACATCATGTCATCGTTCTTATTGCATTACTCCGTTTCTCCATGAACTTAATACACTAGATGCATGATGGATAGCGGTCGATGTGTGGAGTAATAGTAGTAGATGCAGGCAGGAGTCAGTCTACTAATCTTGGACGTGATGCCTATGTAATGATCATTGCCTGGATGTCGTCATAATTATTTGAAGTTCTATCAATTGCCCAACAGTAATTTGTTTACCCACCGTATGCTATTTTTCTCGATAGAAGCCACTAGTGAAATCTACGGCCCCCAGGTCTATTCTTCATCATATTTACTTTCCGATCTATTATTTGCCACTTTTCTTTTCTGATCTATATTTCCAAAAATCCAAAAATACCTTGCTGCACTTTTTCTTTATTTATTTTATTTTGTTTTATTGCGAGATCTATTTATCCAATCTACCACAAATTTATCTATCTTTTTACCGTGGAGGGATTGACAACCCCTCTTACGCGTCGGGTTGCAAGTATTTGTTCTTTGTGTACAGGTACCGTTTACATAGTGTTGCTTGATTCTCCTACTGGATTGATACCTTGATTTCATAACTGAGGGAAATACTTACCGTAGCTGTGCTGCATCATCCCTTCCTCTTTGGGGAAATACCGATGTAGTTCAAGCGACATCACCCGACGCCGTGTCCATTTTCATACTCATAAGTGCATCGTCGATCTCCTTGGGAAGGAACACGAGCCCCAACTCCTCATTTTCGTTGTCCAAGACGAGCTGGGAAGGCTCCCAAACATCTGCACGCAGATCAGCCCTCTGGTCCTCGCAGGCTCCCATCAATTGGATATAGAACTCATAGACATGGCTCAGAATATCCGCTTGACGCAGCAGCAACCCCTGTTCTAACTGCAATCTCAGGATCGCGCACTTCCGTCTCCGGCTATTGGCGTAGGCGTGGAAGTACTTAGTGTTGGCGTCCCCCTTCAGCGTCCATTTAAGGCCACCGCGTCGCCGCCAGTACTCCTCTTCTGCGCGCAGCAAGGCTTCAACTTGTCCTTCCAGAGCATAACGGTGCGCCCATACATGCTCTGAGAAGGCCCTAGCATCAGCCTGGGAGTCTAGGCTAGCGATCTCCGCGACTAAACGCGCTCTGAGTACCTTGTCGTGTCGCCCCCGGTTCGCTCCCCATCCCTTGAGGCTAGCTTGAAGGCGGCCCCCAACCGCATTCCGGAACTCCATATGTCCACGCTGTGGTCCTATCTGGCGCACGCTGTTCGTCTATTTTTCATTAAAAATGGCATCGAACTCTGGTATTTCAAACCAGGCCGTCTCAAAAAAGAGACGCGGGCTTCGACGGATCCGGTCCTCCCCAGAGGATAGTGCCAAGGGAACATGATTCGACCCAATGTGTGTTTCCGCGATCAGCGAGCAGAGGGGGTAGAGCATCTCCCAGTCGAGCGACACAAACACCCGATCAAGCACCGATCGCACCGGGGCAAGCTGCTTGTTCGTCCAGGTGAACCTTGCACCCGATCTGGCCACTTCCCGAAGGGCCATGGATGCGATTGCATTGTTAAACATGACCACCCGTGGCCAGTTGATGTTATTGTTGTTTTTGTCCGCACCCGAGCGGATCAAGTTAAAGTCACCCCTACCATCATGGGGATAAAGGCTGCGGAGACCGCGTGGACCTTGGCTTGGAGTTCTCCCAAGAACTCCACCGAGCGAGAGTGGTTAGCAGGACCGTAGACCTGAATCACCACTAGCTCCCTTAAGGACGATCGGATACGAATGTGTGCGACGAGAAGAAAGGTACCAACGTCCCAGGAGAGCACAGCATCGTTGACGATGGGAATAATTCTTCCTCGGTTTTTGCCATGTTGGTGTCCTTCCTCAGAGTGGTGTCAACGAGGCGGAGGTTGGTGTCGATCATCGGGTACTTGTTCTGGCCTGATTAGCTTTTTTTCATAGCGGTGTCGGACTATGGGAGGAGGGAGGGGTACGGCTCCTTCGGGGAACTTGTGAGGTTTTCCCTCTCCCCCCTTTCTTGGTTGGAGTTGGGATTATCTTTTGGCACTCCTTGGCGCCGGATTCTCCAGGACGGCGGTCTATCTAGTTCGTGGTCACCGGCATTTTCAAGTCTACATGAACAACTTCCCAGTTGCCGCATCTACAAACTCCTGGGTTCAACAAGGTTTCTCCATTGATACGGATCCTGGAGGGGGCAAAAAGCTTTGTAAGGGTGCTTGTTTTTCAAGGACTTGACTATAATTTATTATTCTTGTAAGGAGTTCTTGTAAGGGTTAATTTATTTAATATGTGGCCTTCGGCTTTCCGCAAAAAAAAAAAACTCGTATTTGATTTCAACATTTTCGTCTTACATTGCATTAAAAATGTTTGTCTCTTGATTGGTTACACCGAGTTCCGAGTTAACCAACATGACGTAACTCTAGCTGCCACCAAGTCTCATCCATGCCGCAACTGCGGTCCACCTCCTCTATATCCTGCGGTTCGTCAGCCGCCAGAGGACTAGGACCTGTCCCTTTTGTTTTTCTTAGTTCTTGTTTCCCTTAGTTGTTTCCCTGGCATCAGACAAGGTGGTGACGGTGATGGTCATGTTGGAATAAGATCTTTACATGCTCTCCCTGCCTCGATGACGTCCAATCCAATACTGATGAAGGGCATGTGAGGGTAGGTGTTGCTAGATTTGTTGAATTTCTTTATATCTTGGTAGCTAGTGTGTCAATCAAGGGAAACATTTTGGCTGGGTATTGATGCGGTGACTTTGACCTCCTCTTTCGAGTTGCTCTAAAGCATGTCATGCTTTCTCCAACCCTCTAGATTGGTGGTGAAGAATTGCAAGCCTTCGTTGCGTGGAGTGATGCCCCACGGCCCCAACCAATATACCTTAAGCGGTTACTAAATCTTGTTTTTAGTTGTGAGTGGTTATTACGATCTTTAACACCTGATACACGTGAGGGCGTTGGCATGTATCCCATCCACTGATTGACTGTTTTGTTATCTTTTGATTATACTGTCCATTTGTTATTTGATGATACTTTCTCAGTTCCAAAATGTTTAACGGTCTAGGTGTTTGTCCTAAGTCAAACATTTCTAAGTTTGACCAAGTCTATACGAAAGTAATCCCTCCATACAATTTTATAATAAACCAGCAACACTTATTTTGAGATGGAGGGATAATATCTAATAGGGACGAAGCTAGAAAAGAAGTTTGATGGGGTCATGTCTATGACAATGGGGTCATCTTTCATAAATGGATAGTAATTAGTGCTAAACTAATGAAGGATTACCTAATTGCAATGGGGTCAATTGACCCCAATGCTTACCAAGCAGCTCCGTCCCTGATATCTAAAATAACAAATTAGCCTCATTACACTCACCCTAATGTATATTTCCATAATATGTACGGTCGATGTTGTGGATGTCGATATATTTTCTAGAAATTTTATCAAACTTGATAATGTTTTGACTACAAACTCCAGAAGTTCAAATATTTCGAAACGGGGGGAGTAATATTTAGTGATAAGATCTCTTCGAGGCCTTGAGGGTCTTTAACAGAAAAATCTCTCTCTGATCGAATCGGTGAGTCCACGCGACGCCCCGCTCGGCGCTCGCTGCTCTCTCTCTCCCTCTCTGTCTCGGCGCCGTCGCGGCCATCGATCGACCTCGAAGGAGGCGCGGCCTGCAGCCTCCACCTTCGCCCAGTCAAGGTGAGCTCCCTCCAGCGATTCCCCACCCTCCTTCTCTTCATTTCATTAGCCAAGACTTACACCGCTGCCGCCGACCGCTAGTTAGGGTTTCCTAGGCCGGGGGAAGGGGATAGAGAGCTACAGCAGCAGGTGGGGAAAAGAGGGGAAGCGCCGTATACAGATCGCCTTTGCTTGCCTGCAGCGCCGGCCGGCGCCGCCGGGCCCCTGTTCCAGGCGCCGGTTGGAGGAGGCCATGGCAGATGTGGGATTCAGAGAATGCATAGTTCAGTTAGAATGATGTATTATCAGTTTCATGAAAATGAAATTGGGGGACCTGTGCTCCTTTTCTCGAAAAAAATACTCTCTCCGATCCATATTAATTGTCGCTGATTTAGTGAGGAGTAGCTCAGTTAGAATTGTTGAGATCCAATACTTTTTCTCTATGGAAGCTTAGGAGCCCGGAGCCACTGCATTGCCACCTCTAACCTGCAGTCTGAAGAAACGTTTCTTCAGACTAAGGAAGTTACTTGTTACAAGACTTTGTTTCAAGCGATGGCAATAATCTTGCATGTTGGCATCAGTGGTTCGTCGCAGGGTTCTATCTTTGTTAATTATTCATCTATGCGATCTGAGGTCTTGATATATAGCGATGAAGCTGACGATTTAGCACCCTGCTTGCTAATACGTACTCCCTCCGTTCGGAATTACTTGTCTCGGAAATGGATGTATCTAGAACTAAAATACGTCTAGATACATCCATTTCTGCGACAAGTAATTCCGAACGGAGGGAGTACTTACTTGTTACTGTCCTTCTGCCGATCCATTATTAGTTAGTGCTGTTATGGAGTAGCCGAGGGTGCTAGCCTGTAACCGTACTGATTTTTATGGTGATAAGATAACTTTTAAAAACTAGTTTGTTTAGCCTATTTTTGGGACAAAGGCAGGCAGGCGCTCTGCTGATTTCATCAAGAGAAAGAGCAGCAGGTTCAGTATTTGTCGAAAATTCTTTCTCTTGTTACTTTCTGGGTTTCAGAGTCTGGTGGACGCATGTCAGCAGGATTCATTTTAAGTTTGATTCGAGGCGTAATTTAAAATCAGCTTTGCTTATTACTCCCTCCGTCCCAAAATAAGTGTCTCAACTTTAGTACAACTTTGGGACGGAGGGAGTATCATTTTCTTAACGGAAATGGGGAGAATCTGGTGAGATGCTTGTTGCTAGTTACCTTCTCATGGCCTAATGTGCCAATGCTTTTCTGTATCACGTTCAAATAAAAACAGAGGTTTCGTGGCATTACCTATCCTGAATTAATTCTTCTTCCTTTATCTTGGCAGTTTCTAAAACAATCACATGTCCAAGGCACGCAACGCTTTAGTTGTCACTGGCTTGGTGATCTTTGCTGGTTCTGGCCTAGCATTTCCCTTCTACTTTGTGTAAGTGATCTTGTTTTCTCATCTTTCTAGCACTGGTTGAGAAATGTAGATAGACATGTCGTGTGCATTGGCGTTTCTTTGTGTAACCTTTATCCATTTCTTACCCCCAGGAAATCAAAGAACAGGCCTATTATCGACTCAACGAAGCCTCTGCCACCGCAGGCTACTTTCCGAGGACCGTATGTGAACACTGGATCGCGCGACATAGGGCCTGATCACACCGAGTACCCCAAGAAGTGATCTGTATTTCCATCTGGTTTTCTCTTTGTTTTTCAACGGGCATGCAGAAAGCCAGTGAGTGGAACCCTGTAATGTTGATAACCGGCTCGGGATGTTGGGCAACGCGATTGCAGTGGTAGGTTAGCTTCGGTTTGAGGTGTTATGTGCTGAACACATGCATATGTGCGTAGTTCTTCATGAACTGTAAGCGCTTTTGATCATTTCTTGTGCTCCAGTGACTACTCCTTGCAAAGCGCTGTGCCGCTGTACCTTTTTTTAGGCAATAATAAGTAAATAAAATGTCAAAGCTACTCATATTGCTTCACACATTATAGTTTTGTTTTTAAGTCAAACTTTGTGCGACCAAATTTATAGAAAATAAATCAGCATCTAAAATACAAAATAAATACAGTATGAGAATATATATCCCATAATGGATCTATGATATTGATTTGGTATTATGAATGTTGGTTTTTTCATATATATATATACAACTGATTAAACTTCACAAAATTTTGGCATTATGAAATATATTTGATTTCTAGTCTTACAAAATTAATATCACTAGATCCAAAATATAGGTTTATCTTCTTCTTTTTTTCATGTGCGCTGTCGATTTCATTAAGATAAGAAAGCCAAAACAGAATGGCCCGATTTACACGAGAACTAAGCTGGAGACCATACAACACATGATTGATTAAGGGACCATCGTGTAAAAACCCACAACCATGTCGACATCAGCCAACTCAAACTTCACCGCCAACATTGCCCACACCCGGAGATGTGTGGACGAGCTCTTCGGAGACGCCTTCAAGAAGCATCGTTGTCGGTATTCTTCGACCCCCCACCCAACCCCACCCAAAAAAAATTGAACCAGGGCTTCCGCCAGAGCCACCCGCACCATCTGCTGGTTTTACCTATTTTTCTAATTGTTTCACACATTTTTCTAGTTCTACAAACGACTACAGAATAATGACAACATGGCAGTTAAGCAAACCGCAAGGCAAACCCAAGTGAAGTAAAAAATTGATTTCTGCCAATCTGTCGAGATATGTTGCTTCGGAAAGCAAAACCCAAGTGAGGCTAAATTTGTCGGTCGGTCGTTTTGCTGACCGTAGTGGTTGTTCGATGGTCGAGGGATTTTTATTATGTTTGAAGTGCTTTGTACTCTACTTCCGATGAACTTTCTACAGCAGATTCAAAAAAAAAAAAAAACTAAGGAAACCCAACTAAACCTTTTTTCTAGGTGAATTTTGGTTTCCGCCGATCCGTCGAGATCTGCTGCTCCGCAAGCGCACGATCGATCCACGCATCCTCCCCGTCAGTCCACTGCGATTCTGCGAAGCCGCTCGTGCACTTGTCCCAGAGGAAATCAATGGCGTCCATCCAAGCGCCAGAAACAAACAGCAGCGATGAGCAGGCCGGTACAAGGAGCCCGGGAAGCTGGGGTCCTCCTCCCTCCCCGCCCGCCCGTGCACGCCCTGCCCTGTCCGTCCCTCTGACAATCTCCCGCTTTCCCTCTCATCGCCCAGCCTCAGCCAACAGCTTTTGCACGCACGCACGCGCGCGCGCGTCAGGTTCAGTCAGCCACTCGGCCCCTTCGTCGGGTCAGAGGTTAGTTCCGCCCGCTTTCGCCTTTCGGTTTTGTACCGCCGGACGAATCCATCTCGTCGCTGTCAGCCCGGTGGTTTCCACGGCAAAGAGCTTCCGGCAGTGGCAATGGCGGGCTGCTGCGCCGGGGAAGAAGACAGGCCGTGACTTCAGCGGGCTTCCCCTCTGAAGGAAGGGCGGGAGGAAGATGCCCTGCGTACGTACGCCGGAGGCGGGTTCAGTAGTACTAAAAGATTACATGTGCATGCTTGCTTGAGCTTGACAGTGATCGATGGTCCTGCGGGGAAACATTTGCAGGGATTCGAAGGCAGAAGGAGATGGCTGATGCAAGACAGAGAATATTTCCATGACAAGGTATATAATTTTGGTCCACAAGACCTCTGTAGAAACTTCTTTCTTCAGAGCAGTGGTAGTTCTTTAATTTCAGTAAAAGAATTCAGGGATTAGATAGATGTGTGTGTGTGCGCGCGCTATGAACAGTGGTGTGTGATGGGATGTGGCGTGTGGTGGGTTAATTAATCGGCTGGGCCTGGGGCGGATGCTTTGTGTCTGCACAGTTTAGGCCAGGAAGAGAAGCTCATCATTTGTCACATCCATCTCAACCCAATTATATATGAGTCTGAATTATGTGTGTGTGTGTGTATGTATAGCTTGCTGTGTTTATACATACATACACTTCTTTCTTCTTCATCCTCCCAATTTGAGCAGCTCCCTAACCTTACTTACATATATAGATTGCCTGGAAATGATTCTATGTGCTTCTGACGACAAGCTGTGTTGATCAGTGCAGTGCTCCCTGCAGCTGTGCTGGGGTCCTTAACACCGTAAGAAAACACGCATGCCATGTTCAGGCTTCTGTTTCTTAGAGCAATGTTGAGGCCAAAGTGGCAACTAATCACCACAAGGCACCAAACGCTAAGCTGTATCCATTGATGCACTCTCAGTGGCCCTCATGCAAACACAGTGCCCCACTGTGCATGCATTTGCCATACATTACTGTGATAATAATTGCATTTTGCCATATATATTACTGCAATAATTGAGCCAAAGCAAATGCAGCGGCTCAGCACAAACCCTGAATAATTTGCCATTCTGCTGACTGAATAAGTGAATATGTATGTAGCCACTAGCCTTTTTTCCCTGCGCCATCAACAGTGCTCCCGGGGGTGACAAGATGCATCCACGCGATGAAAGATCGATGATGCACGCAGCAGCGCGGATCGACAGGCAGACGCATCATGCACCTGATCGATCGATCGATCTCCCCAGCGGCATCAGATCTCCTCATGGCCGGCCCGGCCCTGGCCCTGGACTGGAGGAGGACTGTTGAGGGGCAAGATTCAGAGGCCGTGTCTGTCTGTCAGCCAGTGGCGTCGCCCAGCACCACACACAAAGCCACACGCCACCACAGCCACAGCCACAGCCACAGCATGCATGAACACTCACTCACACACACACACACACAACCACAACCACAGAGAGGGGGGGGGGGGGGGGGGGGGGGGGCAGTGAAAAGAACAATCAATGGGAAGGGGATGCAGGGCATGGCCATTTAAGGAAGCCTCCTTGACCTAGCTCGCCATGGAACTCCCACCAGGAATGCAGGTCCCATCCGTCAGTATCAGTACCGGCCTGGCCTTGCTTGCTTGCTTGCCCACTGGGTAGAGCAGCAGTATGATTGGCCTCTCTCTCTTGTGGTGCAGTGCAGTGCGGGCAGCAGCAGCGGAGGATGGGGAAAAACAAGCGTACTGCTGCGACGCTGTGATTGTTTCTCGAGAGAAAAGAAAAGCGCTGCTGTGATTTGAGGTTTCATGCTGTTTTGCAGCACCTTTTCCTTTCACCCGGGCAAAAGAACTACTCATTGCAAGCCCCCTTTATTCAAGTTTCACCGGGCCAACATGCATGCACGGCGCCCAACAGTTTTTTGGTTTCAGAAAGCTGCTTTCTTTCTTTCTCTCTTCCTCTCTCTGATTTTTTCCTTTTAATTACTTGGCAAAAAAATGTACTGAGGTAGTAGTAGCAGAAAATAGTGGAAGCGGTCAGTAAACTGTCAATTCTAACAATTTGTGGTTACAAGTTTATGCATCAGGAATTAATGTGTGGTTAATTTCGAAACGTGTGTGAAGATGAGGATTTGTTTTTTGAGAAACCTGATTAGAATTTTATGCATCAACACAAGTGTAAGCGCATGATTTCGAAAAACTCGGATGAATTCCACATCATGATTGATGAAGGTAGGTATATGGGGAAGGTGGGTCATTCTTCAGCTTCAGGCTGAGATTAAAAGTTTCAGATCATGATACGTCAACGCAAGTGTCATGTCATCGGCAAGAAGAAAAGGAAATTAGCAGGATCCTCCAAAAGGAATTGATTACACCTTAATATTATTCACAGTAAAGTAAGGAGACCTTCAAAAAAAAAATCTGAAGCATTCTGCAAAAGGAATTGATGAGGCCAAACTTCCGGAGATCACTGTTAAAAAGGCGACATGGAGAAATGGAGCAAATTAGCAAGAAATGGCAGTTACGGGCACAGACAAGACACACTAGTAATTAAGAAACTTAACCACATGAAACTGAATCTAGTGGCATACAGATCACAGGCAGGTAGCCATGACTAACAAACACACGCATCTCGCTGTCAAATCAAAATACCTTTTGTAACAATAATCTTGGCTGTACGCCTGCCTTTTCCACCATGATGTGGAAGTGGAATTCGCTTAAAGAACATCATGCATCTATTCTACAGCCTGAAGAAGCTGATGATTGATCCACCGATGAAGCTGCCCAATTGGTCTCTCTCTGCAATTTCCCACAGCTTTATTGAACTGCAGATCTTGCCGGTAGAAGCTAGCATCCACCAATTGCAGATGCAGTTCAAGAAAGCTGTGGAAGACAGCAAAGAGGGCCACCCATCTCTCACAAGAAAATTAGCATCCAATACTGACTAGCCGTATGGATCATATAGATGGATAAAAGGGAGGAGGCTAGGGTTCTTCACTTGTTCCTTCTAGATAGGCTTCAGAGCCATATATACAGTGTGGGGTTATGGGAGAGCTGCAAGGAGATACTAGCAAGTGGTTCTTCTAGCTAGGCTTGGGAGCATGGGTGAGAGTGGGGGGTGGAGGAAGAAGAGGGGAGCCTGAGGGTTTATTTATACCAGCGGGGTGGGGAGGAGAGATGTGGTTGGTGCATGAGAGGTTAAGGACCCAATCCCAAGAAGAATATAGAGCCTGCCCTCAACACTACTCCAAGCCCCCCCTCTCCACATTTTCCTCTCTCTCTCTCTCTCTCTCTCTCTCACTTCACTTTCTCTCTCCTCTCCTTCTCTTCTCTGTCTCTCTCCTCTGGTCAGGAGTGGTGAAGGGGGAGACTTTTTGGGCAGAACAATCCAACTAATCCAAGGGAGGATGTAGATGAGGGAGGGGACAAGGCCCAAATACTTTATGTGACACTTGGAGGAGATGAGCCATCGGCCAGGCTGCCTAGCTACGAAACCGAGCATTTGCTTTTGTTTTCTTTCTCTTGGTGGTTTGGTATTGGAGGTGGATGCAGTGGAGGCACAAAACATGCGTGCTTGGGACAATGCTTGCTGAAAGCAGGGGAAAGATGGAGCCTTTCTGAATCTATGGCAGTGAGCACAGCTTAATTAACCCAGCAGTTTACAAGTGGGGGGCAGAAAGCAATGGCAATTTGCAAATAATTTTGTGCAGGATCCAAAGCAAGATTGCCTCTTGAATGTTCTAAAATCAGATATAGATTTTCCACGGGATTCGCAATGATCGTACCGGCGCGAAATTGTCGTCCATCAAGGGTTGTCAAATTTGCATTTCGCAAGAAAATCAGACTCACCAACTCGCGATCTATCGTGGCAAGTACCTTTGAGAAATAGTTGGCTGAACCAGAGTACAAAGTTTCAGCGGACGGGCTCCGTGCAGCCCTTTTTCCTTGAAATTTTTAGAAAACCGTATTTAAAAGTTTCAAAAAAAACTCTGAAAACTTGTGCATATTCATTAAGGATCTGTAAAATTCCGTTAAAAAATATGGTAATTTATAAGCTGCGCAAAAAATAAAATCTCAGCCCAACAACAAAAATAAACCGGCCATTTCGATATACATATTTGTATTATTATTTTTTGGTATGCCACATATGAAAATATATTATTATAAAAAATTGCAAGTAGGTAGTATATATGTACACGAGTGTGCATAATTTTTTCATGACTTTTTACCGTGTATATATAATGTATTGAACATGGGCTCCATGGAGCCCGTCTTCCATTAGTCTTTTTCGGCTGAACCACGGCTATTATTTGTATGATAATAGGAGCCAATTTTAGATGCTTATTGTTTTTCTAACATAGTACAGACGCAGACGTCATAGTATAGACGCAGACGCTCATGCATACGCACATGCACTCATTCCTAAACATGCACACGCACACCCTACCTCTATGAGCACCTCCGAGAGACTGAGCCGGTACATCATCTTGAGATTAACGAAGTCGTCGCACACGCCTTTGTAGTCGACGAAAACGTCTCCTCCCACTGAACAAACATCGTCGGAAGGCCTGAAATAAATTCAGAAAAATGCGAGCACTAGTGTCAAGTCTAGGTCTTGAAGCCTGGTGAGATAGGAATAACACTGTCCTCCTAACCATCACTTATAGCTTATTGTTGCATAGCATATCCTTAATCTAAAGGCACGTGAGCCTATAAAGAAATTTGCAAGCGATATAAATCATTTAAATATGATTTTAATATTTAAAAACTTGAATAATTTTATTTTATTTTGAACACAACACTCTAAATAATTGATGTTACACAGGTTCATGTCTTTTGTATGCATGCAAATTTTCATTAAGGAATGACACATTTTATTCTCTTTGAGGAAAAACAGTAGCCATGCTCTAGAAATATGAATTTCAGAAATTGTGCATGCAGCATGGATCTTGAGCACTTTTTTCCTCTCTATTGAACTAAAATTGAATTAAATAGAACTATCTTCATGTATAGAACTCAAATCAATTGATATCAGTGAATTTGCGAGTAGGGAGTCCACGTGCCCAACAAAGTGAACTATTTCCTCCTCTTCTTCTACCATTGGTCAGATTATGGTTGGCCAAAAGAACATCGGTACTGCTAATTGGCGAACGTTCGCAGGGAAGGAACCTCCAGCGAACGCCCTCGTAGCCGTTTGATCAAGATCAAACCATGCAACAACAACTACAACAACAAAGCCTTTAGTCTCAAACAAGTTAGGATAGATTAGAGGTGAAATCCATAAGATCTCGCGACCAACTCATGGCTCTGACACATGGATAGTCAAGATCAAACCATGACTGAAAAAAATATCTTCTCTAGAAAGAATTGTCATGCAAGAAAAGTCACCTCCTATGGCAGTTTTAGGGAAAAAATACCTTCTCTTAGAAGAAATTGCCATGCTAGTCTGAAGAAATTGTCACCTCCCTAAAACTAAAATTGCCATGAAAAACCTTGCCAACAAGCAATGGTCGCCAGGTAAGTATCTGTAATGCTTGCTTCACTTCGTATTGTCCCGTCAACGGAAAAGGTCAACAGGTTGACTTTCTGGACATTTTTTCTGATCATATTCTTGCTCCCGATAAAATAAAAACTCTCGTTTCACCTTCAGAAATGAAATAGGCGCGAACCAACATGTGGTTGGATGATTAGAGGGACTGTGGTATCCCCAGCCCACTAGGGTTCAAATCCTGGTGCTCGCATTTATTCCTAGATTTATTTCAGGATTTTCGGTTAAGCGCATTCAGTGGGAGGAGACGTTCCCGTCGACGACAAGGTGCCTACGGTGACTTCGTAAATTCCAAGATGATACGACGGCTCAGTCTTTCGGAGGTGCTTATAGGGATAGGGTGTGCGTGTGTGCGTTCATAGGGGTGAGTGTATGCGCGTGTATATGAGCGCTTGCGTCTGTACTGTGTTAAAAAAAATGAAATAGGCAAGAAAATATAGGTCAAATAAAATGAAAATGGAGGGAGATATTTCGTCCATGCTTTCTATGGTAACCAACCAGTGGCTCTCAGCGCTCCAAAGCAGTGCCCCCAACCTCCCAAGCTACAAGACAACAAGGGCTCAAGAAAAATCGCGCAAAACTTGCCGTGATCGCACACGCAGTGAGCAGAGCACTGATCGATGGCGGCCAAGGTGGCGTCACCGCTCCCGTTCCGCCGCGACCTGCGGGGCCCGCTCGGCCGGCGATCGCCGAGGAGCGGGCTGCCCGGCGCGCTGGCCGGGCTGGGCTGGAGCGACGGCTCCCGCAGGCTCGTGGCGCCGGCGTGGCCGGCGCGGGCGCGCGGGAGGAACAACCGGTCCGGCGGGCGGGGCGCGACCAAGGAGGGAGACGAGCGCGCGGAGGGGTCGGAGGAGGCCGAGGCCGTGCTGATCATCGACGGGGAGGAGGATGACGAGGAGCTCGGCGACGACGATTTGTCCGGGTTCAGGGGGCTCGTTCTTGATCTCTCCTACAGGTAAAAGCACACTCTTTACTAATTACTCCCTCTGTAAACTTTTATAAGAGCGTTTAGATCACTAAAGTAGTGATCTAAATGCTCTTATATTTGTTTACAGAGGGAGTACCATGCTCACGACCAAGTAAATTTCAGCTAAAAATGATGATTAACATGAGCAACCGAGGTTAATTATAGCGTAGCCTCTGCCTTTTGATTTACATCTTGAAACGTTCTGAAACTACGCGCAGGCCTGTCAATGTCGTCTGCTGGAAGCGGGCGATCTGCCTGGAGTTCATGGAGAAGGTTAGCTTCTCTGCTGCAATGCAGCCAGCAGTTCCTCATCACTCCCAAGTCAACAACTGAACCGTTGATCAAACTTACATTTTGTGGAACAGACTGCTAATACAGTGATCGATTTAGCCATGCAGGCCGATGTTCTGGAGTACTACGATCAGACGGTCTCCTCTCCCAGTGGATCCTTTTACATCCCTGCAGTTCTCAGGGTATGTGGGGTGATCCATCGATTTGTCAGTCACTTAGACCCTGTTTTCCGACGCCGGAAATTGAATTGAAATTTCCCCAGAATCCTGATGGAATTGAACTGTTTGCTGGTGACTCATGCAAGTTTACTGTGAGATCAGGTTCCACAGCTACTGCAAGTTGTGAAGAGGAGGAGGGTCAAGCACTGCCTTAGCCGTAAGAACATACTCTTCAGGGATGGGTTCAGTTGCCAGTAAGCATTCCCCTGTTTTTTTAGGGAAGTAATAGCATTATGCTGTTGCTAAAGCCATTAAAAACTTCCCTTCATATAACTAGATCTTTATGGATAATCAGGAGTTAAATTGGTCGCACTGTCTGCACTGCAATGCAGGTATTGCTCTTCTGAAGATGACCTCACAATTGATCATGTCATCCCGGCCTCGCGCGGCGGCAAATGGGAATGGGAAAACTTGGTATGAATTCTCACTATTTCTACTATCTTATTACCCTCCCTGAAATCAGGAAGAACAGTCGGTGAGGAAAACCAAGACTTGACTGAAAGGTCCTAAGTAATTTTGCCATCTCTGAATTGCTAGGTAACTGCATGCTCTAGATGCAACTCCAGGAAGGGTAACAAGACACTGCTGCAAGCAAACATGAAGCTGCGCAAGATCCCCAAGGTCTGAGACATTGCTTGCTCTTCTTGAACCTTGACTGGCACTGCAGTATTTGTGAAGTGCAGTTAGTTACCCAACTGTCCCATATTATAAGAAGAGTGATTCTTGCTGAATTGCACCGCAGGGGCCTAAGGAATTCGAGATCATCGCGGTGCCCTTGACGAAATCCGCGTTCAGGACGATCAGGAGGAGGCACGGCCTGCCTGAAGAGTGGCTGCAGTACCTTGCCGGGCCATCTCCATGACCAAGGGAGGACCCCCTTCAGAGTTCAGACCATAACCAGTAGCCATCACTCCGTCTCCATGTATATATATTACCAGGCTCATCTTCTCCAGCCAAAGATTCATGTCTGTCCATCACGAGCTCTGTACATGCCTAGCTACCTTCTGATTTCTGAAAATAAATCTGTACATGTCACTGATTGTCAGTAAGTAAATAAAACAAGATACCGACTTGAATGTACATGTCACGTGCAGTTTGCGTGGACCTTGATTTCCTGACAGGGATAATTGGAACGCTAAGAATTTATCTAAGAGTTAGTGGTAGCTTTTTATTTTCCTCTCGGTGCGAGGCATTCACATAGAGGGCTACTTGTTCATTTTCTGTTTTTCCTTTTGATCACATAGAGCCCTTTGATACCGACTTTAATATTGGTTGTTTGGAAATATGCGGACGTTGTTTGGCAGTGGAGTGGTGCGGAACGAATGGGGCACCGTAGATTTCATTTTTCAAGAGCTTAGTGTGTGGGCGAAAGCCGGAGTCAGCGGAGTTCAACACCTTTGTGAGTAGTCCGTAGTCTGAGTGGAGTGGAGATTGTGTTGGGTGTCGTCTTGTGGCACCTAACTAACATTTAAACTCTTGTACATATTCTTTCTATCTTCTATAAAGCTATGGTATGCTCTTGACGTACTCTCAAAAAGAAAAAAGAAATATGCGGACGTGATGGCTACATTTCATTCTAGTGATGTTTGGAAATATTGGTTAGCCATCAGCCCATCACTCCGTCTCCGTTTGCATATCTAGTGATGTTTAACCGTGTGTTTTGGTCCTGATTAATTGTGATATTCATGCGCGCTTGTTATATGTTACAGAATTACGTTGATGATCTATGTAGTTTGTTTCAAGTTGCATGAATCATACTATGAATTTAGGGATCATATATGAGGTACACGGCTGTGGGCGCGGACGAGAATTCGCCGGTCACTGCCCGCGGGCGTACAAGGAGATGGATTAGGTATGTCTTGCGCTAGACGAGCCTGGTCACTCGCCGTCCGGCCGGGCACAGAGAAGGGGGAGGCGGTAGCTAACTAGCCTAGCTCGCGCGCCGCGCCAGCCCTCGCGCAAAGATCAAACCGATATTGCCTGCGAAAAAGTATTTTTACCTGAGCCGGGAGCTACCGGTGGAGCATTCACCGTTAAACGTTGCTTTAACACTGAAAACTTCACTGTACTTTTATTTCTATCTTTTAGCAATACAAATCTTATACAAACAAATATACTCCGCTGGATGGGGCCACAACAGCACCTTTTGTCAGGTGACAGGGTGAGAGCAAACAGGTGCACCACGGCTGCATGCAAACACTAAATACTCCCTCCGTTTTCATTTAGTCCGCGTATTATGTTTAGTCAAAGTCAAGTTTTGTAAACTTTGACAAAATTTATAAACAAAAATATTAACATATAGACTAACAAATCAATACCATTAGATTTTTTATTGAATATACTTTCACACCATATAGATTTGTTATAGTAAATATTTATACTTTTTTCTATAAACTTGATCAAACTTTACAAAGTTTGACTTCAGTCGACTCTAATATGCAGAGTGAATAAAAACGGAGGGAGTACATGCACTTTGTTTTCCATGTGACATTTTAAAAGGTTTATAACTTTTGAACTAAATATCCAATTTTGAAACTTTTTATATTTTTGAATTCAGGGCGACAAGACCTTTAAAACAAGATCAATCTTAGATACACTTTGGCTAGTTTGAATTTAATCGTTTCACTCGTTTCAGAAAACGCATTTCAGTCAATTTTACATTTCACTAGTTTCAGAAAACCTTTCAGTCGGTTTCACATTTCACTAGATTCGGAAAACACATTACACCCATTTACAAAAGATAGATTTCACTCATTTTAGAAAACACATTTCACTATATTTAACGTATTCCACACCGAACTATGTGTCATGTGTATGGAAAACAAATTTCACTCATTTCAAATATTGGTTTCACTCAATTCGAAAAACATTTCATTTACTCAGGAAACTGATGTCACTCATTTTAGAAAAACTATCAGTTAAAAAAACAATTTCACTTGTTTCAAAATAGATTTCTTTAACACCCAGTTATGCCTGGCGGAATCAAGACTGGCCCCACAGACCAACACTAGTCTTTTCTGCGTACTTTGTCCTCACTCGTGCGCACCCAGGACCAACTTCCCGGTCGGTCACCTTTGGAGTTGTTTTCGAATGGGCTCCCGAAAAAGAAGGAATTCCTTATTGATATGAATAGTCTATCATTCCTATTAAGCCAGGCTCTCACAATTTCACTCGTTTCAGAACACACATTAGACTCATTTGCAAAACTAATTTCACTGCGAATTTACGAAAAATATTGAATTGTATTTCACTCATAAAAAATATCATTTCAAACACTAAAAAAAGCAGTTTCATACAAAATATTGGTTATATTTCACTTTTTAAAAATAACTTATTTAACTCATTCCAGGAAACACATTACACTCATTCAATTGAAATAGTATATTTCACTTGTTTCAAAAAAATGATTTCAAACATTACAAAATATATTGATTTCACTAGTTTCATAAAACACATTACGCTCATTTTCATTTGAGAAATACATTACGCTCACTCAATTGAAATACTCCTATATTTCACTCGTTTCAAAAACTGATTTTAAAACTAATTTCACTCGTTTCAAATACATTACACTTTTGAAATACAAAATTTCACTCTTTTGTGAAATATATTTCTGAAATGATTAAAATATGCTTTTAAGAAAACAGGTCAGTTCTACATAAGTTGAAAAATAATTAGTTCCACTCTTTTGGGATATATGAAACTGAAATAATTAAAATCAGTTTCATAAAAAGTGAGAGGAATTAGTATTTTGAAAATGAGTGAGATTTGTTTTATAAAAGAATTGAAATTAGTTTTTGAAATAAATTGAATTTTTTTTAAATTCAAATCTACTTTAAAAAATATTTCAAATAAGTTTAAAGTGAGAGAGGTTGATCGGTTGGAGAAAATGAACTGACATAGTCTGCACGTGGGTGGGACCCCAGCTGATCAAATACGATGAAAGTTAAATGAACAAAGGAGAGAAATACATGGATACAACTTTTGAGTTGGCAGCGTCCCTTTTTTTAACACAGTACAAACGCATATACACGCGCATACACTCACCCCTATGAACGCGCCCACACACACCCCCTACCCCTATGAGCACCTCCGAAAGACTGAGCCGGCATATCATCTTGAAAGTTACGAAGTCGCCATAGGCACCTCGTCCTCGACGGAAACGTCTCTTTCCACTGAATGCGCATCACCGAAAATCATGAAATAAATCCAGAAATAAATGCGAGCACCAGGACTTGAACTCTGATGGGTTAGGAATACCACAGTCCCTCTGACCATGGTGAGAGAAGCACCGGTGGCTTCCGGCACGGGTAAAAAAACACTTTGCGGTATTGCCTGCCTGCTCGCCTGTATCGGGGCTAGGTACGTTCCGTACTGTACGCGCCTCAAAAGGGGGAAGGAAAACCGCCACCGACGTTTCCATCGCAGGCATCGGTTTGGAGGATCAGCTTAATCAATCCACTCTCCCCTGAACCCGACAGTGATATGTTTCTCTTTGACCAGCAAGCTAGTAGGATAGGAGTAGCACTGTACCAGCGACTGGTCAAATGGAACACCGAGACGCGTACACCACGCACCAGTCTGAAACAAGCAGATCGACACAGGCGTCTTTTTCTTGGGCATATGTTACGTGATACACTACACACGAACACTCCTCCGAGCTCTGCAAGTCTGAACGCCAAATGCGGACTCAAATTGAAGGTAGAATGTGAAAATGTCAGGAAGAAGAAGAAGCGTGCAGGGGATGCACGCGCATATCGGTCGATGGTGTCGATCTGCGCCTGCGATTTCTTTTGCAATTTCCGCACTGACGGTTGGAGTAGCGACCTGCGAAAGCTACGTACAGTACACTCGTCGGCCGGCCTGCGCGGGCGCGCGTGCGTGCGTGGATGCATGCGGCGGCAGAACGGTGTCAGGCGGAGCCTCCGCTGGAAGAAGCCTCGCCTCGGTCGAACGGGAGGCGGCGCGCGGACCGGAGGTGGAGGTGGAGGGGAGCGAGGCCCGGATCAGCAGGCGGTATACGCGCGTCCTGCACGTACGGGGTGCACGCGCGTCATGCATGGCTCTGGCTCTGGCTCTGGCCGCAGCAGACGACTATAGTACGTTCTCGTCCCGAGGCCGGGGATTTGTCAGATCTGATTGACGTTGTTCCGAAGCAAATTGACCTGTCAGAATGTCGGATCTACTCCAACCACTTTACACGCATCCAGGCCGACGAACTGACATGCATTACAATACAATACTCCTGCCATCTCACTTCCGTTCAGTGTTCGAACGCTTCCTTCAACTTACGGCTTCGTGGCCGATAGCCGGTTGCCCCTTGCGGTGGCAGCAAACCAAGCCAACATGCCCGTTAGAAGCATGGCTAAAGATTACCCCCTGGCTCTCGCGTACGAGGGCACCTAATCACTAGGGTTTCTCATGCCTCCTGTCGGTGTCGCCGCCTGTCTATCTCGTTCTCTATGGTTCTTAGGGCGATCGAAGTATGGTGAATACCGGTCCTTACTGACTGGAAGGCTCTGTTTTCAGGTGGTTTTCTTAAATTTTGTTAGGATTTGTGTCCTGCTCAGAGAGGCGAGCCGGCGACGGCTCTTTGAAAATGAAATAAGGTTCTCCCTGCCTAGCCCTCGTTCCAATGGTGTTTTTAGCATCGTTGGAGGGCGTGTGGAGGTTTGTCTTCGGCGGATCTCGCGGCATTCGGTCGGCGTTTGTCTTTGGTGGATCCATGTGGATTCCATCTTCGTTTATCTGTGTTCATATGTCTACAAGTTGGATCCTTCTAATCTACGTATCTCTTCATCTGCGGCGGTTGTTGTCCTAGTGCGCTGGTCCTATGGCCTTATGGCATCTCCAACGGCAACCCGCAAATTTCCTCTCGCATCCGTCTACGGACAAGAGGGGACCAGTCCGCGGACATGGATGCGGGAGGACGCCATCCAACCGTAGACGCATATATTTCAAACTATTTTTCAATAAACCGGATGAAATTCGTGCAAACAAGATATATTTCATATAAACATAACGGATTTCATACAAACCGTACGAGAATGGATACATTTTTTGACATATTTTCAACTAAAAAGTTAAAACTATGTGCACGTATGGTCGGGCGGAGTTCCACTCCCACGATAAGGATACACTACACTAGTCTACGGTCGGCTGCGGCGGCCCCCTTTGTCTTCCTCATGTCCGGCAGCCCGTTAACCGGACTGCCGGGAGCCCCGGAGGCATATTCTTCCCTCGTATCTTCCCGATGTCCGATTGCGCCGCTCATCGGAGCGACAAAGAGGATGCTTCAGCCGAAGGGGAAGGGTGCTTCCATGGAGCTCAGGCGGGTGCCCAGGATGGAGCAACTCGCCACTCCTCCGCGAGCTGGCTTCGAGGGGCGAGTTGCTGAACCACGCGCCGGCTTGGGGCGGCAACTGGCTCCGTCGGGCTAGGCGAGGGAGGTGGAGCAGCGAGCTGCCTCGCTCGTTTCCAGCGGGCTCGGTGGGCCACCAAACCGGCTTTTATGCCGGAGAACTTCTCTTCCGGCTCGTCGGATGCCATTGGAAGAGTGGAGAAAATGGTGAAGGAGGAGATGGGGGAGCGGCGGAGAGGTGCGATTCTTGCCCGACGTCTGGCCTCATTTAAATAGAAGGCGGACGAGAGGAGCTCGGCCGGCGTTGCCTTTAATGCCGGCCCGCTCATGAACGGACGTGTGGCCGGAGTAGGTTTCTCAGCTTCCACGCGGGTTTAATGGAGGCGTTTGAATGCGGCGAGGAGGCGTGTTCAGCCGGGCGTGCAGCGGGCGGCGCCCTCGACCGGTGCACCGCTTCAGTGGTGGAGGCAGGGAGAGGTCGCGTCCGTCCTGAGCCGCCTTCAATGTGGAGCGGCGCTCTAGAGTGGCATGAATGCGGGCAGCTGGCGCCGGGCGGGAAGCGCATGAGTGGGGGGAGGGGGGGGGGATTTTGGTGGGTCGAAGTGGGTTTGGGATCGGTGTGGACTCCCGCAAACCTCCCCCACGTTTGTCTCCGGTTTGCGGGAGAAAACACGTCCGGACCGCGTCGCAGACCGATACAGGACCACGTGGATGGCTTCCGCAGTACGGACAGCGCGGTCCGGACGGTTGCGGGAGGTTTGAGGGTCGACGTTAGAGATGCCCTTAGGACGCCGACTTCCCGACTGTCTACTACAATAAGGTTTGTCCGGTTTCGATGAGAGAGGGGCGATGACAGCGACGCGCCTTCGGCTTGCTCCAGTGCATGTAGTCGTTGCTAGGTGGTCTACGGACCTGTATGTATTTTTTTACTTCTAGTGTTTTTGTACTATCTTAACAGTTGATGAATAGATGGGAAGATTTCCTCGTAAAAAAACAACATCGATGCAACTTTGCTTTCGAGATTAATGAAGGAAGACCAAGCATAGGAGTTTTTTTCCTTTGCAAAGCGGGAGGCAAAAAAATTGGCTCACCTAATCATTAATTAATTAATTATGGTGTGGCTAGGTCTCAATCGACTAAGACTTAACCAAGTCTAAGTCAAGTGATATAGTATGCAAGAAGAGAAAAGAAAAACTGAAAAGAATTTTTTGTACGAATCTCCATGCAAAACCAAAGAAAGATACTATTGACTGAGACATAACGAAGTCTAAGTCGACTGAGACTTAGCAAAACTGAATTATGAAAGAGTAAGCACACGAGTGATTGTAAGAGATGCAAGGGGAAATTTTGTGGCTGCGGCTTGCCCTTCGTAGCGGATGTGATGGTAGCAGAAGCACATGTCCTGAGAGACAATCTTACTTTGGCTCAACGTCTTAGCTTAAATAAATTCGTGATTCAGTCTGATAATGCATCGAAACCATGGAGGATTGAGCTGATTCAGCTACAGCTGT
Source organism: Thinopyrum elongatum (assembly GCA_011799875.1). Taxonomy (NCBI): domain Eukaryota; kingdom Viridiplantae; phylum Streptophyta; class Magnoliopsida; order Poales; family Poaceae; genus Thinopyrum; species Thinopyrum elongatum. The sequence goes on from CM022303.1 coordinate 133,792,164, forward strand.
TGCGGCTGTCTTCTATGATTGCAAATATATATCCTTGCTTCAGGGTTCTCCCATATATATAGATTATGAACATTATCCTAGGGAATGTAATGAGGTTACCCACTTGCCCGCTAGGAATAGTTTCGAAATTCGGTAACTACTGTGTGGGATGGGATGATGGCCCACCTAGCTTAATCCTGCGAACGTGCCTAGTCTGATCGTATTTGCAAAAATAAAATAAAAAATCAGACACGTTCCGTCGTCAATGCCAAGGTTTTTCTACTCTGCTCTGCAGTGATTAGCTTCTTCAATCTTCAAACTAGCAAGTTCAGTCGATAATAGATATTACTTGCTAGTGTGTATGAATGTGTATGTATGCTTGTTCGCAAGTATACGACGTGTGTTCCAAAATAAAAATGGACGCGCAAGCTCACATCAGTCTCTTTGGACTGTGATAAGAATTCTCGAGGAGTTTTGGAGGATCCCATGCATCCTTGGGATTTTTGGTATACAAGCTCTCTGGATTGTAGGATTGAGGAGTTCTAAACCTATGTTTGGAGAATATACTGCGAACCAAATAGGCCCTAGGCCATAGAATTTTGTTCAGTGCCCACACACACATGGCCGCTCGCGTCAAGTCAAGCAAAATTGTGCGTCGACGCGGCCGGCGTTTGGTCATAGCACGACGATCGAGCTCGATCTACTCTGTACGTAGTGCCTAGCTAGCTACAAACCTACAACCATGGCTGCTACTCTAGCGCTCGTTTTCTTCCGCCGACGAAGAGAACACCCGGTCGGCCGGTTGGGATCAACCAACTCCATCTATCTCCGTCATGTAAGCTCCCGTCCCCCACCCGCTACGCTACAGCGGAAGCAGCAGCGCGGGAAGACGGATCGCTCGCGTGCACGTAGGGTAAACAAACACAGGCGCAGAGGATGGAAAGAGAAAATCCTATCCATGGGGGGTAAGGAGATTTTATTGAAGGCCATCATCCAGTCTATCCCGGTCTTTGCAATGCGGTGTTTAAAATCCCGAAGAAGGTGTGTAAGGAGATGACGGATGCAATGGCCTCTTTCTGGTGGGGGGATACAGATGACCATAGGAGGATGCATTGGTTTGCCTGATGGAGAATGTGTGTGCTAAAGAGTAGGGGTGGAATGGGATTAAGAGATTTACATGCTTTCAACCTGGCAATGCTTGCAAAACAAAGTTGGAGACTTATCACTCATCCTAACACTTTGTGTGCACAAGTTTTAAGGGCAAAATACTATCCGGATGGGAACTTGTTAAAGGCAGGGCCAAAAAAGGGAGCTTCGTTCACTTGGCAGAGCCTTGTGGCGGGACTCCAAACTTTTAGAAGGGGTCATATCTGGAGAGTGGGATCAGGGGCAAGCATCAATATATGGGAGGATCATTGGAACCCGGACAGTCCAACTCGGAGGGTTATGACACGGAAGGGAAATATTTTACTACGGCATGTGGATGAACTAATTGACCCTGTAACAGAATAGTGGGATGAGGACCTCTTAAGGAATATATTTCTTCCTACTGATGTCGAAAGAATTCTCAGAATTCCACTATCCTCACTGTCTGAGGATTTTGTGGCCTGGAATGGAACGAAATCTCACACCTTCTCGGTTAGATCAGCCTATTACATCGAGTGGGAACATCAGTTTGGTGCTAAAGTAAGAAATGACTCCGCCGGAATGTCAAGGACAAATCCAGTATGGGAAATCCTTTGGAAGCTGCAGGTACCGAGTAAAGTTAAAATATTTGTCTGGCGAGCTCTACATGGCACTGTCCCGGGCATGTGCATTTTGTGCAACAGACACATCAAAGTAAATCCCCAATGCCCAATCTGCAAGTCAGGTCCTGAGGATATCCGTCACTTGATTTTCACTTGCAAGCGTGCAAAGGAGGTGTGGGGGAAACTTGGATTGCAAGAGGAAATTGACAAGGCCCTTTGTGTTGATCGATCGGGTTCGGTGGTACTAGAAGAATTATTCAGGAGCCCAATAAGGAAATCCCCAGTACTCGGTCAACTCGGACTGCAGGAGACAATCGCCGTAGCAGCGTGGTACATTTGGTATGAATGTCGGGAAGCTGTTAAGGGTGAAAAGATTTAGAGTGCAGGGCATACTGCTTTTGCTATTCAGGCAATAACAATTAATTATGCGCAACCGCCGAAAGTAGTGATACCTAGTGCAAGATGGGAGAAGCCTTTGCCAGGTCACTACAAACTGAACACTGACGCCACATATTTTGAGGATGGAAGCGGAGCAGTTGCTGCTGTATTGAGGAACTGGCGTGGTGAAGCGATTGCAGGAGTGGCTCAGCCCATCCAGAACGCCATGAACGCACAAATTGCAGAGGCGCTTGCAGTAAAACAGGGTCTGAAGATGCTCTTTGAAAGAGGATGTTCCAGAGTAGGAATCTGATTGCCTGGAACTAGTGGATGCTTTCAAAGGTGGCAATGAAATCTGGAGTCCTTACACGCCCATCCTAGTGGACTGTTTTGAATTAGCGCATGGAATCCCTTCCGTTTCCTTTCAGCATTGCCCGCGGGAAGCTAATAAGCTGGCACATTTTTTAGCTAGGCATAGCTATGAGCAAGGTAGTACGTATGAATGGGTAGAGGAAGCCCCAAACTTCTTGTTATCGCATGTACTCTTTGATGTAACCTTGCCACGAGATGAATAAAGTGCCATGAGGCTTTCCCTTCAAAAAAAAACACAGGCGCAGAACGTAGCTTTAACTGAAAACCAGGGGGATGCACAAACACAGAGGCGCAGCTATGTTGGGGCAAAAGGTGGCCATGGCCCGCCCAGCCTAAGAGCAAACGCTCACACTGTGCTTGAAGTGAAGGCCAGCTCAAGAGCAATCCCCTTCAGATTAGCCTGCCCAGCCCGCCCAGTTTTCCTGACAAGCTCACCATTCATGGGCGCAGCGTTCTTGAGAATCAAAATGATTAACATGGTTGGTTTCACGTTCCCACTAGGTAAACATCCCATTTCGACATCATTCATTTCACAACCAATCAAGTCTTCCAGAGCAGATTATAACGGCAGTTGTTCAGAGCAAGAATTGAAGCTCGGCGCGCATTCTCGGCTCTAACAACAACAGGATTTGCCGCTCCAAAGCGAACAAGGATCAATCACAAAGACGCCGAAGCAAAGATCGCAATAAGCTCCTGATACAGAAAGCGTATGAAAAGACAATATGACCAAATGAAAAGTTCCCAAGAATATGTATGAGAAGCAATCCAGCCAGTGTTCCCAAGAACATGTATTAGATGGTCAACATAGTTTGCAACTAGGATATCAAACGGCATCAGTACTGCAGCTTTCGGTGATTCAGAGAGGTTCAGTACTCCCTCTGTAAAGAAATATAAGAGTGTTTAGATCACTAAAGTAGTGACCTAAACACTCTTATATTTCTTTACGGAGGGAGTAACACGCTACTCTCTTTTTTTCGGTCAAGAGAGATTCATACACTACTCTTGTTAAACAACTGATTACAAGGTTAACTTTTTACCTGACAAACTTATATACATTCCTGCCATCTATTCTTTGATCAAACAGACAGTGCAGGCAACATTTGACCAATACAGTCATGAAAAAGTTTGGCCAGTACCAAAAAAATTTGCAAGTGCACTCAGAATCTGGTGGCCAGCCCTAAGCTATCTTACTATCTTAGAAGAATATAAGAATGCAGCGCTGGAGCTTCAACACTAAGTTGAAGGACCAGAGTCCAGCAACAGCAACTTAATTTGTATCCAGTGGTCTAAAGAAAGTTATCTCTAACATACGCTGCATTTTCAAAACAACGCACCACCTCAACATGTTAACAGATCAAGGGTGATATGCAATTATGCACAGCTCATTTTAACATATCATACAGTGCAAACTACGCCCTGACATAACTGGCGTATTCCTGCTTCTAACTTCAGATCAAGCAAATATTGCAAGCACCATTTCATCAAACCATCAAGTAGAGAAGAACGCATACTGGAAAGAATGCATCAAGCTTTCCCTGTCAATGCGCTACTACAATTCAGTGCTATTGAACATTGCTAAACAGCCAGTCAGTTTCAAGTTTCAAGTTTCCAAAACAAGGGATAACTGCTCCTAATTAATTAAAAAGGCTACTACAAACCTGCAAAGCACCATTCAGTAGGCATGATTGATCAGGAAACGACCATTGCTACTGCAAAATTGGGTGTTTATTAATTAAAGCACATTCACTAGGCATGATTGATCAGGAAACGACCATTGCTACTGCAAAATTGGGTGTTTATCAATTAAACGCCCAACCGTATATCACAGTTAGACCACAATTGCAGTATCCAGTAATGTCAGGTCATATAGGCAGCAGCACAATTTAAAACCAGAGACACACAAGCAGGAAAAATCTAGCATATGTTGCACATCAGGGGCAAAAAGAAAGAACAAGCAAATTTAAGCCATGAACTCATACCACAATATCTCAGATTCTTCAACTAATCAAAACATGCATACTTTAACACTCGAGTTCGATTGCATCTGCCAGAGTAACTCATACTAGTACGAATGTAAGTAAAGTCTCTTCCATCATCATCTTCTTGCGTAACAACAAACGAGAGGAAACTAGCGCAAAGGAAGAGCCTTTTTCTTGGCGCGGTGGTGCCGCGCGCCTACTTCTCGGAGGAGTTGGGGCCGCGCTTCTTGCCGAAGCCGACGACGGCGGTGACGAAGCGGCGGTTGTACTGGATCCTCTTGTGGGCGCGGCCGCGGGGCTGCTTCTTCTTGTCCTGCTTCGCGACCTTGGGCGTCTGGCCGCGCACCTTCCCGGCACGGGCCAGCGATCCGTGCACCTTACCTGCGCAAACATCAGCGAGCTCGCGTCAGGGTCTGAATAAGCTACGGCGTTGGAAGAGGGGGTACAGGGGGGTAGAGGTGAGGGGGTTACCCATGTCGACGGCGGCGGTGGGGCTGTGGAGCGGCGGCGGCGGAGGGTTGGAGGGCGAGTGCGCGAGGGTTTGCGGCGGCGGCGGTTGTAGAGGAAGAAGGGGAACCGTATGTGCGGATGGGGGATTTTATATAGCAGGACTCTTTGGGTCGGTGCAGACCGTAGTGGACTGGGTTTCATTGGGCTATAGGTACTGGACAAATGGGCCTCGGTACACATGCTGCGTAGTTTGGGCTCCAGTTACAGATAACGTGGATTGTGGTTGTGGGGAGCGGTCCTCTCTTATTCTTTATTCTTTTTTATGTTATGTATATGTATATGTGTTTTTATTCTTTTTCTTTCTTAAGTTAAGGAATTTACAATAAGTCTACTGCAAAAATAACTATCCTATCCCTTTGTAACGTACTACTAGTGGATTGGATCTGGGAAGGAGGAGATAGGAACAGCAAGGAGGGAGTAGTTGGGGAAAAAGGCAGGGAGGCCGAGGAAGATCAGCTTCCAGTCCAAGTTGATACAATGATCGTCGATACCCCTCCACACAATGCACGCCACCTACTTATACAAATCCACCCAACCACAGCACTACAACTGTCGACCGACAACTCAGTCCACTTGCTTCACTTCCTAGGCTTCATGCGGCTTCCGTGTCTCTGACCTCTCGACCCTCTGGCTCCTTCGATCCTCCTGGTTCAGGTGTGGCAAGCCCAGGCGACGTGAAAATTTCCCTTCCTTGAGCTGTGGCTTACCCCCAAGCCGCCGATGTTGGAAAACGGTGATGAAGCTCTGTTGGGTCCTCCCAAGTGGCGAGGGACCTGGGTAACTTCGACCGGTGAACTAGGAAACGGAGACAGTTACCTGCGCGGGTTCTTACTTCTTTGCTTGCCAGGATCTGGAACGGTTCATGCTCCACTTATAGCACTGCGGTATCTGGTGGAAGATCGGCCTCCACTGTGGTGTCCACCCCCACTGCTTGTTTCAGTTGCAAAATGTACACGACATGGTGTATCTGACTTGTCTCGGGCAGCGCGAGACGATACGCTACCTTCCCAATCTTAGCAGTGATCTGATACGGACCATAGTAGCGGAAGGCGAGCTTTTGGAAGGGTCGTCGAACCACTGAACTCTGTATGAACGGCTGCAGCTTAAGGTAGACCCAATCACCTACTGCAAATTCCCTGTCGGTATGTTTCTTGTCTGCTTGTTTCTTCATTCTGTCATGGGCATTCTTGAGTTGTTGTTGGAACAGATCAAGCATAACTTCCCTCTCCCGAAGCCAAGCTGCCAAGTCAGGGGTCGTACACTGATCCACTTGAGCTACACCAAACTCTCGTGGCAACGTCCCATAGATGACCTCGAAGGGTGTACGTACCAACGCCGAGTGAAAAGTTTTATTGTACCAGTACTCCGCAAGGAACAACCACTTGCACTAGTTGCGTGGACATGAGTGAACCGAGCAACGCAAGTATGTCTCCAAACACTGATTTCACCCTCTCCATCTGTCCATCTGTCTGGAGGTGGTATGAAGAACTCATACACAGCTGCATCTGGGAGAGGCGCCTGCCATAGATTGCTCGTGAAGATCCTATCGCGATCCGAAATCAGCGCCAATGGGAGTCCACGCAGCTTGAAGACATGTTGCATGTATATTAGAGCCACTGTCAGCGTCGTGTATGGGTGTTTCATTGGTATTGGTATAAAGTGTGCATATTTGGATAATTTATCCACCACCACGAGCACCACATCATAGCCTCCTGACCTCAGCATCCCTTCAATGAAATCCAGGGATACTACCGCCCATGGTCGCTTTAGAATTGGTAGCGGTTGGAGCAGCCGCGCCGGCGACAGCTGCTCCATTTTTGCTCTCTGACAAGTGTTGCACTGATGTACGAATTGCTGAACCATGCTCTTCAGATTTCTCGATGCAAACAGCCTGCACACTCTATTGTAAGTGGCATGAAATCTAGAGTGCCCCTGGTAGCTTTTGTCTACTACACAACTTATTCTTGTAGACTCGTGTTGGGCCTCCAAGCGCAGAGTTTTGTAGGACAGTGGCAATTTTCCCTCAAGTGGATGACCTAAGGTTTATCAATCCGTGGGAGGCATATGATGAAGTGGTCTCTCTCAAACAACCCTGCAACCAAATACAAGAAATCTCTTGTGTCCCCAACACACCAAATACAATGGTAAATTATATATGTGCACTAGTTTGGCGAAGAGATGGTGATACAAGTGTAGTATGGATAGTAGATATAGGTTTTTGTAATCTGAAAATATAAAAATAGCAAGGTAGCAAGTGACAAAACGGAGCACAAACGGTATTGCAATGCTTGAAAACAAGGCCTAGGGTTCATACTTTTACTAGTGCAATCTCTCAACAGTGTTAACATAATTAAATCATATAACAATCCCTCAACGTGCGATAAAGAATCACTCCAAAGTTCTTATCAAGCGGAGAACATGAGATGAAATTGTTTGTAGGGTACGAAACCACCTCAAAGTTATCCTTTCCGATCAATCTATTGAGCTATTCCTATAAGTGTTACAAACAGCCCCAGAGTTCGTACTAAAACAACACCATATGATACACATCAACCAACTCTAATGTCACCTACATACTCCAATGTCACCACAAGTATCTGTGAGTTGATTATACGATATGCATCAAACAACTTCAGATTCATAATATTCAATCCAACACAAAGAACTTCAAAGAGTGCCACAAGATTTCTACCGAAGAAAGTAGGACGAAAACATGCATCAACCCCTATGCATAGATTACCCCAATGTCACCTCGGGAATCCGCGAGTTGAGTGCCGAAACATACATCAAGTGAATCAATATAATACCCCATTGTCACCACATGTATTCATATGCAAGACATACATCAAGTTTTCTCAAATCCATAAAAGTATCCAATGCGATAATAGTGGAACCTCAAAGGTAAAAACTCAATTCATCACAACAAGATAGAGAGGGAGTGACGAAGACATGTACCTAGGGTAGGGTAATAGGCCTGACCTAGACACCCTTACCCGAGGTCACTGCCCTAAGGCCAAGGACATTCAAAGGATAGCACCATCTACCGACTGAAATCGCCACAGGGTGCAACCCACCCGACCAACAGTTCACTCGAATAACCCAATTCCATTCGACCGGGGTGTACTCACTCGACCACACCGGAAACCACTCGGAAGACAGAAGATCTAAGGTCGCTCAGAATGGCAAGGGTCAGGCGTTCACTCCGTAGTCTTAATGATCATTTATTTGCCTTTATTGCTGGCGTTATCAGTAACGTCCTGTCTTTATAGACATTGAAACCCTTGTAACGTGGGACGGCTGGGGTCCTGGCGCACTCTATATAAGCCACCCCCCTCCTCAGGCACAAGGGTTCGCACCCCCTATAACTTCACGCATAAGTCAATCGACCGAGCCTCCGGGCACCGAGACGTAGGGCTGTTACTTCCTCCGAGAAGGGCCTGAACTCGTAAATCTTGCGTGCACAACCTCACCGTAGCTAGGATCTTGCCTCCTCATACCTACCCCCCATTCTACTGTCAGACTTAGAACCACGACAGTTGGCGCCCACCGTGGGGCAGGTGTCTTAGCGACTTTTCGGTGAGGTTGCGATTTTTTCCGATTCCCATCATCATGGTTTCGGGTGGAGGTTTGGCTGAGGGCCACGAGATCTGTCTCGGTGCGCTCGTCTTCATCGCCGACGACTCCGCCTGGCTCCAGGAGGCCCCCCTCGACGTCGAGACATTCCCCGTCCGCGGGACGACGCACTTTCGTGCATGTGTCCCCGGCGTCCTTCTGCGGCAGCCGTCGACCCAATATCGGTCGTTTCCTACGGCGTCTTCATTCCCCGCTGTTCGCCGTCGCAAGCGATCTGGTCGATCGCGGCTTCAGCGGTGGGTGAAGCATGCAGTGGCACGTCAATCGGCCACTCCTCAAGTCGTGGCAATCGAGCCCGATGAATCTCTCTACGGCCTGTTCGATCTGTCGACTGACTCCATCGAGACTCTGTCCGAGTGCGACAGCAGCGATCCTGCGGCGGAGGTCCTGATGGTCGACACGCCGCGTAGCCCGCCTGGCATGCGTCGCAACGGAGGCGGCGACGGCGGTGGCGATCCGTCGCGTGTTCACGAGGAATACCACCCCGAAACCCTCTCTTCACAGCGGAGGAAGGAACTTCGCCGCCGCAACGAGGAAGCACTCCACACGCCCATCGTCGGAGAGACCTCTGAGGCTCGGGCCTTGGAGGCAGCGCGCTTGGCCACTTTGGCTGAACGCACTCGACTGGAAAATCTTCAGCATGCACTCGACGAACGTGCTCGGCAGCGGATTCCTGAGTCCAGTCGACGGAGGCAATTATTCCCTCCTGAACCTCAGGTATACCGCACTCCGATTCAGAATCTTGCAACTGCAGCTCGTATAGCAGAATCCATCCAGCCATCCCAGTCAGAAGCTGGACGAGGTTTGATGCAGATCCGGGCTCTGCTCCGGGCGGCAGGAGACCAAAATACTGCAGTATCACAGTCGCGTGACAGAATCCATAGCAGATCTGTGGTGGCTGACACAGTTCAGTCGCCTCACAGCCCAAGATCGCCTCCGCGGCGTGAAGGGCGGGTGCATCGCTAGGATCAGCATTTGGGTCGGATCCATGAGCAGTACGATCATCGACTCGGCCGTGATGACCGCCGTCGAGCGCCTACACCCCCTCCGAGAAGCGGATCATATGTGCCCCGGCACTATGATGACAGGCGCCCGTACAGCGGAGGGCGGCGGACGCCGGTCGACCCAAGGGAGCCAGGGTTTGATGCGAGGTCAATTTTGGTGCAAGGTTTGGTCGACAGGAACCGAGTACACAGAGAGGGGCAAAGCAGGGATCGCCCGAGTGGAAGCAGGATTCATGTTTCGGGTCCCGAGTGTTTTAGCAGATCTATCAGAGCCGCTGAGATCCCCCCCAACTTCAGGTTGGCGACTGGGGTCAGTAAGTTCACCGGTGAGTCGAAGCCTGATACTTGGTTGGAAGATTACTGAGTGGCTGTCCAGATCGGTGGTGGAAATGATGAGGTAGCTATGAAACACCTTCCTCCCATGCTGGAAGGGTCGGCCAGAGCATGGCTGAATCAGTTGGCTCCAGGCAGTATATTCAGCTAGGAGGAGTTAGCCCGAGTGTTTGTTAGGACATTTGAGGGCACATGCAAACGACCTGCGGGGTTGACAGAATTGCAGCATTGTGTACAGAAGCCGAATGAAACTCTGAGGGATTACATCCAAAGATGGACCACATTACACCACACGGTAGAGAATGTATCCCAACACCAAGCAGTTTGTGCCTTCAAGGAAGGCGTTCGGTATCGGGAGCTTAACTTGAAATTCGGTCGGACAGGAGATATGTCTCTGACCCGAATGATGGAAATAGCCACCCGGTACGCTAATGGTGAAGAAGAGGACCGACTCCGCAGTGGGAAGGGCAAGCCAGTCACCCAAGACACCGGAGTGGGTCGGAAGCAGAAACGCAAAGCCGAGCCAGCAGGTCCAGGTGAAGCTGCAGTTGTAACTCAAGGGAAATTCAAAGGAAAGCCCAAGGGACCCTGGATCCCTAAGAAGGTGAAAGATCAGGCTGGGAACGATGTGTTGGACTTGCCATGTCACATTCACACCAAGAAGGATGAAGAGGGAAATCTGATTTATCCCAAACACACCACTCGACAGTGTCAGCTCCTGATCCAGCAGTTCCGAGAGAAACAACCCAATGAAAAGGAAAAAGAGTCTGACAAGGATGGTGATCAGGAAGAAGATGATGACGGTTTCCCTAACGTCAATTCCACTTTGATGATTTTTGCTGACATTGAGAGTAAAAGTCGACTGAAAGTCATCAACAGAGAGGTAAACATGGTTGCTCCGGCAACGACGACATACTTGAAATGGTCAAAGACTCCCATCACATTCGACCAATCTGACCACCCACCGCATGTCGCCACCCCCGGGAGGCAAGCGTTGGTGGTCGACCCGGTCGTTGGGGGCACCCGACTGACCAAAGTCTTGATGGATGGTGGCAGCGGCTTGAACATTTTGTATGCAGAGACTCTTCGTGAGATGGGCATTCCGATGTCCAGGCTCAGTGAGAGCAACATGCGGTTCCATGGTGTCATTCCAGGGAAGAAAGCCGATTCACTCGGACAGATCACTCTTGACATGGTTTTCGGTGACTCAAAGAATTACCGCAAGGAGAAGCTGACATTTGAAGTTGTGGATTTTCACAGTGCCTATCATGGTATTCTGGGCAGAACTGCATATGCCCGTTTCATGGCTCGACCGTGTTACGTGTACCTCAAGCTGAAGATGCCTGGCCCCAAGGGCGTGATCACGATCACTGGCAATCGGCAACGAGCAGAAGAGTGCCTCCAGAAGGGCTCTAAGATTGCCGATGAACAGATGGCAGCGATTGAAATGGAAGAGTATAAGAAGACTGCGGATCCGAGTGATTTGTTGCGCACTAAGAAGCCTGCTTCCGAGTCTGCATTTCAGTCGTCCGGTGAAACAAAGCCTGTTCACATTCACCCGACCGATCCCAGTGCTGCACCGACTCATATCTCAACAACACTCGACAGCAAATAGGAAGAAGCGCTCATCCAGTTCCTCCGTGAGAACTGGGATATCTTCGCATGGAAATCATCTGACATGCCGGGTGTACCCAGGGGGCTGGCTGAGCACCGTTTGCGAGTCGATCCAAAGGCAAAACCCGTGAAAGAGCACCTCCGTCGGTCCGCTGCGGAGAAGAGAAAGGCAATTGGCGAGGAGGTGGCTCGGCTTCTGGCAGCTGAGTTCATCCGCGAGATTTACCACTCCGAGTGGCTCGCCAATGTTGTCATGGTTCCCAAGAAGGACAATTCACTCCGTATGTGCATTGATTTCAAGCATATCAATCGGGCCTGCCCGAAAGATCATTTTCCTCTCCCCCGCATCGATCAGATAGTCGACTCGACTGCGGGATGTGAGCGATTGTCCTTCCTGGATGCATATTCCGGGTACCATCAGATCCGACTGTATGGACCTGATGAAATAAAAACAGCTTTTATCACCCCATTCGGGTGCTTTTGCTATGTCACCATGCCCTTTGGTCTCAAGAATGCTGGTGCCACATTCATGCGCATGATACAAAAGTGCCTGCTAACTCAAATCAGTCGGAATGTGGAAGCATACATGGATGACATCGTGGTTAAGTCGCGCAAAGGTTCCGACCTGCTGACTGACCTTGCTGAAACCTTTGCCAATTTGAGAAGATATGATATCAAGCTTAATCCGTCGAAGTGTACATTTGGAGTTCCAGGTGGAAAGTTACTCGGTTTCCTCGTTTCCGAACGTGGGATCGATGCAAACCCAGAGAAAGTTGGTGCAATCCTCCGAATGAAACGCCCTGTGCGTGTACATGATGTTCAGAAGCTTACTGGTTGTTTGGCCGCTTTGAGTCGATTCATCTCTCGCCTCGGTGAAAAGGCATTGCCTCTTTACCGACTGATGAAGAAATCTGATAAGTTCGAGTGGACTCCTGAAGCTGACGCAGCGTTTGCAGAGCTCAAAGCCCTGCTTTCCACCCAGCCGGTGCTTGCTGCTCCAATCAGCAAAGAGCCTTTACTGCTTTATATAGCAGCCACTGGACAGGTTGTCAGTACAGTACTCACGGTTGAGTGGGAAGAAGGCAAAACTTACAAGGTTCAACGCCCAGTATACTATATTTCTGAAGTCTTAACTCCATCCAAGCAGAGATATCCACATTATCAGAAGTTTGTCTATGGAATCTACTTGACCACGAAGAAGGTTGCACATTACTTCTCAGATCATTCGATTACAGTCATCAGTGACGCTCCGTTGTCAGAAATTCTAAACAACAGAGATGCAACTGGCCGATTGGCAAAGTGGGCGATTGAACTCCTTCCGCTGGATATCAAGTTTGAGGCAAAGAAAGCGATCAAGTCTCAAGCGATAGCAGATTTCCTCGTCGAGTGGATTGAACAACAGTTACCGACCCAGATACAGTCGGAACATTGGACTATGTTCTTCGACGGGTCCAAGATGTTGAATGGTTCAGGCGCTGGAGTGGTCCTGGTATCTCCACGGGGCGACAACCTCAGATATGTTCTCCAGATTCACTTTGATTCCTCCAACAATGAAGCTGAATATGAGGCACTCTTGTATGGATTGCGTATGGCCATTTCACTCGGCGTCCGCCGCCTAATGGTTTACGGTGACTCAGATTTAGTGGTAAATCAAGTGATGAAGGAGTGGGAGTCAGAAGCCAAGCTATGACTGGTTATTGCAATGCGGTGAGGAAGTTAGAAAAGAAGTTTGAAGGGCTAGAGCTCCACCATATACCCCGACTGAAGAATCAAGCAGCTGATGACTTGGCGAAGATAGGATCCAAGCGGGAGCCTATTCCCAGCAATGTGTTTTTGGAGCATATTCACGCACCATCAGTTCAAGAAGATCCCTTCACAGAAGAGCCCCCACAGCCTAAAAGTTCCACTGATCCGACTGAAGTTGATATCCCAGCTGTGGTCGACTTGATCATGGAAGTTTCGATTGTTATTCCAGATTGGACAGTGCCGTACATTGCATATATTCTCAGGAAAGAGCTTCCAGAGGATGAAGAAGAGGCTCGCCAGATTGTCCGTCGATCCAAAGCCTTCACAGTAATGGGGGAGCAACTCTATAGAGAAAGTGTCACGGGGGTCGTTCAGAAATGCATCACTCCGGAAGAAGGCCAAATGATCCTCGATGATATTCACTCAGGAACCTGTGGTCACCATGCGTCTTCTCGGGCCGTCGTGGCCAAAGCGTATCGAGCAGGGTTTTATTGGCCGCGGGCAAATGAGATGGCAAAGGAGATAATTGACAAATGTGAGGGCTGTCAGTTCTACTCCAACATGTCCCACAAACCCGCTTCAGCCCTGAAGACCATTCCACTCGTCTGGCCTTTCGCTATTTGGGGTTTGGATATGGTGGGACCTCTGAAGACTGGCAGGAGTGGTTTCACCCATGTGCTTGTAGCAGTCGACAAATTCACCAAGTGGATCGAAGCTAAACCTGTCAAAAACCTGGATGCAAGTACTGCGGTCAGCTTCATCAGAGGGTTAACATTTAGATATGGAGTCCCACACAGCATCATCACAGATAATGGGTCGAACTTTGATTCGGATGAGTTTCGAGCTTTCTGTGCATCTCAAGGTACTCGGGTCGACTATGCTTCAGTCGCCCACCCTCAGTCGAATGGACAGGCAGAAAGAGCGAACGACTTGATTCTCAAAGGCCTGAAACCTCGATTGATGCGCGACCTCAAACATGCGGCCGACGCTTGGGTAGATGAGCTACCATCAGTCCTTTGGGGATTAAGAACAACACCAAATCGGTCGACTGGTCGAACCCCCTTCTTCATGGTCTATGGGGCTGAGGCTGTGTTGCCGAGTGACTTGCTTCACAATGCGCCCTGAGTAGAACTTTTTTCAGAAGCTGAAGCAGAACGAGCTCGAGAAGATGCTGTTGATCTTCTGGAAGAAGAAAGAGAGATGGCCTTGATCCGATCGACCATTTATCAGCAAGACCTTCGTCGATTATATGCCAGAAATGTGAAGGGTTGAGCATTTCAGGAAGGAGACCTTGTGCTCCAAGTGGACCAGCAACGGCCTCACAAACTTGCCCCCTCTTGGGAAGGTCCCTTCATCGTCACCAAGGTGCTCCACAACGGAGCGTATCACCTCTACAATGTGGAGCATAATAAAGACGAGCCGCGTGCTTGGAATGCGGAGCTACTCCGCCGTTTTTATACTTAAGTGTTCAGACTGATGAGATGTAATAAAGAGTACCTTTCAGTTCGTTTATCAAAGACATGGTTTTACAGTCTCCTAAATGATTGTTGTTACTAATACATGTGTCCAAAATCCCCCAGTGGGTGGCTTAGCCGCGAATCCGATTCGCCTAAGTTTGTAAAATCCTATCGAGTGACGAGCAATCCTCTCACTCGGAGGCTTAGCTGCAGTCCTGTACTCGCCTAAGTTTAAAGAAAATCCTACCGAGTGATGAGCAACCCTCTCACTCGGAGGCTTAGCTGCAGTCCTGTACTCGCCTAAGTTTAAGAAAATCCTACCGAGTAATGAGCAACCCTCTCACTCGGGGGCTTAGTTGCAGTCCTGCACTCGCCTAAGTTTAAGAAAATCCTACCGAGTGAGGAGCAACCCTCTCACTCGAGGGCTTAGCTGCAGTCCTGTGCTCGCCTAAGTGTAAAACATGCTCCATCCTGATCTGCAAGGACGACGAGGTGCAGGTCATCCGCGATCCTATCCTCAGAATTGCGTCTGTTCCGAGTGAAGATACAAGTTCCACTCGGAAATAAAAACAAGCATATTTAAGGGCAAACAAAGTTCGGACGAAGGAGTTTTACAGTTACAAAATCACTCGGCATACCGAGGCAAATTGAACCGGATCATAAAAGTTCGGACGAAGGAGCTCAAAGTACTCGGGCATCAGGCCCGAAGGAGTTTTACGGTTACAGAATCACTCGGCATACCGAGGCAAATTGAATCAGATCATAAAAGTTTCATTCACTCCGCAGAGGGGCTGGCAGGCTCGACAAACTCGTCCAGGTCAATTCCATCTGCGATTCGAGTAGCAGCAGCAATGAAGGTCTCCATGAAAGACTGGAAGTCGAGTTTCTTGGTGTTGGCGACCTTGATTGCCGCTAGCTTCTCTTCTCTGGCTTCCCTGCAGTGGACGCGAACCAGGGATAAAGCTACGTCAGCACCACATCGAGCAGCGGACTTCTTCCACTCCTGCACTTGACCAGGAATCTCGTTAAGTCGAGTCATCAGAGACTCGAGATCGTTTCGGAGCGTGTCCCCTGGCCAGAGCGCTGGGTCGATCCGCGAAACTGCAACCTTGAGTCGAGCAAGATATTCCAAGGCACTGGCGAGGCGAGACTCCAGTCGAAGCACATTCATGGCTGCTTCATCTTTGACAGGGGAGTTGATAGGGTCCAAGTTCGTCTCGACTCGCCCAGTTTCTTCCTCGAAGTCTTGACAGAATTCTGCACTCGCAGAGAAATAATGAGTCGACGAAAGCAAACCAATCGCACAGAGAAAAGTACCTTCAAGCATGAGGAATAATTTTTTGGCGAGTCCTCCCAGGTAGTTCTCCAGCTCGTCCCTCCTGCGGGTGATGTCTTCTACTTTGTCGGTCAGGGTTCGCTTGTCCTTCTTCAGACGAGTCACTTCTTTGTTGGCTTCGTCAAGAGCAACCTTCAGCTTGGCATTCTCTCCCTCCAGCTGTCCGACTGAAGCCATCTTTTGGTCGGCAAGCGCCAGTTTGTCTTCGGCGGTTTTCTTCGCAACCGCAAGGTCAAGGTCCTTCTTCTCCAAAGCTTGTCTCATCATTTCTAGAAAGAATAACATTCGAATCAGAAAAAGGAGGAGAAAAGGTGGCAAGAGAACCGGTCGACAAAGTTTCCTTACCAGGAGTGTCATCCTTAGCCTTCTGCAAGTTGTTTCGAGCCAACTCCAGGTCAAGATTGAGCTGAGTTTGCTTCTTCTCCAAGTCGGCAAACCGGGCTCCAAGATCACAAGATTTCTGTGTTCAGAAGATAGTCAGTCGGCAGACACAAAGACTACTGCCGAATCAAACATTCGCCAATAGTCTCGGGGACTACACCCAGTGGGTGCACTCAGCGTGCCCCCACTGGTCCGACTCTTTCAATCGACTTGGTCCGTCCAGTCAAAAAAAAAAAACTCAGACCATAGCCGACTGCCCGCAGTCGACTACGGTCTCGGGGACTACACCCAGTGGGTGCACTCAGCGTGCCCCCACTGGTAAAGGTTCCACTCGGCATGATCTGCCCAGCCCGAGTGGAAAAGATCTGTTAAAAGACCCCCGCCGAATCAAACATTCGACGGCGGTCTCGGGGACTACACCCAGTGGGTGCACTCAGCGTGCCCCCACTGGTTCAGAGATTCGATCAGCACAACCTAGTCGATTCAAGTGGAAAAACTACTCAACAGAAATTAAAACACCCAGTGGGTGTACAGACTGACAATGGGTGTGAAATTAAGGTTCCAAAACGCTCATCCACGGACGTCTTGCGGATAAAGCGGCAGTTCCTAAATATCATATCCCAACAGAACAAGCGTCAAGATGGAGTTCAGTCGGAAGTAAGCTAACCTGGACATTGGCTTGAAGTGCTGAGCTGGCATCATAGGCAGCTTGACTGGCCTCGCGCACCACCTTCATCTGCTCCATCATAACGCCAGCCTGGCGTATAGCCTCCTGGGCAGCACTCACTTGGTCTTCTGGGACTTGATGGGCGGTGGGAGGTGCAGTCGGTGTATCGGTCGCAGTAGCTTGAGAACTTGAGGCATGAAGTTGGACTGACGGAGGAAGGGCCCGCACAGTCGACAACGAAGGACGAGCACTCGACAAGGGACTCGCAAAAGTAACGGAGGCACGGTTGAAGTCCCCGGATTGCTGGATAGTTGGTTCCGTCGCCGGCGTCGACTGGGGCGTCTTGCTAGCTGGTACCTTCTTGACTGAGGTCCTGCTCCTCCTACCCACGAGTTCCTGTGGCTCATCTTCATCATCGTCTTGAAGTTCAATAACATCTCGCGGAGCTGCAAAAGAATCGACCACAAGAGTTCAGTCGACTGTAGAATTGGCTAGCAAAGAAAAGATGAGATAACAGGGGTCATACCCGCTTTGGAGGTGACCGCGTCCTCCATTTCCTCGTCACCATCATCTTGGTAAGAAGAAGTCCCGGAGGTAGCAGCGCTGCAAATCTCAAGGTTCACTCGGTCAAGCAAGTGGATGGGTCGGCAACTGATATAAGATTCTTCAAAGAAAGGGTGAAAACGAAACGCTTACGCAGAGGCGACGGGAACGTCAACCTTGATCTTGGGCAAAGCCTTCCGTGGCTTGGACGGCGCGGTCTTGAGCTGCTTCGGAGCCTTCTCAGTCGGCACCGGAGAAGATGTCCGAGTGCGCTTTGAAGTCTGTCCAGTCGGTGCTGCCACCTTGCCCCGGATACTTGCTGGGTCGTGCTTGTGCTTGGAACGCTTTTCCATGCGAGGTGGAGAATCGACCTCCTCCTCACTGCTCGAGTTTTGCTGCTCTTCATCACTCTCCCCATCGGAGTTCCAGTCGCCGCTGTCGCCTCCGCTCTCTTCTCCTTCCTGGATCTGCTCCCCGTTGGGCATCGAGTACATCTCAGTATATATCTGCGAAGCAAAGAATCGAACAAGCATCAGTCGGTTCCAAAGACAGTTTACAAATTAGAGTAAAAGTCACTCGACATCGAAGGTCTGACCTTGTCTGGTTCGTTATCAGCGCCGAGTGGCAGAATTCTCCTAGACCCCCTGGGGTTGTCTCTGTTTCCGGTAATGCTCTGCAGCCACCGCGCCACCGTCTCCTCGGCAACTTCCTCCGGGTGGATCCGAGCAGAATCATCGGTGCCCGAATACATCCACATAGGATGATCGCGGGCCTGGAGCGGCTAGATGCGGCGAGTGAGAAACACCTCTAGCAAATCCATGCCGGTCATGCCATCGCGGACAAGTTGGATTACGCGGTCAACCAACATGTTCACCTCCGCCTTTTCTTCTGGAGTCACTTTCAAGGAAGAGGGCTTTTCAATTCGCCCCATGGTAAAGGGAGGAAGACCAGTCGACTGACCGGGGGTTGGTTTGTCCTTACAATAAAACTAGGTCGACTGCCACCCTCTGACCGAATCGGGAAGAGTCATAGGTGGAAATGTGCTTTTGCCTCTCATCTGGATCCCTAGACCCCCGCACATCTGAATCACGTGCGTCCTCTCATCACTCGGATTGGCCTTTTTCACAGACTGTGAGCTGCAGGTGAAGATGTGTTTGAAGAGACCCCAATGCGGTCGACAACCCAGGAAATTCTCACACATGGACACAAACGCAGCTAGGTATGTGATGGTGTTCGGAGAAAAGTGATGAAGTTGGGCCCCGAAAAAGTTCAGAAATCCTTGGAAAAAAGGATGAGGGGGCAGAGAAAAACCACGGTCGACGTGAGTCGCGAGGAGGACGCACTCACCCTCCTGCGGTTGCGGCTCGGTCTCGTCACCTGGCAGCCTCCAGGACCCATGGTCGATCAAGCCCCCCTCGACCAGATCCTCCATATCTTCTTGCTGAATCGTGGAGCCAATCCAATCGCCCTGGATTCAGCCGGGCGGCAGGCCGGATCTCGACGACGAGCCTCCCCGACTCGTCTTCTTGCCCTTCGTTGCCGCCGTCGCTTTCTTCGCACGCTCCAAGGCCGCCATCTTCTCCTTCCCCATCGCGGTAGGCTGCGCTCGGGCGGGGCGGCGGCGTCGAAGGTGGCGGCGAATGCGGTGGTGAAACAGGGGAGGAGGAAGGAGATGGGGAGCACAGTACCGGGCTCATCGACCCCGACGCCTTATATGGGTCCGCTCCCGAGTGGCTGACTAGTGGGCCCAGGCAATCCAGTCAAATCCTGCAACAGTCGCGCGCTAGATACGTGGCAAAAAAGGTGGCGCGAGAATCGAGGCGTCCCTGCCTAACCCGCTCCGTCTACTGCGGTCCTCTCCGCCCCGCGCGCTTCTCCAAATTTCGAATCCCGTGAGATCCGGAAAGTGGCAGCGTGACCAATCACGCCAAGGATCTTATACCATATCAACACTCGGAGCTTATCAGAAAAAATCACTCGATGACCTTTGAATGGACCCAGGCGACTGAAAATGAAGTTGAAGTTTTTACAAAGATCACCGGCCCGGTTAGGATGCCTCTGAAGCATATAAATCGGGTCGGAACCATCTTCAACCCCTTCTCCACTCGGACCCAGATCCATTCGGGGGCTAATGACGAAGACATGTACCTAGGGTAGGGTAATAGGCCTGACCTAGACACCCTTACCCGAGGTCACTGCCCTAAGGCCAAGGACATTCAAAGGATAGCACCATCTACCGACCGAAATCGCCACAGGGTGCAACCCACCCGACCAACAGTTCACTCGGATAACCCAATTCCATTCGACCGGGGTGTACTCACTCGACCACACCGGAAACCACTCGGAAGACAGAAGATCTAAGGTCTCTCAGAATGGCAAGGGTCAGGCGTTCACTCCGTAGTCTTAATGATCATTTATTTGCCTTTATTGTTGGCGTTATCAGTAACGTCCTGTCTTTATAGACATTGAAACCCTTGTAACGTGGGACGGCTGGGGTCCTGGCGCACTCTATATAAGCCACCCCCCTCCTCAGGCACAAGGGTTCGCACCCCCTGTAACTTCACGCATAAGTCAATCGACCGAGCCTCCGGGCACCGATACGTAGGGCTGTTACTTCCTCCGAGAAGGGCCTGAACTCGTAAATCTTGCGTGCACAACCTCACCGTAGCTAGGATCTTGCCTCCTCATACCTACCCCCCATTCTACTGTCAGACTTAGAACCACGACAGGGAGAAACACCATATGATCCAACTATATTAACAAAGCTCGCGGTACAACAAGATCGTGTCAAATCAAGAACACGAGAGAGAGAGAGAGAGATCAAACACATAGCTACTAGTACATACCCTCAGCCCCGAGGGTGAACTACTCCCTCCTCGTCATGGAGATCGTCGGGATGATGAAGATGGCCTCCGGTGATGATTTCCCCCTCCGGCAGGGTGGCGAAACAGGGCTCCAGATGGTATTTCGAAGGTACAGAGGCGTGCGGCGGCGGAGTCGAAGTTCTAGGGTTATTTCTGGGGGTTTCTCTATTTATAGGATTTTTGGCGTCGGTCTCACGTCAAGATGGGCTATGAGGGGCCCACGAGGCACCAGGGCGCGCCCTGATGGCTTGCGGGCCCCTCGTGGCTCTTCTGGTCCTCCCACGAAGCTTCTAGTGTCTCTTTTGTTCCAAAAAAATCATCAAAAAATTTCGCTGCATTTGGTGAACTTTTATTTCTGCCCAAAAAACAACACCACGGTAGTTATGCTGAAAACAGCGTCAGTCCGGGTTAGTTCCATTCAAATCATACCAAAACCATATAAAATTGTTGTAAACATGGCATGAATACTTCATAAATTATAGATACGTTGGAGACGTATCATAGCTCTATCGTGTAGTGCCTTGATCAAGGATGTTAGGGTTTCAGACTTTCAGTATCATTGCCAACCCAAATTTTGTCATTGTAATTGAGTACACCATCCTGAAGAGAGTAACCCTCATCACTATTGGGATCCAATACCAGCCAGGTGATACGTCTCCAACGTATCTATAATTTTTTATTGTTCCATGCTATTAAAGTATCATTCTTGGATGTTTTATACTCATTTACTAGCAACTTTATATCGTTTTTTGGGACTAACCTATTGACATAGTGCCCAGTGCTAGCTGCTGTTTTATGCTTGTTTTTTACTTTGCAGAATATCAATACGAAACGAAGTCCAAATGCCACGAAACTTTTTGGAGATTTTTTTCTGGACAAAAGACACCCAGGGAGCCAAAGAAGTGCACCAGAGGAGGCCCGTGGGGCCCACTAGGCACCAGTGCACGCCAGAAGGCCCAGGCGCGCCCTGGAGGGTAGTGGGGCCCATGAGAGGCTTCTCCACCGACTATCAGCTCTATAAATATTCTAAAATCCCAAAAACCCTAGGGGAGTCGACGAAACACAATTCCAGCCGCCGCAAGTTCCAGAACCACGAGATCCAATCTAGAGGCCTTTTTCGGCACTCTGCCGGAGGGGTCAACGATCACGGAGGGGTTCTTCATCAACACCCTTGCCCCTCCGATGATGCATGAGTAGTTTACCATAGACCTACGGGTCCATAGGTAGTAGCTAGATGGCTTCTTCTCTCTTTTTGATCTTCAATACGTACAATGTTCTCCTCGATGTTCTTGGAGATCTATTTGATGTAATGACTTTTTGCGGTGTGTTTGTTGGGATCCGATGAATTGTGAGTTTATGATCAGATCTATCCATGAATATTATTCGAGTCTTTGCTGAACTCTTTTATGCATGATTGTTATAGCCTCGTATTTCTTCTCCGAAACTTTGGTTTGGTTTGGCCAACTAGATTGATTTTTCTTGCAATGGGAAGATGTGCTTTGTGATGGGTTCGATCTTGCGGTGCTCAATCTGAGTGACAGAAGGAGACATGACACGCATGTATCGTTGCCATTAAGGATAAAAAGATGGGGTATATTCCTACATGAATAGATCTTGTCTACATCATGTCATCGTTCTTAATGCATTACTCCATTTTTCCATGAACTTAATACACTAGATGCATGATGGATAGCGGTTGATGTGTGGAGTAATAGTAGTAGATGCAGGCAGGAGTCGGTCTACTAATCTTGGACGTGATGCCTATATACATGATCATTGCCTTGGATATCGTCATAATTATTTGCTCTTCTATCAATTGCCCAATAGTAATTTGTTTACCCATCGTATGCTATTTTCTCGAGAGAAGCCTCTAGTGAAATCTATGGCCCCCGGGTCTATTTCCTATCATATTATTTTCAGATCTATTAATTCAAAAATCCAAAAATACCTTGCTGCGCTTTTTCTTTACTTATTTTATTTTGTGTTTTTGCTAGATCCATTTATCCAATCTCATACAATTTAATCTATCTCAATACCGAGGAGGGATTGACAACCCCTCTTACGCATTGGGTTGCAAGTTGTTGTTATTTGTGTGTAGGTACCATTTACATAGTGTTGCTTGGTTCTCCTACTGGATTGATAACCTTGGTTTCATAAGTGAGGGAAATACTTACCGTTGTTGTGTTGCATCATCCTTTCCTCTTCGGGGAAATACCAACGCAGATACAAGCAATCAGGAAGAATTTCTGGCGCCGTTGCCGAGGAGACATCATCAACATCTATCAGGTTCCTAATCACAAATCTCATCTCCTTGCAATTACTTTATTTGCCATTTGCCTCTCGTTTTCATCTCCCTTACTTCTAAAACATTTTCAGAAAAACACAAAAATATTTGCCTTTTTATTTGCCTTTTCCTCGTTCGATCTTTTTGTTTGCGTGTGATCTTGCGTGCGTAGTCTTAATGTCTCAAAAAAAGTATTATGATATTCCCTACCCCAACATCTTACTTGAAATTGAGAAAAATACTAAAGAATACATGACTATATAGTTCGAGCATAATAAATTTTTCATCGAGGAGCTTAAAGAACACTCTATTGTGTTAGATGCTATAACAAAACAACTTGATCATGTCAGCAAAGAAGTTGCTAATCTCCAATCTCAGTATGCTCATACTGAAAATTTGCAAGGAAAAATATCCGATGCACAAGCTACATTAGTGAATCAAATGGCAGCTAAGCCAGAATCTCTAGAAGATAGTAATGATGAAGATCTTAAAATGATTCGTGTTTCTTCTATTGATTCTTTGTTTAGTAATATTAAAATTGATGATAAGAGGACTGAAGAAGAGTCAACTTTAGCTAGAAGGCGTCCTCATAATTCGAAGGGTGAAAATCTTGAAAAAAAAACTAGACCATGATGGTGCGTGTTGCCGCGCCCGTCCATTTGTTCGATATAATGATATAAATTGTGTAAATACATATATAGATTTAAGAAATGAAAGTTAAACATATTTTTTTGTGGACAATATAATGTGCAAATGGATATATCCATATATACGTAGGAGAATGCAATTATGTATATATAAGCTAAGAACATGGGACTGACAACATGAGCAAGCAAAGACATTGTACACCAGTGCAGATAATTTTCTCCTCGTACCCAAACACATCTATTTTGATCATTGCTTGCCAGCACCCTCTTCATCCTCTCCACCGTAAGAACAGACCCCATGTGCCTTCTCTGAAACCGGTCATGGGCTAGTTCAACACAGGGGCCCGCAAGATGCAAAATGGTTCAATATATGTGAAAAGACGTTGCCTTTGCATGATGCCAGTGTGCCAAATATTCCAAGCTGCAAGAGGATGAATCAAGTCCTCGGTGGATTAATATTACCTTAAATCATTTGCATTTACTATTTTTCCAATGAATAATATCATCCTCGATGGTTAGATATGTTCTTCGTGTGAAGTACAACATACCAATAGAAGGACATCAGGAGTCACTACTGGAATCGCGTTATACGCCGAGTGCCACAGACACTCGGCAAAGGGCCAATAACCACCGGTAAAGCCTTTGCCGAGGGCTGCACTCAGCAGAAGCCACCCGGCGTACACCTCTCAAGCAAACAGGAATTTGTCGAGAGCCAGGACACGGGCTCTCAGCAAAGAGTTTGCCGAGAGCCAAACAGTACCACCCGGCAATATAAAGTGACTTCACGTCGGCTGGTTCCGTCAGCTCTTTGCCAAGAGTGGCTCTCGGCAAAATTGCCATGGCCAACCGCCAGCGCATGCCACTTTGCCGAGAGTGGCTCTCGGCAAAACTGCCACAGCCAACTGCCAACGCATGCCTCTTTGCCGAGAGCCGCTCTCAGCAAAGATCCATTCCCAGACCACTTTCTACTGCTTTCCCCCGGATCCCTGCCGCAAAAATACATATACAATACACAAACATGCATTTCAACTTTTCAAGTCTCAATGTCTAACAACAAACTCACATAACCATTATATAAAATAGTTCACATGAACTTCTTTTGAAATCACAAGGTAGCTCTTTAGTACAAATACCTACTTACTAAACAATAAAGTGGTCAATGCATTTCTACATGCGACCACATGATAAAAGCAACACCACAATTATCACAAACTGAAGAAGAATTATCAAGTTCTTCCATCCACTGAACCCGATAAGCCGTTTCTGGCTAGCACATCCAGTGAACCCATCCACTGAACCCACTAATTTAGATTTTCTCTTCTGCTTAAGCACATACTGATTGTAATGATACTCTGCCTTCTCTCTGCTATTGAACGAGTCGTGGGAGCTGCCTTCGTAGTAAATCACTTGTTCATTGCATTCAGACCATGAATTATAGACTCCTAGACATCTACCTCTGTACACCGCATACCACTTCATCTACAAAGATAGAGAAAAAAGGCAGAGAAGGAATGCAAGGTTAAAAATATCACATCATAATAATCCATGTAAGCGTTCATCACTCATACAATCAAAAGCATCGCAAGTGGCAATCTAAGTAGTCCATATCAGCACCTACATGACTATATCACTAAATCAACGCCAAACTATCTAGGTGGACTACTCGGAGGTGTAGTCGGTGAAACCGGTGATCGTGGAGTCAGAGCACGTCGGGGCATCCCCCACGGTGGAGGACCAAGCATCGTCGGGAATGTACGTCGGTGGACTCAATGGCATCGAGTCGTCACACTCCTTACGTGGTGGGGCCTTCTTCTCCTTAGCTGGCGGATTCTTCTTGGCCAGATCCTCAAAATAATTTATTAGGATCAGCTGCGGGTGCTTCTCAATGAGCGCCACCAAGCGGTCCTCGGCGAGCTTCTCCTTGACCGCGGAGTCGACCCTAATGGAAGATGCGTCATCGGAGGAAGCCATAGCCGCGAAATCGATCGGTGCTAACACCTTTCATCACACAATGAAAAATAGCATAAGAATCAAACATCAAAGATTACTTCGAAGCAAATTAATCATGATGGACACTATCTCACAGATATTTTGACTTTCGGTGATGGGCGAGCTGGGCGAGTCCATCGTGCGTGAAAAATGTATATCACAGGACGAACTCACACAGATCGACCGCCATCGGCAAAAGACAATTTTCTTTCTCCACGAACAACTCTCATCTCTCTGATGTATATATGGCGGAACTCTCTCTGGTGGTGGTATATATGGTGGACACTATCTCACTGATATTTTGACTTTCGGTGATGGTCGAACTGGGCGAGTCCATCGTGCGTAAAAATTGTATATCACAGGACGAACTCGCACAGATCGACCGCCATCGGCAAAAGACGATTTTCTTTCTCCAACAACTCTCATCTCTCTGACGTATATATGGTGGAACTCTCTCTGGTGGTGGTATATATGGTGGACACTATCTCACGGATATTTCGAATTTCGGTGATGGTCAAGCTGGGTGAGTCCATCGTGCGTGACAAATGTATATCACAAGAAGAACTCGCCCAGATTGATGATGTTGGCTTGAACTACGTCGGTATTTCCCCAGAGAGGAAGGGATGATGCAGCACATCAACGGTAGGTATTTCCCTCAGTGATGAGACCAAGGTTATCGAACCAGTAGGAGAACCAAGCAACACTACGTAAACAGCACATGCACACAAAGAACAAATACTTGCAGCCCGACGTGTTAAAGGGGTTGTCAATCCCTTTCAGATAACGGCGCCAGAAATTGGCAAACGGACGTGAGAAAGTTGTAATAGATTGATAGATGCAAATAAAAACAAATAAAATTCAGCGAGGTATTTTTGGGTTTTTTGATAATATAGATCTGAAAATAAAAGTGGCAAATAAATAAAAAGGCAAATAGCAATATAGATCTAAAAATATATGATGAGAAAATAGACCCGGGGACCGTAGATTTCACTAGTGGCTTCTCTCGAGAAAAATAGCATACGGTGGGTAAACAAATTACTGTTGGGCAATTGATAGAACTTCAAATAATTATGACGATATCCAGGCAATGATCATTATATAGGCATCACATCCAAGATTAGTAGACCGACTCCTGCCTGCATCTACTACTATTACTCCACACATCGACCGCTATCCAGCATGCATCTAGTGTATTAAGTTCATGGAGAAATGGAGTAATGCAATAAGAACGATGACATGATGTAGACAAGATCTATTTATGTAGAAATAGACCCCATCTTGTTATCCTTAAATAGCAACGATACATACGTGTCGGTTCCCCTTCTGTCACTGGGATCAAGCACCGTAAGATCGAACCCATCACAAAGCACCTCTTCCCATGGCAAGAAAAATCGATCTAGTTGGCCTAACTAAACCAAAGATTCGAAGAAGAAATACGAGGCTATAAGTAATCATGCATATAAGAGATCAAAAGACTCAAATAACTTTCATGGATAAAAACATAGATCTGATCATAAACTCAAAGTTCATCGGATCCCAATGAACACACCGCAAAAAGAGTTACATCAAATAGATCTCCAAGAGACCATTGTATTGAGAATCAAAAGAGAGAGAGGAAGCCATCTAGCTACTAACTACGGACCTGCAGGTCTACAATGAACTACCCACGCATCATCGGAGAGGCACCAATGAGGATGATGAACCCCTCCGTGATGGTATCTAGATTGGATCTGTGGTTTCTGGAACTTGCGGCGGCTGGAATTGATTTTCATCGACTCCCCTAGGGTTTCTGGAATATTGGGGTATTTATAGAGCAAACAGGCGGTACGGGAGGTGGCCGAGGTGGGCACAACCCAACTGGGCGCGCCTGGGCCCCCAGGCGCACCCTGGTGGGTTGTGCTCCCCTCGGAGCCCCCCTCAGGTACTTTCTTGGCCCAACTTGTGTCTTCTGGTTCAGAAAAAATCACCAAAAAGTTTCGCTGCGTTTGGACTCCGTTTGGTATTGATTTCCTGCGAAGTAAAAAACAAGCAAAAAATAGCAACTGGCACTGGGCACTATGTCAATAGGTTAGTCCCAAAAAATGATATAAAGTTGCTATAAAATGATTGTAAAACATCCAAGAATGATAATATAATAGCATGGAACAATCAAAAATTATAGATATGTTGGAGACGTATCAGCATCCCCAAGCTTAATTCCCGCTCGTCCTCGAGTAGGTAAATGATAAAAACAGAATTTTTGATGTGGAATGCTGCCTAACCTGTTCATCACATATTCTTTTCTTTGTAGCTTGGAAATTTGGACTTTTATATGATTCAAAGCAATAGTCTAGTTTTGACATGAAGATTTCAATACTCAAGCATATTAACAAGCAACCATGTCTTTCAAAATATCAACACTAAAGCAAGTTATCCCTAGCCCATTATGCTCAATCATTGATCCATTCATGAAACACACTCGCATATTAGCTACACCCAATGCTCAAGTACGATCATAGTGCCCCTTAGTTGGTGCTTTATAAGAGAAGATGGAGACTCAAAATAAAATAAAAATTGCATAAAGTAAAAGAAAGGCCCTTCGCAGAGGGAAGTAGGGATCTGTAGAGGTGCCAGAGCTCAAAGCGAAAAAAGTGGAGATAAAGCATTTTGGGTGGCATGCTTTTCCTGTCAAAGGAAACGATCGAGTAGTTCCCAATACTTTCCATGCTAGATATATCATAGGCGGTTCCCAAACAGAAAATAAAGTTTATTCCTTTTTCCACCATACTTTCACTTTCCATAGCTAACCGTATCCACGGGTGCCTTCCATACCAACACTTTCCAAGGAATTTATTATTTGACAACATAAAGTAAATTCATTTTTCATTTCGGGACTGGGCATCCCTAATACCTTTGCCGTACTCTCGTGCAATGACAAGTGAATAAACACTCATCTTGAAAATAACACATCTAGCATGGAAATATATCAGCCACCCCCTACCATTTCATGAGCGGTACGAGCACACAAAAGAGAAATTTATTTTGAAATTAGAGATGGCACATACAAATTTGCTTAGAACGGCGTGGAAATACCGCTTATAGGTAGGTATAGTGGACTCATATGGCAAAACTGGTTTAAGGATTTTGGATGCACAAGTAGTGATCATACTTAGTGCAAATGAAGGCTAGCAAAAGATTGAGAAACATCCAACCAAGAAACGAAAAATCTCATAAGCGAGCATTAAGCATAACTAACACCGAATAATGCACCACAAGTAGGATGTAATTTCATTGCATAACTATTGACTTTCGTGCTTGCATAGGGAATCACAAACCTTAACACCAATATTCTTACTAAAGCATAATTACTCATCAACATGACTCACATATTATATCAACATATCGCAAAACTATTACAAGGAATCAAGTTTATTTTGTCCAATGATCTTCATGAAAGTTTTTATTATATCCCTCTTGAATATCTATCACTTTGGGACTAATTTCATAAGTTGCTTTTGATAGCTCAAACAAATCTAAGTGAAGAACATGAGCATAAAATTTTCTTCTCTCAAAATGACTTAAGTGAAGCAAGAGAGATTTCTAAAAAAAAATTACTAACTCTCAAATAAATCTAAGTGAAGCATGAGAGCATTTCTTCAAAAATACTAAAGCACACCGTGCTCAAAAAGATATAAGTGAAGCACTAGAGCAATTCCATAGCTCATAAAGATTTAAGTGAAGCATAGAGAGCAATTCTAACAAGTCATAGCATAATTTTGGCTCCCTCAAATAGGTGTGTCCAGCAAGGATTCATGACTTAAAATAAAAAGCAAAACAAGCAAAGACTCATATCATATGAGACGCTCCAAGCAAAACTCATGATATGTGACGAATAAACATATAGCTCCGAGTAAAATACCGATGGTCGTTAGAAGAAAGAGGGGATGCCACTCGGGCATCCCCAAGCTTAGTCGCTTGCTTCTCTTTGGATAATGGCTTGGGGTGCCATGGGGCATCCCCAAGCTTAGGCTCTTCTTACTCCTTATTCCTTAATCCATCATAATCTCACCCAAAACTTGAAAACTTCAATCACACAAAACTCAACAAAACCTTTGTGAGATCCGTTAGTATAAGAAAATCAATCTTTACTTTAAGTACTGTAGAAAACCCATTAAAATTTTGTTCTTGCATTATATCTACTATATTCTAAATTTGCCATGGCTTATAACCTCCAATACAAACCATAGATTCATCAAAATAAGTACACAATGCGAAGAAAACAGAATCTGTCAAAAACAGAACAGTCTGCAAAGGTACGAATTGTTCTCATACTTATGTAACTCCAAAAATTCTTAAAAATTAGGACAACATAGAAAATTTGTATATAAATTTTGTGTAAAAAATTCAGAATTTTTCGTCTCATATTTGAATTTTAAAAATTGTTTTACTCGACACAAAAGTTTCTGTTTTCCAACAAGATCAAATCAACTATCACCAAAGCTATCGTAAAGGATTTACTTGGCACAAACACTAATTAAAACACAAAAAACACAATCATAACAGTAGCATAATTGTGCAAACATAAAGAAAAGACTAAAATAAATTTTATTCATTGGGTTGCCTCCCAACAAGCCCTATCGTTTTACGCCCTTAGCTAGGCATAATGCAAAGATGTAAGTATTGTCATCTTTGTTTCTAGATCCATAAGATGCCCTCATGATTGATTCATATGGTGGCTTAATTCTTGTTCTAGGGAAGTGTTCCATACCCTTTCTCAAAGGAAATTGGAATTTGATGTTCCCTTCTTTCATATCAATCACGGCACCTATAGTGCGCAAAAACGGTCTACCAAGAATAATTGGACAATACGGATTGCAATCAATATCAAGAACAATAAAATCTATGGGCACATCATTCCTATTTGCAAGAATAAGAACATCATTAATTCTTCGCATAGGCTTTTTAATAGTATAATCTGCCAAGTGCAAATTTAAAGAACATTCTTCAATATCAATAAGACCAAGCACATCGCATAAAGATTTCGGAATTGTAGAAACACTAGCACCCAAATCACATAAAGCAAAACACTCATAATTTTTAATCTTGACTTTGATAGTAGGTTCCCATTCATCATGTAAATTTCTAGGAATTGAAATCTCTAATTCCAACTTTTCTTCCAAAGCTTTCATCATAGCATCAACAATATGTTTAGTAAAAGCTTTATTTTGTTCATAGGCATGGGGTGAATTTATCATGGATTGCAACAAAGAAATACAATCAATCAAAGAGCAATTATCATAATTAAAGTCTTTGTAATCCAAAAGAGTGGGCACATCACTAGTTAAAGTTTTGACCTCTCCAAACCCACTTTTATCAATTTTCTCAACAAGATTTTCACCCTCCAAATTATCGGGACGCCTTCTAGCTAAAGTTGACTCTTCTTCAGTCCCTTTTTCATCAATTTTAATTTTACTAAACAAGGAATCAATAGAAGAAACACCAATCACTTTAAGATCTTCATCATTTTTGTGAAAGCAATCACTGGAAAACGCTTTTTCTAAAAATTCTCTTCTAGCTCTAAGCATAGCGGTTCTTTTCTTACTTTCATGCATAGAAACATATAAAGCTTTAATTGATTCTTCAACCTTAGGCACAAAAATTTTCATCTTGAGATTTTCTACATCATGAGAAATTCTATCAACGCTTCTAGACAAATCATCAATCTTACTCAATTTTTCTTCCATCGTAGTGTTAAAATTCTTTTGAGCATTGATAAATTCTTTAATATTATTCTCAAAATCAGAGGTGTTCCTATTATTATTATTATAAGAAGGATTACCATAGGAATTACCATAATTATTAGAGGAATTACTAGGAAAAGGCCTAGGATTAAAATTACCTCTATAAGCATTGTTATTGAAATTGTTTCGAGAGATAAAATTCACATCTACGGCATCACTATTTTGCTCAATCAAGGTAGACAAAGGCACATCGTTAAAATCAATAGGAGCACTTTTATTAACAACCAATTTCATAAGAGCATCAACTTTTTCAGTCAAAGAAGAAATTTCTTCAACCGAATTAACCTTTTTACTAGTAGGAGCTCTTTCGGTATGCCATAGTGAATAATTTGCCATAATATTGTCTAGCAATTTAGTAGCTTCACCCAAAGTAATTTCCATAAAATTACTACCCGCGGTGGAATCTAAAAGATTTCTAGAAACAAAATTCAATCCCGCATAATAATTTTGTATGATCATCCAAAGATTTAAACCATGAGTAGGACAATTTCTTAGCATCAATTTCATTCTTTCCCAAGATTGCGTGACATGTTCATGCTCAGGTTGCTTAAAATTCATGATTTGCATCCCAAGGGAAATAATTTTCGTGGGTGGAAAATACTTAGTAATAAAAGCATCTTTACACTTATCCTAAGAATTGATACTATTGCGAGGCAAAGAAGAAAACCAAATTTTTGCACGATCTCGCAAAGAAACTGGGAATAATTTCAACTTCACAATATCATTGTCCACATCTTTTTTCTTTTGCATATCGCATAATTCCACGAATGTGTTAAGATGGGACGCGGCATCCTCACTAGGAGTACCGGAAAATTGATCTTTCATAACAAGATTCAACACAGCGGCATTAATATCACAAGACTCCGCACTAGTGGCGGGAGGAACAATCGGAGTGCTAATAAAATCAATGTTGTTGGTATTGGAGAAATCACACAACTTGGTGTTCTCTTGAGTCATCGTGACTACGCAACAAGATTGCACTCAAAAACAGATCTGACGAGAAAACGGCGAACGAGAAAGAGGGCGAATAAAATGGCAAATTTTTGTGAAGTGGGGGAGAGGAAAACGAGAGGCAAATGGCAAATAATGTAAATTGCAAGGAGATGATATTTGTGATTAGGAACCTGGTAGATGTTGCTGATGTCTCCCCGGCAACGGCGCCAGAAATTCCTTTTGATGTTGGCTTGAGCTACGTCAGTATTTCCCCAAAGAGGAAGGGATGATGCAGCACAACAACGGTAGGTATTTCCTCAGTGATGAGACCAAGGTTATCGAACCAGTAGGAGAACCAAGAAACACTACGTAAATAGCACTTGCACACAAAGAACAAATACTTGCAACCCGACGTGTTAAAGGGGTTGTCAATCCCTTTCGGGTAACGGCGCCAGAAATTAGCAAACGGACGTGAGAACATTGTAATAGATTGATAGATGCAAATAAAAACTAATAAAATTCAGCGAGGTATTTTTGGGATTTTTGATAATATAGATCTGAAAATAAAAGTGGCAAATAAATAAAAAGGCAAATAGCAATATAGATCTGAAAATATATGATGAGAAAATAGACCCGGGGACCGTAGATTTCACTAGTGGCTTCTCTCGAGAAAAATAGCATACGGTGGGTAAACAAATTACTGTTGGGCAATTGATAGAACTTCAAATAATTATGACGATATCCAGGCAATGATCATTATATAGGCATCACGTCCAAGATTAGTAGACCGACTCCTGCCTGCATCTACTACTATTACTCCACACATCGACCGCTATCCAGCATGCATCTAGTGTATTAAGTTCATGGAGAAACAGAGTAATGCAATAAGAATGATGACATGATGTAGACAAGATCTATTTATGTAGAAATAGACCCCATCTTGTTATCCTTAATAGCAACGATACATACGTGTCGGTTCCCCTTCTGTCACTGGGATCAAGCACCGTAAGATCGAACCCATCACAAAGCACCTCTTCCCATGGCAAGAAAAATCGATCTAGTTGGCCTAACTAAACCAAAGATTCGAAGAAGAAATACGAGGCTATAAGTAATCATGCATATAAGAGATCAAAAGACTCAAATAACTTTCATGGATAAAAACATAGATCTGATCATAAACTCAAAGTTCATCGGATCCCAACAAACACACCGCAAAAAGAGTTACATCAAATAGATCTCCAAGAGACCATTGTATGGAGAATCAAAAGAGAGAGAGGAAGCCATCTAGCTACTAACTACGGACCCGTAGGTCTACAATGAACTACTCACGCATCATCGGAGAGGCACCAATGAGGATGATGGACCCCTCCGTGATGGTGTCTAGATTGGATCTGTTGTTTCTGGAACTTGCGGCGGCTGGAATTGATTTTCGTCGACTCCCCTAGGGTTTCTGGAATATTGGGGTATTTATAGAGCAAAGAGGCGGTGCGGGAGGTGGCCGAGGTGGGCACAACCCACCTGGGCGCGCCTGGGCCCCCAGGCGCGCCCTGGTGGGTTGTGCTCCCCTCGGAGCCCCCCTCAGGTACTTGTGTCTTCTGGTCCAGAAAAAATCACCAAAAAGTTTCGCTGCGTTTGGACTTCGTTTGGTATTGATTTCCTGCGAAGTAAAAAACAAGCAAAAAACAGCAACTGGCACTGGGCACTATGTCAATAGGTTAGTCCCAAAAAATGATATAAAGTTGCTATAAAATGATTGTAAAACATCCAAGAATGATAATATAATAGCATGGAACAATAAAAAATTATAGATACATTGGAGACGTATCAATTGACCGCCATCGTCAAAAGTCGATTTTCTTCCTCCAAAAACAACTCTCATCGACTGTCGGTGATGGTCGCTCTTCCTCTGTTCCTCCTACTATGAAAAGATCACAGAGGAGGAACAGAGGAAGCGCGACCCCCTATGACAACAATTGGCACATTCCTCCGAAAACATCTCGCATCTGTCAAATATCATCGGGGTGACCTCCATAGCATCCATACAAACAACAAGAACTAATAGATGCAAACAACAAAAAATTACAAAAAAAATCAACAATTACCTATGCATTATCAACAATTATCTATACAACATTATCCACAATTATCTACATTCATCCATCCTTCTTTGCACCCATCTATGCATTCATGCATACATACATCCATCTATATACTGATACATACAAAAACTACAAAAAAAAGTCCATGCATCAATTCATGCATTAATACATACATATATACATTCATACATCCATGCATCCATATAAAAATTCATGCATCCATACATACATTCATGCATACATACAAGATCGGGGAGGGGGAGACGAAGCTCACCGAGGGAGGGGGAGGCAGCTTGGAGGAGGTGGTGCCGGTGGGGTTGGGGGCGCTGGCGGGGTCGGGGGCGCCGGTGTGGTGGGGGGCACCGATAGGGTGGGTGGCGCCGGCGGCCTGCAAGGGGTCGGCCGAGGGGGGCGCCGATGGGGCGGGGGGCGCCGGTGAGGTGGTGGGGGGGCACCGGTGGGGCAGGGGGCGCCGGTGGGGTGTGGTGGGGTGGGAGAAAGTGTGAGAGAGAAGAGACCGCGCGGGTGGAGTTAAGTGTTCGCCGACCTTTACCGAGAGTCTGTCGGTGCGGCTCTCGGAAAAGGTACGAGACCTAGATCTAGGGTTTACACATTTTACGAGAGTCACGCTCGGTAAAGGATAAAACCTAAGATCTAGTTTACGTTATCCCGAGAGCAGCACTCGAAAATGCCACACATACCGAGAACAGCACTCAGAAATGACACTCCTTCCTCATCCATTCAAGGCCTTGGCATGCCACAAGGACATCACAAATGATTCCCCATGCCGCTACCGGGCATGATTTCATGTGCCGCCTTGCTGATCTACAATTCCCGGCGATGAAACCCTAGCAGAGCAATAAATTTCTCGAATACACGCGTGCCCGAAAAATGCGAGCCGTGGCACATGCCATGCGGTTTCCCCCTCTTACAGCACGAGAAGTTTTGAGGCCAACGGAGCAACAGGACCAGCACTTCCTGCACAAACCGGACACGTTCCCTCTTGATACCCAGATACTAGCTCGGAGACGATGCGGTTTACAAGCGGCCTCAGGGGAGGCTTACTCGAAATGCGCCCAAACTTTTACCACACCCTACAGGGGCCCTGTGATGACACCATGCCAGATCCCGAGCAATCCTAACATCGTATGATTTTCTGAGGATTTCAACGGTTGCATCAGGAATGACACCGAGGTACTTTCGGTAACCCGGTGGCAGGGCATGCCCCTCCCTCATCCGTTCAAGGCCTAGTCATGCCATAAGGACATCACAAATGATTCCCCATGCCGCTACCGGGCATGATTTCTGTGATGACCCCGGCTTAATCGTGCACTAACCATACACGCAATGCATACGATCAAGCCTAAGGACTCACTTGAAGATATCACAACACAACTCTAAAACATAAATAAAGTCATACAAGCTTTATATTACAAGCCAGGGCCTCGAGGGCTTGAATACATAGCTCGATGGCATACAAGTGTCAGCGGAAGCATCAGATATCTAGGTACAGATATAGCAGAGTTACAGATAGGCCTTTAGAAAGGCGGGGCAAAATAAAATACTACGATCGAAAGGCGTAGGCCTCCTTCCTAGGACCCTCCGAACCTACTCCTGGTCGTCGGTCGGCTCCTCATAGTAGTACTCGCCGGGAGGGTACTAGTAGTAGTAGCCGTCGGCGGGGGCAGCTAGCTCTGGGGCTCCGTCATCTAGTTGCGACAAATGGATAAGGGGAGAAAAAGAAAGCAAAGCACACATGAGTACTCATCCGAAGTACTCAGCAAGCAAGGATCTACACTACATATGCAACATTTTCAAAGGAAAGTTGTTTATGTGGACTGGGTTGCAGAAATGCCAGAATAGAGAGGAAGGCCTAGTCCTATCGAAGACTAGCATCTTCAAGCATCTTCAACGGTCTTGCAGCATTAGAAGAGTGCAGATTAACATAATGTAAAGTAGTAGTAATGTCATCAACCTCGCCCAGAGATTCTTCCTCGACTCCCTGCGAGAAAGCAATCCTAGAGCCATACTATCCAGTATCATCTCAAGTCACCAGTTCTAGTTGTACCGATCAGGATACAACTCCGAGTGTCCGTTACTGTACGACAGACTATCGATAGATTGTTTCTTCCCTGCAGGGGTGCACCAACTTACCCACCACGTTCGCTTAACTCCGGCCAGACACACTTTACGGGGGCATGCCCGGCCTCGGCCAAACGATACGCCGCAACCTGACCGAAAACTTAACAGAGAGGTCAGCACGTCGGACTAACCTATGCGCCCAGGGGTCTTGGGCCTTCGCCCCGGGGACTCTTGCACGTTACGTGCACCGCCGGTGAGCAGACCTAGCAACCCCTTAATACAAGTGCGGTTGCATTCCCAATCCAACCCAGCGTGTGCCGCTCCTTGCTGACGTCAGTTAAGCTCCGGCTGAAGTATACGGCGCAGAACGCCCATACTATGCCCACGTGATGGTTAGTGCCATCAGGCCAGAGGCCCCTCGGATCAAATATCCAAACCGTTAGTGTGTTGGTAGTGCGGTAACAAGTAGAGACTCACGAAAGATGTGACCCCGTTGCCCCGTCTTGAGGACTTGCGGCAAGGGCTAAGAATGCCTGGCCATGCCTCGTATTCATTGCGTGGGCACCGTCCAGGTCCACCCGACTCTCGCAAGACCGTCGGGAACTCAGGTCCACCTCTACGGGGTGGTACTGCCTGTCCCTCCAGTCCTGTAGTACAAGTAACTCTCACGGGTACCCCTTAGGGCCGACCCGTCCTTATCCAGTTTAATCAGTATCAACAGTAATGTAAAGGCATCCGTGTGGCTACCACATCAAGAAGGAATCCGAGGCATCACCCTCGTTGGATTCCCACCTGACGTAAACATCAAGGTGAACGAAGGAGGAATCACCCTCGAGGTCTACTCTTGAGGAGTTGCACGACGACGTCGTTATCGGGGGTGCTGTAGGAGGAATCACCCTCGCTGACCACGACCGATTAACTAACCTACAAGGTTATCATCAGAAGTGCTGACGAGGTATCACCCTCGGCACTCGATAGTAACCCAGTAGTGTCGAGCATCTAAGTGGAAGTGATGTGCGGTGCCGGGGCCTGGTCTTCGATCCCATTGATCGGGTCTTCTGATAATCCAGCAGGGCAGTCGGGATAAGCGGGGTCTCTACCCAACCTATACTAAACAGTTTAGGATAAGCAGGTAGGTAACAATAGCAGGTTACAATAAACAGGCTATGCAGCAGAAAATAGGATAACAACAACAGCAGTAACTTCTAATGCAAGCATAAGAGAGAAGAGAGTGGGCGATATCGGAATGCTCAAAAGGGGGGTGCTTGCCTGGTTGCTTGGCAGATGAAAAAGGAACTCCGACGGTGTAGTAGTCGATCTCCAGGGCATCGTCAGCGGTCTCGGGGGTCTACCGGGAGGAAAGAGGGAGAAGAAACAAATAAATACACGGTAACAAAAGCAATCACAAAAAAAAAACATGGCACTACGCGGTGTTAGGGGTGAACTAACACGGTGATACACGTCGCAGATGAAGCGGGAAAATATCTGGGATATTTTCCCGGCTCGGGGCATCTGTCAGACAGTTGAACCAGAGGGGAAGGTTACATGTTCAGGTAGTTAGGGGTATGTGACAGATAAACGGAGAGCGTATTCGGATTCGTCTCGAAATTCTGAGCAACTTTCATGTAGAAAGTTTTTCGATCTGAGCTACGGTTTAATTTCTACGATTTTATAAAGATTTTAGTATTTTCTGGAAATTCTGGAATTAATACTAATTCGAAAATAAAGATTAAATTGCTACGTGCACACACAAAGTGTACATAGCAAAGCAGCACAGAGGCTGACAGTGGGCCCAGTCAACTGCACAGTCAGCAGTTGACTGGGTCAGCGTTGACTGGACAGTGGGTCCAGTGGGACCCACCTGTCATTGACTAGGTCAATCCTAGTCAGCGGTTGACTAGTCAACTAGGTCCAGTGGGACCCAGTGGTCAGTCACTGTTAGTTTAATAGGGTTTTAGACTAACCTAAATACCTTAATGAACCTGTGGGCCCAGTCTGTCAGTGGGTCAGTTAGTTAGTAATCTAGTTAGCACTAATACTAACGCTACAGTACAGGGCCCACTGTCAGTGGCTGTTAGCCGTAAGGTTAGTCCCTAACCACCTGACAGGTGGGGCCGGCCGGTGTTTTGAACGCCGGCGCGTGCGGAGGTTCTTCGGCGACCACAGAGAGCGGTGACGGTGCTCGGGATTCGCCTATGGGCGACGGATTTGAGCGCGGCTTGCGGCTACGGATGGCTGGCGCTCGTGCGCATCCAATGGGACAAGCGGGAGGTCGCGGGGTGGCCGGAGTTGAGAATGCCAGTGACCTGGCCGGTGACCGGAGCTCGGCTGAGCACGGGCTCGTGGCGACGGCGCGCTAGCGGGCGAAGTGAGGGGCGCAACAGCTTCCTGGGGTCTCCAGAAGCTCGAGCATGAGCTCGGATGCGGCATATACACGCTATAACGACGGCGGCGACTAGGCAGGCGGCGGCGAGCTCACGGCAATGGCGGAAACGGTCGCCCCGGGCGCGTAGGAAGGCAAAAAGAGAGGGAAGGAAGAGTGGAGCTCACAGTGGGCACGGAGGTGAGCTCATGGAGAACCGAGAGGAGCTGGGGACGATGAATCGCCGGCGAGCAGTGGCGAAGTCCGACAACGTGGAGCGAGGCTGATCCGGTGGAGGGAAGCCCCCTGGCTCGAGCTGAATGGCGGAGATGGCGTGGAGGAGCGCAGCGGAGCTCCTGGGCAGCAGTGGGTGGCATGGGAAGGCACCGGTGTACGAGAACGACGAGGCGGCGGCGACGGCTCCGTTCGGTGGAGCAAGGCAGAGAGGGGGAGTGAGGCGAGCGAGGGAGAAGCGAGGAGGAGGGGGGAGAATGGACGACGAGGTCCAGGGGGAATGGACGAGCCGGTCCTTATCCCCTCGCCCAGCCTGCTCTCGTCGCGGTGTCGAGCGGTGACCAGCGCGAGCGCGGTCGTCCATGGGGGAGACGACACCGAGGCGAGGTAGGTGGAGGAGGCCTGCTGGGCTGCCTAGGCCACACTGTGGATTCGGCACAGGGCCAGGTAAGCCTCTGCCCTTTTGTTTATTTTCTGTTTTCCATTTAGCTAATAGACAGAGAGGGTTAGTGATTTTTATGGGCTGCTAAATATTTTTAGAAAAATGTGTGACTTGGCCCAAAATATCCTTTGCTATTTATGGCACTTCCACAAATATTTTGGATACTAGAAGAAGTTATTTGGAATTTTCATAAATGAAATAGCATTTAAAAATTTTGGAACTGCTCTGAATTAATTGATGCTGTTCATCTTGCACAAGAGTGAAGTTGTTTTCCTTAACAAATAATTGTTATGGATTTTTTGTCAAATGATGAACATTTTTCTAGCAAGTTTTGAGCAACTTCATTTTGCACTGTGAATTTGAATTCTTTTCAAAGAGAAATTTGTATGGAAGTGTTTGAATGCTATGATCAAGCATTGCAAATGAAGATGACTTGGCACATTAATTAGCTTGATGACAGGGTTAACATCCGG
Organism: Thinopyrum elongatum; assembly: GCA_011799875.1. Classification (NCBI taxonomy): domain Eukaryota; kingdom Viridiplantae; phylum Streptophyta; class Magnoliopsida; order Poales; family Poaceae; genus Thinopyrum; species Thinopyrum elongatum. The sequence goes on from CM022303.1 coordinate 133,832,033, forward strand.
GGATGTTACAATTTCTTATGCCGCCTTGCTGATCTGTAATTCCCGGCGATGTAACCCTAACAGAGCAATAAATTTCTCGAATATTGCACGCATGCCCGAAAAATGCGAGGCCGTGGCACGTGACATGCGGTTGCCCCCTCTTAGAGCACGAGAAGTTTTGAGGCCAACGAAGCAACAGTACCAGCACTTCCTGCACAAACCGGACACGTTCCCTCTTGATACCCAGATACTAGCTCGGAGACGATGCGGTTTACAAGCAGCCTCAGGGGAGGCTTACTCAAAACGCGCCCAAACTTTTACCACACCCTACAGGGGCCCTGTGATGACACCGTGCCAGATCCCGAGCAATCCTACCATCGTACGATTTTCCGAGGATTTCAACGGTTGCATCAGGAATGACACCGAGGTACTTTCGGTAACCCGGTGGTAGGGCATGCCCCTCCCTCATCCGTTCAAGGCCTAGGCATGCCACAAGGACATCACAAATGATTCCACATGCCGCTACCGGGCATGATTTCATGTGTCGCCTTGCTGATCTGCAACTCCCGGTGATGAAACCCTAGCAGAGCAATAAATTTCTCGAATATTGCACGCGTGCCCGAAAAATGTGAGGCCATGGCACGCGCCATGCGGTTGCCCCCTCTTAGAGCACGAGAAGTTTCGAGGCCAACAGAGCAACAAGACCAGCACTTCATGCACAAACCGGACACGTTCCCTCTCGATACCCAGAGATTACCACACCCTACAGGGGCCATGTGATGACACTATTAATAAAAAAACGCCTACATCCACCATTAAGAAGATGGCCTATCACTTTGAATGTTCTCTGCTCAAAACAGGTGAACATTCAAAGTGATAGTCCATCTCCTTAACAAGAGTGTAATGAATACCGAAGCTTACTGCATCTGGACTATCCCACTATTTAAACAGGTTTTCTTGCTTGTCTCTAGGCGAGGTGGGACTAAACTTTGATTGTGGCCTTATCTTTACCGAGAGCTACTCTCAGCAACTGTTCGTTTACCAAGAGCGACTCTCGGGTAACTCTTGCTCTGCCGAGAGCTTCTCTCGGTAAAGGTGTGGATCATAAATTTATAAAAACACCGACATCCATTCTTTAGAATACGAAATTCACTATGAATTTTCTCTGTCCGGAACATGAAGATTCATAGTGACTGTACGTACTCTTAATAATAAAGACCGAAGCTTAATGCGGTTGGACTATTGAACTATTTAAACATGTCTTTTTGCTTGTCGGTAGGCGAGGTGGGACTAAATCTTTGCTGAGAGCCACTCTCGGTAAAGAGTTGCAACCATGACCGTGCCGTTAGTCGCCGCCGGATGTGCCACGTGGCAAAACTTTGCCGTGTGTGGCCAGATGGCCCTCGGCAAATAGTGCCGTTGCCGAGTATAGCCTGTTTGCCGAGGCCTCCTGTCAGCATTATCATGTGTTTGCCGATTTATTCCCTTTGCCGAGTGCAGCTCTCGGTGTTCGTTACTTTGCCGAGTGCCCGTGTTTTGGCTTTCGGCGAAGACCCTGACACCCGGCGTATACGAAAATTCCAGTAGTGAATATTAGCTTTGGTCCATACAAAATTTATATATTTCACGTAAATCCACAACCGAAATAAGATAAGGACGGATATCACATATGTTTAGAGGACGATATAGGAGTTCATAATACATGAATGAACCCCCTGCATCAATGTGATCCAATTTTTAACAAATAGTTGTAAGATTTCAGTCATGTATAAAGTCGAATTTTCCTGGTGGGATTTAGGTTTGCTTGTCGCATTCAACCTAAATGATGAGAAAACTTATGTGCTTGCAAAGTGGGCCCATCATCGTAAGTAAGCTGCAATTTGATATAAGATACAGATAGCTCAACAAATTCTTACCTTTTCAAGCTGCATGCAGCTTGTCTGGATGCTTATAAAATTTCTGACAAAGTGAAGCGAGTATTTGAAATTTAGCATAAATAGCTTTCAGAATGCACCTGTAGATGTGCAAAAGACAGGTTAGAAACAAAATAAAGTAATACGATGGGCCTACTTTTGAGCATCATCTATATGTTTATTGCCACTATGAACATGAAGCCCCCCTGCAGCTAACTTTTACAGTACGGTACAAATGAGGTAAAAGCCGAAAAATAAACAGTGTTATCTTTGATTTTGTCGATGTTAGAAGATTATATGTGTATAATTTATATTATATTTGTCTAGAATATATATAGTAGCAGTTTATGTAATTTCCTAAATTGAGTGCGAAATTGACCTTCACAGCTCACCAAGACCTTCCGGTCAAAGAAAAGAAACTTATTAATATGTAGCAAATACTAACTAAACTTCTCGTCCAGCAAAGACCTCGAAGCCAACAAGCACACCTTGCTACATCAATAAGCATTTTGTTCAATAACCATGGACAAAGCTACAAGACAACACACAAAAAACACAGCAACATGATGCTTGTTTAGTATCCAGGCCTTATACCCATGATACTCATCAACTGTCACATAGGCAGTGTCATTGCTTAGGCATCATCCCTGTTCTTCCACAAGAAATAATTATGATGACCCACTGTATCTTCTCCTTTTTATATTTGATTTCTAGTACGTAATACTACGTCGCCGTCCATCTTTCAAAGTTTCGGTTGTTAATTTTGCATCATAAGGTGTGGTAAACTAGATTCAACAAAAACTCGGAATCATTTCTAGTCTCAGTGTTATCACAATCTTCCTTGCCAAAGAATCATAATTTTTAAAAGCAAAACATATGGTTATAAATTCTACTATGATAGAAATGCACATGAGAGAAACAAACCTGATTGTGCCCCAATACATAGTTTTCATCTCTTCATTAGAATAGTAAAAGACAGTATGTATGCATGAGTTGAATTAAGTTTATCAATTAATGCTAATTGTTATGTTTTGCTCATCTATATGGAAAGAACCTTGACATCATAAATTAAAAAGAGCTCTTGGGAAAATTCAGTCATAACTAAATAAGATATCTCAGTACAGTAACCAACCTTGGTTTCTTTGGACAGATTCTTAGTGCAGGGATGAATCTCTTCCAGTCTCTTATCTTGAACGATGATCTAAAGAAATATTAGCACATGAGAATATCCCACAAACAGGGATGGATAGGAGGGGGGAGGGGCATTCAAAAGAGACTCACCAGTACAAACCACGGCCAGATCTGGGCTCTAACAGGCAAAGAAGGCATTGTATCCATGAAAGAAAGGAGGTGGAAACATAATGGGCTCCTCGCCGCTGCCGCTGCTGCTGCAAGGAACATCTAGGGATGCATCCTACACTGCATTCTCGTCTCCACCTAAGTAGCATCAGGAGGAACGTAGGGAAGGTAAGATGATTTCACCTCCAGCGCAAGAACGAAGAAGTTGATTTTACCTGGATTCTCTACAAAGCGTAAGGCCGACGAGAGGGAGATGTTGTGATGCCTCGGGTATGGGGATAGCATCGCGGCGACGAGTGGACCTAGGGCAGACATCGTCGGAGAGGTCGCAACTCGCGAGAGAAGAGATAAGTTCAGAGGAATCGTGCGGCGTCGCTTGCTTCACCTTCCCTAAAAAGGCCGAGGTTGGCCCAGTTAACCAGAGAGTCTCAATTTTGTTACGGGAGCGGCGGCCCGTTTCATTCGCGGAAACTGGTGCGCTTGGAGGTTTATCCAACGGCCAAAAACTAATACGTCTATAGATCCGACGATCCAAAACACTGATGGCCTTAGAGGGCTCGAGGAGTGCTCGGTTGTAATGTCTTTAAATTGATAAAAGTGGGTTTGGAGAGGTCAAAACTTTAACTAGTGATGTGCCCACTCTTTTGGATTACAAAGACTTTAATTATGATAGTTGCTCTTTAGTTGAATGTATTTCTTTGTTACAATCCATGTTAAATTCACCCAATGCCTATGAACAAAATAAAGCTTTTACTAAACATATTGTAGAAGCGATGATGAAAGCTTTAGAAGAAAAGCTGGAATAAGAGATTTCAATTCCTAGAAAATTATATGATGAATGGGAACCCATCATAAAAGTCAAGATAAAAAATTATGAGTGCAATGCTTTGTGTGATTTGGGTGCTAGTGTTTCCACAATTCCGAAATCTCTATGTGATGTGCTAGGTTTTACCAATTTGGAAGAGTGTTCTCTTAATTTGCACTTGGCAGATTCTACTATTAAAAAGCCTTTGGAAAGAATTAATGATGTGCTTATTCTTGCAAATAGGAATTATGTGCCCATAGATTTTATTGTTCTTGATATTAATTGCAATCTGTCTTGTCCCATAATACTTGGTAGACCGTTTTTATGAACTATAGGTGCCGTGATTGATATGAAAGAAGGGAATATTAAATTTCAGTTTCCTTTGAGAAAGGGTATGGAGCACTTCCCTAGAACAAGAATTAATCCACCATATGAATCAATCATGAGAGCAACCTATGGAGCAAAAACTAAAGATGACAATACTTGAATATATGCATTATGCCTAGCTAGGGGCATAAAACAATAGCGATTGTTGGGAGGCAACCTAATGAATAAAATATATTTTTCTCTTTTTCTTTATGTTTTTATGTGTTGACACAATTATGCTACTGTCATGATTGTGTTTTATGTTTTAATTAGTGTTTGTACCAAGTAAAGCCTTTAGGATTGTGTTGGATGATAGTTGATTTGATCCTGTTGAAAAACAGAAACTTTTGCGTCCAGTCTGGAATTGTTTAAATTCACAGAAATGTGATTTTGATCTTATTTTTTTACAAAGGATTGATATACAAAGTTTCGACATTGTCCTAATTTTTCAGAATTTTTGGAGTTACATAAGTATGAGCAAAATTCGTGTCTTTACAGACTGTTCTGTTTTTTACAGATTCTGTTTTTGTTGCATTGTGTGCTTATTTTGATGAATCTATGGATTGTATCGGGGGGTTTAAGCCATGGTAAAGTTAGAATACAATAGGTATAAACAAAATATGAATGGGTTTGCAACAGTACTTAAAGTAAAGATTGGTTTTCTTATACTAACGGATCTCACGAAGGTTTTTGTTAAGTTTTGTGTGATTGAAGTTTTCAAGTTTTGGGTGAGGTCACGATGGATGAGGGAATAAGGAGTGAAAAGATCTTAAGCTTGGGGATGTCCATGGCACCCCAAGGTAATATATAAGGAGAACCAAGCAACTAATCTTGGGGATGCCCCGGAAAGCATCCCCTCTTTTTTCTAACGACCATCGGTAATTTTACTTGGAGCTATATTTTTATTCGTCACATATCATGAGTTTTGCTTGGAGCGTCTTGTACTATATGAGTGTTTGCTTGTTTGCCTTTTAGTTTGTCACAATCATCCTTGATGGACACACCTATTTTAGAGTGCCATAATGATGCTATGATTTGTTAGAATTGCTCTATGTGCTTCACTTAAATTTTTTGAGCTATGGAATTGCTCTAGTGCTTCACTTATATCTTTTTGAGCACGATGGTGCTTTAATTTTGAAGAAATCCTCTCATGCTTCACTTATATTATTTTTAGAGATGAAAATTTTGAAGAAATATTTATGCTCTTGTCCTTCACTTAAATTTGTTTGAGAGCTTGTTATAAGCAAAGGTAATATATGAAACTAGTCCCAAAGTGATAGATATTCAAGAGGACTATCATGAAGATCATTGGATATTAAAACTTGATTCCTTGTAATAGTTTTGAGATATGGAGATAGTAATATGTGAGTCATGTTGGTGAGTAATTATGCTTTAGTAAGAATATTGGTGTTAAGGTTTGTGATTCTCTATGCAAGCACGAAAGTCGATAGTTATGCAATGAAGTTACATCATACTTGTGGTGTATTATTCGGTGTTAGTTATGTTCAATGCTCATTCATGATTGTTTTCATTTTTTTGGTTTCTTGCTTCTCAATCTATTTGTTAGCCTTTCCTTGCACTAAGTGGGAATACTACTTGTGCATCTAAACTCCTTAAACCAAGTTGTGCCAATGAGTCCACCATACCTACCTATATGCGGTATTTCCATGCCGTTCCAAGTAAATTTGTATGTGCCAACTCTAATTTTCAAAATGAATTTCCTTTTTGTGTGCCCGTACCGCTCATGAAGCGGCAGGAGGTGTGATACGTCCATTTTGCATCATGTTTTTATGTTCATATTTATTGCATTATGGACTGTTATTTCACATTATGGTATAATACTTATGACTTTTCTCTCTTATTTTACAAGATTTACATGAAAAGGGAGAATGCCGGCAGCTGGAATTCTGGACCGGAAAGGAGCAAATCTGAGATACCTATTCTGCACAACTCCAAATGTCCTGAAACTTTACGGAGAATTGTTTTGGAATATATAAAAATATTGGGCGAAGAAACTACAGAAGAGGACCCACCAGGTGGCCACAAGCCTGGGGCACGCCCTACCCCCTAGGGCTTGTGGGCCCCCTGGCCATCGTCTGGTGCCCATCTTCTGCAATAGGAAAGGTTTTGACCTCGAAAAAATCAGAAGGAAGCTTTCGGGATGAAGCGCCGCCGTCTCGAGGCGGAACCTGGGCAGAAGCAATCTAGGGCTCCGGCGAAGCTATTCTGCCGGGGAAACTTCCCTCCGGGAGAGGGAAATCGAAGCCATCGTCATCACCAACGATCCTCTCATTGTGGGAGGGTCAATCTTCAACAACATCTTCACCAGCACCATCTCCTCTCAAACCCTAGTTCATCTCTTGATTTCAATCTTTGTCTCAGAACCTCAGATTGGTACCTATGGGTTGCTAGTAGTGTTGATTACTCCTTGTAGTTGATGCTAGTTGGTTTACTTGGTGGAAGATCATATCTTCAGATCCTTAATGATATTTATTACCCCTCTGATCTTGAACGTGAACATGCTTTGTGAGTAGTTACGTTTGTTCCTGAGGACATGGGAGAAGTCTTGTTATAAGTAATCATGTGAATTTGGTATACATTTGATGAGATGTATGTTGTCTTTCCTCTAGTGGTGTTATGTGAACGTCGACTACATGACACTTCACCATGATTTGGGCCTAGGGGAAGGCATTGGGAAGTAATAAGTAGATGATGGGTTGCTAGAGTGACAAAAGCTTAAACCCTAGTTTATGTGTTGCTTCGTAAGGGGCTGATTTGGATCCATACGTTTCATGCTATGGTTAGATTTATCTTAATTCTTCTTTCGTAGTTGTGGATGCTTGCGAGAGGGGTTAATTATAAGTGGGAGGCTTGTCCAACTAAGGACAGCACCCAAGCACCGGTCCACCCACATATCAAATTACCAAAGTAACGCACGCAAATCATATGAGCATGATGAAAACTAACTTGACAGTAATTCCCATGTGTCCTCGGGAGCGCTTTGCTTAATATAAGAGTTCGTCCAGGCTTATCCTTTGCTATAAAAAGGATTGGTCCACCTTGCTGCATTTTGTTACAATTGTTACTTGGTACCCATTATGAATTATCTTATCACAAAACTATCTGTTACCGATAATTTCAGTGCCTGCAGAAAATACCTTGCTGAAAACCGCTTGTCATTTCCTTCTGCTCCTTGTTGGGTTCGACACTCTTACTTATCGAAAGGACTATGATAGATCCCCTATACTTGTGGGTCATCAAGACTATTTTCTGGCACCATTGCCGGGGAGTGAAGCGCCTTTGGTGAGTGGAATTTGGTAAGAAAAAATTTATATTACGTGCTGAAATTTACTATCACTTGTCACGATGGAAAATAATCCTTTGAGGGCTTGTTTGGGGTATCTTCACCTCAACCGAAAGAACAAAGAGTTGTTCCTCGACCTACTGCACCTACTACAAATATTTATTATGAAATTCCTTCGGGTATGATAGAGAAACTGCTAGCTAATCCTTATGCAGGAGATGGAACATTACATCCTGATATGCATCTAATCTTTGTGGATGAAGTTTGTGGATTATTTAAGCTTGCAGGTTTACCCGGAGATGAAGTCAAGAGGAAGGTCTTCCCTTTATCTGTGAAGGGAAAGGCATTGACATGGTATAGGCTATGTGATGATATTGGGGCTTAGGATTACAACCGATTGAAATTGGAATTTCATCAGAAGTTTTATCCTATGCATCTGGTTCATCGTGATCGGAATTATATATATAATTTTTGGCCTCGTGAAGGAGAAAGTATCGCTCAAGCTTGGGGGAGGCTTAAGTCAATGTTATATTCATGCCCCAATCATGAGCTCTTAAAGGAAATTATTATTCAGAATTTTTATGCTTGACTTTCTCGTAATGATCAATCCATGCTCGATACCTGTTGTACTGACTCTTTTATGAAGAAGACTATTGAATTCAAATGGGATCTCTTGGAAAAAATTAAGCGCAACTCTGAAGATTGGGATCTCGATGAAGGTAAGGAGTTAGGTATAAAGCTTGAATTTGATTGTGTTAAAACTTTTATGGATACCGATGCTTTTCATGATTTTAGCACTAAATATGGACTTGACTCTGAAATAGTAGCTTCTTTCTGTGAGTCATTTGCTACTCATGTTAATCTCCCTAAGGAGAAGTGGTCTAAATATCATCCTCCCATTGAAGTAAAAGTAGTAGAACCCATTGAAGCTAGGGAAGAAACCACTACTTATAATGTTGATCCAGTTATTCCCACTGCTTATATTGAGAAACCACATTTTCCTGTTAGGATAAAAGAACATGCTAAAGCTTCAACTGTGGTTCGCAAGAGTTATACAAGAACACCTACACCCTCTGAACAAATTAAAGTTGAACCTAATGTTGCTATGGTTAAATATCTATTGGCGAAAAATATTGACGGACATGTTATTTATTTCTGTGATGAAGCTACTAGAATTGCCAAACCTGATGAGAAGGATAAACATAGACCTGTTGTTGGCATGCCTGTTGTCTCTGTTAAAATATGAGATCATTGTTATCATGGCTTATGTGATTTAGGTGCTAGTGTGAGTGCTATCCCGTTTACCTTATATCAAGAAATTATGAATGATATTGCACCTGCTGAGATAGAAGATATTGATGTTACTATTAAACTCGCGAATAGAGATACTATTACACCCCTTGGGATTGTTAGAGATGTTGAAGTCTTGTGTGGGAAAATAAAATAGCCCACTGATTTTCTAGTTCTTGGTTCCCCACAAGATGATTTTTGTCCCATCATATTTGGTAGACCTTTCTTGAACACGGTTAATGCTAAGATAGACTGTGAGAAAGAAACTGTTAGTGTAAGCTTCGGTGATGTGTCTCATGAGTTTAATTTTTCCAAATTTCGTAGACAACCTCGTGATAAAGAATTATCTAGTAAGGATGAAATTATTGGTCTTGCGTCTATTGTCATACCTCCTACTGATCCTTTAGAACAATATTTGTTAGAGCATGAAAATGATATGCATATGGATGAAAGAAATGAAATAGATGACATATTCTTTAAATAAATGCCTATTTTGAAACACAATTTGCCTGTTGAAACCCTTGGATATCCTCTACCACCCAAGAGTGATCCTGTTTTTGAGCTTAAACAGTTACCTGATACTTTGAAATATGCTTATCTTGATGAAAAGAAGATACATCCTGTTATTATTAGTGCTAACCTTTCAGAGCATGAAGAAAAAAGATTATTGAAAACTCTGAGGAAGCATCGTGCAGCTATTGGATATACTCTTGATGATCTAAAGGGCATTAGTCCCACTTTGTGTCAGCATAAAATTAATATGGAACCAGATGCTAAACCAGTTGTTGATCATTAGTGACGGATAAATCCTAAAATGAAATAAGTGGTAAGAAATGAAATATTAAAGCTTCTGGAAGCAGGTATAATGTATCCCATAGCTGATAGTAGATGGGTAAGTCCTGTTCATTGTGTCCCTAAGAAGGGAGGTATTACTGTAGTTCCTAATGATAAAAATGAACTTATCCCACAAAGGATTATCACAGGTTATAGAATGGTAATTGATTTTAGAAAATTAAACAAAGCTACTAGGAAAGATCATTATCCTTTTGCCTTTTATTGATCAAATGCTAGAAAGACTATCGAAACATACACATTTCTGCTTTCTAGATGGATACTCTGGTTTTTCTCAAATACCTGTGTCACAAGAGGATCAAGAAAAAACTACTTTTACATGCCCTTTCGGTACTTTTGCTTATAGACGTATGCCTTTTGGTTTATGCAATTCACCTGCTACCTTTCAAAGATGTATAACTGCTATATTCTCTGACTTTTGTGAAAAGATTGTTGAGGTTTTCATGGATGATTTTTCCATTTACTGGACTTCTTTTGATGATTGCTTAAGCAACCTTGATCAAGTTTTGCAGAGATGTGAAGAAACTAATCTTGTCTTGAATTGGGAGAAGTGCCACTTTATGGTTAATGAAGGCATAAAATCTCCGAAAGAGGTATTGAAGTTGATAAAGCTAAAGTTGATGCAATTGAAAAAAATGCCGTGTCCTACAGATATCAAAGGTATAAGAAGTTTCCTTGGTCATGCCGGTTTCTATAGGAGATTTATTAAAGACTTCTCTAAAATTTCTAGGCCTCTCACTAATATTTTGCAAAAAGATGTTCCATTTGTTTTTTATGATGATTGTTTAGAAGCCTTTGAAATACTTAAGAAAGCCTTAATCTCTGCACCTATTGTTCAACCACCTGATTGGAACCAACCCTTTGAAATTATGTGTGATGCTAGTGATTATGCTGTTGGTGCTGTTCTAGGATAAAGAGTTGATAAGAAATTAAATGTTATCCATTATGCTAGTAAAACTCTAGACAGTGCTCAAAGAAATTATGCTACTACTGAAAAGGAATTTCTAGCAGTTGTGTTTGCTTGTGATAAATTCAGCCAAAGTAATTGTTCACACTGATCATGCTGCTATTAAGTACCTTATGGAAAAGAAAGATGCTAAACCTAGACTTAACAGGTGGGTTCTCTTGCTACAAGAATTTGATTTACATATTATTGATAGGAAAGGAGCTGAGAACCCCGTAGCAGACAACTTGTCTAGGTTAGAAAATATTCTTGATAACCCACTACCTATTGATGATAGTTTTTCTGATGAACAATTAGTTGTGATAAATGCTTCTCGTGGTACCCCATGGTATGCAGACTATGCTAATTATATCATTGCTAAATTTATACCACCTAGTTTCACATACAGCAAAATAAAAAGTTTTTCTATGATTTAAGACACTACTTCTGGGATGACCCACACCTTTATAAAGAAGGAGTAGACGGTGTTATTAGACGTTGTATACCTGAGCATGAACAGGAACAAATCCTACGGAAGTGCCATTCCGAGTCATACGGAGGACACCATGCAGGAGACCGAACGGCACACAAGGTATTACAATCTGGTTTTTATTGGCCTACTCTTTTCAAAGATGCTCGTAAGTTTGTCTTGTCATGTGATGAATTTCAAAGAATTGGTAACATTAGTAGACGTCAGGAAATGCCTATGAATTATTCACTTGTTATTGAACCATTTGATGTTTGGGGATTTGATTGTATGGGACCTTTTCCTTCCTCCAATGGGTACACTCATATTCTAGTTGATGTTGATTACGTTACTAAGTGGGTAGAAGCTATTCCAACTAGTAGTGCTGACCATAACACTTCTATTAAAATGCTTAAAGAAGTTATTTTCCAGAGGTTTGGAGTCCATAGATATCTAATGACTGATGGTGGTTCACATTTTATTCATGGTGCTTTCCGTAAATTGCTTGCTAAATATGATGTTAACCATAGAATTGCATCTCCTTATCATCCTCAGTCTAGTGGTCAAGTAGAATTAAGTAATAGAGAAATAAAATTAATCTTGCAAAAGACTGTCAATAGGTCTAGAAATAATTGGTCTAAGAAACTTGATGATGCATTATGGGCCTATAGAACTGCTAATAAAAATCCTATGGGTATGTCCCCATATAAAATGGTTTATGGAAAAGCATGTCACTTACCTCTCGAACTAGAACATAAAGCTTATTGGGCAATTAAAGAATTCAACTATGATTTCAAACTTGCCGGTGAAAAGAGGTTATTTGACATTAGCTCGCTTGATGAATGGAGAACCCAAGCTTATGAAAATGCCAAATTGTTTAAAGAAAAGGTTAAAAGATGGCATGACAAAAGAATACAAAAGCGGGAATTCAATGTAGGTGACCAAGTCTTGCTATACAATTCTCGTTCAATATTTTTTGTAGGAAAACTTCTCTCCAAATGGGAAGGTCCTTACATTATCGAAGAAGTTTATCGTTCCGATGCCATCAAGATCAACAATGTCAAAGGTAATAACCCGAAGGTGGTAAATGGGCAAAGAATCAAGCATTATATCACAGGTACGCCCATAAATGTTGAAACTAATATTATTCATACCATAACACCGGAGGAGTACATAAAGTAAACCTTCCAGAACACGCCAGAACCCTGAAAAGAAATAGGTATGTGATACAGTAAGTAAACTGACTCTAAAAGTTTCCCAAAGGCAATTTTACTCCATTTTGGAATATTTAAAAAATTAGAAAAATAAAAAGTAGTCCGAGAAGTGCACGAGCAGGCGACAAGCCTGGGGGGCGCGCCCTACCCCCCTGGGCGCGCCTCCCGAGCTTGTGGCCAGCTCGTGTGCCCTCCAGACTCCGTTTTCTTGCAGATTACTTCTTTTGCTCGGGAAAAATTCATTATATAATCTCCCAGAGGTTTTGACCACCGTATGACAACAATATCCTTTGTTCTTGTTTTGAGCTACTTTTCTGACAGATCTAGATCGCCATGACGTCTCCGAGCGGCCCCAAAGACAAGTTCTTTGAGAGGGTCATCAACCCTTACCTTCAGGAGGTGATGACACACCCTCAGGCCATTGAGATGCGTGAGGGGACACTTCACATCCGGGATGTTCAAGGGCCAAAGAAGACTGGAACCGTGGAGACCAGGCTCGAAGCGGTGGAGCAGGAGATCTTCAAGTGCCAAGGGATGGTGGAACACAGACTCAACGCCAACCACTCCATGATCACGGAATTCACCCGCGACCACGAGCTGGATGCCGCTAATATTGGAGAGGCTATCTTCAAGCTCCATGAGCGGATAGAGCACTGATACGTCTCCAACGTATCTATAATTTTTGATTGTTCCATGCTGTTATATTATCATTCTTGATCCAATCTAGACACCATCACGGAGGGGTTCATCATCCTCATTGGTGCCTCTCCGATGATGTGTGATTAGTTCATTGTAGACCTACGGGTCCGTAGTTAGTAGCTAGATGGCTTTCTCTCTCTCTTTTGATTCTCAATACAACGGTCTCTCGGAGATCTATTTGATGTAACTCTTTTTTGCGGTGTGTTTGTTGGGATCCGATGAACTTTGAGTTTATGATCAGATCTATGTTTTTATCCATGAAAGTTATTTGAGTCTTTTGATCTCTTATATGCATGATTACTTATAGCCTCATATTTCTTCTCTGATATTTGGGTTTTGTTTGGCCAACTTGATCTATTTATCTTGCAATGGGAAGAGGTGCTTTGTGATGGGTTCGATCTTACGATGCTTGATCCCAGTGACAGAAGGGGAAACGACACATATGTATCGTTGCTATTAAGGATAACAAGATGGGGTCTATTTCTACATAAATAGATCTTGTCTACATCATGTCATCGTTCTTACTGCATTACTCCGTTTCTCCATGAACTTAATACACTAGATGCATGCTGGATAGCGGTCGATGTGTGGAGTAATAGTAGTAGATGCAGGCAGGAGTCGGTCTACTAATCTTGGACGTGATGCCTATATAATGATCAATGCCTGGATATCATCATGATTATTTGAAGTTCTATCAATTGCCCAACAGTAATTTGTTTACCCACCGTTTGCTATTTTTCTCGAGAGAAGCCACTAGTGAAACCTACGGCCCCCGGGTCTCTTCTTTAATATATTTGCCTTCGCGATCTATTTTTATTTGCTTTTATTTTCAAATCTATTAATCCAAAAATACAAAAATACCTTGCTGCAATTTTAACTTATTTATTTTATCTCGCGTTCCCGCGAGATCTATTTATCCAATCTACTACAATTTTACCTATCCTTTTACCCCGTGAGGGATTGACAACCCCTCTCTTACGTCGGGTTGCAAGTATTTGTTCTTTGTGTGCAGGAGCTGTTTACGTGGTGTTGCGTGGTTCTCCTACTGGTTCGATAACCTTGGTCTCATCACTGAGGGAAATACCTACCATTGCTGTGCTGCATCATCCCTTCCTCTTTGAGGAAATACCGACGTAGTTCAAGCAAACATCAAAAGGAATTTCTGGCGCCGTTGCCGGGGAGACATCATCAACATCTACCAGGTTCCTAATCACAAATCTCATCTCCTTGCAATTTACATTATTTGCCATTTGCCTCTCGTTTTCCTCTCCCCCACTTCACAAAAATTTGCCATTTTATTCGCCATCTTTTTCGTTCGCCGTTTTCTCGTCAGATCTATCCTTTGCTTGTAATCATGAGTGATTTTGGTATGGCAGAAACAGATGATGGCCTGACTCCTAAAATTGTAAGATTAGGCAATCTGGATGCTAAAACTTTTGATTTGGGGCAAGGAAATGTTATGGGAAAAGAACATATCCAAGAATTTTTCAATTGTGTAGGAAACTTAAGTTTGATAGTTGATTTGATCTTGCTGAAAAAGAGAAACTTTTGCGCTCAGGAAAACAATTCTTATTTTTAACAGAAGAGTGATTTTGATTTGATTCTTTTTGAAGAAGATTAATAAACAAATTTCTCATGTTTTCCTAATTTTTCAGAATTTTTGGAGTTACATAAGTATTCGAAGTTTTCAGATTGCTACAGACTGTTCTGTTTTTGATAGATTCTGTTTTCTTTGCGTTGTGTGCTTGTTTTGATGATTCTATGGTTTCCCTTGAAGAGTTTTTGCCATAGAAAAGTTGGAATACAGTAGATATAATGCAAAAATAAAATATGAATGGGTTTGCAACAGTACTTATAGTAGTGATTTGCTTTCTTATACTAACGGATCTCACGAAGGTTTTGTTGAGTTTTGTGTGATTGAAGTTTTCAAGTTTTGGGTGAGATCACGATGGATGAAGGAATAAGGATTAGCAAAAGGCTAAGCTTGGGGATGCTCGAGGCACCCCAAGGTAATATTCAAAAATTATCAAGCAACTAAGCTTGGGGATGCCCCCGAGTGGCATCTCCTCTTTCTTCTAACGACCATCGGTATTCTACTTGGAACTATATTTTTATTCGTCAAATATTATGAGTTTTGCTTGGAGCGTCTTGTATGATATGAGTCTTTGCTTGTTTTGCTTTTTATTTTGAGTCTTGAATCCTTGCTGGACACACCTTTTTGAGAGAGCCAAAAATTATGCTATGCTTGCTCCTATGCTTCACTTAAATCTTTAGAGCCTTGGAATTGCTCTAGTGCTTCACTTATATCTTTTTGAGCACGGTGTGCTTTATTAATTTTGAAGAAATGCTCTCATGCTTCACTTATATTTATTTGGGAGTTAGTAAAATTTTGAAGAAATTCTCTCTTGCTTCACTTAAATTAATTTGAGAGAAAGAAATATGATGCTCATGTTCTTCACTTATATTTGTTTGAGCTTATTAAAAGCAACATATGAAATTAGTCCCAAAGTGATAGATATCCAAGGAGGATATAATAAAAACTTTCATGAAGATCATTGGACAAAATAAACTTGATTCTTTGTAATAGTTTTGAGATATGATGATAGTGATATGTGAGACATGTTGATGAGTAATTATGCTTTAGTAAGAATATTGGTGTTAATGTTCGTGATTCCCTATGCAAGCACGAAAGTCAATAGTTATGCAATGAAATTACATCCTACTTGTGGTGCATTATTCGGTGTTAGTTATGCTTAATGCTCACGTATGAGATTTTTCGTTTCTTGGTTGGATGCTTCTCAATCTTTTGCTAGCCTTAATTTTGCACTAAGTATGATCACTACTTGTGCATCCAAATCCTTTAAACCAGTTTTTGCCATATGAGTCTACTATACCTACCTATATGCGGTATTTCTGTGCCGTTCTAAGCAAATTTGTATGTGCCATCTCTAATTTTCAAAATAAACTTCTCTTTTGTGTGCTCGTACCGCTCGCGAAACGGTAGGGGGTGGCTAATATATTTCCATGCTAGATGTGTTATTCTCACGATGAGTGTTTATTCACTTGTCATTGCATGAGAGTACGGAAGGTATTAGGGATGCCCAGTACCGAAATGAAAAATGAATTTACTTTATGTTGTCAAATAATAAATCCCTTGGAAAGTGTTGGTATGGAGGGCACCCGTGGATACGGTTAGCCATGGAAAGTGAAAGTATGGTGGAAAAAGCAATAAACTTTATTTTCTGTTTGGGAACCGCATATGATATATCTAGCATGGAAAGTATTGGGAACTTCTCGATCGTTCTTGTTGGCAGGAAAAGCATGCCTCCCAAAATGTTTTTTATCTCTATTATTTTTTCGCTTTGAGCTCTGGCACCTCTACAAATCCCTACTTCCCTCCGCGAAGGGCCTTTCTATTTACTTTATGCGATTTTTATTTGAGTCTCCATCTTCTCTTATAAAGCGCCAACAAAGGGGCACTATGATCGTACTTGAGCATTGGGTGTAGCTAATATGCGAGTGTGTTTCATGAATGGATCAATGATTCAGCATAGTGGGCTAGGGATAGCTTGCTTTAGCGTTGATATTTTGAAAGACATGGCTGCTTGTTGATATGCTTGATTATTAAAGTCCTCATGTCAAAACTAGATTATTGCTTTGAATCATATAAAACTCCAAATGTCCATGCTACAAAGAAAAGAATATGTGATGAACATGTTAGGCAGCATTCCACATCAAAAATTCTGTTTTTATCATTTACCTACTCGAGGACGAGCAGGAATTAAGCTTGGGGATGCTGATATGTCTCCAACGTATCTATAATTTTTGATTGTTCCATGCTGTTATATTATCATTCTTGGATGTTTTACAATCATTTTATAGCAACTTTATATCATTTTTTTGGACTAACCTATTGACATAGTGCCCAGTGCCAGTTGCTGTTTTCTGCTTGTTTTTTACTTCGCAGGAAATCAATACCAAAAGGAGTCCAAACGCAGCGAAACTTTTTGGAGATTTTTTTGGACCAGAAGACATCCAGTGGGCCAAAGAAGTACCGAAGAGGAGGCCCGAGGTGAGCACAAGACAGCATGGCGCGCCTGGGCCCCCAGGCGTGCCCTGATGGGTTGTGCCCACCTCGGTGACCTCCCGCACCGCCTCTTTGCTCTATAAATACCCCAATATTCCAAAAACCCAAGGAGAGTCGACAAAAATCAATTCTAGCCGCCACAAGTTCCAGAAACCACAGATCCAATCTAGACACCATCACGGAGGGGTTCATCATCCTCATTGGTGCCTCTCCGATGATGCGTGAGTAGTTCATTGTAGACCTACGGGTCCGTAGTTAGTAGCTAGATGGCTTTCTCTCTCTCTTTTGATTCTCAATACAACGGTCTCTCGGAGATCTATTTGATGTAACTCTTTTTTGCGGTGTGTTTGTTGGGATCCGATGAACTTTGAGTTTATGATCAGATCTATGTTTTTATCCATGAAAGTTATTTGAGTCTTTTGATCTCTTATATGCATGATTACTTATAGCCTCGTATTTCTTCTCCGATATTTGGGTTTTGTTTGGCCAACTTGATCTATTTATCTTGCAATGGGAAGAGGTGCTTTGTGATGGGTTCGATCTTACGGTACTTGATCCCAGTGACAGAAGGGGAAACAACACGTATGTATCATTGCTATTAAGGATAACAAGATGGGGTCTATTTCTACATAAATAGATCTTGTCTATATCATGTCATCGTTCTTATTGCATTACTCCGTTTCTCCATGAACTTAATACACTCGATGCATGCTGGATAGCGGTCGATGTGTGGAGTAATAGTAGTAGATGCAGGCAGGAGTCGGTCTACCAATCTTGGACGTGATGCCTATATAATGATCATTGCCTGGATATCGTCATGATTATTTGAAGTTCTATCAATTGCCCAACAGTAATTTGTTTACCCACCGTTTGCTATTTTTCTCGAGAGAAGCCACTAGTGAAACCTACGGGCCCCGGGTCTCTTCTTTAATATATTTGCCTTCGCGATCTATTTTTATTTGCTTTTATTTTCAAATCTATTAATCCAAAAATACAAAAATACCTTGCTGCAATTTTAACTTATTTATTTTATCTCGCGTTCCCGCGAGATCTATTTATCCAATCTACTACAATTTTACCTATCCTTTTACCCGTGAGGGATTGACAACCCCTCTCTTACGTCGGGTTGCAAGTATTTGTTCTTTGTGTGCAGGAGCTGTTTACGTGGTGTTGCGTGGTTCTCCTACTGGTTCGATAACCTTGGTTTCATCACTGAGGGAAATACCTACCGTTGTTGTGCTGCATCATCCCTTCCTCTTTGGGGAAATACCGACGTAGTTCAAGCAAACATCAAGCACCTTCAAGCGCAGATCTATGATTTGCAAAACCAGAACTGTAGTATGAGTATAGATTTAAAAGGATGAGTTTGGCTACAGATTTGAGGATTCCGGAGACTCATTCATCTTTCTATGACGGGGAGCCTATGCCTTGGAAGGCCGAAGGCAAACTTCCCACATCATCAACTTCATCACCACCACCTCTGAAGAAGGAGACTTGAGTACACAGGCATGGGCACTCCCCTTGGCTTGTGCCAAGCTTGGGGGAGGTGCCCCGGTATCGTATCACCATCACATCTTTATCTTTATCGTTTACTTTAGTTCGATACTTTTGGTTAAATCTTGATCTAGTAGAATAAAAGTTTGTAGTATGATCTAGTCTTTTAGTTTTGCTTCGTGATCTATCTATGTAATCGAGTGTGAGAGTGTAACACCCCATGTTTTAAGCTACAGCAATCACCCTTTTGATTATGCCATGTCATCATGATCAACAGTGCTTAATCATCATTAGTATCATATCTCTTTTCAAATCCAAATTCAAATGGAAATTCAAATGAAAGTGGAAAATAAAAGTTGTCCAACATAAAAACTAAATTGTTCATTAAATGGCAAATATTCCAGAGACCATTCTAAAATTATAACCAACTTTTAATAAGTGAATTATGTGACTCTAACAACCACAAAACAGGGTTGGTTAATACCTTTTTAATTAAATAAAACCCAAATAAAAAGATGTGGACACCTAACCAATCTTTGGTAGTAGCAGATAATGTCTAGCATTTAATGGAATAAGTGCCATGTTTTACAAAATTCATATTGAGGCCTAACTAATTACAAAATAGAAAAGAAAAGAAACAGAAAAAGAGAAAAGGAAAAAGGCCTAAAGGATCTACTGTGCACTAGGCCTACTGCTACAGCGCGGCCCAGCCCACCCCCGCGCCGTCCCTCACCTCGCACTGCTCACGCGCGCGCTGTCGAGCACCTACCGCGCGCGGCCAGGCCCCCCCTCACAGCTGCTCGACAGCACGCCGCGCCCACGCCAGCGCCTACAAGGCCCCCTCCTCAACCCCTTGGCCCTCCCTTGCCTCACTTCCCCCTCTCCCTGCCTCATCCCTCTCCTCTCCCGCAAGCCCGAGCACGACCATGGCGCTGCCGCCGTAATAGCCACGGCCACCATGCCCCTCTGGCCTCCCCGACGTGTCCACGGTGCCCGCCATCGTCCCCTCCTTCGACTGCGCCATCGAGCCAAAGCCGAGCGCCTCTGCTTCGCCTCCTACGCCGTCGTCTTCAACCTTCGGGTGCCCGCATCGCCGCCGCCGATTCGCCGCCGTCGACACCTCCCCGAGCCCGCTGCCACTTCCCTACGGCTCACAGTGAGCCTCTGCTTCCTCCCCGCTCTCTCTCGTCGCCGCTAGCTAGCCGTGGGCGCCGCCCCCTTCGTCACCGAACACGCATCCGCCTCGCTCGTCGCCGGCGTGCTCCCGGCGACCCTTGGGCCCCGTGCCCGTGCGCATCGTGTTCCCCGTGCCGCGTTGGGCCTCGCTAGCGCTTCGCCTCGCCCCATAGCGCGCCGTAGCGCTGTCCTTGTTGTGCACCCGAAGTCGTCGCCGCTGCGGTCGTCGCCGGCGCTTTTTCCGGTGACCCCCGACCCAGCCACCACCCCCACGCGATGCGGCACCTCGCTAGCTTTCGAACGCGCCAAGCCGTGCGCAAAATAATGCCCTGTGGGCGATTCCCGAACTCGCCGGAGTTGCGCCGCCGCGGGCGAGCTCGCCGGCGCGTCTCCGGCGGCGGGCGCCGACGTGGCCTGTCTGGCCCACCGCCAGGGTCACTGACTGGTGGGCCCGGGGCTCCCCTTTAACCAGTCAGCGGTGCTGACTGGGCAGCCCGTGTCGCTGACACGCGGGCCCCACCCCCTAAAACGTTTTAAAATAAATAAAAACCCTAATTAAAATGCTAATTAACCTAATTAGTTAATTAATTAAGTTAACAGACACTGACAGTAGGCCCCACCCCCCTTAATTAACCTAACTTAATTAAGTTAACACTAATTATGCCTCTGTCTCACTGACATGTGGGCCCCAATGTCAGGTTTGACTTTGGTCAACCCCCTGTTGACTGCTGACGTCAGCAATACATCACGATGACATCACTCTACACTGTTTTGGATAATTCGAATTTAAATAAATATTTAAATTCTAGAAAATTGATTTAAACTTTGAAAAATCATATCTTTTAATCCGTAACTCAGATCGAAAAACTTTATACATGAAAATTGCTCAGAACGACAAGACGAATCCGAATCCGCGGTCCGTTCGTCCGCGACACGTTCCTAACTATCCGAACATGCAACTGTTCCCCTCTTTTCGTCTGTCCAAAATGTCCGGAGACAGGAAAACATTCCCGGATGAATCCCACCTTCGCCAGTATCACCCGACACTGCGTTAGATCACCTCCGCCACCGCGTATTGCCATGTTATGCTTTGTGCTGCACTTGATCGCTGTGTATTTATACTGTTTCCTCCCCCTCTTCTCTCTCGGTAGCCCCCGACACCGATGTCGTCCCCGAGGCCGACGCAGCTCCGGAGCCCGAAGACACCATTGAAAACCTTGCCCTTGCCGCCGAGCAACCAGGCAAGCCCCCCCCCCTTTTGATCATCCCGATATCGCCCATTCTAATTTCTCATGCTTGCATTAGAATTGCTGCTGCTACTGCTTTACCTATTTTGATGCATAGCCTGTTTATTGTATCCTGCTGTTGATAATTACCTGCATATCCTAAACTGCTTAGTTTAGGCTGGGTAGAGACCTATCAGTGACCCCACTAGTCCCGACCGCCCCGCTGGATTATCAGAAGACCCGATCAACGGGATTGAAGACCAGGCCCCGACACCGCACATCACCCCCCTTAGTTGTAATGACACTGCAGCGTTACTATCGAGTGCCGAGGGTGAAACCTCTTGTAGCACTTCTGATGTTAACTCTGTAGAGTAGCTATTCGGTCGTGGTCATCGAGGGTGATTCCTCCTTCACCGCTTCAGGTAACGACGCTGTCGTACAACACCTCAAGTGTGAACCCAGTGAGGGTGATTCCTCCGAGTTCACCTTGACGGATACATCGAGTGGGAATTCAACGAGGGTGATACCTCGGATTCCCATGATGTTATGGACACATGGATACTTGGACTGTACTGTTGATTACTTGGAAAGACGGGTCGACCCTGAGGGGTACCCGCGTGCGCCTAAGTGGCGAGTGTTGTGAAGACGGGTTGCCAGTGTGGTGCCCGAGTGAGAATACGAGGCACGGTCGGGCATTCTTAACCCTTGCAGCAAGTCCTCGAGACGGGGCGACGGGGTCACATCTTTCGTGAGTCTCTGCTCGTTACCGCAAGCCCCTAGTCCTAACGATTTGGATAATTGATCCGAGCAGGCCTCTGGTCTGATAGCACTAACCATCACGTGGGCATAGTATGGGCGTTCTGCATCGTATGCATCAGCCGAAAGCTCTGTCAAACGTCCAGTTCAGCAGTGCAGCTTGGAGTGATTGGCGCCATTGCGGTGGTGCTTGGATCTGAGACATGTGCGCAACGACCCGGAGGGTGAGGGGCGATGGCCAAGACCCCCTTGCGCTTAGGATGTAGACCGGCGGGGACCTCTCTGCTGAGCTGTAGGTAGGGTTGCGATGTGTCGTTTGGCCGAGGCCGGGCATGACCCAGGAAAGTGTGTCCGGCCGGAGTTAATCGAGCGAATTGGGTAAGTTGGTGCACCCCTTGTAACACCCCCTGTATTAAGCTACAGAGATCACCCTTTTGATGAGGCCATGTCATCATGATTAATAGTGCACAATCATCATTAGCATCATATTGCATTTCAACTCCTAAGTCAAATTCAAATTTAAATGAAAGTGGGATATAAAAGTTGTCCAACATAGAAACTAAAATGTCAGATAAATAACAAATATTCCAGAGGCTATTCTAAAATTGAAACCAACATCATTGGAATTGGATAAGTGACTCGAACAACCTCAAACAGTGGATAAAGATAATATTTAGTAACCATTTATTAAATCTGAAATAAATATGGAATTATGTTTTGTCCAAACTAATTTTAGGTGTTAAGGAATAATGCACTGGTATTTATGAAATAGGTCACACTTTTTACAAAAACCATTTGGGGCCTAAACATTTAACAGTAGAGAAAAGAGAAGAGAAACAAAAGAAAAAAAAAAGAGCAACAACCCCCCCCCCCACCCCCACCCCGACTGGGCCTCGGCCAGCAAGCCACCGGGCGCCAGGCCGGCCCAGCCGGCGCATACATAGCCCCCCCCCCACCGGCCGAACCCGTAGACACACCCACACAGACAGACAACCCCCCCCTCCATTCCCTCTGCTGGATTGGATCGGGGCGATCCCCCGATCCGTCCGCCCGTCGCCGACGCCGCTCCGCGAGCCGGAGCCCGCGCCCCCCGCCGGCCTGCACCTCGTCTCCGTCGCGTCGTCGCCGACGACCTCGTCCCCGACGTGCCCCGCTCGGGCCAGCCCGCGCGCTCGCCCCGACGCGCCCCGTCTCGCCTCGTCTCCGACGCCGTGCGAACCGCCGTCGCCTTGGACCTCGCGCCTCGCCGGACTCCACCGACGCCGGCTCCCGTCGACCCGTCGTTCCGGCCTCCACCCCCGAGCCCCTCCAGCGTCGACGGACGCCCCGCCTCGACCCCGTCGCCGACCCCCCTCCACGAGCTCGAGCCCGCTGCCCCGTCCCTGCGAATCTCGGTGAGGCCCCAGGCCTCCCTCTCCTCAGTGCACGCGCCCCGCTCCGGCCCCTGCCTCGCCTCGCGCGCCCTCGCCGAGCACGCAGCCCCGCCCGCAAGCGCACGCCGCGCCGGCCCCAGCGCTCCTCCCGCGGCCGCCTCTCCTCGGCCACGGGCCGGCGCGCCCGCCCGGCCTCTGGCCCTCGCGCCACCCTGGCCGGACACCGCACCCTGGCCTCGGCCAGTGCGTGCGCGCGCTCGCGCTGTGACCCCCCACCGCGCGGACACGTCCGGCTCTGGACGGGCACAGCGCGGACGAGTCGGCTGTGGCCACTTCCAGTGCGGCCCCCCCCCAGAAACGTTTTAATAAAAGAAAAGAAAGAATAAAAATAAATAATTAAAATAATTAAAAATAATAATAATTAATAATAATTAATTAATTAGTTAATTAATCCTGATTAGGTTAATCTAATAACTAATTAGTGTTAATTACACAGTAATCAGTAATTAACTTAATAACTGCTGACGTCAGCTGATGTCATGCTGACGTCATCAATCACTGTTTCGGATAATGTTGAATAAAATAATTAATTAAAATTCAGAAATAATAAAAACTTAGAAAATCATATTAAATAAACCGTAACTCCGATGAAAATACTTTGTACATGAAACTTGCTCAGAACGACGATACGAACCGAATACATCCTCCGTATTCCCGTCAGATGCCCGCAGCTATGAGAACGTTGAACAATTAGACCGATTTCGATAAATGAATAGTGTCCAACCCTAATTAAATAAATCCGAATAAATTCCTAAATTAACTAAATCGCTTAGTTAGGCTGTATTTCACCCTGGCCCTGCGTTTAGACATGTCATGCATCCCTGTTGCATTATTGCCGGTGTGTTTATGTTTCTCCCCCTCTTCTCTTCGGTAGACTACGAGAACGACGCGAGCGCTGGTGCCGACCGACTACGTTGTTGACGACCCCTCACTTGCCAGCAGCAACCAGGCAAGCCCCCCCTTGATCACCAGATCTATGCCTATTCTCCTCTATACTGCTTGCATTAGAGTAGTAGCATGTTACTGCTTTCCGTTAATCCTAGTCTGAGCATAGCCTGACACTGTTGCTACATCTGTTGTATCCTTACCTGCAATCCTAAATGCCTAGTGTAGGATGCTAGTTTATCACATTGGCCCTGCATTCTTGTCAGTCTGCCTTGCTATACTATCGCGGCCGTGATCGCTCGGGAGGTGATCACGGGTGTATACTATACTATCATACATTACTATACAATGGTGACTAAAGTCGGGTCGGCTCGAAGAGTACCGCGAGTGATTCACGGATTGGGGCTGAAAGGACCTTTGTCCCAACGGCCCTTTGAGGTGGATCTTGTGGCGGAGCGACAGGGCAGGTTGAGACCACCTAGGAGACAGGTGGGCCAAGCCCTGGTCGGCGTTCGCGTTTACTTCATATAACACGCTTAACGAGATTGGATATTTGATCTGCGTCTGGCACTGGCCTATACGCACTAACCAATACGCGAGGGGAGTAGTTATTGGGTATCCCGGCGTCGTTGGTATCAGTGAAAGCTTCTTGACTGCAGCGACCGAGCGGCGGCGCCGTGTTGGACCGCGCTAACGTAACCGCCGTGATCGTGTGGGTTGCTAGGTCTGCTCGCGGCCGCGTACGGGCAACATGCAGAGCGCACTGGGCGATGGGCCCAGACCCCAGAGTGCCTAGGATTAGTCCGGCGTGCTGACCTCTCTGTTGAGCCTAGGTGGGGCTGCGACGTGTGGATCTTCCGAGGCCGGGCATGACCCAGGAAAGTGTGTCCGGCCAAAGGGGATCGAGCGTGTTGGGGAATATGTGGTGCACCCCTGCAGGGAAGTTTATCTATTCGAATAGCCGTGTCCCTCGGTAAAAGGACGACCCGGAGTTGTATTCCGACCTCATGACAACTAGAAATGGATACTTAATAAAACACACCCTTACAAGTGACAGATATAACCCGGTGGTCGCTCTCTCGCATGGTGGCGGCGAGAGGACCGACGGGTAGGATTATGCTTTACGTTGTTGTTTGGTTAACTTCCAACTACTCTCTTCTATTGCTTCAAGATGGAGGCTGCCAGAAGCGTAGTCTTCGACAGGACTAGCTATCCCCCTCTTATTCTGGCATTCTGCAGTTCAGTCCACCGATATTGCCTCTTTACACATATACCATGCATATGTAGTATAGATCCTTGCTTGCGAGTACTTTGGATGAGTACTCATGGTTGCTTTCCCCCCTCCTTTTCCCCCTTTCCCTTCTTGCTGGTTGTCGCAACCAGATGTTGGAGCCCAGGAGCCAGACGCCACCTTCGACGACTACTACCACCAGGACGGAGCCTACTACTACGTCCAGGACGCCGACGACCAGGAGTAGTTAGGAGGATCCCAGGCAGGAGGCCCTGCGCCTGTTCGATCTGTTGTATCCCTGTTTGTGCTAGCCATCTTATGGCACCTTGTTTAACCTATGTCTGTACTCAGATATTGTTGCTTCCGCTGACTCGTCTATGATCGAGCATTTGTATTCGAGCCCTCGTGGCCCCTGGCTTGTATTATGATGCTTGTAAGACTTATTTATGTTTTAGAGTTGCGTTGTGATATCTTCCCGTGAGTCCCTGATCTTGATCGTACACGTTTGCGTGCATGACTAGTGTACGATCGAGCCGGGGGCGCCACACCCCTGCAGGGAAGAATACTTCTATCGATAGCCGGTCCTACGGTAAAGGACACTCGGAGTTGTATCCTGATTGGTACAATTTTAGAACTGAATACTTGGATACTATGGCTCTGGGATTGCTTCTCGCAGGGAGTCGAGAAGGGATCTCAGGACGAGGTTGATGACTGTATGGCTCTGGGATTGCTTTCTCGCAGGGAGTCGAGAAAGGATCTCTGGGTGAGGTTGAGACTTAATGATACTGCTACTTTATATTGATCTGTTCTGCTCTCTTCTACTGCTGCAAGACCGATGAAGATGCTAGTCTTCGATAGGACTAGGCCTTCTCTCTATTCTGGCATTTCTGCAGCCCAGTCCACATATACAGCCTCCCTTTGAAAATGTTGCATATGTAGTGTAGATCCTTGCTTGCTGAGTACTTCTGAGTACTCACGGTTGCTTTGTTTTTCTTTTCTCCCCTTATCAGTTTGTCGTGACCAGAGGACGGAGCCCCCTGAGACAGATGCCCCGTCGATCGACTACTACTACTACCCAGAGGATGGATACTACTACGAGTTGACTAGCGACCAGGAGTAGGATCGGAGGGTCCCAGGCAGGAGGCCTGCGCCTTTCGATCGTAGTGTTTTATTTTGCCCCGCCTTTCTAAAGGCCTTTCTGTTTCTGTTTCATATCTGTACTCAGATATCTGATGCTTCCACTGACGCTTGTACGCAAGCTTATGTATTCGAGCCCTCGTGGCCCCTGGCTTGTAATATAAAGCTTGTATGACTTTATTTATGTTTTAGAGTTGTGTTGTGATATCTTCCCATGAGTCCTTAGGCTTGATCGTGTGCATTTGCGTGTATGATTAGTGCACGATCGGACCGGGGGCGTCACAAGTTGGTATCAGAGCCGACTGACTGTAGGAATCCCCCTTTCCAACTCCTTGGCCGAAGTTGAGTCTAGTGGTCCAAAACTGTTTTACTAACTTGGCTGTGTGGCTTACGGGCCCACGTCGCCAATTGGGTGGTATTAGGATCTTTTACTCCTCGACCTTTACTCTGGGACTCTGATCTCTCTTCTATTCGGGTTAAATAAATTTTACTAACTCCAACATTAGGATCTCGTAATCACATTCTCCCGGAGAGCTGGATATTCGCAACTGATCCTTTCCTTGGAACGATTAGTCTGATAATCATCATTTTCCTTTCCATTGGTTTGTTTAACCTTTCCTTTACAAGTATCTTACGCTTCTCACCCTGTCATTTGACACTTTTGGAATCTCCCGGAAAAATGTGTCGTGTTCAGCGTCAACATTTGAGTTCTTTCGAGATGTTAAATGAATTCATGAACAGCAATTCCATCCTTGCCCCTCGCTGATCTGTGATATCATCGTCAATCTCTTTGACTACCTACCCACGAATTGCCGTTAACCCAGAACGAGTTCAGGCTATTCTGGACTGGACTCCTCCAAAGAACGTCAAGCAAGTGAGAAGTTTTCTTGGCCTTGCAAGCTATTGCCGTCGATTTGTCGAGAACTTTTCCAAGATTGCTAAGCCCCTGACTGATCTGCTTCACAAGGGCGTTAAATTTGAATGGACAGAAAAATGTCAGGAAAGTTTTCAGACACTCAAAGACAAGCTGACATCTGCCCCAGTACTATCTCCTCCAGATACCCGCAAAGACTTTGTGATTTATTGTGACGCATCCCGTGAAGGATTAGGCTGTGTCCTAATGCAAGAGCGTAAAGTGATTGCTTATGGCTCTCGTCAGTTGCGCCCACATGAAGAGAATTATCCGGTACATGATCTAGAACTAGCTGATGTGATCTATGCATTGCAGTTGTGGCGACATTACCTTCTCGGTAATCGTTGCGAGATCTACACGGATCATAAAAGTCTGAAGTACTTGTTCACTCAGCCATCTCTAAACCTCCGTCAGCAAAGATGGATGGAGGCCATTGCGGACTATGATTTGGGTATATCCTATACCCCTGGCAAGGCTAACGTGATGGCTGATGCCTTAAGCCGCAAGTCCTATTGCGACAACCTCATGGTTAGGCGAGCACAACCTCATCTTTTTGAAGAACTGTGCAAGCTAAATCTGCGTATTGTCCCATAGGGTTCTCTTAATAACCTTGTGATACAACCGGATCTTGAGAAAGCTGTTATGGATGCGCAAGCTAAAGATGCTGAAATTGATCTGATGAAGAAAGATCTTCACCTTCAAAAGTACAGGGATTTCTCGTTGTCTGAAGATGGAACCTTGTATTTCAGAAACCGCATTGTCGTACCTCGCTTCGAGCTTATGACCGACAAGGTCATGAAGGAGGCACATGATACCTCGCTGTCTATTCATCCGGGTAGCACCAAGATGTATCGTGATCTCCGTCAAAGGTACTGGTGGTCTAAAGTGAAGCAGGACATTGCTCGGTATGTTGCTGAATGTGATGTGTGTCGTCGCGTTAAAGCTGAACATCAGAAGCCTGCTGGAATTCTGCAACCACTTCCTATTCCTCTATGGAAATGGGATAAGGTTCAGATGGATTTCGTTACAGGACTTCCCAGGCCACAGAAGGGTCACGATGCTATTCTTGTCGTCGTCGACCAACTCTCTAAAGTTGCACACTTTCTGCCTGTCAAGGAAACTATCACTGCTAGTCAGTTAGCAGAGTTGTATATCTCCAGAATTGTTTCACTCCACGGTATTCCGAAGGAGATCAGTTCGAACCATGGCGGTCTTTTCACTTCCAAATTCTGGGAAAGTTTCCAAACAGCTATGGGAACTCATATTACCTGGAGTTCAGCTTATCACCCCCAATCCCAAGGCCAAGTTGAACGAGTTAATCAAGTGCTTGAAGACATGCTTCGGGCTTGTGTTATATCGTTCGGCAAGAAGTGGGAAGAATCTCTTCCTTATGCCGAGTTCTCTTATAACAACAGCTATCAAGCCAGTTTGAAAATGGCTCCCTTCGAAGTACTCTATGGACGTAAGTGTCGAACCCCTCTGAATTGGTCAGAAACTGGGGAACGACCGCTCGTGGGTCCGGATATTATTCAACACGCCGAAGAACAAGTTCGTATTGTTCGTGAAAATCTCAAAGCGGCTCAGGACCGCCAGAAGAGCAACTACGATCGCAAACGATGGGGTTTAACTTATCAACCTGGTGATCAGGCTTATCTGCGTGTCACCCCTATGAAAGGCACTCACCGTTTTGGAATCAAGGGCAAGCTAGCTCCACGCTACATTGGTCCTTTCCGCATAATTGCAAGACGTGGTCAGGTGGCATATAAATTGGAGTTGCCGTCGCAATTCTCCCATATCCACGACGTCTTCCATGTGTCGCAACTTCGTAAATGCTTCAAGGAATCTCCGCACCGAGCAGTGGATCACGAGGTGCTCGAATTGCATGATGATCTTTCTTATAAGGAGCATCCGATCCGCATTCTCGATGAAGCTGAACGTCGGACCCGTCAGAAGGTTACCAAGTTCCTCAAAGTGCAGTGGTCAAATCATACTGAAGATGAAGCCACTTGGGAACGCGAGGATAATCTTCGTGCGGAATACCCCGAACTTTTTCCTTCTACTTCTTAATTCTCGAGACGAGAATTCTTGTTAGTAGAGGAGATTTGTAACACCCCATGTATTAAGCTACAGTAATCACCCTTTTGATTATGCCATGTCATCATGATCAACAGTGCTTAATCATCATTAGTATCATATCTCTTTTCAAATCCAAATTCAAATGGAAATTCAAATGAAAGTGGAAAATAAAAGTTGTCCAACATAAAAACTAAATTGTTCATTAAATGGCAAATATTCCAGAGACCATTCTAAAATTATAACCAACTTTTAATAAGTGAATTATGTGACTCTAACAACCACAAAACAGGGTTGGTTAATACCTTTTTAATTAAATAAAACCCAAATAAAAAGATGTGGACACCTAACCAATTTTTGGTAGTAGCAGATAATGTCTAGCATTTAATGGAATAAGTGCCATGTTTTACAAAATTCATATTGAGGCCTAACTAATTACAAAATAGAAAAGAAAAGAAACAGAAAAAGAGAAAAGGAAAAAGGCCTAAAGGATCTACTGTGCACTAGGCCTATTGCTACAGCGCGGCCCAGCCCACCCCCGCGCCGTCCCTCACCTCGCACTGCTCACGCGCGCGCTGTCGAGCACCTGCCGCGCGCGGCCAGGCCCCCCCTCACCGCTGCTCGACAGCACGCCGCGCCCACGCCAGCGCCTACAAGGCCCCCTCCTCGACCCCCCTGGCACTCCCTTGCCTCACTTCCCCCTCTCCTCTCCCACAAGCCCGAGCACGACCATGGCGCTGTCGCCGTAACAGCCGCGGCCACCGTGCCCCTCTGGCCTCCCCGACGTGTCCACGGTGCCCGCCATCATCGCCTCCTTCGACTGCGCCATCGAGCTGAAGCCGAGCGCCTCTGCTTCGCCTCCTACGCCGTCGTCTTCAACCTTCGGGTGCCCGCATCGCCGCCGCTGATTCGCCGCCGTCGACACCTCCCCGAGCCCGCTGCCACTTCCCTACGGCTCACAGTGAGCCTCTGCTTCCTCCCCGCTCTCTCTCGTCGCCGCTAGCTAGCCGTGGGCGCCGCCCCCTTCGTCACCGAACACGCATCCGCCTCGCTTGTCGCAGGCGTGCTCCCGGCAACCCTTGGGCCCCGTGCCCGTGCGCATCGTGTTCCACGTGCCGCGTTGGGCCTCGCAAGCGCTTCGCCTCGCCCCGTAGCGCGACGTAGCGTTGTTCCCGTTGTGCACCCGAAGTCGTCGCTGCTGCGGTCGTCGCCGGTGACCCCCGACCCAGCCACCACCCCCACGCGATGCGGCACCTCGCTAGCTTTCGAACGCGCCAAGCCGCGCGCAAAATAATGCCCTGTGGGCGATTCCCAAACTCGCCGGAGTTGCGCCGCCGCGGGCGAGCTCGCCGGCGCGTCTCCGGCGGCCGGCGCCGACGTGGCCCGTCTGGCCCACCGCCAGGGTCACTGACTGGTGGGCCCGAGGCTCCCCTTTGACCAGTCAACGGTGCTGACTGGGCAGCCCGTGTCGCTGACACGCGGGCCCCACCCCCTAAAACATTTTAAAATAAATAAAAACCCTAATTAAAATGCTAATTAACCTAATTAGTTAATTAATTAAGTTAACAGACACTGACAGTAGGCCCCACCCCCCTTAATTAACCTAACTTAATTAAGTTAACACTAATTATGCCTCTGTCTCACTGACATGTGGGCCCCACTGTCAGGTTTGACTTTGGTCAACCCCCTGTTGACTGCTGACGTCAGCAATACATCACGATGACATCACTCTACACTGTTTTGGATAATTCGATATTTAAATTCCAGAAAATTGATTTAAACTTTGAAAAATCATATCTTTTAATCCGTAACTCAGATCGAAAAACTTTATACATGAAAATTGCTCAGAACGACGACACGAATCCGAATACGCAGTCCGTTCGTCCGCCACACGTTCCTAACTATCCGAACATGCAACCGTCCCCCTCTTTTCGTCTGTCCAAAATGTCCGGAGACGGGAAAACATTCCCGGATGAATCCCACCTTCGCCAGTATCACCCGGCACTGCGTTAGATCACCTCCGTCACCGCGTATTGCCATGTTATGCTTTGTGCTGCACTTGATCGCTGTGTATTTATACTGTTTCCTTCCCCTCTTCTCTCTCGGTAGCCCCCGACACCGACGTCGTACCCGAGGCCGACGCAGCTCCGGAGCGCGAAGACACCATTGACAACCTTGCCCTTGCCGCCGAGCAACCAGGCAAGCCCCCCCTTTTGATCATCCCGATATCGCCCATTCTAATTTCTCATGATTGCATTAGAATTGCTGCTGCTACTACTTTACCTATTCTGATGCATAGCCTGTTTATTGTATCCTGCTGTTGATAATTACCTGCATATCCTAAACTGCTTAGTTTAGGCTGGGTAGAGACCTATCAGTGACCCCACTAGTCCCGACCGCCCCGCTAGATTATCAGAAGACCCGATCAACGGGATTGAAGACCAGGCCTCGACACCGCACATCACCCCCCTTAGTTGTAACGACACTGCAACGTTACTATCGAGTGCCGAGGGTGAAACCTCTTGTAGCACTTTTGATGTTAACTCTGTAGAGTAGCTATTCGGTCGTGGTCATCGAGGGTGATTCCTCCTTCACCGCTTCCGGTAACGACGCTGTCGTACAACACCTCAAGTGTGAACCCAGTGAGGGTGATTCCTCCGAGTTCACCTTGACGGATACATCGAGTGGGAATTCAACGAGGGTGATACCTCGGATTCCCATGATGTTATGGACACACGGATACTTGGACTGTACTGTTGATTACTTGGAAAGGCGGGTCGACCCTGAGGGGTACCCGCGTGCGCCTAAGTGGCGAGTGTTGTGAAGACGGGTTGCCAGTGTGGTGCCCGAGTGAGAATACGAGGCGCGGTCGGGCATTCTTAACCCTTGCAGCAAGTCCTCGAGACGGGGCGACGGGGTCACATCTTTCGTGAGTCTCTGCTCGTTACCGCAAGCCCCTAGTCCTAACGATTTGGATATTTGATCTGAGCAGGCCTCTGGTCTGATAGCACTAACCATCACGTGGGCATAGTATGGGCGTTCTGCATCGTATGCATCAGCCAAAAGCTCTGTCAGACGTCCAGTTCAGCAGTGCAGCTTGGAGTGATTGGCGCCATTGCGGTGGTGCTTGGATCTGAGACATGTGCGCAACGACCCGGAGGGTGAGGGGCGATGGCCAAGACCCCCTTGCGCTTAGGATGTAGACCGGCGGGGACCTCTCTGCTGAGCTGTAGGTAGGGTTGCGATGTGTCGTTTGGCCGAGGCCGGGCATGACCCAGGAAAGTGTGTCCGGCCGGAGTTAATCGAGCGTGTTGGGTAAGTTGGTGCACCCCTGCAGGGAAGAATACTTCTATCGATAGCCGGTCCTACGGTAAAGGACACTCGGAGTTGTATCCTGATTGATACAATTTTAGAACTGAATACTTGGATACTATGGCTCTGGGATTGCTTCTCGCAGGGAGTCGAGAAGGGATCTCAGGACGAGGTTGATGACTGTATGGCTCTGGGATTGCTTTCTCGCAGGGAGTCGAGAAAGGATCTCTGGGTGAGGTTGAGACTTAATGATACTGCTACTTTATATTGATCTGTTCTGCTCTCTTCTACTGCTGCAAGACCGATGAAGATGCTAGTCTTCGATAGGACTAGGCCTTCTCTCTATTCTGGCATTTCTGCAGCCCAGTCCACATATACAGCCTCCCTTTGAAAATGTTGCATATGTAGTGTAGATCCTTGCTTGCTGAGTACTTCTGAGTACTCACGGTTGCTTTGTTTTTCTTTTCTCCCCTTATCAGCTTGTCGTGACCAGAGGACGGAGCCCCCTGAGACAGATGCCCCCTCGATCGACTACTACTACTACCCAGAGGATGGATACTACTACGAGTTGACTAACGACCAGGAGTAGGATCGGAGGGTCCCAGGCAGGAGGCCTGCGCCTTTCGAGCGTAGTGTTTTATTTTGCCCCGCCTTTCTAAAGGCCTTTCTGTTTCTGTTTCATATCTGTACTCAGATATCTGATGCTTCCGCTGACGCTTGTACGCAAGCTGATGTATTTGAGCCCTCGTGGCCCCTGGCTTGTAATATAAAGCTTGTATGACTTTATTTATGTTTTAGAGTTGTGTTGTGATATCTTCCCGTGAGTCCTTAGGCTTGATCGTGTGCATTTGCGTGTATGATTAGTGCACGATCGGGCCAGGGGCGTCATAGAGAGTTATACAATAAAGAGTAGTTTTGAGTAAGGGCTTTGCTTTCTCTTTGATCTTAGTAAAAATAATATTAAAGAAATAAAAAAGGGGATTATATAATGATCTTATGGTGAGTGATGACTTCACATATAAGAAGTATGATGCATGAAACTCGTTGAAGGTTGACAAACACAGTTTTGGTCATTGTTGCTATTAATAGGAAGTATTAAAGAAAGAGAGGTCACATATAAATATACTATCTTGGACATCTTTTTGTGATTGTGAGCACCCACTAAGTATTATATGCTAATAAGTTGAAGTGGGACAAGGAAGACAACATAATGGGTTATGTTTTCTTATATCCGAATAGAAGTTATATTGTCATGGATCCTCCAACATGTGAAGCTTGCTTCCACCTCATACTAGCCAAAAATTCCGCACTAAGTAGAGATACTACTTGTGCATCCAAACATCCCTAAACCCAGTTTCATGCCATGAGAGTCCACTTAACTACCTATGGATTGATTAAGATCCTTCAAGTAAGTTGTCATCGGTGCAAACAATAAAAATTGCTCTCTAAATATATATGAACTTTTAGTGTGGGAAAATAAGCGTTGTACGAACTTGTGATGGTAAAGAAAGAAAAGCGACGGACTGCATAATAAAGGTTGCTATCATAATGGACAATACAACGTGATGTTCCTTTGCATTAAAGGGTTGTGCATCCAAACAAAAAGCGCATGACAACCTCTGCTTCTCTCTACGAAGGGCCTATCTTTTACTTTTAGTACTTATCCTTATGCAAGAGTCATGGTGATCTTCACCATTCCCTTTATTTCACCTTTTTATTTTTGGCAAGCATCATGTGTTGGGGAAAGATCTAGACACATATATCCACTCAGATGTAGGTGATCATGAGTTATTATTGTTGACATTACCCTTGAGGTAAATGGTTGGGAGGCGAAATTATAAGCCCCTATCTTTCTATGTGTCTGACTGAAGCTTTGATCATAAGTATCGCATGAGTGTTAGCAATTGTGAAAGACTAAATGATAGTTGAGTATGTGAACTTGCCCAATAAAAGTTCTTATATAGACTCTTTCTGATACTATGATAAATTGCAATTGCTTCAATGACCGAGATCATGGTTTGCTAGTTTTCAATGAAGTTTGTAGTCTATACTTTACCTTGTGATGAATTATCACTTTAGCATGAGAATTTATATGACGATATATATTGTTGTTCTAAAGATGATCATGATGCCCTCATGTCCGTATTTTATTTTATCGACACCTCTATCTCTAAACATGTGGAAATGATTATCGATCTCGGCTTTCGCTTCAGGACAAGCGAGGTATAAGCTTGGGGGAGTTGATACGTCCATTTTGCATCATGTTTTTATGTTCATATTTATTGCATTATGGACTATTATTTCACATTATGGTATAATACTTATGCCTTTTCTCTCATATGTTACAAGATTTGCATGAAGAGGGAGAATGCCGGCAGTTGGAATTCTGGACCGGAAAGGAGCAAATCTGATATACATATTCTGCACAACTCCAAATGTCCTGAAACTTTACGGAGAACTGTTTTGGAATATATAAAAAATATTGGGCGAAGGAACTACAAAAGGAGACCCACCAGGTGGCCACAAGCCTGGGGGCGCGCCCCTAGGGCTTGTGGGCCCCCTAGCCATCGTCCGGTGCCCATCTTCTGCTATATGAAAGGTTTTGACCTAGAAAAAATCAGAAGGAAGCTTTCGGGACGAAGCGCCACTGTCTTGAGGCGGAACCTGGGCAGAACCAATCTAGGGCTCCGGCGGAGCTATTCTGCCGGGGAAACTTCCCTCCGGGAGGGGGAAATCGAAGCCATCGTCATCACCAACGATCCTATCATCATGGGAGGGTCAATCTTCATCAACATCTTCACCAGCACCATCTCCTCTCAAACCCTATTTCATCTCTTGTATTCAATCTTTGTCTCAGAACCTCAGATTGGTACCTGTGGGTTGCTAGTAGTGTTGATTACTCCTTGTAGTTGATGCTAGTTGGTTTACTTGGTGGAAGATCATATCTTCAGATCCTTAATGATATTTATTACCCCTCTGATCTTGAACATGAACATGCTTTTTGAGTAGTTACGTTTGTTCCTAAGGACATGGGAGAAGTCTTGTTATAAGTAATCATGTGAATTTGGTATTCGTTCGATATTTTGATGAGATGTATGTTGTCTTTCCTCTAGTGGTGTTATGTGAACGTCAACTACATGACACTTGATACGTCTCCAACGTATCTATAATTTATGAAGTATTCATGCTGCTATATTATCATTCTTGGATGTTTTATAATCATTTTATAGCAACTTTATACCATTTTTTGGGACTAACTTATTAACATAGTGCCCAGTGCCAGTTGCTATTTTTTGCTTGTTTTTTACATCGCAGAAAATCAATACCAAACGGAGTCCAAACACAGCGAAACTTTTTGTGAATTTTTTATGGACCAGAAGATATCCAATGGGCCAGAGCAGCACCTGGGGGGGTGCCCCGAGGGGGGCACAACCCACCAGGACGCACCCCGGTGGGTTGTGCCCACCTCGGTGGCCTCCAGCATCGCCTCTTCGCCCTATAAATTGCCAAATATTCCAAAAACCCTCGCGGAGACCCTAGATCAGAAGTTCTACCGCCGCAAGCCTCTGTAGCCACAAGAAACCAATCTAGACCCCATTTCGGCACCCTACCAGAGGGGGAAATCATCACCGGTGGCCATCTTCATCATCCCGGCGGCCACCATGATGAGGAGGGAGTAGTCCATCCTCGGGGCTGAGGGTTTGTACCAGTAGCTATGTGTTTAATCTCTCTCTCTCATGTTCTTGAGATGTCACGATCTTGATGTATCGCTGGCTTTGTTAATATAGTCGGATCATATGGTGTTTTCCCCTCTCTATCTTGTTGTGATGAATTGAGTTTTCCCTTTGAGATTTCGTTTTATCGGATTGAATACTTTTATAGATTTGAGAACACTTTATGTATGTCTTGCTATGAATACCCGTGGTGACAATGGGGTATCGTATTGATTCACTTGATATATGTTTTGGCACTCAACTCGCGGATTCCTGAGGTGACATTGGGGTAATCTATGCATAGGGGTTGATGCACGTTCTTGTCTTTGTTTCTCCGGTAGAAATCTTGGGGCACTCTTTGAGGTTCTTTGTGTTGGATTGAGTATTATGAATCTGAAATTATTTGGTGTTATTTTAGTACGAACCCTTGGATAGATCGATCGGAAAGAATAGCTTCGAGGTGGTTTCGTACCCTACAAACAATTTCTTCTTATGTTCTCCGCTAGATAGGAACTTTGGAGTGATTCTTCATCGCACTTTGAGGGATGGTTATATGATCCAATTATATTAGCATTGTTGAGAGATTGCATTAGCGAAAGTACGGACCCTAGGCCTTGTTTTCAAGCATTGCAATACCGTTTGTGCTCTGTTTTATCACTTGCTACCTTGCTGTTTATATTTATTCAGATTATAAAAATATATTTCTACCATCCATATTACACTTTTATCACCATCTCTTCGCCGAACTAGTGCACCTATACAAATTACCATTGTATTTGGTGTGTTGGGGACACAAGAGAATTTTTATTATTTGGTTGCAGGGTTGTTTGAGAGAGACCATCTTCATCCTACGCCTCCCATGGATTGATAAACCTTAGGTCATCCACTTGAGGGAAATTTGCTATTGTCCTACAAAACTCTGCGCTTGGAGGCCCAACACGAGTCTACAAGAACAAGTTGTGTAGTAGACATCAACACTTCACCATGATTTGGTCCTAGGGGAAGGCATTGGGAAGTAATAAGTAGATGATGGGTTGCTAGAGTGACAGAAACTTAAACCCTAGTTTATGCGTTGCTTCGTAAGGGGCTGATTTGGATCCACATGCTTCATGCTATGGTTAGATTTATCTTAATTCTTCTTTCGTAGTTGCGGATGCTTGAGAGAGGGGTTAATCATAAGTGGGAGGCTTGTCCAAGTAAGGACAACACCCAAGCACCGGTCCACCCACATATCAAATTATCAAAGTAACGAACGCAAATCATATGAGCATGATGAAAACTAACTTGACAGTAATTCCCATGTGTCCTCGGGAGCGCTTTGCTTAATATAAGAGTTCGTCCAGGATTATCCTTTGCTATAAAAAGGATTGGGACAGCTTGTTGCATCTTTGTTACACTTGTTACTTGTTACCCGTTACGAATTATCTTATCACAAAACTATCTGTTACCGATAATTTTAGTGCCTGCAGAAAATACCTTGCTAAAAACCGCTTGTCATTTCCTTCTGCTCGTCGTTGGGTTCGACACTCTTACTTATCGAAAGGACTACGATAGATCCCCTATACTTGTGGGTCATCAGGGTGGCCAATATTTTTCCATGCTAGATGTGTTATTCTCAAGATGAGTGTTTATTCACTTGTCATTGCACGAGAGTGTGGCCGGTAATAGGGATGCCTAGTCCTGAAATGAAAAACAATTTACTTTGTGTTATCAATAATAAATTCCTTGGAAAGTGTTGGTATGGAAGGCACCCGTGGATACGACTAGCCATGGATTGTGAAAGAATGGTGGAAAAGGGAATAAACTTTATTTTATGTTTGGGAACCGCCTATGATGTATCTAGCATGGAAAGTATTGGGAATTCTCGATCATTTTCATTGAAGAGAAAAGCATGCCTCCCAAAATATTTTATCTCTCAATTTAAGCTTTGAGCTCTGGCACCTCTACATATCCCTACTTCCCTCTGCGAAGGGCCTATCTATTTACTTTATGCAATTTTTATTTTTATTTTGAGTCTCCATCTTCTCTTACAAAGCACCAACTAGGGAACACTATGATCATACTTGTGCATTGGATCTAGCTAATATTTGAGTGTGTTTCATGAATGGATCAATGATTGAGCATAATGGGCTAGGGATAGCTTTCTTTAGTGTTGATATTTTGAAAGACATGGTTGCTTGTTGATATGCTTGAGTATTGATGTCCTCATGTCAATTATAGGCTATTGCTTTGAATCATCTAAAAGACCAAATGTCCATGCTAGAAAAGAAAAGAATATGTGATAAATATGATGGGTAGCATTCCACATGAAAAATTCAGTTTTTATCATTTACCTACTCGAGGACGAGCAGGAATTAAGCTTGGGGATGCTGATATGTCTCCAATGTATCTATAATTTTTGATTGTTCCATGCTATTAAAGTATCATTCTTGGATGTTTTATACTCATTTACTAGTAACTTTATATCATTTTTTGGGACTAACCTATTTGACATAGTGCCCAGTGCCAGTTGCTGTTTTCGGCTTGTTTTTTACTTTGCAGAATATCAATACCAAATGAAGTCCAAATGCCACAAAACTTTTTGGAGATTTTTTTCTGGACATAAGACACCCAGGGAGCCAAAGAAGTGCACAAGAGGAGGCCCGTGGGGCCCACTAGGCACCACGGCGCGCCAGAAGGCCCAGGCGCGCCCTAGTGGGTAGTGGGGCCCACGGGAGGCTTCTCCACCGACT
This sequence comes from Thinopyrum elongatum, assembly GCA_011799875.1. Classification (NCBI taxonomy): domain Eukaryota; kingdom Viridiplantae; phylum Streptophyta; class Magnoliopsida; order Poales; family Poaceae; genus Thinopyrum; species Thinopyrum elongatum. The sequence goes on from CM022303.1 coordinate 133,871,331, forward strand.
ATCAGCTCTATAAATATTCTAAAATCCCAAAACCCTAGGGGTATCGACGAAACACAATTCCAGCCGCCGCAAGTTCCAGAACCACGAGATCCAATCTAGAGGCCCTTTCCGACACTCTGCCGGAGGGGTTAACGATCACGGAGGGGTTCTTCATCAACACCCTTGCCCCTCCGATGATGCGTGGGTAGTTTACCACAGACCTACGGGTCCGTAGGTAGTAGCTAGATGGCTTCTTCTCTCTTTTTGATCTTCAATACAATGTTCTCCTCGATGTTCTTGGAGATCTATTTTGATGTAATGACTTTTTGCGGTGTGTTTGTTGGGATCCGATGAATTGTGAGTTTATGTTCAGATCTATCCATGAATATTATTCGAGTCTTTGCTGAACTCTTTTATGCATGTTGTTATAGCCTCGTATTTCTTCTCCGAAACTTTGGTTTGGTTTGGCCAACTAGATTGATTTTTCTTGCAATGGGAAGAGGTGCTTTGTGATGGGTTCGATCTTGCGGTGCTCAATCTCAGTGATAGAAGGAGACATGACACGCATGTATCGTTGCCATTAAGGATAAAAATATGGGGTCTATTCCTACATGAATAGATCTTGTCTACATCATGTCATCGTTCTTAATGCATTACTTCATTTTTCCATGAACTTAATACACTAGATGCATGCTGGATAGCGGTCGATGTGTGGAGTAATAGTAGTAGATGCAGGTAGGAGTCGGTCTACTAATCTTGGACGTGATGCCTATATACATGATCATTGCCTTGGATATGGTCATAATTATTTGCTCTTCTGTCAATTGCCCCACAGTAATTAGTTTACCCACCGTATGCTATTTTCCCGAGAGAAGCCTCTAGTGAAATCTATGGCCCCCGAGTCTATTTCCTATCATATTATTTTCAGATCTATTAATCCAACAATCCAAAAATACCTTGCTGCACTTTTTCTTTACTTATTTTATTTTGTGTTTTTGCTAGATCTATTTATCCAATCTCATACAATTTAATCTATCTCAATACCGAGGAGGGATTGACAACCCCTCTTACGCGTTGGGTTGCAAGTTGTTGTTATTTGTGTGCAGGTACCGTTTACATAGTGTTGCTTGGTTCTCCTACTGGATTGATAACCTTGGTTTCATAACTGAGGGAAATACTTACCGTTGCTGTGCTGCACCATCCTCTCCTCTTCGGGGAAATACCAACACGGATACAAGCAATCACTAGGTAAGCAGTTGCTGGGCCATAGGGTCTTGGCGGTAACTATCTGTGATTGCTTCCAACCAAGCTGGTTTACAAACTACTAGAGATGACAACTCCACAGCTGCGTCGTGCACTTGACGAGAAAGAGCATCGGTTGCCCGATTGGTTGCTCCCACCTTGTACTAGATCTTAAATTGAAGCCCGACCAATTTAGTAAAGGCACGTTGTTGTATTGGGGTGTTCATCCTTTGGTCAGTCAAGTTCAACAAACTTTTTTGATCTGTCCGAATGATGAATTCCGAGTGCTGCAGATATGGATGCTAGTGATCAACTACCAGCAATAATGCGAGACACTCCTCGTAGGTTGACAGATACAAATTGTGAGGAGCGAGGGATTTTCTAAAGTATGCAACCGGATGATCATTCTGCATTAACACAGCGCCGATACCCGTGGCACTTGTGTGTGTTTCCAGGATGGACCTTTTGGAAAAATCTGGCAATGCTAGCACGGGAGCCTCAATCAACGTTGTTTTCAGAGCCCGGAAGGCTGCCTCCGTGGTGTCTGTCCATATGAATGACACATTCTTCTTCAGAAGATCGTTGAGGGGGCGGCTGAGTATGCCAAAGTTGCGCACGAACTTGCGGTAGTAACCCGCTAATCCCAAGAATCCGCGGAGTTCCTTCACTGTGGTCGGTTGCTTCTAGTTTTTGACCGATTGCACATGCTCATTCAGTGTTACAACCCCTACTCCACTAATGTTATGACCCAAGTAGCTGATCTGGCATTGAGCAAAGGAACACTTGGAGTGTTTAGCAAATAGATCATTTTCTTTCAGCAGCTGAAGCACTTGATGGAGAAGGTCCAGGTGTTGTAAGTATGTCTCAGTGTGTACCAAGATATCATCCATGAAGACAAGCACACCATGCCTGATTAATGGAGCGATTACTATGTTCATTGGGCCTTGGAAAGTAGCTAGACCTCCTATCACTCCATAAGGCAACACTTTGAACTGAAATTGCCCTTGGTGCATCTTGAAGGCTGTTTTGGGCTCATCTTGTTCCAACAGCCGGGTCGGGTGACACCCTGCTTTTAAATCCAGCTTTGAAAACCATTCAGGCCCTGCCAACTCATCTAATAACTCGACAATGATCAGCAGCGGGTCAGTATTCTTGACTGTGATCGCATTTAGGTGCCGGATATCCACATAAAATCACCACGTCTGATCCTTCTTTTTGACCAGGAGAACCGGTGATGAGAACGGGCTTATACTAGGCACGATTAGACCTACGCGAAGCATCTCTTGTACTTGCTTTTCAATCTCCGTCTTCTGCTCTGGAGTATATCTGTAAGGGTGAATGTTGACAGGTTTCGCCCTAGCCAGGAGAGAAATGGCATGGTCCCATGGTTTGTGTTTGGGCAATCCTTGAGGTTCAAAGAAAATGATCTCGTACTCCTGCAACAGTTGTTCCACTTCCGGCAATCTGACGGATGCTTGTTCGGTGTGCTCATGGACTGTCACTAGGTACAATGTAACCACACACGCGACGACGTGATCGTCTGCAAGTTCTTGTATCTAAGCCATGGAAATCTGAGGGACTGGCTGTAGCTTGCTTTGCACCCCTTGTAGTACAAACAGTATGGCCATTCCTACGATGTTGGAGCTAGTCCATGCCTACGATCATATCATTAACAGCCTAGTGATAGACTTTGCAGTTCAGATGTGAACTTATGCTCTTGCATTGTCCATTCACAGCTCGGAATGATGCCTGCGCAATGTACGACTCCCCCGTTTGCAATCTTCACTGAGATCGGATCAACTTGTTGCACTTGTTCTTGTAGATGTTCAGTCATTGGCTCACTGATAAATGAATATGAGCTCCCAAAATCCACTAATATGAGCACTGACTTGCCCGTGATCCTGCCCAACAACCTGATAGTGTGCGGTGTCGTTTGCCGCGTGGTTGCCACTTTGGAGATGCACATCAGAAGCTCATCCTCAAACTCTGCATCCATCGATGGGGGTGTGATACGTCACCAACGTATCTATAATTTTTTATTGTTCCATGCTATTATATTATCTATTTTGGATGTTTTATATGCATTAATATGCTATTTTATATTATTTTTGGGACTAACCTATTAACCTAGAGCCCAGTGCTAGTTTCTCTTTTTCCTTGTTTTTTAGCTTCGTGGAGAAGGGATACCAAACGGAGTCCAAACGGAATAAAATCTTCGCGATGATTTTTCTTGGACCAGAAGACACCCAGGAGACTTGGAGATGAAGTCGGAGGAGCCACGAGGCGGCCACAAGGGTGGAGGGCGCACCCCCTGCCTTGTGGGGCCCCCGTGACCCTCCTGACCTAATTCTTTCACCTATATATTCACATATATTCCCAAACCACCACAGGCATCCACGAAAACACTTTTCCACCGCCGCAACCTTCTGTACCCGTGAGATCCCATCTAGGGACCTTTTTCGGCACCCTGCCGGAGGGGGATTCGATCACGGAGGGCTTCTACATCAACTCTATTGCCCTTCCGATGAAGCATGAGTAGTTTATCTCAGACCTACGGGTCCATAGCTAGTAGCTAGATGGCTTCTTCTCTCTCTTTGATTCTCAATACCATGTTCTCCTTGATGTTCTTGGAGATCTATTCGATGTAATACTTTTTTGCGGTGTGTTTGCCGAGATCCGATGAATTGTGGATTTATGATCAGATTATCTATGAATATTATTTGAATCTTCTCTGAATTCTTTTATGCATGATTTGATATCTTTGTAATTCTCGTCGAACTATCGGTTTGGTTTGGCCAACTAGATTGGTTTTTCTTGCAATGGGAGAAGTGCTTAGCTTTGGGTTCAATCTTGCGGTGTCCTTTCCCAGTGACAGTAGGGGCAGCAAGGCACGTATTGTATTTTGCCATCGAGGATAAAAAGATGGGGTTTACATCATATTGCTTGAGTTTATTCCTCTACATCATGTCATCTTACTTAATGCGTTACTCTGTTCTTCATGAACTTAATACTCTAGATGCAGGCAGGAGTCGGTCGATGTGTGGAGTAATAGTAGTAGATGCAGAATTGTTTCGGTCTACTTGACACGGACGTGATGCCTATATTCATGATCATTGCCTTAGATATCGTCATAACTTTGCACTTTTCTATCAATTGCTCGGCAGTAATTTGTTCACCCACTGTATTATTTGCTATCTTGAGAGAAGCCTCTAGTGAAACCTATGGCCCCCGGGTCTATTTTCCATCATATAAGTTTCCGATCTACTATATTAGTTTCCGATCTACTGTTTTGCAATCTTTTACTTTCCGATCTATAAACCAAAAATACCAAAAATATTTACTTTATCTTTTATTTAGTTTCATCTATATCTATCAGATATCACTTTTGCAAGTAACCGTGAAGGGATTGACAACCCCTTTATCGCGTTGGGTGCAAGTTGTTTGATTGTTTGTGTAGGTATTCGGTGATTTGTGCGTTGTCTCCTACTGGATTGATACCTTGGTTCTCAAACTGAGGGAAATACTTATCTCTACTTTGCTGCATCACCCTTTCCTCTTCAAGGGAAAAATCAACGCAAGCTCAAGAAGTAGCAGGAAGAATTTCTAGCACCGTTGCCGGGGAGATCTACGCCAAGTCAAGACATACCAAGTACCCATCATAAACTCTCATCTCTTGCATTACATTATTCGCCATTTGCCTCTCGTTTTCCTCTCCCCCACTTCTAAAATGATTTTTGAAAAGATTTGCCTTTTTATTCGCCCTTCTTCTATTCGTCTTCTTCGTTTGCCTTTTCTCTCGCTGCCCTCTTGTTTGCTTAAGTTCGCCTTTGTATCGTTATGGCCGAATCAAAAAGGGTTCAGGGTTTTCTCCCGAGTTTTAATTCTTTAGATAGCCCTTCTATCCTCTCTAAGCTCATAAATAATGATGCTACAGAAAGACCTACCGGGGTTGTTAATGAGAATTTTAACAATTTTGATGAAGATGACCCCTGAATTTTTCGTTATCTGCTTGATGAATCTTTGAAAGATGCTTGGGATAGGCTGTTGAGGATCCGAGCTAGCTATGTGCCCCAATATCATATTGAGATATACTTGAAAAGCTTTTATGTTGGTTTACCCCCTTCTTTTAAGCATGTTTTGGACTCTATATTTGAAAATGGTTTTCTTGAAGGGGATGCCATCGATACTTATGAAAAGATGAGAACTATATTAGGGCACTCCAAAGGTGAAAATGTTGAATCAACTACTCTTATGTGCTTTTATCAAAATGAAATAATCAAAGAGATGAAGGCTAGTTTAGATGCAAATTTTTGAAGTGTGCTTAATCTTTCTTCCACCATCAATGGCCACGTACTTACACAAAATAGAAAGATAAGCACTCTGGACAAGAAATTCTCTCTTTACTACCAAAATGGAGAAGATGACAATACCTAGATCTATTCGTGTTTTTATGCCTAGCTAAGGGCGTTAAACAATAGCGCTTGTTGGGAGGCAACCCAATTTTATTTTTGGTTTTGCTTTTTCATTCCTGTTTTGCTTTGAATAATTCATCTAGACTCTGGTTAGATGTGGTTTTGTGTTTTAATTAGTGTTTGTGCCAAGTAAGACCTTTGGGATGGCTTAGGTGATAGTTGATTTGATCTTGCTGAAAAACAGAAACTTTTGCGTCCAGTCACAGAAATTTCATAATTCACTGGAGCATTGAAAACCCTTAATTTTTTATACGAGATTGATATACAAATTGCCTCTGTTGTCCTAGTTTTTCAGAATTTTTTGAGTTACATAAGTATTAGAACAATTCGGATCTTCGCAGACTGTTCTGTTTTTGACAGATTCTGTTTTCTCTGTGTTGTTTGCTTATTTTGATGAATCTATGGGTAGTATCGGGGGGTATGAACCATGGAAAAGTTGGAATACAGTAGATATTACACCAATATAAATAAATAATGAGTTCACAACAGTACCAAAAGTGGTGATTTATTTTCTTATACTAACGGAGCTTATGAGATTTTCTGTTGAGTTTTGTGTTGTGAAGTTTTCAAGTTTTGGGTAAGGATTTGATGGACTATGGAATAAGGAGTGGCAAGAGCCTAAGCTTGGGGATTCCCAAGGCACCCCAAGGTAATATTCAAGGACAACCAAGAGCCTAAGCTTGGGGATGCCCCGGAAGGCATCCCCTCTTTCGTCTTCGTCTATCGGTAACTTTACTTGAGGCTATATTTTTATTCACCACATGATATGTGTTTTGCTTGGAGCGTCTTGTATGATTTGAGTCTTTTCTTTTTAGTTCGCCACAATCATCCTTGCTGTATACACCTTTTGAGAGGGACACGCATGAATCATGATTTATTATAATACTCTATGTGCTTCACTTATATCTTTTGAGCTAGGCAATTTTGCTCTAGTGCTTCACTTATATCTTTTTAGAGCACGATGGTGGTTTTATTTTATAGAAATTGTTGAACTCTCATGCTTCACTTATATTATTTTGAGAGTCTTTAAACAGCATGGTAATTTTCTTTGGTTATAAATTTAGTCCTAATATGATAGGCATCCAAGAGGGATATAATAAAAACTTTCATATAAAGTGCAGTGAATACTATGAGAAGTTTGATTCCTTATGATTGTTTTGAGATATAGAGATGGTAATATTAGAGTCATGCTAGTGAGTAATTGTGAATTTGAGGAATACTTGTGTTAAGGTCTGTGATTCCCGTAGCGTGCACGTATGGTGAACCGTTATGTGATGAAGTCGGAGCATGATTTATTTATTGATTGTCTTCCTTATGAGTGGCGGTCGGGGATGAGCGATGGTCTTTTCCTACCAATCTATCCCCCTAGGAGCATGCGCGTAGTACTTCGTTTCGATAACTAATAGATTTTTGCAATAAGTATGTGAGTTCTTTATGAGTAATGTTGAGTCCATGGATTATACACACTCTCACGCTTCCACCATTGCTAGCCTCTCTAGTGCCGCGCAACTTTCGCCGGTACCATACACCCACCATATACCTTCCTCAAAACAGCCACCATACCTACCTATTATGGCATTTCCATAGCCATTCTGAGATATATTTCCATGCAACTTTCCACCGTTCCGTTTATTATGACACGCTTCATCATTGTCATATTGCTTTGCATGATCATGTAGTTGACATCGTATTTGTGGCGAAGCCGCCATTCATAATTCTTTCATACATGTCACTCTTGATTCATTGCACATCCCGGTACACCGCCGGAGGCATTCATATAGAGTCATATTTTGTTCTAAGTATCGAGTTGTAATTTTTGAGTTGTAAGTAAATAAAAGTGTGATGATCTTCATTATTAGAGCATTGTCCCATGTGAGGAAAGGGTGATGGAGACTATGATTCCCCCACAAGTCGGGATGAGACTCCAGACGAAAAATAAAAAAAAATAGGCCAAAAAAATGAGAAGGCCCAAATAAAAAAATGAGAGAAAAGAGAGAAGGGACAATGTTACTATCCTTTTACCACACTTGTGCTTCAAAGTAGCACCATGATCTTCATGATAGAGAGTCTCCTATGTTGTCACTTTCATATACTAGTGGGAATTTTTCATTATAGAACTTGGCTTGTATATTCCAATGATGGGCTTCCTCAAATTGCCCTAGGTCTTCGTGAGCAAGCGAGTTGGATGCACACCCACTTAGTTTTCTTTTGAGCTTTCATAAACTTATAGCTCTAGTGCATCCGTTGCATGGCAATCCCTACTCACTCACATTGATATCTATTGATGGGCATCTCCATAGCCCGTTGATACGCCTAGTTGATGTGAGACTATCTTCTTCTTTTTGTCTTCTCCACAACCACCATATTCTATTCCACCTATAGTGCTATGTCCATGGCTCACGCTCATGTATTGCGTGAAAGTTGAAAAAGTTTGAGAACATCAAAAGTATGAAACAATTGCTTGGCTTGTCATCGGGGTTGTGCATGATTTGAATATTTTGTGTGATGAAGATGGAGCATAGCCAGACTATATGATTTTGTAGGGATAAGCTTTCTTTGGCCATGTTATTTTGAGAAGACATAATTGCCTTGTTAGTATGCTTGAAGTATTATTGTTTTTATGTCAATATTAAACTTTTGTTTTGAATCTTATGGATCTGAACATTCATGCCACAATAAAGAAAATTACATGGATAAGTATGTTAGGTAGCATTCCACATCAAAAATTCTGTTTTTATCATTTACCTACTCGAGGACGAGCAGGAATTAAGCTTGGGGATGCTTGATACGTCTCCAACGTATCTATAATTTTTTTATTGTTCCATGCTATTATATTATCTATTTTGGATGTTTTATATGCATTAATATGCTATTTTATATTATTTTTGGGACTAACCTATTAACCTAGAGCCCAGTGCCAGTTTCTGTTTTTTCTTTGTTTTTTAGCTTCGTGGAGAAGGAATACCAAACGGAGTCCAAACGGAATAAAATCTTCGCGATGATTTTTCTTGGACCAGAAGACACCCAGGAGACTTGGAGATGAAGTCGGAGGAGCCACGAGGCGGCCACAAGGGTGGAGGGCGCACCCCCCTGCCTTGTGGGCCCCCTGTGACCCTCCTGACCTAATTCTTTCACCTATATATTCACATATATTCCCAAACCACCAGAGGCATCCACGAAAACACTTTTCCACCGCCGCAACCTTCTGTACCCGTGAGATCCCATCTAGGGACCTTTTCCGGCACCCTGCCGAAGGGGGATTCGATCACGGAGGGCTTCTACATCAACCCTATTGCCCTTCCGATGAAGCGTGAGTAGTTTATCTCAGACCCGCGGGTCCATAGCTAGTATCTAGATGACATCTTCTCTCTCTTTGATTCTCAATACCATGTTCTCCTCGATGTTCTTGGAGATCTATTCGATGTAATACTTTTTTTGCGGTGTGTTTGCCGAGATCAGATGAATTGTGGATTTATGATCAGATTATCTATGAATATTATTTGAATCTTCTCTGAATTCTTTTATGCATGATTTGATATCTTTGTAATTCTCTTCGAACTATCGGTTTGGTTTGGCCAACTAGATTGGTTTTTCTTGCAATGGGAGAAGTGCTTAGCTTTGGGTTCAATCTTGCGGTGTCCTTTCCCAGTGACAGTAGGGGCAGCAAGGCACGTATTGTATTGTTGCCATCGAGGATAAAAAGATGGGGTTTACATCATACTGCTTGAGTTCATTCCTCTACATCGTGTCATCTTACTTAATGCGTTACTCTGTTCTTCATGAACTTAATACTCTAGATGCAGGCAGGAGTCGGTCGATGTGTGGAGTAATAGTAGTAGATGCAGAATCGTTTCGGTCTACTTGACACGGACGTGATGCCTATATTCATGATCATTGCCTTAGATATCGTCATAACTTTGCGCTTTTCTATCAATTGCTCGGCAGTAATTTGTTCACCCACCGTATTATTTTGCTATCTTGAGAGAAGCCTCTAGTGAAACCTATGGCCCCCGGGTCTATTTTCCATCATATAAGTTTCCGATCTACTATATTAGTTTCCGATCTACTGTTTTGCAATCTTTTACTTTCCGATCTATAAACCAAAAATACCAAAAATATTTACTTTATCTTTTATTTAGTTTCATCTATATCTATCAGATCTCACTTTTGCAAGTAACCGTGAAGGGATTGACAACCCCTTTATCGTGTTGGGTGCAAGTTGTTTGATTGTTTGTGCAGGTATTCGGTGATTTGTGCGTTGTCTCCTACTGGATTGATACCTTGGTTCTCAAACTGAGGGAAATACTTATCTCTACTTTGCTGCATCACCCTTTCCTCTTCAAGGGAAAAACCAACGCAAGCTCAAGAAGTAGCAGGGTGCTTGGTTATCTGCTTGCAAGAGCTCCAGCAACTCTTCTACCACATGCAACTGGACCGTGGCTACACATTGATGACCTTCGCCGCACTTGAAGCGCAACCCTCAAGCGCGCATGTAATTGCGCAGAGCTGCAACACGGTCTTCACCGCGCGCTCCTCCGTCTGCTCAATTGTCCCGATCTGCTCCGCGGGCTGCATCCAGCCCTCGACGGTCCTCTGCTACTGCATGTGGAACTGGCAGGATCTGACGGCCGGGCGGCACTCCTAGCGCCAACAACAGTCGTCGCTAAGCTCGTTGTTGCTGCACATCTTGTCGCTGGAATTCTTGTCGAGGTAGTGCCTCCAATAGCTCCTCCTGCATGGTAGCCAAGGAAAAAGCAGCATCCAAATCTTTGGGTTGGTGTAACATAACCCCACTCTAATATCTGTACGAAGCCCTTCAAGGAACTGTGTAGTAAAATACAATGAATCAAACCCCGGATTATGTGCTAACATTTGATGCATCAATTCCTCAAACTTATCCATGTATGCGTGGGCTGTGCCTGTTTGTTTAAGGGTGTGGAACTATCGCAAATGCGCTTGATACTGCTCTCTGCCAAACTTGCTACACAATGTTGTGCAAAGAGCCTCCCAGGTGAAGGATGCGCTCTCTGATTCCTGCAGTGCGCAATTGTGTTCCTGGTACTACCTCTGCTCGAAATCACGGCTCCCTCCCCCTACTTCTCGCGGGCTATGCTGAATCAGAGAGGACGACGGAAATTGGGACGCACCGTTTCCGAAGGCGGCTCTAGGGTGGTGACCACCCCATGTGCCAAACCCCCGATGCCACGGACGTCACTCTGGCCACTTGGCCCGTGGTGCCCCAGGTCGGCCGCTGGACGCGGCGCGGTGGCACGCACCACCGGATCTGAGGCCACGGTAGCTGGATTCCTCGCGTCGACCGGATCCGTGAGCGCCAGGTGGAGCGTGATGGGGCCCACCTATGTACGCCACTCATCGAGTTGGCCCTGGTGGTTGGACACCTTTGGCCGCCAGAGCTCGAGTAATGTTTGAATGGCCTCCAGTCTGGCGTCAGTGGTCGCGTGGCTGTCGTTGACAGAGTGAATCAGGGCCGCTAGCTGCTCTTCCATGGCCGCGATATGCTAGACTTGCTTGGTGATTGATGTCTACTACACAACTTGTTCTTGTAGACTCGTGTTGGGCCTCCAAGCACAGAGTTTTGTAGGACAGTAGCAAATTTCCCTCAAGTGGATGACCTAGGGTTTATCAATCCGTGGGAGGCGTAGGATGAAGATGGTCTCCCTCAAACAACCCTGCAATCAAATAACAAAAATTCTCTTGTGTCCCCAACACACCAAATACAATGGTAAATTGTATAGGTGCACTAGTTCGGCGAAGAGATGGTGACACAAGTGTAGTAATGATAGTAGATATTGATTTTTGTAATAGCAACAATAAAAAACAGCAAGATAGAAAGTAACAAAAGTGAGCACAAACGGTATTGCAATGCTTGAAAATGAGGCCTAGGGTTCATACTTTCGGTAGTGCAATCTCTCAACAATGCTAATATAATTGGATCGTATAACCATCCCTCAACGTGCGATGAAGAATCACTCTAGTGGTCACCTCTTTCACCTCCTGGTCCTCCCATGAAGCTTCTAGTGCCTCTTTTGTTCCAAAAAAATAGTCAAAAAGTTCCGCTTCATTTGGAGAACTTCTATTTCTGCACAAAAAACAACACCACGGTAGTTCTGCTGAGAACATCGTCAGTCCGGGTTAGTTCCGTTCAAATCATACCAAAACCATATAAAATTGTTGTAAACATGGCATGAATACTTCATAAATTATAGATACGTTGGAGACGTATCAGTGATGTAACGCGGCTTCCGCAGGTAGTCCGACAGCTCCAGATCATCGGGGATCGGTATGGACCTCTGATATCAAGTGTAACGTACCCCTAGTGGATTGGATCTGGGAAGGAGGAGATAGGAGCAGCGAGGAGGGAGTAGTTGGGGAAAAAGGCAGGGAGGCCGAGGAAGATCGGCTTCCTGTCCAAGTTGATACAATAATCATTGATACCCCTCCACACAACGCACGCCACCTACTTATACAAATCCACCCAACCACAGCACTACAGTTGTCGACCGATGACTCAGTCCATTTGCTTCACTTCCTAGGCTTCATGCGGCTTCCGTGTCTCTGACCTCTGGGCCCTCTGGCTCCTTCGATACTTCTGGTTCAGGTGTGACAAGCCCAGGCGACGTGGCACCCTTTCTACAGTCTCTCTATATCCTAGTTACCTAAGGCAAGTATTGTATAATAGTTCGGGTTTCCGTGAAATTTTCCATTCCTCTATGTAAATAGCCTAATATGGGTTCAGAATCAATAACATCCTAACCATCGAGAGTAACAATCAGTCGAAGAACACCATGCATTGATGGGTGTTCAGGGTCCATATTGACTATCATGAGATTTTTTCTTGTAAGAGGTAGACTCATATCCTTTCTTTCTTAATTCATTATTCCATGAAAATGGATTACTCCATGAATTCCTCAAAGAGAGGCTCATCAAAATGAAAAATCAGACTACTAAAAATAAAAAAGCAAGAAAAAATTGAACGATTAAATTACTGATCCTGAGTATTCAACTGAATGATTAATTTCTTATAAAGTACTCTATATTGTTTGCTAAATAAGCCAACAAACGTTGATGTTTTCCCAAAAGTCTTCGTAGACCTCTTTCTGATGAAAAATCTTTTTTTGTGTAATTCCAGATGTGAAGCAAGTCTCCGTATCTTACTCGTGAAACTGAATGCTTGAAATTCAAGAAAACCCTATTTTATTCTTTTTCTTCTTTAGCTATATTATTCTTTCAGTTTTTCTCTTTTATTGTTATTCAACTTTACCTTTTCTTTTCTTTTTCAAATTCATTCAAAAATCAAAATCACGAACAATTTTGAATTAGTAAAGTTGTTCTAAACCAATGAATGCCTTTTGAAATTCATGAATTTATTTGAAAATCAACCAATATTGTTCTAACACGCAAACAATTTTCAAATGCGTATATTTTTTTCTCAAATACGGGAATAGTTGAAGAATTATGAAAAAAAAATCAAAACATGAATTGTAAATTCTGAGAATATTCTCTAAAAATAGCGAGCAAATTTCGTAATTCATGAAATTTTTTAAATTTGTAAGCATGTCAAGAATCGGGGAACATATATTGAAAATTGGGAATAACTTGTGGTTCAAACTTTTTTTTTAATCAACGAAGATTTTAAGAACCTCATGAACTTTTTTTGACTTCATGAATATATTTTCAAATTTGGAAAGTTTTTTTTGACATTTGGGCACATTTCTCAAATTAATAAATATTCCTAAAATTTTGAAATGTTTTTTTAAATGAACATTTTTTAGCCATGAAGATTTTTTGAAATCAATGACCATTTTAAAATTTCCGAACATTTTTTGAAATCCGAGAGCCATGGCACAATAATAAATTTGTTGTCTGGTCACAGATTCAAGATGGAAATAGCCTCTTACAGAAATGCATGAAAAGGCCGCGTAAAAAAGCTCAGAGTGGTCAGACTCAGCGCAAGCGAGAGCTATGTGCATCGGCTACCAATTTATTTGTGAACATTTTTTTAAATTCGGGAGCATTATTTATACCATGAACATTTTATCATTTTTTGAGAGATTTTTTCAATTTACGGATACTTATGATTCATTAATTGTTTTTGAAATTCGAAATCTTTTTCAAGATCCAAACATTTTTTGAAGAAGCAAAAAACATTAAAGCACAAAAAAATAAAGGAAAAACACATGGGCGTCCCACCCCCGCATGGGCCACCCCCCAACCCAAAATGAGTTTGAGTGCGCATTTGCTATGATAGTGCCACATGCGGCAAAATCAATCTGATAGCTATGTTAAGGACCAGAGTGCTCGCTTTTGCCTCTAGTTAGGGTTTCTCCTGTTCTCCTGGGGTGATTCTTCGCCGCTGTCGAGTTTTTCTCCCCTACCACCGGTCCTCGTCCCGCCGCCCTGCTCGGAGCGATCAAGGGGTGATCTTTTGTATCGCTGCCCGCTCTTGGCTAGGCCCGGGACGCGGCGGAGACTAGGGTTCACCACAAAACCCCATCTGCTATTCATCGGGTTAGTGATCTAGATAACTGTTGATTGAGCTTCAGGCTCCTCTGGACTCAGCGATGTGGAGAAGATGATGATGGAATTAGGCCTTCGTGAGGAGGTCGTCTTTGACGAGAAGGAGGCACCGTCAGAGAAACCACGGTGAGTCGCGCTGATTAAGGTTAACACCAATAAGAGAAAACACGTTTTTTTCGTTTCCGAAAGGCACGGCCGTGCCTCTCGGGGAAGCAAAACCGTGCCTCTCACGAAAAAAATGAAAAACGCGTTTTCGCGTATTTTTTTTACCGAAAAGCTAGAAAAGACCAGTGAAAACCCGAAAAGTCGAAAAAAAACCAAAAACCCATCTAAAAAGCCGAAAACATGTGTGGAAAAATAAAATAAAATAAAAAATCCGGAGGGAGCGCACAGAACGCGACAGGTGGCGGCGGTTGAGAGCGCGCCACTTGGCGCACTCTCAGTCCACCCCCAAGTGATCGTTGGGAGGCTCCCGAAGGAGCGCTCGCCAACTAGTTGCTCCACACATGCGGGGATTAGGAGCTCTTGTCTTCCAACCCCCATTTGCTACGCTATTTCACCAACAAGGCACACATGCCCCTCTGCACTGGGCTATTTTATTTACCTTTTTACTCTTTTTTGTTAAAACTTCAAAAAAAGGTGCGTGGGAGATAATTCGAACTCCAGCCATCTTCGTCAAGTTCAAACTACAATAACAACCTAGAACACCTTACTTGTCATGCTAACTACATATTCCTTAAGTTCGCCGAAAATCTCGGTTTTGGGAAGCTTCTAGAATCTTCCTAAACCGGGTTTCCTGCTTCGCTGGTTGGCTTTCTGGAAGGTTCCTATTCGATGTTCTTTCCTTCTCCTTTTTCTTTTTTCAGGTTCCATTTTCTTTCTTTTTTTATTTTATTTTTTCAACTGAATTCTTTCTTAAATTCACAAACTTATTTCCACATTTTTGATTTTTTTTAAAAATAATGAACTTTTTCAAATTCATAAAGTTTTTCCCAGTTTGTGAACCTTTTTAAAATTATGCGACATCCATGAACTTTTCCCAAATTCATGAACATTCTTTTTCAAATTCTTGAACATTTTTGTAAATTTATGAATTTTTATTCAATTTCTTGAAATCCATGAACTTTTTTCAAAGTCGTCAATTATTTTTTCAGATTTATGAACTTTTCAGTTTCATAAATTCCATGAACTTTTTCAGAACCATGAACTGTTTTCAAACTTATGAATTTTTTTCAAATTCTTCATGAACTTTTTGAAATTATAAACATTTTTCCAATTTCATGAAATCCATGAACTTTTTCAAACTCTTGAACTTTTCTCAAATTCATGAACTTTTTAAAAATGGAAAATTTTCAATTTTGTGAAATCCACGTACCTTTTTAAATCAATGAACATTTTCCAAAGTCATGAAATATTTCAATCTTTTGAAGTGTTTTCAATTTGTAATTTTTTAGATCCATGTTTGTTCAAATCCATGTTTTTTATTTAATGATTGCGTAAAAAAAAGGGACAAACAAACGAACCCGCTTGCGTCAAACAAATGGAAGGGCGAGCAACCAGCGCGGTAGCTGGGCTGCCACACGCGAGGCGGCTGTGAGCGCCAGCTTGGGAAAATGGCGCCTAAGGTGCTAAAGAGGAGGTCTCCTCTCATCTCGCCCCCAAGGAGACACAAGCACGTCTGGATGCTCCTATTCGGCGCTTCACGCACCAGGGAAGCACCTTAGCGCCCACACACCAATCCTGTTGGGCCGACACATGTAGAGCGAGATTCCATCGCATTTTATTAAAATGGTGAATTCAAAACTGTTCATGAATTTTGAATAAAAGTTCATCAATTTGAAAAAATTACAACAAAAATGGAAAAAAGTTCATGGATTTTGAAAAAAAACTTCATTTCATTTTTTAAAAAGTTCATCAAATTTTAAAAAGTTTTATCAATATTGGAAAAAAAGTTCATCAAATTTGAATAAAGGTTCATTGATTTTGAAAAAAGTTCATCAAAAAATGATAGTAAGTTCATCGAATTTCAAAAAACATTTGTCGTTTTGAAGAAAAAGTTCACGCATTTGCAAACGATTCATCGAACTAGGAAAAAAACAGGAAATGAAAATGGAAAACAAAAACAAAGAAAACAAGAAAAAAAAGGAAGAATAAAAGAAAGAAAAGGTTGTAACTTACTAGATCCTGCTTGGGTGGTTACACCAGGTTGCTGGTTTGATACACATCCAGCGCGCATTTTTTGTCGGATTAAAAACACAGAAAAAAGGGTGCATGGGTCGGCCCAGCGCGGGGGCGCTTCAGATGCCCGTTTGCAAAATACTCAGTAATGGACACCTTAAGCGTCAAATAGTAATTGCCAGCACGTCTCGACAAATGATGCCCTAAATGGGTCAGGCCACCGCTGGAGGTATCCTCCCTAGCGCATGATTTCTTAAAAAAATAGTTTTATTCCCTATATTTATATTTCTACCCCTAAAAAAACCTACATTTATATTTCTGAAGTGAAATCATGTTCTATTTGAATTTGAAATTATATCAACCCTCGTTTCAAAAATGTTCACACAATGTCAAAAAAATATTCATGCAACTTTCAATAAATTTTGATAGCATTCAAAAAGATGTTCATATTATTTAAAAGATGTTTGTGATATTTAAAATATGTCAGTGTTTCTAAAACTGTTCGTGACATTTTAAGAAAAGGTAATAAAATGTAAAAAAAATGTGAACATAATTTATAAAAAATTGTAACTTTAAAAAATATATTTATGCAATCTAAAAAAAGGCGTTTGGTTTAAGTAAAAAAATGTGCCATTTAAAAAAGCGTTTGTGTAGTTCCAAAAAAGTCTTATAATTCAAACAAAATGTCCATGACATTTTTATTAAATGTTTATACCATGTAAAAAAAATATGTACTTTAAAAAATGTTCGTCCCTTTCTGAAAAAATCAATGTGTATTTGAAAATAATTTGTTCGGAGAAAATATTCCAAACATGTATTTTTTTTAATGTGTATGAATAATGTTGTCCGTGTATACGAAACATGCACAACATGTAAAAATTAACATGAACTTTGGGGAAAAACAGAATTAAAAATATAAAAAAGAATGAAAAAACCCGAAGAAAAGCGAAGAAGAAACATTGAAAACCGAAACCTACAAGAAAAACTGATGAAGACCATCACAGAAACACACACAGAAAAAAAAACAAGGAAGCTTCTAAAACCGGTGTGAACTAGTCATAGAAGCTTCCTAACTACGGCTTCCCTGGTATCCTCATTGAACCGGCCCATACACAGTCACAAGGAGGAAATTGCAGGTGAGGCGCAGACTATCCTCACAATAAGCCATAAATAGCTTTCGCGTGGATTTGTGCCGAGGTGAAAATCTTAAAGTCACATCTACACCAAAGCAGACCATCGTCACTCGCTAGCTCTATCTCAAAAATCACCTGCATTGTATAAAATAGGACGAGAAAAGACTAATTGTCGGCGAGCTAGGAGGTCGGTCGGTAGGGGGGAGGAGAGGATCACGGACTTGGGAAGATATCTGGTGCTCCTGGAGCTTCTTAGCCGTTGGATCTAAAATCCAAAGGTCACATAGTACGTTCACACATATTTGCGAAAACACCATCAGGAGTCCCTTATTACACCCAGATCCAGCGCGTCCTTAGATGACTGTTGGATCTCAGATCAATGGCTGAGAAGCTCTTGGAGCACCTAACCTTAGGTGCTCCCTTAGCACCTGATATTCTCCCTCACGGACATTATGAAGTGTAGTTTCACCTCTTTTCTTTTCAATGTTGTATAGTGGTTCGTTTAGTCCTTGTGTAACGTCTTTGACAGTGGAGGTGGTGTCGCACGAAAATAAAATTCCCATAACTCTCCATTGATCAATATTGTTTTCTTATCTAACTTACCTGATCAATATTCTTAAAGTCGAATCATCTATTGAAGAAAATTATGTTTGAAAGGAGCGTCTATGTCTTAGTCGAATGAGGCGTTACTATTTCTGAGTCAGATTTGTAATTTTGTTCGTACAAGTCTTCTTCTTTTTTTTTGCGGGAAAGGGAATATCATTACTCAAATAGGCTTGTTACAATCTGCAGCCATAATGTTTGCAATCTCCTCAGGAGACTGCCTCAACCAACACATGGTAAGTTGCTGACAGTGCAGGTGGTGTCACACGAAATAAAACTCTCATAACCTTATATTGTCATGTTGCGATTATGGTGGCCGATGAATCATAGAGATCAGGGAGCCAATGATGTTTTTGTTCCTCAAATTTATCACATGATGTATTTGTGGTGGCGGTGTCCACTTTTTATTATGACCAGTGTTTCTCCAATTTTGCTCTCATGTGGTATCAACCTTATTGCCTAAAAAAAAAAACCTTATTGCCTAAGGGCATTTCTAACCGTTCCCCTAAAAGTTAAGGGAGTAAAAGGTTTAGTGGAGTATATTTACTTCACTAAGTTTTGACCGGACCTAACCGATCCCCTATATATAATAAAGTAAAGCTTATGTATGGCTCAAACATTTCGTCGAACACTTGCTATACGTCTCCGCGGCTAGCGGTGTCCATGGTTACTACGCCGGCAATGCTGTGGCTAGCAGCGTCGATGATGTCGACGCGGCCGCCGGTTGTAGCCTTGTTTTTTAACTGAAGAAATGCATTTTTTACTGAAAAATGCATCGTATAGCCATGAGCAACGGGGCGACTCTCGGAGCCTGTGAACACCACCAGACGTTGCTGACTGAACTAGTACATCGAGGTGCAGATAGACTGTAGGTGCACCACCGAAAATTCAGAAAATCATCACACCACTGGCCTCTTTGTTGATGACCAATTCGAGCGACTTGCATGAGTGTTACAGAAGCGTGATCGATTATTAGAACACACCTAATTTGAGCAGCTTGCACGGTGCGCCATGGAGTGACGGGCGCTGCTGAGCGGCATGAAGCGCACCAGGTTCAGGAGCCTCCAAGCCCGCGCCGGCGCATACACGAAGCACATGCTGTACACCAGCTTCTGCAGGAGCCCGTACTTCAGCATGTAGTAGTGCGTCGGCCGGCTCGTCCCGTGCAGCCCGTCGTGGCCCGCAGCAGCAGCATCCCGGCATGACGGGGGTGGCCGCGGCGGCGCATAGCCAGCAGCGCGTAGCGCATCACGGCGTGGAACGCCGCTGGGGGCTCGACAATAGATTTTTCTTTTCGAGACGGAGGCAAAAAGAATTGCCTCATCGATTAATTAAGAAGAAGAGAATTGCCCAGTTAATTTACGAAAAACCGGGTGAAAACCGATACAAACAAACTCACTCAACACGAAGCACCACGGCCACATAGATGGCCGGCCAAGTGCTCCCAACACCCAACAAGCACAACCCTCGACACTTCTACAATGCAACAGAACCCCGGGTGAGAAAATGGCAATGATGACCCAAAATACCAAGGCCACGTCAACAACACGAGAAACCGAGCACAATCCATCATGACATCGCGGACACCTTCCCTCTTGCATCATCAACCATAGGAACCTCCAGCTGCTCACTTGACAAAGGTGAATCTTGTCCCTCGCTCAAGGTCGTCGACGTGTCCACCTTCATATGATCCACTGACAAACTCAGACATAGCTCCCTAAGCTCGGGCATGACCTGCAGTACCGGAGCCACAAGCACGGCAATGGACTCGCCCTAAGTGGAAGACAACATAGGATGGGAGGTAGGCATCGAGGATGAATTGTCTCCAACACGATGGGAGAAGGAGCCATATAACTCCACCCCCCTATCCTCCGCGGAGCAAACACCGGCCGCACAAGGAGAGTGCGGCATCAGAGAGGTCTGCAACATGGCAGACGCAAGGGAGAGTCTACTCAGAGCAGCCTCCGCTCGCTCTAAAAATCTCCCAACACGCGCCAGACAACCTTGCAGCAACGCAGTCTGATCAGCCAAAGCGGACTGCAACATCAGCTCCGACGAGGTTGGTGAGCCAACGGTACCAGAGACGACAGACGCCCAAGACCCACGATGGAGCGCCTTGGATGGGAGTGCGGATCTCATCGAACCCTCACATGAAGCAAGAGCAGGACAATGCACGACGTCAAGCTGCGACACGAGCGGCACATCAGTGCATCGCAGTGAGCTTAGAGGACGCCATGGGTTGCAACATCCACGCGCACGATGACCGTTCTCCAAACAACGGAAGCACCGCAACGGCTCTTTGCAACCAGCCACGCGATGACCATGAGTGAAGCACCTGTAACATCTACCGCGAAGCCAAGCGGGGATGCGACGAGGAGCCATTGACGAGGAAGGCGACGAAGTCGGACGACGCGGGCCGTGCTACTTCTTGAGCTTGCGTTGGTTTTTTCCTTGAAGAGGAAAGGGTGATGCAGCACAGTAGAGGTAAGTATTTCCCTCAGTTAGGAACCAAGGTATCAATCCAGTAGGAGAAGAACACACAAATCACCAACACCTACACAAACAATCAAACACTTGCACCCAACGCGATAAAGGGGTTGTCAATCCCTTCACGGTCAATTGCAAAAGTGAGATCTGATAGAGATAGATAAACAAAAGATAAAATATTTTTTGGGTTTTTTGGTATATAGATCTGAAAATAAAATATTACAAAATAGTAGATCGGAAAGTAATATGATGGAAAATAGAAGTAATATGATGAAAAATAGTAAATCGGAAAGTAATATGATGGAAAATAGACCCCGGGGCCATAGGTTTTACTAGAGTATTCTCTCATGAAGGCAAATAATACGGTGGGTGAACAAATTACTGTCGAGCAATTGATATAAAAGCGCAAAGTTATGACGATATCCAAGGCAATGATTATGCATATAGGCATCACGTCCGTGTCAAGTAGACCGACTCCTGCCTGCATCTACTATTATTACTCCACACATCGACCGCTATCCAGCATGCATCTAGAGTATTAAGTTCATAAAGAACGGAGTAACGCCTTAAGTAAGATGACATGATGTAGAGGAATTAACTCAAGCAATATGATGAAAACCCCATCTTTTTATCCTCGATGGCAACAATACAATACGTGCCTCGCTACCCCTACTGTCACAGGGTGAGGACACTGCAAGATTGAACCCAAAGCTAAGCACCTCTTCCATTGCAAGAAAAATCAATCTAGTTGGCCAAACCAAACCGATAATTCGAAAAGAAATACACAGATATTAAATCATGCATAAAAGAATTAAGAGAAGATTCAAATAATATTCATAGATAAGCTGATCATAAATCCACATTTCGTCGGATCTCGACAAACACAGCGCAAAAGAAGATTACATCGGATATATCTCCAAGAACATCAAGGAGAACGTTGTATTGAGAATCAAAGAGAGAGAAGAAGTCATCTAACTACTAGCTATGGACCCGTAGGTCTGAGGTAAACTACTCACGCATCATCGGAAGGGCAATGGAGTTGATGTAGAAGCCCTCCGTGATCGATTCCCCATCCGGCGGGATGTCGGAAAAGGCCCCAAGATGGGATCTCACGGGAACAGAAGGATGCGGCGGTGGAAAAGTGTTTTCGTGGATTGCTCTGGTGGTTCTGGAATATATGTGAATATATAGGAGGAAGGGCTAGGTCAGAGGAGTCCCGAGGGGCCCACAAGGCAGGGGGGCGCGCCCTCCACCCTTGTCGCCGCCTCGCGGCTCTTCTGACTTGGACTCCAAGTCCCCTGGGTGTCTTCTGGTCCAAGAAAAATCATCATGAAGTGTTATTCCGTTTGGACTCCGTTTGGTATTCCTTTTCTACGAAGCTCAAAAACAAGGAAAAAACAAAAACTGACACTGGGCTCTAGGTTAATAGGTTAGTCCCAAAAATAATATAAAATAGCATATTAATGCATATAAAACATCCAAAACAGATAATATAATAGCATGGAACAATCAAAAATTATAGATACGTTGGAGACGTATCAAGCATCCCCAAGCTTAATTCCTGCTCGTCCTCGAGTAGGTAAATGATAAAAACAGAATTTTTGATGTGGTATGCTACCTAACATACTTATCCCTGTAATTTTCTTTATTATGGCATGAATGTTCAGATCCATAAGATTCAAAACAAAAGTTTAATATTGACATAAAAACAATAATACTTCAAGCATACTAATAAAGCAATCATATCTTCTCAAAATAACATGGCCAAAGAAAGTTATCCCTATAAAATCATATAGTCTGGCTATGCTCCATCTCCATCACACAAAATATTCAAATCATGCACAACCCCGATGACAAGACAAATAATTGTTTCATACTTTTGATGTTCTCAAACATTTTCAACTTTCACGCAATACATGAGCGTGAGCCATGGACATAGCACTATAGGTGGAATAGAATATGGTGGTTGTGGAGAAGACAAAAAGAAGGAGATAGTCTCACATCAACTAGGCGTATCAACGGGCTATGGAGATGCCCATCAATAGATATCAATGTGAGTGAGTAGGGATTGCCATGCAACGGATGCACTAGAGCTATAAGTTTATGAAAGCTCAAAAAGAAACTAAGTGGGTGTGCATCCAACTTGCTTGCTCACGAAGACCCAAGGCAATTTGAGGAAGCCCATCATTGGAATATGCAAGCCAAGTTCTATAATGAAAATTTTTCACTAGTATATGAAAGTGACAACATAGGAGACTCTCTATCATGAAGATCATGATGCTACTTTGAAGCACAAGTGTGGAAAAAGGATAGTAACATTGCCCCTTCTTTATTTTCTCTCATTTTTTTGGTGGGCTTCTTTGGCCTCTTGTATTTTATTTGTTGGCTTCGTTGGCCTCTTTTATTTTTTCCTCACATGGGACAATGCTCTAATAATGAAGATCATCACACTTTTATTTACTTACAACTCAAAAATTACAACTCGATACTTAGAACAAAATATGACTCTATATGAATGCCTCCGGCGGTGTACCGGGATATGCAAGGACTCAAGAGTGACATGTATAAAAATTATGAACGGTGGCTTTGCCACAAATACTATGTCAACTACATGATCATGCAAAGCAATATGACAATGATGGAGCGTCTCATAATAAAACTGAACGGTGGAAAGTTGCATGGCAATATATCTCGGAATGGCTATGAAAATGCCATAATAGGTAGGTATGGTGGCTGTTTTGAGAAAGGTAAAAGGTAGGTGTATGGCACCGGCGAAAGTTGCGCGGTACTAGAGAGGCTAGCAAAGGTGGAAGGGTGAGAGTGCATATAATCTATGGACTCAACATTAGTCATAAAGAACTCACGTACTTATTGCAAAAATCTATTAGTTATCGAAACGAAGTGCTACGCGCATGCTCCTATGGGGATAGATTGGTAGGAAAAGACCATCGCTCGTCCCCGACCGCCACTCATAAGGAAGACAATCAATAAATAAATCATGCTCCGACTTCATCACATAACGGTTCACCATACATGCATGCTATGGGAATCATAAACTTTAACACAAGTATTTCTACAATCCACAATTACTCACTAGCATGACTCTAATATCACTATCGTTATATCTCAAAACAATCATAAGGAATCAAACTTCACATAGTATTCAATGCACTTTATATGAAAGTTTTTATTATATCCCTCTTGGATGCCTATCATATTAGGACTAAATTTATAACCAAAGCAAATTACCATGTTGTTTAGAAAGACTCTCAAAATAATATAAGTGAAGCATGAGAGTTCAATAATTTCTATAAAATAAAACCACCGCCGTGCTCTAAAAAGATATAAGTGAAGCACTAGAGCAAAATTGCCTAGCTCAAAAGATATAAGTGAAGCACATAGAGTATTCTAATAAATCACGATTCATGCGTGTCCCTCTCAAAAGGTGTGTACAGAAAGGATGATTATGGCAAACTAAAAAGCAAAGACTCATATCATACAAGACGCTCCACGCAAAACACATATCATGTGGTGAATAAAAATATAGCCTCAAGTAAATTTACCGATAGACGAAGACGAAAGAAGGGATGCCTTCCGGGGCATCCCCAAGCTTAGGCTCATCGTTGTCCTTGAATATTACCTTGGGGTGCCTTGGGAATCCCCAAAATTAGGCTCTTGCCACTCCTTATTCCATAGTCCATCAAATCTTTACCCAAAACTTGAAAACTTCACAGCACAAAACTCAACAGAAAACTCGTGAGATCTGTTAGTACAAGAAAATAAAATCATCACTTTTGGTACTGTTTTGAACTCATTCTTATTTAATTTGGTGTAATATCTACTGTATTCCAACTTTTCCATGGTTCATACCCCCCGGTACTACCCATAGATTCATCAAAATAAGCAAACAACACAAAGAAAATAGAAGCTGTCAAAAACAGAACAGTCTGCGAAGATCTGAATTGTTCTAATACTTATGTAACTCGAAAAATGCTGAAACATTAAGAAATCAGAGGGAATTTATATATAAATCTCTTGTAAAAAATTCAGGGTTTTTCAATGCTCCAGTGCATTATTAAAATTCTGTGACTGGACGCAAAAGTTTCTGTTTTTCAGCAAGATCAAATCAACTATCACCGTAAGCCATCCCAAAGGTCTTACTTGGCACAAACACTAATTAAAACACCAAAACACATCTAACCAGAGGCTAGATGAAAATTTTATTGAAAAACAGAACCAAAAAAGTAGAAACAAAAATAAAATTGGGTTGCCTCCCAACAAGCGCTATTGTTTAACGCCCTTAGCTAGGAATAACGCAATAGATCTAGGTATTGTTATCTTTGGTATGCAATCCATAAGTAGCTCTCATAATAGATTCATATGGCAATTTAATTTTATTTCTAGGAAAGTGTTCCATGCCCTTCTTTAATGGAAATTGAAATCTAATGTTTCCTTCTTTCATATCAATAATTGCATCAATCGTTCTAAGGAAAGGTCTACCAAAAATAATAGGACATGTAGGATTGCAATCTATATCAAGAACAATGAAATCTACAGGCACATAATTCCTATTTGCAACAATAAGAACATCATTAATCCTTCCCATAGGTTTCTTAATAGTGGAATCCGCAAGATGCAAATTTAAAGAACAATCATCCAATTCGCGGAAACCTAACACATCACATAAAGTTTTAGGAATTGTGGAAATGCTAGCACCCAAATCACACAAAGCATGGCACTCATAATCTTTTATTTTAATCTTAATAGTAGGTTCCCACTCATCATAAAGTTTTCTAGGGATAGAAACTTCCAATTCAAGCTTTTTCTTCAAAAGATTTCATCAAAGCATCAACAATATGTTTAGTAAAAGCTTTATTTTGATTATAAGCATGAGGAGAATTCAACATGGATTGCAACAAGGAAATACAATCTATTAAAGAATAATTATCATAATTAAAGTCCTTGAAATCCAAAAGAGTGGGTTCATTGCTACTTAAAGTTTTGACCTCTCCAATCCCACTTTTATAAATTTTTGCATCAAGATCTATAAACTCCGAATCATTGGGACGCCTTTTAACTAAAGTTGACTCATCTCCAGTCCCATCTTTATCAAGATTTATTTTAGAAAACAAAGATTCAATAGGAGTCACATCAATCACTTTAAGATCTTTATCATTATTTTCACAAGAACTAGAAGAACACGCTTTCACAAACCAATCTCGCTTAGCACGAATCTTAGCGGTTCTTTCCTTACATTCATCAATAGAAATTCTCATAGCTTTTAAAGACTCATTAATATCATGCTTGGGTGGAATAGATCTAATTTCAAAGAAGCAATCTCAAGAGAAATTCTATCCACGTTCCTAGCCAAATCATCAACCTTAAGCAATTTTTCTTCAATCAAAGCATTGAAACTTTTTTGCGAACTCATAAATTCTTTAATACTATTCTCAAAATCAGAGGACAACTTATTATAATTTCCAAAAGAATTGTTGTAGGAATTACCATAATTATTAGAGTAATTACTAGGAAATGGCCTAGGATTAAAATTACCTCTATACGCGTTATTACCAAAATTGTTCCTACCAACAAAATTCACATCCATAGATTCATTATTGTTCTCAATCAAAGTAGACAAAGGCATATCATTAGGATCAATAGGAGCAATCCTACTAGCAAACAATTTCATAATTTCATCCATCTTTCCACTCAAAACTTTAATCTCTTCAATCGCATGCACTTTTTTGTTAGTAGAAGATCTTTCGAGAAAAGGCAAACGAAAAAGACGAACAAAAGAAGGGCGAATAAAAAGGCAAAAAATTTCGAAAATCATTTTAGAAGCGGGGGAGAGGAAAACGAGAGGCAAATGGCGAATAATATAATGCAAGAGATGAGAGTTTATGATGGGTACTTGGTATGTCTTGACTTGGCGTAGATCTCCCCGGCAACGGCGCAGAAATTCTTCCTGCTACTTCTTGAGCTTCCATTGGTTTTTCCCTTGAAGAGGAAAGGGTGATGCAGCACAGTAGAGGTAAGTATTTCCCTCAGTTAAGAACCAAGGTATCAATCCAGTAGGAGAAGAACACACAAATCACCAATACCTGCACAAACAATCAAACACTTGCA
Source organism: Thinopyrum elongatum (assembly GCA_011799875.1). Classification (NCBI taxonomy): domain Eukaryota; kingdom Viridiplantae; phylum Streptophyta; class Magnoliopsida; order Poales; family Poaceae; genus Thinopyrum; species Thinopyrum elongatum. The sequence continues at coordinate 133,898,089 of CM022303.1, forward strand.
CCTAACACGATAAAGGGGTTGTCAATCCCTTCACGGTCAATTGCAAAAGTGAGATCTGATAGAGATAGATAAACAAAAGATAAAATATTTTTTGGATTTTTGGAATATAGATCTGAAAATAAAAGATTACAAAATAGTAGATCGGAAAGTAATATGATGGAAAATAGAAGTAATATGATGGAAAATAGTAAATCAGAAAGTAATATGATGGAAAATAGACCCCGGGGCCATAGATTTCACTAGAGGCTTCTCTCATGGAGGCAAATAATACGGTGGGTGAACAAATTACTGTCGAGCAATTGATAGAAAAGCGCAAAGTTATGACGATATCCAAGGCAATGATTATGCATATAGGCATCACGTCCGTGTCAAGTAGACCGACTCCTGCCTGCATCTACTACTATTAATCCACACATCGACCGCTATCCAGCATGCATCTAGAGTATTAAGTTCATAAAGAACGGAGTAACGCCTTAAGTAAGATGACATGATGTAAAGGAATTAACTCAAGCAATATGATGAAAACCCCATCTTTTTATCCTCGATGGCAACAATACAATACATGCCTCGCTACCCCTACTGTCACTGGGTGAGGACACCGCAAGATTAAACCCAAAGCTAAGCACCTCTCCCATTGCAAGAAAAACCAATCTAGTTGGCCAAACCAAACTGATAATTCGAAGAGAAATACAAAGATATTAAATCATGCATAAAAGAATTCAGAGAAGATTCAAATAATATTCATAGATAAGCTGATCATAAATCCACAATTCATTGGGCCTCGACAAACACACCGCAAAAGAAGATTACATCGGATAGATCTCCAAGAACATCAAGGAGAATGTTGTATTGAGAATCAAAGAGAGAGAAGAAGCCATCTAGCTACTAGCTATGGACCCGTAGGTCTGAGGTAAACTACTCATGTATCATCGGAAGGGCAATGGAGTTGATGTAGAAGACCTCCGTGATCGATTCCCCCTCCGGCGGGATGCCGGAAAAGGCCCCAAGATGGGATCTCACGGGAACAGAAGGTTGCGGCGGTGGAAAAGTGTTTTCGTGGATTGCTCTGGTGGTTCTGGAATATATGTGAATATATAGGAGGAAGGGCTAGGTCAGAGGAGTCCCGAGGGGCCCACAAGGCAGGGGGCGCCCTCCACCCTTGTCGGTGCCTCGCGGCTCTTCTGACTTGGACTCCAAGTCCCCTGGGTGTCTTCTGGTCCAAGAAAAATCATCATGAAGTTTTATTCCGTTTGGACTCCGTTTGGTATTCCTTTTCTGCGAAGCTCAAAAACAAGAAAAAAACAGAAACTGGCACTGGGCTCTAGGTTAATAGGTTAGTCCCAAAAATAATATAAAATAGCATATTAATGCATATAAAACATCCAAAACAGATAATATAATAGCATGGAACAATAAAAAATTATAGATACGTTGGAGACGTATCAGGCCGCGCCGCGGCAGCACCTCCTGCCAACCCTCATTTGTGTCTGCGTCATGCCCCACGCACATCCCTCCAGAGTCGAGGGCCTTGGTGGCGGCCGGCGGTGTCTGGGGAGCCAACTCCTCTTCGTCATCTTCATCGTCATCGTCGTCAGCAGCGGAGGCCCACAACACCGCCTGTGGTGGCAGCGTCACGGCCATTTCCTCTTCACAGCCTACGTCGTCCCCATTGACAGAGGCAACAGGGGCCAGCAGCAACACATCCGAGGCGGCATCGACAAGGACAGGGGAGCCAGGCGTCGGGCCGAAGCAGTTGTCATCACAGGCTCCGAACAAGGCGTGCACGTAGCCTTAACACCCCCGTCCTCCCTCCTGAATCTGGAAGCTGGGGGCAGCGGTCGCGGTCGAGGGAGAACACCGACGACCGGGGTAGTGCCTGCAGCCTGAGCGCACAACGCAGATGGTGGAAGGACGACGGGTGCAGCAGCCAGAGACGCCGATGGAGTGGTGGCCGCCGCGGAGGCTCGGGCGAGCAGCATTGCCGGGCGAACCGAGAGACGGGGCGCCGCCGAGACTGGTGTGGGAGATGTCTCCGCGGGGTACTCGGATCCGGTCACGGCGGCCGCAACGGAGGACGGAGGCCGGAGATCCGGGCGACGGCGGCGCGCGCCCAGCCACCACTTGCGCGGACACGAGAGTGCCATCCCTTCCCAACGCATGACGCCAAGCTGAGCCGAGCCTGGCAGAAGAGAGAGGGTGAGCAGGGGACTACGGATATGGCTTGGGCAGCTGCACAGCTAGCCGGAGATGGGAGATCGAGGCGCCGCCGCCGAGGGCGCTCACCCGACGCGGGTGTTGTCGCGGGAGCTCATCCCTTTCACTTGATTGATGTGTTATTTGGCTCAATAATAGTGGACTGCAGGCGGAAAGACTGGTTCCAGACCGGCTTGGGTCTTCTGCTATGTTGCCCTGCTCGTCTCCTCCACGGCCGGCAGCTACGACGACCAGCGCAGTTGCTCACCTTAGCGTGCCCTGGCTGCCGTAGCCATGCCGCAGCCCAACGCGAGGCATCTCAGCTTCTGCCGAGATGGCAAGGTCGCCGGCGAGGCCACTAGAGCTTCACGTGAGTCGCCGACCAGCCACAAGGAGGCCTTCGTGCGAAGAAAACTTTTACTTGGCCGCCAACAAACGAAGTAAATATAGGGAGATTTTTAGGGAGGGGAGTAAAATTTTACTCCCTTATGGCGTTTAGGGGATCGGCTAGGTCCGCTGTGAGGGAGTAAACCGAAAATTTTATTTCCTTATGGCCGTATTGGGGATCGGTTAGAGTTGGTCTAACAAGACAATGACGGAGTAACACTTCACCAAGTAATCTTACGATAACGAACTAAGGCTAGTTTTTTTAACACAGTACAGACGCAAGCGCTCATACATACGCGCATACACTCACCCATATGAACGCACACACGCACACCCTACCTCTATGAGCACCTTCGAGAGATTGAGCAGGCATATCATCTTGAAATTTACGAAGTCACCGGAGGCATCTCGTCGTTTGTTATGTTATGCTCCAAATTCAAGTATAAAGAGGGAGGCTAACTTCAGACTCGCTACGCTCCGCTTCGGCCCAAGCCGGGCGAAGCCCCCCCCTTCCCCCCCGCGGTACGGATCAGTATTGACCTAGGTCACCTGTGTTATATATACCTCTTGTAAGCCGCCGCACGGGATAAGTTGATCAGTTGTAAATCCCCAGCGTTTGTAACCTCCCCCGATATAGTGAAGTTTGGCTGGCTGGCACCCGTGGTTTTTTCCCTTCGTGTTGGAGGGGTTTTCCACGTTAAAATCTCGTGTCCCTTGCTTGTTTTTGTTCTTCATCGAGTTTGATTGTGTGTCGTATCTCTAACAAGTGGCATCAGAGCCTTGTTTTTGTCTAGGGTTTCGATGACATGGCATCGATGAAGTTCGATCTTCCGCTGCTGGACTACGACACGAGGTTTTCTTTATGGCAGGTGAAGATGCGTGCTATCCTGGCGCATCCCGATCTGGACGTGGAGCTAGATGGCTTCGGTGGAAAAGAACCAAAGGCGTGGACCGAGGATGAGAAGTGCAGAGATCATAAGGACTTGTCTATGATTCATCTTCATCTATCTAACAATATTTTGCAAGAAGTGCTGGAGGAGAAATCTACAGCAGCTCTCTGGCTGAAATTGGAGTCGATCTGCATGTCCAAGGATCTGACCAGTAAGATGCACACGAAGATGAAGTTGTTCACGCACAAGTTGCAAGAAGGTGGTTCGGTGCTAAACCACCTGTCGGTCTTCAAGGAGATCGTTTCTGACTTACAGTCTATGGACGTAAAGTATGATGATGAAGATTTAGGTCTTCTGCTTTTATGCTCTCTGCCTAGTTCTTTTTCAAATTTTCGAGATACCATATTATATAGTCGTGATGAACTAACTATTGTTGAAGTATATGAGGCTCTTCAACAGAAGGAAAAGATGAAAGATATGTTGCAATATGAGGAACCATCCTCCAAAGGAGAAGCTTTGCAGGTACGAGGCAGGCCTAAGCAGAAAAAGTACTACAACAACAACAACAGAGATAAAAGGAAGAATGACAGAGGTCGTTCGAAGTCCAGAGGATCTGGGAAGGACAAATTCTGCAGGTACTGTAAGAAAGAGGGTCACCTCATTGATGAGTGTTGGAAGTTGGAAAATAAGGAGAAGAGGAACGGTACGTGGAAACCTAAAAATAAATCCGATGGTGATGGTAAGGTCAATGTTACATCTGGTAATAAGTCTGATTCAGATGATGCTTTAGTTGTTTTTGCTGGATGTGTTTCATGTCATGATGAATGGATACTTGATTCTGCCTGTTCGTTTCATATATGTTGTAACAGAGATTGGTTTAGTACTTATGAGTTTGTGCAGAGTGGAGATGCTGTGCGTATGGGAGATGACAACCCACGTGAGATTGTGGGCATTGGTTCTATTCAGATCAGGACACATGACGGCATGATACGCACGTTGACAGATGTGAGACACATACCAGGCATGGCCAGAAACCTCATCTCGCTGAGTACTCTTAACGTCAAAGGGTACAAGCACTCCGGTTCAGGTGGAGTGTTGAAGGTAACAAAAGGTTCCCTCGTTCATATGACAGGTGACATGAATTCTGCTAAGTGATATGTTCTTAGAGGAAGCACTATTACTGGTACTGTTGTTGCTGCTGTTACTTCTGATAAATCCAGTAAAACTAATATTTGGCATATGCGTCTTGGGCATATGAGTAAACTTGGCATGGCAGAATTGACCAGGAGAGAACTTCTAGATGGGTGCAACGTAAATGAGTTGGAGTTTTGTGAGCACTGCATTTTTGGTAAGCACAAGAGGGTAAAGTTCAATGTTGTTGTTCATACCACAGACGGTATATTAGATTATGTACATGCTGATTTATGGGGTCCTTCCCGTAAACCCTCGCTTGCTGGTGCTCGTTATATACTTACAATTATTGATGATTACTCCAGAAAAGTGTGGCCTTATTTTCTGAAGAAAAAAAATGATGTGTATGATGCCTTTAAGGATTGGAAAGTTATGGTAGAAAGGCAAACTGAGAGGAAGGTAAAAATACTTCGTACTGACAATGGTATGGAATTCTGTTCAAAAGCTTTTAACAGTTATTGCAGAAACTTGGGCATCATCAGGCACCACACCATCCCATACACTCCTCAACAGAATGGCGTGTGGCTGAGCGCATGAATAGAACCATCATATCCAGGGCTCGTTGCATGTTGTCCAATGCTCGCATGGGGAAGCGTTTTTGGGCTGAAGCCGCCTCCACCGCCTGCTACCTCATCAACAGGTCACCATCCGTTCCACTTAATAAGAAAACTCCCATTGAGGTATGGTCTGGTACACCAGCTGATTATTCACAATTGAGAGTTTTCGGTTGCACTGCATATGCACACGTTGATAATGGAAAACTTGAGCCTAGAGCTATTAAGTGTGTGTTTGTTGGATACAGTTCAGGAGTAAAAGGATACAGGTTATGGAATCCTGAAACTAATAAGGTTTTTGTGAGAAGGAGTGTTGTTTTCAATGAATCTGTTATGTATCATGATGATCTGTCCAGAGATACTTTTGATGTAGAGCCACAACGAGTTACTGTGCAGGTGGAGCACCTTGATTAGGAGGAACATGTAATTGATGATAATGTTGATGATGCTCCAGATACAGAGGTCCACGATGATGATGTTGTGCAACACTCACCCCCTGTTTTGCAGCGACAAGTTCAGTCTCTTGCAGATGGCAGGAGCAAGAGAGTCATTAAGAAAACTAACCACCGAATTGAAGAGTGTGACATTGTTCATTATGCTTTCAGTTGTGCAGAACAGGTTGAGAACATCCATGGGCCATCCACATACACTGAAGCAGTTGTTTCCGGTGACCGCGAGAAGTGGATTGCTGCTATGCAGGAAGAGATGCAGTTACTTGAGAAAAATGGCACATGGGATGTTGTGAGCTTGCCTAAACATAAGAAGACCATTCGCTGCAAATGGGTCTTCAAAAGAAAGGAGGTTTGTCTCCTAGTGAGCCCGCGAGGTTTAAGGCAAGGTTAGTGGCTAAGGGCTTCAGTCAAATACCAGGTATTGATTATAATGATGTGTTCCCTCCAGTTGTGAAGCATAGTTCCATTCGTGCATTTTTTGGTATTGTTGCTATGCATGATCTTGAGCTTGAGCAGTTAGATGTCAAGACTGCTTTTCTGCATGGTGAACTGGACGAGGAGATTTACATGGACCAACCAGAAGGTTTCATTGTGCCTGGTAAGGAGAATTTTGTTTGCAAGTTAAAGAGGTCCCTATATGGTTTGAAACAGTCTCCGGGACAGTGGTATAAAAGGTTTGATTCATTTATGATAGCACATGGATTTAAGAGGTCTGCATATGATAGTTGTGTTTACATTAAATTTGTTGATGGATCACCTATATACTTGCTGTTATATGTTGATTGCTGCCAAGGGCAAGAAAGAGATCACTACTTTAAAGGCACAGTTAAGTAGTGAGTTTGAGATGAAGGATCTTGGTGCTGCTAAGAAAATTCTAGGTATGGAGATTACGAGGGACATAATCTGGTTTGTTATTTCTTAGTCAGGAGAGTTACATTAAGAAAGTTTTTCATCGTTTTAACATGCATGATGCTAAGTCAGTAAGCACTCCCATTGCTCCTCATTTCAAATTGTCATCTTCTCATTGTCCTAGTAATGATGAAGAATTTGAGTATATGTCAAGAGTTCCATATTCCAGTGCTATTGGTTCTTTAATGTATGCCATGGTGTGTTCTAGGCCTGATTTGTCATTTGCAATGAGTTTGGTCAGTCGATACATGGCTAACCCTGGTAAAGAACATTGGAAGGCTGTTCAGTGGATTTTCAGGTACCTTCGTGGCACTTCCAATGCTTGTTTGAAATTCGGCAGAACTGGTGAGGGACTAGCTGGCTATGTGGATTCAGATTTTGCTTCCAGCGATTTGGACAAGAGGAGGTCCCTTACAGGTTATGTGTTCATTGTTGGTGGTTGTGCCGTGAGTTGGAGGGCAACGTTGCAGCCAGTAGTTGCCCAGTCTACCACTGAAGCAGAATACATGGCTATTGCAGAAGCATGTAAAGAATCAGTTTGGCTGAAAGGTTTGTATGCTGAGCTTTGTGGAGATAATTCTTGCATTAACTTGTTTTGTGACAGTCAAAGTGCCATTTACCTTACTAAGGATCAGATGTTCCATGAGAGAACAAAGCACATTGATGTCAAATATCATTATGTTCGAGACATTGTTGAGCAAGGTAAAGTGAAGGTATGCAAGATTAGTACTCATGATAATCCTGCTGATATGTTGACAAAGCCAGTTCCTGTTGCTAAGTTTGAGCTTTGCTCAGATTTAGTTGGTATAACTCATTAGCCCTAGCGGCTGTTTGGCGCCGAAAGTGTTTTCTTTGTTGTTCAGGGAGGAGGTTCTCATTCATGCTACAAGATGGAATTTGTCTCAAGGTGGAGTTTGTTATGTTATGCTCCAAATTCAAGTATAAAGAGGGAGGCTAACTTCCGACGAGCGAGCGGAGCGAGGCCCGTCGCCGGTAGGCTTGGGCTGTCGCGGTACGGATCAATATTGACCTAGGTTACCTGTGTTATATATACCTCTTGTAAGCCGCCGCACGGGATAAGTTGATCAGTTGTAAATCCCCGACGTTTGTAACCTCCCCCGATATAGTGAAGTTTGGCTGGCTGGCGCCCGTGGTTTTTTCCCCTTCGTGTTGGAGGGGTTTTCCACGTTAAAATCTCGTGTCCCTTGCTTGTTTTCGTTCTTCATCGAGTTCGATTGCGTGTCGTATCTCTAACATCGTTGACGGGAACGTCTCCTCCCACTAAAAGCATATCTTGAAATTTACGAAGTCACCGTAAGCCTAGTTTACGTAAGCCTAGTTCAGATAGTTAGGTTCCGTGTTGGGGTGAAATTAGCCCACCCAGGTTCAAGTTCGAGACTTGACACGGGTGGTAGCATATTTTCAATTAGATTTATCGACCCAGTCTCTTGAAGGTGATCATAGGGATAGGGATGGGTGTGCGTGTGTGCATGTTGTGAGTGTCTGCATGTGTACTGTGTTTCTCAAAATAAACATAACGATAGGTGGGTCTCCCACCATAACATGTTTTCTAGAGGGAAATGCACCTAAGATCAAAATGTTTTGAGTTGGCTTCCATAGAAAATTCGGCAACATCGTAGGGTTCCCGACTATTAGCGTGGGTGGATTACGCTTCTTCTAGCCAGAGTGTGTTCAACATCTTAGGTTTTCACCTATTAGGGTATGTGATTCATACTACTACTTCAAGATATCGGCCGATATTCCGATAAATTGGCCGATTTATCGCTTGCTGGTGTCGGACCGATAAGATAAATCGGCCGATATGCCGATAAACCGGCCGATTTACCCCTTATCTTGGATCGACCGATAAGTTTCCGATAAGTGATATCGTCAACATTGCTACTACTTATAATCTTTGAATTTAGTTCAGCTTGATCATGTTTGTGTTTCATGGGTTATTCACCCGTGACCATAGGTAACAATGAATGTCTAGATGCTGAAGGAGTTTGAGAAAACAAATTCAAAGAAATTTGACTATTTCTCAGTCCGATTTGTAATCTTGTTCGTACAAATCGAAAGAAAAGTGTTTACCGTGCTATAATAGAATGTTCGTCTAGCACATTTTTTTAATAATGGCTCCGCCGTCAGTTTGTTCAATCTATTTTACAAATTGTGTTCATAATAAATACCTAAAAGATATCTCGGTGGTGTAGTAGTCTGTTGGGAGAATCGATTATAACCCCCCTAGTTCATCTGCCTTTGCTCATACACCCCTTTCTTCGTCTGCCTCACTTATGAGCCCCCTTGTTTGATTTGCCTCTTGATCATAAGCCCCTTTTGCATGTTTAAGCATTAATTCATCACCTGATTCCGAATCAGTTGTTATATAGATGAACAAAAGACTGAAATATTCTCCCTTATCTTCTCTTCACGGGACTTAGCCTGCAGATCCTCTGGTTTGTTTGGGGCCGACGGAAGCCACAAGGGGAGGGGATTCGAGTTGGGGCGCGCAGAGAGAGAGCTGGATTCGGTCGGGGACGGGCCATGGCGGTTGATGCAGCATGGAGGGAGAAGAGCACGCGGCGCTGAAGGCGGGGCTCCGGCCTTCCGCTGCATGCGCGGAGGTCGTTGAGCTTCACGGGAATGGCAGTGGTGCGAGCAGGTTGGGTTGCCGGCGGGAGGAGCTTGGGCTGGGGCTGTCGATAGAAGAAGCACGGGCGGGGTGTTTAGGTCTCGCGCGGGAGGCGCGGCCGAGGTGTGGGGACGACTGCACAGAGGTCTTTGAGCTCATGGGAATGGCAGCGGTGCACGCAGAGGGTGAGAACTCTCAGAGAATCGTTGTTAGTTGCTTAATGATCCAGCTAAACATGGAAAGGGGGCTATGGTCAACAATATGAGCAACAAGGGGGGCTTATAAGTGAGGCAGACGAAGAAAGGGGCGTATGAGCAAAGGCAGATGAACTGGAGGGGTTATAATCGATTCTCCCGTAGTCTGTTCATGTAGGTGCAAAAAAATTGTACTGTAGCGTCGACTGACCGTCTGGGAACTTCTTTGGCGACCAGGAATTATTAGCACCAAAAAAAGGATATTTGAATTTCTGGTGCCTAGATATCTGTCATTCTCAAGTTTTGGTCATTTTCCAAGTATCCAAACCATGTCCTCCGTTACAAATTTACAGCTCCTTTCTGAGACCATGACCGCCCCTTTGCCAAGAGAAAGGGGCCAGCCATTGCTCTTCTGTCGACGCGCCAAGACGGAAGCATAGATGGGATCGAACCACATTCCACCTGTCTGGGAATCCGCATCTCGCTTGGGTTCTTGAGGTTGATGCCGCGCCCATCTCATCATTTCTGCCCGCCATTGACGCCCAGCACATGCTCCCTCCCTTCTTTCCCCGCTCCTCAAATCACCGATCCTCCTTCTCCTGCCATTTGTTGCTTCTATATATGCAGCGCCCATCACCACAACCACCTGCTACCTACGTCACCGGCCCATTTGTCAACCACGGATTAAAATGATAAACTACTGCAGGCCATAGATAGCCAGATCCCAGGGCAAGGGTTTCATAAAACGCTGACAGCGATCTGGAGCGTTTGGAAGATCAGTGCTGCTTTTAAATGTTACTACTGTTATTGCAGGCCCTGGCCAGATCCAAGTTATTAAACACTGACAGTGATCTGTGAGCGTGAGAAGTGGTTTCAGGAAAACAATATCTTCAGTGCCGCTTTAAAAATGTTAGGACTAACCATTGACTTTGGGCTGCAGTTTTAACGGGTCTCGCTAACATCAGAGTGAGACAAGACGAGACGGACCTCTCTGAAGAGGATCACTCAGTTTACACTGGTTTTTCAGACCGTTGTAGATACTAGTACGTGCTTGCTTCAACGGCAGTTTTGCACACTAGTAGTGAGGATGAGTTCGTACTCAGATTACTATGATGAGGAGGACAAAAACGGCCGATGTTTTCACATGTAGGTGGTTACTTTGATGTGATTTTCTCCGGTCAAGACTTTCTTCAGAGTAAGAACAAAGTACAGACCTACATCTTTCGCCGAGACTCTGACCGGGTAAAAATGGCACGCCGGAAGACCCACTCAACTGCGTATGTGCACATTGATTTGTTCAAAAACAACAACACATGGTGGAGAAGTCCATACACAAACTCAGTCTCGAGATGTTAAAAAAAGTTTAACAGCTTAAGATGGCAAAATACCTACCTTGTCCACAAAGACAGACAGGTACTTTCTTTCTGTCTTTCTTCATGGACAAGTGTCCATGGCTAAAGCTCTGAAAGTTTGGCTCCAAAAAAATGGCAGATGATTAAACAAGCATTGAGCAACTCACAAGCACGACAACAGAGCGATTCTTATGCATGGAGTGAGTTCTTCATTTTTCACCAGCTGACCAAGAAACAATATTTACATGCATACTTGATAGAGTACTTGTCAGTAACATAGCAGAGGAGAAGAGAAACCAAGTTGATCAGCAAGAACAGGGGAGGGGAGAAACACACGGAGCGGGAAGCTGATTTAGCTTCCGGCCAGCCCCCTCTCCCGTAATAAACTGGTTGATTAGTGGGTTCTTCGTCGTCTGATCTTCGGATCCAGTCCGAGAGCAGATCACCAACAACGTCGCTCGGATTCGCAGAATCCAAGAACAAAAATTTCGATCTCTGGGGGAAGGGAGGGAAGAAGAAGGTGGAGTGGGGGTGGGGCTAGGCCTTGACGACGGCCATCATGCGCTTGAACTCCTCGAAGTTGACCATGCCGTCGCCGTCGCTGTCGACGAGGCGAATCATGTCGCGGCACTCGGCGGCGGCGGGGCGGCCGCGCAGGCCGAGGGAGCCCAGCACGGTGCCCAGCTCCTCGGCGGAGATGAGCCCGTCCTTGTTGCCGTCGAACACGTCGAACGCCTCCTTGAGGTCCATCTCCTCCCCCTCCTCGTCCTCCTCCTCCTCCTCGGCGGAGGTGGGGAGCAGCGAGGCCTTGCGCTTCTTTGGGATGGAGTCGTAGAGCTCGCGGAACTCGTGGATGTCGATGAGGCCGTCGCTGTTGGCGTCGACGCGGGCCACCATGGCGGCCGCCTCGGCGGCGGACACGGCGATGCCCAGCCGCTTCAGCGACTCCTCCAGCTCGCCCGCCGTGATGAAGCCGTCGCCGTCGTGGTCGAACGTGGAGAACACGATCCCCAGGTCCGCCTCCCGGTCGGCCGGCGCCGGCCGCGCCTCCCTCTCCTCCACCTTGCTGGTGGCCTTGCCTTCTTGCTCCCCGTGGTGGCTCTTGGCCTTCTCGCCGTCGACGTCGCAGCACTTCTTGGCGCCGCGCGAGGAGGAGGAGGCGAGGGAGAAGAGGACGCAGAGGCCGCCGAGGAGGAAGAGCAGGAGCAGAGGCGCCATGGATGGACGATGGTTATTTGCGCTGCTGCTGACCTGCTGTGGGAGGGGGAGCGCGCGCGTGTTGGTTTGTCCGCGGGCGAGTGTGTGTGAATGTGAAGGCAGACGACACACAGCGGCTAATATATGAGGCGGAGGCGACGGCGACGACGACGGAGTGAGTAAAGGAGAAGAAGAGTCGTGGAGTGGAAGAGGGCAACGGTTGGTTGGTTGGTTGGCTCAGTTGCTGCCCGATCGTGCGACCTGGTAGTAGTAGATCGTGGGTGGTTCAGACGATGCATGGGGCATGGCAAGTTCGCACCTGCATCCCCGCACATTTCTCATATTATTATCCACGCCTCCACCAAAGAACAAGGGCCTCTTTGATTCAATGATTTTTTAATGAAAATTTGGAGGATCTGATCCTATGATTTCTCCTTATAAGGATTGTTCTTGGGATTCATTTGTACTACTCCCTCCGTCCCATAATATAAGAGTGTTTTTTACACTAGTGTAGTGTCAAAAACGCTCTTATACTATTATTCATAGGAAAAATTCGATCTACCAAGTATGATGAATCATATGTTTTCTCTGTGCACTACCAAACACGCATTTTAATCCTAACCCTGTAATATCGAACATGACATATCACTATGTTGTTTTTCATGTTCCTACATCTTACAAATCATGTGAATCAAGGGGGCACTATTAAAACCTTTTTAAAACACTGAGTACACGAGTGCATGCTCACAAATACACAGGTACACTCAACTTTTATGAATGACATGCTTGTGATTTTCAACATATCATGCCCCTATGAACACTTTCAAGAGTCCGAGACTCTGAGTCGATAAATCTTGAGATCGGCAGAATCACCATTTAAATCCACGAAAGCAGGAGCACCCATGCAAACTAGTATATAACTTGAACTCGAGTAGCCATGTTTCAACTTTTTGAGAGAGAAAAATGAACCTAGCTCAATTCACACAAAGATAGGGAGTATATATGATTGGTGCTTGGTCATAAACATCGAAAACACATCCAAAGCAACTTGCAACTTTAGTGCAAACATGGATGTACAAGGCACATGGCCACACATATGTATTCATATAAAGCCTACTCATGAAGACTGGAGCAGAGCAGTTGTTTGTGGAGCTTCACGATCAATAAACTTACTACATGTTTTACTTGTTATCGATAAATTCACTACAATGACAAATTCACACTCGCAACACATACATGACGTAAACAGATAACAGATAACTTTTGAATCGCAACATTAATGTGGCCACCGCGTGTTTCTTGAAACATTTCTACAGAAAAGAATGTGTTGAAACAAGTTGAGTACTCAAATCTCGTTTCTCGTGTTGCCTCGAAACACTAGGGTTCAACACTATCATAAGCACGAAGCAACACCTCATCCTCGACCTTGGTATGCCTCAAATCGAACCATATCTTTTTTCTTCTTAGGAAAGCCATCATGGTAGATTTTAATCAATTACATGTGATTTTTATGATCATAACGGTCTAGCTACATCATGTGCAACTTCATTCAATTCTCTCAGGTAGTGTTCAAAACCTACACTCCCAACTGATGGGGAACGTAGCATGCAATTTCAAAAAAATTCCTACGCTCGCGCAAGATCTATGTAGGAGATGCATAGCAACGAGAGGGGGAGATTGTGTCTACGTACCCTCGTAGACCGTAAGCGGAAGCGTTTCACAACGCGGTTGATGTAGTCAAACTTTCTTCGAGCTCCACCGATCGAGTACCGAACGTACGGCACCTCCGAGTTCTGCACACGTTCAGCTCGGTGACGTCCCTCGCCTTCTTGATCCAGCAAGGTGTCGAGGTAGTAGATGAGTTCCGTCAGCACGACGGCGTGGTGACGGTGATGGTGATGTGATCCGCGCAGGGCTTCGCCTAAGCACCGCGAGAATATGACCGGGGGTGTAAACTGTGGAGGGGGGCGCCGCACACGGCTAACAATTGATGTTGTGTCCTTTTGGGGCGCCCCCTCTCCTCTATTTATATATGTGTAGCGGCTTGGAGTAGAAGAAATAGTACCACGTGAACAGTAACTGTGAATAGTACACACATGGACTTGGACTCCAAGTCCAATCCTATTCCTACTAGGACTCCTTTCCTTTTTGCCTTCCCTAGCCACATGGGCTTTTGAGGACTTAGTGCGCCTAGCCCAATAAGGCCAGGGCGCCTCCCATTAGCCCATGCCAGCCCTTGGGACGTGGTGGACCCACTTGTGGACTTCCGGACCCCTCCGGAATCCTCCGGAACCTTCTGGAAGCTTCCCGGTACAATACCGAAAAAACTGCACTTTTTTCCGGAACCCAAAATATGACTTCCCATATATAAATCTTTACCTATCGACCATTCCGAGACTCCTCGTCATGTCCGTGATCTCATCCGGGACTCCGAACAACATTCGGTCACCAAATCGCATAACTCATATTATACAATATCGTCATCGAACGTTAAGCGTGCGGACCCTACGGGTTCAAGAACTATGTATACATGACCGAGACACCTCTCTGGTCAATAACCAATAGCGGAACCTGGATGCTCATATTGGCTCCCACATATTCTACGAAGATCTTTATCGGTCAAACCGTTATGACAACATACGTTATTCCCTTTGTCCATCGGTATGTTACTTGCCCAAGATTCGATCGTCGGTATCTTCATACCTAGTTCAATCTCGTTACTGGCAAGTCTCTTTACTCGTTCCGTAATACATCATCCTGCAACTAACTCATTAGTCACATTGCTTGCAAGGCTTCTTATGATGTGCATTACCGAGAGGGCCCAGAGATACCTCTCCGATATTCGGAGTGACAAATCCTAATCTTGATCTATGCCAACCCAACAAACACCTTCGGAGATACCTGTAGAGCATCTTTATATTCATCCAGTTACGTTGTGACGTTTGATAGCACACAAGGCATTCCTCCGGTATCCGGGAGTTGCATAATCTCATAGTCGGAGGAATATGTATTTGACATGAAGAAAGCAATAGCAATAAAACTGAACGATCATTTATGCTAAGCTAACGGATGGGTCTTGTCCATCACATTATTCTCCTAATGATGTGATCCCATTACCAAATGACAACTCATGTCCATGGTTAGGAAACCATAACCATCTTTGATCAACGAGCTAGTCAAGTAGAGGCTCACTAGGGACACGGTGTTTGTTTATGTATTCACACATGTATTAAGGTTTCCGATCAATACAATTCTAGCATGAATAATAAATATTTATCATGAATAAGGAAATATAAAATAACAACTTTATTATTTCCTCCAGGGCATATTTCCTTCAGTCTCCCACTTGCACTAGAGTCAATAATCTAGTTCACATCGCCATGTGATTTAACACCAATAGTTCACATCATCATGTGATTAACACCCATAGATCGTCATGTGACCAACACCCAAAGGGTTTACTAGAGTCAATAATCTAGTTCATATCGCCATGTGATTAACACCCAAAGAGTACTAAGGTGTGATCATGTTTTGCTTGTGAGAGAAGTTTAGTCAACGGGTCTGTCACATTCAGATCCGTATGTATATTTGCAAATTTCTATGTCTACAATGCTCTGCATGGAGCTACTCTAGCTAATTTGCTCCCACATTCAATATGTATCCAGATTGAGACTTAGAGTCATCTGGATTAGTGTCAAAATTTGCATCGACATAACCCTTTACGATGAACTCTTTATCACCTCCATTACCGAGAAATATTTCCTTAGTCCTCTTAGGTACCTAAGGATAATTTTGACTGCTGTCCAGTGATCTACTCCTGGATCACTATTGTACCCCCTTGCAAAACTTATAGCAAGGTACACAACAGGTCTGGTACACAGCATAGCATATTTTATATAACCTATGGCTGAGGCATAGATGACTTTCATTCTCTCTCTATCTTCTGCCATGGTCGGGTTTTAAGTCTTACTCAACTTCACACCTTGTAACACAAGCAATAACCTTTTCTTTGACTGATCCATTTTGAACTTCTTCAAAATCTTGTCAAGGTATGTGCTTTGTGAAAGTCCTATTAAGCGTTTTGATCTATCTCTATAGATCTTGATGCCCAATATATAAGCAGCTTCACCGAGGTCTTTCATTGAAAAAATCTTATTCAAGTATCCTTTTATGCTATCCAGAAATTCTATATCATTTCCAATCAATAATATGTCACCCACATATAATATCAGAAATGCTACAGAGCTCCCACTCACTTTATTGTAAATACAGGCTTCACAGTAAGTCTGTATAAAACCATATGCTTTGATCACCTCATCAAAGCGTATATTCCAACTCCAAGATGCTTGCACCAGTCCATAGATGGATCGCTGGAGCTTGCACACTTTGTTAGCACCTTTAGGATCGACAGAACCTTCTGGTTGCATCATATACAATTCTTCTTTGACAAATCCATTAAGGAATGCAGTTTTGACGTCCATTTGCCAGATTTCATAATCATAAAATGCGGCAATTGCTAACATGATTCGGACGGACTTAAGCATCGCTACGGGTGAGAAAGTCTCATCGTAGTCAACCCCTTGAACTTGTCAAAAACCTTTTGCGACAAGTCAAGCTTTGTAGACGGTAACACTACCATCAGCGTCAGTCTTCTTCTTGAAGATCCATTTATTCTGCATGGCTTGCCGATCATCGGGCAAATCCACCAAAGTCCACACTTTGTTCTCATACATGGATCCTATCTCAGATTTCATGGCCTCAAGCCATCTGTCGGAATCTGGGCTCATCATAGCTTCTTCATAGTTCGTAGGTTCGCCATGGTCTAGTAACATGACTTTCCGGATAGGATTACCGTACCACTCTGGTGCGGAACGTGCTCTGTTCGACCTACGACGTCCAGTAGTAACTTGATCTGAAGTTTCATGATCATCATCATTAGCTTCCTCTCTAGTTGGTGTAGGCATCACGGGAACGGATTTCTCTGATGTGCTACTTTCCAATTTGAGAGAAGGTGCATTTACCTCATCAAGTTCTACTTTCCTCCCACTCACTTCTTTCGAGAGAAACTCATTCTCTAGAAAGGATCCATTCTTGGCAATAAAGATCTTGCCTTCGGATTTGTGGTAGAAGGCATACCCAATTGTTTTCTTAGGGTATCCTATGAAGACGCACTTCTCCGCTTTGGGTTCGAGCTTATCAGGCTGAAACCTTTTGACATAAGTGTCGCAACACCAAACTTTAAGAAACGACAACTTAGGTTTCTTGCCAAACCACAGTTCATACGGTGTCGTCTCAACGGATTTAGATGGTGCCCTATTTAACGTGAATGCAGCTGTCTCTAATGCACAACGCCAAAACGATAGTGGTAAATCGGTAAGAGACATCATAGATCGCACCATATCTAATAAAGTGCGGTTACGACATTCGGACACACCATTACGCTGTGGTGTTCCAGGTGACGTGAGTTGTGAAACTATTCCACATTGTTTTAAATGAAGGCCAAACTCGTAACTCAAATATTCGCCTCCGCGATCAGATCGTAGAAACTTTATTTTCTTGTTACGATGATTCTCCACTTCACTCTGAAATTCTTTGAACTTTTCAAATGTTTCAGACTTGTGTTTCATTAAGTAGATATACCCATATCTGCTTAAATCATCTGTGAAGGTTAGAAAATAACGATGCCCACCGCGTGCCTCAACACTCATCAGACCGCATACATCGGTATGTATTATTTCCAATAAGTCATTGGCTCGCTCCATTGTTCCGGAGAACGAAGTTTTAGTCAACTTGCCCAGGAGGCATGGTTCGCAAGTATCAAATGATTCATAATCAAGTGATTCCAAAATCCCATCTGCATGGAGTTTCTTCATGCGCTTTACACCAATATGACCTAAACGGCAGTGCCACAAGTATGTTGCACTATCATTATCAACTTTGCATCTTTTGGCATCAATATTATGAATATGTGTATCTCTACGATTGAGATTCAATAAACCATTTGCATTGAGTGCATGACCATAGAAGGTTTTATTCATTTAAACAGAACAACAATTATTCTCTGACTTTAAATGAATAACCGTATTGCAATGAACATGATTTAATCATATTCATGCTCAACGCAAACACCAAATAACATTTATTTAGGTTCAACACTAATCCCGATGGTAGAGGGAGTGTGTGATGGTGATCGTATCAACCTTGGAATTACTTCCAACACACATCGTCACCTCGTCCTTAACTAGTCTCTGTTCATTCTGCAACTCCCGTTTCGATTTACTAATCTTAGCAACTGAACCGGTATCAAATACCCAGGGGTTGCTATGAACACTAGTAAAGTACACATCAATAACATGTATATCAAATATACCTTTGTTCACTTTGCCATCCTTCTTACCCGCAAAGCATTTGGGGCAGTTCCGCTTCCAGTGACCATTCCCTTTGCAGTAGAAGCACTCAGTTTCAGGCTTGGGTCCAGCTTTGGGTTTCTTCACGTGAGTGGCAACTTTCTTGCCATTCTTCTTGAAGTTCCCTTTCTTTCCCTTGCCCTTTTTCTTGAGTCTAGTGGTCTTGTTAACCATCAACACTTGATGCTATTTCTTGATTTCTACCTTCGCCGATTTCAGCATCGCGAAGTGCTTGGGAATCGTTTTCGTCATCTCTTGCATATTATAGTTCATCACAAAATTCTAGTAACTTGGTGATAGTGACTAGAGAACTCTGTCAATCATTATCTTATCTGGAAGATTAACTCCCATTTGATTCAAGCGATTGTAGTACTCAGACATTCTGAGCACATGCTCACTAGCTGAGTTATTCTCCTCCATCTTGTAGGCAAAGTACTTGTCAGAGGTCTCATACCTCTTAACACGGGCATGAGTCTGAAATATCATTTTCAGCTCTTGGAACATCTCATATGCTCCATGGCGTTTAAAACATTTTTGAAGTTCCGGTTCTAAGCCGTAAAGCATGGTGCACTAAACTATTAAGTAGTCATCATACCGAGCTTGCCTGATGTTCATAACATTTG
Source organism: Thinopyrum elongatum (assembly GCA_011799875.1). Taxonomy (NCBI): domain Eukaryota; kingdom Viridiplantae; phylum Streptophyta; class Magnoliopsida; order Poales; family Poaceae; genus Thinopyrum; species Thinopyrum elongatum. The sequence continues at coordinate 133,917,070 of CM022303.1, forward strand.
TGTCTGCTCCTGCAATAGGTCTGTCACCTAGCGGTTCATTAAGGACATAATTCTTCTGTGCAGCAATGAGGATAATCCTCAGATCACGGACCCGGTCCGCATCATTGCTACTATCATCTTTCAACTTAGTTTTTCTCCAGGAACATATCAAAAATAAAACAGGGGAGCTATACATGAGCTATTGATCTATAACATAGATATGCAAATACTATCAGGACTAAGTTCATGATAAATTAAGTTCAATTAATCAAATTATTTAAGAACTCCCACTTAAATAGACATCCCTCAAGTCATCTAAGTGATACGTGATCCAAATCAACTAACCCATGTCCGATCATCATGTGAGATGGGGTAATCATCAATGGTGAACATCTCTATGTTGATCATATCTACTATATGATTCACGTTCGACCTTTCGGTCTCTAGTGTTCCGAGGCCATGTCTGTACATGCTAGGCTCGTCAAGTTTAATCCGAGTATTCCACATGTGCAAAACTGTCTTGCACCCGTTGTATGTGAACGTAGAGTCTATCACACCCGATCATCACGTGGTGTCTCAACACGATGAACTGTCGCAACGGTGCATACTCAGGGAGAACACTTATACCTTGAAATTTAGTGAAGGGATCATCTTATAATGCTACCGCCGTACTAAGCAAAATAAGATGCATAAAGATAAACATCACATGCAATCAAAATATATGACATGATATGGCCATCATCATCTTGTGCTTTTGATCTCCATCTCCAAAGCATCGTCATGATCTCCATCGTCACTGGCTCGACACCTTGATCTCCATCGTTGCGTCGTGGTCGTCTCGCCAACTATTGCTTCTACGACTATCGCTAACGCATAGTGATAAAGTAAAGCAATTACATGGCGTTTGCATTTCATACAATAAAGCGACAACCATATGGCTCCTGCCAGTTGCCGATAACTTACAAAAACATGATCATCTCATACAACAACGTATAGCACATCATGTCTTGACCATATCACATCACAACATGCCCTGTAAAAACAAGTTAGACGTCCTCTACTTTGTTGTTGCAAGTTTTACGTGGCTGCTACGGGCTTCTAGCAAGAACCGTTCTTACCTACGGCACAAAAACCACAATAGTGATTTATCAAGTTTGCTGTTTTAACCTTCAACAAGGACCGGCCGCAGTCAAATTCGATTCAACTAAAGTAGGAGAAACAGACACCCGCCAGCCACCTTTATGCAAAACTAGTTGCATGTCAGTCGGTGGAACCGGTCTCACGAACGTGGTCATGTAAGGTTGGTCAGGGCCGCTTTAACCAACAATACCGCCGAATCAAAATAAGACATTGGTGGTAAGCAGTATGACGATCACCGTCCACAACTCTTTGTGTTCTACTCGTGCATATCATCTACGCATAGACCTGGCTCATGATGCCACTGATGGGGAACGTAGCATGCAATTTCAAAAAATTTCCTACGCTCACGCAAGATCTATCTAGGAGATGCATAGCAACGAGAGGGGGAGATTGTGTCTACGTACCCTCGTAGACCGTAAGCGGAAGCGTTTCACAACGCGGTTGATGTAGTCAAACTTTCTTCGAGCTCCACCGATCGAGTACCGAACGTACGGCACCTCCGAGTTCTGCACACGTTCAACTCGGTGACGTCCCTCGCCTTCTTGATCCAGCAAGGTGTCGAGGTAGTAGATGAGTTCCGTCAGCACGACGGCATGGTGACGGTGATGGTGATGTGATCCGCGCAGGGCTTCGCCTAAGCACCGCGAGAATATAACCGGGGGTGTAAACTGTGGAGGGGGGCGCCGCACACGGCTAACAATTGATGTTGTGTCCTTTTGGGGCGCCCCCTCTCCTCTATTTATATATGTGTAGTGGCTTGGAGTAGAAGGAATAGTATGACGTGAACAGTAACCATGAATAGTACACACGTGGACTTGGACTCCAAGTCCAATCCTATTCCTACTAGGACTCCTTCCCTTTTTGCCTTCCCTAGCCACATGGGCTTTTGAGGACTTAGTGTGCCTAGCCCAATAAGGCCAGGGCGCCTCCCCTTAGCCCATGCCAGCCCTTGGGACGTGGTGGACCCACTTGTGGACTTCCGGACCCCTCCGGAATCCTCCGGAACCTTCTGGAAGCTTCCCGGTACAATACCGAAAAAACTACACTTTTTTTCCGGAACCCAAAATATGACTTCCCATATATAAATCTTTACCTATCGACCATTCCGAGACTCCTCGTCATGTCCGTGATCTCATCCGGTACTCCGAACAACATTCGGTCACCAAATCGCATAACTCATATTATACAATATCGTCATCGAACGTTAAGCGTGCGGACCCTACGGGTTCGAGAACTATATATACATGACCGAGATACCTCTCTGGTCAATAACCAATAGCGGAACCTGGATGCTCATATTGGCTCCCACATATTCTACGAAGATCTTTATCGGTCAAACCGTTATGACAACATACGTTATTCCCTTTGTCCATCGGTATGTTACTTGCCGATCGTCGGTATCTTCATACCTAGTTCAATCTCGTTACTGGCAAGTCTCTTTACTTGTTCCATAATACATCATACTGTAACTAACTCATTAGTCACTTTGTTTGCAAGGCTTCTTATGATGTGCATTACCGAGAGGGCCCAGAGATACCTCTCCGATATTCGGAGTGACAAATCCTAATCTCGATCTATGCCAACCCAACAAACACCTTCGGCGATACCTGTAGAGCATCTTTATATTCATCCAGTTACGTTGTGACGTTTGATAGCACACAAGGCATTCCTCTGGTATCCGGGAGTTGCATAATCTCATAGTCGAAGGAATATGTATTTGACATGAAGAAAGCAATAGCAATAAAACTGAACGATCATTTATGCTAAGCTAACGGATGGGTCTTGTCCATCACATCATTCTCCTAATGATGTGATCCCATTATCAAATGACAACTCATGTCCATGGTTAGGAAACCATAACCATCTTTGATCAACGAGCTAGTCAAGTAAAGGCTCACTAGGGACACGGTGTTTGTTTATGTATTCACACATGTATTAAGGTTTCCGATCAATACAATTCTAGCATGAATAATAAACATTTATCATGAATAAGGAAATATAAAATAACAACTTTATTATTGCCTCTAGGGCATATTTCCTTCACCAACTACATTCTAAAGATCAACACGTTGCGAAAATATCGACGTTCATTTTGACCACCGGCAGTCTTGCCCCATGATTGCTCCGATGCTCACCGGAGGGGAAGATTTGACCTAGATCGCATGACATCCCAGCCTAGCAACTAGGTCGAGCCATTTGGTGTCTCGTAGTACCTTTTTAGGGGAAATGACATCATGGTTGGTTTTATTAAACTTAAATAGTTGTTACATCATCAACAAAAATGGCTAAAAAAATCTGGGAAAGTATCTAGCCACACAGTCTTTGGATTATCCTTCCCAACCTAGCTAGCTCATGCGTGACAATATGTTGGTGTTTCATAATACTTTAGCTGATCTTACTAAAGAAAACTATTCTTCCGTGAACTTGGACCACAATTTCACAAACCTCTATGCAAAGTGAGCTTAGGTCAGATGTCTATGTTCGTTGTGGTGAAACCTGCCACCAGGGTCCAAGTCGTTTAGCAGTATGACACGCCCGTTAACGAGGAGGAGTTCGTGTCGATTTCGTTGATCTCAGGATCTACCAGTTAAGTCTATCAAAGATGCTCATAGAGATGGGATGTGTGTGCGTTCATAGAAATGGGTGTGTGTGTGTGTGTATGTATATGTGCATCTGCGTCTTGTGTTTTCTTCCTTTTTTAATGCAGTACAGACGCAGACGCTCATACACTCATTCTTATGAACGCACTCACGCACTACCTGCCCCTGTGAGCACCTTCGAAAGACTGAGCCGACATATCATTCATCTCGAGATTGACGAAATCGCCACAGACGCCTTTGTAGTTGACAGAAACGTCTCCTCGGACCGAACGCACATCGCCGAAAGGCCTAGAATAAATCCAGAAAAATGTGAGAAGCAATGTCTGATGGGCAGGGGATACCACTGTGCTGCGTGTTGTATTTACGAGAGACCACAAACCTCACTGAATTTCCCACCAAAGTGTTTGGCGATGTTTTTTTTTTACTTTGTCCCATGGAAAGCGGGGCGTCCACGGAATTTAAGGGACTCCACGGGCCTACCCGTGAATGGCGTGACCCTGAAGGCTGAAGCAGGCAGTAGCAGGAGGTGGTGGCGGTATTTAAAAGGGGCACGGGATCGGGGATGCGTTGGAAGCGCGTCCCGGCGAGGCGTTGGTACTGCCACCGAATGACGCGTGAGCCCCGCCATAAACAAAACAAACCGCCCATCATCCATCCGGACGCATCACACCGCGGGCGCGCGCGTAGCCGTTTTAAAAAGAGAGCGCATGCATGCGCCTACTGGCACCAACGGCACTGTCGGGCGGGGCGTCCCTACGCCGACCGCCAGGAGACGTCGCTGACACTGCAACGTACCTACACTTTTTCATCAACGCCATAGCAGCGATGGATGGAGCGAGGGCACGCACGCACAACGGCACAAGGTCGCGGGGTATGAAGGGATAAAACGGGTGCACTCACCACTGGGCGCTCTCTTGTAACGATCGCGGCTAGCAGAATGGACGCATGCCTTTGGTCGGCAAGAAGATGACATGGACGGGTCCTCGAAAGAAAGAAAGATCGGCAGGACCGGAGGAGACGAGGCCCTGAAATAACGCCGCCCCGCCTGAAAACGATATTTGCACTGGCCCCGTAGTGCCAAGAGACAAGACATTGACCCCGTAGTACAGGCTACAGAGTGAGAGATGCGCGCGCTCCCATGTATATTCCCCGGACTCGGCCCGTGCAAACGCAACACAGTGCAGCGGAGCGTCCAAGTCCAGTCTTCCCGGAGAGCGGGACAATGCATTGCACGGCTTGTTTGACAAGTCCATCCGTGCTTTCCCACAAGAACCAGTCGGTCGGCCGGTCGTTCCAACCAAAGATAAGAAAAGCAGGCTAGCGACTTGGATTTAATCGGGTCTCGTGACCGTTTCCGGGTCGTCGCCGTCCTGGCATTACTACTCTTTAGTATTGCACGCACTGGCGGAGCTAGCGAGAAAGTTCAGGGGGGCAAATGATAAAACTTGCAGATCTGAGGGGGCCAAATACTAAAACCATCCTCATCTAAACCCTCTAAAAAAATTCTTCACTAGGGGTACGAATAAGGGGCAGAGACTAGCTACGGCGTAGGTGTAACACACGGTGTTTAACGAGTTCAGACCCCTCACTCGGTGGAGGTAAAAACCCTACGTCTCGTGCCTTGAGGCTTGCTTTGATTTGATAGATAAGATTACAGAGTTGAACATGCTCGGCTATGGGGAGGAGTGCGGCTTATATAGAGTGCGCTGCAGCCCCATGTCTCCCACACCGTCGGGGCAATTAATGCCATTGAATGAGACATTTACTAGTCTAATGAGCCTATACTACAACGATTACAGGTAACGGTAGCTATGACTCTATTTAGTGGATGACTTAGGATTCCTCGACCGTTGCAGCTCTCACGACGCCTTCTTGCCCTGTACGTCCGAGTGGTTGATCGTCCGCTGAGTGACGTGTGGTTGTTCGAGTGCTGCAGAGCCGTCCGAGTGATCGTCCTGATGTACGCATCCGAATACTGGCATGGTCCAGGGACCTACCTATGATGGTGATGGGCCCCATGTGGGTCCCGAATGATGGGTCCTTGACCCTACCTGTAATAGGTGACCACATCATTAGCCTCCGAATCGGTTGGGATTTCGTAGATCAGACGAACCGATCCTTCGGCTACGTCCGAGTGATGCAGGACCACTCGGAATATGTTTCCGAGTCGTGATTCGTTGTTCCTTGGACGAAATCGCAACGGATTCTGGACTACCCGGGTGACCAGGTGTTGTTGATCGTCGAGAAAAACCCGGTGGCATTCGTTTTGTCTCTCGGGAGAGATAGACTGGGGGCCCGAGTGAGGGCATGCCATGACAACTCGAGTGGCGACGCCGGCGCGTGGTCTGATTCTCCAGAGAGACGCCACTCCTTATCCCAGGGGAACACCAGCGCAGGCCTCCTACGAGTCCAGGTTTACGAGTCGTGCGCCTTGGAGCCTTCCGAGAGGGCCAAGTGAACCCATAGAGGGGCGTCAAGCTCGTCACATAACGATCCTGAAGAGGACTTCAGTCGGATGTTTAACGTGGCCGAGTGCACGGGTCCCCGTAGAGGGTGGTCAATCGGACTGACGTGCGTCCTTTAGGAAAGGAATCGCTGGTAATCAATCGGATTGATCTGTCCCGGTAATCTCGGGATTTGAATTCGCGCGTTCGCGCGTTGAAGCGGTAACGTCGTGCGTTGGTGGGAAAGTGGGGGCGTGGCTCCTCGATTTGCGCGCACGATCTCCGCCACGTATCGCGGCTGTCCTGCACAAAGCACTGCCGCGTGGGCCGTCGATCTGTGGATTGGCGGTGCGAGATTCGTCTCGAGATCTTGTCTGTTGATATAAAAGGTTCGAGGGCAGAGGTCCGGCCCTCAGATCCCCTTCTTCTCGCCTCAACTCCTCCGCTTCTCTTCTCTACCTGAGTGCGCGGCGATGGCGAAAGGTTCCACGACGAAGGCAGAGAGGGCGAAGAAGGCAGGGAAGGCCCCCTCTTCCGGTTCGGGTGCTGCGGTGGCCGACGGCGCGTCGGGGGAATGGCTCCCGCCGCGTGTTTCCGCTCGGAGACTAGAGGATTTGGCGGAGGAGGGGCTGATTCCACACGACGGGTGGCGTTGCCCAGGCGCGGGGAGATCGAACCGGCGCCTGAGGCAGACGAGCGCGTCCTACTCGTCACCCACGTCAAGCGAGGTTTCTCGATGCCTCCGCACCCTTTCTTTCGAGCATTCTTGATTTCGGCTTTCATCTCCCTCTGTGAGAACTTCTAGGGTTGTCACCCCCACTGGGGTCTCTTCAAATACATCTTCACCTGCCGGTCAATGTCAGTGAAGGACTCGCCGAGTGGTGAGAAAACCCATGTCACCCAGCTGTGCGGGGGTTTGGGCATCCAGGTCCGTGGGGGGAGGTCGTTTCCCAAGATGAGCTTTCTCGACTTCGTTAAGGGATGGCAGGGAACTTGGTTCTACTGCAAAGACGTTCCCCAGCGCCAATAGCCAGTCGGGCCTCCCACCATACTCGACCGAGAGGGTACGGGCTCCGCCGACCCTCACTGTGGAGAGGGACGAGAAGGTGGGCGTCGACATCCTGTCCAGCGCGTTAATAGGCATTGTGAACGCTGGGGTGAACGGCATGGATCTGCTGGAGACCTTCTTCAGTCGGTGCATCCAACCCCTACAGGCCAGGGCCCACCCCATGTGGCTGTACGAGGGGCCGGGTGACTCCACTCGGGTGCATCCTGAAGATCTTACTGAGACGGAGGTGGGCGCCAAGATCAAGGTCATCACTTGCGCCCGCGACAATCCGCGGGGGACTCGGTTGGTGCCAGCCTTTCACAAGGACCTGCCGCCCATCAAGGTACTCGTTCTCAGTTCAGTCGGCTCAATGGTAGGTTGTCTTTTGTAGGGTTGATCCTCATATTTGCGTGTGTCCGCTTCTCAGGACTTCCAGAGCCTGATCTCTAGGATCCCCGTGGTGGACCACTCGCCTCAGGACGTGACGAGTGACGCTGAGCAGCAGTACTCGGAAAGGTCCGATGATGAAGAGAGTAACGATGATGACGACGACGATGAAGAAGAGAGTTCGGAAGAGGGGGAGGAGGCGGAGTCCTCCTCGTCTTATGAGGCCCTCAAAGAACCCCGCTCCAAGGCGCTGCATGACCCGAAGGGCAAGGCAGGAGAAACCCAGCAGCCGTCTGCCTCTGGTCGGACGACTCGGAGTTCCAAGCGCACCCACGCCGAAGTTGAGAGTTCGGCGGAGAAACAACCCAAGCTGCCCAAGCAGATCTCCTCCAAGCCTCGGAAGGCTTCAGTGCCGCGGATCCGAGTGGCGGTGCATGTTGCCTCGAAGTAAGCATTCTCACCAACTCTTTGTCAATTCTTGAACCCATTCGGCTGCTGACCGAGTGTTTTTTTATTCTTGTAGCAACGACACCTCGACAAGCTCAGCCGACCCGCACGCCCGTAAGCCTGGCCCGAGTGATGCCAACGCCGCTACCTCCAAAGGTACGTTGCATTTGATTGACTCACACGGTTGTTCCTTTTCTGACTGAACTTTCCTGACTCTTCTGATTTATGCAGCCCCGCCCGAGATTATCCAGCTGGACGACGAAGTGAGTGCTGACCCGCCGAATCCGGGCACCGTCAGGAAGGGAGTGCCGAGTGCTGACATGCCAATGACGGACGATTCTCGCCGCCAGATGGCCCGTATTTCTTCGGCGAAGGTCGCTGCCTAGAATGCAAGGCCGAGCCCTCTGGCTCAGGGCGGTTCGGCATCTTCGTCAGCAGCGGTGCCCCCCGCGAGGTCTACTCAGGCTCCTCCGAGTGGAACGACAGTGATCCCAGCCCCGAGGCCAACTCCTGCACCTCTGTCGGCTCCAGCTACTGCATTTCCCCTGTACCATGTCCCTGAGGATCAGGTGGGGGCGAGTAAGGAGGCGCTGATCCAGGGGGTTTAGTGTGTGACCAGTTGAAGGAGGCGTATGATGCCAGCGCGGCGCTACAGACAAACGTTCGAGTAAGTACCATTGCGAGTATAATTTCCAGTCGAAGTTTCTTCTTTTCTTGTTCATACCAAAACCCAAGATGATAGTTTTAGATGGTTTCGTCGACCCCGAGCCACCCAAAACCCTAGATGCTTGTTTTAGGTGGTTTCGTCGACCCCGAGCCACCAAAACCCAAGATGATTCTTTTTGGTGGTTCCGTGGACCCCGAGCCACCCTATACCCTAATTGATTCTTTTTGGTGGTTCTGTCGACCCCGGGCCACCATATACCCTAATTGATTCTTTTTGGTGGTTCCGTCGACTCCGAGCCACCCTAGACCCCTAAGTGCATCTTTTTTGTTGGTTCCATCGACCCCGTGACATCCTAGACCCTAATTGATTCTTTTTGGTGGTTCCGTCGACCCCGAGCCACCCTAGACCCTAAGTGCTTCTTTTTGGTGGTTCCATCGACCCCGTGACACCCTAGACCCTAATTGATTATTTTTGGTGGTTCCGTCGACCACGAGCCACCCTAGACCCTAAGTGCTTCTTTTTGGTGGTTTCGTCAACCCCGAGCCACCCTAGACCCTAAGTCCATCTTTTTTGGTTGTTCCGTCGACCCCGTGACACCCTAGACCTTAATTGATTCTTTTTGGTGGTTCCGTCGACCCCGAGCCACCCTATACCCTAAGTGCATCTTTTCTGGTGGTTCCGTTGACCCCGTGACAGCCTAGACCCTAAATGATTCTTTTTGGTGGTTCCGTCGACCCCGAGCCACCCTAGACTCTAAGTGCTTCTTTTTGGTGGTTCTGTCGACCCCGAGCCACCCTATACCCTAAGTGCTTCTTTTTTAGCCTAGACCTTAACAATATATCCAGCAATATAAACATGCAGCCTAGACCATAACAACATATCCAACAGAGTTACTCTATCCAACAATATAATGAGTACTCATGAACATATCAATCATAAAAAGAACCATCCACATGAACAAAATCCATTCCAGGCATTAACTCATAAGATGAATCAACACACATGAAGCAGCTCCAGGAATGGCATTAACTAATAAATAGATCCATCCATCCACATGAACAAAAGCCATATATGGCATTAATTCTTAAAGTAGAGTGAGTAGCAAGAGCACCAGCAAACAACATCACATTGTATCATTACATGGCACATCTGCCATTTAGTGGTTACCACTAGCATAGAAGTAGCCCCTCCATCCACTGTGTCTACCATCAGAAGGTGGAGGAGCAGTAGATGTGGAGGCAGCAGATTGCCTTGGGGCATAGAATGCCCTTGAACCTCTTCCTGCACCTCTTCCATATTGAGCAGCTGCAGCACCTCCTATTCCAGCTGTTGGTGCTATTGTAGGAGCTAGATCAGAAGCTCTTGGTGGTGGTGTAGGAGCAGCAGCACCAGCATTTGAATCCCTTGCAGTAGGCTTGCATAGACATGGAAATCAGTTAGCAAATAGTAAAAGTAGGGAATGTACAAGAAGGAAAACATTTTAGTACTTCAAAGGGGATTACCACATGTTTGTTCTTCCTCAAAGCCACAGCGGCAGAAGGTCGCGGGGTATGAACGGACAAACGGTGCACTCACCACCCAACGTTCTCTTGTAATGATCGCAGCTAGCAGAATGGATGCATATGCCTTGGTCAGCAAGAACAGGACATGGACGGGTCCTCGAAAGAAAGAAAGATCAGCAGGACCGGAGGAGACGAGGCCTTGAAATAACGCCGCCCCGCCTGAAAATGATATTTGCACTGGCCCAGTAGTGTCGAGAGACAAAACATTGACCCCGTAGTACATAGTGAAAGATGCGCACGCTCCCATGTATATTCCCCGGACTCGGCCTGTGCAAACACGGTGCAGTGCAGCAGAGTGTCCAAGTCCGGTCTTCCAGGAGAGCGGGACGTGCATTTGCATAGCTTGTTTGACAAGTCCATATGTGCTTTCCCACAGGAAGGAACCAGTCGGTTGGTCGGTCGTTCCAAGCAAAGAAAATAAGAGAAAAGGCAGACTAGCGACTTGGATTTTATCGAGTTAATTGCACAGAAGTACCACAATTGGGGCATTGGAAGCAGATTGGTACCAAGATTGGTAATTTTTACGTGTCAGTACCAACTTTGGGGCGAGGCGTTGCAAAAGAGGCTAAAATGGATGTTTATACGTATTGATAGGGAAACTGACCGGTTGGGCCCGCCCGTCAGGTGCCACGCTGGCCAGTGAGCGCGTGTCCGCGTGCTGACTCGGACGAGGCCGGCTCGAGCCGTTTAGGCGTGGCTGGTCCGGTCTGAGCCACTCCCCGATGCCTCCTCCACTCTGCCTCTTCTTTCTTCCCCCTCCTCGCTCCCTCGCTGCCGCCTGCGTCCCCGCCCGCCCCGCCGGCCGCCACACCACGCCGCCACAGCCATGGTTTTCGAGGACGAAAGCAGCTATGACAACTCAAGCCTCCCGTACATGTACTCCGAAACCTCCACCGATGGGCTCAACCAGGTCAGTTCATTGGAGCTAGGGTTAGGGTTAGGTTTAGAAAATTTGGGGATTTTTCTGTGTAGATGGTCTTTGTTGTGAGGATTTCCTTTGATTTCCTTTGTCCTCGTCCTCTGCACATGATGGTAACTTTGATTTTGCTTGGGCAGGTGCCTTTCTCACTTGAGGACCCGGATTACAAGGGCCTTGAGCTAGATCTGATGGCATTCTGCGAGAAGCATGGGTAGCCATCAGAGAGGCTTGTTGCATTTGAAGGAATATACACTGGGAGAAGGTTCTTAGCATGTGCAGAGCCGGTATGTTTCTTGCCTTATTGATTATGCACAGGATTGTGTTCATTGGAAGTGGCAGAGTCTGGTTTGATAACCTTGATTCAGTGATGTCTATGTTCCAATTGTTAGTGATATATGGCAAAGTAGTTGAATGGTAGTGCACATTGTAGGATTCCATTGTATTAATGGTCAATTCTAAGTTGAATGGAATGTTATTCTGCTAAATATATGCTCTTGTTGCTTAGCACATGCTCTTGTATTTACATTAACTTATCTTACAATGTGCTCCTGTTGCTTAGCACATGCCTGTGCAAATTCAGTGTTGCTCAGTACCAACATTAGCTACTGCCATTAACTAACTGTTGCTTAGTACTCATAGTAGTTGTATTGTATTATCATTTTGGAGTGAGAGTTCACATGGTAATGTAGTGTATTTAGCTAGGCTGTGAACTAACAGTTGGATGTGTTATCACTAAATGTGGTTATGAGGTTCTATATTTACATGCATTGTACTAACTATGGCATTAAACTCATTGTTGAAATTGGTAAAGTTTCTGCAATAAACTAAATTTTTCCCTTGTTATTTTTCCAAGAAGGTCATAATTGTGGGTTTGTTCAGTGGGTTGATCAGCAGTGGCCCCCAACAATGGAGAATGCATTGTTGAAGCTTTGGTCAATGGTTGAAGAGAGCAAGTCTGCTAGGGTGAATGATAATCTTGAAAGTGCTTTAACTATTCATCATCTGACAGAAGAAAAGAACAAGCTGGATGCAAACTATGACAAGTTAGTCAAAGATGTGCATCAACTTGTGGATATGCAGGAGGATAGGGTTGTGGAATTCAGTTATCTGCAGTCCAACATCACATATCAGCACCAATGCAGAAGTGAATTGGTGGCTGATATGAATGCAGAAATGGCAAAGAAAGATGCAGATACAGAGAAGCTTAATCAGAAGTATGAACTCCTGTGCAACCTGACAAGTGCTCAAGCAACTATCATCCAGAACTTGAAGTTGAAGAATATGAAAGAGAAGGAATTGCTGAGTGAGGCTAGGATGAATTTGGAGTTGAAGAATGCAGAGTTCACAAAGTTTGAGGAGAAGCTCACCCAAGAGAAGCTAGAGTTGAAGTTTCAGGTTGCTGATCTGCTGAAGGGAAAGGAAAAGCATAATGAAGAGAAGTACATGCTAGAGCTTAAGATTGTTGAGCTCATGAAGGGTGACGAGAAGCTCAAGGAGAAGATCAAGGGGATCCAGGCCATCTTACAGAACTGAACAAGATGAATGTGAGATTAGTGGGCATTGTAGACCTTTTGGGAAGGATGGATGTGCAATGACCTAGTAACTTAGAATTATGGTTGTGTAATGTATGGTTCTACTAATTGTGAACTCTGGTTGTTTATGTATCTAGTAGTTATGCTATTCATCCTTTTGTGAGAAAAGGATGGAATGTGCATTTGAACTCCACTATGTATTGTGAACAATGGTTGTGTATGCCTATAATCTGTTGAACTCTAGTAAGTATTGTTTGCTTTGATTGTTAGACTAAAAATGATGATATATCAAGCATTGGAAGATGATTATGTTATAGTGATGCTTAGATGCTTAAATGCATTTGCAAAAGGAACAGTAAATTATGTTACATGCTTAAATGCTTATATTCTTATGTTATGGTGCCTCCATATATCAACCCTTGATGCTAGTTTTAGGTGATTCTGTCGACCCCGAGTCACCCAAAACCCTATATGCTAGTTTTAGGTGGTTCCGTCGACCCCGAGCCACCAAAACCCAAGATGCTAGTTTTAGGTGGTTTCGTCGCCCCCGAGCCACCGAAAACCCTAGATGCTAGTTTTAGGTGGGTCCGTCGACCCCGAGCCACCAAAACCCAAGATGCTTGTTTTAGGTGGTTTCGTCGTCCCCGAGCCACACAAAACCCTAGATGCTAGTTTTAGGTGGTTTCGTCGACCCCGAGCCACCAAAACCCAAGATGATAGTTTTAGGTTGTTTCGTCGACCCCGAGCCACCCAAAACCCTAGATGCTTGTTTTAGGTGGTTTCGTCGCCCCCGAGCCACCCAAAACCCTAGATGCTCGTTTTAGGTGGTTCCGTCGACCCCGAGCCACCAAAACCCAAGATGCTTGTTTTAGGTGGTTTCGTCACCCCCCCGACCCCAAAACCCTAGATGCTGTTTTAGGTGTTTCTCTGACCCCGAGCCACCAAAACCCAAGATGATAGTTTTAGGCGGTTTCGTCGACCCCGAGCCACCCAAAACCCTAGATGATTGTTTTAGGTGGTTTCGTCGACCCCGAGCCACCAAAACCCAAGATGATTCTTTTTGGTGGTTCCGTCGACCCCAAGCCACCCTATACCCTAATTGATTCTTTTTGGTGGTTCCGTCGACCCCGAGCCACCCTATACCCTAATTGATTCTTTTTGGTGGTTCCGTCGACCCCGAGCCACCCTAGACCCTAAGTGCATCTTTTTTGGTGGTTCCGTCGACCCCGTGACATCCTAGACCCTAATTGATTCTTTTTGGTGGTTCCGTCGACCCCGAGCCACCCTAGACCCTAAGTGCTTCTTTTTGGTGGTTCCGTCGACCCCGAGCCACCCTAGACCCTAAGTGCATCTTTTTTGGTGGTTCCGTCGACCCCGTGACACTCTAGACCCTAATTGATTCTTTTTGGTGGTTCCGTTGACCCCGAGCCACCCTAGACCCTAAGTGCTTCTTTTTGGTGGTTCCGTCGACCCCGAGCCACCCTAGACCCTAAGTGCATCTTTTTTGGTGGTTCCGTCGACCCCGTGACACCCTAGACCCTAATTGATTCTTTTTGGTGGTTTCGTCGACCCCGAGCCACCCTAGACCCTAAGTGCTTCTTTTTGGTGGTTCCGTCGACCCCGAGCCACCCTATACCCTAAGTGCATCTTTTTTGGTGGTTCCATCGACCCCGTGACACCCTAGACCCTAAATGATTCTTTTTGGTGGTTCCGTCAACCCCGAGCCACCCTAGACCCTAAGTGCTTCTTTTTGGTGGTTCCATCGACCCCGAGCCACCCTATACCCTAAGTGCTTCTTTTTGAGCCTACACCTTAACAATATATCCAGCAATATAAACATGCAGCCTAGACCATAACAACATATCCAACAGAGTTACTCTATCCAACAATATAATGAGTACTCATCAACATATCAATCATAAAAAGAACCATCCACATGAACAAAATCCATTCCAGGCATTAATTCATAAGATGCATCAACACACATGAAGCAGCTCCAGAAATGGCATTAACTAATAAATAGATCCATCCATCCACATGAACAAAAGCCATATATGGCATTAATTCTTAAAGTAGACTAAGTAGCAAGAGCACCAGCAAACAACATCACATTGTATCATTACATGGCACATCTGCCATTTAGTGGTTACCACTAGCGTAGAATTAGCCCCTCCATCCACTGTGTCTACCATCAGAAGGTGGAGGAGCAGCAGATGTGGAGGCAGCAGATTGCCTTGGGGCATAGAATGCCCTTGAACCTCTTCCTGCACCTGTTCCATATTGAGCAGCTGCAGCACCTCTCCCAGCACCTCTTGTTCCAGCTGTTGGTGCTGTTGTAGGAGCTGGATCAGAAGCTCTTGGTGGTGGTGTAGGAGTAGCAACACCAGCATTTGAATTCCTTGCAGTAGGCTTGCATAAACATGAAAATCAGTTAGCAAATAGTAAAAGTAGGGAATGTACAAGAAGGAAAACATTTTAGTACTTCAAAGGGGATTACCACATGTTTGTTCTTCCTCAAAGCCAGCTCAGGCTTCAACTGTTTCATGTAGCTTGTGTACCTATGGCCTTGGAGTCCACAATTGCCACATGTTATAGTCCCCATTCTTGATGTGTCCTTTGGCTTTGGAACTTCAAATCTCCCCATGATCCTCTTCTCTTTCTTTCTTCCCCTCTTCACTTTAAATGCAGGTGGTTCAATGTCTGGACCAGGGGTCCTTGTCCAATCATGCTCACCAGGAACTGGATAGATCATTGGTTCATAAGCTGCCACATAGAATTGTTTCTTGAAGAATTTGCTAACATAATCCTCTGGTTTTCTTTTGCCCTTGTTTATTGCTGAGATGGCATGGTTACATGGGATGCCACTGAGGTCCCATTTTCTGCACCCACATGTGTGAAGTTGAAGTTAACAGCATGGGTTTGCTGCCCACTTGTAACTTGCCACAAGTCCACACCAGCTTGAATAGGTTTGCAGAATTTGGCCCTCTCCTTCTCAACCTCTAGCTTCTCACTATAATGGGGTGTTATCTCCCATCTAGCTTTCTTTCCACTCTCCCTATTCCTATGCCACCTCACCATCTGCTTATCCTTTATTCCATCACACATTATCCTAATTGGTTTCTTCCTAATATCTAGGATATACTTGCTGAACACCTCAGACAAATTGTTAACTACAAGGTCAGTCTTGCAGTTTGTGTCAAATACATGCCTTGCCCATGTTTTCTTAGGTATTGCACAATGCCACTTCCAAGCTTCCTCACATTCAGCTCTCAGGTCATTCATTGCAATATTAAATTCACTATATGCATAGGTAGCATTATCCATATACTTCTTCAGATCTTCCCCCCTAAACCCAGCATTTTGGAAGTTTGCATATATATATGCCTAAGGCAGAACCTTTGGTTGCACTTAGGAAAGACAGCATCCACTACATTTAGTAGGCCCTGGGACACACAATTAAACTAGCTAAGCTACTATCTAGCAGATAACAACCATATAAGAACAAGATGAGGTAATGCAAGCACATACCTTTTGTCTATTAGGCATTGTTGTATATGGACCAAACTGTCCCACTTCTCCTCCTAGGCAGATTTTAAGTTGGTGTAGAAACCAACACCAGCTAGGTGTGTCCTCTTGCCCAACAATACCAAATGCTAGTGGGTATATATTGTTGTTGCCATCTCTACCAGTGGCAGCAAGTAGTTGAGCACCAGTAGTTAACTTAATGAAGCACCCATCAACACCTGGATGAGCAAGCAAAATCAACATCTAAAACATTCAAATGCATTTAAAGATGAAACAATATGTAACTAATGCACAAGGTGAATAAACTGACCAATGAATGGTCTGCATCCCTTGAGAAACCCCTCCCTTGCTCCATTGATGCAATAGAACATGGCATGGAATCTTGGGCCTGGATGGGGGATTTTTTCAGTGGGTGTTGGAGTTACAGTTGTGACTACTACTCTACTCCCAGGGTTCGTATCCATCACTGTCTGAGCATAGTCTCTTAACCTAGGGTATTGCTTCTTGTGGTCTCCTAACACAACATCAATAGCTAGGTTCTTTGCCCTATATGCCATTGACTTGGGCACATCCAGACCATACTTCTCCATGCAGGCATCAATCAAAGTCTGAATGCCAGTTGTTAGATCAGATCTGAACAGTGACTCATATTTATTGGCAAGCCACTTGGCACTGACCCTTGTTGTCTCTGTACTAATAGGGCAAGTGTGCTCAATTCTCATCTTCTTAATTACAAAAGTAGTTTCACCTTTTATAACTGTTGCCACCATAAAGAAGTTGCAATGTTTTTTATTGCATTCTACAATTATGCTTTGATCTGAGTTCCTGTGATATTTAAAGTTTCTGCCTTGAGTAATGTGTAAGTTCAACAAAGCCTCTCTGAATTGATGTTGATCCTTGAAACACATCTTTAGACATAATTGCTCATGTGGTTGCTCCATTTTCTCATTGTACCATTTTCTAGGAGGCCTATGCTTTGCCCTACTCTTTCTTTTCTTTGGCAGCACAAATGACAATGGCTCAAAACCATCATCATCAGCCTCCTTCAACAATCCTTTCTCTTCTTCATCAGATGAAGGTTTGAAATCAGGCTCCTCCTCTTGTAGTACACTTGAATATGACCTTGTTGTAGGCCCTCTCCTAACTGGAAGCTTCTGTTTCTTCTTCTTCTTCTCTTCATGTAGAACTACTGTGTCTTCATCCCGTGAAACAACTTTGTCATCTTCATCCATTTGAAATAGTTCCTCAACCTCTGTGTCACCCTCATAATGCACCACTTCTTCCTCCTCAGATTCTTCATCATCTATTTCTTCCTCTTCTATTTCATCATACTCTCTCTGTCTCTTTCCCTCTTCCATCTCTATGTCATCAGCATCACCCATATAAAAAGGGTTTCCATCACTGTCATTTTCACCTTCACAATCAGAACCACCACTGCCCTCATATCCCTCTTCTTCTTCTAGTTCCAAAACAGCTTTCAGCTTTCCTTTTACATTCTTGCTCTCTTGTGTGCAAACACCAGTACCATGAGCTGCACTGCAGCTGCTACTCTGACTTTCAAAGACAACTCCTTCTTGATCAACATCATAGATGGGTGGCTCACTAAGATCATATAACACAGGCTTTTCATACACAACTGTGGACAATTCTTGCCTCTGAAACTGGCTGGAAGGAGGTGGACATGCCCTCACTAGCAAATTTAGAACCTTAGACTACTCAATCTGCCTCTTTATTATTTGCAACTCAACATTACTCTCTACCATCTCCAACCCTTTCTCCCCTAAGGTTGGATTCTCAATGTGAAACAGTAGATCATATTCACTAAATCCTTGGGTTTCCATCACTGCAACCATATTCAGATATGTTACATCTGAACTGCACAGCTTCAGCTCAAACATTTCTGAAGCGTCAACATGAAACCTAACATCCAAAATGTCATCATACAAACTGCAAAATGAAATAACACAAAATAATGATTAACAATTTAACCTAGGCTAATAAACAATTTTACTTAACAGATAGATTAACAAGGATATATCATCTATTCAGTACCCAAGTTTAACATAAGCATAAAACACTTTTTTAGTTAACATATAAACAAAGCTTTGTTTTACTATTCTCAGTTCAGTAATGACTTTTACCACTTTTGGTTAATATACATAGAAACAAGCTGAGATTTTTTTCTTTACAGAACAGTCATGGATGAATTATTTACCCTTAGCCCTAGTCAACAATTACAATAAACACAATTACTACAAATCAAACAAATTATGAATAAACTGAGAATATGACAGCAAACCCTAATGATAGTAAACAATGTAAATAAGTATCTCAATGCAACCCTAATTACAGAGAAGTAGTTAACCCTATGGCAGCAAACCCTAATTATAGTAAACAAATTATGAATAAACTGAGATTTTGTATTTACAGAGAAGTAGTTAACGGAATAATGCCTAGTTAGGTTACACCTAATCCCAATTTGGACTCACAAATAACAACATAAATCATATACAACAGTACCAATTTGAGTTAGCATAGACATGGAGGCAGTAAACCCTAACCCTAATCCCCAATTTGAGTTAGCAAAAAAGGAAGAGTGGAGAACTTACAGCACACCACCGATTCCATGAGTCCACTGATGGGCGGTGCTAGGGTTCGCCACTCAAATACGCGCCAACTGCAACCTCTGCTCCATCGACAACGCTGGCTCCGCAAAATCGTCGTCGTCGCTACTGTCCTCCGAGGTGGAGTAGCTGCCACTGCCGTCGACGCCTAAGCGGGAGAGGTCGCCGCCGCTGCCGCTGTCGTCGCCGCCGCCCTTGCCGCTTGCCGGAGTCGTCGACGCCATCGTCTCATAGAGCACAGCAGCCGCGGGGGAGAGGAGGGTGCGAGGGGAGGGAGGAGACGAGAGACCACCCGAACGGACGAGCGACCGAGTGCCTAAACGGTTCGAGCCATGGCTGCGGCGGCGTGGTGTGGCGGCCGGCGGGGGCGGGCGGGGACGCAGGCGGCGGCGAGGGAGCGAGTAGGAGGAAGAAAGAAGAGGCAGAGTGGAGGAGGCATCGGGGAGTGGCTCGGACCGGACTAGCCGCGCCTAAACGGTTCGAGCCGGCCTCGTCCGAGTCAGCATGCGGGCACGCGCTCACTGGCCAGCGTGGCACCTGACGGGCAAGCCCAACCGGTCAGTTTCCCTTTCAATACGGATAAACAGCCGTTTTAGCCTCTTTTGCAACGCCTCATCCCAAAATTGGTACTGACACGTAAAAATTACCAATTTTGGTACCAATCTGCTTGCAATGCCTCAATTATGATACTTCTGTGTAATTAACTCGATTTTATCGGGTCTCCTGACCGTTTGCGGGTCGTCGCCGTCCTGGCATTACTACTCTTTAGTATTGCACGACACGACTCCACCAGGTAAAAAATCGGTGAGTTCGTGTGGCGAGCAGGTCTCTCAACTTGAAACATTCCTGTGGTATCGGGTAAACGGGGTTGCCTGTGTACCAGGCAAGAGGGTTGTGACGCTATCTCTTTTTTTTTTCCTCCTTTCATCTTTTTTGTTTTCACTTGGGGACGCTCATTCTGTATCATTTTTATCTTTTGCGCTTGTTTTGAATTTTGTAATACTGTGGCGGTTCCTTTAATGAAAATCGACCAGGAGGCTCGTTGTTTAAAAACAAAAACCTTTTCCTTTACTTAAGCTAACTGTGAGTGTGTGCAGCGGATTCCACAACAGTGCATGCGCTCACTCTTTTCATTATTCTGTCCCCTGGAAATCTGTAAGTTGGGAACTTTACATTTCCGTTATGTCAAAGTAACGGAAAGGGAATTAATCCTGTTGTGCTCGCTTTTTCATGTTAAAAGCGAAAAACAAAGGGATTATACATCCCACTATTAAGTTGGGATAGCGTACGTATTGATGGTGGCTTATCAGGGAATAATAGCAGGATGCACTTGTCCTCAAAGACCGTCTAAATCACTAGCGGGCTATCATATATTCCATTTACCCCTTTTGGCAATGACATGCATATTTTTCGAAAAGGTTGTCAGCTCGCTAGGTACCGTTCTTTGTTGTGATCCACAGTGGCGGAGCCAGGGTTGGAGCAAGCCCCGGGCTCAAAAAAAATTTCGTCGGGAGAGAAAAACTTAACGTCCATCAGGCTATAGCTACCTCACAAAAATACCTCAAATATGGCTCAATTGCACCAAAATCTCAGAATTTAAATGCAATGCTTTAAGATACAACAAAATAGGTGAAAAACATGACAAAAACGATGAACAATACGTGATAAAAAAGAGTACCAAATCAATGGTTTGCTTCATCAGGGTCTTCAATAACCTGATCAGTGTCTTCCATAATCTGATAAAAAAAGAGTACCAAATCAATTGAATTTTTGACAGCAGCAGCAACCATAAGCAGTACTGCAGTATAGCAAATTCAAATTTATAGCAGATCAAAAAATGTACAATCTGTAAAATTTTAACAACAGCAACATCCATTACCAGTTGGCAGTAGCTAATTAGCATAAAAATTGTTCAATACAGCAGCAACCATTACCAATCCTGGGCGGCATGATGGCGTGTCGAGCAGGCGGAGCAAGGCAGCAGGGCGCAGGCAAGTCGGCGAGCGGCGGAGCCGCGGAAGGACCTGGCCGGCGAGCCGGCGGAGGGACGGTCGCGGAGCGCCGGAGCGGAGGGGAGTGACCGACGAGCGGCGGCGGCGGCTGCATCGGCGCACTGGAAGTCTGGAACTCGCGTGCGTAGTGTTTTTTTTTTAGAAACACTCGCGTGCGTAGCATAGGTCTCTGCATCCGTCGGGGCGACCTGGGCTGTGCGTGTGCAACTCCAGAAATTGGTGGCCGCAATGGAGAGGCTGGCCTGGGCCCTGGCTGTGTGTTGGGCTAAGCCCCGGGCCCATTGAAAAATATGTCTAGATAATAGCTAAGAAAAAGATCCACGCCCCGGGCCTGGGCCCTCGGGGCCTGGGGCCCAGATCCGCCCCTGGTGATCCACACAAGTGTCGACTTTGTACTCCCTATATTTCATAATGTAATGTGCCCATGTTTTTCAAGATTTAACTTTGACCATAAATTTAACCAATATGGGTGACTGCGGCGGGAGCATGACATATATCTTTAAATTCGTATTCGAAAGAAGTTTTCAAAGGTATAATTTTTCAGTAAAATGATTTATGTAGTATTGGTCTAATTTATGGTCAAAGTTAAATCTCGAAAAACGTGGACGCACTACATTATGGAATGAAGGGAGTACCATGGTGTGGAGGGATTATCAGTCCTGATGATTGGGGCCAATAGAGTGTGATTGGATAAGCATCGAGGCTGCAACCCAGGAAGGTGGTGGTGGAAGGCCACACATGGTGTGGCAGCTAGGTAGATGTCAATGCTGGTAAGAGATCTACAACCGCGACCTGCGAATCCGGGTTCTCAAACGCCCGCGGACGCGTCCTGGCGTGTCTGCGGGCACTGATCGGGCACTTCTCAAATTCGGTCGTCCACATCCGTCTATCTCATATCCGGTACCTCATATCCATACTAAGCATGCAACATAGATAAAAACAACATAGATCATCACACAAACATAGAAAAGCACATTCCGATCACCAAAAGATCACCAACAGATGTCCAAAAGATCACCAAAGTTCACATAATTCACATAAACGATGGACAAGTTTGTTAGGGCATATTTCTTCCTAAGTGGTTTTAGTGATTGATGACAATGTGTTTGCGGACTAATTGTGTGCATTGAGCATTGCAGACTTTCAAGCATATGGCACAAGACGATTCGTGCCCCTCGGAGTTTCAAGTGAAGACGGTTTTCTTTCCTACGTTTCTTTTCTGGTGAACTTGAGTCGTAGGGAAAACCGTACTATCAAGAGGGGGTCCGCTTCGGAAAGGTTCGGGTGGAATCAACACGTACACACTCATATTGCACCCATCGTCACTTTTCGCTTCCTTGGAGTTGTCCATCGTTTGTGTCGAAGAAGTGGTGGAGAGCTGCAAGCGGTAGTACCGCGGGTAGCAGCGGTAGTACCGCTTATAGGCGGTAGTACCGCTGCTAGTCCCGCTCGTACTACTGCTCGTGATTGGGGACTCGATTTTTCGTGTCGGTTTTTACGGTAGTGCCTCAGGGTCTCTACCGTGCTACCTATTTGCCCCTAGAAAACAGGCGGTAGTAGCAGCGGTAGTAGAGGCGGTAGTACCGCCTATAGGTGGTAGTACCGCGGCTACCACAGCCCGTTCTTCTATTCTCCCCTGTTCCTCTAATCTCCTGTGCATCCTGTAGGGAGCGGTAGTACCGCTCCTAGAGCGGTAGTACTGCTTGGTTGCGGGCTGAGAGGTGGATAACGGTTGGATTTGTCCCTCACTATAAAAGAGGGTCTTCTTCCTCAAGAAGACCTCACCTCTTCCTCCCCCAAACTCCATTGTTGCTTCAAAGCTCATTTTTGCCCGATCTCTCTCCCTAGCCAATCAAACTTGTTGATTTTCTAGGGATTGGTTGAGAAGGCCCCGATCTACACTTCCACTAAGAGAAATTTGATTCCCCCCACTAATCCCTTGCGGATCTTGTTACTCTTGGGTGTTTGAGCACCCTAGACGGTTGAGGTCACTTCGGAGCCACATTCCATTATGGTGAAGCTTCGTGGTGTTGTTGGGAGCCTCCAATTAAGTTGTGGAGATTGCCCCAAACTTGTTTGTAAAGGTTCGGTTGCCGCCTTCAAGGGCACCACTAGTGGAATCACGGCATCTCGCATTATGTGAGGGCGTGAGAAGAATACGGTGGCCCTAGTGGCTTCTTGGGGAGCATTGTGCCTCCACACCGCTCCAACGGAGACGTACTTCCCCTCAAAGGGAAGGAACTTCGGTAACACATCCTCGTCTCCACCGGCTCCACTTGTGGTTATTTCTTACCTTTACTTTGTGCAAGCTTTACTTGTGTTGTATATCTTGCTTGCTCTTGTTGTTGTTATTGTTAGCATCATATAGGTTGCTCACCTAGTTGCACATCTAGACAACCTACTTGGTGCTAAACCTAAATTGTTAAGAAAAGCTAAAAATTGGTAGTTGCCTATGAAGAAAATATGCCCTAGAGGCAATAATAAAGTTGTTATTTTATATTTCCTTATTCATGATAAAGGTTTATTATTCATGCTAGAATTGTATTGATCGGAAACTTAAATACATGTGTGAATACATAACAAATACCGTGTCCCTAGTGAGCCTCTACTAGACTAGCTCGTTGATCAAAGATGGTTAAGGTTTCCTAACCATAGACATGACTTTTCATTTGATAACGGGATTACATCATTAGGAGAATTATGTGATGGACAAGACCCATCCGTTAGCTTAGCATATTGATCGTTCAGTTTATTGCTATTGCTTTCTTCATGTCAAATACATATTCCTTCGACTATGAGATTATGCAACTCCCGGATACCGGAGGAATACCTTGTGTGCTATCAAATGTCACAACGTAATTAGGTGATTATAAAGATGCTCTACAGGTATCTCCGAAGGTGTTTGTTGAGTTGGCATAGACCGAGAGTAGGATTTGTCACTCCGAGTATCGGAGAGGTATCTCTGGGCCCTCTCGGTAATACACATCATAAGCTTGCAAGCAAACGACTTAGGAGTTAGTCACAAGGTGATGTATTACAGAACGAGTAAAGAGACTTGCCGGTAACGAGATTGAACTAGGTATGAAGATACCGACGATCGAATCTCGGGCAAGTAACATACCGATGGACAAAGGGAATTACGTATGTTGTCATAACGGTTCGACCGATAAAGATCTTCGTAGAATATGTAGGAGCCAATATGGGCATCCATGTTCCGCTATTGTTTATTGACCGGAGAGGTGTCTCGTTCATGTCTACATAGTTCTCGAACCCGTAGGGTCCGCACGCTTAATGTTCGTTGACGATATAGTGTTATATGAGTTATATGATTTGGTGACCGAATGTTGTTCGGAGTCCCGGGTGAGATCACGGACATGATGAGGAGTCTCGAAATGGTCGAGAGGTAAATATTGATATATAGGACGATGGTATTCGGACACCGTAAGTGTTTCGGAGGGTACCGGGTACTTATCGGGTCACCGGAAAGAAGTTTCGGGCACCCCCGACAAAGATATGGGCCTTATGGGCCAAGTGAGGGAACACAACAGCCCACAAGGGGCTGGTGCGCCCCTATAGAGGCCGGCCCTATGAGGAGG
This sequence comes from Thinopyrum elongatum, assembly GCA_011799875.1. Lineage (NCBI taxonomy): Eukaryota > Viridiplantae > Streptophyta > Magnoliopsida > Poales > Poaceae > Thinopyrum > Thinopyrum elongatum. The sequence continues at coordinate 133,941,552 of CM022303.1, forward strand.
AGAAGGAAAGAGGGAAGGGAAAGGAAAGTGTGGAGTAGGACTCCCCCTTCCTTCCCTCTCCCCCCTCTTTCCTTCCCCTTGTTTATATATGGCAGGGGGGGCGGCTTGGGAGGGACCCCAAGTAGGATTCCTCCTACTTGGCCGCCTCCTTTGGCTGCTCCTCCCTCCCTCCCACCTATATATATATGTGGAAGGGGGGCGCCTAGCACAGAATAGACAATTGCCTAGCCGTGTGCGGCGCCCCCCTCCACCGTTTACACCCCCAGTCATATTTTCGTAGTGATTAGGCGAAGCCCTGCGGAGATCACTTCACCATCACCGTCATCATGCCATCGTGCTGTCGGAACTCATCCACTACCTCACCGTCTTGCTGGATCAAGAAGGCGCGGACGTCACCGAGCTGAACGTGTGCTGAACGCGGAGGTGCCGTACGTTCGGTACTAGATCGGTTGGATCGCGAAGAAAGTTCGACTACATCAACCGCGTTGTGAAACGCTTCCGCTTACGGTCTACGAGGGTACATAGACACACTCTCCCATCTCGTTGCTATGTATCTCCTTGATAGATCATTGCGTGTGCGTAGAATTTTTTTGTTTCCCATGCAACGTTTCCCAATAGTGGCATCATGAGCCAGGTCTATGCGTAGATGATATGCACGAGTAGAACACAAAGAAGTTGTGGGCGGTGATGTTCATACTGCTTACCACCAACGTCTTATTTTGATTTGGCGGCATTGTGGGATGAAGCGGCCCGGACCAACCTTACATGTCCACGTACATGAGACCGGTTCCATTGACTGACATGCAACTAGTTTTGCATAAAGGTGGCTGGCGGGTGTCTGTTTCTCCTACTTTAGTTGAATCAAATTTGAATGCGGCCGGTCCTTGAAGAAGGTTAAAACAGCAAACTTGATAATTCACCGTTGTGGTTTTTGCTGTAGGTAAGAACGGTTCTTGCTAGAAACCCGTAGCAGCCACGTAAAACTTGCAACAACAAAGTAGAGGACGTCTAACTTGTTTTTGCAGAGTATGTTGTGATGTGATATGGTCAAGACATGATGTGATATACGATATTGTATGAGATGATCATGTTTTGTAAGTTATCAGCAACCGGTAGGAGCCTTATGGTTGTCTCTTTATTGTATGAAATGCAAACGCCATGTAATTGCTTTACTTTATCGCTATGCGTTAGCAATAGTTATAGAAGCAATAGTTGGCGAGACGACCACGACGCAACGATGGAGATCAAGGTGTCGAGCCGGTGACGATGGAGATCATGACGATGCTTTGGAGATGGAGATCAAAAGCATGAGATGATGATGGCCATATCATGTCACATATTTTGATTGCATGTGATGTTTATCTTTTATGCATCTTATTTTGCTTAGAATGACGGTATCATTATAAGATGATCCCTTCACTAAATTTCAAGATATAAGTGTTCTCCCCGATTATGCACCGTTGCGAAATTTCGTCGTTTCGAGACACCACGTGATGATCGGGTGTGATAGACTCTACGTTCACATACAATGGGTGTAAGACAGTTTTGCACATGCAGAATACTTGGGTTAAAGTTGACGAGCCTAGCATGTACAGACATGGTCTCGGAACACTGGAGACCGAAAGGTCGAACATGAGTCATATAGTAGATATGATCAACATAGAGATGTTCACCATTGATGACTACCCCATCTCACGTGATGATCGGACATGGGTTAGTTGATTTGGATCATGTATCACTTAGATAACTTGAGGGATGTTTATTTAAGTGGGAGTTCATTAGTAATTTGATTAATTGAACTTAATTTATCATGAACTTAGTCTTGATAGTTTTTGCATATCTATGTTGTAGATCACTAGCTCGCGTATAGCTCCCCTGTTTTATTTTTTGATATGTTCCTAGAGAAAACTAAGTTGAAAGTTGATAGTAGCAATGATGCGGACTGGGTCCGTGATCTGAGGATTATCCTCATTGCTGCACAGAAGAATTATGTCCTTGATGCACCGCTAGGTGACAGACCTATTGCAGGAGCAGATACAGACGTTATGAACGTTTGACAAGCTCGGTATGATGACTACTTGATAGTTTAGTGCGCCATGCTTTATGGCTTAGAACCGGGACTTCAAAAATGTTTTGAACGCCACGGAGCATATGAGATGTTCCAAGAGCTGAAATTGGTATTTTAGACTCATGCCCATGTCGAGAGGTATAAGACCTCTGACAAGTACTTTGCCTACAAGATGGAGGAGAATAGCTCAGCCAGTGAGCATGTGCTCAGAATGTCTGGGTACTACAATCGCTTGAATCAAGTGGGAGTTAATCTTCTAGATAAGATAGTGATTGACAGAGTTCTCTAGTCACTATCACCAAGCTACTAGAACTTCGTGATGAACTATAATATGCAAGGGATGACGAAAACGATTCCCGAGCTCTTCGCGATGCTGAAATCGGCGAAGGTAGAAATCAAGAAAGAGCATCGAGTGTTGATGGTTAACAAGACCACTAGTTTCAAGAAAAAAAAAGGGGCAAGGGACAGAAAGGGAACTTCAAGAAGAACAGCAAACAAGTTGCCGCTCCCATGAAGAAGCCCAAAGCTAGACCCAAGCCTGAAACTGAGTGCTTCTACTGCAAAGTAAATGGTCACTGGAAGCAGAACTGCCCCGAATATTTGGCGGATAAGAAGGATGGCAAAGTGAACAAAGGTATATTTGATATACATATTATTGATGTGTACTTTACTAGTGTTCATAGTAGCCCCTGGGTATTTGATACCGGTTCAGTTGCTAAGATTAGTAACTCGAAACAGGAGTTGCAAATTGAACAGAAACTAGTTAATGGCGAGGTGACGATGAGTGTTGGAAGTGATTCTAAGGTTGATAAGATCACCATCGCACACTCTCTCTACCTTCGGGATTAGTGTTGGACCTAAATAAATGTTATTTGGTGTTTGCGTTGAGCATGAATATGATTAGATCATGTTTATTGCAATTCGTTTATTCATTTAAGTCAGAGAATAATTGTTGTTCTGTTTACATGAATAAAACCTTCTATGGTCATACACCCAATGTGAATGGTTTATTGAATCTCGATCGTAGTGATACACATATTCATAATATTGATGCCAAAAGATGCAAAGTTGATAATGATAGTGCAACATACTTGTGGCACTGCCGTTTAGGTCATATTGGGGTAAAGCGCATGAAGAAACTCCACGCGGATGGACTTTTGGAATCACTTGATTATGAATCATTTGATACTTGTGAACTATGCCTCATGGGCAAGATGACTAAAACTCCGTTCTCCGGAACAATGGAGCGAGCTAATGACTTATTGGAAATAATACATACCGATGTATGCGGTCCGATGAGTGTTGAAGCACGTGGCGGGTATCGTTATTTTCTGACCTTCATAGATGATTTGAGTAGATATGGGTATATCTACTTAATGAAACACAGTTCTGAAACATTTGAAAAGTTCAAAGAATTTCAGAGTGAAGTGGAGAATCATCGTAACAAGAAAATAAAGTTTCTACGATCTGATCGTAGAGGCGAATATTTGAGTTACGAGTTTGGCCTTCATTTAAAACAATGTGGAATTGTTTCACAACTCACACCACCTGGAACACCACAATGTAATAGTGTGTCCGAACATCATAACCATACTTTATTAGATATGGTGCGATCTATGATGTCTCTTACCGATTTACCACTATCGTTTTGGGGTTATGCATTAGAGACAGCCGCATTCACGTTAAATAGGGCACCGTCTAAATCCGTTGAGACAACACCGTATGAACTATGGTTTAGCAAGAAACCTAAGCTATCATTTCTTAAAGTTTGGGGATATGACGCTTATGTCAAAAGGCTTCAGCCTGATAAGCTCGAACCTAAATCGGCGAAGTGCGTCTTCATAGGATACCCTAAGGAAACAATTGGTTACACCTTCTACCACAAATCCGAGGCAAGATCTTTGTTGCTACGAATGGGTCCTTTCTAGAGAAGGAGTTTCTCTCGAAAGAAGTGAGTGGGAGGAAAGTAGAACTTGATGAGGTAATTGTACCTTCTCTCGAATTGGAAAGTAGCATATCACGGAAAACTGTTCCCGTGATGCCTACACCAATTAGAGAGGAAGCAAATGATAATGATCATGAAACTTTAGATCAAGTTACTACAGAACCTCGTAGGTCAACCAGAGCACGATCCGCACCAGAGTGGTATGTTAATCCTGTTCTGGAAGTCATGTTACTAGACCAAGGCGAACCTATGAACTATGAAGAAGCTATGATGAGCCCAGATTCCGACAGATGGCTTGAGGCCATAAAATCTGAGATATGATCCATGTATGAGAACAAAGTGTGGACTTTGGTGGACTTGCCCGATGATCGGTAAGCCATTGAAAATAAATGGATCTTCAAGAGGAAGACGGACGCTGATGGTAATATCACTGTCTACAAAGCTCGACTTGTCGCAAAAGGTTTTCAACAAGTTCAAGGAGTTGACTACGATGAGACTTTCTCACCCGTAGCGATGCTTAAGTCTGTCCGAATCATGTTAGCAATTGCCGCATTTTATGAAATCTGGCAAATGGACGTCAAAACTGCATTCCTTAATGGATATCTTAAAGAAGAGTTGTATACGATGCAACCAGAAGGTTTTGTCGATCCTAAAGGTGCTAACAAAGTGTGTAAGCTCCAGCGATCCATCTATGGACTGGTGCAAGCATCTCGGAGTTGGAATATACGATTTGATGAGGTGTAACACCCCTATGTAATAGCCACTGTGATTAGCTGCTAATAATGCCAAGTCATATCATTTGCAGTGCCAAGTCATAGAGGTTAACCAAAATAAATCAATTCTATTTAAAAAAAATCAAATCAACTCAAATTCCAAAGTGAAATATGAAGTTGAGCAAACACTGTTGGAAAAATGTTCATTAAGTGGCTAATAATCCAGGAACATTTGTAAAACCATCATCAATAAAGTTGGAGTTAGAAAAGTGACTCAAACAGTATAAAACAGAGCCAAATCAGCAATTATAAAGCTCAAACCATTTTTATTAAATTCAAATGGTTTTCAAACGAGCTCAAACTTTTTGTGGCCTTGCTGGACATTGCAATACATCAGTGTGAGCAAGATTCACATTTTTGCAAAATGTTTTGCTAGCTCAAAATATTGCAAAGAGCTACTGTAAATTAAAAACAAAAATAATAAAAGAAAAAGGCCTAAACTGGACTGGACCTAAGTGCACAGTGCACCGGTCCAGCCTAGCCGGCCCGTTTCTCTCTCCTTCTCCGCCTCTCTCTATCGCCGTGTCGGCGCGCGCCTGGTCGCGCCGTCGAGCGCCGGCCGCAGCTCGACACCGCGGCGCCACCGACGCTACAGGAGAGGACGGGAGGATAAGGCCGAGCCCGAGCATTCCCCCTGGCCATCCTCTTCCACTTCCCCCTAGGTTTCCTTGCTCTCCTCTGCTAGATTTCGTCGGCGCCCGACGCGGTCGCCGCCGTGCATCGCCTATCCTCGCGGCCACCGGCGTCGTCCAACCCTTCCACGCTGCCCAAGGGCTTCGCCGACTCCCGCCTCATCGTCCGGCGGTGCTTGCTGGAACTGACGAGCCCTGGAGTGCCGGATCCCCTCCTCTTCCTCCTCGGAACACCGGAATGCCGCCGCCGTCGATTCGGTCCCCTCTGCGCTCCCGTTCACCCAAGGGCCTTTCTTGAGCCGCTAGGTGAGCTCCAGCTCCTCCTCTAACCTTCTTTACGCGCTAGGCCGCACCGCTGTCACCGTTCCCCTTCATGCCGAGCTCGCCTCCACCGAGCTCGTCACCGGCGTGGCACCGGCGACTAAATGGTCACGCCTCCGTGCCAGTAAGTTTCACCGCAACGCGCAGAGCCTAGCTAGCTGCTTAGTTTGCCCGTCCGTGCGCCGTAGCTCTGTTTTGGTTCGTAACCCGAAAGCCACCGCCGCCGGCATCGACGCAGCGCCTCACTCCGGCCACCCCACGGCCAGCCACCACTGCCACCCGACGCGGTACTCGTCGCTCGTTCGAACGCAGCTTACGGCGCGCGAAAGGACCCGCTGTGGGCAATTTCCGAGCGTCTCCGGCGGAGCACCGCCGCGGGAGAGCTCGCCGGCGTGTTTCCGGCGGCCCCGCCAGCGTGTCATCGCGTGGGGCCCGCCCGCTGTCACTGCCAGTGGGCCCCTGGACCCATTTTGACTTCGTTGACTGCTTTCAACGCAGTTACTGTTCACCGCAGTGTATGACAAGTGGGCCCCCCTGCTAATTAGCTAATTAAGATAATTAGTTAAACTAACAGACACTGACATCTGGGGCCCACCCATTAATTAAGCTCTGTTTAGTCACAGAGGCTGACATGTGGGTCCCGCTGGACCCACAGGTCAGATTTGACCACGGTCAGCCGGCCGTTGACTGATGACGTCACTATTGCGTCATGCTGACGTCGAAGCTACTGTTCTGGATAATGTTGATTTAATAGATTAAATAAATTCCAGAAAATGCTAAAATCTTTAGAAAATCATAGTAAATAAACCGTAGCTCGGATCGAAAAACTTTGTACATGAAAGTTGCTCAGAACGACGAGACGAATCCGAATACGCAGTCCGTTCGTCCACCACACGTCCCTAACTATCCGAACATGGAACCGTTCCCCTCCGGTCATCTGTCCGACAAATGTCCGGAACCGGGAAAACATTCCTGGATGGATTCCTCCTTCCTTGGTGGTGTGCAACCATACGTTAGGACACACCCGGCACTGCGTATTGTCATGTCGTACTTTGTGTAGCACCTGTTTGCTCTGTATTTACTGTTTCCTCCCCCTCTTCTCTCTTGTTAGATCTCGGTGTCGACGTAGCCTCCGAGATCGACGCAGCTCCAGTGATTGGCTGCACTTCTGACGACCTTGCCCTTGCCGCCGAGCAACCAGGCAAGCCCCCCCCTTTGATCATCCCGATATCGCCTATTCTAATATCCCCTGCTTGCATTAGATTTTGGTACTGTTACTGTTTTACCTATTTCTGCTGCATAGCCTATTCATTGTAACCTGCTGTTGACACCTTACTGTTCATCCTAAACTGCTTAGTATAGTTTGGGTAGAGCCCCACTAGTGACCCCCACTTATCCCGACTGCCCCGCTGGAGTTTAAGAAGACCCGACCAACGGGATCGAAGATCAGACCCCTGGCACCGCACCTCACTTCCTCTTTAGTTGCTCGACACTACTGGGTTACCGTCGAGTGCCGAGGGTGATACCTCGTCAGCACTTCTGATGATAACCTTGTAGGTTAGCTAATCGGTCGTGGTAAGCGAGGGTGATTCCTCCTACACCACCCCCGATAACGACAAAGTCGTGCAACACCTCTAGTGTGGACCTCGAGGGTGATGCCTCTTACGTCCATCTTGATGTTACATCACGTGGGAGTCCAACGAGGGTGATGCCTCGGATTCCCCTTGATACGGTGACCACACGGATGCCTTACATTATTGTTGATACTGATACTTGAGAAGGCGGGTCGACCCTGAGGGGTACCCGCAAACGATGGATAGATACCCGTGAGTTATTCCACGAGGCGCGGCCGGGCATTCTTAGCCCTTGCAGCAAGTCCTCGAGACGGGGCGACGGGGTCACATCTTTCGTGATTCTCTGCTCGTTTCCGCAAGCCCCTAGTCCTAACGATTTGGATATTAATCTGAGCCGGCCTTTGGTCGGATAGCACTAACCATCACGTGGGCATAGTATAGGCGTTCTGCATCGTAACATCAGCCGAAAGCTCTGTTAGACGTCTAGTTCAGCATGGCGGCACGGTCGGATCGCGCCGAGGCGCTGGTATCCACCCTGCGCGCAACGAGCCGGAATGCATAGGGCGATGGCCTAGGACCCCTGAGCACTTAGGAGGTAGACCGACGGGGACCTCTCTGCTGAGCTGTAGGTAGGGTTGCGGTGTGTCGTTTGGCCGAGGCTGGGCATGACCCAGGAAAGTGTGTTCGGCCGGAGTTAAGCGAGCGTGGTGGGTAAGTTGGTGCACCCCTGCAGGGAAGAAACTTCTATCGATAGCCGGTCCTACGGTAAAGGACACTCGGAGTTGTATCCCGATCGATACAGCTAGAATTGAGATGATACCTGGATATGTGGCTCCGGGATCGCTTTCTCGCAGGGAGACGAGGAAGGATCTCTGGGCGAGACTGTTGCTTGTTATTACCACTACTATATTATACTATGCTATGCTGTACTCTTCTAATGCTGCAAGACGTTCGAAGATGCTGCAAGGTGATTGAAGATGCTAGTCTTCGATAGGACTAGGCTTTCCTCTCTATTCTAGCATTTCTGCAGCCCAGTCCACATATACAGCCTTCCTTTGATAATGATGCATATGTAGTGTAGATCCTTGCTTGCTGAGTACTTCAGAGTACTCACGGTTGCTTTGCTTTCTTTTTCTCCCCCTATCAGTTTGTCGAGAACAGTTGACGGAGCCCCTAAGATAGCTGCACCGTCGACTACTACTACTACCCCGAGGTTGACTTCTTCTACGAGTTGGCTGACGACCAGGAGTAGGTTCGGAGGGTCCTAGGCAGGAGGCCTACGCCTTTTGATCGTAGTGTTTTATTTTTGCCCCGCCTTTTTTAAAGGCCTTTCTGTTTTCTTTTATATCTGTACTCAGATATCTGATGCTTCCGCTGACGCTTGTATGCCAACGAGCTATGTATTCGAGCCCTTGAGGCCCTGGCTTGTAATATAAAGCTTGTATGATTTTATTTATGTTTTAGAGTTGTGTTGTGATATCTTCAAGTGAGTCCTTAGGCTTGATTGTGTGCATTTGCGTGTATGATTAGTGCACGATTAAGCCGGGGGCGTCACAATCAAAGCATATGGTTTTATACAGACTTATGGTGAAGCCTGTATTTACAAGAAAGTGAGTGGGAGCTCCGTAGCATTTCTGATATTATATGTGGATGACATATTTGTTCATTGGAAATGATATAGATTTTCTGGATAGCATAAAAGGATACTTGAATAAGAATTTTTCAATGAAAGACCTCTGTGAAGCTACTTACGTATTGAGCATCAAGATCTATAGGGATAGATCGAGACGCTTAATAGGACTTTCACAAAGTACATACCTTGGCAAAATTTTGAAGAAGTTCAAAATAGATCAGTCAAAGAAAGGGTTCTTGCCTGTGTTGCAAGGTATGAAGTTGAGTAAGACTCAAAGCCCGACCATGGCAGAAGATAGAGAGAGAATGAAAGTCATTATCTATGCCTCAGCCATAGGTTCTATAAAGTATGCCATGCTGTGTACCAGACCTGTTGTGTGCCTTGCCATGAGTTTGGCAAGGGGGTACAATAGTGATCCAGGAGTAGATCACTGGACAGCGGTCAAAATTATCCTTAGTTACCTAAGAGGACTAAGGAAATGTTTCTCGGTTATGGAGGTGATAAAGAGTTCATCGTAAAGGGTTACGTCAATGCAAGCTTTGGCACCGATTCAGATGACTCTGAGTCTCATTCTGGATACATATTGAAAGTGAGAGCAATTAGGTAGAGTAGCTCCAAGCAGAGCTTTGTAAACATAGAAATTTGCAGAATACATACGGATCTGAATGTGACAGGCCCGTTGACTAAACTTCTCTCACAAGCAAAACATGATCACACCTTAGTACTCTTTGGGTGTTAATCACATGGCGATGTGAACTAGATTATTGACTCTAGTAAACTCTTTGGGTGTTGGTCACATGGCGATGTGAACTATGGGTGTTAAATCACATAGCGATGTGAACTAGATTATTGACTCTAGTAAACTCTTTGGGTGTTGGTCACATGGCGATGTGAACTATGGGTGTTAAATCACATAGCGATGTGAACTAGATTATTGACTCTAGTGCAAGTGGGAGACTGAAGGAAATATGCCCCAGAGGCAATAATAAAGTTGTTATTTTATATTTTCTTATTCATGATAAAGGTTTATTATTCATGCTAGAATTGTATTGATCGGGAACTTAAATACATGTGTGAATACATAAACAAATACCATGTCCCTAGTGAGCCTCTACTAGACTAGCTCGTTGATCAAAGATGGTTAAGGTTTCCTAACCATAGACATGAGTTGTCATTTGATAACAGGATTACATCATTAGGAGAATGATGTGATGGACAAGACCCATCCGTTAGCTTAGCATATTGATCGTTCAGTTTATTGCTATTGCTTTCTTCATGTCAAATACATATTCCTTCGACTATGAGATTATGCAACTCCCGGATACCGGAGGAATACCTTGTGTGCTATCAAACATCACAACGTAACTGGGTGATCATAAAGATGCTCTACAGGTATCTCCGAAGGTGTTTGTTGAGTTGGCATAGATCGAGATTAGGATTTGTCACTCCGAGTATCGGAGAGGTATCTCTGGGCCCTCTCGGTAATACACATCATAAGCTTGCAAGCAAACGACTAAGGAGTTAGTCACAAGGTGATGTATTATGGAACGAGTAAAGAGACTTGCCGGTAATGAGATTGAACTAGTTATGAAGATACCGATGATCGAATCTCGGGCAAGTAACATACCGATGGACAAAGAGAATTACGTATGTTGTCATAACGGTTTGACCGATAAAGATCTTCGAAGAATATGTAGGAGCCAATATGGGCATCCAGGTTCCGCTATTGGTTATTGACCGGAGTGGTGTCTCGGTCATGTCTACATAGTTCTCGAACCCGTAGGGTCCGCACGCTTAACGTTCGTTGACGATATAGTGTTATATGAGTTATATGATTTGGTGACCGAATGTTGTTCGGAGTCCCGGATGAGATCACAGACATGACGAGGAGTGTCGAAATGGTTGAGAGGTAAAGATTGATATATAGGATGATGGTATTTGGACATCGGAAGTGTTTCGGAGGGTACCGGGTACTTATCGGGTCACCGGAAAGAAGTTTCGGGCACCCCCGACAAAGATATGGGCCTTATGGGCCAAGTGAGGGAACACACCAGCCCACAAGGGGCTGGTGCGCCCCTATAGAGGCCGGCCCTATGAGGAGGAGAAGGAAAGAGGGAAGGGAAAGGAAAGTGTGGAGTAGGACTCCCCCTTCCTTCCCTCTCCCCCCGTCTTTCCTTCCCCCTTGTTTATATATGGCAGGGGGAAGAGGGAAGGAAAAGGAAAGTGTGGAGTAGGACTCCCCCTTCCTTCCCTCTCCCCCCGTCTTTCCTTCCCCCTTGTTTATATATGGCAGGGGGGGTGCGGCTTGGGCGCCTCCTTTGGCTGCTCCTCCCTCCCTCCCACCTATATATATGTGGGAGGGGGCGCCTAGCACAGAACAGACAATTGCCTAGCCGTGTGCGGCGCCCCCCTCCACCGTTTACACCCCCGGTCATATTTTCGTAGTGCTTAGGCGAAGCCCTGCGGAGATCACTTCACCATCACCGTCATCATGCCATTGTGCTATCGGAACTCATCCACTATCTCACCGTCTTGCTGGATCAAGAAGGCGCGGACGTCACCGAGCTGAACGTGTGCTAAACACGAAGGTGCCGTACGTTCGGTACTAGATCGGTTGGATCGCAAAGAAAGTTCGACTACATCAACCGCGTTGTGAAACGCTTCCGCTTACAGTCTACGAGGGTACATAGACACACACTCCCCTCTCGTTGCTATGCATCTCCTTGATAGATCATTGCGTGTGCGTAGAATTTTTTTTGTTTTCCATGCAATGTTTCCCAATAGCCTATTCACCCCCCCTCTAGTCAACCATATCGATCCTTTCAATTGGTATCAAAGCCTCATCTCTTTTTAAGGGTTTCACCACCCGAAGAGTATGTTTGACACCGGGGAGGAAGTGCCCGAGGCCGTGGAGTTGACTTCAATCACACAAGACGACTTAAATGAAGCTATGACTTCACTTAAGACGTCTATGACGACCGAAGTCAAGTCTATGCTTAAAGAATTGCTTGAGGGGTTAAAAGCTTCTGCCGATCCATTGCTTGTGGTTAATCCCACCGCATCGGAGTTGGAGGCCAATTCCGCCAAGGAAGCGGCTAAAGGTACTCAAGTTTCTTCCCCTCATGACAAGAATGGGACGGGAACCTTTGCCTCGGTTCCCCCTCCCCCGGTCTATGGAGGACCGGTCCCTACACCACGCATTAATCATCTTGGTCCTCCTCCTAAGCTTGTTAAGGGTGATTTTGCTAATTGGGTTTTTCGCATCAAGTCTCATTTGAATCACGGCTCAACAAACCTTTGGAGAATCATTGAGCAAGGCTTCTACCCGCATGATCCAAACAACTTCACCCCAAGAGAAGAAGTGGATAATCAATACAATCACTCCGTCTTGTTCATCCTTGAAGATGCGGTCCCTCCCGAAGATCTATCTCACTTGCGTCCCTTCACTCGTGCAAAGGATTGTTGGGAACACATCATATCTTTGTACAAGGGGAGCTCAAGCATCCAACGGTCCAACTTTGAAGTGGTCCTTGATGAGGCCGATGAATTCATGACGCTAGAAGATGAGGATCTGCGTGATCTCTACCGGAGGGTGACAACTCTTGCGGTTGCTCTCCAAGACCATGGGAGCAAGGATACGGATGACAATTGGATCAAGTGCAAGTTTCTCAAGGCCATCATGCCATTCAACAAGGCCATGTCCTCCGTGATTCGTCAAAGGCCGGATTTCCACACCTTAACCTCAAGTGAAGTGTTGGATGAGTTTATTGCCATGAACATCATGAACAAGACCGCCGACAATACTCTTGCCTGTGTCCAGACAAAGAAAGCCTCTCTAAACCTTGCCTTGAAGGCCAAGGCCATTCCAGAAGAAGAAGAGGAGGAAGAAGAAGAGGGTTCCCCCGAAGACACCAAATATGCTTATCACGAGCACATGGCTCTTGCGTCAAGGCAATTTTGGGGCAACAAGAGGAACTCAAGGCCCAACTTCACCAAGAACAACTCAAGTGGGTCAAAGAACAAGCAACGAGTGAGGACTTGTTACAATTGCGGTAATGTGAGTCACTTCGTGGTGGACTGTCCTTATGAGAAGAGGGAAGACAACGGTGGCAAACTCATTCACAAAGACAAAGCCAAGTCATTCCCAAACAAGAACAACTTCACCAAGAAGATACCTCCAAAGGGTTTGGTGGCACATGAAGAATACCCCTCCGATGATGATGATGAAGATACAAGTGGTGAAGGAATGGCAACGGCAACCATGGCCATTGCCACCTCTTCTCCCTCCAAGGTGTCTCTCTTCGGTGCCCCCAACGAGAACCTCATCGCTAAGTGCCTAATGGCCAAAGGTATCAATAAGGTAACCCCCAACATCAAAACCACCATCACTACTACTCCTTCATTGTTAGACTGTGTAGATGATAGTGAGGTGGAGAAAGTTGATGAGAATGGGTTTGACAAATTCTTGAGTAAGCTCAAGGGTGAATCAAAGAAGCACTTTGTTGCTCTCTTGGAACAACTTGGTGAGGCCAATGATATCATTGAGTCTCATGAGGAAACGATCTCCAAGTTGGAAGGACATAGTCGTGACTATGCCGATGAAATTGTGGATCTATCCAATGCTCTAGAGGAAGAGTGTGGTCTTCGATTGACTCTTGAGGAGTCACACAACATTGATCATGCTAAATTGCAAAAGGATCTTGATCATGCTATTGTTTTTACTCGTGTGCTTAAATCCGAGAAAGTTGCACTTGGGGTTGGCCATGATAGACTCAAGGAAGAGTTTGACACACTTGACAAGGCTCACAAGGTCTTGAAGGGTGTTCATGCCTCTCTCAAGGAGTCTCATGATCAACTCCAAGTGAAGCTAACCAAGGAGATTTCCACATGTCCTCCTTTCGTTCTAATTGATAATGCCCATGCTACTAACCCTTGTTGTGAGCATGTGCATCTTGTGGAGGAAAATTCCAAGTTGAAAGAGCAACTTGAGAAGGGCCTTGTGACTTGCATACAAGGCGAGAAGAACCTAAATGACCTTTTGAGTAATCAAAAGGAAGTTGTGGGAAAGGAAGGACTTGGGTTTGTACCCAAGTCAAAGAAGAAGAAGAAGAAGAACAAGGCCAAGCAACCTCTCCCGCTCAAGGAAGATTTTGTCAAGGCGGGTGAGAGTACTCATGAGAAGAAGAAGAACAAGGAATGGGGTGGTAATGCCAAGAAGGGCAAAACCGCCCCTATCAACAAAGCCGGCGACTTTAACCCCTCTTATGTTTTGTGCCGTGCTAGTGATGGGCATGTTTATGCCAAATTTGTTGGTTATTTGTATGAGTACATTGAATGGTCTATTTGGGTTCCTAAGACCCTTGTTGCTAACCTCAAATGACCCATTCAAGAATGGGTACCTAAATCCAAGCATTGATTTCTTGTAGGAGTTTGCTTCCGGTGGGGTGTCATGGTTGCTTGATAGCGGAGCAACAAATCATATGACCGGGAGCAGGGACTTGGTGGTGGATGTGCATCCAATTTCATCTATGCCCACCCATGTCCAATTCGTTGATGCTTCAACATCTAAGGTATTGGAACTTGGCAAGGTGGTCATCTCTCAAGATTTATCTATTGAGAAGGTCATGCTTGTTGAGTCCCTCGCATACAATTTACTTTCCGTTCGTCAACTTGCACTTATGGGTTTTGCAACATTCTTTGATCTTGATACCATGGCCCTTTTGTGGAGCAAGACTGTTAAAGTAGCTTTTGTTGGGCATGTCGAGAACGGTCTCTATGTGGTGAACTTTTTGGAGTGACCCACTAAGACCGCGACTTGCCTAATGGCTAAAGTTGATGTGGGTTGGCTTTGGCATCGCCGACTAGCCCATGTCAATATGAGATTTTTGCAAAGTCTCCTCAAAGGGGATCATGTTCGTGGACTAAAAAATGTGAGTTTTGCCAAAGACCGTGCTTGCATTGCTTGTATCGAAGGAAAACTTCATGAAACGGCTCACGGACCAACGACTGTCATCTATTCGAAGAGGCCCTTAGAGCTCCTTCACATGGATCTCTTCGGTCCTCCATCCTTTGATAGTCTTGGGGGAAGAAAGTATTGCTTGGTGATTGTGGATGATTACTCAAGATACACTTGGGTATACTTCTTCAAGAGGAAGAGTGATACCCAACAAACCGTCATCGACTTTGCTAATGAAGCTCAACGTCAACATGAAGCAAAGATATTGATGATTAGAATTGACAATGGCACCGAGTTCAAGAACTACACATTAGATGAGTTTCTAAGTGACGAGGGGATCAAACACCAATATGCCGCACCCTATACCCCTCAACAAAATGGTGTGGCAGAGAGGAAGAACCGGACGTTGTTGGACGCGGCAAGGACCATGATGGAGGAATTCAAATCTCCGTACAACTTTTGGGCCGAAGCCATCAACACCGCATGTCATGCATCCAATCGGCTCTACCTCCGCAAAGGCTTGAACAAGACTCCATATGAGATACTTACCGTCAACAAGCCCAACCTCAAGTACTTCCGGGTGTTCGGTTGTAAGTGTTTCATTCTCAAGAAAGGTGTTCGTCTGTCTAAATTTGAACCAAGAGCTCAAGAGGGCATATTTGTTGGTTATGCTACAAACTCTCATGCTTACTGTGTCCTCAACAAGTCCACCGGACTCATTGAGGAGACATGTAACATGGAGTTTGATGAAAATAATGGCTCCCAAGTGGAGCAAAGTGGTCTTTGTGATGTAGGTGATGAAATTCCTCCTCAAGCCATAAGAAGAATGGGGATTGGTCAAATACTCCCCATTGAGGAACCCCTTGTGGCCGAAGGAGAAGGACAATGCTCTACTCAAGTGGAGCCATCACCGACGCTAGACCCACACGCTTCCGAAGAACAAAGTGAAGGCCCTCAACCCAATGAGCAAGATCAAGGTCAATATCAACCCCATGGAGATGGTGATGTACCAAATGATGCCCAAGATCAAGTTCATGCCTCCGAGCTTGCTCAAGATCAAGAGCAAGCTCAAGACGGTGCTCAAGATGATCAAGAAGATGACCCTCAAATGCCCATCGAGGAACTTTTGGAGCGCCGTGCCACCAAGGTGGCTTCCAAGCTCGAGCGTCAACAACATGTCATGGAGAATGTGCTTGGAAGCTTGAGAAAAGGGGTAACTACTCATAAACAATTGTCAAACTTTTGTGAGCATCACGCGTTTGTTTCGTGTGTTGAACCCCAAAAGGTACATGAGGCACTCATTGATGAGGATTGGCTTGAAGCCATGCATGATGAACTCAACAACTTCGAGCGCAACCAAGTGTGGGAATTAGTGCCAAGGCCAACGGAGGAACACAATGTCATAGGGACCAAATGGATCTTCAAGAACAAGCAAGATGCGAATGATCTGGTTGTTCGAAACAAGGCAAGATTGGTGGCACAAGGCTACTCCCAAGTCGAGGGTATCGACTACGGTGAAACCTTTGCCCCCGTTGCATGTCTTGAATCTATTCGCATGTTGCTTGCATATGCATCTCATCATGATTTTAAGTTGCAACAAATGGATGTGAAAAGTGCATTTCTTAATGGTCCTTTGAATGAGTTGGTATATGTCAAACAACCTCCGGGATTCGAGGATCCCAAGCTCCCCAATCATGTATACAAACTCAAGAAGGCGCTCTATGGCCTTAAACAAGCCCCACATGAGTGGTATGAGCACCTTACCGAGTTGTTGCAAAGATCGTGGGTTTGAAATTGGGAAAATCGATCCCACTCTTTTTACTAAGAGGGTCAAAGGGGATTTGTTCATATGCCAACTATATGTTGATGATATTATTTTTGGTTCTCCTAACAAATCTTTCAATGATGAGTTTTTCGCACTAATGACCGAGAAGTTTGAGATGTCTATGATGGGAGAGTTGAAGTTCTTTCTTGGGTTCGAAGTCAAGCAAAGGAGAGAAGGAACGTTCATCAACCAAGACAAGTATACCCAAGACATGCTCAAGAGATTCAAGCTAGATGATGTCAAGCCGGTCAAGTTTCCCATGCCCACCAAATGCAAGCTTGACAGTGATCCCAATGGTAAAGCGGTGGATCAAAAGGTATATCGCTCCATGATTGGATCCTTGCTTTACCTTTGTGCATCTAGACCGGATATCATGTTGAGTGTGGGAATTTGTGCATGGTTTCAAGCCGCACCTAAGGAAAGCCACTATATGGCGGTCAAGCGAATCTTTCGATATTTGGCTCATACCCCAAACTTTGGCTTATGGTACCCCAAAGGAGCAAGCTTCGATCTCATGGGTTAATCAGACTCGGATTGGGCGGGAGATTGTGTGGAGAGGAAGTCAACTTCCGGAGGGTGCCAATTCCTTGGTCGCTCTTTGGTGAGTTGGTCATCGAAGAAGCAAAATTGTGTGTCTCTCTCCTCCACCGAGGCCGAGTATGTAGCCGCCGCAAGTTGTTGTGCACAATTGCTATAGATGAGGCAAACTTTAAAGGATTACGGTGTCACTTGTGACAAAGTGCCTCTTCTATGTGACAATGAAAGTGCTATCAAGATTTCTCACAATCCAGTGCAACATAGCAAGACGAAGCATATTGAGATTCGTCATCATTCCATTCGGGATCACATCAAGCGTGGAGATATTGAGATCATCTACATCAACACTCAAGAGAAACTAGCGGATATTTTCACCAAGCCTCTAGATGAAGCAAGATTTCGCGAGTTAAGGCATGAGCTAAATATCATTGATTCAAGCAATGTGACTCGAATCTAGGCACACCCCACCGCACTCATCATTCTATCTTGTTCTAGATGTAGGCATGGACATAGGGGGAGTGTTGTTCTCTCAATGAACTCTCCCTCCCCCCATTATGCATAAATCGATCAAGTCTTTCACATTAGCCATTTTTTATGGTACTTGTGCTTCAAAAATGAGTTTTGGTCATGGGCCAAAGGTTAAAATCTTCGCGGTGCCATACCTATTGACTCAAACATAGGTGGCTTCGGCCACCGCCCTCTCCTCGTGTTGACTACTTGTTGTATCTATTCTTGAGGATTGTGTGTGTGTTTCGAGACACTTCTAGTATGCTTCTTTGTTCTCTTGTTTTATGCTTGAGGCGTCTCTTCCGTTTGCTGTTGTTTCTTGTCGCGTCGAAGGTTAGAGCATCTATAGCCGTTCTTGGCAAATCCGGCCCCTCAAACGCCCGCGGACGCGCCCGGGCACGTCTGCGGGCACTGACCGGGCACTCATCATATTTCCTTCTCCACACACAACTCTCTCATATTCATCCCCTAAATCCATACAAAAGCATGCAGAATATATAGCTACGTACTACGTTCTATACTACTCAAATTTTGTCGTTGTCGGTGATGGCCGGAGCCGCCAGCGCCAGAGCCTGGGCCGCCTGTGCTGCCTCCATCTGTTGCCGACGGCGACACCTGGCCTCTGCAGCCGACTCCGAGCGGATGGAGTTCAGGATGGCGTGCTGCTCCGGCCACACGCCCATGTCCTCCTCCATCGCCGGCGCCTCCTCCTCCCCCACATCAAATAGCGGCGCCTCCTCCTCTTCCTCCGCCGGTTCCTGCTCCTCCTCCGCCGGCTCCTGCTCCTCCTCCTCCTCTTCATCCTCCCCTGGCACCTCCTCCTCAACATCCTCGAAATCCTCCTCCGGTTCCAGAGGTAGCCTCGCCTCCCTACGGATCCGGACCTACTCAAGGAGGAAGAGACGGTGCTGGATCGTGTAGTAGCGGCGGCGTGGGGGCATGGCTAACGGGCTCGAGTGGCGGCGGAGGGAGGAAAGAGGCGGAAGCGCTAGGGCTGGGGGCGTCGACCGACTTAAATAGCCGGCTACGGCCTCGGGCGGCGAGCCGGAGCGGCGCCACGCGACGGTCACACCATGACGACGGTCGAGGCGCCTGCCGGACCGTCGGGTTTCCCGACGAGTCCGTGTTGGGCCACGTTGTCAGGACGACGTGGTGGGCGTGCCCGGGCGCCCCCATATCCACCCCAAATTTTGGCTGGATATGGGGGGTGCCGATCAGCCCGGGCGTTTGAGGGCCGTTTGAGGGGCCCGTCTGGGTCAAAAAACCGTGACCGAACAGTGACTGGGCGGCCCGTCCGGACGTATGAGGCGGGTTTGAGAGGTCCGACTATAGATGCTCGTATGGACCAGCGTGGGGGCCTTCAAGTGTGCTTCCACCGCCGGCAGTGTCAGGGCGGCTCAATCATGTTTGTTCCATAGTGGGTTTGGTTTCTCTTCAAGCTCCGCGGACGCAACGGCGGTGCGAGCTCGGCGGGTGGTGATGCGGTGCCTCACAACATCTGTCTTTTGTGCTTCATTGAAGCATTTCAAGGTCTCCACCCCTCTCCAAGGTGGGTCATGTCGAATATGTCTCGCTCGATGCAGGGTGCGGGGAGGGCATGACACAGCAATCAAACCCATCAACCGTCGCGGCAATGGCGAGTTACCCTGATGTCCACGTGTCCTTTACTGTGAGCGATAGAAAAAAACTAGAGGGATAGGAGATCGAAAGCACTTGGGCAAGACCTGGCCCGGGGTCTCCGCACCCGGTGCCTCAATACTGGCTAAAAATGCAAGATGGTGAGTCTCACAGCTAAATAGTAGAGACACACTTTATGTAGTAAATGGATCTAATCTGGTGTCTTTTTTGGTACAATCCAGTATTGAGGTTGCTTCATGCGTGTAGTTATGGAAATTTATGAAAAATAATATTTTGTACGTAACGTGGACAACTCAATTACACCATAAGGTCCAAAAGTTAGCGTGATGACAGGCTTTAGGTTGCTTTAACAATATTGAGTTTTAGACGCAAAACACATTCGTGATGGCTTACCTGAATTCGAAATTCATGCCTATATGGTTGTTGGTGACAAGACTGTTGCTGTTGGCCTTAGTCATTAACACTAATTTTGTGTATGTGCCGTATTTGAGTGCTGAGCTATAATTTCCAAGTATCATTGAATTAAGTGCTGGCTGTTACCCATCGCTTCCTTCTGACACCTTATATGCGCACCCAGTATGATGACTGGCCGTCTTCTCTTGCACCTAATCTTTTCAGATTGTGCCTTGAGATTTTGCCTCTTCAATTGCAACTTGATTAAGGATAGCTTAAGATCCTCTTGTGTTTCTTTCAGAATGACTCTTCTAACAACAGCTCTCATTTGCCTTGCAAAAATGATATTGTTCATATAAAGAGCACAACCTATGGAAGCAATACAGTTCTGGATGAGGCATTACTTCCGTTCTTTCAGGTATTTTGGAGACTAAAAAAAGATCCTCTTGATTTTTGTTTGTCATTCACCGGACTTGATATGGTTTACGTGAGAACTTTTTGCACTAACTAAACATGACTAAAAATTATGCACGTGTAATCTTGCAAAAAAAAATCTGCACGTGTAGCAGAACATATTTTTACTGGTAGGCAGCAGGGTTCTTTATGTTTAGTAGGAATCACTGCGTTCAGTTCATCACATGAGTTTATGAGAGACGGCCTTTGCCAGGAAAGCTTCAGTACCATTGTAAATGGAATGCCCAAATTATACTTAGAACTGCAGATTTTACTTCCTAATGCAGATGTCTTACTGATCGATTCTCAGTTAGAAATTCCACACCAGACATCTCATTGGTTTTATTTCTTCTCAACCTAACAGTTACAGTTCTAGGAACAGGGTATAGCTTATCCATAATTTTCCTACAGCCATGCCCGTCTTATATACTCTTGGGTGTTTAGTCACTCTAATCAACTAGGTCATAATGGAGCAGAGCTGAGGTAGTAATCATGTACAGTTATATGCTTGCTTGGTTGCCATTACATCACACCATCACGTTTGTAAGATAGGCCATGTGGCTCCCTATTTTGTCATGTCAAAGTCTTGAGTTAACTGGACTGCTTCAAACAAACTTGCATCATCAGAAGTTCAAAATTGAACCTGTATGAAAATATCGTTTAAAGAAAATACAGTGCTATAGTGGTGACTGAGCCTATTGATATGTAAGTTGAATGCAACAAAGAACTCTTTACTCTATAGAGTTGCTACAAATACGTCAGGCTTATCCGGACCTGGAACTGAAGATTGAATTCTTTTTCCTGCAGATACAACGAATGGATCGACGAGTGCGAGCGCGTCAACACTGTCAACATGACGATGGTGGATCGACTTGCAAATGAAATGGTTACTATTATGACTGTAATGCGTTGCTGTTATGGCTGCCATCTTCAGCCACTGTGGGATCTGCCATGGCCAGGTATGCCCATCTCCCTCGCCCTCCTCTGGATCCCCTGCCCCACTTTGTATTATTGTTCTTCTCATATACTGTCAAATTTCCATGGATGGGATCTAATGAATGGGTATCCCGTGTCTGCGGCAACTCGCATGGCCTGGTCCGGAAGTACGGGTGTGCTGCAGGGATTGCTTCCGCAGCAACGCCAAGGACATTGGCTTCATCAAGGTATGAGCCACCCCACAGTTTATTGATTTTCTCAATCATGTGCCTGAGTGTGATGACTGCTGAGTAGTAATATGTTACCCCATGCTTTGCTTTCAACAATATATATGCTTTGTCTACAAGGCCTCTTGGTATGGCGCACCAATTTTAATTTGTTGGAGACTACCATCTGGTAGTGTGAGTTATTACATAATGTAGTGTAATGTATGACATGTTAGATTCACTTATTCAGAATAGATCTATGTGTTGCTCTCCTCATTCCCAGAGTAAACCCGGTTTAAGTTCTGCAATCATCACCTCATGTTCTGCTTGCATTATTTTGTATCTGTTTGAACAATGTGTAATTTCTACGTACCATAAGTCATCTTGGAATGGACGGACTTGTTCGTGACTACATGATATTAGCTATGTCTGTTTGTTATTCCCACCTATATAAGTCTTACTCTGCTGCATCTATCTCCAGTCTCGGCTATTTTACTAATTGTCAACTACCAAGTTTTTTCTGAGCATACCAGTCCATTTCAAAGCACAACAAATCTAGTGTATTGCAATTGCTCAAATATTTATCAAGTAGGTATATATACATTGTATATATTTATTTCCTAAATAACGATGATTTATTAGAAATTGAGATGATTTTCCTTTTGAAAAATGTTGTTTCCATTTCCACTTTATCTCACTAACTGTAGGTTTTATGCTTCGGTTTTTAGGTTTGGGTAAATTATTCTTCACATGCACAAACTGCCATAAATGAATTGATGGTGCGCTCCTCTTGCTTGTTGCTAGGTATGTCTAATTCTGGAGTTAACAAATCAGCTTGATGTGATGATAATGTATGTTTGCTTTTCTTGTGTTCAGGAAAGTGGCTTGGCAACCGCCAAATTCGTACCCTGAGTTTTTAGGTTATAGGTTATCAGTTGACTGATCTTAATGTGAGTGCTATCTTAGTTATTAATGTTCTTTCCTGATGTACATGAATGACACTTTCTGGTTTGGCAATGAATAATGTGTTGGTCTCTTGATAAGAGGTGTATGAATGTGATTTAAAAAATACCAAAAAATGTTTGATTAGTGCTATTGTTTGCAGCTATCGGTAAAGTTGTGATATATTTTTAACCATTGTCGCTTGTCTACACTGTCAGCGCGTTAACAACTACGGAAGCTTGATTAGTGCGCCCAATAACACCTCAAGAGGCGCCACCAGGTGGCGCCCCAACAACTAGTGACCTTTTATCGGATGGTGGTTTCCATTGTTTCTTGCTAATTTTTTTAAAATAATACATTTTTAAATAAATTTGAAAAATA
Source organism: Thinopyrum elongatum (assembly GCA_011799875.1). Lineage (NCBI taxonomy): Eukaryota > Viridiplantae > Streptophyta > Magnoliopsida > Poales > Poaceae > Thinopyrum > Thinopyrum elongatum. Next base: position 133,964,272 of record CM022303.1, read on the forward strand.
ATACGCAGTTTGAAAAATTTACAAAAATAATACACCGTCGGCCTACCAGAGGCCGACTGGCACTAATCGTCATACTATAGGCCGATTAGTATCCAGTCGGCTTATAGTAAGACGATTGGTGCCAGTCGGCCTATAGTAAGACGATTAGTGCCAGTCAGCCTATAGTAAGACGATTGAGACCCTGTCGTCCCCATAGTTTCTTCTCTCTCCCCTCGGTCAACATGTGTGACATTGCTCGGAGCCGTGCGCAGGTTCCCTGTAGCAGAGGTGATGGCGGACGTGGAGCAGCCATATCCGCTGATCCTTACGACGGTGCTCCGAAGAGATGTGAACGGAGCAGGATCGGAATGTGCCATGTCGCGGGGGCAGAGCGAGGCCAGCGAATTCTAACTGAAACTACAACACCTCTCTTTTGCTATTTCAGACCATTTTTGCAGTTATAATGCAAGCGCGAACCTAATCCAGATCACCATAGGCAAGCATATGGTATACCAAAGGGTGTGCTAATGCATAGATTTTGTTTGTCAGCAAATTCATCATCAGCTACCAAAAGACGGTACGAGGCACACAAAATGGATGGCTATTTCTTTCACGAACCTCTTTGTCCATCCAGAAGCCTCTAGGTTCACTTTCCCTATGGACTCGACGGATCTGCCAGGCGAACAACTCCTCTTGCCCCCAGGGGCACCCCCATCGCCGCTGGCCTCACTCTGCCCCCGCGACATGGCACATTCTGATCCTGCTCCGTTCACATCTCTTCGGAGCACCGTCGTCAGGATCAGCGGATATGGCTGCTCCACGTCCGCCGTCACCTCTACTACAGGGAACCTGCGCACGGCTCCGAGCAATGTCACACATGTTGACCGAGGGGAGAGAGAAGAAACTATGGGGACGACAGGGTCTCAATCGTCTTACTATAGGCCGACTGGCACTAATCGTCTTACTATAGGCCGACTGGCACCAATCGTCTTACTATAAGCCGACTGGATACTAATCGGTCTATAGTATGACGATTAGTGCCAGTCGGCCTCTGGTAGGCCGATGGTGTATTATTTTTGCAAATTTTTCAAACTGCGTATTATTTTTCAAATTTATTATAAAAATGTATTATTTAAAAAAAAATAGCTTGTTTCTTGACGGTCAATGGGGCTTCTTGCTCGTATATGGGATTTGCTCGATTTTTCTAATTAACCATGCAATTTTATACCTCTTAATGAACCGACAACACTTCTACTCGGTAACTCGAAAATGGATTGCACACGGGAAAAATAATCGATATAAAATCCTATAAAAATATACTCCCTTTGTTCCAAAATATAACGTGCATCAATTTTTGTGAAAGCCAAATGTATGCATGGTTGACCGGGATTATAGAATAATTTATCAATATCCACAATACAAAATAAATAAAATATAAAAATTGCAGGCACACTGGATTTTCTGGTAGTGCGTTTCCTCGCTCTTTTCTTTTTCTGTCCCCTGAAAATCTGCAATTTGGAACTATGCATTTCCGTTATGTCGAAGTAAACGAAAAAGGAATTAGTTCGGTTCTCTTAGCTTTCATGTTAAAAGCGAAAAACAAAGGGATTGTATATCCCACTATTAAGTGGGGATAGCGTACGTATTGATGGCGCCTTATTAAAGAATAATTGCAAGAGACACTTGTCCTCAAAGACCGTCTGAATCGCCAACGGGCTATCGTATATTCCTTTTACCCCTTTTGGTAATCTTTTTTCATAATGGCATATGCATATTTTTCGAAAAAAATTGTGCACTCACTAGGCACAGTTCTTTGTTCTGCTTCACGCTTGTCGATTTTTTTACTGCGGTGTGACTGTGTTATGGACCTGAGAGATTAGGGCGGATAGTGTGATCAATACTGCATCCCCGAAAGGTGGTGGTGGAAGTCTAAGGCTACACATGGCGTGACAGTTAGGCAGATGCCAGATGCCATGGCGGCAACATCAGATTGAATTGGCCCCAGGTGTGTCGGTGGGGCAGCGCGGGGTCTGTCACGACTGGTAGTGGGGCCTCGACTACAAAACCTGGGAAGACCCACCTGGCAGTTGGCGTCACAGAGAAGGGCCAGAAGGAGCCTGCGGTGGACAAGTGATTTGGTGTGCGTGTGTAGTATAAGTGTGGCCGGGTGTGGCTGGAGATGTATCGTGAATCATTTGGCTAAACAGATCGGGAAGAGCTGACCTCTCCCTCAAGTTATTCCCTCCTCACCTACCCTTTCCCCCTCTCTGCTACAATCCCGATCCCCTTCCTTCCCCCTTCGATCTCCTCTCCGATCAGGCCCGTTACATCTGGTATCAGAGGTCGGTCGTCCTGGAGACGGCGTATCCGCGTCCGCGTTACCACACCAAGCAGGCTCTCAAGGCGGCGGCGATGGAGGAGCAGCTCGCTGCGCTGATTAAGTCCGTCAACGAAGGAAGGGCAGCCAGCGAGGCCCGGTTCGACGCGATTCAGACGTCGTTGGAGCTATGGCGGCCGGCGGTGACCCATCTCCAACACCAAGTGGATGAGCTGCGCACCCAAGTGGGCCGCATCGCTCTCCACCCCCTCCTGGCGGCGGCGCCGCGACCCGATCCAGATTCGTCCGAGGGCGCGTTGGATCCGTCGGGTGGAGCGCCAGGGCACACGCCGCGATCTCCCGCAGCAACAAGCCCAGAGCACCAAGGGCCAAGTGGCCACGGCGAGTGCGACATCACCGGGGGGTCGGCATACGGGGTGGTTACCACCCAGTTGCCTCCTCCGGTCACGAGTACGTCTCTGACCGATCCTCCTTTCCATCCTCTTGCTCTGCGCCCGCCCGAATTAGTCAAGGATTTGGAGCACACCACACCTCACGCAGTACATGCTAGTTGGTCTCTGCCTAAGTTGGATTTTCCGTCCTTCGACGGAGATAATCCACAGTTTTGGAAAACCCGCTGTGAGAAATACTTTGATGTTTATAGCGTTCCATCAGAATTGTGGGTTCGGGTAGCCACTTTACACTTCACTGGGAATGCCGCTAGGTGGTTACAGTTGCATGAGTCTAGAGGGGCGACCATGACTTGGGCTGAGCTGTGTGCGTCTTTGTGTGGGAAATTTGGTCGGGAACAGTATCAAGTTCATCTTCGTCAGTTCCGCACGCTGAAACAGACTAGCACGGTGCATGCCTATATGTTGCAGTTTGAGGAAATTATGCATCAATTATTGGCACACAACCCTGCATTTGATGCAGTTTTCTTCACTACCCAGTTCTTAGAAGGGCTCAAACACGAGATTCGTTCTGGTGTTTTGTTACATCAACCAAAGGACCTGGACTCCGCATTCTCTTTGGCTTCGTTGCAGGAGGAGCTCATGGAAGCATTGCCTCGCCGGGAGTTCAGGCGACAGGAGGCGCCTCAAGCCAGGCCACAGGCTCGGCCGTTGTTGGCGCTGGGCATTCCGCCGGTGCGACCCCCTCAACCAGGGCCACCTGCGGCTGCTGAAGATCGCCAAGGCATCGACGCAGCACACGCGCAGGAGCGTGGTGTACGCGGGGACGACCGCGTCGCAGCACTGCGGAATTACCGGCGTGCCCGGGGGTTATGCTTCAAGTGTGGCGAGCGTTGGGGCCAAGGCCACCAATGTGCACCCACGGTTCAGCTGCATATTGTCGAAGAGCTTCTCGAGTTGCTGCAGGCAGAATATCAAGAACCAGCGGAGCAATACGAGGACGATGCAGAGGACATTCTCATGTCTATTTCCAAGCTGGCAACCACAGGGCAAACAACACCGCACACCATCAGACTCTTAGGTAAAATTGCTGGCAAGGAGGTGCTGATTTTGGTGGACTCTGGGAGCTCGCACAGCTTTATAAGCAAGGCCGTGGCTAGTCGATTGGCAGATCAAGTGCAAAACACAGAACCAATTACAGTCAAAATTGCAGATGGAGGTCTGCTTGCTTGTGCTGGTGTGGTGCCTGCCTGCACCTGGCACACCCAAGGGCACACGTTCCAGACGGACCTGCGGGTTCTCAGGTTGGGCTGCTATGATATGGTAGTTGGGATGGACTGGTTGCAGCAGTGTGGCCCTATGTGGGTTGATTGGGAGCACAAGATATTGCAGTTTTGGTACAAGCAAGAGTTGATTGAGTTGCGTGGAGTGGTTGCAAAAACAGCATCAATACCACAAGTGTCAGCGATTCAGTTGCAGGCTATGGAGGAGGATGAGGAAATAGCTCACCTCGTGCTCCTGTGTGCTGTTGAGCAAGTAGGAAGCACCAATCCCACGGGGCAAGTGCCTGCACCAGTTCTGGAGTTGCTGGACCAGTTTCCTCAAGTGTTCGCTGAGCCAACAGAGTTACCCAAGCACAGACCGTGGGATCACACCATTCCCTTGCTGCCTGGGGCTAAACCAGTGAACGTACGACCGTATCGTTATACACCAGAACAGAAGACAGAGATTGAGGCGCAAGTCAAGGAGATGCTGCGAGCCGGTCTGATCGTGCCAAGCGTGAGCCCATTTTCCTCTCCTGTGCTGCTTGTCAAGAAGAAGGACCAAACCTGGAGGTTTTGTGTTGATTTCCGTCATCTGAATGCCATCACGATCAAGAACACCTATCCCTTGCCTGTCATCGATGAACTCCTTGATGAACTGGCTGGTTCCTTCTGGTTCTCTAAGCTTGACTTAAGGGCAGGCTACCACCAAATACGACTGATTGAAGCTGATGAGATCAAAACAGCATTCAAGACGCATCACGGACATTTCTAGTTCCGTGTCTTGCCATACGGAGTGACTGGAGGTCCCCCAACGTTTCAGAATGGCATGAACACAGTTCTATCGTCACTACTGAGAAACGGAGTGCTAGTATTCATGGACGACATTTTGGTCCATTCTCGCACCCTGGATGCCCATATAGAACTGCTGAGGAAGGTTCTCCAACGGCTGCACGAGAATGACCTGAAGGTCAAACTCTCTAAATGTGCCTTTGCACAGCAACATATCAGTTATTTGGGTCACAGAATCAGTGGAGAGGGGGTGGCCACCTTGGATGAACATGTTAAGGCCATTCATACATGGGAGCAGCCGACAAATGTGAAGCAATTGCGCGGATTCTTGGGGCTGGCGGGGTATTACAGAAAGTTTGTTCGCAACTTTGGCATCCTCGCAAGGCCCCTAAATGATCTCCTCCGGAAGAACACATTGTTTGTGTGGACATCTACGACTGAAGCTGCCTTTCAAGCACTGAAGAAAGCACTTGTGGAAGCCCCGGTCCTTGCCCTACCGGATTTCACCAAGCAGTTCGTCGTCGAGACCGATGCTAGTGCCACCGGCATTGGTGCGGTGTTAATGCAGAACTCGCATCCGGTGGCTTATCTTAGCAAGGCTCTCTCCCCCCGTAATTTGGGGCTGTCAGCATATGAGAAGGAATGCTTGGCTCTATTACTCGCGGTTAATCATTGGCGCCCATACCTGCAACATTCAGAATTTTTGATCAAGACGGACCAACGCAGTCTCCTGAACTTGACTGATCAAAGACTCAACACGCCAATCCAACAGCGTGCTTTCACTAAGCTAGTGGGGCTTCAATTTAAAATCCAATACAAGGCTGGCACTTCCAACCGGGCTGCCGACGCACTGTCCAGGCGCACGCCGGATCCGGAGGCCGAGTTGGCAACCCTTTCAGTTTGCCGTCCTGTGTGGTTGGAGACAATCCTGCAGAGCTACAAGGATGACGCAACGGTGCAACAGCGCATTGCTCGCCTTGCACTGGATCCCAATGCTGAGGAGGGTTTTTCTCTCCAGGAAGGGGTGCTTCGTTTTGAAGGCAGGATCTGGATAGGGCAAGCTCCTGATATTCAAGAGACACTGGTCAAAGCATTGCACGACAGTGCTACGGGTGGTCACTCGGGCTTTCATGCCACATACAACAGAGTTCGCCGGCTGTTTGCGTGGAAAGGGTTAAAAGATACTGTCAAACAGTTTGTCCGGACTTGCTTGACCTGCCAACAAGCAAAAACTGAGCGGGTGTCACCGGCAGGTTTGCTGCAACCGTTGCCAATCCCCAAGCGTCCTTGGGCAGTCATCTCGTTGGATTTCATCGAAGGACTCCCGCGCTCCGGTGGTTATGATGTGATTCTTGTGGTTGTTGACAAATTCTCGAAGTATGGCCACTTTATTCCCTTGAAGCACCCCTACAGTGCGTTGACAGTGGCCACGACATTTATGCAGCACATCTTCCGCCTGCATGGATTACCGCTGGCAATCATTTCGGATAGGGACAGGATATTTACAAGTACCTTGTGGCAGGAGTTGTTCAAGTTATCTAAAGCTGAGCTGCGTCTGAGTTCCTCCTACCACCCGCAGACGGATGGACAGACGGAGCGGGTAAATCAGTGTTTGGAGACGTATCTCCGCTGCTCGGTCCATGCTTGCCCAAAGAACTGGTACAAATGGCTTTTTCTGGCCGAGTATTGGTACAATACTACCTTCCATTCAGCATTGGGGCGAACTCCGTTTGAAGTCATCTACGGCACCCATCCCAGAGAATCAGGTGTCACTCAAGTGGATGAGTGCACGGTGCCGGATTTGGCAGCCTGGCTCCGTGAACGGGAAGTGATGCAAACTCTGTTGCAACAGCAGCTCAAGCGTGCGCAAGATCGGATGAAGCGTCAAGCGGACAAGCACCGAACGGACCGTGAGTTCGAAGTGGGGGACTTCGTCTTTCTTCGCCTCCAACCATTCATTCAGACATCAGTCGCACAGAGACCATACCAGAAGCTCTCCTTTCGCTATTATGGGCCATACAAGATCGAAGCACGTGTGGGCAAGGTCGCGTACAAGTTACAACTTCCAGAGTCTAGCAAAATTCACCCTGTCGTTCATGTTTCTCAACTCAAGAAGGCTTTGGGCGTGGACACTCCGGCTTCAGGTGAGCTCCCACCAGCTGACGATGTTTTGCAGACTGCCCAGGAACCCCTCAGCGTCCTGGATAGCCGGAAGATCACAAGTCAAGGAGCACGCAAACGACGTATATTGGTCCAGTGGCGAGATTGGCCTCCTTCTTTGGCTACTTGGGAGGATCCTGACACGGTACAGGCTCGTTTTCCAGCATCCCCGGCTTGGGGGCAAGCCGGGCTTCAAGGGGGGGAGAATGTCACGACTGGTAGTGGGGCCTCGACTACAAAACCTGGGAAGACCCACCTGGCAGTTGGCGTCACAGAGAAGGGCCAGAAGGAGCCTGCGGTGGACAAGTGATTTGGTGTGCGTGTGTAGTATAAGTGTGGCCGGGTGTGGCTGGAGATGTATCGTGAATCATTTGGCTAAACAGATCGGGAAGAGCTGACCTCTCCCTCAAGTTATTCCCTCCTCACCTACCCTTTCCCCCTCTCTGCTACAATCCCGATCCCCTTCCTTCCCCCTTCGATCTCCTCTCCGATCAGGCCCGTTACAGGGTCCTTGAGGTTTGCTTCCACCGTCGGCAAAGTCAGGGTGGCTTAATCCTGCTCATCCCAAAGAGGGTTTGGTTTCTCTTCCGGCTTGGCGGCAGCGGGGTGGTGACGTAGTGCCTCAAGACATGTGTTTTGTGCTTGATCGAAGCATTTTAAGGTCTCCACCCCTCTACTTGGGTGGTTCATGTCGAATCCGTCTCTGTTGATGCAAGGTGCATGGAGCGTCTGACGTGGCAATGACCTTTATTGTCCATAGTGCGTCAGGGTGTGAGGGGGGGGCATGGTCTTAACTGAATATTTAGACAAAAAAAGGAAAACGATAGTGTGTCCATTTCACTTAGGTTGATTTAATTCAGACCGGACACAGACCTAAGTCAAGGTAATCCTCTTTGAAACACTTTGGGGCCTTCGTGCCCTTTCATACATGGTATTCGCTCGATTTTCCCAATTAACAAGACAATATTATTCTTCTTAATGAACGGATGACCCTCCTACTCGGTAACCTGAAAAGGGACTGCACACCGGAAAATAATAGATATGTAAGGCGATAATAACTCCAGGAAAAGGTAATAATAATTACACAATATGTATATACATACCAAAATCATGCAAAAAGGGTGACCATTTTGGAGCAAGGCAAACAGGGTTTTGGCCAGGTGTTTCTCGTCGCAATCTAGAAGGAGAACATGCACGGAAAGATGAGATGAGACGCCGGCGGCCTCGGGGAATACGTCGCGGAGGCCTGGCCGCCATTGCTTTTGCTTTCAGCGACGGCTGGTTCGCCCAGCCCACCTTGTCCGTGAAGTCAGTCACGGGAAGCGGACTGGCTCGCCGGGAAAAGGAGAGGTTATTCCATGCGTCCAAACGGTGTCCTCTCCTTCTCCTTGGAGGCTTTGCTTTAGTTTGGCGCGCGCCCCGTGCCAGACGGCTTGCTTCGCTGGCATAGTCCAGGTCGTTATAGTCTCCAATAAGTGGCAGCGATCCTAACTATGGAGCATGGAATCATGGAGGCTGGGCCAACCAATCATTTGAAAGCGTATCAGCCGGACTTTCTCTGGTCTAGTTCTAGTAGTACACTTAACTTTGTACTAGTACTACTTTTGCAGCCCACCACACAACCACAACCACACCCACATGACATCCTGGTGGTGGTGGCCGCTTTGATTCCCCAGCAGAGCTCCTCTACGCGGTGTTCGGTTCGATCGAGGGACCCGACGAGTCGTCTTGAACCTAGCCCAGGTTTGATCGATGTGTTTGGCACTAGGCATGTCACATGTGTGCTGGATTTGCGAGGCCAGCGCCACAGATATTTCAGTCTAACTAACCAGAGATAGAAATGGAAACGACGTCACATCCTTTCAGTTTGAGTGGCTTCGTAAGTGGATCCTTTCTGAAAGGATGCAGGCCACTAGTTTATTTAGTTAGTAACAACAAGAGTAGATCATTATGGCATATATCTTCTCTACAGCTGGCTCTTGACATTTTTCTACTCTACTGCTCATGGGGTATGCGCACGGAGTGGTGGCATGGCACAGTGAGTGGGGCTGGGGCATTAGATATTTCCCCCACCGTACCAGCATTATTTACTAGTATAAAATGATCAGATCAGTTCATGCCCAGGTTAGCTAGCGCCTAGCTGTGTCTGGCCCCGGGACGGCTGCTTAGCCACCGACAAGCCACAGCTCGGCACAACTGTATGGTGTATATGTAGGAGTAGTACATAGCAGCTCTGATTTCCTAAAAAAAAGCAGTTGCACTGATTCTTCGAGTAAGCTGGAAGATTTTGGTACTCACACAGCAGTAGGGAGCCCCAGGCAGCAGCGAGAGATGCCGTTCAAAATAACCTGCCCCAGTCCAGTGCTAGACTACCCAAAAAAAACACCAGGTTAATTTTGGAACGAAGCGATCCCCTGAAAATGGCAAAGGTTCGGTGAACATTAGAAGAAGAAGAAAGCAGAAAACAGATGCACTTCTGGGGTGATAGCTTTGCACAGATAGCACTGGCTTGGATCAAAATTATGGCATGCAGTACCACAACAGCAGAGACAGAGAACCTGATCAGGTTGTTCACTGCGAGTGGCCTTGCATCGGGTTGCTGCTCGCATCACATGCACAGATCCCAGACAGATCAGAACAGCATCGGATAGTTAATGTCCCTATACATCACAGCAAGATCTGGATATCGAGATACAAATTTTGGCCAGCTGCAGTTGGTTTAAGCAATAAGCATCACCATGCCTGGAACTGGAAATATTCTGCAGCAAATAAACAGGGCACAGGGCCTTGAGCCACTGCCAAAGTATGGAAAATAAATACAATACTCCTTTTAGTTCATAGCACTAGACACAGAAAACCTGAATTCGTGGAGAGCTTTGTAGCTTCTTTTCGTAGATTTCTCAAAGCTGAGAACCTCCACAGTTAACTAAGAGCTGCTACAAGCCCTGGTCTACTTGATATTTAAAAAATAATACCATGATAAATGGCCGGACGGCAATTTAAAGAAACACAAAGATAGTTCCGCAAACAATATTCGATTCCACAAACTTTAGAGCCTTTGTTGAATACATACAGGTCAAGATAGAATAGAATCTCCTTTTACAACAATTCCTCGGTCCATTAGTTAGGTACCAGTTTTTTTGCAGGACAGTGATGTCAACAATGTTAGGTGAAGTACCAAACAATCAACTATATCATTTCCTAAAAGTTCAAAAGTAGAACACTACAACATTTGATTTTGTTAGCATATTAAGCTTCTCTCCATCTTTGCGTCAGTCAGTAGGACATACGATGTCATGTACAGCTGTAAGAGCAATACATCAAGGCACAATGTCACAGCACAATCTGAAGAGTGTCATCAGCACACCACCAGTTCTATTTCATTGTCACGAAATTCATAGCTACTGATAGAGTGCTTCAAAATCCTCTCCTGTCCACTTTGCTTCAGTTGCAAAAACCAGTTTGGGTTCCTTTGCGATCAACTCATTCTTGGGATGACATAACCATAGGCTACTTTGCTATCCGACATATGCTACCAGATAGTTCTGTACTTCAGCTGTTGAACTTCTAAGGCAAAATTTTGTGCCTCTGAATTGTCACTGACTAAATGTTTGATTCAGTAACACTCAATTTTCTCCTTAAGGTATCAAAGAGAAGAATATGACTGTTGCCTCTTTGCAAAGGGCAAACCGAGTGATGCTTTTACGCAGGTCATTCCATCTTCTTGGAGAAAAATGCAGAGAACAGAACCCATAATTTCAGTATCTGTTTTAATGTTCAGACCTACTTATTGTCTGTAGATCGCCCATCTTTTAGGTCACGTAGGTACTGAACACGATGATCATCAATCCCCTTGACGAGAAACCATTTGATCATGGTAGTGCAGGTTACCTTGTCTGGTCTTATTTGCTCTTCCTTCATCATATTGAGAACATCCCACATCTCTGCCAAGCGCCCCACCCTCCCATATGCGTCCACCAAACAGTTGAAAAACACAATATCCAACGTGATATCTGAATTCTCGACAACTCTTAACACTGTCTCTATTTTCTTTACTTGATCAGCCCTTCCATATGCTCTAATCAATGAACAGAGGGTAACACAGTTAGGCTTTATACGGTCTGATTTCATCAATCTAAAGATATATTCCATCTGTTCAAGATCACCGGCCCTGCCGAATGCATCAATAACTACGTTGTATGTGACTATTGTCCAAGAATAGTAATACTTCTGCATGTACTCCATCACTGCTCCCATCTTCTCATACATTTTAGCTTTACCATAGGAATCAAGTAAAATGTTGTAAGTCTTAATGTTTGGGGAGATACCAGATGCCTGGAACTTCTCGTAGCAGCTTTCCATTGTCTCAATCTGACCACTGCTACCGAAAGCTCTCAGAGTAGAATTCATTGTCCACACATCAGGCTTGCAGTCTTCAGACAACATCTCAAGAAGAGTTGACTCCATCTCAGCAAACCTTAAATGCAAATGATGAAACCTCATTAGCTTATTACTTTGCGACAGAAAACATAGCAGGAAAAAAAGGAATTTGGAACACTAAGAAATGCATTTGGATGGCAACAATAAACTTGGTTTTCCTAAAGGTTGGACATATTTGAAGTTTTTATTTTCTGAACAGATATTTGAAGAAGTGACCAACTGCTAAGCATAAACTATAAATTTTAGGATGATCTAGTGCATCACTGATAATTGCCAAAACAATTTCCAGGACATATTCAATAGATATATAAGGAAATAACACCTTAAATTATACTGTAAGAGTAAATCATAAGCATACGTTCTTATTGCCGATTACCTTCCTGCTTTCCCATGAGCATCAATGAGAGTGTTATAAGTCACGGTGTTGGGGCGGATACCCGCGCGCGCCATATCCTCCAGCAAATCCTTCACCTTGTCGAAGTCATAGGCGTGCAAGCAGGACTTGATGAGAATGGAGTATGTCTGGACATCCGGCCGGCAACCTGGGGTGGCGTTCATCTGATCAAGCAAGGAGAAAGCCCTGTCGAAGCTGCCGCTCCTGCTGTACGCCGAGACAAGGGCCGTGTAGGACTCGAGGTTGGGGGCGCAGCCCTCGTCGACCATGGCCTGGAATAGCTCGTGCGCCTTCCCCGGCTGCTTGCACTTGCCGAGCATGGTGATGAGCTTGATGTATATCCCGACGTACGGCCTGTACCACACCTGGTCCCGCATTAGCTCGAACACCTGGGCGTCAATGGGCACGGCATGGTTAGACAGAGCCCGCGGTGGTGACTGAGGAGCTGTGAAGCGGGAAGCGGGGGTACCTTGAGGGCGGACTCCCAGCGGAGCGCGGCGACGCGGTCGTGTAGGGCCTCGAGGACGGTGCGGGGGAGGAGGCGGCGGGTGCCCTTGCCGGGCTCGCGCTTGTCGAGGACGGCCTTGGTGGCCTCGCGCCGGAGGATGATGGAGAGCGCCTTCCGGGAGGCGATCTTGCGGTTCACCTCCTCCTTCCGCTGCCGCTCGAACTCCTCCGCATCGGCCACGGCCTGTTCCTCCTCCCGCCGCCGCCTCCTCTCCCCGGCGCCCGCCGCGTCCCTGGCGCTCTGCTGCTGCTGCTGCTGCTCGCGTGGCGAGGCGGCTGGTGGTGGTGGCGGGAACGCGCGGCCGTGAAGACGGCGCGTTGGCGTGCTGAGGGTGGAGGAGGGCGTGGGGAGCGTGGGGAAGGGGGACGCCACCGGCGCGGCGGCCATTTCGCGGCGAGGGGAGCCGGGAGGGAGCTGCGGTGCAGAGTGACGGAGATTTTTGCGGGGACTGGATGAGACTGCGGGCAACGAACAGTGAGGAGAAGAGGCTCCGTGACCGTTTGATGGATGAGCAACGCCTGGGATGGGATGTCCTGTACAGTAATCAAGACGCTCTCCCGAATTGCAGAACTGTTGTGTATACAAAGAACTCATTGGTTCAAACTTCAAAGTAATTTCATAGGACATTTTAGAGGAGTTGGACCCCTAATTCTTTTTCTGCAGTTAGTTTGATTCGTAGGATTGCAATCCTTGTGAAGTTTTTCTTAGGGCACAAGTACAAAGGCTTCCCTATATTCTCCGCACAACTAGGATTTTCATAAAATTTATTGGATTACATCCTTATTTAAAGCCAGTGGCGGAGCTAGAATTTGAAAACAGGGTGGTCCACCTCTAAAAAAATTGACAACAAATATAACATGTGAACGATGTATTTAATTTACCAATAGTACATAGAATAGATCAATATGCTCATATAGACATACTAAAATTCTCAATTAAGTGTCAGTTTTGCATAAAAGAAGTCTACATAATACATACCTTGAGAAGTTTAAAGAAGCATGTCTTCGAAAAAAAGAAGCAATGTTTGCAGTCCTTTTCATTCTTCAATAACTCTGCAATAATAATTTGAATTTTTTTCAATCATAAGTTCATAACCAGTAAACCCAAATTTGTATAATGTAGACAATTTGCATGTTTCTAATATGAAAATACATTATATTGAGAAATTTCAGATTGTAGTTTCGAGGTCCAATATATCCAGATACTGCAATTATGCAACTTTCTTGTGCAATGGACAAGCGAAAGGAAAACAAACTGTTGTTTTGACCATCTACATACAACCAGACCTGCCTGCTACAACTCCACCGCCGACCCAGGCACCAAAAGGTCGCTGGTGGCTCCGAATCTGTTGTCCGGACGAAGGATGAGAGGTGCAGGAGTAGGCGTCGGTCACGAAGACCGCGGGGGGAACCAGGGTAGATGAAGGCACACTGCTCGCCGGGCGGTGCTCTGTCAGAGCCGAGGAATACCGGTGCGGGAGATCACTGTGGCACTGCGCTGAATCGTCCATTGAAAGCGTCAGAGAGACGACAAAATCGTTGGGCGTGGCAGGCCGCGGTGGCTCCTGGTGCTGGCTACAGGCGACGACGACTCGACGAGGCAAGCGGCTGGCGGCGGATCGGAATGCGTAGAGGAAGAGCAAGGAGTCGACTCGAGGACCAAATTGGGCTCCTGACGACGACCCTCCTGTGTGGGTAGGCTGTTGCTGGGCCTTTTTCCCTCGAGCCCATGATCAAATATCCTATGATATACAGCCCGACCCAAAATTTCAGGGTCTGTCCACCCTGTAGCTCCGCCCCTGTTTAAAGCACATGAACGCTCCAAGTCCTAGCTTATGGAGTATTAGCTAATCTTACAGATGAGTATTGTACTGTTGGCTAGGAAAGGACGTCAATTTAGAAAGTCTTAAGGGTTTGTTTGGTTGCTTGCATTAATTCTAGGCGTATTGTATCTATGGCCCGGTTCAGCCCGACTAAGAAAAACAGGCTCTCGCCCATGTTCTGCACCTCGTTTGATAGCCTGCATCGCATCGATGATCATTTGTATGCCTTCTGTTTGATTACCTGCCTGCCTATGTGTTTTTAGGGTGAGCAAATGTGAAACACATGTGTTTGGTTATGTGCAATCCTCCTATTGTGCTCGCCCCTTTTAAACATTATGACCTTACCATCATATGCAACACACACACAATCAGCGCGAGTTTTTTACTGTCATTTCATCGAATTTCATTATGTTGTGCGCCGCACAAGAACCAACAACGAACAGTTCGGTGTTTTTTTGGAGAACAACAACACGAGCGCTATATCTCGCATTCAGCGAGACCGATGGTTCTCTCGCTGAAGCGTCTCGACTAATCAGGCCGGTCCACTAGTGCATAGTCGAAATAGAAAAAGTAGGAAGAAATGAGGGCGCGGGGGGATTCAAACATGGGTCGTTTTGATAGTGCGTATAGCCGCTAGCCACTACGCCACTGTTGACTTCATGTTTACATAGGAGGCACACCCTACTTGAGGTAAAAGACCATAGTTTTTTTTATTTCTCCATTTTTTTCATTTTTTTTCATTTCTTTGGTTCTTTGTTGGTTTTCTTATTTTTCTCTAGTTTTATTTTTTTGGTCATTATACTTCGTTTTTTATTTTGCTTTTATTTTGGTTACTCTTTGTTTTTCCATGGTTTTTATCTTTTTTTTTTATTTTATTCTTCGGTTTTTATCATTTTTCAATTTTTTTGTTTGCTTTGTTTCTTTTGTTTTTTTATTCTACATCTTTTGTATATGTCAACAACAATTTTATAATACATGTTCAATACAAATTTAACATTTTTTAATATGAGGTTAACATAGTCAACATTTTTTCTATACACATTTTAAAGATTTTTCAAATGCTTGATTAAATTTTTTCAAATATGATGTTAACATTTTTGAATGCATAATCAACATTTTTCTTGTACACACTTTAAACATTTTTCAAATGCTTGGTTAACATTTTTCATACAAGATTAACATTTGTCTATTATATGGTCAACATTTTTTCTATGCACTTTTAACATTTTCAAATACAAATTAACATTTGTCTATTATATGGTCAACATTTTTTCCATGCACTTTTAACATTTTTCAAATGCTTTATCAACTTTTTTTAAATGCAAGATTAACATTTTTTTGATGGATGGTCACATTTTTTCTATACACATTCAACATTTTCCAAATGCTTCATTACCATTTTTGAAATCCTGTTCAACATTTTTTCAAATGCTTGATTAACATTTTTATGTACAATGATCCATTTTTTTAATGCATGGTCGACATTTTTTTATACACATTTAACATTTCCCAATGCTTGGTTGACATTTGTGAAATACTTGTTCAACATTTTTTTCAAATGAGTGATCAATATTTTTGTTTACATGATCGAAATATTTCATCATTTTTTTGCATACATGATTAATTTTTTTCGTATACACATTCAACAATTTTCAAATGCATGATTAGCATTTTTCAAAACATTATGTAAATTATATTTTTGTAATATATATATGTTTAGAATATTTAAAAGTGGAAACAAAGGTAAAAAATGGAATCAAGAAACGAAATTAAAACATGAAAAAAATAGAAAATAAAACGACTCGCTGAACGCGAGACATAGGCGCGCCCGAACAACAGTTCGGTGCTGCAGGTAGTCGCCGATGTCGATGGGCCGATTGTCCCATTCGGGCCTTCTCGCACCGCCGAAGTCGATCGTCACAAAGTCCATCTAGCGCCTTCTCGCGCACCGCCGAACCAGAGAGGCCCTTCTAAGCTCCGGAAGACAGAACTCCCCGTGGCCATCAGCGCCACCGCTACCGCCACCCAAGTCCCCATGGCCGCCGCCGCCGCCTCCAACCCTTTCCCGTTCCCTCGCCGCCGGCCGCCGGACGACACCCTCTTCTACGCCGTCTACCCTCTCCCCCTCCCCACCGGCCTCCCCGCCCCCGCCCTCCTCGCCTCGCTCCAGTCGCTCCACCTCTCCCTCCTCTCCCACCTGGCCCCCTTCCTCTCCACCCACCTCTTCCACCGCGACCCCTTCACCCTCTCCCTCCCCGCCGACCCGGCCGGCCCCTGCGCGCCCTGCGCCTCGCCGCCCGCCGCCCCCCACCTCCACGGCGCGCTCCGCTTCGGGGACTCCCTCCCCGACGAGTGGCTCGCCGTCTCCCTCCTCTTCGCCCTCACCCGCGCCTTCCCGGGCACCGCCGCGCGCGCCTGGGACTCGGACGGCGACTTCCTCCTCATCGAGGCCGCCTTCGCGCTCCCCCGGTGGCTCGACCCCGACACCGCCCCCAACCGCGTCTTCATCTTCCGCGGCGAGCTCCACATCCTGCCGCCCTCCCTCTTCCCCGACACGCCCTCGCTCCACGCCGCCCTCGCCGCCGTCCACGACAACTCCGTCGACACCCGGGCCTCCGACGCCGTCCAGGCCGCCATACAGCGCCGCATCGCCGGGATGCCGGAGAGGGCCGCCGAGAACCTCCACACGGCGCGCGTCACCGTGCCGGCGCCCGTGGCCAAGGTGCTCAATAAGGAGCCCTGCTTGATCGCGCGCGCGGTCGAGGGGTTCTATGACCGGGACATTGACACCATGAAGCACGCCGCGAGGATGGACAAGTTCCTCAAGGGCCCCGGCGGGGAAGGGATTGACATGGTGAGGACGTCCGTGCGGATGACGAAGGCAATGTATGGCCAGCTCATGCAGCAGAGTTTCCAGGCGCCCAGGGGTTACCCCATGCCGAGGAGCGAGGAGGGTCCGGACAAGTGGATGGAGGCAGAGCTGGGGATGAAGATTGCGTGTGGGTTCGAGATGATGTACCAGGAGAGGCGGCATGAGGTGGAGGAAGGAATGGGCAGCACATGGGAGGTTTACAAGAATAGCTTGGAAGCTACTGGATGTTTTGAAGGGTTGCTTCCTGGTTCCAAAGAGTATAAGAGGGTTATGGAGAATGCAATGCAGTATTACAAGAGCTCGAGTTCGTTCTCGCGAACAAGGTAATTTTTGTTGCTCATAGTTGTGGATTTAGCTATGTCGGAGCGTATCAGTAATGTTGATCATTTGCTCCTTTAGTTTCAACCCTTAAAAATTATGTCTAGCTGGATTGTCATCTATCTGTTTCTTCTGCAACTACAAAGGTGAGAACTAACAGAATTCTGTAATGGACAGCAGTGAATGCTATCCAACATAATTCTTCAGGCTACCTGATTTAATAGGCCATGAACTCAATAGCCATGTATAACATGGATTCTGGTAGTGTTCTGATACTTTCTGTGCTATTTCACAGGGAGATGCTAAGTGCACCGGTGCGTCGAATTGATGAAATCCTTGCGATGCCGTACTCAGCTGAAGATTTTCAAGGCATTAATCTTCCTCCGAGTGATGATGATTCTTGGCTGCGTAATGGGGAGGATGAATTGAATGCAGAGCTTCATGAAAGGCAGAAGGAAATGGAAGAGTATGCGGCTGTAAAGAAGAACAGAAAAAGTCAAAAGCAAAATGTCTCCAGCAGTTCAAGCTCCCAGCCAAGCGAGTTTAATCTTGGAGAAATCACAGAGTCCATGCAAGAATTTGTTAGCAAAATGTCAAGCTTCGAGGGAGCTGAAGTTCCCACAAACAGGTTCTCTTATAGACTCATTTGTTATATCTGTTCTATGCTTAGGCTCCTTTTGGTATTGCATCTGCCTTTCAAAAGCATTTAGTAACAGTTTGTTGAAAGCATCTTTATTTTTATCCCTAGCAAATTATTCCAGAGTGCTGCACAACAACCAGACGTGCACTTGGTTCTCAGCTGCTCATATTTTTGAATAATTTACCTTTGCTTGTTAAAATAATAACCGTTGTATGTACATAAGGATCATACACTATTTTCTTTCTGTACCTACGTTTGGTCCTGAAGTTCAAAGTTTAAACCACCATCAGAAAGGAGAGGCATGGGATGAAACATATTAGTGTGAGCATCTGTATGTACAGTATAATCTTTTGTCAAACAGGAATCAAAATGCGCTAACTTGCATGTTAAGTAACTTTATCTTATTTCGGTGAAATGTGTACGACATCTGGAAACACTGAACAGAAAGTAAAGATGAAAAATGTGAAATGCAAACTGGTAGAGGCTTAGATAGAGAGGTAGCGTTATGCTGAATTTAATTTCTACTAGGTGGAAATCATGTAAACACAACACTATAGTGCAACCTTATAATATGATTTATTTATTTTATTTTTTGCGTTGGATACATGTTCTGGTTCATGTTTCACAGCTTATCAATCCTGACATTTGAGAAAAGAGCATTGGTTGCTGCTTTTACAGAGCACTATAAGGGTTTATGCCTTCTTCCCATTAGATGTAGTAGCTCCATTTCTCAGTGTGCAATAGATCAGCAGTTATACCTGTGCAATTGGGGCTTCTTAGAGGATGATTCTTCACGTAATCAGTCCCTTGAGCATAAATGACTTCAAAGAAGTAATATGTGATTAGGGATTATTTCCCTGGCAGAAAGCCTACATGACGTTATTTGTCTAGCACATTAGAGATGAAATATATTGCTAGGACTTGTCGTGTGTAACAATCTGGGTATAATTACACTTCTTTGCTGTAGCCATTTAATTATGCACCTTCTCAACTGAATTGGTTATTTGGTATTGATCTATTAATTTCACTCATGTAGGGAAGACACGGAGACAGTAGACCTTGATGTCAACCTGTTCTTTAAGGCCGTGGAGTCGGTGTTAGGAAGAGCTTCACAAGAGGAAGCTGGCCATGATACTGAAGCTGGTAGAAAATCCTCCTCGTCTGACATGGACTTTGGTATGCCCCCTTCTTCCAGTTCTCATTTCCTCATTAGTATCTTGCTTGGACATGGTTAGCCAGTACTCTCTCCGTTCCATAATTCTTGTCGTGGTTTTAATTTGTATCCTTTGACTACCTTCTCATAGATAAATTGGTAAGTAATATATATATATATATATATTCATTTAGTTAATTCAGTTTTCCACAATATTCTCCTATCTTTGTTGCATTAGTCACCACTTTGATTTAGGGATTCTTGTTTGCTGTGAACTGCGTGTTAGAAATTAAAAGTGGTTTTAATGGTGCAGACGATTCTGATTTCGAGAATGATTCTACTGAAGAAGCTGGTGAAAAGGACATGGATGATTCTTTCATGGAATCATATTCAGATGCTTTGAATGACGAGCTAAGTAAGACTACCATTGAGGAAACCTTTTCTCGAGCACAACGCCCTAGCACCAACAGTGAGGTAAACTTTCCTTTTGGGCCTTGTAAGCTTTCGTCTTGCCATCTTGTGTTCAGGACAGGGCACTACCATGTGGACTGCTTGCTCGAACTTATTAATTTTGATAAACTATTAGTATTGTTAGCTTGTTACACTATTCGTAGGCTAGGTTTTAGGAAAATGAATAAATAATTGGAATTGTGATTTTGAAAAAGGCACATTCTAAAATTGCATGTTTAGCATCTGGGGGTTTAAATGTAGAGCAGATCTCAGCATACACATACTCATTCGGTTAAAAATCATGAAGATTCCGTTAGAAATTCATCAAACATTAAGAGTCTTTAGTGGTCAAAGTGACTAATATATTCTAACATGCCGCGAACATGTAAGGATGTGAAGGATGTCAATATGTCATGCTATGTTCGAACACATAAATGCGCATGATTTGACTATTTGGATATCAGATTTGCTTAACAAACTGTCCGGACCCACGAAGTCTTATCATTTAGCTGCATGCGTCGTTTTTTCCCCAGTTAATAGCAAATAAAGAACTACTCAAGGATAAATCAGTAAATGAAATTAGATAATCTCAGGTGTTTTGTTTGTACGTTACTGTTCTCCCAGATATCCAAGTTCAATTGTCTATCCAGCTTGCTTGTCAGTGTTGGCGTTGTATCTGCTAACTACGGTAGAACAGAAATTGCACGTGTGCACTTCTGTCATATCAATTTCTCAGTTGCAAACCTGATGCTGCTATGAAATCCTAACCGGTGGTGCTCTGTCATTGTTTTGCCTTGCAGGGTCCCTCGAATGCTGCGGATAGTGACGGGGAGATGGCTCCAGTTGATGTGAACTTGAACCTTGTGGAAAGCTTCCTTAACTCGTACTCGTCTCAGCAAGGCCTTCCTGGCCCAGCCTCGAACCTGCTTGGACTCATGGGTGTAAAAGTACCACCTCCGGACGGTAAAAAGCCGTGATTTTGCGTTGTTGGTGTACACTAGAGATTTCAGGACCATAGGAAGAAGCAGCAACGTTAGTGTCACGTACTGGGGTTTTACGCCCTACTTTAGTATGCTGTGAAACTGTTATCTTCGTACGTTCTCTGTGTGTAATGTAATCTCACTGCTGTACACTATATGCAAAGACCGGGCTGTACTATGCGTCGTATAGGTTATGGATCACACAGTTTATGAAGACGTCTCGGGCATGTCCAATGCGGTGGCAAGTACAGCCGCTAGGAGCAGGCTTGGCTCCCTGTCCCAGTAGTTTGGGCATCGTTGCTCGAGTTGGAGGCTGATGCTCGTAGCAATTCGCCCGTGGGTTTTGTTGTCAAGCGCCTGAGATATGTTGTTTGCGATTGCGTAGATGCTAGTGATAGATCTCTGGATCGGGTAGGCTTAGGGTTTACGGTGGTTCACCTTCTCTTTAGATGGATGAACCCGCCGAAGTGGCCATGGTGGATGGCTACGGCGGTGATGGCAGAGTGTGTGAGTGGCGGCGGTGGAGCTTCCCATCGCTTCAGCGCCTCCCTCTCGATCGGACTAGGGTTAGGAGTGGGGAACAGTGGCTGTGATGAACCTCATGCCTTGTGCCATGGTCCCCATCTCCTTTATATGGCACTGCGCGACAGGGGCCTACCAGCCTTGCTTGGGCTGGACGCCCCCAATCAGGGCATGGGTCAAGGGTCCAATGGGCCGTTGGGCCCATTGGGGAAGAGATCAATCTAACATTCCCCCCTTGATCTCATTATATACTTTTAACTTTATACTTTGAAATAACTTTTTTCAAAGTACTCGTTCCATCACAGATTCGCATGTAGAGCATGTCTCATCATCACAGTTTATTCCCGATAGAATCAACACCTACAACACACTCCTCTGTTTTGAAACATATCCTTTAACCTTGGGCCCTTTTATTGTCCGAAAATCTTAGACTATACCATAAAACCCATGTCGACTGTGTGTTCTCCGAACACACTGGGCGGTAAGCCTTTAATAAGCAGATCTGCAAACACTTGTCTGTTGCTTTTATACTTCAAGCATTTCTACATAACTCCGGACTTTCTCCTTTACAACGCATAACTCTGTGTCAGTGTGTTTGGCATCAACACTTGACTCGTTGTCATAGGAGCGAAAAACTTTAAAATGGTTATCGCTGTTGTCAACCATTATCAACTCCGGGTACAGGTCTCCTTAACCATTTTGCCTGTCCCTCAGCCTCATATCAAGCTATAACATATTTTTGCATCACATTGATGATAATTGTTTCATTCTTTGGAGCTTTTCCACACAAAAACTTCAAGTGTGAAAGTTAGCGACAATTGTGGATTTCGCTATACATTTCACAAGTCTTGTTTTTGTACTCACAATCTTTTTAGAGCACTTATTTTTTTCAGCATGAGGCCGATATCTTTGACTCCATTCCAGTGATCTATATATGGACTGGACATTGCCAAAACAATCCAGATACGTGAACTGTGTCAGTGTAATTTATTGAGCTTCCAACAACCGAAGCATATGGCACCATATCCATTTTCAATCTTTTCTCATCAACTTTTGGAACACCAAAGTTTCCAGTTCCATTACCCTTGACTATAACAACAGGTGTAGGTTTTCTCGCATGCATACTTTAGAGACCTTTCTTAACATGTCCATGCGACATTCCTAATACCCCCCTTTTTATTCTTTTCTTGGTGAATCTCGATAATTATAACGAGAGACACTCTACCGAGAACATTCTTTTGAACTTTGAGGACAAGAACTTCTTTTCTCCTCCTGTAGTAGATTGACATGACCACTATCAAGTAGGACGTCATCCACATGCACAGGATTAGAATGAATTCCCTATTCTATAACTTTGCATGAATACAATTGTCCTCTCATTTTCTTTAACCCAAAATAACATCTGATTCTTCTAACTTTAAATGCCACTGTCTAGAGACTTGCTCTAGTCCATAAAAGACTTCTTGAAGCAGTATCCCTTGTGTTCTTTACTTTCATCTGATGTAACTCAGATCATGATGTCGATCATGATGTGCCACTAACACTCATTGTAATTTATTCATTCTCTTTGCACAAAAACTTTCGATTTAAGTCGCACTTTACACCTTTACATATTTCCTTTGGAGTCACATTAGCCTTGTAGACCCTTTACAGCCTACTATTTTGGCTCCATTGGAAATTACTTATGAGTCCCAAACATCGTCGGGATTCACCAATTTTATTTCATCTCACATAGTCTCTTATCATTTAGACAAACAGACACTTCTCAAAGCTCGATTAAGCGCTTTAAATGAGGTGGGATCAACCTGCATTTGAATTTCACTAACATAGACTTTATAATAATCAGAAGTATCTGATTTTCTCATTCCTTGAGACCATCTGTGTCTCAGGTACTGGCACTTCTTTCATATGGGGCTGTTGTTGCTCTGTCATTGCCAAGATGCAAATTAATTCTATAGTCTTTCATTTTCAAGAGGCAATAGATTTTACAGGGACCTGTATCACAAGATCCATGTTTACTCATTCATCCTTTATAGAGCTGACAATAGGTGTTGTATAGGTCATACAACATGCTCCCCCAGATTAGTCCATCTTCACTAAAAAATGGCGTATCTTTAAACTTTATTATTTGGGTTTATTCTGTTAAAACTTTCTTCTTTATGGCACTTTAAGCACCGTCTTAGTATTCCTTAGTCTGCTTTCGGAACTGTAAAAGATCCAGGAATACAGCTATTTCTTTTTTTTAGGGGTATTATTATAACCGTCGTACTCCCCCAGACGATCACATTCTTCATTAATGGATCTCTTTAGATGCATAATGTGCATCACATTATCTAAAGTATAGGGGAGTTTCAGCATTCTTAATTTATCTCATATTTCTTTCTCCCCCTCGAAATGTGGCAAGAACTTTTCTGCCACAATTTCGAAAACCATTCATAACTCTTGTGAATTGAGGAAACTTCAATTATCTACTTCATTCATCTGATTACTTCATACAAAATGAAGTTATCTGTTAACTGGTATGGGAGTACTTTTTCCTCATTCCATTTCAGAAACTCAACAGAGTTCTTTATCATTAGTACTTTTGCAAGTCACACTTGCATATCATTCTTATCTTTAGGTTCGTCTGTAGCTTTTATTCTCTTTGGATTTATTGAGTGCTTAATGACCGTTACACATAAGGTGTACGGTCGATACTAGGAAAGCATAATAGCTACTCCATACTTTTCTTCCAGAGTGGGACACATTAAAAGCACACGAGTCATCATATCTTTCTCCTGTCATACATGATAAGTCCTTTGCCAAAACTTCTCCCGCCATACAGGATTTTTGACATAATACTATGTCAACTTTACCCCGTTACGCAGGTATTTTCCCAGACTTTTCCCGCCATGCGGGTTTTATCATAATCATATTTTCCCGCTATGCGGGTAATTCCCTGTAAGGGACATAAATGCCAGAATTGGCTCTTTTTACTGCATATTCAATCATCAAATTCAGAAATAAATCCGAATGCTCTTTGACACACATGCTTGATCCGACGTTGGTCAAATTAAACACGCATGTTGCTTGTTTCATCTCAAATCATGTTGACTGAAAAATCTTCTTCATAGAGAGTACATGAAAGACATTCGTCAATCAAGACTCTCAATGATCTATCTCTTTTCTTTTCTTGGATTAATATCCAAGAATTCTTTTCTTTTGAAGCCATTCTTTAGAGAGAACATACTCCCTCACGTTATGACCTTTCTTGGTCATCTTTTGGGTCACAAGTACCCAGCCATTCGCTTTCACGAATGAAAGCATGGAAAACTTTTAGTCTGAGAAAACTTAGCCAATAATCAACAATAATGAGCATAAAAAATAACCCTACGTTGGTCTGGTTAAAAAATATGCACATTAAACCTTTTAAAACTTTCTTTTTATACTCTAAATCACCGTTGTGGCAAAATTAGAATAAAACATCATCCTTCTACATTAATTCCATATCACCGTTGGGCGGAAATGGAAATAATGCATATAACTCATAAACAATGTGATGATAGTATTTCTATTAAACAACTTTGCAAAGAAATAATCATCATCATTAACTTTATTGCAGCGGGAACAAGAAATATACATTTCTCTAGTTCAAGAGCATTTCTTGATCTTTATCTATTCTCTGAAAATTGATCACTTTGATACAAAATTTATCAGAGATTTAAGCTTTGAACATAAGACTCATAGAATTATAGTACTATTATCATCAACGTTGGTCAGAAAATAACAATACCATATTTTAACTTTAAAACAAATATCTTTCTTTTGTCATAGCGGAAACTATCTGAATCTGATTTCACCCACAGGGGAAAAACATTGCTAAGAAATAGTTCTTCCAATTAAATTTTCCCGTTGGTTCCAATTTAATTGGAGGATAAAACTTTTTCTTTGCAGCGGAAACTTTACAATATTCCATTCAGAAACAATTCTGTACTCTTTTACTCTCTAAGCAATTTTAACCGGTTCGTTCAAAATTGAATTAGAGAAGCAACAATTTAATCTTTCACAGTGGAAAATATGAATAAAATTCATGAACTTTATTATTTTCAGAAAATTTTCTTTTTCTTTTCTATTTTCTAGACAAAAAATTTCTTTGAATAATTTGAATAGAAAAAACTGTATTATATTTGCCCAGAAACTGGACAGAAAACAAAAAACAAATAAAACCGGCAGCCCAGCGCGCGCGGCTGGGCTTCCTTCTCTTTTGGCCCAAAGGCCCGGCGCGACCGTGCGCCTCCCTGGCCTGGTCTGCATGCTCTCAGCCCAGCAGTACTTTCGGCCATAAGGCCCAGCGCGGGGCGCGGCTCTCTGGCCTAGTCTGCCGACCAAAAGCCCAAGCCAGTTTCGGCCTACTGTCCCGTCTGCGCTAGGGTTTCATCACTGACCGTCGATCAGGATCGGGCGGTCCAGCGCCGATTTCGCTGGAAGAAAACTGGGAGGGTTCCTCCCGATCGAAACCTAGCGCCCCCATTCGTCTCGTTCGACTCGACCCTTCTGCCTCTCTCTCGATCTCTGGCTTACGTCGCCAGAGACGGTGACTACCCGGCCGCCGGCGACGGTTGCCACCGCGCCGCGACTCGGCTTTCTCTCCTTTCCCCTTTTCCTTTTCTACTCCACCATCTCCAACCTCCGCCTCCTCTTACAGAGAGAGAGAGAGAGAGAGAGAGAGAGAGAGAGAGACGCAGCCGCGCCCGCCTCTGCTCCCCTTTTCACTCGACGGCGGTTTCCAGATGCGGCAGCGGCCCCCCTGTCCCCCTTGCCGGCGCGTGCGTGCACCCGTAGGTGGGCGCACCGCCGTCAAGCGGTTCAGCGGCGGCGCCCTTTGCCGGCGACCGCATGGCCGTCCGGTAAGATGGATCCATCCTTTCGGCGGTGGAGAAGGCGTAGTGCCCCGCACTGCCCGTGTTCTTCTTCCGAACGGCTCGGCTTGCCGATGCCCGTCCAGATCGAGAGGAACGGCGCGGCCGGTGCGGTGGCGCGACTTTTCTGGCGAGCACGAGGCTCTCTCCGATGATTTCTTTTGCCCTTCTCTTTAGGGTTCTAAGGGAGGGGGTTGAGTTCTTTGATTTGTACCGAAATCCTAAACCGAAAACATGGCTGATACCATTGATAGATCTCTGGATCGGGTAGGCTTAGGGTTTACGGTGGTTCACCTTCTCTTTAGATGGATGAACCCGCCGAAGTGGCCATGGTGGATGGCTACGGCGGTGATGGCAGAGAGTGCGTGAGTGGCGGCGGTGGAGCTTCCCATCGCTTCAGCGCCTCCTCTCGATCGGACTAGGGTTAGGAGTGGGGAACAGTGGCGGTGACGAACCTCGTGCCTTGTGCCATGGTCCCCATCTCCTCTATATGGCACTGCGCGATAGGGGCCCACCAGCCTTGCTTGGGCTGGACGCCCCCGATCAAGACGTGGGTCAAGGGTCCAATGGGTCGTTGGGCCCATTGGGGAAGAGATCAATCTAACAGCTAGTACAGGATATAAAACCCATCATCTTTTCCTACCGTCTAGGTAAGAATCCTTGGATTGGACATGCCCATGGTCAACAAACATTGTATGTAGAGTTGTCTACAATTTCTTTTAGGCTCGGCTGATTACCTGAATCCTTGTGTTGGTGTGTAATGTTACATTGTCAGAGGGCATACCCTATGTCCGTGGACAATCTGAGTTCACCTACGACTGAGTGTACAATACCAATTCGCACGTAGTCCTAGTAGAGGCGCTCATTCTGGGATTGCGCTGTGATATGACGTGTGTAAATGTACAATACCAATTCTTACTGTATCTTTCCGGAGATAGGGCACATGTCAAACGCGGTGGTTCTAGTTTGAAATGAATTACTGATGTATTGTAAGCCAAAAGTTACAGAGTTGCGTACCGCTGACGTAGAAATTCCATGTTCATATGGCTCTTTCACTTTTTTTTTGTGGGTGGCTCTTTCACATAAAGAAAAAAAGTCTAGCCTTATTTCTTTAGTATAAGCATAAATCAGAAGCATTTTGAGCGTTTAAAGAAGGGAAGAGAGGACGTGTGGGGACGGAGAAAGCAATGTGAACGAAACGATAGGATCTGATGCGTCAAACCGGCACCATTCCGAGTAACAAATTAGTGTATAATAAACTTTGCTATGCTTTTTCTTCTTTTCTGATGGGACCAACTTTGCTATGCTAGCCAGTAAATTAAGACCACAAACCAACCGATGGCCGGCCATGTGCAGAGAAGAGTAATTAGCCCTAGTAGTTAATCGGCGGGGAATGTTCTCGCAGGCTGCTGGGTGAAGCAACCGAGCCGGTTTGGGGCGTGGGATAATCGCCCATTTTCATGAAGAACACGTGCTTAACTACCAGAGATTTTGTACGCGTAGAGATGGGACGTACTAGTAGTTTATGGTTCTACGGCCAGCATCAATCAACAAAGCTAAAAAGTAGCTGTCGCTGAACGCGCCTAGTGTACTCCTACATATACGCCGCACTGGTGTGCTTCTGACTCCTCACTCATCGCCATCTACTGAGTCACTCCTCACTCCTCAACAACCAGCGTATCTCTCTCGCTGGAAAGAAAGCCTTCAACAAGGTCAAGACCGGACCGGGAAGGAGGTGCTGTGTGCTGTACTGTAAAAGATTGAACGTTCGATGGCGGCGGAGTTTTCCTGGTGCTGGCCGTGGCTCAGCTCCGGCGCGGCGTGGTTCCTCTTCTTCAACGTCGTCGTCGGCGCCGTGGCCGTCTTGTCCTGGCGGCAGGGCGGCGACGAGCCGACGTCCAGGCGGAGGAGGCTCACCCGGAGCGCGTCGTCCATGGTCATGGAGCGCCTCCGCTCCATGTCCGTCTTCGCCGCCTTCCACTCCGTGCCCGAGCACGACTACGGCAGCGGCCTCGCGTCCCCGGCGTCGCAAGAGTATTACACGTCGCGAGAAGAGGCAGGAGAGGAGGTCCGGCACGTGGTGAAGCAGACGGAGCCGGCGGTAGAAAGCCTAGCGGCGGTGACCGTGGCTCCATCGACACCGAGCGCTCCTGGTGCAGCAGCAGCAGCACAGGCTTCGATGTCAGGGAGCGACGACGAGGCAGAAGCAGAGACGCGGACGGAGGTGTCTAGATGCTTGGGAGATGCGTGCGCGGTAGTAGTGGCCCGGCAGCGAGACGCGCCGGCGCCGGAGCCAACGCCAGCCGCCAAGGGTGCTACGACGGGGAGGCCGAGGAAGCGGGAGCCGGCGAAGGTGGCGGAGATCGTCCAGCGGCGCGCCTACGCGGAGATGGAAGAGAAGGCGGAGGTGAACGCGCAAGCCGAGCGGTTCATCCGGCAGTTCCGGGAGGAGCTCAAGCTGGAGCGCATCAACTCCATTCTCAACCACGGCCGCGCCGCCGCCACATCGGCGCGGTAGCCGTTCACGGCTCGCCGGCGCATCGCGGCTGCTCTGATGGCTTTTGTTGCTGGCGTGGTCTACTAGAAAATGTTGATTTCTTTGTTTTGATCTGTGCTTCCCTAGACGAGTTGGGGACACAACCTTTTTCTTCTTTCTCTCTGTTCCCTCCCTACTAAGCTTTTTTTTCGAAACGATCGATGTAATGTTAGTTAGCATAAGACAGTTGCTGAGCGGGTTAACTACAAAAACCGAGCAAAAATCGTCGCAAACAAACACCGGTCATCATGATGACAACCAGTGGGGCACCACCGTCCCTGGCTTTGAACGGAACGAGCTCGCCGGAGCTGATCACGACGAGCGCGCGCCACACACACAAACGAGACAAAGTGTTGGCGCCGCGCACAACGTTGCGACTTTCCTGTTTCTTTCTTCTCCTTTTTTTCGGCCTACAGAGGATCCCACTAGTACGAACGAACCTAGTTCGCCACGAGAAACGCTCAATGCAGGGGAGCCTACGAGCTAATAAAAACTAGATAACTGAAAACTGAAAAACTGAAAAACAGATAACTGAAATGCTGCCGTGGCAGCCTACAAGTGCTGCCATGGTAAAACCGGCCTCTGCTGGTTTATTTTAACAACCCCTCCCCTAAAAGCAAGTACAATGAGGTGACATAAGCAGGCTATAAAGACTAGAATATTATATCTTTGCGTAGTTGGAAGAGAGAGAAGAGAAACGGGCTCTTGGTTAGCAGCCGGCTCTAGCACGAGCCCCAAGACGCTTTGTGAGGCTGTATGGTGGGCCAACTACTAATAAAGTAATACACATATAAAACTTACTATTGTACATGCCGGCTACAAGGTTGGCTCTAGATGACATGGCAACTCCTTATAGCCGATTGTTGGTTGTATTATTAACCATGCTCTAAGCCAACATGTCGGAGTATCAACTACATGAGCGATCAAGGATATCCTGTATTGGTGTTCGGCCAGGGGCTAAAAAACTCTGTTCTTTTGGGGCTCACCAACAACTACGAGATTCAAAGATTTATGCAGTTTCAGGCCGCATTGTGGCATAATACTCTACCCCTATTTGTGGTTGGTTGATGTATGTGGGTGGTGTGAAGGTTTTTACATATGATCGGGCGAGCTCAGAGGATGCTCGCAAGGTCTTTCGCCATGCTCAGGGTTTAATACTTGGCTAAACCTATTCCCGAGCATGCCTTTCTCTACTATTTCTTTAGGTGTCGCATTTTTCTAAGTGCCTAAGGAGTCCGTCCCTTGGATGGGCTCGTTCCTCCCCTTATATAGTGGAGATCTCTATATAGTGTCGGGGGGGGGGGGGGGGGGGGGGCGGGGGGGGGGGGGGGGGGGGGGGGGGGGGGGGGGGGGGGGGACCAATGGGCATCCTTTGTAAGGGGACGGCGGCGCTGTTGTGATGTGGTCGCTGCAAGGGAAGGGGTCAGCGATGTTGTTGTGATGTATGCTGCTGCAAGGGAAGGAGTCACCGGTCAGGGGCGCTGCTCTGTTGTGAATGTTCAAGTGGTGCGATGGGATTGCGAATATGTGAGAAGGACGGGATGACGCATGCGCATCGAACGGTTATGAGTTTTGATTGAAGGGCTGGCGACGCGGATGATCCGTAACGCCTAGCATGACCCGAATGAAAAAGGTTAGAAAACGCCCGGTTTTTGGGTGACCCATTTATCCATCGCATCCCTACATTTTTCGTAGTCACTGCTATTTGGAAAGATGCTTTTTACTTGGCAACTGACGAGTATTACTGCTTTTGTTACTATTACTGCAATCAAACAACAGTCACTTCATCGCATTGACTACTGATAGTAAATTCTTTGGAGCAACTATTTTGTTTCCAAACGTGGTTGAATTGACAATGCAAATGCTAAAGTTTATAAGTATTCTTTGGCTCCCCTTATGCCAAATATAAATTTGTGTTGTGATACTTTCTGACAAAGACTTTTGAGCCCCCTACACTTGTTGGTTATAAAAAACAATATTAAATAATCATATTGCATGCGTGCAAAAGTAAAATATGTTCTTCAAGAAATACAACAATGTTATTACATTAACTACCAGAAAAAATAATGCACATGTTGAATACTTATTGATGCACCCAACTTGAAAGAGATAATTTGTCTACTAGAAAGCATTGTTAAGATATTTTTAGAGTGTATGATTTACATATCCTACCATGATATTTAATTATATTAAAATATATAAGAACACACACACAGGCGTAGATATATGTATATACATTATACAGTCGGTGCAATTTTTAAAAATTAATTCAAATAGAATTTTTGTTACATCATACAAATTATATTTTGTAGAATCAAAGTTTTTGTGATATACATTGCAACTGTATAATTAAGAACAATACACATATAATTTAGCAACATATTAATGTGGTTAACTCCGGTAATAAGTAATAGAAAATTATACTCATTAAAACTATAGCATGGTGCAAATAGTTTAAATAAGTATAAAAGTTCAGTATTAAAAACAAATATTTGTTACGTCGCTCACGCCCAAAATTTATTTGGAACGACCCTATACAGAGATGGTATTATGCTAGAAATTAAGTGTCATTTTTACATAATAATCTTCTTCCTCATTTCTTTTGTCATTTCCCTTATAGTTGAGTCTATTCAGCTCAGTTACATTGATGATGATGATATCTATGCAAGTTTGTATTGTTATGTGAAAATTTTGATCACGAACTATCTCAGCGATTAAGACATTAGTGCTAAGGTGCCCCAAAATCAAAGATATTGCATACCGTAGATTTGAGCCAATAAACACGCAAGGATGAAAATGTGGTCTATGAAGAAGATCTTTACATAAAAAAATGTCAACAGAGGCCACACACCAGGCAGGCCAGAGTCCTCGCCGTGCTGGCACCACATGGATCAGCACCAATAGTGTATTTGCAGGAATCACGCAGCGTATTTGCTTTTTCCCGTTGTATTCAGCCAAAGGAGTCCCACCATGTGGTTCCGAATCTAGGACTTGAATAGTTGTCGCATAGTCCATTACGTCGTGCAGTGGAACAGATGAAGGAATCCCGGTAGGAATGACCGTCCACCAGTTTGATTCTTCCACACGTGGACAAACTATGTCTAGGAGAGGCAAATTTGCATGGTTAATGAGAAATAATACTAATTATTAGTGAGCCTAAACAACCGCACACCAAGAAGATGGCCATTTTGTGGATGGAAAACAGTACCGGTCACACTGAGTGGTTTCGAGAACTGTTCACGTCAATAATCATGTTTTTACATTTTGACGCGTCCTCATTACCATAGAACACCTTCTGATTGGATGCATACACGAACTTAACTACCATCCTTAGTGGCAAACAATGTTTTACCACTAGTAGAAAAAGGCCCATTTGTCCTGGTTCATAAGGCCCATTTGTCCCGGTTCGGGAACCGGGACTAAAGGGTCGGGACTAAAGCCCAACACCTTTAGTCCCGGTTCTTATACGAACCGGGACAGATGGGGCTCCACGTGGCCGCTGCGGCGAGCCCAGAGAGGAGGGCCTTTAGTCCCGGTTGGTAACACCAACCGGGACCAAAGATCATCCACGTGTCAGCAGCTCAGGAGCTGGGGTTTTTGTTTTTTTTTTGAAAGGGGGGGGGGTTTGGGGGTTTTGTAGGGTTAATTTAGGGGTTTCATATATTGTGTTAGCTAGCTAATAGCTAGAGAGAAGTGTCCTCTCTTATCTCCGTGCTTGGTCGACGCTACGTACTATACGTATAGAGAGGACTCGACACGCTAGCTAGTAAGCAAATGAAGGAAACCATTAAGTACACAAGATCGTCATGAACATATACAGAGAGAAGTGATCGACCTCCTCCTTCTCCGAGAGATTGGTCGAACAACAAGTTTTCGTATATCTATCCGACACTACTAGCTACATATATACAATATAAGATCTTTTACAATCCCTAACATTTGATGTCAAGTTCCACATGGTATTCTCCGGCTGGATTGATGACGTGGTCAAGAAAGAATCCCGCCAATTCCTCTTGAATTGCTTTTATGCGATCTTGTGGTAGGAGTTCATCCCGCATCTGCCAAATCTAATTTGAAGAAGGGGGTCAATACATATATATATAAATGAAACTCAACACAAATGATGGTAATAAAATAAAATTATGAATATTATTGCTTACGCACTTCATATTGTTTTTCAGAGTAGCCCCGCTTAGAGGTCGTCGCGTTGTAGATGTACTCGCAAATGTAGTATCCACAAAAATTATTCCCGCCTTCCTGCCACAACCACTTTACGAGAAATAAAGGTCAATCAAACTAATAATCAAGCATTATAAATGGTATTGATGAAACTAGCTATAATCAATGGGAGATGCGCGGAACTAGCTAGTAGTACTTACTTTCGGGTGTGTAAATCGCAGCTCCCCCGGCAGTCCCGGAGTTTCTGTGGTGAACACTTTCCAAACCCTGCGAGACAAAGAAAATAATTACTTGATATTAGGAAATGACCAAAGTTGCCGATATGGTGCGATAATGATCGATTGAACTTACTTCTGGAGCATTTCAGTCATGGCCGCATACTCCTTGGGATCTTTTCGTCTTGAGTCTAAGACGGTTACTAGTCCCTGCTCAAGCTTAATCTCTAGGAGAATAAAGTGAAAGCTGCGCACGCATGCATAACTCATCAATTACATTACTATAACCTCGAGTAATATGGGAAACTGAATATGCACAAGACAGTAACACTCACTTGAAGTTGTAAGGAAAGAGTATTTTATCTTTGTTTTGATTTCAAAGCAACGATTGTAGCAAGTTGGCCTCGGTTTCTTTGGCATGATATTTAACCGTCCATTCATCTATGAGATTTGTGTTAATGAACCCAATATCATAGATTTGTGCATTTCTGCATTCGACGATCTTCAATCTGCATAATATAGTGAGGATAATTATATATACATGCAATGAAAGAGCTGAGCTATATATAGAGACTTAATTACAGAAGTATAGTTCTTACAGACAGTAGCAAGTGATGATTATTTTATCGAGGTCCTTTTGATTGAAAAACTGGAAGAACTCCTCAAATGGAACAGACAACAGATCAATTCCAACGAGGTCGTGCTCCTCTTTAACTCTCAGCGTCAAAATATCCTTCCCAGACTTGCAGGTGTCCATGTACCACTTATGGAATCTTTGCATCATCGTTGTTAGAGGAGGATCACCAGGTCTGACGAGAGGCTTCCCGTACTGGTATTTGTGTTCGTCCACCTTCATTGTATCAAAATGTGCATCGTCGGGCAGGTAA
The DNA here is from genome assembly GCA_011799875.1 of Thinopyrum elongatum. Taxonomy (NCBI): domain Eukaryota; kingdom Viridiplantae; phylum Streptophyta; class Magnoliopsida; order Poales; family Poaceae; genus Thinopyrum; species Thinopyrum elongatum. Next base: position 133,998,006 of record CM022303.1, read on the forward strand.
TCACCAGGATTGGTACCGGGCAGCATCCCCGGCAGATTTGTGACGATATCGCTAGACACCTTGAGCGGGGGGCACGACTGGTTTGCCTGTTCGCCGAGCTGGGGATTTTTTTCCCTCTTCTTTGTTCTTGTAACCTTTTGTCACTTGAAGTAGTTCCCGACCGGTGCGCTCCTTCCACTGCCTTTTTCAGAGCGCGGACATGGTTGTCATCCGGCGGAGGCGGTGGTGGTCGCTTCAGGTTCTTCAAAGTGCGCTTCAATTTCACCGGATCCATCTTCTCCTCTGGAGGTGGATTTTTCTTTGCAAAAAAGTCCTTCACTTGGGCTTGACAGATCTCCTCGTTTTCCTCCTCGGTCATCTCGTATGGTAATCTATCTAGAGGCTTGATAGATGGACCGAATTTGTATTGCCTCCCGCCTCTGGCTGTACTGCTAGACGCCGGCCGAGCAGCCGGAGCGGCTGCGGCTGTCTTCCTTCGTTGCTTACGAGGCGGAGAAGGAGGCAGAGTGCTACGACGCGCCGGAGCAGCCGGAGCGGCGGCGGCTGTCTTCCGCTGTTGTTGACGAGGCGGAGAAGGAGACGGGCTGCTCGGACGCGCCGGCGCAGGCGGAGAAGGAGGCGGAGTGCCGCCACGCGCCGGAGCAGCTGGAGAAGGAGGCGGAGTGCCGCCACGCGCCGGAGCAGCCGGAGAAGGAGGCGGAGTGCCCTGATCACTCGCCAGAGGAGGAGGCGGAGGAGGATGCGGAGTGCCCTGACTCGCCGGAGGAGGAGGCAGAGGCGTCCAGTTCGGAAGGTTGATGAGCTCCTTCCGCCATAGACATGGAGTCTTCAGAGCAAGACCCAGCTGAGTCTCCCCTTCACCGGTAGGGTGGTCAAGCTCGAGCTCCTCAAATCCCTCCGTTATTTCATCGACCATCACAACAGCATAGCCTTCTGGAATCGAAAGGCAGTGAAAAGTTGCGCCGGGTTGAGGAGGTGCAACAGAGCCGACAACCGCCTTGACTTTGAGGTGCTGCCATTGCGCCATAAGGTGGCAATCTTGAGCCTCCGTGATAGCATCCACGGGGTAGCTGGGAGCCATGAAGTGTGGCTGCTGAAGGAGCTCGGTGGAAGCCACGCTGCTTCTCCGCTGAGATGGCGGGGTAGCTTCTGTGGTAGCTTCGGCAGGTCGCTGCCTCTGAACTAGTGCTTGTTCCTCTAGCGCTCGTACCCTTGCATTCAGCTTCTGCAGTTCGGTCTGCTCCACTTTCCTCCTCCTCTCCCGGGTTTTGTAACCGCCTGCGCTGGGAAACCCTTCCTTCCACGCAACGGAGCCTGCCGTGCCTCGTGTTCGTCCTGGGTGCTCAGGATTCCCGAGGGCCATTGTGAGCTCGTCGTTCTCTCTGTCGGGAACGAACGTCCCTCGCTGCTGCGCTGTGGTGATATCTTCTGAAGCTTCTTGACGGGATTTCAAGTTGCTCCTTCGTCCAACGGCACTTCCCTGTTCAGGGTCCAAGGTTCCCCACCCCGAAGAACCAAGTCCTTGAACGGTCTGGCCAGTTCAATTCTCTGGTTCGACCCCTTTATCAAGCAGGTCCCTTCTCAGCCTGGTCCCACAACGCCGGGCTTTGAGGTAGCCACCTGACCCGGGCGATGGTGATGCTCCTTCTTTGCAGCATTTTTCTTGTTTGTCACTGACATCTTCTTACTCTTCCCGATGTCTTGTGGGCCACAAATGGCGGGCCAGTGATCTCTTATCTTCTCAAATCGGCCGGTGAATTTGGAGTCTTCCTTTGTCGACAAACGTGTATTCAACTCATCTTCCACCACCTGAATAGATCTGCATCTTTCTTAAGAGCATGAGCCTGACCAATGGCTCTATAATTGGCTTATCCGGATCCTCCTCTGGCGGTAGGGTGAAATTTGCCTTCAGCGCGGTCCAAGATCATCTTTTGTCTATCATTGACAAAAGACACTTGAGGGTCTTCGCTCTTAGGCTTATTCCATTGGTGGATGCTGATCGGGATCATGTCCCTAACAAGAACCCCACACTGAGCAGAAAATGCTTCCTTGGTCCGGCGGGTTCAATCGGTTGGCATCGCCCTTATTGCTGTGATCGTGAAACCTTTCATCCTTGCGCAACCTTTTTCGGGCTCTGTCTCGTTACCGAAGTTTGGCTCGATCCGAGGGCTAGAAAAGAAGAAAGAAGAGAGTTAATATGTGTATACAATACCAACAATTAATGCATCAATTAGCTAGTCAGCACAGGCTTAATTAATATATATACCTCGCCGGACTTTGCAACATCTCCTTCCTCCGTTCGCTCACCGGAGCAGTCATCACGGTCTCCTTCTTCCACCGGCATTCCGTCACCGGAGCCATCATAATCATGTCCTTCCACCTCCATTGTTCAATCACCGGAGCCTGCTCATCCACCTCTCTCTCTCCAGACCATCGGTGTCGTTGAGAAACGACAAGACACCCAATCACCTCCGCCGAGGATTATGTCCCCCAACACTGTTCTGCTTCGATGTCTCGTGCTCCATATTTCTGCAAATATTACAACATGGCATTAATATACAAACATGACAGATGGATATATTAGTGCAAACGGTAGACCTAGCTAGTCTTACGTTCTACGGTTTGGGGGGCCTCGACAAACGCTTATGGTTTGGGCGACGGGGGGGGGCGACCATGGAGCAGTGGCAGAGCAAGGCCGAGCTCGGGGGAGCACGCGTGCGAAGTTATCGGGGAGGGTATATCGACGACCCTCCCCTCATGTCGAAGTTATCGGGAGGGGGTAATATCGACCCCCCCCCTCATGTCGAAGTTATCGGGGAGGGGGGTATATCGACCCCCCTCATGTCGAAGTTATCGGGGGAGGGGTAATATCGACCCCCCCTCATGTCGAAGTTATCGGGGAGGGGGGTTATCGACCCCCCTCATGTCGAAGTATCGGGGAGGGGTATATCGACCCCCCCCCCTCAGTCGAAGTTATCGGGGAGGGGGTCTAAGCGACCCCCCCCCCCTCATGTCAAAGTTAGCGGGGAGGGGGTATACGACCCCCACCCCCTCATCATGCATATATAGCTACCACTACATATATACATTGAAAAAATTACATTATATATATATTATAAACAAAAAAATTATCATTATATATATTATGTACATCGACCCCCACCCCCTCATCATGAACACAAAAACATGCTCTGTAACACAAAAAATTGACCAAGTTTCATATCAATCATCATCTACTACAACATTTTTTGACCAAGTTTTTCATATATATACTACAGAAAAAAATTATCTAACAAAATGTTCATCCATCCATCCATCCTATTCAAAAGGTTCATATTCTACAATCACCAAAAAAAATTCTATGAACATAAAAAATTCTAACTTTTGCATATTCTTGCATAGAATATACATACATTTCTTTTTCTTAAATGTAACTTTTGCATAGAACATACATACATAAAATTCTTATGAACAAAAATAGACTTTTTTGTGAGCCATTACATAATCTCCTAATATTTTTCTAAAAATGCAAAAAAGAGCATATACCTAAAATTTCAAAAAGAGCATATACATAGCATATATAGAAGCACTACATAATCTCCATTAATCTCCATGACAATATTCAACTTGAACAAGGAAAAAAAAAGAAAAAAAACATGGGGGCATTCTGATAAATCTATATATGTCAAAATTCAAACTTTGACATATGATCAAATGTGCATATGTCAAAATTCAAACTTTGACATATGATCAAACTTTGATAATGATCAAATGTTGCATATGTCAAAATTCAAACTTGACATAGATCAAACTTTGATATAGTCCACCGCGATATAAAATAATACATAGACTTGTTCGGGCGAGAGGGGGTTGATCGACTCCCCCTCATGTCGAAGTTACCCCGTAGGTTATCATTAGTGGTTGGGTGGCCTCGAGAGTTTTGTCGGAGGGGCAGGGGAGGGGGGTAGGAGATCGACAAACCAATCTTTTTTCTAGGTTTGGGTGGTCCTCGAGAGTTTGTCGCCCGGTATAATCGTAGGGGGTGAACATTTTACCTTAGTAACTTAGAAAAAAAATGTTATCGGGGAGGGGGTATATCGACCCCCCCTCATGTCGAAGTTATCGGGAAGGGGCTATATCGACAACGACATACATATAGCCACATACATATAAAAAAATTCTATGAACATCCATACATACATATAGCCACATACATATATATGGCTATTAAAAAAAATTCATCATATAAAAAAAATGTTATCGGGGAGGGGGTATATCGCAAACTTTGACATAAATGACTTTGATCATGCACAATTTTCCTATACATATACATAAATTGACAAAGAAAATTCTATGAACAAAAAAAAATCATAAAAATTCTATGAACATAAAAATTCTAACTTTTGCATATTCTTTGCATATGAACATACATACATTTTCTTATTTTTTCTTAAATGTAACTTTTGCATATATGAACATACATACATAAATTATACATACATGGAAAAAAAATTGCTATGAACAAAAAAAACATCATATATGAACATTTTGTATATACATCCATATCCATCCATTCATACATACATACATACATACATGGACAAAAAAATGCTATGAACAAAAACATCAATTTTGGTCCAATCTTGGCATTGAACTACAACCCAATTTTTCCTTGCTAAAAAAATTCTGAATTTTTTACATCTTGTAGTCCTTCCAACTAAACCCTTAAGTCCAGAAGGGCAGCCCCAATTTCATCTAGCAAGTCCACCAAAAAAATTCATATAGTTTCTGTCCAGCACTAAATTTTAATAAAACTTGCACCAAGAAGTTTTTCCTTTTATCAAACCAACTTAACCATCTTCACTAACATCCAAGGAGACATCATCCTGCCAAGTTTCACATAAAACAAAGTTCCCTAGCAAGCCCTAGCATTTCATCAAACACCTTGTGGACATGGCTGAATTTTTGCACTGAACCAACTTCACCATCATCACATACATGGAGGAAGGACAGAGGAGAGGGGTGGGAGGGAGGAGGGAGTACCGGCCTGGCCGGCGGGCACTGGTGCGGCGGCGTTGACGGCAGGGTAGGGGCGTGGCGGGGCGTCGGGGCAGGGCAGGGGCGCGGCGGCGTTGGCGTCAAGGTCGAGGCAGGGGCGCACGGCGTCGGCGTCGGGGTAGGGCAGGGGCGCGGGGCAATAGCGACGAGGAGCGGGCGGCGACGGCGACCTCGGGGCGGCGACGGCGAGCACGGGCAGCCTGGCGGCGTCGATGAGCTCGGCGTCGTCGGGGGGCAAATGGTCGATGAAAACTGAAAAATTCGTAAGTCCTGCTTATATACACAGAGCATTGGTCTCGGTTCGTGGCACAAACCGGGACGAATGCCACCTTTGGTCCCGGTTCGTGCCACCAACCGGACCAAAGGCTCTTTTCAGCAAGCCCATTGGGCTGCTGAAAGAGACCTTTGGTCCGGTGGTGGCACGAACCGGGACCAAAGGGGGGCATTGGTCCCGTTTGTTCCACCAACCGGGACAATTCTCCCCTTCGTCCCGGTTGCTTGCTACCAACCGGGACCCAAAGCCTTGCGCTGGCGCGGTGCGGTGGGATGTTTTAAGTCCCACCTCACTAGTTGAGAGAGCTCGAGAGGGTTTTATAAGCGCTGCTGCGCCGACCCTCTCGAGCTCCTCTCAACGCAGGCTTTGCGGTCCTTCTCTGCTACTCTTTGCCGTGGCCTGCTGGGCCTCTGCGGGCCTGAATCCTGGCCCATGGATGGGTTTTCTAGTCGTATTCAGGCCGTGGTGGCCCAGTAGGTGGCATTTTTTTAAAAAAATTTTCTAGTTTTTTTGTTTTCTTTTTGCTTTATTTATTTTATTTTGTTTCTACTTACAACAAAATACAAACTGTTTTTCAGTGATTCTTTTTGCTTTTAGGTATAAAAAATTATAACTTGCTGTAGTGCCATTAGTTTTCCAATTGAATTCTTTAAAGAAATTGTGTGGAATCACTAGTTTGTGATTAACTTACTATAAAACATAGATTTTGGAGTGATTCTCTTTCCTGCTATTTAATATTACTGTGTTTTATCATATATTCAAAAACAGTTTTTGTTATTTTAGTTCTAATCAAAAAAATCTTTATGCATTTCCTTTTGCTATAAAGTCCTAACAAAAAAGTTCTTTATGAAAATTCTTTTTGCTTTTAATTTTTTGACAGAAAATACTTTGATATTTTAGTTGCATAAATTTTAGTTGATTCCTTTTGCTATTAGAGTTTCATAAAGTTTTCTAGTTCATTCTTTTTTCTATTAGAGTTTCATTAAAGTTTTCTATTCATTCTTTTAGTTTATTATTTTTGCTATTAGAGTAGTTTCATAAAAGTTGAGAGGGTTACGGCAAAAACTGGATGCACTTCGTTACAAATGGACCATCTCTTCGAAGTATCAGGGTTCGGACGAAAACTCATCTGTTACAAAGGGATTTCATTTTTTGAACTTATTTGAACTCCAGACTTTTTGTGTGTTCAAAATGAACCATTCAAAGCCACATCATCAATTTTCAACACTTTCTACTTCATCTGTTATTTTTCATGCATTTACTGATTTTTTTGAGCTAAATGACCCTGAAATTGAAAGCACTTCAATGAACTCTGAAGAGGTTGAAAATTGGCAGGATATCATCATTTCATCCACAAGCATGTGCTAAAAATTTGAGAGGGTTACGGCAAAAACTGGATGACTTCGTGTACAAAATGGACAATCTCTTTCGAAGTATCAGGGTTTCGGACGAAAAACTCATCTGTTACAAAGGGATTTCATTTTTTTAACTTATTTGAACTCCAGACTTTTTGTGTGTTACAAAATGAACCATTCAAAGCCACATCATCAATTTTCAACCCTTTCTGACTTCACTGTTATTTTTCATGCATTTACTGATTTTTTTGAGCTAAATGACCCTGAAATTGAAAAGCAACTTCACATGAACTCTGAAGAGGTTGAAATTGGATGATATATCATTTACCCACATAGCATGTGCTAAAAAGTTGAGAGGGTTACGGCAAAAACTGGATGCACTTCGTGTACAAAATGGACAATCTCTTTCGAAGTATCAGGGTTTCGGACAAAAACTCATCTGTTACAAAGGGATTTCATTTTTTAAACTTATTTGAACTCCAGACTTTTTGTGTGTTCAAAATGAACCATTCAAAGCCACATCATCAATTTTCAACCCTTCTGACTTCATCTGTTATTTTTATGCATTTACTGATTTTTTGAGCTAAATGACCCTCAAATTGAAAAGCAACTTCACATGAACTCTGAGAGGTTGAAAATTGGCATGATATCATCATTTCACCCACATAGCATGTGCTAAAAAGTTGAGAGGGTTACGGCAAAAACTGATGCACTTCGTGTACAAAATGGACAATCTCTTCGAAGTATCATGGGTTTCGGACAAAAACTCATCTGTTACAAAGGGATTTCATTTTTTTAAACTATTTGAACTCCAGACTTTTTGTGTGTTCAAAATGAACCATTCAAAGCCACATCATCAATTTTCAACCCTTTCGACTTCATCTTGTATTTTTCATGCATTTACTGATTTTTTTTGAGCTAAATGACCTTGAAATTGAAAAGCACTTCACATGAACTCTGAAGAGGTTGAAAATTGGATGATATCATCATTTCACCCACATAGCATGTGCTAAAAAGTTGAGAGGGTTACGGCAAAAACTGGATGCACTCGGTACAAAATGGACAATCTCTTTCGAAGTATCAGGGTTTCGGACAAAACTCATCTGTTACAAAGGGATTTCATTTTTTAAAACTATTTGACTCCAGACTTTTTGTGTTCAAATGAACCATTCAAGCCACATCATCAATTTTCAACCCTTTCTGACTTCATCTATTATTTTTCATGCATTTACTGATTTTTTTTTGAGCTAAATGACCGAACTGATTGAAAAACACTTCACATGAACTCTGAAGAGGTTGAAAATTGGAGTGAATCATTCATTTCACCCACATAGCATGTGCTAAAAAGTTGAGAGGGTTACGGCAAAAACTGGATGCACTTCGTGTAGAAAATGGACAATCTCTTTCGAAGTATCAGGGTTTCGGACAAAAACTCATCTGTTACAAAGGGATTTTATTTTTTTTAAACTTATTTGAACTCCAGACTTTTTGTGTGTTCAAAATGAATCATTCAAAGCCACATCATCAATTTTCAACCCTTTCTGACTTCATCTGTTATTTTTCATGCATTTACTGATTTTTTTGAGCTAAATGACCCTGAAATTGAAAAGCACTTCACATGAACTCTGAAGAGGTTGAAAATTGGCATGATATCATCATTTCACCCACATAGCATGTGCTAAAAATTTGAGAGGGTTACGACAAAAACTGCATGCACTTCGTGTATAAAATGGACAATCTCTTTCGAAGTATCAGGGTTTCGGACAAAAACTCATCTGTTACAAAGGGATTTCATTTTTTTAAACTTATTTGAACTCCAGATTTTTTGTGTGTTCAAAATGAACCATTCAAAGCCACATAATCAATTTTCAACCCTTTCTGACTTCATCTGTTATTTTTCATGCATTTACTGATTTTTTTGAGCTAAATGACCTTGAAATTGAAAAGCACTTCACATGAACTCTGAAGAGGTTGAAAATTGGCATGATATCATCATTTCACCCACATAGCATGTGCTAAAAAGTTGAGAGGGTTACGGCAAAAACTGGATGCACTTCATGTACAAAATGGACAATCTCTTTCAAAGTATCAAGGTTTCGGACAAAAACTCATCTGTTACAAAGGGATTTCATTTTTTTTAATTTATTTGAACTCCAGACTTTTTGTGTGCTCAAAATGAACCATTCAAAGCCATATCATCAATTTTCAACCCTTTCTGACTTCATCTGTCTTCACTTTTTCTTCGCTTGTGTCCTTTGCTTATTGCGCCGTAACCATGGATATTCTTCATCGCTTAACAGGGTGCTTAGGTCAGCCTTGACTTTGAAGGGAGGAATTTCATGAAACTTTTCATAATCTTCAGACATGTCTGTCTTACCCTCCACTCCCACGATGTCTCTTTTCCCTGAAAGAACTATGTGGCGCTTTGGCTTATCGTATGATGTATTCACTTCCTTATCTTTTTTTTTCTCGGTTTGGTAGACATGTCCTTCACATAGAAAACCTGCGCCACATCGTTGGCTAGGACGAATGGTTCGTCTGTGTACCCAAGATTGTTTAGATCCACTGTTGTCATTCTGTAATGTGGCTCTACCTGTACCCCGCCTCCTGACAGATTGACCCATTTGCACTTAAACAAAGGGACCTTAAAATCATGTCCATAGTCAAGTTCCCATATGTCCACTATGTAACCATAATATGTGTCCTTTCCCCTCTTGGTTGCTGCATCAAAGCGGACACCGCTGTTTTGGTTGGTGCTCTTTTGATCTTGGGCGATCGTGTAAAATGTATTCCCATTTATCTCGTATCCTTTGTAAGTCAATACAGTCGAAGATGGTCCCCTGGACAACGAGTACAGCTCATCAGAAACAGTGTTGTCACCTCTGAGACGTGTTTCCAACCAACTGCCAAAAGTCCTGATGTGTTCACATGTAATCCAGTCGTCACACTACTCCGGGTGTTTGGAGCGTAGAATGTTCTTGTGTTCATCGACATACGGGGTCACCAAGGTAGAGTTCTGTAGAACTATGTAGTGTGCTTGAGACCAAGAATGCCCGTCCCTGCATATTATTGAGTCCCCTCCTAGCGTGCCTTTTCCAGTCAGTCTCCCCTCATACCGCGATTGAGGGAGACCAATCTTCTTAAGGTCAGGAAATGAAGTCAACACAAAACCCAATGACATCCTCTGTTTGATGGCCCATGGAGATGCTTCCTTCTGGCCTAGCGCGGTTACAGACATATTTCTTTAGAACTCCCATGAACCTCTCAAAGGGGAACATATTGTGTAGAAATACGGGGCCCAGAACGACAATCTCGTCGACTAGATGAACTAGGACGTGCGTCATGATATTGAAGAAGGATGGTGGGAACACCAGCTCGAAACTGACAAGACATTGCGCCACATAACTCCTTAGCCTTGGTATGATTTCTGGATCGATCACCTTCTGAGAGATTGCATTGAGGAATGCACATAGCTTCACAATGGCTAATCGAACGTTTTCCGGTAGAAGCCCCCTCAATGCAATCGGAAGCAGTTGCATCATAATCACGTGGCAGTCATGAGACTTTAGGTTCTTGAACTTTTTCTCTGGGATATTTATTATTCCCTTTATATTCGACGAGAAGCCAGACAGGACCTTCATACCGAGCAGGCATTCAAAGAAGATTTCCTTCTCTTCTTTGGTAAGAGCGTAGCTGGCAGGACCTTCATACTGCTTTGGAGGCATGCCGTCTTTTTCGTGCGAACGTTGCAGGTCCTCCCGTGCCTCCGGTGTATCTTTTGTCTTTCCATACACGCCCAAGAAGCCTAGCAGGTTCACTCAAAGGTTCTTTGTCACGTGCATCACGTCGATTGAAGAGCGGACCTCTAGGTCTTTCCAGTAGGGTAGGTCCCAAAATATAGATTTCTTCTTCCAGATGGGAGCGCGTCCCTCAGCGTCATTCGGAACAGATAGTCCGCCGGGACCCTTTCCAAAGATTACGTGTAAATCATTGACCATAGCTAGTACGTGATCACCGGTACGCATGGCGGGCTTCTTCCGGTGATCTGCCTCGCCTTTGAAATGCTTGCCTTTCTTTCGACATTGATGGTTGGTCGGAAGAAATCGACGATGCCCCAGGCCCAGGTATACATTCTTCCTGCATTTGTCCAGGTATATACTTTCGGTGTCAGCTAAACAATGCGTGCATGCGTGGTATCCCTTGTTTGTCTGTCCTGAAAGGTTACTGAGAGCAGGCCAATCATTGATGGTTACAAACAGCAACGCATGCAGGTCAAATTCCTCCTGTCTGTGCTCATCCCACACACGTACACCGTTTCCATTCCACAGCTGTAAAAGTTCTTCAACTAATGGCCTTAGGTACACATCAATGTCGTTGCCGGGTTGCTTAGGGCCTTGGATGAGTACTGGCATCATAATGAACTTCCGCTTCATGCACAGCCAAGGAGGAAGGTTATAGATACATAGAGTCACGGGCCAGGTGCTGTGATTGCTGCTCTGCTCCCCAAAAGGATTAATGCCATCCGCGCTTAAACCAAACCATACGTTCCTTGCGTCACCTGCAAACTCCTCCCGGTACTTTCTCTCGATTTTTCTCCACTGCGACCCGTCAGCGGGTGCTCTCAACTTCCCGTCTTTCTTACGGTCCTCTCTGTGCCATCGCATCAACTTGGCATGCTCTTTGTTTCTGAACAGACGTTTCAACCGTGGTATTATAGGAGCATACCACATCACCTTGGCAGGAACCCTCTTCCTGGGGGGCTCGCCGTCAACATCACCAGGGTCATCTCGTCTGATCTTATACCGCAATGCACCGCATACCGGGCATGCGTTCAAATCCTCGTACGCACCGCGGTACATGATGCAGTCATTAGGGCATGCATGTATCTTCTGCACCTCCAATCCTAGAGGGCATACGACCTTCTTTGCTGCGTACGTACTGTCGGGCAAATTCGTTATCCTTTGGAAGCTTCTTCTTCAATATTTTCAGTAGCTTCTCAAATCCTTTGTCAGGGACAGCATTCTCTGCCTTCCATTGCAGCAATTCCAGTACGGTACCGAGCTTTGTGTTGCCATCTTCGCAATTGGGGTACAACCCTTTTTGGTGATCCTCTAACATGCGATCGAATTTCAGCTTCTCCTTTTCACTTTCGCACTGTCTCCTTGCATCAACAATGACCCGGCGGAGATCATCATCGGGCACATTGTCTGGTTCCTCTTGATCTTCAGCTTCCCCCGTTGCAGCATCACCGTATTCAGGGGGCACATAGTTGTCATCGTCATCGTCCTCTTCTTCTTTGCTGTCTTCCATCATAACCCCTATTTCTCCGTGCCTGGTCCAAACATTATAGTGTGGCATGAAACCCTTCTCAAGCAGGTGGGTGTGAAGGACTTTCCGGTCAGAGTAAGACTTCGTATTCCCACATATAGGGCATGGACAACACATAAAACCATTCTGCTTGTTTGCCTCAGCCACTTCGAGAAAATTATGCACGCCCTTAATGTACTCGGAGGTGCGTCTGTCACCGTACATCCATTGTCGGTTCATCTGCGTGTATTATATATAATTAAGTGTGTAAAAAACCGGCGACGAGAATTTTTTTCTTTTAGAAAGAAGATAAGAACAAGAGGCTCGGCGCGGGCGATCGACGGCGGTGAAGACGGGGACGGGACGTGACAGACCGCTAAACCTAGACAAATCTTGAGGAAAATGGAGCTTGAATGTCGAGCTTCGAGAGGAGAAAGCTTAACTAGTGTGGCTCGGGCATTTCATCAAACACCTCATGTGCATAGGAGGTGAGCTAGAGCACCACAAAGCTCTCCCCTCGCTGGCCAGAAAAAACAGAGCAGTGTGGAGTGCTCTGCTCGCCGGCGATGGGGTATATATAGCCACCTCATTGGTCCCGGTTCGTGCGTGGAACCGGGACTAAAGGCCCCCCTTCTGTCCCGGTTCAAGCCACGAACCGGGACCAATGAATGTGGGCCAGGAGCGAGGCCCATTGGTCCTGGTTCGTGCCAGGAACCGGGACAAATGGGTCCAGACGAACCGGGACCAATGCCCACGAGGCCCCGGCCGGCCCCTGGGCGCATGAACCGGGACGTATGCCCCCCATGGGCCCCGGTTCGTGACTGAACTGGGACTAATGGGCTGGGCTGGCCCGAACCAAAGCCCTGTTTTCTACTAGTGTACAAACGCGTTCTTAACCCATACCTAACAAACATGCGCGCGCTAGGTGTATGATTATCCTGTCCTTGACAATCAAGGATCTTCGTACCTAAAGAACTTTGCACTGGTGGCCCTGCTGTACAAGTGCTACTACATGTAGCTCATTCTGTGAGAAACTAGAGTGTTTTTTAGATTTAGTGGTTGTGAATCTTGCACCCTGTTATCTTGTGATGAATTTGAAATTTTGAGAATGAACAATGATTAGTGCATGAAAGTAATTGTCAGGACAAATCGTACAAAACATACATCGTCTGGATCTAATTCGAAGCTGAATGACTACATACAAATAGGTTAATTCTCAGCAGAAGCTTATCATAGCGTTTGAGACCAACAAATGACCCCTTGATTGCTTCAAGCGACTCGCTAGCTACTAATGATTGGTTCCATTGGATCCTCATTAACTCGTAAAGCATCAAATTCCTCTGTGATACTAGGTTTTCCCGCATGAGAAAACAACCACATTAGAAAGTTTGTTAAAACCCTGGTGCATTTGTTCCAGTGAGTGATCTGATGGAGAATTGACCTCGTTCAGTGGTGTTTGCAATTTATCGCTGTCAAAGTTTCTTGCAAAGAATGCCGCGCACAGGCCGGAATGATCCCTGAGAATGATAATGCAGAAGTAGTTAGAACAAAGAAACTTTGTATCTATAGCTGATGCAATCAGAAGGTTAACTTCTCGATTTTCTCCATCATTATGATTGGAGAAGTCTTGGCCCAGTCGCTAGATTGGAAATGCCAAGAACTGAATAAGTTGCTCAGGCAATTGAAAAGAGCAGCATGAAGTTTGTTGGACACAAATTCGTGCATATGAATTACTAAGAATAAAAGGAAGCATGCTCTTGATAACAATGGAAATTTCCAGCTTCTAAATAGTATAGGAGCCATTGTTGTAGTAAATCACGAAGAACTACACATGCATCATGAACTAAGAATTTGACAAAAATACATGGTACTCGCATCATGTTGATATTTGTACATTTTCAATTTGTAACTGACCATTTGTTTACACAACATATAGCTATCTTTAACAACATCTGCCTACCGAATGCACAATACAAGCCAGGTTGTTAGTTATTGGGACTAATTAGGCGCCACACACGATTTTCTTATCCATTCTTACAGAGCATTATTGAGGTTTTCAGAGGTTCACTTGCAAACAAAGCTTTAAACATCAAGTGTGGGTGAAACTTCGTTTTACAAAAGAAATTTAAAACAAGAACCAGATGATTTTGGTTTAATTAATCAAAGGCTAGAAATGTTCAGTTAATTACTCAAATTACATATGCATTTCCAAATCACAGATATTAACTATACAACGCAATTGATGAACACCCAAGCAAATGTTCAATTCATTACTCAAAGCTAGATAGTCACATGGATATTTATCCTCGGTTGCAGCTCAGATGTCATGGGACTAAAAATTTATGAAGCTAGCTACATATGAAACAAAAAATTTGAATGGAGTGAAAATTACTCAAAGGTAAAAAATCCCACTGCCATGTACAAATCCCACAATTGAAATACCAACCAAAAACACAATCTTTGCCCATCAACATAGGATTTTCATACTGAATTCAATCTATCCACATCAACAGTAGATTTTTTCAGACTAAATATAGATCTCAAAATTATCACCAGCAACAAAAAAATCAGACAAATAATAATGTTCTCGGGTGTTGACAAATTCCACAACTGAAATACCAACCAAAACAACAATCTCCAACCCTCACCGCAGAATTCCATACTGAAATCTATGCACATTAACCGTAGCATTTATCACACTGAAACTAGATGAGATGATTGGTTCTTGCCAAGAAGTTTGCGTCTCAGAAATAGGAGCGTCTAGCATTATCTGGGAAATCAAACTACTTAATATGGTACATGAGAGAGTTTTAGTTCTGTATAATTACCTCATGGTCCAGTCACTGGTGGCTTCTGAGCAAACCTAAGTCGGCGTCACCGCACAGCTGTGTGCCCTCACCCCAGCTGGCTATCAGCGATGCTCATGGAATCCTAAGACTCCACCGAGAAGACATCGGGAATCAGCTCAGGCGTCCCTACACGGATCCTGCAGAGAAGTGGGTGGTGAGTCAAGCGAACTCAAATCCATCGAATGGGACACAATCATGCGGATCTAAACGCGGCCATGACCGGCGAGCCATAAGAAGACGCACCCGTGGCACTCAACACCAAAGGAGCACATGTCACCAGAGAGGAAACCTGGCGCCACCGAGGTTGGGGAGAGAGAAAGAGACCTAGCGGTAGAGCCGGCGTGTGGCGACAACTTTCCCACGGTCACAAGGTATGTGGGTAGGGCAAGGGGCCAGGGAGATTCTCGCCGGAGAGAAACTAGTGCCACCGTCGGGTTTGGGGAAGAGAGACAAAGATGGAGGGGCAGAGCAGGTATGTGGCAATGGCCTGTTCCATGGGTTAGGGATAAGGTCACTGACATGGACATGGGCCAAACATGTACGCCTACCTCTCCCTAGCTTGTATTCCAGGCGTATTCGATTCCCTAGCCTAACAACCGCCTGACCGATTCCAGATCCCGAAACAAATATGAACGCGCATGATACCGGCCTCCCTGATGCCCGGCCGCCATAAATCCGCACTCATATTTACATCAGTTTTGTTGTTGTTGCTATGTTAGTTTATATGTTGTGAAGAATCTCTTTTAGTTTGTACCATTACCTGCGTCCTTTTTACCGAGTGGGAAATTTAGATCAACATGATGGATGACGGCCTGGAATTAAGCTTGAGATTTATTTTCTTTTATTTTTGAAAAAATTATATAGTATACAACAAAACTTTGTCCATGCTACCGTAAACTTGAAAAAATTGAGCTTTCAGTTGAATGGCATGGGCTTCTCTGGTTCTGTGACGACAAAGTGGCAGATATTAGAATTTGCCTAGTGCACTTTGTTGGCGGTCATTCAAATTTTGGTACTCCCTCCGTTCCTAAATATAAGTCTTTTTAGAGATTCTAATATGGACTGCATACGAAGCAAAATGAGTGAATCTACGCTCTAAAATACGTCTATATTCATCCGTATGTAGTCCATGTTGAAATCTCTAAAAATACTTGTATTTAGTAACGGAGGGAGTAGTGTACTATGTAAGTCATATGTATGGATGTACTCCATGATCGATGGAACTGCTTTGCTTGGTTGACACGTGTCTTTGCTTGAAATCAAATATATAGACAACATCAATCAATGCAAAAATATTTTTTCAAAAGGCATAAAAAAATCTAGAAAATAAATCCGAATCCACTTATCTGCTATACATAATAAAGTCATTGTAGATCCATTGGCAGTTGCCGACTCATAGAGACATGATCTTTAATAAAAAAATCATTTACTTGATTCACTCACCATATATTATTATGTTTTTAATCGAAACACTTTAGTAGACTTGACGCTTCAGTTTCCATAACTTGATTTTGTGTTGTTCTGTACACTTGAGATTTCAGCAACATATGAAGAAGCAACATTAGTGTTATTACGGTATCGAGGTTTTCTTACCTTCTGTGTAATCTCACTGATGTATCACTCCGTTCCTAAATATAAGTCTTTTTAGAGATTTCAATACAAACTACATACATATGTATACAAACATATTTTAGAGTGTAGATTTACTTATTATGCTCCCTATGTAGTCCCTTATTGAAATCTCTAAAAAGACTTATATTTAGGAACGAAGTGAGTAGTATATATGCAAACCCCGTGCTGCATGTACTATGCGTGAACAGTATGTAAAGACGTGTCAGGCCATGTCCAACGTAACTATGCAATACCATTTCCTATTGCATCTCCCCAAGTGAGCTAGGCTCCCTTTCTCACCGAAAATTACATGTTGTAAGAGAATCTCCAACAGATGCGCGGTTGCGCGGCGCGCTATATTTTTTTTGTAGCGTCGAAATAGCGTTTTAGCGTGCTGGGCTGGTGTTTTGCTTTACCAGAAGCGCAAAAACACGACGCCCAATCCGGCGGCCCCACATGCAGCATCCCAGATTTTGCACCGCGCGTGAGCGGGCGCACCAAATAAGCAGCGCGCGATGCCGTTTTTTCTAGCGCGCTGAACCTACTTTGCCACGCGCAGGATTTTAGCGCGTCTGCTGGAGCGCCAGTTTCGACCGCGCGCGCATAATATAATTGTTTTTCGCAGCGTGCAGCTAATCTAGCGCGTCTGTTGAAGATGCTCTAGACCGGTGAGTGAAACAGTCAAAACAGCACGAGCACACTAGAAAATATATAGATGCTGTAGACCGGTGAGTGAAACGGTCAAAACAGCACGAGCCCACTAGAAAATACATACTTGGCTCTTTCAGACAGGAAGAGAGAAATCGAACAAGGACGTATGAAGACGGAGAAAGCAATGTGAAGGAAACGATAGGATCATCTGACGCGTCAAACCGGTACCAGTTGGAGTAACAAATTACTAAAGTCTATCTAATGGACCCAAACCATGCTAGATACTGTAGTAAATTATTAAGACTAGAACCAACCAATGTCCGGCCATGTGTAGAAAGGAACAATTAACAGTAGTTTTTGTTGTTGTTGCGAGGGACAATTAACCGCGGGGAATGTTCTCGCAGGCTGCTGGTTGATGAAGCAACCGAACCAATTGGAGTTGAATAATCGCCCCAATTTCATGAAGTACACGTGCTCAGCATTTTGACAACCACAGAGCCAGCTTTTGTACGCGTATTCTTTCTTTGTACTCGCGCTATAGTTTATAGTTTATGGACAGCATCAACAAAGCTTAAAGCAGCTGTCGCTGTACACGCCTAGCTAGTGTACTACATATTCGCCACGCTAATGGAGGAGAACGTTTGGTTCCTGGTACATATGGAAAAGAGATATTAGTAACTCAACAAAAGGTCAAAAATTTCTGAATTTTTTTTTGAAAAAACTTGACCTTCCATTGTACTAGTGAGAAAAGTTCAAAAAAAGAAAAATCCTCTTTGACTTTTTTTTTCAAAAAAGACAAAATTTCAGTCAAAATAGTGTGAATAGTGACATATAATAGCAAATAAATTTTGTAATTTCAGTCAAAATAGTGTGAATAGTGACATATAATAGCAAATAAATTTTGTCTTTTTCGCTGTGAAGTCAACGTTGTTTTTTTTTTTGGAAATTTATATACTAGTGCACAAGTAAGTCAAGTTTATTCTAAAAATAGTTTCTTAACTATTTTGACTTTTTATTTAATTATTAAAAAAAAACCCCATATAGGGTACATATGTACCGAGGAACCATTGGGTATTTCCCCCACGCTAGTGTGCTTCTGACTCCTCACTCAGTCCTCACCATCTACTCATCGATCGCGAGTCGCGACCAGCATCTCTATCCCGCTGGAAAGCCTTCATACCTGTAAAAGATTCACTAGAATGGCGGCTGAGTCTGCCTGGTGCTGGCCGTGGCTCAGCTCCGGCGCGGCGTGGTTCCTCTTCTTCCACGTCGTCGTCGGCGCCGTGGCCGTCCTGTCCTGGCGGCATGCGGCGACGCGCTGGTGTCCAGGCGGAGGAGGCTCACCCGGAGCGCGTCGTCCATGGTCATGGAGCGCCTCCGCTCCATGTCCGTCTTCGCCGCCTTCTACTCCGTGCCCGAGCACGACTACGGCAGCGGCCTCACACCGCCGGCGTCGCTGTCACAGCTCCACCAAGTGCAAGAGTACTACACGTCGTCGCAAGAAGACGGGGGAGAGGAGGTCGGGCACGTGGTGAAGCCGGAGCCGGCCCCGGTGCAGCAGACCACCGTGGCTCCGTCGACACAGAGTGCTCCTGGTGCAGCAGCCGAAGCGGGACTGCGTTCAGCGGCTTCGATGTCAGGGAGCGACAAGGCAGGAGCAGAGACGCGGACGGAGATGTCTAGATGCTTGGGAGATGTGTGCGCGGTAGTGTCCCGGCAGCGAGACGCGCCGGCGCTGGAGCCAACGCCAGCCACGGCCGCCGCCAAGGGTACTACGACGGAGAGGCCGAGGAAGCGGGAACCGGCGAAGGTGGCTGAGACTGTCCAGCGGTCTGCGTATGCGGAAGTAGAAGAGAAGGCGGAGGTGAACGCGCGGGCCGAGCGGTTCATCCGGCAGTTCCGGGAGGAGCTCAAGCTTGATCGCATCAAATGCATCCTCAACCAGAGCGCCGCAGCTGCCGCATCGGCACGGTAGCTATTGCCGTTCATGGTTCGCCGGCGCATCGCGACTGCTCTAGTGCCTTTTCTATTGCCGTTCATGGTTCGCCGGCGCATCGCGACTGCTCTAGTGCCTTTTCTAGTTTTGTTAGCGTGGTCTACTAGAAAATGTTGGTTTCTTTGTTTCGATCTATATGCTTTCCCTAGGCGAGTTGAAAACACAACCTTTTTCTTTCTCTACGGTCCCTACGAGTTCTTTTTTCGAACTCAGAGGCAAAAGCAACGATCGATGTACTCCCTCTATAAACTTTTATACGACGTTTTAATCACTAAAATCTTATAAAAATTTACAGAGGTTAGTTAGCATACGGGTTATTTACGGAGGAATGTTACGAACACACCGTCCATCGCGATGACAGCCAATGGGGGCACCACCATTATGAACTGGCTAAGAATAAAGACCTCACGCACACCGTCGAGAAGAAACACCACCGTCGAGGTTGCCAACAGGTGTCATTGTCATCACTCCTATGTAACTCTGACTTCATCTTTAATGATCATCGATGAAGCCCTCACCGTGTACGTCACACATGGATCCATGCCAAACAGGCAACCACATGCGTCAACGACAACAAAGGCCAGTTTTTTTTGGGGAGCTTATAGCTGGCTATGAGAAATAAGCTGCCCCTCCCCAACTTATTCTAGAAGTCCAAACTAAAATTTGATTTTAGAAGCCTACTAGTTAACCCTTAATGGTTTCTAAAATAAGCTAGGGGGGAAGCAACTTATTTCCACGGCCAACTATAAGCCTCAAAAGAACTAGCCCTAAGTCCGAATGCCAAGCCATGAGAGATAAACATGCATGTTTGGCGTCGTGAAGGGTCGTCGAGCTAGAGGACCCCTCACTTGTCAACGTCACCATCCGAACACCGCCACCGCAGCTCCGACTCCTTGGCAACAAACATACCACCACGATCCCGCCAAAAATTGAAGAGAGTACCACAACCTTGTTGCAACCCTAAACTCACTCATTACCAACATCATTGCCACACATACCGTCGCCAATAGGAAACAACTGCCACGAACCACATGTCCCTTAGGCAAGAACCATCTCCAAGATGACGCCCCCAATAGGGAACACGTGCCGAGCATAGCTTACAGTACTGTAATCGTCTGATCCGGAAAGACCCAAATATAGGGTTTCCCACGTGGCATTTCAGGCACGGAGGAGAGAACGACAACCCCGGCGCCTTCGGTCACAGATTTTTTAGCAATCATCCAAACTTTTATTGATTAATCACCTTGGGGATACCAATAGGATGATAGGGTTGGCCTAGCCAAATGTGGGGTCCCCGAGCCAGCGATAGAGCATGCCTAGCTAAATTGTGAGCTTCATAATTCGGCCACATGTGAAGCTGAAAGCACATATGCTTCCTTGGTGGTTTTGGTAATTCATGTCAACATACATATTGTTGGACTAATGTTTCCCTTGAGTATATTTCAAGAAGAGTTCAACTTAGGCAAGTACGTGGATGGAAATGTGCACCCCTCAAGCTACTAAGGAACAATGTTGGCAAAGCTTCAAGACTATACATTTTTGGTTAAGTGATCCAAGATCACATTGATTCCATAGGAAAGTCAATACTATTAAAAGGGGATGAGGTTTTGATCATGGACTAACTGCTCAAATGCTTAGAGACATTGCTCCAAAACCCTCAGCCACACCCCCACATTCATCTATATCCAAAACCCTAAAGTCTATCTCGGTCCCCCCGAAACACATCTACCCGCAATCACCGAGAAATAGTTGACATAGCCATTGCCTAAACCCTAGCAACTCAATCTCACCAAGATGGCCCTTCGGTCCCACCGAAGAGCACTTGCCAGCCTTCTATTACCTATTGATTTCACTTCAGAATTTTCGAGTGGTTTCAATCGGTCCCACCGAAGTGTGGAAAGTGATTAGGTCATCACCCATCGGTCTCACCGAGCTGTTTCATCCGGTCTCACCGAAAAACCTAAAGTTCAAAGTTTTTGTACTAATTGGTCTCACTGAGTGTTTACACCCAGTCCCACCGAGTAGTGCATAAAGGTGTGTACCGGTTAGATTTTTGGTGCTGCCTATATATACCCCCACCCATTCCACCAACTCATAGAGAGCAACCAGTT
Organism: Thinopyrum elongatum; assembly: GCA_011799875.1. Lineage (NCBI taxonomy): Eukaryota > Viridiplantae > Streptophyta > Magnoliopsida > Poales > Poaceae > Thinopyrum > Thinopyrum elongatum. The sequence continues at coordinate 134,019,218 of CM022303.1, forward strand.
CGAAGCTACCACTTCTCATATCCAATTTCTGTGAGAGAACCACCTAGCTACACTTGTGTTGAAATTAAGGGCATTCCACTCCAACTTATGATCCTTGATTTCTAGCCTCCCAAAGTTGCTTTCCACTCAAATCCCTCTCCTGCCACATTGCCCAAATTTGCGAGAGAGTGTTTGAGTGTTGAGGAGACTATCATTTGAAGCACAAGAGTAAGGAGTTCATCATCAACAACAACATCTATTACCTTTTGGAGAGTGGTGTCTCCTAGATTGGTTATGTGTCACTTGGGAGCCTCCAAGTTTGTGGAGTTGAACCAAGGAGTTTGTACGGGCAAGAAAATCTCCTACTTCCTGAAGATCTACTCCGAGTGAGGTTAGTCCTTCGTGGATGTAAGCCATGATGGCATAGACAAAGTTGATTCTTCGTGGACCCTTTGTGGGTGGAACCCTTCGTGGACTCGCCTAGCCATTACCCTCCGTGGGTTGAAGTCTTCATCAACGTGGATGTACGATAGCACCACTTATCGGAACCACGAGAAAAAGCACCATATCTTCATTGCATTTGATCTTCTCCAAACTCTACCCCTTTACTTTCTCGCACTTGCATGTCATTTACTTTCCGCTGCTCATACTCTAGATATGCATGTGTAAGTTGTATTGTTTGCCACTTAACTTGTGCCAAAATCTACCTAAGTTTCAAGGAAATAAAAAAGTGCACCTTTAGCCTTGTTAGTGTCTATTCATGCCCCTTCTAGACCCATCCTTTCATCCAAGAGGCACTGCTTTTCCAACAGACTCACACGCCCAAACCCATGATTAAGTTAGCTCATGTGGTACAACACCTCTGTCTTCCACACCACTAGAGGAAGCCTAGCCCATGCTTGTCAGCCTAAGGGACCCGCATTAGGCAAATCCGAGCCCCCGATCCGGTGATGCAAGGCATGTACCTTGTGGTGGCAGAGGCCGAGGACGATCGAATTTTGGATTCCTCCCTCCTCATAGAGCACAAATTATTATGCTAAGGATTCTACGAGATAAACCTCTTCTATAGTTCTCAGGCATGCCTTGCTTGCTCCACATAACCATCACAGGAAAGAGAATGCCATCATAGGGCAGGAGGAAATTCTGGTTGTATAGGAGTGTTCCTTTCGAGCGGAACTCTTTGGGAATGTTATAGGAAATTATCCCATATACTTCATCCGTTCCAAAATGTAATGCATATTTTGTTTTCTAAAAGTCAAACGTGTCTATATTTGACCAAATTTAAAGAAAATTGATGAATATTGAGTAGGGATTTCACATCCACTGTTGCTAGCTACTCAGTTCGTCTTGTTTGGTCACCCTTAAGATCCTGCCAAAGTAAGGTGATTAGATTAATTAGTTGTGCCTTAAACGTTAGATAGATGGCGCAACAAACGGATCACCAAAACCTTCAAGTTTCTTGTTTTTTTAGAAAACGAGGATGACCCGGGCCTCTACATCTGGAAGATGCATGCGGCCATTTTATTGATTATTCACAAAGACCTTACAAAGAAATACATCAGTAAGTCTGAAGCCATCATCTTCGCAACATCTGTCGCTACTCCTATCTAACTGATGAAGGGGTGCCAAAAGTCCGAGCCTAATACCAAACAGACCTCGCACCAATGCCTAACATCTAAAACCTGAGGCCCCAACCAAGCCACACTACCGGGTCTGGGGCACTCACCGGTTTGACGCCTTCTCAGAGGCTACCGCCGCCATCTTCCACCGATCCATCTTCAGAGCAGGTACCGACACATCAATTGTCAGGCCTGCAGTCGACGCCACCACGACATCAGACAACGCTACCTCCCTACGCGCGTCCATCATCATGCATCCGTTGCCGAGACCCTGCTGCGCCACGCCGCCGAGACTCCACATCGTCGATGCGAGACAAGAAAGGCCGCTCCACCAGTAATATCGGCCACTGGTCCCTCGATCCAATGCACACCTCCAAAAATGACGCCCCCAAGGAGGGAACGACACGAGAGCGCCGCCATCATCCGATCAATTGATCAAGGGTTTCCCCTGGAGGTGTCGGGAGGAGCTGGGAGCTTCACCTCGATGATGCCTTCAAGAAGGAAACGGCGCAAGGACGTCGCCATCACCGGCTCCGGCCACCGGCCGAAGACCAGGTTTTCACCCGGATCTGTCCCAAAAAAATCCAGCCGACAACCTGTGCACCGTCTCGACCACCTTCAAAGCCCCAGATCTAGCCGCCTAGATCCAGCGACCATCCACAACAAACACTGCCACCTGGGAGCCCTTGGCACACACGCGCCACTGCCTGTGGTGCCACACTGGAGCCTGGAGGATGCTGCCACCCCACCTCTCCAAACCGTGAGACCGTCGAGATGGACCCCGCGCGCTCGTCACCGTCTCTGATCTGAACCAATCTGAGACAAAGCCACCAATCGCCGGCGCAGATTCGCCTTGGAAGGGACAACACCACGCTATGCCGCCGCAGGCAGCCCGAGCTTCACCTGCCGCCACCTTCCAGGGCCGCCGCCTCGATTCCAGGCCGAACTCCGCCGCCGGCTAACGCAGCCATGGCCGCCGTGACCACCGGACGCGCCCAACGGCCCGCACCACCCGAACTCCCACGTCACCCTGCAGCTCCGCCGCCTTTGCCCACCACCATGCCGCCGCCTTGCATCGTCGCCGGAGGCGAGGCGCCGCACCGCCGCGACCCAGATCAGGGAGAGGCGCCCCGGCGCCGATGGGTGACCTGCCTCACCCAATCTGGACGCAGAAGGGAAGTGGTCCTCCGCCGCCGCCGTCGGCCGACCGGGCTTCGCCCGGCGGCTTCCTCCAGCGGCGACGGAGGGGGAGACGCGATGGAGATTGCCCGGCGGCGCGGTTGAGATCTCCGCCCGAGACGCCTAGCAGGGGGCAACGCGGGGGACGCAGGGGATGGGGGGGGGGGAGGGTTCTTGTTTGGCATGGAAATGGCCGCAGATCGACTTGGTATCAGGCAAGGGAGTAGCTCAGACCAAAGACCAAAGGGATGCAAGCAGGAGGTAGCGAAAACCCGCATACAAGTATTTCGAGAATTAACTAGTGTAGGGCTTCGTGGAATGCACAGTTCAATCCTTACTCTAACTGAAGACTCTTCAAATTATACTCTCTCTGTCCCGATAATTTGTCTTATTTGTCTAGATACGGATGTATCTAACAGTAAAACATACATCCGTATCTAAAAATTTAAGACAAGTAATTTGGGACGGAGGTATACTTCATACTCCGAGCTAACCACAACCTCAGTTCAGCCCGCTCAACTCGGTCAGTTTGCATTCGAACGTGAAGTTGATATAAATTCCATACTGATCTCAATAAAGTTACATTGGGCAGATTTTTGCAATTCCGCTCTCCCTTTGCACGAACATACTAATTATATCTCACTTTACTAGTAATGCAGGGAGCTAATAGCTGAGATACCTACAGAAGACAATAGCCGAAAACAAGCATACACTAGCCAAATACTTGCCATTTCGTGAATCACCAAGAAGAGCGTCCCGATCATCTCCAACTACTGCCAAAAGTTTCCTGTCGGGCTCACGGTCACGGATGTGTGCTTTCATTGGGGGAGCGACAGAAGTAAGGGAACAGCCAGAGGGGTACACTAACTTGAATCTTTATTGATCTTGAAGAGATAGAACTTACATTCACGGGCCAGTTAAAACAGAAGTGATTCAAGAGCTGAAATCTCTCCATGTCGAATTCACGAACACCAGAATCTTTATTCATACCGTAATGCGCAAGCTTCCACTACATGAGTATTTTGCAAACCCTTCAAATTTCTATAACAATACTCACAACTTCAGATGAGAGGTCTGCAAGTGAATTTTTTACCTCGTAGAATCTGTGTGCATTTGTGATAGCATTGTCGCCTAAAGTAGTCCTGTGCAGAACTTAACATCACGATCTCCTAACTCTGCATAAAGACAGAAATGCAGAGCATGTCAGCATGCTATGTTAGGTTGAAAGATAAGAGCCAGTTCACTGGTTCTTCAAGATATATGCTACTCAGTTGCTAAAGCAGCTGGTGACAGAAAAGTACACAGGCGGTGGACATGGCATAAGAGAGCACATCCTCAGATGAGAAACATGGCAGCTAAGCTTAACCCATGGATGAGGATTTGGAGTTCAAGCCTGCACTCCTTGTTCACCTGGTCATGGCTTCACTGCCAAAGAGTTTGACACTTTTGTTGTCAACTACAACATGTCGCCTGAAATGGGACATTGAAAGACAATAGCCATGTGTGTGAAAGAAGAAAAACTTAGAACCTCATATGGTGGTTCTCTGAACTATGTGAAGGATAATAAGAAAAAGAACTACATCAAAGTGGCAAATGTTCCCCTTCAAAGCCACATGGAAAAATAACACGCACCATCAGCATCACAAAAGTCTTTTCTAGTGGACAAAGACACATGTCTCCATTGTAAAGCAACTGTGCACTACAAAAGATTGTCCTGTTTGGCTGAAGTCAATAATGGCAAAGAGAGAGTAACAACATTGTTTCCTTTGTAATGAATCCTTCTATCACAGTTTTCGAAATCTACTTGGTGATTGACCAGTTGCAACCGTTCATGTGCAAATTCATTACAGGGATTCCATTCGACGCGGACTACGCAAAGAAGTGAAAGATGCATTGAAGTTGCAAATGGAGTTCAAGCAGAAATTGAAGCTGTCGGCGACATCTCCCTGGAGTTAGCTGATGGATTCACGCTTCTGCTTAGAGATATTTTATATGTTCCTTCATGTCACAGAACTTAATTAGTATTTCGTGTTTGGATAAAGATCATTATGAATGTCACTTTGGACATGGCAAGTGTGCCATATGGTTTAAAACACTCATGTGAGTGTTGCTTTCCTACACGATGAGCTTATTTATTATCACTATGTGAAAAAGTGTATTCTGTGTGTAATGTGAATGAATGTTTCCGCGTCGAATAAAGAACAAAAAAAAGAAAGAGAACTCATGACTCATCGAAATTATGGCACTGTGCTTGGCCCATATTTCGAGGGGGAGAATAGAAAGACTAGTTAAAATGAAATCTTCCTCATTAGAGTTCTCAGACATAGAGCAATGCATAGATTGCATTAACCGAAAGTATGTAAAACATCAAAAGGCTGCAAACCGTAGCACAGGAACACTAGAAATCATTCACACTGACATTTGTGGACCATTTCCTGTGAAAAGTGTGGATGGCTATGACTCGTTCATAACATTCACAGACGATTACTCCCGATATGGTTATATTATCCAATCAAAAAAGATCTGAAGCGTTGGATAAATTTAAGATATTCAAAGCTGAAGTTAAAATCAGCATGATAAAGAATAAAGATAGTAAGATCTGACTGTGGGAGGGGGGGGGGGAGTACACGGTGGGCACACTCCATATGGCCAAGTCCCTGGACCTTTTGCAAAGTTCTTACAGGAGACTGGCATAGTGGCCGACGTATTCAATGCCGGGTGAGCCTCAACAAAATGGAGTAGCTAAAGGCGTAACCGTACTTATGGATATGGTGTGCAGTATGATGAGTTATTCCCCCTTGCCATTGGGATTATGGATGAAGGCCTTAAAACCACAATTCACATTCTCAATAGAGTACCAACAAGTCGGTGCCCAAAGACCCTACGAGCTGTGGACAGGAAGGGTACCCTCTCTACAGCACTTGAGAGTCTGGGGGAAAAGGTTCTTGTTTGGCATGGAAATGGCCGCAGATCGACTTGGTATCAGGCAAGGGAGTAGCTCAGACCAAAGACCAAAGGGATGCAAGCAGGAGGTAGCGAAAACCCGCATACAAGTATTTCGAGAATTAACTAGTGTAGGGCTTCGTGGAATGCACAGTTCAATCCTTACTCTAACTGAAGACTCTTCAAATTATACTCTCTCTGTCCCGATATTTGTCTTATTTTGTCTAGATACGGATGTATCTAACAGTAAAACATACATCCGTATCTAAAAATTTAAGACAAGTAATTTGGACGGAGGTATACTTCAATGGACTCGCCTAGCCATTACCCTCCGTGGGTTGAAGTCTTCATCAACGTGGATGTACGATAGCACCACTTATCGGAACCACGAGAAAAAGCACCATATCTTCATTGCATTTGATCTTCTCCAAACTCTACCCCTTTACTTTCTCGCACTTGCATGTCATTTACTTTCCGCTGCTCATACTCTAGATATGCATGTGTAAGTTGTATTGTTTGCCACTTAACTTGTGCCAAAATCTACCTAAGTTTCAAGGAAATAAAAAAGTGCACCTTTAGCCTTGTTAGTGTCTATTCATGCCCCTTCTAGACCCATCCTTTCATCCAAGAGGCACTGCTTTTCCAACAGACTCACACGCCCAAACCCATGATTAAGTTAGCTCATGTGGTACAACACCTCTGTCTTCCACACCACTAGAGGAAGCCTAGCCCATGCTTGTCAGCCTAAGGGACCCGCATTAGGCAAATCCGAGCCCCCGATCCGGTGATGCAAGGCATGTACCTTGTGGTGGCAGAGGCCGAGGACGATCGAATTTTGGATTCCTCCCTCCTCATAGAGCACAAATTATTATGCTAAGGATTCTACGAGATAAACCTCTTCTATAGTTCTCAGGCATGCCTTGCTTGCTCCACATAACCATCACAGGAAAGAGAATGCCATCATAGGGCAGGAGGAAATTCTGGTTGTATAGGAGTGTTCCTTTCGAGCGGAACTCTTTGGGAATGTTATAGGAAATTATCCCATATACTTCATCCGTTCCAAAATGTAATGCATATTTTGTTTTCTAAAAGTCAAACGTGTCTATATTTGACCAAATTTAAAGAAAATTGATGAATATTGAGTAGGGATTTCACATCCACTGTTGCTAGCTACTCAGTTCGTCTTGTTTGGTCACCCTTAAGATCCTGCCAAAGTAAGGTGATTAGATTAATTAGTTGTGCCTTAAACGTTAGATAGATGGCGCAACAAACGGATCACCAAAACCTTCAAGTTTCTTGTTTTTTTAGAAAACGAGGATGACCCGGGCCTCTACATCTGGAAGATGCATGCGGCCATTTTATTGATTATTCACAAAGACCTTACAAAGAAATACATCAGTAAGTCTGAAGCCATCATCTTCGCAACATCTGTCGCTACTCCTATCTAACTGATGAAGGGGTGCCAAAAGTCCGAGCCTAATACCAAACAGACCTCGCACCAATGCCTAACATCTAAAACCTGAGGCCCCAACCAAGCCACACTACCGGGTCTTGGGGCACTCACCGGTTTGACGCCTTCTCAGAGGCTACCGCCGCCATCTTCCACCGATCCATCTTCAGAGCAGGTACCGAAAATCAATTGTCAGGCCAGTCGACGCCACCACGACATCAGACAACGCTACCTCCCTACGCGCGTCCATCATCATGCATCCGTTGCCGAGACCCTGCTGCGCCACGCCGCCGAGACTCCACATCGTCGATGCGAGACAAGAAAGGCCGCTCCACCAGTAATATCGGCCACTGGTCCCTCGATCCAATGCACACCTCCAAAAATGACGCCCCCAAGGAGGGAACGACACGAGAGCGCCGCCATCATCCGATCAATTGATCAAGGGTTTCCCCTGGAGGTGTCGGGAGGAGCTGGGAGCTTCACCTCGATGATGCCTTCAAGAAGGAAACGGCGCAAGGACGTCGCCATCACCGGCTCCGGCCACCGGCCGAAGACCAGGTTTTCACCCGGATCTGTCCCAAAAAAATCCAGCCGACAACCTGTGCACCGTCTCGACCACCTTCAAAGCCCCAGATCTAGCCGCCTAGATCCAGCGACCATCCACAACAACACTGCCACCGTGGGAGCCCTTGGCACACCGGCCACTGCCTGTGGGTGCCACCACTGGAGCCTGGAGGAGGGCTGCCACCCCACCTCTCCAAACCGTGAGAGCCGTCGAGATGGACCCCGCGCGCTCGTCACCGTCTCTGATCTGAACCAATCTGGAGACAAAGCCACCAGATCGCCGGCGCAGATTCGCCTTGGAAAGGGACAACACCACGCTATGCCGCCGCAGGCAGCCCGAGCTTCACCTGCCGCCACCTTCCAGGGCCGCCGCCTCGAGATCCAGGCCGAACTTCGCCGCCGGCTAACGCAGCCATGGCCGCCGTGACCACGCGGACGCGCCCAACGGCCCGCACCACCCGAACTCCCACGTCACCCTGCAGCTCCGCCGCCTTTGCCCACCACCATGCCGCCGCCTTGCATCGTCGCCGGAGGCGAGGCGCCGCACCGCCGCGACCCAGATCAGGGAGAGGCGCCCCGGCGCCGATGGGTGACCTGCCTCACCCAATCTGGACGCAGAAGGGAAGTGGTCCTCCGCCGCCGCCGTCGGCCGACCGGGCTTCGCCCGGCGGCTTCCTCCAGCGGCGCACGGAAGGGTGAACCGCGATGGAGATTGCCCGGCGGCGCGGTTGAGATCTCCGCCCGAGACGCCTAGCAGGGGGCAACGCGGGGGACGCAGGGGATGGGGGGGGGGGAGGGTTCTTGTTTGGCATGGAAATGGCCGCAGTCGCCTTGGTATCAGGCAAGGGAGTAGCTCAGACCAAAGACCAAAGGGATGCAAGCAGGAGGTAGCGAAAACCCGCATACAAGTATTTCGAGAATTAACTAGTGTAGGGCTTCGTGGAATGCACAGTTCAATCCTTACTCTAACTGAAGACTCTTCAAATTATACTCTCTCTGTCCCGAATTATTTGTCTTATTTGTCTAGATACGGATGTATCTAACAGTAAAACATACATCCGTATCTAGAAAAATTTAAGACAAGTAATTTGGGACGGAGGTAATACTTCATACTCCGAGCTAACCACAACCTCAGTTCAGCCCGCTCAAACTCGAGTCAGTTTGCATTCGAACGTGAAGTTGATATAAATTCCATACTGATCTCAATAAAGTTACAATTGGGCAGATTTTTAGCAATTCCGCTCTCCCTTTGCACGAACATACTAATTATATCTCACTTTACTAGTAATGCAGGGAGCTAATAGCTGAGATACCTACAGAAGACAATAGCCGAAAACAAGCATACACTAGCCAAATACTTTGCCATTTCGTGAATCAACAAGAAGAGCGTCCCGATCATCTCCAACTACTGCCAAAAGTTTCCTGTCGGGGCTCACGGTCACGGATGTGTGCTGTCATTGGGGGAGCGACAGAAGTAAGGGGAACAGCCAAGAAGGGTACACTAACTTGAATCTTTATGTGATCTTGAAGAGATAGAACTTACATTCACGGGCCAGTTAAAACAGAAGTGATTCAAGAGCTGAAATCTCTCCATGTCGAATTCACGAACACCAGAATCTTTATTCGATACCGTAATGCGCAAGCTTCCACTACATGAGTATTTTGCAAACCTTCAAATTTCTATAACAATATCTACAACTTCAGATGAGAGGTCTGCAAGTGAATTTTTTACCTCGTAGATCTGTGTGCATTTGTGATAGCATTGTCGCCTAAAGTAGTCCTTGTGCAGAACTTAACATCACGATCTCCTAGACTCTGCATAAAGACAGAAATGCAGAGCATGTCAGCATGCTATGTTAGGTTGAAAGATAAAGAGCCAGTTCACTGGTTCTTCAAAGATATATGCTACTCAGTTGCTAAAGCAGCTGGTGACAGAAAAGTACACAGGCGGTGGACATGGCATAAGAGAGCACATCCTCAGGATGAGAAACATGGCAGCTAAGCTTAAACCCATGGATGAGGATTTGGAGTTCAAGCCTGCACTCCTTGTTCACCTGGTCATGGCTTCACTGCCAAAAGAGTTTGACACTTTTGTTGTCAACTACAACATGTCGCCTGAAAAATGGGACATTGAAAGACAATAGCCATGTGTGTGAAAGAAGAGAAAAAACTTAGAACCTCATATGGTGGTTCTCTGAACTATGTGAAGGATAATAAGAAAAAGAACTACAATCAAAGTGGCAAATGTTCCCCTTCAAAGCCACATGGAAAAACTAACACGCACCATCAGCATCAGCAAAAGTCTTTTCTAGTGGACAAAGACACATGTCTCCATTGTAAGCAGACTGTGCACTACAAGAAAGATTGTCCTGTTTGGCTGAAGTCAATAATGGCAAAGAGAGGTAACAACATTGTTTCCTTTGTAAATGAATCCTTCTATACACAGTTTTCGAAATCTACTTGGTGGATTGACTCAGGTGCAACCGTTCATGTTGCAAATTCATTACAGGGATTCCATTCGACGCGGACTACGCAAAGAAGTGAAAGATGCATTGAAGTTGCAAATGGAGTTCAAGCAGAAATTGAAGCTGTCGGCGACATCTCCCTGGAGTTAGCTGATGGATTCACGCTTCTGCTTAGAGATATTTTATATGTTCCTTCATGTCACAGAAACTTAATTAGTATTTCGTGTTTGGATAAAGATCATTATGAATGTCACTTTGGACATGGCAAGTGTGCCATATGGTTTAATAACACTCATGTGAGTGTTGCTTTCCTACACGATGAGCTTTATTTATTATCACTATGTGAAAAAGTGTATTCTGTGTGTAATGTGAATGAGCATGTTTCCGCGTCGAATAAAGAACAAAAGAAAAGAAAGAGAACTCATGACTCATCGAAATTATGGCACTGTCGCTTGGCCCATATTTCGAGGGGGAGAATAGAAAGACTAGTTAAAATGAAATTCTTCCTCCATTAGAGTTCTCAGACATAGAGCAATGCATAGATTGCATTAAACGAAAGTATGTAAAACAAATCAAAAAGGCTGCAAACCGTAGCACAGGAACACTAGAAATCATTCACACTGACATTTGTGGACCATTTCCTGTGAAAAGTGTGGATGGCTATGACTCGTTCATAACATTCACAGACGATTACTCCCGATATGGTTATATTTATCCAATCAAAAAAAGATCTGAAGCGTTGGATAAATTTAAGATATTCAAAGCTGAAGTTAAAAATCAGCATGATAAAAGAATAAAGATAGTAAGATCTGACTGTGGGAGGGGGGGGGGGAGTACTACGGTGGGCACACTCCATATGGCCAAGTCCCTGGACCTTTTGCAAAGTTCTTACAGGAGACTGGCATAGTGGCCCAGTATTCAATGCCGGGTGAGCCTCAACAAAATGGAGTAGCTGAAAGGCGTAACCGTACACTTATGGATATGGTGTGCAGTATGATGAGTTATTCCACCTTGCCATTGGGATTATGGATGAAGGCGCTTAAAACCACAATTCACATTCTCAATAGAGTACCAAGCAAGTCGGTGCCCAAAAGACCCTACGAGCTGTGGACAGGAAGGGTACCCTCTCTACAGCACTTGAGAGTCTGGGGGAGTCTAGCTGAGGCCAAAGTGTTTAATCCAAATATTGCAAAGTTAGATCCCAAAACAGTCAGTTGCCACTTCATTGGCTATCCTGATAGATCAAAAGGTTTTCGTTTCTACTGTCCAGAGAGATACACAAAGTTTGTAGAAACAAGACATGCAGTCTTCTTAGAGGACGAAATGATGAGGGAGAGCATGGTAGCTCGGAAAATTGATCTTGAGGAGAAGAGGGTGCATGCACCTAATCTGATGATTCAGGAGCCATTTTTCTCACTACCTGTTGTGCCTGCACCGATAATTCATGAGGTTGCGGTGCAAACACCTGTTGTAACTCCACCCATGGCAACTATGGGAGAAGATCCAGAACCTGTCCGTCAGGAGCCGACTGAACGCATCGTTGAGCATGAAAGGGAGGTGCAGCAGCCACTTTTGGAAGTTGAGGCCCTTAGAAGGTCTACAAGAACTAAAAGATCAGCTATCTCTACTGATTATAAAGTTTACAACACAGAAATAGTTCATATGGAAGGTGATCCCACTTCATATGAAGAAGCCATGAGAAGCCATCACTCATCAAAGTGGCTGAAGGCAATGGAAGACGAGATGAAATCGATGAGTTCCAAAGATGTTTGGGACTTAGAGAATATTCCTAAAGGAGCCAAAACAGTAGGCTGTAAATGGGTCTACAAAACTAAGTATGACTCTAAAGGGAATGTAGAAAAGTATAAAGCACGACTTGTCGCAAAGGGATTTACACAAAGAGAAGGGATAGATTACAATGAGACTTTTTCCCCAGTCTTATGTAAGGATTCCTTCAGAATCATAATGGCATTAGTTGCTTATTTTGATTTAGAGTTACATCAAATGGATGTAAAGACGACATTTCTGAACGGGGATTTAAAAGAAAAAGTTTACATGAAACAACCCAAGGCTTTTATCATGGAAGGCAAGGAAGATATGTGATGCCGCCTAAAGAAATCTATTTATGGATTAAGGCAATCCTCTAGACAGTGGTATCTAAAGTTTAATGAGACAATTAAAAGTTTTGGATTTAAAGAGAATGTTGAGGACAACTACGTTTATGCAAAGTTTAAAAATGGGAAATACATTTTCCTAATCTTGTATGTAGATGATATCTTGCTTGCTAGCAGTGATGTTAGTCTGCTACAAGAAACAAAGAAGTTCTTGTCCTCAAATTTTGATATAACAGACCTTGGTAAAGCATCATATGTTTTGGGTATAGAAATTCACCGAGATAGGAAAAATGAAGTTTTAGGACTATCGCAGAAGGCATATTTAGAAAAGGTTCTTAAAAGGTATAATATGCATGCGAGTAAAGCCACACCTGCTCCTATAGTCAAGGGCTTTTGGGAAATTCTAATGTCCCAAGAACCAGTACGAGATCGATCAAATGAAAGCAGTACCATATGCTTCGGCTGTTGGAAACTTACAGTATGCACAAGGGTGCACTCGCCCTGACTTAGCTTTTATCACCGGGGTACTTGGTAGATATCAAGGCAATCCAGGCATAGAGCACTGGAAGATGGTAAAGAAAGCATTGCGTTATGCGCAAGGCACGAAGGACCTCATGCTAACATACAGGAGATCTGAATCCCTAGAGATAAGAGGGTATTCAGACGCAGATTTTGCGGGAGACAGAGATGATAGAAAATCCACGTCTGGATACGTGTTCACTCTCGCTGGAGGGGCTATTTCGTGGAGAAGCTCCAAACAGTCAATAGTTGCATCGTCCATGATGTATGCAGAATTTATAGCATGTTATGAGGCCACAGGGCAGGCGATATGGTTAAAGAAATTTATACCCGACTTGAGAGTGGTAGATTGTATTGACAAACCACTAAAGATGTACTGTGACAACCAGCCCGCAGTATTCTATGCTCACAACAACAAGTCGAGTAATGCTGCCAAAACAATAGAGATAAGGTACTATGTTGTGAAAGATAAAATCCAGGATCACACTATAAGTCTCGAGCATATAAGGACAAATGATATGCTTGCGAATCCTCTTACGAAAGGCTTACCACCCAATGTGTTCAAGGAACACTTAGCCGGCATGGGTTTAAAGGAAAGCCTATGATTCCTGGATCATGAGAGGCCCAAAAGGAACAGAATTTGTTTCAAAACAGAGAGATATGTTGTAGCTGTCTGATTCTATCGGCAATTGAGCTGTGACAATGAAACATGTTCTATGTATTGATCTGTAATGAAACGAGTAAAGTAAAAGGTATATGGTTAAAAGTAAAGTTGAGATCAAGGAGGGAGAATGTTAGGTTGATCTCCTCCCGTGTGGGCCCAACAGCCCACCGGAACCTTAGATCCGTGCCCTGATCGGGGGCGCTCAACCCATCTATGGTTGACGGGCCCCTATCACATGGGCTATATAAAGAGGTGGGGGCCGGGGCACGCAGTAGGAGGTTCGTCGCGCAGCCGCCAACCCCAACCTACCGATCTAGGTTAGCCCTGCAGTGACGGGAAGCACCGCCACCGCCGTCACCTCATCCACCATGGCCACCGGCTCGAGCTCCTCGAGCCAAGGAGAAGGTAATCTACCGATCTAATCTAGCCTAGTGATCCTAGAGGTTCTATCATGTTATTCATGATTTACCATTTATATAAATCAGGTATTCCATTAAAGAGAAACTAAAGGCAGTCTGCTGCCTATATACTACTCCCTTATGCTGTCTCTCTTTTGTTTCTCATTCCTATACTCTGCTGCCTACTCCCTCCGTTCCTAAATATAAGTCATTTTAGAGATTTCAACGCGGACTACGTACGGAGCAAAATGAGTGAATCTACATTCTAAAATGTGTCTATATACGTCCTTATGTAGTTCATATTGGAATCTTTAAAAATACTTATATTTAGGAATGGAGGGAGTATATACTAAGGGAGTATATGTTAGCCTGACAACAGAAGGAGATATGACCAGTTTAGAATGCAGAGTGGGAAGACGTAAAAAATAGTAAATCCATAGGAATTGGATATCATGTCTCCTGATTTTTTTTACAGGAGTTAACATATTTGTCTGCAAGCTCCACCTGAACTTTACAGGAAAATACTTCTTGACTAGAGAGAGAAGAGATTGAAGTTGTTACTGAAAACATGAGGCTGACTAGATGTTTTGAATTCTCCAAAGGTGAAGGAAGGGTTCATATAGAATTTTTTCAAAAGCTAATCCAACAATCACAAAAAGAACTTCATATGAAATTTTTCTAGAGGATTATATTCCTATAAAATATAACAAAAACCTTTATTTCAAACAGGCCATAAGGATGCTTTCTGACCATTTTGTAACTTCCAATATAAAATACTTAGCACAAATAGAAGAAAATTTGAAGAAAACAAAATGCAGCAGATACAGAATTCAAGTGGAGGTTACAGTAGTAGTAACACTGCCTAACACCTTACCTTGCAAACTAGTTCTCCTTGAAAATCGCCAGCGACCAATAAACCCTCATTTACTGCAAGTGTGCTAACTTGAACGCCAGTGTACATGATCTACTTGAGAGAGGGGTTTTGGTGGAATAGTTCGTTGTATTGCTTGAGCCTCGTGGGCATTTATATAGGAGTACATGATCTACTTGGAGTACAACACAAGACAGAATACTTCCTAGTCTATCCTATGTTTCCAATACAATCACGTTACTCAACACCCCCCCCCCCCGCGCAGTCACAACGGTAGCGACGCAGACGGTGAGACTAGAGAAGAATCCGAAGGCAAGCCGATGGACACCCCCCACAGTCGTAACGGTCGATGCATCACGGAGTCGTGACTGGAGTGGAAACCGACGAGGTTGCTCAAGCAAGGCGGTAGCCCTTTGTGCCGTTTGTCGATGTAGCCGAGAGCGGAGGGTGGTGTAGCCGTGGTCGAGGTAGCTGTGCGAAGAATGCCATGGTCGATGTCGAGTCGGGGTACCGGTAGAGAAGAAGACTCGACGACGGTTGTTGCGCCAGTCGGCATGGGGCCGATGTCACCAACGGTGGTCGGAGTAGACAAAGTGGTCGAGGCAGATGACGACGACGCTGGCGATGAGCTGGTGCTGGACGAAGACGAACGGGGGTGGACGGGCGGCGGCGGCTACAGAGGTAGAGGTGGCGGCGGCCAAAGAAGAGCGGCGGCGACGGCCTGACGGCGGCGGCGGCGTCTAGGTTAGGAGTGCGGCGGCGGTGCTCGAAGTAGGCGAAGAACCCTGATAGCGTGACGAAGACCGGTGCGGACGGTGGCGTTCCCGCGCCAAGGGAGGTGGCGCGGCGCATACCACTGAAGGTCGACGCGCGGGGACGGCGGTGGACCGCGGGCCGCGGCGCTACGGCCCGAAGGGGCAACGCAGCGGCGGCGGGCAGGTCGGGGCGACGGCGGAAGACCTCGGGGCGGCGGTGGGGACCGCGGGCCACGGCGCTGCGGCCCGAAGGGGCGACGCAACGGTGGTTCGCGAGTCGGTGCAGCCGCGGGGACGACCTTAGGATGGCGGCGTGGACCGCGTGCCACACTCGCTACGGCCCGACGGAGTGACGCAGCGGCGGCGCAAGGGTCGGTGCAGCCACGAGACGGCCTGGAGTGGACGGCCTCGGGGCGGCGGTGGACCACGGGCCGCCACACTACGGCCCGAAGGGGCGACACAGCGATGACGCGGGTCGGTGCAGCCGGGAGAAGAACCACGGGGCGGCGGCGCTGCGGCCCGACGGGGCGACACAACGATAGCCCATTGCTCGATCGGTGGAGGGGCGCGCTGAACTCGGGACGGTCTTCACGGGGCCTGCGAAGGCGCGCGCAACTGACGGGCCAGGTCGGTCGCACGGCGTAGATGAGGCGGTTCGCGGCGGCGGGCGGGTGATCAATCCGATCGCGCGCGAGGTCGGGGACGCCGCCCGGTGGAGGCGGGGTGGCGGCGGAGTCCGAGATGAAGCGGGCGATGACGGACGGCGTGGGACGTCGTGCGACCGGCACCCGGGCTGCCAAAGCAGCGCCGACGCCCGAGCAGTGAGGCCTGAGCGACCAACGTAGCAGCGGCGCCCGAGCTGAGACAGTCGACGAGCCTGACGCCGCCGGGGACGAGGCCGGCGAGGTAGACCGCTGGGTCATCATGCAGATGCGGCGGAGGCGGGTGGCGTGGATCGATGGGCGGTCCAGCGCGCGTACGGCGGCTGTGATGGGCCGCCGCATGGTGCGAGGCCGCCGGGTCGTGGCGATGCAGGTGTCCCGGTCGGAGAGGGCGGTGACAGCCGGCGTAGATCGATGAGGGGGGCCAGTGCGCGGACGACGGTCGTGAGGGGCCGCATGTCGCGCGAGGCCGCCGTGTCGGTGAAGAAGCCCGCCGGCCGCGCCGGTGTCGGAGTAGAGGCGCACGGGGGTCGACGGCGGTGGCGGGCGATGCAAACCGATCAAGCATAGATCAGAAGACCAAAAAGAAAACGCCGATCAAAGCGACCGACGAGAGAGAGAAAACCCGGATCAAAGGATCGGGAAAAAGACTCTATAGGGCAGCCGGTCAACATGACCGGCGGACGAACCCTAGGTACGGGCGGCGCGGCCCCCGGTGGCGGTCATGGAGGCTGACCGCCCCGGGGGCGGCGCGCGGGTGCGGAAGCGGCGGCGGCTAGGGTTTAGAATCGAGGTAAGGCTGATACCATGTTATAAAAGAGAGAGGGGTTTTGGTGGAATAGTTCATTGTATTGCTTGAGCCTCGTGGGCATATATATAGAAGTACATGATCTACTTGGAGTACAAGATAAGTCAGAATACTTCTTAGTCTATCCTATGTTTCCAATACAATCACGTTACTCAACGGCCAGTAAACCCTTCTAGTGAACAGCCAGGGTGTTTCTATGTAACCAACAAATTTATATAGGTTACTTGCATAATCGGTACAACATCAACAAGCAGAACATCAAAGTTGGGAGAAACAATACGAATAACTGATCAGAAGGAAGCACCAGGAACTTTAAAAGAGGAAAACCTTTGCTGAAGCAACATGCCCCGAGAGATCAAGAACATCTGTCATTTTGTGTGAAAATGATCACCAGTGGTCTACTGTGAAATCTGACACGAAATTGACATCATGCTTTGAAGTTGCCCATAACAAATTCCGAAGCTACAAGGGAAAAAAGGTTGATCAGTGTGAGCAGCATTAGGAATCATATGACTAGATACATCTAATTGGCCTGATCTGCAGTAGAGAATGAGGCAGATATAATGCAATGCAGACAAATACATGGAGTATACATCATTTTTTACTATAACTGGCAGGAGTTCTGCTGCTGCATTATACTACTAGATTGTAAGAGGACAGTGTATGTACAGTGCGAGAGCACAAGAGTCGGCAAAAAAAGGAGACCAATTGCTAAACAAGTGCGCTACCTGTACAAGGGATAAACACTACGTTTGTGCAAGGGACCAGTTACACGACTGGAGGCTTTCCTCCACGAGGCAACCAACCTTGTGCGGATTAAGAGCATCTCTAGTAGATCCCTTATCGTGCGGACCTTTAAAGTAAATATAAGGGCCGCGGAAAACATGTTTTGAGGGCTAGCGCGGGCTGCTATTCGCAGGGTCTGTTCGGCCGCAGCCTGCGCCAGCCCTCAAACCGAAAAAACAAATTAGACAATTTGACCGCAATTCCGATAAATGGCTACAAATTCGAACAATCAAACATATTTTGCGCGATAGTTTTCATCCATGACCCAAAAGAACCTCATGCAAAAGCCACCACCACCTCCATGACCATCATCATCATCATCATCATCATCATCACTCTCCACCACCACCACCGAAGCCACCACCATCTCCATGACCATCATCATCATCATCACTCTCCACCACTGGCACCGGAGCTACCACCCGTCGCCACTTGCTTCCTTCTCTCCAAGATCTCCCTCCTTGCAATATCATGACATTCTTTGGTGATGTCGTCCATGTCATTGCGGTTCATCGTCATGATCTTGTTCTACTCTTGAAAAAGCTTGGCCAAGGCCTTGTTCTCCTCGGCAAGGGCTCTTCTCTCCTCAATGGCGGCCTTGCGCAACCCCTCTTCCTTGAGTAATTGCCAGTTTTCTTGCTTCTCTTGCACCTTCTTGTCGGCCAACTCCTTATTTGCCTCTAATGTCTTGGCCACCATCAACTCATTTGATTGCACTATGGCATCTATCTTGTCCCACAAGCTTGATGCCTCCGCTTCCCTCTTGATATTGTCCTTGGCCTTCTTGTTTCTTGGGCCATCATCCATCTTGGTGAGTGGACCTCTCTTCGGTGGGGATTCTTTGTCAATCAACTTCCACTTCTCGCTATTTTGAAGCAATTTCCAACAATGCTCTAGTGTAAATGACTTGCCATTGGAAGCTTCCATGTCCTTGTACCTTTCTTGCGCAATTTTGTCCTATAAAATGAGAACAATGTCCAAGTATGTCACATGTAACCACTCCAACGACTACAAATCATTTGCACTACTTGGGACGTGAAAACAAACTCACATAATCGGCTTCCATGGTACCACTTGGAGGTGCATTGCGGACTTGCTCCAAGCAACCACTCCAATGGCTACAAATCGGCTTGATCACATCCCAACGACCTTGGAGTGCCCTATAGGTGCGTGGCGTCCTTGAGGGATACTTTGCCATCATTCAGAAGAACTAGTTCTCTATCCTTTGCCAGTACCTCTTGCCGGTTTGGTTAGTGCCGGTGCACGCATCAAGAGACACAGATTCCCAAGCCTTGATTAAGACTTGATCTTCCAATTGCATGTAGTTCTTTGATCTCACACGCACTTTTGCTTGCGCTTGCTCGAACGCCCCCTCCCCAATCTCCTCCACCTCATCTTCTTCCTCACCGTGACCGTCCACACCACCATCCATCTCATTGTAGCCGTAATCACCGATCGGGGCTTGATCAATGTCGACGGCGTTGTTGTCCAACACGTGCACAAACTCGGCAGTCGCATCATGCAAACTAGTGCTACAATTTCGCTCCACAAGTCACGAAAAATCGCAATGGCGAAAAGTGAAAACAACTAGAAGAAAATCAAAGTTCCATACCTTGCGCCCATTCTGTCGAACAACTCGGGGGCGGCGGCACCAGCGTCATCGGCGGGCGTCCTCGGGGAAGCTCTTGTGGCGGCGATCGGAGGAGGTGGTGGCGCAGTGCTCACAATACCTTTTTTGGCTGCCTTCTTACGTTTCACCCCGCCACCTTGCGCATCTTCACCGGCAGGGTGGGGACGACATGGACTGGATTCGCAGCGCGGGCGCGCATGCCCTCCTGGTGGTGGCTGCGGGAGTGTCGCTCTGGACGACGAAGTTGCCTTGGCGCTTGCGGGGATGGGTGATGGAGGCTTGAACGGCGACGGGTGCGATATGGCCGGCGACAAAATCTGCTTGAGGGGTTGGCGCGCCCATGACTTCCACGGTGACGGACGATGGCTGGGAGGCGTCCATGGCGGCACTACAGAGCCGGGGAAGGTGGTCCGGAGCGGGTGGAGGAAGATCAATGGCGGCGGAGGGAAGGGAGAGTGGGAACTGCCACGCGGAAATGTCCCTCCCGCCAAATCTCGCTAGTGATAGGGGTCACCCTCGGGTCGGCCTCTCGCCCCATGTTTCCAAAGGTTGAGGAGGAGAATTTACCACGCCCACAAATTTTTTTAAAGGCCGTGGTCCGATACGGTATCTGTTCAGGCCACTTTCTTCGCTTAAAACTATGAACTTGCGGTTATTTTGCAGTTCAGCGTGATATAAGGGGTCTGCTAGAGATGATCTAAGGGTTTGGTTGGAGAAGGTAATTTATTGGCCTCATTTAGATATGCCAAGCAGTGTAAGACGTTGTCACCTCGGTTTGTCTGCTTGTGCTAGCTTACGCTTATGATGCTAAACAAATGTGGAATGGTCATTTCCTTCTTGAGCTTGCGTTGGTTTTTCCCTTAAAGAGGAAAGGGTGATGCAGAAAAGTAGAGATAAGTATTTCCCTTAGTTAGAGAACCAAGGTATCAATCCAGTAGGAGGCACAAGCAAGTCTCCAATATATGCACCTACATAAACAATCAAACACTTGCACCCAACGCGATAAAAAGGTTGTCAATCCCTTCACGGTCAATTCCAACGGTGAGATCTGATAGAGATAGATATAAAAGATTACTAAAACATAAAACAAAATAAAAGTAAATAAATTGCAGCGAGATATTTTTGGTATTTTTGGTTTATAGATCTAAAAATATATAATGAAAAATAGACCTGGGGGCCATAGGTTTCACTAGAGGCTTCTCTCTTGAAGACAAATAATACGGTGGGTGAACAAATTACTGTCAAGCAATTGATAGAAAAGCGCAAAGTTATGACGATATCCAAGGCAATGATTATGCATATAGGCATCACGTCCGTGTCAAGTAGACCGAAATGATTCTGCATCTACTACTATTACTCCACACATCGACCGCTATCCAGCATGCATCTAGAGTATTAAGTTCATAAAGAACGGAGTAACACCTTAAGTAAGATGACATGATGTAGAGGGATAAACTCAAGCAATATGATGAAAATCCCATCTTTTTATACTTGATGGCAACAATACAATACATGCCTCGCTACCCCTACTTTGTCACTGGGTGAGGACACCACAAGATTGAACCCAAAACTAAGCACCTCTGCCATTGCAAGAAATACCAATCTAGTTGGCCAAACCAAACCGATAATTCGAAGAGAAATACAAAGATATCAAATCATGCATATAAGAATTCAGAGAAGATTCAAATAATATTCATAGATAATCTGATCATAAATCCACAATTCATTGGATCTCGACAAACACACCGCAAAAGAAGATTACATCGGATAGATCCCCAAGAACATCGAGGAGAACATGGTATTGAGAATCAAAGAGAGAGAAGAAGCCATCTAGCTACTAGCTATGGACCCGTATGTCTGAGGTAAACTACTCACGCTTCATTGGAAGGGCAATAGGGTTGATGTAGATGCCCTCCGTGATCGAATCCCCCTCCGGCAGATCGCTGAAAAAGGCCCCAAGATGGGATCTCACGGAAACAGCGGCGGAAAAGTATTTTTGTGGACACTTCTGGTGGTTTGGGAATATTTGGGAATTTATACGGCGAAGAATAGGGTTAGAGGAGCCTCGAGGGGCCCACAAGGTGGGGGGTCGCGCCCCCCTGGGTCGCGCCCTACACCCTTGTCGCCGCCTCGGGACTCCTTTTACTTGGTTCTCAAGTCCTACGTGTGTCTTCTAGTCCAAGAAAAATCATCGTAAAGTTTTATTCCGTTTGGACTCCATTTGATATTCCTTTTCTGTGAAACTCAAAAACAAGGAAAAAAACAGAAACTGGTACTGGGCTCTGGGTTAATAGGTTAGTCCCAAAAATAATATAAAATAGCATATTAATGCATATAAAACATCCAAAACAGATAATATAATAGCATGGAACAATAAAAAATTATAGATACGTTGGAGACGTATCAAGCATGCCCAAACTTAATTCCTGCTCGTCCTCGAGTAGGTAAATGATAAAAATAGAATTTTTGATGTGGAATGCTACCTAACATATTTATCCATGTAATTTTCTTTATTGTGGCATGAATATTCAGATCCATAAGATTCAAAACAAAAGTTTAATATTGACATAAAAACAATAATGCTTCCAGCATACTAATAAAGCAATCATGTCTTCTCAAAATAACATGGCCAAAGAAAGTTATCTCTACAAAATCATATAGTCTGGCTATGCTACATCTTCATCACACAAAGTATTAAATCATGCACAACCCCGATGACAAGCCAAGCAATTGTTTCATACTTTTGATGTTCTCAAACTTTTCAACTTTCACGCAATACATGAGCGTGAGCCATGGATATAGCACTATAGGTGGAATAGAATATGGTGGTTGTGGAGAAGACAAAAAGAAGGAGATAGTCTCACATTAACTAGGCGTATCAACGGGCTATGGAGATGCCCATCAATAGATATCAATGTTAGTGAGTAGGGATTGCCATGCAACGGATGCACTAGAGCTATAAGTTTATGAAAGATCAAAAAGAAACTAAGTGGGTGTGCATCCAACTCGCTTGCTCACGAAGAACTAGGGCAATTTGAGGAAGGCCATCATTGGAATATACAAGCCAAGTTCTATAATGAAAAATTCCCACTAGTATATGAAAGTGACAATATAGGAGACTCTCTATCATGAAGATCATGGTGCTACTTTGAAGCACAAGTGTGAAAAAAGGATAGTAACATTGTCCCTTCTCTCTTTTCTCTCATTTTTTTATTTTGGGCTCTTTGGCCTCTTTTTTTCCCCTTTTTTTTCTTTTTTTTATTTTTCGTCCGGAGTCTCATCCCGACTTGTGGGGGAATCATAGTCTCCATCATCCTTTCCTCACATGGGACAATGCTCTAATAATGATGATCATCACACTTTTATTTACTTACAACTCAAGAATTACAACTCGATACTTAGAACAAAATATGACTCTATATGAATGCCTCCGGCGGTGTACCGGGATGTGCAATGACTCAAGAGTGGCATGTATGAAAAATATGAATGGTGGCCTTGCCACAAATACGATGTCAACTACATGATCATGAAAAGCAATATGACAATGGCGACCGCCACTCATAAGGAAGACAATCAATAAATAAATCATGCTCCGACTTCATCACATAACGGTTCACCATACGTGCATGCTACGGGAATCACAAACTTTAACACAAGTATTTCTACCAATCCATAATTACTCACTAGCATGACTCTAATATCACCATCTTTATATCTCAAAACAATCATAAGGAATCAAACTTCACATAGTATTCAATGCACTTAATATTAAAGTTTTTATTATATCCCTCTTGGATGCCCATCATATTAGGACTAAATTCATAACCAAAGAAAATTACCATGCTGTTTAGAGACCCTCAAAATAATATAAGTGAGGCAAGAGAGTTCAACAATTTTTATAAAATAAAACCACCACCGTGCTCTAAAAATATATAAGTGAAGTACTAGAGCATATTGCCTAGCTCAAAAGATATAAGTGAAGCACATAGAGTATTCTAATAAATTCACGATTTAAGTGTGTCCCTCTCAAAAGGTGTGTACAACAAGGATGATTGTGGCAAACTAAAAAGCAAAGACTCATATCATACAAGACGCTCCAAGCAAAACACATATCATGTGGTGAATAAAAATATAGCCTAAAGTAAATTTACCGATGGATTGAAGACGAAAGAGGGGATGCCTTCCGGGGCATCCCCAAGCTTAGGCTCTTGGTTGTCCTTATATATTACCTTGGGGTGCCTTCATCATCCCCAAGCTTAGGCTCTTGCCACTCCTTATTCCATAGTCCATCAAATCTTTACCCAAAACTTGAAAACTTCACAACACAAAACTCAACAGAAAACTCATGAGATCCGTTAGTATAAGAAAATAAAATCACCACTTTTGGTACTGTTGTGAACTCATTATTTATTTATATTTGTGTAATATCTACTGTATTCCAACTTCTCCATGGTTCATACCCCTCGATACTACCCATAGATTCATCAAAATAAGCAAACAACACAAAGAAAACAGAATCTGTCAAAAACAGAACAGTCTGTAGGAATCTGTAAACTTCGAATACTTCTGTAACTCCAAAATTCTGAAAAATTAGGACAACAGAGGCAATTTGTATATCAATCTTGTGCAAAAATAATAAGTATTTTATCGCGCTTCTGTGATTTTTAACAATTCTGGAAATGGGCGCAAAAGTTTCTGTTTTTCAGCAAGATCAAATCAACTATCACCGTAAGCCATCCCAAAGGTCTTACTTGGCACAAACACTAATTAGAAAAACACAATTACTACATAGGTAATAATGTGTATTTTATTCAAGAACAGAAGCAAAACAAAAAACACAAAAATAAAATTGGGTTGCCTCCCAACAAGCGCTATTGTTTAACGCCCCTAGTTAGGCATAACACAATAGATCTAGGTATTGTCATATTTGGTATGCAATTCTTCAATTGCACACTGATACGTCTCCAACGTATCTATAATTTTTGATTGTTCCATGCTATTATATTATCTGTTTTGGATGTTTTATATGCATTAATATGATATTTTATATTATTTTTGGGACTAACCTATTAACCTAGAGCCCAGTGCCAGTTTCTGTTTTTTCCTTGTTTTTGAGTTTCACAGAAAAGGAATACCAAACGGAGTCCAAACGGAATAAAACCTTCGCGATGATTTTTCTTGGACCAAAAGGAAACCAGGAGACTTGGAGATGAAGTCGGGGGAGCCACGAGGCGGCCACAAGGACGGAGGGCGCGCCCCCACCCTTGTGGGCCCCTCGTGCACCTCATGACCTAATTCTTTCACCTATATATACTCATATATCCCCAAATCAACTGAGGCATCCACGAAAAGACTTTTCCACCGCCGCAACCTTCGGTACCCGTGAGATCCCATCTAGGGACCTTTTTCGGCACTATCGTGGATTTGTCACGGCAGATGTCCTAGCAATAGGACTTAGGTGTGGAGCCATCGCGACTAGGTTAGTTTAAAGGGGTTGAACGGGACAAAGGACACAAGGAGTTTACCCAGGTTCGGCCCCTCTCAACGAGGTAAAAGCCTACGTCCTGCTTCTAGTTGTATTGCTTGGGTTTCAATTACAAGGGAGCGAATACGCTTGACCTAGTTCTCGAATTGTTCTTTCTTGAGTTAACCCGCCGCCGGGTCACCCCTTTATATACAGGTTGATGCCCAGCGGTTTACAGAATCCCGGCCAGCTCACACAAACGTGACCGGCTCGGTTTCTAACTAAACCTGCCTTATATAACAAGTTATCACATGGTGGCTCACACCCTTGGGCCTTGAGTCTCCTCCGGGTCTTGGGCCTTCAATAAGCCTGCTTCATGAACCTCCACCTTTATATCTTCTTCAGCCTTCTTGGTCCTTCTCACCTTAAGTCGCCAATGGTATAACCCGGCCCCTCCTGGGCGGGTCATACCTCGGAGTTATATCCCCAACAGGCACCCTGCCGGAGGGGGATTCGATCATGGAGGGCTTCTACATCAACACCATTGCCCTTTCGATGAAGCGTGAGTAGTTTACCACAGACCTACGGGTCCATAGCTAGTAGCTAGATGGCTTCTTCTCTCTCTTTGATTCTCAATACCATGTTCTCCTCGATGTTCTTGGAGATCTATTCGATGTAATACTTTTTTGCGGTGTGTTTGCCGAGATCCAATGAATTGTGGATTTATGATCAACTTATCTATGAATATTATTTGAATCTTCTCTGAATTCTTATATGCATGATTTGATATCTTTGTAATTCTCTTCGAACTATCAGTTTGGTTTGGCCAACTAGATTGGTTTTTCTTGCAATGGGAGAAGTGCTTAGCTTTGGGTTCAATCTTACGGTGTCCTTTCCCAGTGACAGTAGGGGTAACAAGACAAGTATTGTATTGTTGCCATCGAGGATAAAAAGATGGGGTTTTCATCATATTGCTTGAGTTAATTCCTCTACATCATGTCATCTTACTTAATGCATTACTCTGTTCTTTATGAACTTAATACTCTAGATGCATGCTGGATAGCGGTCGATGTGTGCAGTAATAGTAGTAGATGCAGAATCATTTCGCTCTACTTGACACGGACGTGATGCCTATATTCATGATCATTGCCTTAGATATCGTCATAACTTTGCGCTTTTCTATCAATTGCTCGACAATAATTTGTTCACCCACCGTATTATTTTCTATCTTGAGAGAAGCCTCTAGTGAAACCTATGTTCCCTGGGTCTATTTTCCATCATATAAGTTTCCAATCTACTATTTTCCATCATATAATCTTCTACTTTTCATCATACAAGTTTCCGATCTACTATTTTGCAATCTTTTACTTTCCGATCTATAAAACAAAAATACCAAAAATATTTACTTTATCATTTATCTATCTCTATCAGATCTCACTTTTGCAAATAACCGTGAAGGGATTGACAACCCCTTTATCGCGTTGGGTGCAAGTTGTTTGATTGTTTGTGTAGGTATTCGGTGATTTGTGCGTTGTCTCCTACTGGATTGATACCTTGGTTCTCAAACTGAGGGAAATACTTATCTCTACTTTGCTGCATCACCCTTTCCTCTTCAAGGGAAAAACCAACGCAAGCTCAAGAAGTAGCAGGAAGAATTTCTGGCGCCGTTGCCGGGGAGATCTACGCCAAGTAAAGACATACCAAATACCCATCATAAACTCTCATCTCTTGCATTACATTATTCGCCATTTGCCTCTCCTTTTCCTCTCTCCCACTTCTAAAATGATTTTCGAAAAGATTTGCCTTTTTCTTTCACCCCTCTGTTTGCCTTTTTCTTCGCCTCCCTTTCGTTCGTCTTCTTTGTTCATTTTCTTTTTGCTCATTTTTCTTCTGTGTGCTCGCACGTTTGATCGCTTATTTCGCTCTTATGGCTAGTCCTCCCATTATTGTGAGCACTCCTGATAATGAAGTCCTCAATTTTAAACAAAGGGAAGGAGAAAATTTAAAAGATGCTTGGTATAGAATTTGCAATGATCAAAATAGATCTACTCGAAAGCAATCTACTGCCGTTCTTCTTCGCAATTTTTACGTGGGCGTTACTCCTTGGAATAGATATGTTTTAGATACCATTGCCGGTGGAAATTTCTTGGGGAGCCATACTTTTGATTCTTACAATGCTATGATAGATTTGTTAGGCCCGCCACCTCTTTTGATCAATGGAATTGTTTTAACCTTAGAACATGTGATGCATAGGCTTGATATTATTGAGAATAAAATTGCTACCGTTGAGTTGATTAAAAATTTGGATAAAAAGATTCATAATCAGATTACTCAATATGGATCTAAAGTAGGAGCTACTTTAAAGAATCTTAGAGAAAAGGAACCCATAGTTAATGAAAAGATAGATCAAGATTCTACTAGAAAAGTAAATAAATTATAGCGAGATATTTTTGGTATTTTTGGTTTATAGATCTGAAAATATATAATGGAAAATAGACCCCGGGGCCATAGGTTTTACTAGAGGCTTCTCTCTTGAAGGCAAATAATACGGTGGGTGAACAAATTACTGTCGAGCAATTGATAGAAAAGCGCAAAGTTATGATGATATACAAGGCAATGATTATGCATATAGGCATCACGTCCGTGTCAAGTAGACCGAAACAATTCTGCATCTACTACTATTACTCCACACATCGACCGCTATCCAGCATGCATCTAGAGTATTAAGTTCATAAAGAATGGAGTAACGCCTTAAGTAAGATGACATGATGTAGAGGGATAAACTCAAGCAATATGATGAAAACCCCATCTTTTTATCCTTGATGGCAACAATACAATACGTGCCTCGCTACCCCTACTTTGTCACTGGGTGAGGACACCGCAAGATTGAACCCAAAACTAAGCACCTCTCCCATTGCAAGAAATACCAATCTAGTTGGCCAAACCAAACCGATAATTCAAAGAGAAATACAAAGATATCAAATCATGCATATAAGAATTCAGAGAAGATTCAAATAATATTCATAGATAATCTGATCATAAATCCACAATTCATCGGATCTCAACAAACATGCCGCAAAAGAAGATTACATCGGATAGTTCTCTAAGAATATCGAGGAGAACATGGTATTGAGAATCAAAGAGAGAGAAGAAGCCATCTAGCTACTAGCTATGGACCCGTAGGTCTGAGGTAAACTACTCATGCTTCATCAGAAGGGCAATAGGGTTGATGTAGATGCCCTCTGTGATCGAATCCCCTCCAGCAGATCGCCGAAAAGGCCCCAAGATGGGATCTCACGTAACCAGAGGCTTGCGGCGGCGGAAAAGTATTTTTGTGGACGCTTCTGGTGGTTTGGGAATATTTGGGAATTTATAGGCCGAAGAATAGGGTTAGAGGAGCCTCGAGAGGCCCACAAGGCAGGGGGGCGTGCCCCCCCGGGGCGCGCCCTGCACCCTTTCCGCCGCCTCGAGACTCCTTTAACTTGGTTCTCAAGTCCTACGTGTGTCTACTGGTCCAAGAAAAATCATTGTAAAATTTTATTCCGTTTGGACTCCGTTTGATATTCCTTTTCTGCGAAACTCAAAAACAAGGAAAAAATAGAAACTGGCACTGGGCTCTAGGTTAATAGGTTAGTCCCAAAAATAATATAAAATAGCATATTAATGCATATAAAACATCCAAAATAGATAATATAATAGCATGGAACAATAAAAAATTATAGATACATTGGAGACGTATCAGTCCATATCGCCAGTCTCTTTGTATAGTACATATGATGGTTCGTTCAGGCACTGGCGCACGTACCGAGCGCCCTGACAACGAAAATCCCGGTACCTTTCCGTTGTTGGTATCGCCGACAGTAATGTACTTCAAAGATGAAGGAGTTGATTTTGGATAAGCGAAGACATTTGTATCCGGTCATATGATTAGTGCATTCAATGTCTGTTCTCCACTCAGTGCACCCGGAGATATAGTCCTGCATATGACTTAGTTCGACTTACCGAAACAAATTGCATGCACTTGCAAACACATCAAAGCTCTATCGAGAGAAGTAGGTGATATGTCTCCAACGTATCTATAATTTTTGATTGTTTCATGTTATTACATTATCACTTTTGTATGCTTTATATGCCATTTTATATTATTTTTATGGACTAACCTATTAACTTAGTGCCCTTCCTGTTTTCTGTATGTTTTTGGTTTTTCAGAAAATATGTACATACAGAAGTCCAAACACGACGAAACTTTTTAACGATTTTTCTGGACAATAAGATACCCTAGAAGCTTCGGGAGAGGACCAAGATACGCAGGAGGCAGCCACAAGGCAGGGGGCGTGCCCTGGGGGGTAGGGCACGCCACCCTGGCTTGTGGGCCCCTCGTGACTCCATTTACCCAAATTCTTGGCCTATAAATTCTCATGTATTCAGAAACCCCCGAAGCGAGACCCAAAACCATTCTTCCACCGTCGCAAGTCTCAGTTGCGAAGCGATCTCATCTGGTGCCCTGTTCCGATACTCTGCCAGAGGGGAAAACCATTGAGGAGGCAATCTTCGTAAACCTTGCTGCCTTCATGATGATGTGTGAGTAGTTCCTTCAGGACCCATTGGTCCATAGTAATAGCCAGATGGTTTCTCTCTCTCTCTCTCTCTCTCTCTCTCTCTCTCTCTCTCTCTTTCTTTGATCTTAAATATAATGATCTCCTCTGAGATCAATCCGATGTAATATTTGCGGTGTGTTTGTTGGGATCTGATGAATTGGGTTTATGATCAGATTATTCACCGATATTATTTGAATCCTTTGAGATCTCTTTCGATTGCGTAATTTTATAGCCTTGCATTTCTCACCGATCTATCTGTCTTTGTTGGCCAAGTAGATTGATTTATCTTCAGTGGAAATGGTGCTTGGTAGCAGGTTCAATCTTGCGGTGACCTTACCCTATGATAGGAGGGTTGATAAGGCACGTATTGTATTGTTGCTACTAAGGATAAAATGACAGGTTCGGTTATATTAGTTGATCTTATTCTGTCTACATTATGTTGCTACTTGTGAGCTGCTTGGGATTTCCCTAAAGAGGAGAGGATGATGCAGTACAGTAGAGATGAGTATTTCCCTCAGCTATGAAACCAATGTTATCAATCCAGTAGGAGAACCAAGCAACACTATGTAAACAACACCTGCACACAAACAACAAATGCTTGCAACCCAATGCGTAGAGGGGTTGTCAATCCCTCAACGGTTATGAGCCAGATTAAATTGTATGCTTTTTGATAGATAGATTGGACAAAAATATAAAATAAAATAAATAAATGCAAATTGCAGCAAGGTATTTTTAGTTTTTATATATGATAAAAGATAGACCTGGGGGCCATAGTTTTCACTAGAGGCTTCTCTCAAGAAAATATCATATGGTGGGTAAACAAATTACTGTTGGAGAATTGATAGAAAAACAAATATTTATGACGATATCCAAGGCAATGATCATGTATATAGGCATCATGTCTGAGACAAGTAGACCGAAATGATTCTGCATCTACTACTATTACTCCACACATCGACCGCTATCCAACATGCATCTAGTGTATTAAGTTCATGGAAAAATAGAGTAACGCCTTAAGCAAGATGACATGATGTAGACAAGATAAACTCACGTATGAATAAACCCCATCTTTTTACCCTTCATAGCAACGACACATGCGTGTCATGTCCCTTTCTATCACTGGAATTGAGCACCGCAAGATCGAACCCATCACAAAGCACCTCTTTCCATGGCAAGATAAATCAATCTTGTTGGCCAAACCAAACCAAGAAATCAGAGAAGAAATATGAGGCTATAACAATCATGCATAAACGAGTTCAGAGAAAACTCAAATAATATTCATGGATTGATCTGATCATAAACTCACAATTCATCGGATCCCAACAAACACACCACAAAAAGTCAATACATCAAATAGATCTCCAAGAACTCCGAGGAGAACATTGTATTGAAGATCAAATAGAGAGAAGAAGCCATCTAGCTACTAACTATGGACCCATAGGTCTGTGGTAAACTACTCATGCATCATCGGAGGGCAGCAAGGATGATGAAGAGCCCCCTCCGTGATCAAATCCCCCTCCAGGAGGGTGCCGAAAAAGGCCTCCAGATGGGATCTCGTGGTTCTGGAACTTGCGGCGGTGGAAAAAGTATTTCGTGGACTCCCCTGTTGGTTTCACGATTTTAGAGAATTTATAGAGGCGAAGTTAGGTCAAATGGAGCCACGTGGGCCCCACAAGCCACCATGACACGCCTACCCCCCTGGGCGCACTCTGGTGCCTTGTGGGCCACTGCTCTCACTTCTCGTCCCCTCCTGAAGCTTCTAGGGTCTCTTATGTCCAGAAAAAAATCATGAAAAAGTTTCGTGGCATTTGGACTTCGTTTGGTACTGATAATCTGTAAAACCAAAGACAAGGAAAAAAACAACTGGCACTGGGCACTAAGTTAATAAAAATTGACAAAAATAGAATGTCAGTATAATTCCTGCTCGTCCTCGAGTAGGTAAATGATAAAAACAGAATTTTTGATGTGGAATGCTATCTAACATATTCATCATATATTCTTTTCTTTGTAGCATGGATATTTGGACTTGAATGATTGAAAGCAATAGTCTATAATTTAACACAAAAACATCAATACTCAAGCATATCAACAAGCAACCATTTCTTTCAAGATATCAACGCTAAAGAAAGCTATCCCTGGCTCATTATGCTCAATCATTGATCCATTCATGAAACACACTCAAATATTAGCTACATCCAATACACAAGTATGACAATAGTGTTCCCTAGTTGGTGCTTCATAAGAGAAGATGAAGACTCAAATAAAAATAAAATTACATAAAAGTAAATAGATAGGCCCTTCGAGGGAAGCAGAGATTTGCAGAGGTGCCAGAGCTAAGCTTAAACTTAGAGATAAAATTATTTTGAGAGGCATGTTTTTCCTGTCAACGAAAATGACCGAGAATTCCCAATATCTTCCATGCTAGATAAATCGTAGGCGGTTCCCAAATAGAAAATAAAGTTTATTTCCTTTCCACCATTCTTTCACAATCCATGGCTAGTATCCACAGGTGCCTTCCATACCAACACTTTCCAAGGAATTTATTATTATCATTGTATTTTTTTTCATTTCGGGACTGGGCATCCCTATTACCTGCCACACTCTCGTGCAATGACATGTATAAACACTCATCGTGAGAATAAAATACCTAGCATGGAAAATATTGGCCACCCCCTGCCGGTTCATGAGCGGTACGGGCACACAAAACAGAAATTCATTTTGAAAATTAGAGTTGGCACATGCAAATTTACTTAGAACGGCATGAAAATACCACATATAGGTACGTATGGTGGACTCATTTGGCACAACTTTGGGTTTTAGGAGTTGGATGCACAAGCAGCATTCCCGCTTAGTACAAGTGAAGGCTAGCAAATGGATTGAGAAGCGACCAACCAAAAAATGAAAACGGTCATAAACATGCACTGAACATAATGAACACTGAATAATGCACCACAAGTAGGATATAACTTCGTTGCATAACTATTGAATTTCCGTGCTTGCATAGGGAATCACAAACCTTAATACCAATATTCTTACTAAAGCATAATTACGCAGCAACATGACTCACATATTACTATCTCCATATCGCAAAACTATTGCAAGGAATCAAGTTTATCATATCCAATGATCTATATAAAAGTTTTTATTAGATCCCCCTTGGATATCCATCACTTTGGGACCAAATTCATATCTTGTGCAAATTACATTTGCTATTATCAACTCTCAAAAAGATATAAGTGAAGCATGAGAGTGCAATCATTTCTTCAAAAAATTTCAACTCTCAAAATAATATAAGTGAAGCATGAGAGTGCATTTCTTTAAAATAAAATTATATCAACTCTCAAAATAATATAACTGAAGCATGAGAGTGCATTTCTTTAAAATATAACCACCGCGGTGCTTAAAAAGATTTAAGTGAAGTACTAGAGCAACTGCCTAGCTCAAAAAGATTTAAGTGAAGCACATGGAGTATTCTAACAAATCATGGTAAGTGTGTGGCTCTCTCAAACAAGTTTGTTAAGTAGAGATGATTGTGACAAACTAAAAAGCAAAACCAGCAAAGGCTCATATAATACATGAGGCTCCAAGCAAAACTCATGATATGTGACGAATAAAAATATAGCTTCAAGTAAAATTACCGATGGTCGTTAGAAGAAAGAGGGGATGCCTTCTAGGGCATCCCCAAGCTTAGTTGCTTGGGAGTCCTTAAATATTACCTTGGGGTGCCTCGGGCATCCCCAAGCTTAGAGCATCTACAGCCATGTCTCTCATACCCATCTCAAATGCCCGGGCAGGCCGTCCGGTCAATGACATGTCACAAAAAATTGACCCAACCAGACCTCTCAAACCGCGGACAAACGCCCGGGCTGACCGACACCCCTTGATGCGGCTTGAAACTGCGTCGGTATTTCCCCAAAGAGGAAGGGATGATGCAGTACAACTACGATAGGTATTTCCTTCAGTTATGAAACCAAGGTATCAATCCAGTAGGAGAACCAAGCAACACTATGTAAACGGTACCTGCACACAAAGAACAAATCCTCGCAACCCAACGCGTAAGAGGGGTTGTCAATCCCTCCTCGGTAAAAAGATAGATTGGTTTATATGTGTTTGGATAAATAGATCTGAATAAAATGCGAAAAAAAAGATGCAAATAAAAAGTGCAGCAAAGTATTTTTGGGTTTTTGGAATAATATATCTGAAAACAAATGCGATGAAAAATATATCTGAAAGCAATATGACAAAAGATAGACCCGGGGCCCGTAGATTTCACTAGTGGCTTCTCTCGAGAAAATAGCATACGGTGGGTAAACAAATTACTGTTGGGCAATTGATAGAAGATCGAATAATTATGACGATATCCAAGGCAATGATCAATATATAGGCATCACGTCCAAAATTAGTAGACCGACTCCTGCCTGCATCTACTACTATTACTCCACACATCGACCGCTATCCAGCATGCATCTAGTGTATTAAGTTCATGGAGAAATGGAGTAATGCAATAAGAACGATGACATGATGTAGACAAGATCTATTCATGTAGGAATAGACCCCATCTTGTTATCCTTAATAGCAATGATACATACGTGCGTCGCTACCCCTTCTGTCACTAGGTGAGGACACCGTAAGATCGAACCCATCATAAAGCACCTCTTCCCATGGCAAGAAAAAATGATCTAGTTAGCGTAACTAAACCAAAGATTCGAAGAAGAAATATGAGGCTAAAAATAATCATGCATATAAGAGATCAAAGAAGACTCAAATAATATTCATGGATATAGATCTAATCATAAACTCAAAGTTCAGCGGATCCCAACAAACACACCACAAAAAGTCATTACATCAAATAGATCTCCAAGAGACCATTGTATTGAGAATCAAAAAGAGAGAAGAAGCCATCTAGCTACTGCCTATGGACCCGCAGGTCTATGCTGGACTACTCACGCATCATCGCAGAGGCACCAATGAGGATGATGAAACCCTCCGTGATGGTGTTAGATTGGATCTCGTGGTTCTGGAACTTGCGACGGCTGGAATTGTGTTTCTTCTGCTCCCCTAGGGTTTCTGGAATATTTGGAAATTTATAGGGATAAGAGGTGGTGCAGGAGACCCCCGTGGGCGCCACAACCCACCAGGGCGCGCCTGGGCTCCTAGGCACGCCCTGGTGTCTTGTGGTCCCCACGGGCCTCCCCTCTGGTCCTTACTTGGCCCCCCAAGTTGTCTTCTGGTCCAAAAAAAATCTCCAAAAAGTTTCACTGCGTTTGGACTCTGTTTGATAGGTATATTCTGCGAAGTAAAAAACAAGCAAGAAACAACAACTGGCACTCGGCACTATGTCAATAGGTTAGTCCCAAAAAATGTTATAAAGTTGCTATAAAATGATTGTAAAACATCCAAGAATGATAATATAACAACATGGAACAATAAAAAATTATAGATACATTGGAGACGTATCAGCATCCCCAAGCTTAATTCCTGCTCGTCCTCGAGTAGGTAAATGATAAAAACATAATTTTTGATGTGGAATGCTGCCTAACATGTTCATCACATATTCTTTTCTTTTGTAGCATGGACATTCAGACTTTTAGATGGTTCAAAGAAATAGTCTATATTTGACATGATAACGTCAATACTCAAGCATATCAATAAGCAACGTTGTCTTTCAAAATATCAACACTAAAGAAAGTTATCCCTAGCCCATCATGCTCAATCATTGATCCATTCATGAAACACACTCGAATATTAGCTACATCCAATGCTCAAGTACGATCATAGTGCTCCCTAGTTGGTGCTTTATAAGAGAAGATGGAGACTCAAATAAAAATAAAAATTGCATAAAGGTAAATAGATAGGCCCTTCGCAGAGGGAAGCAGAGATTTGTAGAGGTGCCAGAGCTCAAAGCTTAAATTGAGAGATAAAAAACATTTTGAGAGCATGCTTTTCCCATCAACGAAAATGACCGAGTAATTCCCAACACTTTCCATGCTAGATATATCATAGGCGGTTCCCAAACATAAAATAAAGTTTATTCCTTTTTCCACCATACTTTCACACTCCACGGCTAGCCGTATCCACGGGTACCATCCATACCAACACTTTCCAAGGAATTTATTATTTGACAATATAAATTAAATTTCTTTTTCATTTCGGGACTGGGCATCCCTATTACCGCCGTACTCTCGTGCAATGACAAGAGAATAAACACTCATCTTGAGAATAACACATCTAGCATGGAAAATATTGGCAACCCCCTGCCGCTTCATGAGCGGTACGGGCACACAAAGAGGAAATTCATTTTGAAAATTAGAGTTGGCACATACAAATTTACATAGAACGACACGGAAATACCGCATATAGGTAGGTATGGTGGACTCATATGGCAAAACTTGGTTTAAGGGTTTTGGATGCACAAGTAGTATTTCTACTTAGTACAAGTGGAGGCCAACAAAAAGATTGAGAAGCAACCAACCAAGAAACGAAAATTCTCATAAATGAGCATTAAGCATAACTAACACCAAATAATGCACCATAAGTAGGATGTAATTTCATTGCATAGCTATTGACTTTTGTTCTTGCATAGGGAATCACAATCCTTAACACCAATATTCTTACTAAAGTACAATTACTCACCAACATGACTCATATATTACTATCATCATATCTCAAAACTATTACAAAGAATCAAGTTTATTTTGTCCAATGATTTTCATGAAAGTTTTTATTATATCCCTCTTGAATATCTATCACTTTGGGACTAGTTTCATATATTGCCATTGCTTTTGGCAATCTCAAATAAATTTAAGTGAAGAACATGAGCATAAAAATTTTCATCTCTCAAAATAATATAAGTGAAGCATGAGAGAATTTCTCAAAAAATTTACTAACTCTTAAATTAATCTAAGTGAAGCATGAGAGTATTTCTTCAAAAATATTAAAGCACACCGTGCTCAAAAAGATATAAGTGAAGCACTAGAGCAATTCCATAGCTCATTTTTTTAAGTGAAGCACATAGAGCAATTCTAACAAATCATAGCATAATTTTGGCTTTCTCAAATAGGTGTGTCCAGCAAGGATACTTGTGACAAACTAAAAAGCAAAACAAGCAAAGACTCATATAATACAAGAGGCTCCAGGCAAAACTCATGATATGTGACGAATAAAAATATAGCTCCAAGTAAAATTACTGATGGTTGTTAGAAGAAAGAGGGGAAGCATCCCGGGGCATTCCCAAGCTTAGTTGCTTGGTTCTCCTTGAATGTTAACATGGGGTGCCATGGGTATCTCCAAGCTTTGGCTCTTTTCACTCATTATTCCTTCATCCATCGTGATCTCACCCAAAACTTGAAAACTTCAATCACACAAAACTTAACAAAACCTTCGTGAGATCTGTTAGTATAATAAAGCAAATCACTACTCTAAGTACTGTTGCAAACTCATTCATATTTTATTATTTCATTACACCTACTGTTTTCTAACTTTTACATGGCTTATACCCTCCAATACAATCCATAGATTCATCAAAATAAGCACACAATGCAAAGAAAACAGAATATGTAAAAAACAGAACAGTCTGTAGTAATATGGACTTTGTCCATACTTCTATAACTGCAAAAATTCTGAAACATTAGGAAAACGTAGGAAATTTGTATATAAATCTTTTGTAAAACATTCATAATTTTATCACGCTTCTGTGATTTTTAACAATTCTGCTACAAGGCGCAAAAGTTTCTGTTTTTCAACAAGATCAAATCAACTATCACCAAACATGATCCCAAAGGATTTACTTGGCACAAACACTAATTAAAACATAAAAAACACAATCATAACAGTAGCATAATTGTGCAAACACTCAAGAACAGAAAGAAAAGGCAAAACTAAATTTTATTCATTGGGTTGCCTCCCAACAAGCGCTATCGTTTTATGCCCCTAGCTAGGCATAAGGCATAGATTCAAGTATTGTCATCTTTAGTTCTAGCCCCATAGGTTGCCCTCATGATTGATTCATATGGTGGCTTAATTCTTGTTCTAGGGAAGTGTTCCATACCATTTCTTAGTGGAAACTAAAATTTAATATTCCCTTCTTTGATATCAATCACGACACCTATAGTGCGTAAAAACGGTCTACCAAGTATAATGGGACAAGACGGATTGCAATCAATATCAAGAACAATAAAATCTATGGGCACATAGTTCCTATTTGCAAGAATAAGAACATCATTAATTCTTCCCAAAGGCTTTTTAATAGTAGAATCCGCCAAGTGCAAATTAAGAGAACATTCTTCAATATCGGTAAGACCAAGCACATCACATAAAGATTTCAGAAATGTGGAAACACTAGCACCCAAATCACATAAAGAGAAGCACTCATAATTTTTAATCTTGACTTTAATAGTAGGTTCCCACTCATGATATAATTTTCTTGGAATTGAGATCTCTAATTCCAACTTTTCTTCTAAAGCTTTCATCATGGCATCAACAATATGTTTAGTAACAGCTTTATTTTGTTCATAAGCATGGGGTGAATTTATCATGGATTGCAACAAAGAAATACATTCAATCAAAGAGCAACTATCATAATTAAAGTCTTTATAATCCAAAAGAGTGGGCAGATCATTAGTTAAAGTTTTGACCTCTCCAAACCCACTTTTATCAAATTTCTCATCAAGATTTTCACCCTCCGAATCATCGGGATGCCTTCTAGCTAAAGTTGACTCTTCTTCAGTCCCTTTATCATCAATTTTAATTTTACTAAAAAAAGAATCAATAGAAGAAACACCAATCATTTTAAGATCTTCATCATTTTTATGAAAGCAATCGGTAGAAAACGCTCTTTCTAAAAATTATCTTTTAGCTCTAAGCATAGCGGTTCTTTTCTTACTTTCATCCATAGAAACATGCAAAGCTTTAATTGATTCATTCACATCAACTTTAGGTGGAAAAATTTTAATCTTCTACCATTCAGTGGAAAAATTCACAATGCTGCTAGACATATCATCAATCTTATTCAATTTTTCTTCTATCGAAGTATTGAAAACCTTTTGAGCATTAATAAATTCTTTAATATTACTCTCAAGATCAGAGGGGTTCTATTATTATTGGTAAGAAGAGGTTACCATAGGATTCCCAGAGGAATTTCCAGGAAAAGGCCTAGGATTAAAATTACCTCTATAAGCATTGTTATTGAAATTGTTTCGTGAGACAAAATTCACATCTACGGGATCACTATTTTTCTCAATCAAAGTAGACAAAGGCACATCATCAAGATCTATAGAATTACTTTTATTAGCAACCAATTTCATAAGAGCATCAACTTTTTCACTCAAAGTACTAATTTCTTCAACCAAATAATTTTTTTACTAGTAGGTGCTCTTTCGGTATGCCATTGTGAATAATTTGCCATAATATTATCAAGCAATTTAGTAGCTTCACCCTATGTAATATCCATAAGAGTACCACCCGCGGCGGAATCTAAAAGATTTCTAGAAACAAAATTCAATCCCGGATATTTTTTTTGTATAATCATCCAAAGATTTAGACCATGAGTAGGACAATTTCTTAGCATCAATTTCATTCTTTCCCAAGATTGTGCAACATGTTCATGCTCAAGTTGCTTAAAATTCATGATTTCGTTCTAAGGGAAATAATTTTCGCGGGTGGAAAATACTTAGTAATAATAGCATCCTTGCACTTATCCCAAGAATCGATACTATTGCGAGGCAAAGAAGAAAACCAAATTTTTGCACGATCCCTCAAACAGAAAGGAAACAATTTCAACTTTCACAATATCATTGTCCACATCTTTTTTCTTTTGCACATCACACAATTCTATGAATGTGTTTAGATGGGACGCGGCATCCTCATTAGTAGTACCCGAAAATTGATCTTTCATAACAAGATTCAACAAAGCGGCATTAATATCACAAGACTCCGCACTAGTGGTGGGAGGAGCAATTGGTGTACTAAGAAAATCATTGTTATTAGTATTCGAAAAATCACACAACTTGGTGTTTTCTTGAGACATCGTGACCACGGAAACAAGATTGCAAACAAAAAATAGATCTGAAGAGAAAAAGGCGAACGAAAAAGAAGGCGAATAAAACGACAAATTTTGTGAAGTGGGGGAGATGAAAACGAGAGGCAAATGGCAAATAATATAAATTGCAAGGATATGAGATTTGTGATAAGGAACCTGATAGATGTTGATGATGTCTCCCCGGTAATGACGCCAGAAATTCCTTTTGATGTAGCCTGAAACTGCGTCGGTATTTCCCCAAAGAGGAAGGGATGATGCAGTACAGCAACAGTAGGTATTTCCCTCAGTTATGAAACCAATTATCAATCCAATAGGAGAACTAAGCAACACTATGTAAATGGTATCAACACACAAAGAACAAATCCTCAAAACCCAACGCGTAAGAGGGGTTGTCAATCCCTCCTCGGTAAAAAGATAGATTGGTTTATATGTGTTTGGATAAATAGATCTGAATAAAACGCGAAATAAAAGATGCAAATAAAAAGTGCAGCAAAATATTTTTGGGTTTTTGGAATAATAGATCTAAAAAAATGCGATGAAAAATAGATCTGAAAGCAATATGATAAAAGATAGACCCGGGGGCCATAGATTTCACTAGTGGCTTCTGTCGAGAAAATAGCATACGGTGGGTAAAAAATTTACTGTTGGGCAATTGATAGAAGATCGAATAATTATGACGATATCCAAGGCAATGATAAATATATAGGCATCACGCCCAAGATTAGTAGACCGACTCCTGCCTGCATCTACTACTATTACTCCACACATTGACCGCTATCCAGCATGCATCTAGTGTATTAAGTTCATGGAGAAACGGAGTAATGCAATAAGAACGATGACATAATGTAGACAAGATCTATTCATGTAGGAATAGACCCCATCTTGTTATCCTTAATAGCAATGATACATATGTGCCTCGCTACCCCTTCTGTCACTGGGTGAGGACACCGTAAGATCGAACCCATCACAAAGCACCTCTTCCCATGGCAAGAAAAATCGATCTAGTTGGCCTAACTAAACCAAAGATTCAAAGAAGAAATACAAGGCTATAAATAATCATGCATATAAGAGATCAAAGAAGACTCAAATAATATTCATGGATATAGATCTGATCATAAACTCAAAGTTCATCGGATCCCAACAAACACACCGCAAAAAGTCATTACATCAAATAGATCTCCAAGAGGACATTGTATTAAGAATCAAAAAGAGAGAAGAAGCCATCTAGCTACTGCCTACGGACACGTAGGTCTATGGTGGACTACTCACGCATCATCGGAGAGGCAGCAATGAGGATGATGAAACCCTCCGTGATGGTGTTAGATTGGATCTCGTGGTTCTGGAACTTGCGACGGCTGGAATTGTGTTTTTTCTGCTCCCCTAGGGTTTCTGGAATACTTGGAAATTTATAGTGTGAAGAGGCGGTGCAGGAGACCCCCGTGGGCCCCACAACCCACCAGGGCGCGCCTGGGCTCCTGGGCACGGCCTGGTGTCTTGTGGTCCCCACGGGCCTCCCCTCTGGTCCTTTCTTGGCCCCCAAGTTGTCTTCTGGTCCAAAAAAAATCTCCAAAAAGTTTTGCTGTGTTTGGACTCCGTTTGATAGGGATATTCTGTGAAGTAAAAAATAGGCAAAAAACAACAACTGGCACTGGCACTATGTTAATAGGTTAGTCCCAAAAAGTGATATAAAGTTGCTATAAAATGATTGTAAAACATCCAAGAATGATAATATAACATCATGGAACAATAAAAAATTATAGATACATTGGAGACGTATCAGCATCCCCAAGCTTAATTCCTGCTCGTCCTCGAGTAGGTAAGTGATAAAAACAGAATTTTTGATGTGGAATGTTGCCTAACATGTTCATCACATATTCTTTTCTTGTGTAGGATGGACATTCAGACTTTTAGATGGTTCAAAGCAATAGTCTATAGTTGACATGATAACTTCAATACTCAAGCATATCAATAAGCAACATTGTCTTTCAAAATATCAACACTAAAGAAAGTTATCCCTAGCCCATCATGCTCAATCATTGATCCATTCATGAAACACACTCGAATATTAGCTACATCCAATGCTCAAGTACGATCATAGTGCTCCCTAGTTGGTGCTTTATAAGAGAAGATGGAGACTCAAATAAAAATAAAAATTGCATAAAGGTAAATAGATAGGCCCTTCGTGGAGGGAAGCAGAGATTTGTAGAGGTGCCAGAGCTCAAAACTTAAATTGAGAGATAAAAAACATTTTGAGAGGCATGCTTTTCCCGTCAACGAAAATGACCGAGTAATTCCCAACACTTTCAATGCTAGATATATCATAGGCGGTTCCCAAACATAAAATAAAGTTTATTTCTTTTTCCACCATACTTTCACACTCCACGGCTAGCCGTATCCACGGGTGCCATCCATACCAACACTTTCCAAGGAATTTATTATTTGACAACATAAATTAAATTTCTTTTTCATTTCGGGACTGGGCATCCCTATTATCGCCGTACTCTCATGCAATGAGAAGTGAACAAACACTCATCTTGAGAATAACACATCTAGCATGGAAAATATTGGCCACCCCCTGCCGCTTCATGAGCGGTACGGGCACACAAAAAGGAAATTCATTTTGAAAATTATAGTTGGCACATACAAATTTACTTAGAACGACACGGAAATACCGCATATAGGCAGGTATGGTGGACTCATATGGCAAAACTTGGTTTAAGGGTTTTGGATGCACAAGTAGTATTTCTACTTAGTACAAGTGGAGGCTAGCAAAAAGATTGAGAAGCAACCAAGAAACAAAAATTCCCATAAACGAGCATTAAGCATAACTAACACCAAATAATGCACCAAAAGTAGGATGTAATTTCATTGCATAACTATGGACTTTCGTTCTTGCATAGGGAATCACAAACCTTGACACCAATATTCTTACTAAAGCATAATTACTCATCAACATGACTCATACATTACTATCATCATATCTCAAAAACTATTACAAAGAATCAAGTTTATTTTGTCCAATGATCTTCATGAAAGTTTTTATTATATCCCTCTTGAATATCTATCACTTTGGGACTAGTTTCATATATTCCCATTGCTTTTGGCAAGCTCAAATAAATTTAAGTGAAGAACATGAGCATAAAAATTTTCATCTCTCAAAATAATATAAGTGAAGCATGAGAGAATTTCTCCAAAAAATTACTAACTCTCAAATTAATCTAAGTGAATCATGAGAGTATTTCTTCAAAAATATTAAAGCACATAGTGCTCAAAAAGATATAAGTGAAGCACTAGAGCAATTCCATAGCTCAATTTTTTTAAGTGAAGCACATAGAGCAATTCTAACAAATCATAGCATAATTTTGGCTCTCTCAAATAGGTGTGTCAAGCAAGGATACTTGTGACAAACTAAAAAGCAAAACAAGCGAAGAATCATATAATACAAGATGCTCCAAGCAAAACTCATGATATGTGACGAATAAAAATATAGCTCCAAGTAAAATTACCGATGGTTGTTAGAAGAAAGAGGGGATGCCTTCCGGGCCATCCCCAAGCTTAGTTGCTTGGTTCTCCTTGAATATTAACTTGGGGTGCCATGCGCATCCCCAAGCTTTGGCTCTTTTCACTCATTATTCCTTCATCCATCATGATCTTACCCAAAACTTGAAAACTTCAATCACACAAAACATAACAAAACCTTCGAGAGATCTGTTAGTATAATAAAGCAAATCACTACTCAAAGTACTATTGCAAACCCATTCATATTTTATTATTGCATTATACCTACTGTATTCTAACTTTTCCATAGCTTATAACCTCTAATAAGCACACAATGCAAAGAAAATAGAATCTATCAAAAACAGAACAGTCTGTAGTAATAAGGACTTTGTCCATACTTCTATAACTCCAAAAATTCTGAAAAATTAGGACAACATAAGCAATTTATATATCAATCTTGCGTTAAACATTCAGAATTTTATCATACTTCTGTGATTTTTTACAATTCTGTTACTGGGCGCAAAAGTTTCTATTTTTCAACAAGATAAAATCAACTATCACCAAACATGATCCCAAAGGCTTTACTTGCACAAACACTAATTAAAACATAAAAAACACAATCATAAAAGTAGCATAATTGTGCAAACACTCAAGAACATAAAGAAAAAGGCAAAAATAAATTTTATTCATTGGGTAGCCTCCCAACAAGCGCTATCATTTTATGCCCCGAGCTAGGCATAATGCATAGCTTCAAGTATTGTCATCTTTAGTTCTAGCCCCATAGGTTGCCCTCATGATTGATTCATATGGTGGTTTAATTCTTGTTCTAGAGAAGTGTTCCATACCCTTTCTTAGTGTAAATTGAAATTTAATATTCCCTTCTTTCATATCAATCACGGCACCTGTAGTGCGTAAAAACGGTCTACCAAGTATAATGGGACAAGACGGATTGCAATCAATATCAAGAACAATAAAATCTATGGGCACATAGTTCCTATTTGCAAGAATAAGAACATCATTAATTCTACCCAAAGGCTTTTTAATAGTAGAATCCGCCAAGTGCAAATTAAGAGAACATTCTTCAATATCGG
This sequence comes from Thinopyrum elongatum, assembly GCA_011799875.1. Lineage (NCBI taxonomy): Eukaryota > Viridiplantae > Streptophyta > Magnoliopsida > Poales > Poaceae > Thinopyrum > Thinopyrum elongatum. The sequence continues at coordinate 134,063,311 of CM022303.1, forward strand.
TAAGACCAAGCACATCACATAAAGATTTCAGAATTGTGGAAACACTAGCACCCAAATCACATAAAGCAAAGCACTCATAATTTTTTATCTTGACTTGAATAGTAGGTTCCCACTCATCATATAATTTTCTAGGAATTGAGATCTCTAATTCCAACTTTTCTTCTAAAGCTTTCATCATGGCATCAACAATATGTTTAGTAAAAGCTTTATTTTGTTCATAAGCCCGGGGTGAATTTATCATGGATTGCAACAAAGAAATACATTGAATCAAAGAGCAACTATCATAATTAAAGTCTTTGTAATCCAAAAGAGTGGGCACATCACTAGTTAAAGTTTTGACCTCTCCAAACCCACTTTTATCAATTTTCTCATCAAGATTTTCACCCTCCAAATCATCGGGACGCCTTCTAGCTAAAGTTGACTCTTCTTCAGTCCCTTTATCATCAATTTTAATTTTACTACACAAAGAATCAATAGAAGAAACACCAATCATTTTAAGATCCTCGTCATTTTTATGAAAGCAATCGGTAGAAAACGCTCTTTCTAAAAATTCTCTTTTACCTCTAAGCATAGCGGTTCTTTTCTTACTTTCATCCATAGAAACATGCAAAGCTTTAATTGATTCATTCACATCAACTTTAGGTGGAAAATTTTTAATCTTGAGATTTTCTACATCATGGGAAATTCTATCAATGCTTCTAGACATATCATCAATCTTATTCAATTTTTCTTCTATCGTAGTATTGAAAACCTTTTGAGCTTTGATAAATTATTTAATATTTATCTCAAGATCAGAGGGGATCCTATTATTATTGTAAGAAGAATTACCATAGGAATTACCATAATTATTAGTGCAATTTCCAGGAAAAGACATAGGATTAAAATTACCTCTATAAGCATTGTTATTGAAATTGTTTCGTGAGACAAAATTCACATCTACGGGATCACTATTTTGCTCTATCAAATTAGACAAAGGCACACCATTAAGATCAATAGGAGTACTTTTATTAGCAACCAATTTCATAAGAGCATCAACTTTTTCACTCAAAGTACTAATTTCTTCAACCGAGTTAACTTTTTTACTAGTAGGTGCTCTTTCGGTATGCCATTGTGAATAATTTTCCATAATATTATCAAGAAATTTAGTAGATTCACCCAAAGTAATCTCCATAAAAGTACCATCCGCGGCGGAATCTAAAAGATTTCTAGAAACAAAATTCAATCCCGCATAAAAAATTTGTATAATCATCCAAAGATTCAAACCATGAGTAGGACAATTTCTTAGCATCAATTTCATTCTTTCCCAAGATTATGCAACATGTTCATGCTCAAGTTGCTTAAAATTCATGATTTGCGTTCTAAGGGAAATAATTTTCGCGGGTGGAAAATACTTAGTAATAATAGCATCCTTGCACTTATCCCAAGAATCGATACTATTGCGAGGCAAAGAAGAAAACCAAATTTTTGCACGATCCCTCAAACAGAAAGGAAACAATTTCAACTTTCACAATATCATTGTCCACATCTTTTTTCTTTTTCACATCACACAATTCTACGAATGTGTTTAGATGGGACGCGGCATCCTCATTAGTAGTACCGAAAAATTGATCTTTCATAACAAGATTCAACAAAGCGGCATTAATATCACAAGACTCCGCACTAGTGGTGGGAGGAGCAATTGGAGTACTAAGAAAATCATTGTTATTAGTATTGGAAAAATCACACAACTTGGTGTTTTCTTGAGACATCATGACGACGTAAACAAGATTGCAAACAAAAAATAGATCTGAAGAGAAAAAGGCGAACGAAAAAGAAGGCGAATAAAACGACAAATTTTGTGAAGTGGGGGAGATGAAAACGAGAGGCAAATGGCAAATAATATAAATTGCAAGGAGATGGGATTTGTGATAAGGAACCTGATAGATTTTGATGATGTCTCCCCGGCAATGACGCTAGAAATTCCTTTTGATGTAGCCTGAAACTGCGTCGGTATTTCTCCAAAGAGGAAGGGATGATGCATTACAACTACAGTAGGTATTTCCCTCAGTTATTAAAACAAAGTATCAATCCAATAGGAGAACCAAGCAACACTATGTAAATGGTATCTACACACAAAGAACAAATCCTCAAAACCCAACGCGTAAGAGGGGTTGTCAATCCCTCCTCGGTAAAAAGATAGATTGGTTTATATGTGTTTGGATAAATAGATCTGAATAAAACGCGAAATAAAAGATGCAAATAAAAAGTGCAGAAAAATATTGTTGGGTTTTTGGAATAATAGATCTAAAAAAATGCGATGAAAAATAGATCTGAAAGCAATATGATAAAAGATAGACCCGGGGGCCATAGATTTCACTAGTGGCTTTTGTCGAGAAAATAGCATACGGTGGGTAAACAAATTACTGTTGGGCAATTGATAGAAGATCGAATAATTATGACGATATCCAAGGCAATGATAAATATATAGGCATCACGTCCAAGATTAGTAGACCGACTCCTGCCTGCATCTACTACTATTACTCCACACATCGACCACTATCCAGCATGCATCTAGTGTATTAAGTTCATGGAGAAAGGGAGTAATGCAATAAGAATGATGACATAATGTAGACAAGATCTATTCATGTAGGAATAGACCCCATCTTGTTATCCTTAATAGCAATGATACATATGTGCCTCGCTACCCCTTCTGTCACTGGGTGAGGACACCGTAAGATCGAACCCATCACAAAGCACCTCTTCCCATGGCAAGAAAAATCGATCTAGTTGGCCTAACTAAACCAAAGATTCAAGGAAGAAATACAAGGCTATAAATAATCATGCATATAAGAGATCAAAGAAGACTCAAATAATATTCATGGATATAGATCTGATCATAAACTCAAAGTTCATCGGATCTCAACAAACACACCGCAAAAAGGCATTACATCAAATAGATATCCAAGAGACCATTGTATTGAGAATCAAAAATAGAGAAGAAGCCATCTAGCTACTGCCTACAAACCCGTAGGTCTATGGTGGACTACTCACGCATCATCGGAGAGGCACCAATGAGGATGATGAAGCCCTCCGTGATGGTGTTAGATTGGATCTCATGGTTCTAGAACTTGCGACGGCTGGAATTGTGTTTCTTCTGCTCCCCTAGGGCTTCTGAAACATTTGGGAATTTAGGGCGAAGAGGCAGTGGAGGTGACCCTCGTGGGCCCCACAACCCACCAGGGCGCGCCCTGGTGTCTTGTGGTCCCCACGGGCCTCCCCCTCTGGTCCTTTCTTGGCCCCCAAGTTGTCTTCTGGTCCAAAAAAAATCTCCAAAATGTTTCGTTGCATTTGGACTCCGTTTAATAGGGATGTTCTGCGAAGTAAAAAACATCAACTGGCACTGGGCACTATGTCAATAGGTTAGTCCCAAAAAATGATATAAAGTTGCTATAAAATGATTGTAAAACATCCAAGAATGATAATATAGCAACATGGAACAATAAAAAAAAAGATACATTGGAGACGTATGACCCCTCATATCCAGCCCAAATATAGGGCGGATATGGGGCGGCTCGGGCCCGGTCGGGCGTGTCCGCCTGATTTGCCCGGCCCACCACGGATCCCACAAAAACCCCAATCAGGGCGGCGAGCTCAAACCCTCGCTCACTCTCTCCCTCTCTCGCTCTGTCCGTCCACTCCTCTCCCTCCTCGGTTTCGATCCTATCCACCTCCATGAGCAGCCCCGGCAACGACTCTGGGTTGGAGCTCGACTACGAGGAGGAGATGGCCCTCCGCATTGCGCTGGAGCGGTCCAAGGTGGAGACCACCAGCAGCTCCGGATCTGGAGCGCCGCCGCACCTCCCGCGCCGGTGCAGCGCGGACGCGGGAGTTGGACCCTCCCGGCCCGCGCGCAGCGACGCCTGGTCAGCACAGTCCGCGCTGGCCCCGCATTGTCTCCTTCCCCTGCCAGCCGCTCCTGCATGCAGCTAGCGCTGGGTGCTTGTGCCCTTACCTCCGGCCCGCACACGCACTCTGGAGTCAGAGGCGCGCATCGTGAGAGGCAGCGTGCACGGGAGAGGGAGGCGGCGGAGCAGTCCGTGTGCCGCCGCCACGGGACAGAGCCGGGCGCCGATGAGGACGCGCGTCTCCTCACCTGGGTGCACCGCCGCTCCCTCACGACGGTGAGGAAGTGGTGATTCTGGCCCCATCCTCCTCAATGTTTATATCGTTTTAGTTTTAGAAGTTTATGAACTTGTCCGTGGACAAACTATGATCTTTTGGATGTGGTGAAGTATGTTTATGTCTGTTTGCAGCTGATCTTGTGTTCCTTTATAGCTCAATTTTGTTGTCGATCATCTGATCACGTAGGACATATCAACGTGTGCATGGATAGTATGGATATAAGGCGCCGGATATGAGATACGCGGATGCAGATTGGCAAATATGATGGGTGCCCGGTCAGTGCCCGCGGACGCGCCTGGGCGCGTCCGCGGGCGTTTGTGGGGCCGGATTTGCCAAGTCCAACTGTAGATGCTCTTAGGCTCTTGCCACTCCTTATTCCTTCATCCATCGTGATCTCACCCAAAACTTGAAAACTTCAATCACACAAAACTCAACAAAACCTCGTGACATCCGGTAGTATAATAAAGAAAATCACTACTTTAATTACTGTTGCAAACCCATTCATATTTTATTTTTGCATTATAACTAATGTATTCTAACTTCTCCATGACTTATACCCCCCGATACAATCCATAGTTTCACCAAAACAAGCAAAACAATGCATCAAAAATAGAATCTGTCAAAAACAGAACAGTCTGTAGCAATATGAACATTGACCATACTTCTGTAACTCCAAAAATTCTGAAAAATTATGACAACGTGGGCAATTTGTATATCAACCGTGTGTAAAAAATTCAGAATTTATCACACCCCAGTGAATTTTAATAATTCTGCTACTGGACGCAAAAGTTTCTGTTAATGCACAAAATCAAAGCAACTATCACCCAAATCATGCCAAAGGCTTGCTTGGCACAAACACTAATTAAAACATGAAAACACAATCATAACAGTAGCATAACTGTGTGCACACAAGGAAACAGAAAAAATAACTATTGGGTCGTCTCCCAACAAGCTCTTTCTTTATAGCCATTCACAACTAGGGAAAACCTTATACGTGGAGGCTTAGCAGTAGCGCTGCCTTAAAATAGGCGCTACTGCTAACTAGCAGCAGCGAGGGTACAGAGGGTGCGCTACAGGTAATACTTAGCAGTAGCGTGGGCTCACGGCCTAGGCGTTGTTGCTAAGTGGGCCACAGAGCCACCGCCGGGTCTAGCTTTAGTACCAGCGCAGGTTGCTTAAACGCGCTACAACTAAAATGTTAGCTGTAGCGCCTGTTGGGAGGCCTGCGCTGCTCCTAAATCTGCACCTGGGCAGGTGGTGGGCCCAAATTTGCAGTAGCGTGGGGCTACAGACGAGCGCTACTGCTACGGGCATTAACCGTAGCGCGTCCCCTTGCCCCGCGTTACTGCTAAGACCACCTTATCCCCTACCCCGGCCCGTCCGTTTCCTCTCCCTCACCACACTCTCACTCTCACTCCATCTCTCTCGCGCTCTCTGGTCGCCGTCGCCCGTCACCGTCGCCGGTGCGCCACCACCCGCCGTGGTCGCCCGCGCTCCACCGCCAGTGAGGTACCTCCTCCTACCTCCCTCCTCCCTCCTTCCTCCCCCCTCCCTCCCTCCCTCCTCCCTCCACCCCTTCTCTTTTAGTTCTTGTAGAATGTAGGTAATTTGAATGTAGGTTTTAGAATGTATACATTATAGAATGTAGGTTTTTAATAGAATAAATTTTTAGGTCATTTGAGTAAATGTATAGTTTATTTTGTGTATTTTAGATGTTTTGAATAGAATAGGAAATTTTAGGTCTTTTGAATAGAAATTTTAGTAATAGAAATTGTTTAGGTATAGAAAATTTTCAATATAGAAATGTATCGGAATGCTATACGGGAAATTTAGTAACAGAAATTTTTAGTAAGAAAATTTAGGTATGGAAATTTTTAATAAGAATAATTAGTTATGCTTCTTAACCAAATGAAATGTTCGGGTTATAAGATATATTGAATTGTTTGTATGTGTATCGAGAATTTCAAGTTTAAAAATCACTGTATGTGTATGGACATATTTGTATCGCAGGGAAAATTTGAGTGGCCTATGTTTTGCCGGAGTGTTGATTCATTTCTGTTCCGGCAATTTTTAGGCGCTCGATATGTCCAATTTTAGCAAAGGTCATGCCGAATTTTTTCGTGAATTTTAGCATGACTTGTGCTAGAATATGTAGGAAATATTCGGGTTGACTTTAAGTCTATCGGGGCTCCATACATGACAGTTAAAAAATCAGTGAGCGAGAGTCTCCACCATATATGAGAGAAGAAAAATGCCGACTGTTGTCGTGGGGGTCGCTTCTCCTTCTTGTCCTTGTGTTAGACCTTTGTTATGCACTAGGGGAAGGAGGAGTAGCGACCATCACCGACGGTCGAAAAATCACTGAGGGAGTGTCCACCATATATGAGAGAGAGGAGAAGAATCCCGACTGTTGTCATGGGGGTAGCTTCTCCTTCGTTCCCATGTGCTAGACAATTTGGTGTAATGCACTCGGGAACGAATGGAGGAGCTACCATCACCGACGGTCAAATATATCAGAGAGAGAGTGCCCACCATATACACCACGTGAGATGAGAGTTTTCAAGGAAGACCCGACAGACCGAAAGTCCACCCGTGATGAATAATAATAAAGATTTACATAGTGTATCAAGCATAGCTCATATAGTTATTTTATTTGTGTGCAGGGAAGATCACCGACGTGACGCTCGACGACACCCAGAAGATCACCAGCATCCTCGATAGTCGTCCAGTGAGTAAATTAAGATGGTCTATCTGTTACTCCGAGTCGCCTATGTTTTCCCGGAGTGTTGATTAATCTCACGGGTTGTTTTTCAGTCTGTCAATGCTACTTGAGTGTCCACCATATACTGTCGAAATATCAGAGAGGAAGAATCCCGACTATTGTCATGAGGGGAGCTTTTTCTTCCTTCGAAGGTGCTAGACATTTTGGTGTAATGCACTTTCAAATGAATGTAGGAGTTTCCATCACCGACTGTCGCAAAATGTCAGAGAGGAAGAATCCCGACTGTTGGCGTGGGGGTCGCTTCTCCTTCGTTCCCGTGTGCTAGGCATTTTGATGTAATGCACTCGGGGACGAAGGGAGGAGCGACCATCACCGACGGTCGAATATATACACCACGTGAGCTGATAGTTTTCAAGAAAAGACCCGACAAGACGATAGTCAACCCGTGATGAATAATAATGATCTAATTTAGTTTTAGTTTTTGTAGTACATGTATTGAATTTTAGAAGTTTAATCTTTGAATTATGAACATAGGAAATGTCTGATAACGATGATAGGATCCCTGAGTGCGACTACTTTGGCGACAACCGGGGTGTGTGCGACAGGCCTCACCTAGAAGACGGCCGACGCTTCAGTATTATGCTCGACGAGACCTTTGATGTTGAAACGGTATGCAACGACGACAAGTCTTTTTTCGTAATTAAGCATGACTTCTGCTCCTTCAATGTGTAATTTCCGTCTTTTACAATTCGACTAGCGCATCCCCTGCCATGCAAGATGCTATGTCTTGGAGAAGATGAATTTCAAAGATCATGAGAATATGGAGACAAAGATAGTTCATCTCAGGACCCATCATGGTTATGCTTTTGCCGTAAAGATATACAATGCGGAGAGCTACTCCCATTTTAGTTGCTCGAATTGGGAAGGACTGTGCAAGGCGTATGGTTTTCAGGAGGGTATGCATGTCACCTTCGATCTTGGTGATCCTGAAGATGATGACATCGACGAAGATAATGTCGATGAAGATAATATCCACGAAGCTAATATCGACATTTGGGTCCTTGTTGATACGCTTCCACTTCTATCTCTATGTGAGTTTCTCAAACATATTTATTAAGTAATTCATATTGTTTTTACAAAAATAGTTGACAGCTTATATATTTCCATTGACAGCTTATTTCCATGCTTCAAAACATGTTTGGAAAATAGTAGACAAAACCTACTACACTAATGGCTCTGAACTAACTTACGAGGAGAAAGATCATCTTGTCTCCTTAATTATTGATGTTGAGACTTTCAATAAGAATTATGAAACTCCTCCACATTATGGTCAATACGTGCCACTAGTCCATGTGTTGAACTATGCAACATCCATAGAAATGGCATGGTATGATTTTTTATTATTATGACACCAATGCATCTTTTTCATACATTGTTCTAAAGCTAAACTACATTTCTAACTACGTTACTATTATGCTCTTCAACAGAAAATCCCGAAGGATTGTGTGCCTGATCTGATGTATGCGAAAGGTCACCTTGATGTTGTTTGCTTATGGCCTAGTCTTCCTATGGGTCACCGCTGTTCATACAAGATTTCTCGAACAGATGAGGACCTCTTAATCAAAGATGGAAACAAGTTATGAATGATAGTAGGGAGCTACTTGGAAGCAACATTGTGCCAAGCCCACGAATTGGAGACAGGATAATCTCCATTCTGCATAATGGAGAGTCAGGGGCTATGTTGTTTTATGCTATTTTACCTTAGAGAGGGGTAGCAGGTCCTAGCTAATACTCATGATCATGTGCTAAGAACAATTAACTTGGGTTGGTTATGACTATGATGATGATGAGTATGACTTGTTATTATGATAACAAGTAGACGTTGTTAGATGACTATGATGATGATGAGTATGACTTGTTATTATGATAATGATGATGAGTTATTATTATGATGATGATGCTGAGTTGTTATATGAGCATCATGAGTTATTATATTTATCAGTGGGTGAAAGAGACGTGGATTAGATTCAAGTGGAGGCAACATGATGCAGATCAAAAGTACTGATGACACCACTGATATATATAATAACTCATCATGATCATAAAATCATATGATGGGACTACTGTATAAAAGCTGTACAAATACAGTGCCAATATGCTGCGTAAAAAAATACAGGAAAAGTTAGCAGTAGCGTGGGTATGCAGGTAGTAGCATCGTGCTTTTATCAGCAGCGCACTCTAGAGAGAGGCGCTACTGCTATTAGCAGCAGCGCGTTTCATGAGGAACGCTACTACTACGTAAAGTTAGCAGTAGCGCGGGTCAAAACACGCTACTGCTAAAGTTAGCTGTAGCGCCGTATCAGTAGCGCGGGACCCCGCACTACTGATAGCCCTTAGACCCGCACTACTACTAGGCTTTTCCCTAGTAGTGATTAAGATAGGCTTAAGATTTTATTGATGCTCATATGAAAGATAAGAATTGAAGCACAAAGAGAGCATCATATAGCATGTGAAAATTACATTTAAGTCTAACATACTTCCTATGCATAGGCATTTTATTAGAAAACAAATTATCAAAATAAGCAAAAACTAGCATATGGAAGGAAGAAGAATAAAACATTGACAATCTCAACATGAAGAGAGGTAGTTTAGTAAGATGAAAATTTCTACAAGCATATTTCCCTCATAATAATTACATGTGGGATCATATTCAAATTCAACAATATAGCTATCACATAACATATTCTCTACATGATCCACATGCATGCAAAGTTGACACTCTTCCAAAATAGTGGGATTATCATCAAATAAAGTCATGATGATGAGGACACCACAACCATCGACAAGTCTCCAACAATTATAGGTCCAATCACAAGAAGTCGCGCCAAACTAATAAGTGACCGGGTGAACGCTAACTTAAGTTTACCTTGTAACCTTGATGACACAACTATAATTTCATCCCAATTGTTTTGGTTGAACTTAGGTACCACATGGAAGAAATCCAACAACCTATGAGCTCTTCAAGCAACCGGTTTGGAGGAACAAGTTTGGAGAAAACAAGTTTCAAGTGAAGCTGATGCTGTCAGTTTTTATCTCTGATGTTTCATTGTGCCACACCCATGTGGTGGAGAGACGGGGCCACAGGGGTACATCACGAGAAGCTACATCAAATTATCTTTCCAATGCAAAAAATCTCACATCATTTGGAGTTGCAAGTCAAAAGCTCTAGCCATTCTCGTGGAAGGTGTCCATGCTGTCAAGGCTTCGCGAATTTCCGAGGAGCTCTCCAACAACTCTCAAAGTTGACTGCTTATTCCCCCAAGGAAGCCATGCAAACCTGCTTACTTTTGAAACCATTTTCACACCTAGCTAAGGGGGGTTGTCCCTGCTATAAAACCCCATATTCCCCATCCTCTTAGAAACCTTTTGTCAAACCATTCAGCTACAAGCTTATGCAGCAAGACTACTAGAGAGATCCGAGAGATCCTTCCTACCTTTGCTCTTGTGAGTTCTTCCGGATTCGCGAGAAGGAGCCTTTGGTTCCCCCTAATTCGTGCTCTATGGTTTCGGCCGTTTTGTGTGGGTTAGTCCCGGTTTGTGGTTCTGCGATTGTTCGGACAGCGGGTTGGAGTTCTTGTAGCTTGGGTCAGCCATCCCCAACGTACGGGTTGCATCCAACCTTGGCAGGTATAAAGCTAGTTATCCCGTCTGCTTGCAGCTAGTTATCCCTCCCGATTCAATCCTACGACGTGAAGATCGGGCCACCCTCGGGCGTAAACTCGTTCATCGGGTTCGGACCTATCATCTGGCATCAGAGCCTTCGTTGACACGGTAGGATCTGTTATCCAAGTTTATCTTGCTATCATCCCTTTAGATCGAGTGTTTTTTTCATGCTATATTTTCTGTCCTTGAAGTCCAAAGCCCCACCAAAAATAAATCCAAGCCTTGTTGGTGCTGAGATCTTGTTGTTGCATACCTTGCATGTTCTTCATCTTTTAGATCAGCACCAAGTTCATCTTCATAGTTGCTTTCAGATTTGGTTGTTGTGCTTTGGAAAAAGAGAGGGAAAAAGTGGCAAAAAAATCAAAGAGAGAAAGAAAAGAGTGGCAGAAAAAAAGTCAAGAGAGAAATAGAAAGTGGTGTGTAAGATCCAGAAGTTTCAGCTTGGTAGAAAAATTTCAGAAGCTTGTGTGTTGTTTATTTTTAATCTTGGTGCAAAGGTGCAGCAGATCTACCCCCATATTTTCTTGGTTTGCATCAACTTGATTTCAACACAAGCCCCTTTTTGTTTACCCCACTGAGCTCCACCAAAAACCGAAGCTAGTTCTTCGATCCCTGTCTTTCAATCACTTTAACACATCCGGGAGAAGCACAATCTGATGTGAACTCATAAGACCTTTGGTGAGTAAGAGGTGAGGTTGTGTGATTCCACAAAATTATCCTATTCCACTTTTAGCCTTACTAACATGGCAGGATCTAGATCGAGTGTTCATGGAGAAAATCAAGGGGAAGAAGTCGCCCCTATCACACGTGCTGAGTTTCAGGAATTACGGAACATGGTTCGAGACCTCGGAAAGATGTTTCACGAGCGACCTCCAGCAGGTGGCGATAGGGTTCAACACCGACAACACCCTATTGACCCACTTGAGGAAGTTGGGGATGAGAATTCCATGCATGCTGCTGTGGACGATGCCTTGGAGGATGATAACAACAGCTATGGTGGACATGTGGCTGCTGCTCGTGGGCGTGATGCTGTTGCTCATGGAGGGCAGCGAAGAGGACAACTTCAATGGCGAGGCCATGGTCCTCGTGGGCACTACTATGACCCTCATGAGCGTGTTGCTCGTGGTCATGGAGATGATTTTGATGATTATGATGGTGTCCCATACCGTCGTGCTGCTGAAGATGGGCGTCGTGCAAAACGTCGCGATCGAGATGGTCGAGATGACATAGCAAGAATCAAGTTGCATGTCCCCAAGTTCACAGGAAAGGAAGACCCCAATGAATATTTTGACTGGGAAGAGCAGTGTGATCAGATTTTTCGTATCCATAACCTTGCTGATCCGAAGAGAGTAAACCTTGCTTGTGTTGAGTTTTCTGGTTATGCACTCACTTGGTGGAATCAACTACAAGAAAATCAGCTACTGCTAGGTCGTGACCACATTGACACTTGGGAAGAGATGAAACAAGCCATGAGGCGAAGGTTTGTTCCTTCACAATATGAAAGAGATCTCCGAAACAGATTGCAACGCCTCAGCCAAGGTACGCGCACGGTGGATGAGTACTATAAAGAGATGGAATCACTGCTCGTTCGTGCTCGTATTCATGAAGATGAGGAGTCAAAGATGGCAAGATTTCTACATGGTCTCAACAATGAAATTTCTGATTTTGTAGAGATGTTTCCCTATAACAATCTACAAGATATTTTGGAGCAAGCAAAGTGCATGGAGAGGAAGGTGCAGCGGAGTGGTCATGGACGGATATCTCATAACCACACCACTACACCATGGCAAAAGTCGCAGCCGAGTGCCTCTCATGGTGCTTCTCAGTTTCAGCATACTTCACACCCTACCGCCACCCGGTGAACATCAGCCTCATCAGCATCATCACCGGCTCCTAGGAATGTTGACAAGAATGCTCCTTCTGCTGCTGGAAGTACTTCAAACCCCACGACTGTACTATCATCTCGAAACCGAGATATTGAGTGTTGGAAGTGCAAAGGGCATGGTCACATTTCTTCTGAATGTCGAAACAAGAGAGTTCTATTTATCAATGAACAAGGTGAATGGGAATCTGAAAGTGAACATGAAGATAGTGGAGCACTGGATGATCATGAGGATGAAGAGGGCGAGAAGAGTGGTTGTGATATTCAAGCTGACATGGGAGACTGCTTTGTTTCCCGTCGTATGCTTAGTGTCAATGCAGCTAGAGAAGAGAAAGGGAAGCGCCATAATATTTTTCACACCCGTGGCACCATCAAGAAGAAAGTTTGCAGAATTATTGTTGACAATGGTAGCTGCAACAACATTCCAAGTTCAGATTTGGTAGAGAAATTGGGACTGAAACTAAGAAGGCACCCAAGTCCATATAAGATGCAATGGCTCAATGATTGTGGTACACTTCGAGTAAGCAACATAGTCACCATTCAGTTTTCCATCGGGAAGTACCGAGATCAAGTGGAATGTGACGCGGTGCCAATGCAAGCATGCCAATTACTGTTGGGAAGACCTTGGTTGTATGATCGTGATGTGCAAATGAGCGGCCGTGCTAATCGTCTCTCGTTCCAATACAAGGGAGAGCGCATATCTTTGCTCCCTTTGACACCCGAAGAAATATTGATGGATGATCTGAAAAGGAAAGAGAGAGTGAGCGAGAAACACTTGAGTGACATCCACCAACATAGTGAGCGAGAGAATCCAAAGCCAAATAAAACCCCACAGCTTAAATTGACCAAGACATGGGAAAAACAGGGATTAGTTATGATGGCTAGGAAAAGGGACATGAGAGAGTTGAGAGAACCCAATTCCGTGTTCTTTGTACTTTTGTACAAGGGCAACTTTCTTTCTACTAACGAATTACCCTCTATAACTCCTAGTGTTGTTGCTAAAATTTTGCAGGGGTATGAAGATGTGTTCCCCGAGGAGATACCACCGGGTCTGCCACCACAAAGAGGCATTGAGCACCAAATTGATTTGGTCCCAGGGGCCCCATTGCTGAACCGACCACCATACCGCACAAACCCGGAGGAAACCAAGGAGATTCAGCGACAATTTGAAGGCCTACTAAACAAAGGTTATGTAAGGGAAAGTCTTTCTCCTTGTGTTGTACCCGTTCTTTTAGTACCAAAGAAAGATGTATCTTCCCGAATGTGTTGTGATTGTAGGCCTATTAACAACATCACCGTGAGGTATAGGCACTCAATACCTAGGCTTGATGATATGCTTGATGAACTTAGTGGTGCCACCATCTTTTCTAAAATTGACTTGCGAAGTGGTTACCACCAAATAAGAATGCGAGAGGGTGATGAATGGAAATCTGCTTTCAAAACAAAATCTGGTTTGTATGAGTGGTTAGTTATGCCATTTGGATTGACAAATGCACCTAGTACCTTCATGGGATTAATGAATCATGTGCTTAGAATGTTCATTGGCAAGTTTGTGGTTGTTTACTTTGATGACATCCTGATTTATAGCAAAACTTTGAATGAACATGTTGAACACATCTGGTGTGTGCTTGCTGTCCTAAGAGAGGAGAGATTATATGCTAACAAGAAAAAGTGCACATTTTGCATAGACAAAGTTGTGTTTCTTGGCTTTGTTGCTTGAGGTAAAGGTGTGGAGGTAGATGAGCAGAAGGTCAAAGCCATCCGTGAGTGCATGCCTCCACAAAATGTAAGACAAGTACGAAGCTTTCTTGGCCTTGCTGGTTTCTACCATCGGTTTGTGAAGGACTTCAGCACCATTGTTGCCCCAATGAATGAGCTAACCAAGAAAGATATTCCCTTCAAGTGGGCAAACGAACAAGAGAAGGCCTCCCAAGAGCTGAAAGAAAAATTGACATCTACACCATTGCTTGCACTGCCCAACTTTGGTAAGACTTTTGAAATTGAATGTGATGCAAGTGGTGTGGGTATTGGAGGCGTACTAATGCAAGAAGGTAGGCCTATTGCATATTTTAGTGAGAAGCTAAGTGGTCCAACTCTAAATTACTCAGTTTATGACAAAGAATTATATGCACTTATGAGATCTTTGGAAACATGGCAACCTTATTTGTGGCCTAAGGAATTTTTGATACATTCCAACCATGAATCTTTAAAGCACCTTAGGGGTCAACAAAAACTGAACCGTAGACATGCAAAATGGAGTGAATTCATAGAATCTTTTCCCTATATTGTCAAGTACAAGAAAGGAAAAGATAATATTGTTGCCAATGCTTTGTCTAGACGCCATATTTTACTCTCACAACTTGATACTAAAATTCTTGGGCTGCAAAGCATCAAAGAATTGTATGCCGATGACCCATATTTTGCTGAACCACACTCAAAGTGTAGTGAGGGGAAAGGTTGGGAAAAGTTTCACTTGCATGATGGATTCTTGTTTCGAGCTAACAAATTGTGCATCCCAGATTGCTCTGTTCATTTGTTGCTTTTGTAGGAGGCTCATGCTGGTGGTCTCATGGGACATTTTGGAGCAAAGAAAACTGAGAGTGTGCCCATTGACCATTTCTTTTGGCCAAGGATGAGGCATGATGTTGAGCGCTACGTGCCATGTTGTGAGATCTGCCGCAAAGCTAAGTCACGTTTAAACCCTCATGGACTTTATACGCCTTTATCAATTCCTAGTACACCTTGGGAAGATATTTCTATGGATTTTGTTCTTGGATTACCACACACTAAGAGGGGGAGTGATTCCGTTTTTGTGGTGGTTGATAGGTTTAGAAAGATGGCTCATTTTATCCCGTGTCATAAGAGCGATGATGCTTCACACATTGCTGATTTGTTTTTCTGGGAAGTCGTGCGGCTACATGGAGTACCACGCACTATTGTTTCAGATCATGACACCAAGTTTCTGAGCTATTTTTGGAAAATGTTGTGGGCAAAACTAGGAACAAAGCTTCTATTTTCCACTACATGCCACCCACAAACGGATGGACAAACTGAAGTTGTCAACCGCACACTATCCATGATGCTGAGAGCAGTTTTAAAGAAAAATTTGAAGATGCGGGAAGAGTGTCTCCACCACGTGGAGTTTGCATACAACAGGGCGGTACATTCGACCACTAAATTTTGTCCTTTTGAAATTGTTTATGGTTTCAAACCTGTTGCTCCCATAGACCTTTTGCCTTTACCATTGTAGGAGCGAACTAATCTTGATGCAAGTAAGCGTGCTGACTTCATGAAGAAAATTCATGAGAAGACCAAGGAAAATATTGAGAAGATGGCTGAACAATATACAAAACGAGAAAACAAGGGAAGAAAGAAAGTGTTGTTTGAAGAAGGTGATCTTGTGTGGGTGCACCTGCAAAAGGATCGTTTCCCGGATCAACGCAAATGCATGTTGCAGCCACGTGGAGATGGTCCATTCAAAGTGCTTGCGAAGAACAATGACAATGCCTAAAAGATTGACCTTCCAATGGATTATGGTGTTAGTCCAACTTTCAATGTGTCTGACCTCTCTCCATAGTTTGGACCATCAGAGTCGAGGACGACTCCTTTTCAAGAGGGGGAGGATGATGAGGACACCACAACCATCGACAAGTCTCCAACAATTATAGGTCCAATCACAAGAAGTCACGCCAAACTAATAAGTGACCAGGTGAACGCTAACTTATGTTTATCTTGTAACCTTGATGACACAACTATGATTTCATCCCAATTGTTTTTTGTTGAACTTAGGTTTGGAGGAACAAGTTTGGAGAAAACAAGTTTCGAGTGAAGCTGATGCTGTTAGTTTTTACCTCTGATGTTTCGTTGTGCCACACCCATGTCGTGGAGAGACGGGTCCATAGGGGTACATCACCAGAAGCTACATCAAATTATCTTTCCAATGCAAAAAACCTCACATCATTTGGAGTTGCAAGTCAAAAGCTCTAGCCATTCTCGTGGAAGGTGTCCAGGCTGTCAAGGCTTCACGAATTTCCGAGGAGCTCTCCAACAACTCTCAAAGTTGACTGCTTATTCCCCCAAGGAAGCCATGCAAACCTGAAACCATTTTCACACCTAGCTAAGGGGGGTTGTCCCTGCTATAAAACCCCATCTCCCCCATCCTCTTAGAAACCTTTTGTCAAACCATTCAGCTACAAGCTTATGCAGCAAGACTGCTAGAGAGATCGGTGAGATCCTTGCTACCTTTGCTCTTGTGATTTCATCTGGATTCGCGAGAAGGAGCCTCAGGTTCCCCCTAATTCGTGCTCTATGGTTCCGGCCATTTTGTGTGGGTTAGTCCCGGTTTGTGGTTCTGCGATTGTTCAGACAGCGGGTTGGAGTTCTTGTAGCTTCGGTCAGCCATCCCCAACGTATGGGTTGCATCCAACCTTGGCAGGTATAAAGCTAGTTATCCCGGCTGCTTGCAGCTAGTTATCCCTCCCGATTCGATCCTACGACGTGAAGATCGGGCCACCCTCGGGCGTGAACTCGTTCATGGTGTTCCCACCTATCACATGACCTCTCCAAGCCCACTTTTATAAAAAAAAAATCATAAGATTGATCATTCTCCAAAGTAGTGGGATCATTATTACCTATAGTTGGAACTCTTCCAAACCCTCTTTCAATATTATTGCAAACACTATTATCAATATCATATTCATCATGAGGCTTAAATAAATTTTCAAGATCATAAGAAGAATCACCCCAATCATGATCCTTGCAATAAGTAGTGGACATAGCAAAATTAGCATCCCCAAGGTTGGGGTTTTGCATATTATTAGCACAATTGACATTAATAGAATTTTTAATAACATCTTTGCAATCATGATTTTCATCCAAGGAGCTATCGTGAATCACTTTATAAATTTCTTCTTTTAGCACTTCATCACAATTTTTCAGATTCACGAATCTCAAGCAAAACTTCATAAAGATAATCTAGGGAACTCAATTCACTAGCAATTGGTTCATCATAATTGGAGCTTTTAAAAAGATTAGCAAGTGGATGAGGATCCATAAGTTTTCGTTTTATGATTTCCAATAAGCACACAATTATGGCAAACAAACAAGCAAAGCAACAGAGTAAAATATCTTTGTGTTTTTTTCGAGTAAAACGATTTAGAAGTGGGGGAGATGAAAACGAGAGGCAAATGGGAAATATTGTAAATGCAAGGAGATGAAAGTTTATGCATAGGTACTTGATAGTTGTTGATGATGTCCCCCGACAACGGCGCCAGAAATTCTTCCTGATACTTGTGAGCTGCGTTGGGATTTTCCCGAAGAGGAGAGGATGATGCAGTATAGTAGATATAAGTATTTCCCTCAGTTATGAAACCAAGGTTATCAATCCAATAGGAGAACCAAGCAATACTATGGAAACAGCACCTACACACAAACAACAAATACTTGCAACCCAACGCGTAGAGGGGTTGTCAATCCCTTAATGGTTATGAGCAAGATTAAATTGTATAGTTTTTGATAGATAGATCGGACAAAAATACAAAATAAAATAAATAAAAGAAAATTGCAGCAAAAGGTATTTGTAGTTTTAATATATGATAAAAGATAGACCCGGGGGCCATAGTTTTCACTAGAGGCTTCTCTCAAGAAAACAGCATACGGTGGGTAAACAAATTACTGTTGGGCAATTGATAGAAAATCAAAAAATTGTGATGACATCCAAGGTAATGATCATGTATATAAGCATCACGTTCGAGACAAGTAGACCGAAATGATTCTGCATCTACTACTATTACTCCACACATCGACCGCTATCGAGCATGCATCTAGTGTATTTAGTTCGTGGAAAAATGGAGTAATGCCTTAAGCAAGATGACATGAAGTAGACAAGATAAACTCATGTATGAATAAACCCCATCTTTTTACCCTTAATAGCAATGACACATGCGTTTCATGCCCCTGTCTGTCACTGGGATTGAGCACTACAAGATCGAACCCATCACAAAGCACCTCTTCCCATGGCAAGATAAATCAATCTAGTTGGCCAAACCAAACCAATAAATCGGAGAAGAAATACGAGGCTATAATAATCATGCATAAAAGTGTTCAGAGAAAACTCAAATAATATTCATGGATAGATCTGATCATAAACTCACATCAAGTAGATCTCATGGAACACCGAGGAGAACATTGTATTGAAGATCAAATAGAGAGAAGAAGCCATATAGCTACTAACTATGGACCCGTAGGCCTATGGTAAACTACTCACGCATCATCGGAGGGCAGCAAGGATGATGAAGAGCCCCCTCCGTGATCGAATCCCCCTCCGGCAGGGTGCCGGAAAAGGCCTCCATATGGGATCTCGTTGTTCTGGAACTTGCGGCGGCGGAAAAAGTATTTCATGGACTCTCCTGTTGGTTTCATGATTTTAGAGAATTTATAGAGGCGGAGTTAGGTTAAACAGAGCCACATGGGCCCCCACAAGCCACCAGGGCACACCCTGGTGCCTTGTGGGCCATTGCTCCATCTTCTCGTCCCCTCCCAAAGCTTCCAAGGTCTCATATGTCCAGAAAAATCACCAAAAAGTTTCGTGGCAATTGGACTTCGTTTGGTACTGATAATCTGTAAAACCAAAAACAAGCAAAAAAAACAGCAACTGGCACTGGGCACTAAGTTAATAGGTTAGTCCCAAAATATTATATATTGTTTCTTGAAAGTGTATATAAAAGATCCAAGATTGATAATATAATAGCATGGATAAAATCAAAAACATAGATACGTTGGAGACGTATCATATGTCACCTTGCCTAATGCGTTACTCTATTTGTGTAACATCCCAAAATTCTAAATTTTGGAATGTTATATTAAATAAATAATTATGATTGTTTGTTTGATTGTTTGTGTGAAGTTGAGTGAAATTTGAAACTTTTTGAAAGTTGAATGAGAGGGAATGAAATGACTTTCCCAAACTTTCAATTTGCATTTTGATCCTTAGGAATTCAAATTCATTTCATCACAAAACCCTGGAGTGAAGATGATATGAGTTCTTCCATTTACAGAAATAAAAAGGGATTTCAAAATGATTTGAATTCCCTTTGAAAATATTTCAAATTTAGAGACTTTATGCAACTCAATGACTTTCATGAGAGAGGATAATAGGACTTCTTCAAATTATATGAAATATGAGTAGAAAGTCCCTTTGATGGTATTTTGAAACCCACTTTCATTTCAGAGTTATTTGAATTTTCAAATTTCAAAACCTCTGGCAATATATTCAAAAAGAGAGAAGTAATGTGACACATCAAATATTCAGAGGCATTGGAAATATTTTGGCCAAGGAAAAAAAGAAAAGATTTGAAATTGGTTTGAAATTCAAATTCAAATCCAATTGGGAGCTATTTTGTTTTTATTAAAATTATTTTTCTCCAAACATAAAATATAAGGAAAATAGGGTAAACTGATTCCCTACAATAGAAAAATGGAGAAAAATGAATTTGAAATGATTTTAGTATTCTAAAAATATTTTTTACTGATTTTAAATGCAGCCGTAGCACTTTTGCATTATCTGATTTTTTGCCGATTTTATTTGAACTTGAAAAATAGTTCATCTTATTATTTGCATTTTTCTGATCATTTTGATATATAATATTCCTATATAAAGGGGGGTGGCGTTTTGGCTCCCGGGAGCATTTGCTCCCGGGTGAACAGTAACGAGAAAAAATATATTAAATGTTTTCGAAAAATTCTAAATTTTTTTGTAGATGATTGTATTAGTGTCGCAAACATGCATGACAATTTTCATGCGAAACGGAGTGGCGGTGTTTTGTTGGCAAAAAAAATTGGGATGACATTTTGGGGTAACTTTTGGTGTTTGATTTGTTTTTTTGTACAAGCCAAAATGTTTAATCTTTTTGCCTCAAAATTTGCAGGTAGCATTTGGATGTGACTTAGTAAACAAACAAAATTTGTCTTTTTTTTTCATTTCAAAATTTTTTTGGCCCCGGGAGCAAATGCTCCCGGGAGCCAAATTGACT
Organism: Thinopyrum elongatum; assembly: GCA_011799875.1. NCBI lineage: Eukaryota > Viridiplantae > Streptophyta > Magnoliopsida > Poales > Poaceae > Thinopyrum > Thinopyrum elongatum. Next base: position 134,083,829 of record CM022303.1, read on the forward strand.
TTCCGTATATAAAATTTTTATTTAATTTTTGTTTCTTTCTATTTTGTCCTGTGTGTTTTATAAAAAAAAGACCGTAGCCTGCCCGAGGTCCATCTCTCTCTCTCTCCCTCCACAACTTTCGCGGCCCACAGCGCCAGTTCTGGCCCAACCGCACACACGCGCGACCGAATGCCCCTGGATCCGGCCGGCCGAACCGATCCGCCCCCTATCTGTTCCGCTGACAGCTGGGCCCCACTGCCCGCCCGCTCGCACCACGCGGCCACCTTCCTTCCTCCGCCGGGATTTCCTACCTTCATCGAAGATTCACCGCCACGCTCGATCTCCTGCCGGTTTTTGGCCGCCCCTTCTCCTCGTATCCCTCCCTATAGAGCCTCCTCTCTCCTCTCTCGATTGCTCCCTAAAGCCCCTACCGAACACCACGGCAGCCGCCGCAATTTGCTGCCGGCGCTCCGCCACCGCAACACGCCATTACCGCCCCACCGAGCGCCCCAACCACCTCGCCTCTCTCCGAAGCCACCCCCGCGCCCGTCACGCTCCCCTGCTTCCATCGGACCATCTGCCCGAGCTTGCCGCCCACCGGAGTGCCGCCCTCGAGCTCTCCTGAGTCACCGAAGCCTGCGAGCAGCGCCATCACCACCTCGCCTCGTCCCGACGTCCCCGAGCCATGCCGAGACCACCCCCGGACTTGCCTTTCTCTACCGCGTCCATCTGACCCCTCCGCCACCACCGGCGATCGCCGCAGACGTCGCCACCGTCGACCACAGGAGCTGACCCCGCCATCGTCTTCGTCTCACCGCCGTAGTAAGCCCTCGACCGTCCGATCTAGTTTCGACGCTGTAGATTAGATTAGGTTCATTTTTTTATTTACGAAGAGGTACGCGGTTAACCCCGGTTGGTTATTAAACCGTGCGGTTGCAGTTAAACCGATCTTCGGTTTTTATTTTATTTTAGCCGTCGCCGCCGTCTAGCTTACAGTTCGGCCGTCTGCCGTATGATTTCCGCAGCGGACAACTTTTTGGCCAGTCCCGGGGCGCCACGTGTCCAGTACCCAATCCGTAGGGTTTAGTTTCTTTTGTTTCTGTTTTAAATTTTCAGAATAGTTCTATTTTTAGAAATTCAATATCTTTTAGGTTTTATGTCCAAATTTAGTGATTTCTTTTGCATTAGTTTTATAATTTCTTCAAGCTTCTGATGTTGCTCTTAGTTTTCAAATTTGATTAGTTTAAATTTTACTTATTTCAAATTTGCTTCAAACACTGTTTTGGCTCTAGTTTGAATTCTAGAATAGATTTTTGAGTGATTCCTTTTGCTCCTAGTCACTTATGATTTCTTCTAGCAGTAGGTTGGATTTGGTAAATTTTAGACAATTTTAACTTAGGGTTTTAGGCAAAACAGTACTGTTTTGACTTTGTTTTCTTTTATCTTTTAACTTTTACTTTTAATTGTTTTTAAATTATTTCTCTTTGCCTCTTTTGACAAATTAGTTTATGTTTCTGTTGGTCAATAGTGGATAAATTTTATTTTATTTTAAAAAGTTATTTTCTTTAGTTTTGTAGTAAAACTTGCATAGGGAATAAATAGAGTTATAAAGTAGCTTTTTATTTGTTTATTTTTGCAAATAAAATTTTAGGAAAAAATACTTTCTGTTAACTTACTTGTTTTACATTTTCTTTTCTGTTAATTTATTAGTTTAGTATTTTCTATGTTGTTAAGTTTTACTTAGGACAAAAATTAAGGCAAAGGGGTTTCCTAGTAGGTTCTTTATAGTTTTCCCCATTAGTTGTTTTGATGTGTTCTTTGCTTTGTATTGGGTTTTCTTATGGATTTATTGATTTCATTTTAATTGATGTTAGTGTTGTTGCTAGAATGATTGCTTATGTGAATGTCATGTGTATTATTATAGATTTCATTGGAGAGTTGCGTATAGTCTTATCAAGTTTCTGAGAGCGTTATAATCTTCACCAAGTAATACCAGGCAAGTTCACTTTGACCATGTTATTCATACCTATGTTTTTATTGCATCTAGTGTCACCATTCATAATCCCTCTAGTAGTGATATTGACTTCTTGTAGTTGAGTAGAATGCATGAGGTAGGAACCCATGTGCCTGTTATCAAGCTCTTGACGTATATAGTTTTAATGCTACGCTATTGTATATGGGGTTTGGTATGAGTGCTCGGGAGTGGTGTGAAGAAGGAGGACTCTACATCAATGATGGCAACTCCATGATGGCATCTGCAAGGACTGCATCTTCAAGGCCTCAAGACTTCAAGACTCGAGACAAGAATTCGATATACCTCTGGGTGGAGAATGGTTAAGAAGGGTACATATGGTGCGTCCAGTACTCAGTGATTCCGGAGAAGCATCGCGATATCATGCGGAAAGCTCCAACCAGGCTCAAAGAGACGGAAGAATACTTCATGCCCAGAAGCTTACCTGTGCAACTGCAAGTCACTATGGGCTCTGGCTTGGTTTGCCTTAGTGGTGACTCTGGCTGGGACGGTGCCAGCAGATTTAGAACTACGGTAGGATTGGATGAGCACCGGACAGTGGTCAGAGGAACTCTTCAGAAGACCATGTTTTGGTCGTCTTGTTCTCAAACATCATGAACTTCGAGAACATAAAAAGAGGGATCAAATCTTGCGGGTAAAGTGCACAACACTCTGCAGAGGGTTATAACCTAGTCGATTAGCCGTGTCCCCGGTTACGGACAATTTGAGCCTCTGGACTTGGATCTATCTCGGAACTCTCAACACCGGACTAATAACATAATTGTGGGCAACTTATGATGATTTGGGCTGTGAGACATCTGTTGGCGGAACCATGTCATATATAGGTATATGCTTTGTAGTAGAGATTCCTGGACTATACCTTTGTTGTAGGGAAAATAAAACCATCTTTTGTGCAAAACTCAGACACAGAGCCATAAAGCCATATTGCATATAGAATAGTTTTATCAACTGTTTTCTCTTATAGTGATCTTGTCGGTACATTCAATATACTGACCTACACGGCTGCAACGTCTCATGTTGTAGATAATTCTACGATGAGTAAGAGTACGGTATAGGGTTACGGTCTACACTTTGATGGAAATATGCCCTAGAGGCAATAATAAAATGGTTATTATTTTATTTCCTTAATCATGATAAAGGTTTATTATTCATGCTAGAATTGTATTGACCGGAAACTTAAATACATGTGTGGATACATAAACAAATACCGTGTCCCTAGTGAGCCTCTACTAGACTAGCTCGTTGATCAAAGATGGTTAAGGTTTCCTAACCATAGACATGAGTTGTCATTTGATAACAGGATCACATCATTAGGAGAATGATGTGATGCTCAAGACCCAACCGTTAGCATAGCATATGATCGTTCAGTTTATTGCTACTGCTTTCTTAATGCCAAATACATGTTCCTTCGACCATGAGATCATGCAACTCCCGGATACTGGTGGAATACCTTGTGTGCTATCAAATGTCACAACGTAACTAGGTGATCATAAAGATGCTCTACAGGTATCTCTGAAGGTGTCTGTTGAGTTGGTGTGAATCGAGATTGGGATTTGTCACTCCGTGTATCGGAGAGGTATCTCTGGGCCCTCTCGGTAATACACATCACAAGAAGCTTGCAAGCAAAGTGACAAAGGAGTTAGTTGCAAGATGATGTTTTACGAAACGAGTAAAGAGACTTGCCGGTAACGAGATTGAACTAGGTATAGAGATACCGACGATTGAATCTCGGGCAAGTAACATACCGACAGACAAAGGGAAATACGTATGTTGTCATAAAGGTTCAACCGATAAAAGATCTTTGTGAAATATGTAGGAATCAATATGGGCATCTAGGTCCCGCTATTGGTTCCTGACCGGATAGGTGTCTTGGTCATGACTACATAATTCCCGAACCCGTAGGGTCGCACGCTTAACGTTCGTTGACGCTAGAGTACTATTGGGATATTTGATGAGTGGTAACCAAATATTGTTCAGAGTCCTGGATGAGATCCTGGACATCACGAGGAATCTTGGAATGGTCGAGAGGTAAAGATTTATATATGGGAAGTCATATTTTGCGTTCCGGAAAAAGGTGCAGTTTTTTCGGTATTGTACCGTGAAGCTTCCAGAAGGTTCCGGAGGATTCCGGAGGGGTCCGGAAGTCCACAAGTGGGTTCACCACGACCCCAAGGGCTAGCATGGGTTGCGGGGAGGTGCCCTGGCCTTATTGGGCTAGGCGCACCAAGTCCTCAAAAGCCCATGTGGCTAGGGAAGGCAAAAAAGGAAGGAGTCCTAGTAGGAATAGGATTGGACTTGGAGTCCAAGTTCTCTCCCCCTTAGCTGCGCCCTAGGGCTTGGAGGGGCTGTTTTCCACGCCCCTCCACCTATATATAGAGGGGAGGGGGCGCCCCAAGAGGATACACCAAGCCCTTGGCGCCCCTCTCTCTCCCGTTACTCCGTAGTTCCACCGCCTCGTCACGGCGACGCCTAGCGAAGCGCTGACGGTGCTCCACCACCACCATCACCACCACGCCGTCGTGTTGGTGGTGATCCCATCTACTTCTCCTCTCCTGCTTGCTGGATCAAGAAGGAGGAGACGTCATCGAGCCGCACGTGTGCTAAACTCGGAGGTGCCGTCCGTTCGGCACTAGATCGCTTGAATCGTGATCGGATCGCGAAGAGTACGACTACATCAACCGCGTGATAAATGCTTCCGCTTAGCAATCTATAAGGGTATGTAGACGCTCTCTCCCTCTAATAGCTATGCATCTCCATGGATAAATCTTGCGTGTGTGTAGATTTTTTTTTGTTTTTCCATGCAACGTTCCCCAACACACTCAACCTGCCGATGGCGTTGATGCGACTCCACACCCGATTGATTTTTTCCGCCGAGACTTATGTATATATCAGTTTTTCATTATTTATACATGTGATTGCACTTTGATATATACATTGATGTATTGTAAGTGCCAATATACTGATCCAAGGATGGCACAGATACACAGAGGCATGACCGTTTGAGGTCGGGTCGCTACAGATATGGTATTAGAGCACATGTTGACTGTAGGACGTGACCCTAGAAACTGGAAGGCCCTAGGATAGGATTTCTCCAGAACTTTATTTTGAAAAAGAGCCTTTCCTTCTCATCTTTTAGGATTTTACCAAATGGTCCCTTTTACCCAAATAGTTAGAATATACCCCTCTCCCTTTTGACCACACGGAGAATCAACTGAAGCCACTCCAAGAAGGATAAGATATCGGACAACTGATGACCAATTCAGAGTAAAGAGCATTACACCATGTCTTTCGTAGAGTTGAATGCTACCACAATTGAAGACTCCGAAGACTTGAAGAATTTGAAGACTCTGAAGATTTATTTGACCTTTAGAAGACCAAACCCCTATTATATACTTATGTTAGATATGATGATTTGTGAGCTGTCATTTGTGTGATGTTTTCTGACAGCCACAAATAAAACTCGTTTTCAAGATTATTGTTTGTATTGTGTGTATATCTCTTTATCTCCCGTATCTCATCCCAAAACCCTTGGAACCAATTGATGATGAATGAAGATGGACTTGTATTCTCTGGACCGATGACTCAGTCGCAGGCAGAGCTATGGATTCAAAACATGGAGGATCACTTAAGGAAAAATTTGATTGCAAGGAAGTATGAGGTTCAATATGCTCTACGGTACGTTACAGAAAGTGCTGCAACCTAGTGGAAAATGCATCAAGCCATACATGGATGTAATGGCGCAAGAACTTGGGAGGAATTCAAGAACACTCTGTTGAGATCACGTCTCATCCGAAAACACGATGATAACCTGAAGAAGGAACCTTGTGCCTGCAAGATTTGCGGAGAAATAGGACACACCCAGGAAGAACACAAGGATGGATGCCCTCATTGTGAGGAAGATCACCCAGCCGAAAAATGCCCGACTGGGCAGGTTACTTGTTTCTTGTGTGAAGGAACTACGCACTACCCTGCTCAGTGTCACCTGTACCCCAAGGTACAAGAAATTACCAAGCAGCAGAAAGAAGCCCTCAGGTAAAGTTTAGAAGCACCTGTGATGAAGGAAGCTGTTGAAGACCCTGAAGGAGAAGGCCTAACCAGATTTTACTCCAACGCCTGCTATTCATGTGGAGAAGACAGACATTTCTCACAGTATTGCATGAAGGAAAGCCAAGAGTATCTGAGTGACTTCCCGACAGAAGAAGTGGAGTTTGATCCACAAGAAATGGAAAAATTGATCAGCACAATGAAGTCCAGGAAAAGAAACCGAAGGCATCCCCAGAATAACCCAATTTCTGCAGAAAAAACCCGAGTCATATCACTTGTTTCAGGTGCAAGGATTTAGGTCACTACGCTGATAAATGTCTAGGAAAGAAGCCGAGAGCCCAAGGAGCAGACACAATCCTCAAGAAGCCTCGAGACTTGTCGGAAGTTATTTGTTTTCGCTACACGGAAGCAGGGCATTATGCTACTAAATGTCTCGACAAGATGAAAGCTGGAGCTGAGTAGTTGAGATTTGATATTGATAATAAGTGTACTAGGAAGCATTTATTTTCATAAGGATATGGAATTGAATTTATGTAATGGAAGTCCCGGATATTGTAATGATTCATGAATAAATAAAGTTAATGTGTCCTAATTTCATATGTTGAATTGTATGAGTTGTTACTCTATGAACTAAGATTTGGACCAGTTTCGAGGATATGAGAAATATGGTCTATGGAAGAATTTGTGCATTTCAAGGGTGGTAGTACCTTGTGATAACACCTGACCAATGGAAAGGAAAATGTATTCCGCGGAGTGGAGTTTGGACAAAATAAGTATGAGTTTTATTTTAATATCTTGGTTACCCCAAGAGTATGAAGGAATGAAGTACTATTGGATTTAAAGGAGATATAATGTTGGAATATGGAACAATAAAACTCAAAAGGATGAGTTAAAGTTGTGCAAGTATTGAAGTGGGCCCACAACCCACATGCCCAGGAGTTAATAAGGATCAAGCACTACCTTGTTAAATGGAGAAATCCGGAAGAAGTTATGATTCCATCATCAGATGTTTCTTAGGAGGATACGAAAACCCGAGAGTTGTGAAGTAACGATAGATGTTTCATTCAGCTTGCAGAATCAATGGATTTATTCGAACTCAGTTCATCGACAAGAGAATTTCTACAATGCTTGTGAGGATGCCCTAGTGTTTGAATACGTGATTCATTGTCTGCGTATGTAGTAATGGTTCAAGTATGGGATGGATTGGCCCCCATACCGGAGACTTTTATCATGAATTATCATATGTTGATGGAAAATCAGAGAGCCTTTAAACCTTAGAAGAGCGTCGATACGACAAGCCAAAAACCTTAGAATGGTAGGACGATGGATCCATGTACAGGCAATCGTTGCCAATCATAAGTATACGGTAAGGTTCAACCTAGACCCATTTTCTGCAGATCCAGTAATTGTTGACCGCCATGAGATAAAAGACCCAATCTCGGAAGAACCTTACATGCTGAAACGGACGCAAGATTTTGAGAAAAAGACTATGCCCCTACCGAAAGAGCCCATAAGTGGGAAATTATCACGAAGAAATGAGAAGACCGACACCGTCAACCCAAAGGAATGGAGTACATGAATTTTGGTCGATCCATAACCCAACTTTTAAGTGTGGTAGCACACTAGAGCTTTCCGATTAATGGATTTGCTGGAAGACCCCCCCCCCCCAAACCTAACCTTCTTTATGGCCTCTTCGAATCTCGAGGACGAGATTCATTTTAAGGGTGGTAGTTTGTAACATCCCAAAATTCTAAATTTTGGAATTTTATATTAAATAAATAATTATGATTGTTTGTGTGATTGATTGTGTGAAATTGAGTGAAATTTGAAATTTTTTGAAAGTTGAATGAGAGGGAATGAAATGACTTTCCCAAACTTTTACTTTGCATTTTGATCCTCAGGAATTCAACTTCAATTCATCACAAAACCCGAGAATGAAAATGATATGACTTCTTCCATTTACAGAAACAAAAAGCGATTTGAATTCCCTTTGAAAATACTTCAAATTCAGAGACTTTATGCAACTTAATGACTTTCATGAGAGAGGATAATAGGACTTCTTCAAATTATATGAAATATGAGTTGAAAGTCCCTTTGATGGTATTTTGAAACCCACTTTCATTTCAGAGTTATTTGAATTTTCAAATTTCAAAACCTCTGGCAATATATTCAAAAAGAGAGAAGTAATATGACACTTCAAATATTCAGAGGCATTGGAAATATTTTGGCCAAGGAAAAATAGAAAAGATTTGAAATTGGTTTGAAATTCAAATTCAAATCCAATTGGAAGTTATTTTTTTTTATTCAAATTATTTTTCTCCAAACATAAAATATAAGGAAAATAGGGTAAAATGATTCCCTATAATAAAAAAAATAGAGAAAACGAATTTGAAATGATTTTAGTATTTAAAAAATAATTTTTACTTATTTTAAATGCAACAGTAGCACTGTTTGCATTATCTGATTTTTTTGTGGATTTTATTTGAACTTGAAAAATAGTTCATCTTATTATTTGCATTTTTCCGATCATTTTGATATATAATATTCCTATATAAAGTTTTTATTTAATTTTTGTTTCTTTCTATTTTGTCCTGTGTGTTTTATAAAAAAAGACCGCAGCGTGCCCGAGGCCCATCTCTCTCTTCCTCCACAACCGCCGCGGCCCACAATGCCATTTCTGGCCCAACCCCACACACGCGCGACCGAATCCCTCGGATCCGGCCGACCGATCCGATCCGCCCCCTCTCTCTTCCACTGGCAGCTGGGCCCCATTGCCCGCCCGCTCGCACCTCGCAGCCACCTTCCTTCTTTCGCCGGGATTTCCTACCTTCGCCGGAGATTCACCGCCGCGCTAGATCTCCTGCTGATTTTTGGCTGCCCCCTTCTCCACATATCCCTCCCTATAAAGCCTCCTCTCTCCTTTCTCGATTGCGCCCTAAAGCCCCTAACGAACGCCACGGCAGCCGCTGCAATTTGCCGCCGGAGCTCCGCCACTACCGCATGCCATTGCCGCCCCAGCGAGCGACCCCGACCACCTCGCCCCTCTCCGAAGCCACCCCCGCGCCCCTCACGCTCCCCTTCTTCCACCGGACCACCTGCCCGAGCTCGCTGCCCACCTGAGTGCCGCCCTAGAGCTCTCCCGAGTCGCCGGAGCCCGCGAGCACCGCCGTCACCACCTCGCCTCGTCCCGACGTCCCCGAGCCGCGCCGAGACCACCCTCGGACTCGCCTTTCTCCGCCGCGTCCGCCTGACCCCTTCGCCACCGCCGGCGATCGCCGGAGACGTCGCCACCGTCGACCACAGGAGCTGACCTTGCCGTCGTCTTCGTCTTGCCGCCGCGGTAAGCCCTCGACCATCCGATCTAGTTTCGACGCTGTAGATTAGATTAGGTTCGGTTTTTTATTTACGAAGAGGTACGCGGTTAAGGCCGGTTGGTTATTAAACCGTGCGGTTTCAGTTAAACCGATCTTCGGTTTTTATTTTATTTTAGCCGTTGCTGCCGTCTAGCTTACAGTTCGGCCGTCCGCCGTATGATTTCCGCAGCGGACACCTTTTTGGCCAGTCCCAGAGCGCCACGTGTCCAGTACCCGATCCGTAGGGTTTAGTTTCTTTTGTTTCTGTTTTAAACTAGCAGGGCTACCTGCGCATTTGAGCGGCTAGTTTTCATAGTATATTCTTGTTTTCATAGCATGTTCTTTCCATATTATGTCTACTCGGGCCTATTTTCTTTTCTTTTTTCTTCTCCTATATTATTTCATTGTATTTGCTATAAGTTCCTATTTTGTACTAAGTTGGTGTCAAATATCTTGACGTCTGACAGTGAATGACCAAATACTCAGATACTATCCTCTAGACTATTGTATTCCTCTCATTCTTATCCCTTGATATTATAAAATGGTATTTAGGGAATATTTAATATTCATGGCTTATATTTGAACCCTATTGTCCATTAAATTACCTGCCTCGCCACTGGCCACATTGCAGCTATGTTGTTCTATTAATACCATATTGTACATGATCCACATGCGTCATTGTCTTCTCGTCTCTAATTCTCTATGTTGTCTACTTTAAATAGACATAATTATTTGTGGATGCTATCGAAAATGGTAAAATCTTTTGTCCCATGCGCATTAGCAATGATAAAGGTGTTTCATGTTATATAACACACTTATAACACCCCGCATGATAAATTTTCTTTCAAAGTAGCAACGATATATAACCCCGCATGACCAATTATCGAAGAAAATAATATAAATATTTATATTAAGTGCACTATTGTTTGAAAATACTGATGTTCTAATTTTTTGTATTCAATTTTTGAACCTTACATCTAAAAGTGTGTCATGTTCTTTATCCACGTCATAAATGATTTGTCTACTATATGTAAAAAAAACTAATAATCACAATCCACTGTGTTCACTGAGTCACAAATCAATTCTATCTTAAATCAATATATTGGTGGCTTTTTGAAGTTCATGATTGTTTGGACTATCTTGGCTTATGCCTCTCTAACAGTGTCGCGGACATGCATGGGTTCTTTCGCCAGGTTGCGATAGGGATTAGTTTTTCCACTTAATTAGCAGTTTTATGTCCCGTGTCTCCTTATTACGGGTTGCCTTTGCCAGAATCCTTATACACCTCATGTAAAATTATTGGGCAGCCTTATCCAAAAGTATTATCTTCATATTTACCATTGGGCCTAGTCTTGTCTTAGTGTGTGCCTCGTGTATGCAAATGAAAATAGCTACACTTCTCATTTGCGAGTAAAGATGTTCCTCTGAGGCTAGCACTTTGCTTAGTTCTACCTAGGTTTTGTCCCGTCCATTCTTCTTTCTCAAAGTTATGCATGATGGATAATTATTTTAAACCGGATACTTCTGTACCACTTTTAGCTGCCGATATAGTAATTAATAACAAAGTTTATTCTTATTATTTCAAAAAGAAATCTTTTCTTTTTTGCGGGGTAAAAAAAAGTAGTTAGATTTGCTCAGTCTGCCTGTTACATTTATAATTTGAATGAATCAATTTAATTGGAACCTACTTGTACATCCATATTTAGGTGAGGCCAGAACTTATAATTTCGATGGCAATGAAAAAATATATAATTTTTGCCTCCCAACATCGTATATCAGGGTGACTTAATTTTATGGCTAATTTTATTGCTTGGCAAAACACTTCTACTATTATTAGGCGCCTCATCGTTAATCGAACATTTCCACTATTATTATGCGTCTTATCCTTAATAGATGGCCACTCTTTTTTTTCGCCTACAGCAAGTCACGCGTGTGTGTGCACCATGCAGCTAGCCTGTGCGGTCAGGAGAAGAGGAAAAAAAACTACTTGGAGTCGACTTCCGAGTTCATTGCATCGTAGATTTCTTTCTCCGAGTCCTGCGAATGACGATAGTCCATACAAAAGTCTATCATGTACCTGTAGAGACCAGAACATGTTTTTACGTGCATCTGCTTTAAATCTCGACCAATAAAATACCTTGATTTCTGGATCTTGTATCTTAACGTATGTGAAATCATGTGGAAGCCTGTTTGCCTCTTGTTGTTTTAAAAAGAACACATATATTTTATTTTTAGTCGCAAAACTTTTTTTAGTCGCAAAAGAATATATATTTTACTTTTAGTCTCCGGACATCAACCTGTCCGTGGCCCACAAATATGGTCTGACCGACTAATTCGACTGGTGGCGATACCGTTGATTTGATTAGAGCTTGTGATGAGTTCAGGTTAAAAAACCACTTATGATCTCTACTCTTAACGGAGCAGTTGGTAGTCTCGCTTTCAGATTTTTTTCGTCCCATCTCCCATAGTTTTTTTGATACCTCCTCCCACCTTCGCTGGTTTTTGTTCGTAGATTTTTTTTCGTCCCCTCCCCCCACTTCATCAGTTTATTTTCGCGTCACCCTCTCACACAACGAAAGAAATCTGAACAGATCAGAACTTTCCATACTGGCGCAAGTTATATTTAGTAATGTAGAATCAATCACGAACAATCTCTAAAGATCAAATCTAAATTAATTAACCTTACCTTAAATCACTCAATCACATTAACCTTACCTTAACTAACGGATGGTAATCAATCTCCAAACAAAGGAAACAATACATCGAGGGAGCAGTAAATAAACTTCCTTTCTTATGACATGTATATGATCTTCCCTTCCCTCTCCGTTGTCGAGCGTTCTTGATTCTCGAGGCCGATGCTTGGGCTGCGTCACTGGGTCGCGACGGTGCCGGAGGACGAGGATGGCGAGGCCGGGTGCCGCGGCACCGCGTTGGCCGCGGCCGGTGAAGGGGGCGAAGAAGGGCGGCTTCTCTGGCCCTGGCCGTGGCCGTGGCCCTGGGAGTTGGTGCGGTGGAAGCGGCACTTGAAGGACCCGGCGTGGGTGGCCGGCGCGCAGACGCACTTGGAAGCGGGCCCGTGGCCCGCGCCGGACGGCGCCGACGCTGACGCCGCCCCGGGCCACCTCCTCCCCGTATTCTTGGAGCTGTGGCTGGCCGATTTACATGAAATTAATTCCCTCAGTTGTGGTGGCAAATATAATACACATAATTCATATTGTTATGCACTAGCGTGTGTGTGTGTGAAATAGATTGATTATGGTCCCATACCCAATAAGATGGATATGTGTGTGTGTTAGAGAGAGAGAGGGAGAGGGGGAGAGAGAGTGAGGAAGAGAGAGGGAGAGAGTGTGTGTGTGAGGATTTGATGGTAAAAAAGATCGCCAATGTCACTTGATATGTATGAGAATATTAATATTGAACTCTTAAAGTTAATGTGGCCCCGTTGCAACGCACGGGCATTCTTCTAGTGAGTTGTAAGGAAAGAGACATATTTATATTAGTAAAATTGATGTGCCTGTCTATGGAACCCAGTACGGCTGGAAAAAAATTTACATGTGCCTCTAGGTCTCCTTGAATAGTACAAGTATAACGTGTGCCACCTGGACTCCATCTCCGACTCGTACAATGCTCACGATGTGCATAAGGACATGAAGAGAAATCCATGCCTGGGGCGAACCAACCTGTTGTTGGATGGTTGGGTGGACAGTGGTATCTCCAGCCCACCAGATTTTAAATTCTGGTGCTCGCATTTATCCTGGATTTATTTCAGGATTTCCGGCGATACATTTTCAGTGGGAGGAGACGTTCCCGTCGACTACGAGGCACCTACGGTGACTTCGTAAAATCTCAAGATGATATGCCGGCTCGGTCTCTCGGAGTTGCTCATAGGGATAGGGTGTGTGTGTGTGCGTTCATAGAGGTGAGTGTATGCGCGTATATGTGAGCGCTTGTGTCTGTACCGATGTTCAAAAAAAGGAATCCACGCCTGGGCGGAGACGTATGGGAAGTGGAGACATGAACACGTATACTTTTTTTTCGGTTGAAACATGTGTACTTCTTTAAAGCAAATCTCGAACGTTCTTTTAAGCTCTTTTTTTACTGTTACATCTTAGCCGTTCGTTTTCTATCGTTTTAAGTATATAACTAGCAGAGTTGCCCGCGCATTTGCGTGGCTAGATTTTTAACTTGTTCTGTCACTTGCTTTTTTAGATTTTGGTAGGTTCTCCTGATCAAAGTTTGCTCATTATTTTATAAAAAATAAGTGTGTTCATTATTTTTGTAGGATTCTATATATTGGCCTTTCATTTATAAGAATATAGATAAAAAATTATAAAATAAATAAATTCCAACGGAACACATTAATTAGCTCAATAGAAGCATTTTTTGTCTTCCCGTTAAAGCACTACTATTTTAGCGTCCTTATAAAAATCATACTTATACTTCCATTCCAGTCTACACTCCTACCACCACATATATCTTTTCACTGATAGTGTTCCTTTTTTTTTTGAAAAAGATCTCATGGTGTCATCAATGTGGATTACTTAATAGAACTTAGACAATAAATTTGATTATGACATATATCTAACATTTTTTTGAGTTCTTACTCTCGGCGAAAACCATCATGGATGTTATTTTTTGGCTATCTATTATGATTACATCTCGTAATTTATATAGAAGATTTGATTGATTAATTTGTGAATTGGTCCAATCAACAATGATGGTATTATTTCATGCACTTCATGCAATAGAGATTGCTACATATTGATTTCCATCAAAGCTGATTTGGCTACTAATACACACATACCATTGACTTTCATTTTTAATCTAAACTATCAAAATTAAGACCCATCATATAATCAACATTGCGGATTACTCAGCCCTTGTGGACAATGTAATGTCTTTTCTCTGTTCTCTCTGTTCCTCAGTCATCGGTCCCATTCGCTCCTTAATATCATATTTTCTTGAGGTCACCACTCCGAATCAACAATATATATTTCGATTTTTTGGATATGCTCCATGACTTGTCTTTCTGGAAATAGAATTTGCACTTTTCTTCCACATGTACATGGGAATATACACATATGTCTCATTCCATCATATATACACAATTATATTGACCTTTTTTCAACGCTCCATCTTTTATTGAGTTCATTTATCACCCTTTCACAGAAATAAAATTTGACTCGATTTTTTGCTAATCATTCCATTGGTCTTCTTCAACGCAATTACTACTACAAATCAAACTCCTTAAAGCATAAGTGATTGGGATATTACATAGGAACTATAGAGGCATTCAACTTTTCCATGATAGTTGTATGTGTTGCCCTCTCAGGTTCCTTCAATCTTTCCAGAAATAAAATGATGGTTGTAAGCGGCCTGCTCCTAATATAATTATATTTTGCTCTGTATGTTGCAAAATATATTGTACACATGATTATTTTTTGTTTCAACTTCAAAAATTTATCTTACAATTTTCATTTATAATATGCCCAAAAATGACATACGACATTTTTTTTTTCAATTTGACGCTATTCTCGCATGTCTAATTCATACACTTTTGCCTATAATAGTGTAAAGAATTTAACTCATTGATTGCACGTTTAGTTACACAAATTATATTTTGAGAAACACCGTGTATTTTTCTTTTGCATGCATATTTTATATGCTTTCGCATGATTGTTCACATTACTATTTTTCTAATGAAAGTTATTTAATTTATACTATATCAACCATTGTAGTAATTAGAATACACGTCATGATTCATTTGTAAAAATATTGCGAGAATAGAAATACAGAATTTGGCACTTAAATGTTCACGCTTTTGAGTATCAGCTTTCTGTACATCCTATTGTAGCTATACTTTATTATTAAACAAAAAATGTTAATTTTCCTCACAATCTATGTACGTACACATCCACTTTTTCCCTCTTTTTGGAGAAAGTTTTTCTCTTGCCAATGAGATGTAGTATTACGATGGGACTCTTGTTTTGTGTGGGGCGCTCGGACTCCTAGTTGGCAGCCGTCCTATCCTTTTGTTAGGTGTCCGCAACGGCGCTTTCCATCTTTTTTAATTAGCTGTTGGCAGTGGCGCTTCCCATCTTTTTTAATTAGCTGTACGCAGCTGTACTTTGCAATTCCAAAGTACGTTCATGTCTGCTTGCCTTGGACATCCCTTTTTAGGTAGAAAACGAAACCATATATGACTTGGATGAAAGAAGTGATACGTGTCATGCCAAATTATTGATACGTGACTCTATTTGTATGTAACGCTATATCTTTTAAATCTTAACCGCTAATTTATAAAATCAACGATTAAGATAATTTATATATGTGGATCAACGTGATGGCTTGTTTGTCTCTTGTTTAATTTATATAATAGATAGATTTTCAGAATAGTTCTGTTTTTAGAAATTCAATATATTTTAGGTTTTAAGTCCAAATTTAGTGATTCTTTTTGCATTAGTTTTATAATTTCTTCAAGTTTCTGATGTTGCACTTAGTTATCAAATTTGATTAGTCTGAATTTGAATTATTTCAAATTTGTTTCAAACACTGTTTTGGCTCTAGTTTGAATTCTAGAATAGATTTTTGAGTCATTCCTTTTGCTCCTGGTCACTTATGATTTTGTCTAGCAGTAGGTTAGATTTGGGAAATTTTAGAAATTTTAACTTAGGGTTTTAGGCAAAACAGTACTGTTTTGACTTTGTTTAGTTTTATCTTTAAACTTTTACTTTTAATTGTTTTTAAATTATTTCTCTTTGCCTCTTTTGACAAATTAGTTTATGTTTCTGTTGGTCAACAGTAGATAAATTTTATTTTATTTTAAAAAGTTATTTTCTTTAGCTTTGTAGTAAAACTTGCATAGGGAATAAATAGAGTTACAAAGTAGCTTTTTATTTGTTTCTTTTTGCAAATAAAATTTTATGAAAAAAATACTTTCTGTTAACTTAGTTGTTTTACATTTTCTTTTCTGTTAATTTATTAGTTTAGTATTTTCTATGTTGTTAAGTTTTACTTAGGACAAAACTATTTTTTTGTAGTTAAGGCAAAGGGGTTTTCCTAGTAGGTTCTTTATAGTTCTCCCCATTAGTTCTTTTGATGTGTTCTTTGCTTTGTATTGGGTTTTCTTATGGATTTATTGATTTCATTTTAATTGATGTTAGTGTTGTTGCGCTTATGTGAATGTCATGTGTATTATTATAGATTTCATCGGAGAGTTGCGTATAGTATTATCAAGTTTCTGAGAGCGTTATAATATTCACCAAGTAATACCAGGCAAGTTCACTTTGACCATGTTATTCATACCTATGTTTTTATTTTATCTAGTGTCATCATTCATAATCCCTCCAGTAGTGATATTGACTTCTTGTAGTTGAGTAGAATGCATGAGGTAGGAATTCATCTCCTTGTTATCAAGCCCGGGACGTATATAGTTTTAATGCTATGCTATTGTAGACGGGGTTTGGTATGAGTGCTCGGGAGTGGTGTGAAGAAGGAGGACTCTACATCAATGACGGCAACTCCATGATGGCATCTGCAAGGACTGCATCTTCAAGGCCTCAAGACTTCAAGACTCGAGACAAGAATTCAATATACCTCTGGGTGGAGAATGGTTAAGAAGGGTACATATGGTGCGTCCAGTACTCAGTGATTTCCGGAGAAGCGCCATGATATCATGCGGAAAGCTCCACCCAGGCTCAAAGAGACGGAAAAATACTTCATGCCCGGAAGTTTACCTGTGCAACCGCAAGTCACTATGGGCTCTGGCTTGGTTGACCTTGGTGGTGACTCTGGCTGGGACGGTGCCAGCAGATGTAGAACTACGGTAGGATTGGATGGGCACCGGACAGTGGTCAGAGGAACTCTTCGGAAGACCATGTTTCGGTCGTCTTGTTCTCAAACATCATGAAGTGCGAGAACGTAAAAAGAGGGATCGAATCTTGCGGGTAAAGTGCACAACACTCTGCAGAGGGTTAAAACCTAATCGATTAGCTGTGTCCCCAGTTACGGACAATTTGAGCCTCTGGACTTGGATCTATCTCGGCACTCCCAACACCGGACTGATAAACATAATCGTTTTTTAGTGCCGCCCGGACCTTGAGACCCTTACGGCTGGAAGGATCATGTGTGTGCTGCCTGGCGTTGGAACGTTGTGGCTGGCTGCATGTTTCAAGTAGTTCGCTTGATTTCTAGGCTTTAGTTGGTTTGTG
Source organism: Thinopyrum elongatum (assembly GCA_011799875.1). Lineage (NCBI taxonomy): Eukaryota > Viridiplantae > Streptophyta > Magnoliopsida > Poales > Poaceae > Thinopyrum > Thinopyrum elongatum. The sequence goes on from CM022303.1 coordinate 134,101,447, forward strand.
TGCCAATGGTGCAGTGGGTGGCCACTCAGATGGGAATGCTGGCATAGGCTTAGTCTATTTTGTTCTGAGTAAAAGGTTTCAATGTTTTAGGTCATGTACCATAGGGGGGGGGGGTGGCCGGCCTTTCTATTGACCCTTCTGTTAGGTTTTCCTTGCAGGCTAGAAACAGAGATGGTCAGGGTAGATACAAATGTAGACATAATCACTTGCAGATTATTCACGAGAAACATCCCTCAGAAAATTGACCTAAATTTTTAGTTTTATTAGTTGCTTCTATTCTTGGCTGCAGTTGGTCTCTTCAAATAGTTCACACAACTTCAGTTTTTTGTTTTAGTCTCATGTCATCAAAAGTAAGTCGCTAAGGAAAGCTATGGGCAATGATCATCATCAATGCAAATAAAGATAGAGTATGAGCATAATCATTTGTAGATAGTTGAGGAAAAAAAATCTTTCAAATAGTTCGCTTAACTTGACCGGCCCGCAGTTGGTCTCCGTGCCAACTCTTCAAATACCTCACTTGACTTTCATTTTATGTTTGACATAGTTTATTAATTTCTCGGCTGCAGTTGGTCTCTACGCCAATTGGCACAAGCGGGTCATATAGTAAGTAAGAGGATCCAAGTATTTGTTTTCATGCTAGATTAAACTTTGACAATGAGCATAGAAATTTTTGTTGAAGCTGTAAGTGGATTGGATGTCAAAATACACACACATGTTTTATCTAGCTTATAGCTTGTAGAGAAGACAAAGATAACACCTATGTGCAACATTTTTTATCGATGAGCTAGGATAACTTTGATTCATCAACCGTCTTGCTCAAGGAGAGCAAGGTTTAAGCTTGGGGAAGTTGATGAGTGGATTGTAAGCATACTTTTTATAGTATATGTTCGTGCCAAAATCCCTTGTATCATATCCATCTAGCATTGATTCATGTCCATAGGCTTTTAGAGTATATTCTGCTTTTCGGTCATTACTCATTTTACCAAATTCGTTGCACAACTTTTATTCTCATTTAGTTTTTATTATTTTTCCTTTGTTTTGTGGTCTTTGTAGGTAGGTTGGCATGCCGGTGAACTTGGCAAATAAAAAAGGACCACGTTGGGGTTAATACGAAGAGGTCCCATGCACCAGACTTGCATTTGGAAGGTAAGAAAAGGCATTTTTCAAAAGTGCTCAAAATAAAGATCTAATACCACTACTAGATCGGCGTCATTCACACAATTCCAACGAGCCCCAAGAACATCAAAATTGGAGTTTGTGTGAAGAAATGATGACCATTTTGCCGAAGGTGTCCAGAGAGAAAGGCGGCCTCTTGTATGACCATGGAAGGTCGTAGAACTGGTCATACCAACCCTAGGCAAGCCTGAAATTGGCCCTTTCAGATGGGGCTCTTCACCGATTTCCTCTCTATTTGTTCCTATGTGATCCTTGGCCAATAAGGAAGAGTTTGGGAGAAGATTTGGCTCATCTAGAGACCTTGGATGAATGTGGAGGATCCACATCAACCGAGGATACATCAGGATGCCTCCTATAGGAAGACCTCCAACCCTAGCCACCGGGATCAATCCATCCTCATTCCACCACAACTCCACGCAGCCGCCGGGAGGCTCTCATCTCATCTAGAGGGAGTCCTCACCTCCATCTCCATCACCACGAAGGCCATACAAGAGGAGGAAAAGGAGGCACTTCCACCACCATCGGGTGCCGAACATAGGCCGCGCGCGCCAGAACCCATCTGCATATCCATCTCCATCCTCACACTTGTAATTTGTAAGATTGAACATGTTGATGACAACAATGAAGCATTCCTATTTGTGTGTTTATTCATCTATGTTTGTGTTGGAAATATGCCCTAGAGGCAATAATAAAGTGGTTATTATTATATTTCCTTATTCATGATAAAGGCTTATTATTCATGCTAGAATTGTATTGATTGGAAACTTAAATACATGTGTGGATACATAAACAAATACCGTGTCCCTAGTGAGCCTCTACTAGACTAGCTCGTTGATCAAAAGATGTTAAGGTTTCCTAACCATAGACATGTGTTGTCACTTGATAACGGGATTGTAGGGTAACGCAGCAGAAAACAAAAATTTTCCGACCTACGCACCAGCCCAGGACCACTATGGAGACTGCATACAAGGTTTGATCATTTTCGTTACCGACTCGTAGCGCAGCGGAAGTAGAGTCGATGACGATCGGCGGTGCAGATCCCCGCAGCTAGGATTTACAACCTCCCAACCGCGAGGATGTATACCCTCGTCTTCCCTTTGGACAGCCCTCCGGGAGGCGGTCGAACAGTCCCCCGGACGGTGTCGCGGACAGCCCTTCGGGAGGACCTTTGAAACTCGAACGGTCACTCGGACAGCCCTTTGGGAGGACTCACAGAACTTGGACCGTCACTTGGACAGCCCTTCGGGAGGCACTCACGAACAGCCCCTCGGGCACTAAGATCGAAACTACGACCTCTCTACAGAGTTACACACATACGGTGTCATCTATCCGGCAGGGCTTCGCCGTCCAGAACTAGTTCCCACCGGAACCCAGACATCCTTTCGGCTCTACGAAACTCTTTTCGTGGGAGGGAGAGAGAAGCCAGATCATTGCAATGGCATGTATATGTGAGAAAGAGTGAGTCTTTAGGCAGCCCCCTCCACCCCTATTTATAGGCCAAGCCCAAGGGTGGCTTCTCCAAGAAGCCAAGGGGAAAAATACCAAAGGACCCTCAAGGTGGCTTCTCCAAGAAGCCACCCAAAAAGCACTTTCACTATTCACGACGACATTTTTCAGCGTCCGTTCGAACTGAAAATATTTATGTGGGCTTAGAACATTTCCAGTACCCACTAAAATAATTTTCAACGCATTCTGGAACAATTCCAGATTAGTGATTTTCATCTGCGAAAAGCATCTGAAGTGGTTCCGGCAGCTCCGGAATATTTCCGGTTTTTCTTCCAGAAAATTCCCAAAAGTTTCCAGAATGATTCTGGCACCCTCCAAGAATTATCGGGCATGTGCCGAAACCAATTTGACTTTATGGTATCCTCTGAAACAACTTTTCAGTTTCACCGGAACTCATCCGGTGACCTCTCTCTGCGGAACTTTTCCGCTGTCCGAAACTTTTTCGGTGATTTTCTCTCAGACTCCCTGTCTAGTATTCAGTAGATAGATGACCCTTAAGCGTGTGACCCTATAGGTTCGGTGAAGTATAGACATGACCCGGAACCCCTTCCGATCAATGATCAACATCGGAGCCGTGGACACCCATATTGACCCCTATACCCACACGAATGAATATTCGAGTGAACCTCCAGTTGCCATGTGCTATTCCTGTTGCTTCGCGATATGTTACAAATACCCGAGGTGAGACATGATGGCATTCCCGTGGATCAACAACTTGTCCACTATGCTAGTTACCTCGTTACCGGTATTGTTCTCTTTTCTCATTACCGTGTTCCGGCATCCCCGTGATCAAATCACAAAGTGTCTGGCCAGACGATGATGGATACCGTAACACCGAGAGGGCCCAGAGATATCTCTCCATCGTCGGAGGAGCAAATCCCAATCTTGAGCTATCAAGTTACTTAATGTAACACCCCCGTGTAATAAACTCTGTGACACTCTGTTAAAACTGCCAAGTCATGATCATTTGCAGTGCCATGTCATATTGGTTAATAATCCAATTCAAATCCACATCTGAAAATCAACTCAAATTCAAAGGTGAATTATAAAGCTGATCAAACACTGTTGGGAAAATCTTCATTAAATGGCAAATAATTCAGGAACATTTTTAAAATCAATATCAAAATATTTGGAGTTGGGCAAGTGACTCAAACAAGATGAAACAGCACCCAAAACAGCAATATTAATTCATTTAAAATCATTACAGATTCAAATGAACTCCAAAGCTGTCCAAACCACTTTTTGGTGAGAGCTAATATTGCATTGCAATATTTGGGCCAACTCCCACATTTTTCAAAAGTGCACAAGTGCCCTAAACATTTTGAAACAGAAAAAGATTAAAAGAAAAAGAGAAAACAAAACAGAAAAATAAAAATGAGGCACTATGCACTGGGCCTTAGTGCACAGTGCCCCGAACCCCAGCCCACCAGCCCAACTAGCTCTCTCTCCGCACCATGTCGACGCCGTCGTGGACGAGGACGAGCTCGCCGGTCGCTGGCCGACACCGCCGCGCTACAGGGGCCGCCGAGGGGATAAGGGCGACGCCCTCGGCTCCGTCCACTCCTATCCACTCCCTCGTCCCCTCGCTCGCTCGCTCTCCTCCTCTCTTCCCCCGCCAGATCCAGTGAGACCGAGCGCCATCGCCGCCGCGTTCCAGTCGTTGCCGCGACCACCGCCGTCACGCTGACGCACCGTGATGCCGTAGAGCCCCGCCGTCGTCTACCCCATCCTCTGGTGACTGCAGCTGGGGCTTGGATCCACCGCATCGCCCGCAACCACATCGTCTTCTTCCTCTGCCCCGACGTGTTTGCCGTCATCCCCGACCACCGCTGCAGCTACTAAGCTTCCGCGGGTCTTACGTGACCACTCGGTGAGCCTCTTCCCCCTCTCCGTTCCCCTCCTCACGCTGCGTGCCCCGTCCTAGCTAGCTGTCACCGCCGCCACGTTCTGCCATGCGCCATTACCGGCGTTGAGCTCGGAGTGAAGCTGCCCGAGCTCCTCCGCTTTGTCCCACGAGCTCCTGGCGCCCGTAGCAACCTGCCTAGCCGCAAAAATCGCTCGGAAACGGCCCAGAGCCGCGACTCCGACCACACCCGAATGCCACCGCCGCCTCCACTCGTCGCCGGCGGCGATTCCGACCTCCCCGGGGCCAACCCATCCCACCGTTCGACGCGGCGTCGTCTGCGCTTTCGAGTGCGACCGGCCCCGTCTCATTTGGTGGTCTGTAGCCGAGTTCCGGCGGGTCCCGTGCGTCGCCGCCGTGATTTCTGGTCGCCGGCGTCGTTCTGGCGACGGCGCCGACGTGGCACCGGCGGGCCCCGCCCCTGAGACACTGCAGCTGGGCCCCGCAGGCCCCAGTTGACCCTGTTGACTGGGTCAACTGTCAACTGGGCGTCCTGACCCACTGACAGGCGGGCCCCACCGCAGTCAATTAATTAGAACGTGTTAAAAATTAAAAGTTAATTAGATATACTAATTGTCTCACTGACATGTGGGGTCCACCCCCTAATTAACCCTGGTAATTAAATTAATCCACTGATTAGCCTAAACAGAGGCTGACATGTGGGTCCCACTGGACCCACATGTCATATTTGACTTAGTCAGCCGACTGTTGACTTGCTGACGTCAGCAGCACGCCATGCTGACGTCATAATTCATTTTCTGTAAATAAAAATTAATTCCAGAAATTCAAATAATCTTTAAAAATTAATAACTTTTAAACCGTAGCTCGGATCGAAAAAGTTAAAACATGAAAGTTGCTCAGAACGACGAGACGAGTCTGATCGTGCCGTCTGTTTCTCCATCGGAACCTCCTACGTAGAAGAACTCGTAACTCCAGACCCGAATCCGACAGATGAATAGTGCACACGCGTCGGATATTAAATCCCAGAATAATTCTAAAAATAACTAAAATGACTTAGATGCATATTTAGGCAACCCTGCACTGCATCATAGCATCACACGCACCGTGTTGCATTTGTTTGCATTATGTTTACCTGTTTCTTCCCCCTCTTCTCTCTCGGTAGCCCCCGACGTTGACGTAGCTCCCGAGGCAGACGCCGCACAGGAGTACGACTACGTCCCCGACGATACCACTGAAGACCTTGCCCTTGCCCCCGAGCAAACAGGCAAGCACCCCCATTTTGAGCATGCCTATATCGCCTATTCTCTTCTCTCTTATGCTTGCATTAGAACTGCTACTACTACTGTTTTCCTATATCTGCTGCATAGCCTGATTATTGTACCCTGCTTTGTTACCTTACTGGTTATCCTAGACTGCTTAGTATAAGGTGGGTAGAGACACGACCGAGACCCCCACTTGATCCCGACTGCCCTGCTGGACATCAGAAGACCCGATCATCGGGATTGAAGACTAGACCCTGGCACCGCACATCACTACCCCTTAGTTGCCGACACTACTAGGTTACTGTCGAGGGCCGAGGGTGATACCTCGTTAGCACTTCTGATGTTAACCTTGTAGGTTAGTTACTCGGTCGTGGTAAGTGAGGATGATTCCTCCTACACCATTCCCGATAACGACGTCGTCGCGCAACTCCTCAAGTGTGGACCTCGAGGGTGATTCCTCCTTCGTTCACCTTGATGATACCATCAGGTGGGGTCCATCGAGGGTGATTCCTCAGGGCTCCCCTGGTGTCAGACACACAGTTACTGTTGATGAGTGGACTTGCACTAAACCATGATACTAAAGACGGGTCGGCCCTGAGGGGTACCCGCGCGAGCTTATTGCGAAGTGATGTGGAGTCGGGTTGACCTGGATGGTGCCCGCGAGATAACTACGAGGCGTGGCCGGGCATTCTTAGCCCTTGCCGCAAGTCCTCGAGATGGGGCGACGGGGTCACATCGATCGTGAGTCTCTGCTCGTTTCCGCGCGCTCCTAATCCACTACGGTTTGGATATTTGATCCGAGGGGCCTCTGGCCCGATAGCACTAACCATCACGTGGGCATAGTATGGGCGTTCTGCGTCGTACACATCAGCCGAAGCTTGTTTGACGTCAGTAAGGAGCGGCGCACGCCGAGTTGGACTGGTAACGCAACCGCGCTTGTATAAGGGGTTGCTAGGTCTGCTCCCGGTGGCCCCGTAACGTGCAGGAGTTCCCGGGGCGATGGCCCAAGACCCCTGGGGGCATAGGTTTAGTCCGGCGTGCTGACCTCTCTTATAAGCCTAGGTCGGGTTGCGGCGTGTTGCTTAGCCGAGGCCGGGCATGACCCAGAAAAGTGTGTCCGGCCAGAGTTAAGTGAGCGTGGTGGGTAAGTTGGTGCACCCCTGAAGGGAAGAAACTTCTATCGATAGCCTGTCCTACGGTAACGGACACTCCGAGTTGTATCCCGATCGGTACAACTAGAACATGTGGTGAGAACTGGATAGTACGGCTCTGGGATTGCTTTCTCGCAGGGAGTCGAGAAAGGATCTCAGGTCGAGGTTGATGTTACTACTACTACTACTTTACATTATGTTCATCTGCTCTTCCCTGATGCTGCAAGACTGTCGAAGAATGTTGAAGATGCTAGTCTTCGATAGGACTAGGCTTTCCCCCTCTATTCTGGCATTTCTGCAGCCCAGTCCACATATACAGCCATTCCTTTGACAATGATGCATATGTAGTGTAGATCCTTGCTTGCTGAGTACTTCGGATGAGTACTCACGTTTGCTTTATTTTCTTTTTTCCCCATATTCCATTTGATGCCACCAGACGACGGAGCCCCTGAGCCAGAAGCCCCATCCGACGACCAGTACTATTACACGCCTGGCGAGTACTACTACTACGAGGAGCCGTTCGACGACCAGGAGTAGGATCGGAGGGTCCAGGGCAGGAGGCCTACGCCTTTCGATCGTAGTATTTTATTTTACCCCGCCTCTGTGAAGGCCTAATTCTCTCTATGTAATATATCTGTACCCAGATATCTAATGCTTCCGCTGACGCTTGTATGCCATCGAGCTATGTATTCGAGTCCTCGAGGCCCTAGCTTGTAATATTAAGCTTGTATGACTTTATTTTATGTTTTAGAGTTGTGTTGTGATATCTTCAAGTGAGTCCTTAGGCTTGATCGTGCGCATTTGCGTGTATGATTAGTGCACGATTAAGCCGGGGTCGTCACAGGTTGGTATCAGAGCCGACTGCCTCTAGGAGTCCCCCCTTTCCAACTCTTTGGCCGAAGTTGAGTCTAGTGGTCAAAAACTGTTTTACTAACTTGGCTGTGTGGCTTACGGGCCCACATCGCCAACTGGGTGGTATTAGGATCTTTTATTCCTCGTCTTTACTCTGGGATTCTAATCTCTCATCTATTCGGGTTTAATAAAATTTACTAACACTGACATTTAGGTTCTCGTTAATTTTATCCACCCGGAGAGCTGGATTCAGTGCGATTTCCCTGACGTTGATCTGATTAGTCTGATAATCATTTTCCTTTCCATTGTTTTGTTTAACCTTTCCTTCCGAGATCGGTTATATTTCTCATTGTCTTATGACAACCCTGAACCTTTCTGTTTCAGATGGATCGGCTATTTCCACCGCGGCCTACGACCCAGCTTGTGCTTCGCACTTGGGCTCGTGATGCCCCTGGATTTCCAGCTGTTCTGATCGCCCTCCTGAGTAGACTGGGTTACCGCTGGTCTCCCGAGTACATGGTCTATGAGGTTTACCGTGAGTTCAACCAGGAACAGTACTATGCTGAAGTTCGGATTTATGATCAGCAGAACAACTCAGACACAGAGCTACACCTTTTTCATGGATTAGGCGTGACGATTGAGATGGCAGTACATGATGCCGCCTACTCTGCTGTCGCACGTCTCCGAGGAGAGCACAATGCTAACTTGGATGATACCGTGTTTCGGTACATTCCGTATGCACCTGTTGGAGATGCTACTGGATTTTACACAGCTATCTGTGCCTTGTACGAGTCTCGACGCTACGACCCGCAGGTTCTGATTCAGTGCACTCAGGCTCTGGATCGCACTGTTCGGGCTCTTGCCGTCGAGTTGTTCGCCACTCGAGCACGTTACTACGAGGCAATGACACAGTTGCTACCAGCTGTTCGTGCAGGGATACATCCGGAGGATATTCTATACCCACGCAGGACCGAGATGCCGCCAGGTATTGATTGGCCTGCAGTGGGAGGTCACACGCCTGCACGTGGACCTCTTCTTACAGTTCGAGACCGGGTTCTGCATCAGAGTGCACATGGAGCACAGGATCCTGCCGCGATGAACACCCGTCGTCCGCACTTGCAGTTACCCCGTTTCCGTGGTTTTCTCCGACGCTGATGTAGCCTTTGCTATGTCACGTTGTGTACTTCCTTACCGCGTGCCTGCGTGCCGCCTAGTGTGTCTCTAGTTTTTCAATGTGCGCCGTTATGCTGCCCGAATTTTAACCGACTGTGTACGGATCTGTATGTCTTAATGACTACTTTAAGCATCTATTGCACTCTTTCAATAATGTCGAGTTACCTCATAATTATTGTTAAATACTTGCATAAGCTATCGCTGAAATACCCCTGTTGGAATAGCAGGATGGCTGACAACAACCCGCCACCGCCGCCACCACCTGATTACATGGCAGCGATGATGCAACAGTTTGAACTCAACCGCCAGTTTATGACGGGGATTATGCAGCAATTCCCTCGTCCTGAAGCTAATCAGCAGCAACCATCCATTACCTTACCAGAGTTCATGAGGCTCAGTCCATCGTTTTTCCGCAACACAGTCAACCCACTGGATGCAGATGACTGGCTGCGTGATATCTCTCATGAGATGGAGTCTGCTGGTGTCGCCGAAATTAACTATGTCACTTTTGCGACATATCTTCTTAAGGGTCCCGCAGCCCAATGGTGGGCCACTCATCGACAGACTCTGCCGCCTGGTACTGTCGTCACTTGGGCAGAGTTTAAGATTGCTTTCCGTGCCCGCTACATTCCTCTAGCTGTCATAGCTAGGAAGAAGGCTGAGTTCCGTTAGCCTTGCCAAGGAAGGAAACAAGAATGTGGAAGGATATCAGCGCGAGTTTCGTTACGCTGAAGAGGACATTCCTACTGATGAACGCAGACAGGAGAAGTTTCGTGAAGGACTGCACCATGACATTCAGTTAGCCCTTCTTGTTCAAGATTACCCTGATTTCGCCACCTTGGTGAATAAGGCCATCATGGTTGAAACTGGACTTAAGAAGCACAAGGAAGCGTCCAGACGCACCCGTGAGTCGGGCTCATCTTCGGGCTCGTCTTCCCAGAAGCGACGCATCTGGTTTCCCCAAGGCATGTTCCGTTCAGCAGCTCCTGCGAACAGACCTTCTTATGCTGCACCACGTCTGCCACCTCCACCACCGAGACAGCCTCTGCCAACTCCAGCACTTCGAGCTCCAGCACCTCGTCCTGACAGCGGACTATGCTTCAAGTGTGGCAAGCCAGGTCACCGTGCTAGAGATTGTTCTCAGAATCAGAATCGACTAGCTCTCCCTTCTGCTGGACGTGGAATTGGCCGTGGTATTCCTCAGCAGCGCAACAATAATGCCAGACCTTCTTATGGTCGTGGGCAGTACTACCACGTCAACATGTCTGGAGCTCCAGATCAACCAGATACTGTGATGGGTACACTTCTCGTTAATTCAGTACCTGCATCCGTTTTATTTGATTCAGGAGCATCGCATTCCTTCATATCAGAACATTTTGCACGCATGCATGACATTAAATGCGAATACATGAACACACCCTTATTGGTACACACCCCCGCGGGTGGTTGCCGAACCTCTGCAGTTAGCTATAATGTTCCCGTTGAAATTGAAGGGTTGGAGTTCAGTGCGTCTCCCATTATTCTGAAATCGTCCAAGATTGACCTTATTCTGGGAATGGATTGGTTGAAGGCCCATTATGCCTCAATCAATTGTGCCACCAAAGTTGTTCACCTCTTGCACCCCTCGAATGAGATGGTGAATTACCATGCTCATATCACTCAGAACGCCGAGGCTCAAATTTATGCCTTGAACGCGTTGAATGCTTCTCCGCTTGATGGGATTGAGAATATTCCAGTTGTCTGTGACTTCCCGGATGTTTTTCCAGAAGAACTTTCAGGAATACCCCCTGCTAGAGCTGTCGAGTTCGTCATCGACTTGAAGCCTGGCACCACTCCTATTGCGAAGCGTCCTTACAAGATGCCTCCGCACCACCTCATCGAGCTTAAGGAGGAAATTGATAAATCCTTAAGGAAGGGTTTCATTCGCCCCAGTTCCTCTGCATGGGGAGCACCGTCTCTTTTCGTCAAGAAGAAAGATGGGATGAATAGGTTGGTCCAAGATTATCGTCCTATCAACCAGGCTACCATTCAGAATAAATATCCACTTCCCCGGATCAACGATTTATATGATCAACTCGCTGGATCTTCGGTGTTTTCTAAACTCGACTTGAGGTTGGGTTATCACCAGATCCGTGTCCGCGAAGAGGATATTCCGAAGACTGCATTTGTTACTCGTTATGGCTCTTACGAGTACACAGTCATGTCGTTTGGCTTAACAAACGCTCCAGCTACATTCTCCCGCCTAATGAATTACATATTCATGGATTACCTCGACAAATTCGTCGTGGTATATCTGGATGATATTCTGGTTTATTCGAAGAACAAAGAAGAACATGCTGAGCACCTTCAACTAGTTCTGGAGAGACTTCGAGAGCACCAATTATATGCCAAGTACTCTAAGTGCGAATTCTGGCTTTCCGAGGTAACCTACCTTGGACATGTCATCTCCAAGGATGGTATTGCAGTTAACCCGGAGCGAGTTCAGGCTATTCTTGACTGGACCCCTCCGAAGAATGTCAAGCAAGTCAGAAGTTTCCTCGGGCTTGCAAGTTATTGCCGCCGATTCATCGAAAATTTCTCCAAGATTGCCAAGCCCCTGACTAATCTGCTTCACAAAGGCGTTAAGTTTGAGTGGACAGACAAATGTCAGGAAAGCTTCCAGACCCTCAAGGACAAGCTGACTTCTGCTCCAGTCCTTGCTCCTCCAGACTCCCGCAAAGATTTTGTGATCTTCTGCGACGCCTCTCGCCAAGGACTAGGTTGTGTCCTAATGCAAGAGCGAAGAGTTATTGCCTATGCTTCGCGACAACTGCGTCCACATGAAGAGAATTACCCAGTGCATGACATCGAACTTGCTGCTGTCATTTATGCTTTGAAGCAGTGGCGTCATTACCTCCTTGGTAATCGGTGTGAGATTTACACCGATCATCAGAGCTTGAAGTACTTGTTCACTCAACCGGAACTTAATCTTCGTTAGCAGCGTTGGTTGGAAACAATCACCGATTATGACTGTGGAATTTCATACACTCCCGGCAAAGCTAATGTGATGGCTGATGCTTTGAGCCGCAAGTCATACTGTAGCAACCTCATGGTAAAGCAAGCTCAACCCCAGCTATATGAAGAATTGCGCAAGCTGAATCTCTACATTATTCCGCAAGGTTCTCTTAGTAACCTTGTGATACAGTCAGATCTTGAGAAAGCTGTCAAGATCGCGCAATATAAGGATGCTGAAATTGATCTAATGAAGAAAGAGCTTCACCTCCAAAAGTACAGGGATTTCTCGATTGCTGAAGATGGAACCTTGTACTTTCGAGACCGCATTGTAGTACCTCGCTTCGAGCTGATGACTGAGAAAGTCATGAAGGAGGCCCATGATACACCGCTATCTATCCATCCGGGTAGTACCAAAATGTATCGAGATCTTCGTCAAAGGTACTGGTGGTCTAGAATGAAGCAAGATATTGCTCGTTATGTTGCCGAGTGTGACGTTTGTCGTCGCGTGAAGGCAGAACATCAAAAACCTGCTGGAATTCTGCAACCGCTCCCTATTCCTCTATGGAAGTGGGATAAAGTGCAAATGGACTTCATCACTGGTCTTCCCAAGTCTCAGAAGGGTCACGATGCTATTCTTGTCGTCGTTGACCAACTTTCCAAGGTTGCACACTTTCTACCAGTTAAGGAGACTATTACTGCTAGTCAGTTAGCAGAGCTATATATCTCCAGAATTGTTTCACTCCATGGTATTCCCAAGGAAATCAGTTCAGACCGTGGCAGTATTTTCACTGGCCATTTCTGGGAAAGTTTCTAGAAAGCAATGGGAACTCATATTACCTGGAGTTCAGCTTATCATCCCCAATCCCAAGGCCAAGTTGAGCGCGTTAATCAAGTGCTTGAAGACATGCTTCGAGCCTGTGTTATATCCTTCGGTAAGAAATGGGAGGAATCTCTTCCGTATGCCGAGTTCTCCTATAACAACAGCTATCAAGCCAGCTTAAAAATGGCCCCCTTTGAGGTTCTTTATGGACGTAAATGTCGAACCCCTCTGAATTGGTCAGAAACTGGGGAACGACCTCTTGTTGGACCGGACATTATTCAGCATGCCGAAGAACAAGTCCGAATTGTCCGGGAGAATCTCAAAGCAGCTCAAGACCGTCAGAAGAGTAATTATGATCGCAAGCGATGGGGTGTGATCTATCAACCTGATGAACAAGCTTATCTTCGTGTCACTCCAATGAAGGGCACCCGTCGTTTCGGAATCAAGGGCAAGCTAGCTCCTCGCTATATTGGTCCTTTCCGCATCGTAGCTAGACGTGGACAGGTGGCATATCAATTGGAGTTGCCACCGCACTTCTCCCATATTCATGATGTCTTCCACGTGTCGCAACTCCGTAAGTGCTTCAAGGAATCCCCGCACCGTGCAGTGGATCATGAGATGCTCGAGCTACAAGATGATCTTTCCTATAAGGAGCATCCGATCCGCATCCTCGACGAAGCTGAACGTCGTACTCGTCAGAAGACGACCAAGTTCCTAAAAGTGCAATGGTCGAATCACACTGAAGACGAAGCCACTTGGGAACGCGAGGATCATCTTCGGGAAGAATATCCCGGACTTTTTCCTTCTACCTCCTAAATTCTCGGGACGAGAATTTCTTTTAGAGGAGGAGAACTTGTAACACCCCCGTGTAATAAACTCTGTGACACTCTGTTAAAACTGCCAAGTCATGATCATTTGCAGTGCCATGTCATATGGGTTAATAATCCAATTCAAATCCACATCTGAAAATCAACTCAAATTCAAAGGTGAATTATAAAGCTGATCAAACACTGTTGGGAAAATGTTCATTAAATGGCAAATAATTCAGGAACATTTTTAAAATCAATATCAAAATATTTGGAGTTGGGCAAGTGACTCAAACAAGATGAAACAGCACCCAAAATAGCAATATTAATTCATTTAAAATCATTACAGATTCAAATGAACTCCAAAACTGTCCAAACCACTTTTTGGTGAGAGCTAATATTGCATTGCAATATTTGGGCCAACTCCCACATTTTTCAAAAGTGCACAAGTGCCCTAAACATTTTGAAACAGAAAAAGATTAAAAGAAAAAGAGAAAACAAAACAGAAAAATAAAAATGAGGCACTGTGCACTGGGCCTTAGTGCACAGTGCCCCGAACCCCAGCCCACCAGCCCAACTAGCTCTCTCTCCGCCCCGTGTCGACGCCGCCGTGGACGAGGACGAGCTCGCCGGTCGCTGGCCGACACCGCCGCGCTACAAGGGCCGCCGAGGGGATAAGGGCGACGCCCTCGGCCCCGTCCACTCCTATCCACTCCCTCGTCCCCTCGCTCGCTCGCTCTCCTCCTCTCTTCCCCCGCCAGATCCAGTGAGACCGAGCGCCATCGCCGCCGCGTTCCAGTCGTTGCCGCGACCACCGCCGTCACGCTGACGCACCGTGATGCCGTAGAGCCCCGCCGTCGTCTTCCCCATCCTCTGGTGACTACAGCTGGGGCTTGGATCCACCGCATCGCCCGCAACCACGTCGTCTTCTTCCTCTGCCCCGACGTGTTTGCCGTCGTCCCCGACCACCGCTGCAGCTACTAAGCTTCCGCGGGTCTTACGTGACCACTCGGTGAGCCTCTTCCCCCTCTCCGTTCCCCTCGTCGCGCTGCGTGCCCCGTCCTAGCTAGCTGTCACCGCCGCCACGTTCTGCCATGCGCCATTACCGGCGTTGAGCTCGGAGTGAAGCTGCCCGAGCTCCTCCGCTTTGTCCCACGAGCTCCTGGCGCCCGTAGCAACCCGCCTAGCCGCAAAAATCGCTCGGAAACGGCCCAGAGCCGCGACTCCGACCACACCCGAATGCCACCGCCGCCTCCACTCGTCGCCGGCGGCGATTCCGACCTCCCCGGGGCCAACCCATCCCACCGTTCGACGCGGCGTCGTCTGCGCTTTCGAGTGCGACCGGCCCCGTCTCATTTGGTGGTCTGTAGCCGAGTTCCGGCGGGTCCCGTGCGTCGCCGCCGTGATTTCTGGTCGCCGGCGTCGTTCTGGCGACGGCGCCGACGTGGCACCGGCGGGCCCCGCCCCTGAGACACTGCAGCTGGGCCCCGCAGGCCCCAGTTGACCCTGTTGACTGGGTCAACTGTCAACTGGGCGTCCTGACCCACTGACAGGCGGGCCCCACCGCAGTTAATTAATTAGAACGTGTTAAAAATTAAAAGTTAATTAGATATACTAATTGTCTCACTGACATGTGGGGTCCACCCCCTAATTAACCCTGGTAATTAAATTAATCCACTGATTAGCCTAAACAGAGGCTGACATGTGGGTCCCACTGGACCCACATGTCATATTTGACTTAGTCAGCCGACTGTTGACTTGCTGACGTCAGCAGCACGCCATGCTGACGTCATAATTCATTTTCTGTAAATAAAAATTAATTCCAGAAATTCAAATAATCTTTAAAAATTAATAACTTTTAAACTGTAGCTCGGATTGAAAAAGTTAAAACATGAAAGTTGCTCAGAACGACGAGACGAGTCTGATCGTGCCGTCTGTTTCTCCATCGGAACCTCCTACGTAGAAGAACTCGTAACTCCGGACCCGAATCCGACAGATGAATAGTGCACACGCGTCGGATATTAAATCCCAGAATAATTCTAAAAATAACTAAAATGACTTAGATGCATATTTAGGCAACCCTGCACTGCATCATAGCATCACACGCACCGTGTTGCATTTGTTTGCATTATGTTTACCTGTTTCTTCCCCCTCTTCTCTCTCGGTAGCCCGCGACGTTGACGTAGCTCCCGAGGCAGACGCCGCACAGGAGTACGACTACGTCCCCGACGATACCACTGAAGACCTTGCCCTTGCCCCCGAGCAAACAGGCAAGCACCCCCATTTTGAGCATGCCTATATCGCCTATTCTCTTCTCTCTTATGCTTGCATTAGAACTGCTACTGCTACTGTTTTCCTATATCTGCTGCATAGCCTGATTATTGTACCCTGCTTTGTTACCTTACTGGTTATCCTAGACTGCTTAGTATAAGGTGGGTAGAGACACGACCGAGACCCCCACTTGATCCCGACTGCCCTGCTGGACATCAGAAGACCCGATCATCGGGATTGAAGACTAGACCCTGGCACCGCGCATCACTACCCCTTAGTTGCCGACACTGCTAGGTTACTGTCGAGTGCCGAGGGTGATACCTCGTTAGCACTTCTGATGTTAACCTTGTAGGTTAGTTACTCGGTCGTGGTAAGCGAGGGTGATTCCTCCTACACCATTCCCGATAACGACGTCGTCGCGCAACTCCTCAAGTGTGGACCTCGAGGGTGATTCCTCCTTCGTTCACCTTGATGATACCATCAGGTGGGGTTCCATCGAGGGTGATTCCTCAGGGCTCCCCTGGTGTCAGACACACAGTTACTGTTGATGAGTGGACTTGCACTAAACCATGATACTAAAGACGGGTCGGCCCTGAGGGGTACCCGCGCGAGCTTATTGCGAAGTGATGTGGAGTCGGGTTGACCTGGATGGTGCCCGCGAGATAACTACGAGGCGTGGCCGGGCATTCTTAGCCCTTGCCGCAAGTCCTCGAGACGGGGCGACGGGGTCACATCGATCGTTAGTCTCTGCTCGTTTCCGCGCGCTCCTAATCCACTACGGTTTGGATATTTGATCCGAGGGGCCTCTGGCCCGATAGCACTAACCATCACGTGGGCATAGTATGGGCATTCTGCGTCGTACACATCAGCCGAAGCTTGTTTGACGTCAGTAAGGAGCGGCGCACGCCGAGTTGGACTGGTAACGCAACCGCGCTTGTATAAGGGGTTGCTAGGTCTGCTCTCGGTGGCCCCGTAACGTGCAGGAGTTCCCGGGGCGATGGCCCAAGACCCTTGGGGGCATAGGTTTAGTCCGGCGTGCTGACCTCTCTTATAAGCCTAGGTCGGGTTGCGGCGTGTTGCTTAGCCGAGGCCGGGCATGACCCAGAAAAGTGTGTCTGGCCAGAGTTAAGTGAGCGTGGTGGGTAAGTTGGTGCACCCCTGCAGGGAAGAAACTTCTATCGATAGCCTGTCCTACGATAACGGACACTCGGAGTTGTATCCCGATCGGTACAACTAGAACATGTGGTGAGAACTGGATAGTACGGCTCTGGGATTGCTTTCTCGCAGGGAGTCGAGAAAGGATCTCAGGTCGAGGTTGATGTTACTACTACTACTACTTTACATTATGTTCATCTGCTCTTCCCTGATGCTGCAAGACTGTCGAAGAATGTTGAAGATGCTAGTCTTCGATAGGACTAGGCTTTCCCCCTCTATTCTGGCATTTCTGCAGCCCAGTCCACATATACAGCCATTCCTTTGACAATGATGCATATGTAGTGTAGATCCTTGCTTGCTGAGTACTTCGGATGAGTACTCACGTTTGCTTTATTTTCTTTTTTCCCCATATTCCATTTGATGCCACCAGACGACGGAGCCCCTGAGCCAGAAGCCCCAGCCGACGACCAGTACTATTACACGCCTGGCGAGTACTACTACTACGAGGAGCGTTCGACGACCAGGAGTAGGATCGGAGGGTCCAGGGCAGGAGGCCTACGCCTTTCGATCGTAGTATTTTATTTTACCCCGCCTCTGTGAAGGCCTAATTCTCTCTATGTAATATATCTGTACCCAGATATCTAATGCTTCCGCTGACGCTTGTATGCCATCGAGCTATGTATTCGAGCCCTCGAGGCCCTGGCTTGTAATATTAAGCTTGTATGACTTTATTTTATGTTTTAGAGTTGTGTTGTGATATCTTCAAGTGAGTCCTTAGGCTTGATCGTGCGCATTTGCGTGTATGATTAGTGCACGATTAAGCCGGGGTCGTCACACTTAACATACTTTCCCATGAACCCGTAAGCCGCCGTAATAGCCATCCAGTTACGGATGATATTTAACAAACCCCAAAGTTCATGAATCAAGCATGAAGAAACTCGATACTCTCATGGTCTGAGGAATCATGCAAACGTTAACCATCTCTGTGTTATTAACCATTAACTTGTGACGAAAGAATCTCATAGCATAACATCAATCGGGTCGATTCAACACAAATGTTTTTCTAACACTGTGCCCTCAAAGTTGCTGGCATAGACATGCCCATGATCAGGAAAACAGGACCATCATGCAACACTTGAGCTAGTCTCAGAGGCCAGACTAGGAATACATTTTACCGTTTATTATTCCACACGTGCATATGAGTCTTCCTCCGAGCCTCGTGGTTATTGTAGACTCGAGAACCATATCAGTTATAGCATGGAACATAAACCTAATTATCAACAGGAAGATAATCAATAACATTTATTATTGCCTCTAGGGCATATCTCCTATAGGGATCACATCATTAGGGGATTGATGTGATGGACAAGACCCATCCGTTAGCATAGCATATGATCATTCAGCTTATTGCTACAACTTTCTTAATGTCAAATACATATTCCTTCGACCATGAGATCATGCAACTCCCGGATACCGGAGGAATACCTTGTGTGCTATCAAACATCACAACGTAACTGGGTGATCATAAAGATGCTCTACATGTATCTTTGAAGGGTGTCTGTTGAGTTGGCATGGATCGAGATTGGGATTTGTCACCGTGTGACGGAGAGGTATCTTTGGGCCCTCTCAGTAATACAGCATCACAAGAAGCTTGCAAGCAAAGTGACTAAGGAGTTAGTTACGAGATGATGTATTACGGAACGAGTAAAGAGACTTGTCAGTAACGAGATTGAACTAGGTATGGAGATACCGACGATCGAATCTTGGGCAAGTAACATATCGTTATACAAAGGGAATTACGTATGTTGTCATAAAGGTTCGACCGATAAAGATCTTCGTAGAATATGTAGGAGCCAATATGGGCATCGAGGTCCCGCTATTGGTTATTGACTGGAGAAGCATCTCGGTCATGTCTACATCATTCTTGAACCTATAGGGTCCGCACGCTTAACGTTCGTTGACGATATAGTATTATATGAGTTATGTGAATTGGTGAGCGAATGTTGTTCGGAGTCCCGGATGAGATCACAGATATGACGAGGAGGTCCGGAATGGTTCGGATGTAAAGATCGATATATAGGACGATACTATTTGGTCTCCAAAAAGGTTTTGGAATGCACCGGGTATTTATCGGATAACCGGAAGGGGTTCCGGGAGGCCACGGGAAGTTACTAGGCCTAATGGATGAAGGGAAGGGGAGCACACCAGCTCACAAAGGGCTGGCGCACCCCCAACCTGTCCGTCGGACTTGTAAAGGAAAGGGAGGGGCTAGTCCCTCCTGCCTTTCTCCACGGAAGAGAGAAAGGGAAAGGGGGGCACCCTAAGGCAGCCAGCCCCCTTTCCTTTCCCCCATGGACCAAAGAAGGAAGGGGGGGGGGGGGGGGGGGCAGGACAGGCCCTAGGGCTAGCCGCCGGTCCCTTTGGGTTCACCCTAGGCTGCCTCCCCTCCTCCCCCCACCTATATATATGTGAGGAGGGAGAGGGGCAACACACACCACGATCCCCAAGCTGTGTGCGGTGCCCCGTCTCCCTCTAGTTCTAGTTCCTCCTCCGTCCACACGTTCGTTGTGCTTGGCGAAGCCCTGCGGATAGTTTCACCATCACCGTCACCACACCGTCGTGCTGCCGGAACTCATCTACTACTTCGCCTCTCTTGCTGGATCGAGAAGGCGAGGACGTCATCGAGCTGAATGTGTGCTGAACGCCGAGGTGCCGTACGTTCGGTACTTGATCGGGACGGATCGTGAAGGTGTACGACTACATCAACCTTGTTGATAAACGCTTCCGCTTAGCGATCTACAAGGGTATGTAGATGCTCTCCCCCCCTTCGTAGCTATGCATCTCCATGGATAGATCTTGCGTGTGCGTAGAATGTTTTTGTTTTCCATGCAACGTTCCCCAACAGTTTGAGTAATTGATCTGGTTCTAGGTGATTAATATTTACTCTCTTTCGCGTTGCATGTAGAGCACTTGCACGTACACGGAGTAGATAGATGGACTTTGTTATCCTTTGGTTCCTTTGTGTATTATTGACAACCGCGTGTATTATCGGCGAGTTAAATATCACAAAAAAATAGGGAAGCAACTTTCATGGACAATTCACATACTTGATAACAACTATCAATTTTTTATTGAACTCAATAATATTGGTTCAAGGCACCCCAATACTAAAGCCACACAACAAACAGCGTGATATAGGATTTCATGAATGATTAATCTATAGGATAACCAATATTAATAAGAATTTATTCACTGGACTCAATAGCTTTTATTTTCAAACACGCCAAGCCACACAATCATCACATATATTGGTAACCAAGCACATCCACATCATTTTTAATTTGCGATAAGTCGGCTACGGAACTCTCCAAGAGCCAATATAGGGAAAATATTGCGGTAGTTGGGATAGTTAAAGACAAAGGCAGAGTTGGCACATCCAATGTGTTCCTGTCATAAAAAGGAAGAAAAAGACAATCATACATAAGAGGAGTTTAAAGTGCTAAGTCGTTTGATACGGTAGGCGACATATTGCTTGCATCTATAAGAAAAAGGCTTTTATTTTTGGAATATAACATCTAAAAGATATACGACCTAATAGTATTTGCAATTTGGACCCCTTATTCATGAGTTCATATAAGCAACATAGTTTATTAACCCTATTGCTCGCAGGAAATGATATTTTCCTGCACTGCCAGTTTTTAATATCATTAATGAACTGAACACCCCTTCTTTCTATAGGGTCTATTCTATATTAGATCTATGTAATTCATGGTAAATGGTAGCTTAACTAAAACTTGCCTGCTGGGGAAACTCGCCTGTATCGAGCTGCATGTTCATCAATAGTTTTGCCGCCCGATATAGTGGCATCGGATCTATTTCCGTCTGTTATAATACCGAATGTTAAACTCCTTTGTCATAATGTAAATGTTCCTAAATCGTAGCATCCATTCAGATGAAATTTAATATTGTTTCAAAAAGTTATGTGTTACTAATGACTTCTAAGGGAAATAAACAAACCTGGCAAGCATAAATCAAAGCAAGCATTGCCCATGCAGTGGCCACCACATGGGAAGTACCACTGTCGACATACTCCTATTAAAGATTCAGTATCAGCAACACAACTAAAATGTAGACTTCAATTCCTTGGAGTGAACTAAAGCAGCAAGTTAAAGACTCCCACATTATGCTTAAAACATGTGAGATTTCTATTTATGCCGTTTTCTTATTGTGTCTTTCTATCTCCACTGCTTTCTACTTTCCCAACCTTTTCCACCATGCTCCATAATTGGTACCGGGCAATAGCATGTTACATTGCTGAACCCCTTGCCATCACTTAGCTGCCTTCATGTGCCATCTCCAAATGACAACATGCGTTTCCCACATGTCCATTCAGCACTAGGCATCTTCCCAAGCCATACATACTCTAAGCTAAGTGTTTATGAAGTTGGTTGTAATGGCATGCAGTCGGTTACAATGGAATAATACCCCTTCGTTTCAAGATTATTAGGCTTGACTTAGAAAATCTAAGCTTTTCTTTCTAAGGAAACATTAGTTATGATTGCATTTATTTCTATTTTGTTTGGGTTCTCAATGTGGAACCAAGCAATGCATGAAAGAGAGTTGTGACCATGCATGCTACATTAAAATATAAGCTAGCACATTTTTAGGGGAAAATACAACCTAGCACCTAATCATATCTTCATCGGTTATAGTGATTTCTATTATGGGCATAATAAACTAAAAATGAGGTAATAGGTAATAAAGGTCATTTGTGCGAGGTTATAAAAATGGGATTTGACCATCTTATGTACTTTAACTACCTCCATCATAAAATATGTAAAAGGAGCATTTGCACATCAAGAAGCATTGTATATGGTTTTGCTCACAATGTAGCCCAGATCACTATTGTTCGCATAGTCCAAGTGCATGTTTTTTCTTTCATACTTTTCAGAACTTATAGAATAATTTTTTTCTAAGTTTCAGAAATTTGGTTCATATTCATCAGGTTCTAAACAAACTTGATCTCATAAAATGTGGGAGGAAATCAAAAGAAATGGAAAATAAAATATAGGTTTACCTCAGTTTTAATGGAAAGATAGCTTTCCCCGCATCCACCTGTATTCTGTTGCTTTGACAATAAAAACTTGCATGATTTTCTCATACAAGCACTATTACCATAAGTTCTTCTGGCACCCGCTAAAGCTTTTACCGCAAAAAAGGCCCCGTAAGTGAAACAAATGCCCCAAGTACCATACCTGGATCATAGAAAGTTGTTGTGAAACTAGAATTAGGGAACTGGTTGAATACCATAATTTAGTGCTTACCAAGAACCATGCTTCCTTTGTTTGTTCTCCACATATGTAGCAACATTTTTTATACATTTTTCTATCTCTGTCATGCGATATTGTGGATATTGCTCTTTGAACAGTACCAGTCCATCAAGCACAGACGATGTGCATTCCATAGATCTACCAGTAAGATTTTTTACCATTCAATAATTAAGTGCATAAAAAAGGAGCAATGATAATTTTCAAGTGGGAGGGGATTTGGATTTCTTACGGATGATCGACGAGACTATTCTTAACACTGTCACGAGAATTGAGATTCTATGTTATTGAATAAAAATCGTGTTAGTGAATATGCAGTGATAGTATGTTAGATTGTAGATCATAATAGAAAAATTTCCACCCTCTACTGGTATTTGATAGAGAATACAACTTCTAGGGGTGTTGATGCAAGTGGACCAAAATATACACACTGACAACACTTAACTAAGTGCTTCAAATGACACTACGTGAGGGAACAATAGATCTAACTTTCATTTTACCATACCCTCACTATTGTAACAAAAGTTGTAGTTTGTTTTAAGTACCAAAGACATGGTGTGAGCGAGCAATATAACTCACTTTCATTTTAACATACCTTCACTATTCTAACAAACGTTAAAGTTTATTTATTTTGAAGCAGAAGTTAAAGAAAATTTAAAAAAAATCTGATGATTGATTTCACGACCAGAAATTTTGTAATTATATCCTTTCTCCTTTTATTATATGGGAAAATAGATAAAAAATGATTGATATGGTTACCTAATAGTTAAAATCACATATGTAACTATTCTACATGCTGAAATCACATTCAATCGTATAGGAAAATCATTGAAAAATAGGACTAATTCATGGATGCATAAGGATATCAAGTTTAAGCCCCTGTATTTTTAGAAATATTAAACTAGAGACGGTAAATGTTTATCAGTATAGAAGCAATTCTTTTTTGATAGAATATCACATGAAAACCAAGTTTTGTTGATAACCGATGAAAACCAGGTGAAAAAATGTTTTAAAGTTTCAAAAATCTCAAAAAGATACGAGATTTTAAGAGCCATGCTATATTCGAAGTTGAAACCCATTACGAAATGCGGGCTATGAAAAAAAAATCCACATTTAATAGTGTCGAACATGAAACGCCACTATTCCTTGCTGAATATTTGTTTTTTCTATAGCTCGCATCCTGTAATGTGTTTGAACTTGGAATTTCGCATGGCAATAGACACCCTCTTAACATCTTGTATTCATTTCAATTTTTTTTGAAACTTTTAAACATGGTTTCCACGAAGTTTTCTTGGATATTCACATGATATTCTTGCTTGTTTTTTTTACTTCTCCAAGATCAACGTGGATTGCTTCACATATAAATTTTTAATAAAACTTGCTTATTCTCGATTCCATGGAAAGGATGTTATAACAAATAAACTTAAATGATAAATAATATGTTGAATCATATAATATCCAGTAGGGTTTCATACCTCTAACCAGGAGTATGTTCTTCGATATTCGTATGTGCAAAATGAACCATCTTTATTCTTCAACACAAAAAGGCAAAGTAAAAGCGATGATCAATCATTGGACTATGCATTGTATTGAAGGATCAAATAAATTGTTTCCATTGTGTGTTTGTCGTGATGGGGGAGCAAGGGGCCAATGATTTTGACAACTTGCCATTATGCAATAAAATGAAATTTATTCTAGTCAAAGGCCAGATTATATCAATTGCAGGTGCCAAACAGACCCGCACAACAACGTGTGCATGTGCCCCTTGTGCGTTCTCCAGATGCTATGCTATTTGAAAGTGCATGTCTTATAGGAATGGTTTTCATATTGCGTGCATGAGCGGCTGCCTCGAGTATGTACATTTGAGATGGGTCAAAGATTCCAGATCTCAAGTATATGGTGTGTGCATACCCATCCCGGTGATCAAGGAATAACAAAAGTACTAGCATGGCCATGCTGTCACTGAGATTTCTTGGCTTGTTACATGGAAGTTTGAACTTCAATTATCTTGTAGGCGCTCCGACGTGTCTGATAAGGATTTTAAGTTAGTGGATGCATGTTACTCTCTTGGTGTTTGAATTTGTATGACTGGAAGGTATAGTGGTGCTGGATTGGCAGGGGGATGGTGACATTAGAACGTACTTTGGTTTGGGGGGTGCTCTGTGACTATCAATCTCGAACTCAAAGGTGAAAACACTAGGTTTGACATTGATTTGTTGTACCTGGATATATGGTGGTGCCTATGTGTCTTTCCCTTATTGTATGTATGTCCTTAAAATTGTTCGGACGTGCTTTCTAGGATGAAAAATCATGACTGCCCTCACTGCCTGGGTTTGGAGAAGACATCACTTACACATTGAACCCCTTCTAGAGGCATCGTTTCAATAGAACATGTACTATAGTTTGCTTGTTGCCAATGATGATGGTTGATTTTAATCTTTGCTGATATGTGCCGTTGATTGCTTCAACATATACTTTTGGGTCATACCCTTTAGTTTTTATTTTCATAATAGTTATTTATGTGTGTTATCAATGTCTCGACCAGCACTTGACATCTTGTTGTAGAGGCCGAACATACTTGACATTAGTATTTCCCTTGTTGAAGAAACATATGGAGGAGAATGCTAAAGATCCAAACAGAGGTATACTTAGCGATAGAGTGAAGTCTGGGCATGCTGATCCTAACAAGCCATGGCATAGTGTGGTCAATAAAACAAGAGTGAAATGCGCCACGAGTCGATTAACTTAAACCGGTTGCACGCTTAAGGCCAAGAACTCGGGAAGTGGATCAGATTTAGTCCATAAACTCATTGATTTGATCAAATAAGGCCAAAACCAATTTGGGAGGGAAAACCAGCCATGTGTCTACAACATCAGCGCTCCATAGAGTGTTTGTGAACTAAATATTTTTTACAGGGTTATATTTTCAAAACCGACCGGTTTTTCTCCTGTATGAATATATACAGTCGACTGCAAGCTATTACACAAATCAGGCTGTGTTCTAGTAGTTTGCAGCCGATTGCTAGCTCCAATAGGTTGTGAGTTCGCACCACGTGTGATGCGGTTTTAATTTTTTTTTATTAGCTAAGCTAGGTTGCTAGAAAAATAGATCAGTTTACAAATAGAACCCTGTAAAAAATAGTTAGTTCACGAACGATCTAAGGAATGCTGATGTGGCAGCCATGTGGTCGGGTTTCCCCCTCTCAAATAGTTTTTGGACTTATTTAATCAAACCTACGAGTTTGTGGTAAATCCGACCAGTTCCCAAGTTGTTGGCCTAAAGCCTTCTATGAAATAGTGATGTATTTTCACTCAAAAAACTATGTCACCGCCTTGTATATATCTTGCATGCATCGTTGTGGCCCATCAACATTGAAAACTTTTTCCTCTAGCCTTATCGCTAGCCCTTCGGCTTTAAGCCCCGCAGATCTGGGTCGTGTGAATCAGGCGGAGTTTTCTAGACTTCCTGGGGTTGCCTTGGCACTACAGCACCTATCGATCTTGGCGCTAACACATATGGGATGCATGGTGTCGGTTCCATGCTACTTTTGGCTTCACAACGGTACTTGGTAGCATTGCACGACCTTGGCTATCTGACACCTTTCGACCGGGCCGACAACCTCCCTAGTGTGCTTGTCCTTTTTTCAGTACTTTGTTTGTCTACTACCTTTAGTACTATGAGGTTATCAGTGAAGACCAGAGGAAAGACACATAGACACTCCCCCAGACTTTTATGTGCATCAATGAACTTTACTACTATAGGCTTGCATAGACCTTTCCAAAAAACTTGTAGGAGAATGCTCATCTACTGCAACCATCTACAACTACTACAAGCAGCCCAAATGTTGTCGGCCGAAGGATGATTGAGCAAACTATATTGACCTATATACCATGTGTCATGCCAGTCAGTGTAGTGTTGGGAACAACAAGGCCGATGATTAACATTTCTATCCTGATGGTATGGCATTTTTGTGATAACTGGATTCCAATAGTAGTGGGTGTTTGCATGAATGATGATATTGGGGCCATCTCGAAAGTCTAGAGAGACAGTGGTTGCTGGAAATAGTCACAACTATTAGCAAAAGGTAATTCATTTCCTAGAAACTTCTCAACTACAAAACAAGCAATAATTTCATAATAGCACGAGAGAATGCGAAGAAATGTATGGTTGTATTAAATGATTCAGTTTTGAGGGACATACCATGAAAGAAAGCATGCAATCAATGGCATCATACAATCTTTCTTCTTCTATTGGATCACCAACAAGATCGGGTGACATCGTTGATAACAACAACAACGCCTAAGAAATTGTATAATTTATTCAAGCCCATATATGTACGATCGTTCAGTACGTTTGTGTTGGAATAATAGTTCTAATAATTTTAATTAAATATATTGTTTTACCGAAGTTAGAGGAACCATTACTAACCTTAATAGCCTCAACAGTTGAGAGAGTCCATGAACCTTTTGATCGATGCCGATAAAAACTTTCATAACTTGGAAAGTTTGAGAGAACCTTTAGGATAGGATAAATTATTGTCAGACTTACTCTAGAAATATATTTATAACTCAAAGTTGGACAATTATGAACCTGTGATCTTTTCAAAAACCCATGAGCTTTTTCTATAGTTTGACTGAACTCGCCAATAAAACCTGTTGAGGAAAATGCTTGAACTATAAATGATATCTCCCAGCTCTGGCAACCATCTGCTATCTGTGTTGAATATAACGATATAATTTTTTGTCAAATTGTATTTCAAATATCATAATTGAAACTAAATTGTTTTTCATAAATAAAAACTTGTTTATATGCAATATAAAATTTCAGTTATTGAGATGAAAGAAAATACTTTTGATGTGCATGCAATCATAAGTAGCTAAAATCAAGAGGTCAAACTGATCTATATTCATGTAACCTCAAAATCATATCAATCATGCATGTGTATGTAGCCATGCAAATTTGAATATACTTAAACAACTCCAATGCAGTTATGTAACCGCAAATAACTGTATCGAAATGCCATGGTCCAATCAAAGCCGGAATAAATTGTCCACAACCAAATGAATCATTGAACTCATGCCCACATAGATGAGCATCACGGGCTGATCCAGCAAAAAAGAGACAAAAGAAATCCATCACTAAACATTCCTACAGTAAGATACTATGGAGCATGGGGAAATGGCCTATGATAAAAATTACCCTTTATTACACTTTTCTGATGATAACACCAAGATCGACACATTTTTCTCATAAGTTGTTGAACTGCTTATCATATTTGCATATAATTATCTAGCACCATGTGCAGACTTGAAAACACATATGTAATTACATTTTAACATGGTGATTAGATCATTCTTTTAGTTTTCAAGCAAATTTAGATTTAATATTTTTCATATTTTATTAGTTAAGTGAAACATAATAGTCCCAAATACCATATCTAACAATATTCTCGTTTGTTCATGGGTGGATTTTCATTTGCATGCCCCCCTGCTAGCACACTCTTCCATCATTGTTTCGTGCACTCTTTACCATATGTTGGCTACACCTTTGACCCTTTGTCGAACAATTCTCTTTTCCTTATTCATGGACACACATAGCTATTTATCCACTATACGGAAATCTTTGCTCATGGTTGAACACTAAAATAACAAATACAACATGCGACAACACAATTTTATTACAGACATTTGCATACACTTAAATGATAAAATATGTTCTAAATAAATATGGTCCACATGAAAATATAATCGAGATGCTTTTGCATGCACTAATGAAATCTTGGAATGGCTATATATCTTGGACATATTATAGCCATGATAATTTGGAAGTAAAGTATGAGTATGTATTTTTGTAGAACAAATATAGTATAGCCATTGTGCATTTATAGAAACAATATGTTTACCTCAAGTGAGAGCTTATTTTCCTATGTATTTACTTCATCAATTTAAATTTCTTTGGTTGAACTAATGACGACTTGAGCATGCTGAGTTCACTGTCTAGGACAACTCTAATTTACGAAAACCTTACTTGAATTTGAGCAAAAAAGGTATGATTTTATTGTTACACATAGCAACCTCCTGGCTAATCCGTTTAGTAGAACATCATTAATAGGTAGATATCTGATAAAACCTACACATAGTTTGCAGTTTGTGGGGTTTAAAGTTTTCTTCTAGGCGTATATATAGTTAAAAACAACTATAGTAGTACAATTTTGAATAGTTTGTCTCCAAAACCATTTAAGGATACCCAAATGGTTAAAGTATGATGCATATTTACTAAAGACTTAATGAACACAACTAATATGGCTGCATTTTGTACTTGAACATATTTAAATGTCTAGTTTTAGACTATATATAAGAAAGAAACCAAGATTTTTGTGGCTGGTCAAAACAAAGTGGTATACACCAGAATTCGTACCGCTGCATCCCAGCGCACTTTCTCATGACTAATGACGCTAAATTTTTTGGTGAGTTTCCATGTGTGGGCCGGAGAGTTTGACTAAACATGACATGTGATGTACTTAATGAGTGTACCAGAATACTCAAAATCTTGTCTCTCTCTCTCGCTCTCTCTCTCGACACCCTGGGTGAGGAATAGTTATTCTTCACCCTCCTCTATTTCAACATCAATGCACCTACCTTGACTCTTTGCACGAGAATACATCAATTTATATACATTTGTAAATTGTGTGGAAAATCGGGAAGCCACTTCAAGAACCAAGAAACAGAGGGAGCGAGGGGGGATATATCCACTTATTTTCCATTCTATGTATAAAAGAACAAAAAATCAAAACTGTGTTCTTATGTTTGTTTAGATACCAGCTGCCAAGTAAAACAAAGAGTATGTATAGATTACATTTCTCCTTATCTTGGAACAACATATGTGTGAATCATGTCCCTTATATGAACATTCTAAAATTATCACTGTTTGTGTATGAATTTTTAAGGGTTATCGACAACATTACATTACATATCAGCATCTGATATTTCCATATAAGACATGGTCGACATGTACCTTTGCCTTCATTCCATCTTCTGCAAGCCAAAGGTAATCATAAACTCTTGGAAGATGTTTCTTGAAAGCATCTGAATTTCGACTTTCTGTCCAGCAGCAAAGCATACTCAATGCCTAATATAAAAAATGATATCAACTAATACGTTGGAACCAGTATAGGCTATGGGAATATCATAAGTGTAACTATGCATTTACCTTGTCAACAGGACAAAGGGCTATGTATTCAGTTGTTTCATCATTATAATGAATATTTTCCATGAGGTTACCCAAAGCTCTCTCTCTTAGCTTGTTTGCTGGCCAACAATTTAACACGAGCTCCACAAATGTGTTAAGACAATAAGAAACAATATGTTGCACCTTTGAGTGAGGGCGAATAAGGTCTTCCTGTAGCAACAATAAGAAAAACAACGAAGTGATAGAAAACCTGAATATCTTCTCCCCATGATATAATAATATTCATGGTTGATTAATTTATAACAACAACAAAGCCTTTCAATCCCGAACAAGTTGGGATAAGCTAGAGTTGTAACCAAGTCATGGTTCTAGAACGTGGATAACTAACTTCCAAGAACCCTTTCCCATGGCTAAATCTTTGATAATATCCCAGTCCTTCAGATCTCTCTTTACAGATCCTCCCATGTCAAGTTTGCTCTACCCAACCTCTCTTGACATTATCAACACGCCTTAACCCGATGCTATGCAATAGCGCTTCCATATGATGGTCGATTAGTTTATCACAAATAAATAATTATTTTATGTTGTCAAGACATAAATTTGCACTATCTAGAAATATGTCCCTCATGATGAGAAGGCTTCGAGCATCATGATTCTTCCATTATATATAAAAAAGTATTGTCTCAAATATAGTTTTGGATATTTTGGGTATTGTAAATAATTTATCTACACTAAGCCACGAGTCCTTCAAAATACCATGTCGGAGGCAGTTATACACATGTAAAGTTTATGGTAAAGAAATAATGTTGCATACATAAATGTTTCATGACATCTTTTAAAAGCCTAACTTAAACATCAACATTTCATTGCAATAAAAGTGATTTCTGTTCAAACAAACCAAACACACTAACAAATATGGGGTAATACCATAAGTTGTAGTTTTCTATTCATATAAGATATAATAACTCGATATCTTTCATACATTTAAATAAAGCTATCTTAAACTAATGAAGATTTAGATGTTAAGTAAATACAAACCTTGGCAGAAGAGTCACGCACCTTGTTCCAATCTATATTGTTGTATGGTATGATGTAGAGCTCCTCCCTTAATTCCAATATAGTTGGAGTAATATGCCCAACAAATTTCTTCCCATAAATATATGCCATTGAAGTATACACCATTCGGCAAAAGCACCAAAACCGTCCTATAATAATTTGTCATAGTGATATAACTATATAAGATAACGACAGGTGAAGGTGTTGCGCTAATCATGAGAAGTTGACCAGCTTCCAGATTGGTTAAACTCACACAAATGCTTATTGAGAAGATTTCAGTGAAGAAAACTTGGTTAAAACCATATTTGTGTCTTATTGATATACTTTTTGTTGAAAATATGCCAGCCATGTAACCATTTTTATTGCTTATCACACAACCCTGCAACAAATAATTTATTGTTGATAGTAAACCCAACTACAGTCACTTCACATTTTTTTTCCATTAATTATGTTTATTTAAAATAAATACATGGTAAACATGTGGTCCAAAATCGCCGATATTGTTGCCATATTTATTGAAGTCTATTCATAAATGGAGTTCAATGTATAATATGGAACATGGACATGGACATATTGGAAATAAAAATGGAACATGCATGATATTCAAATGAATAATAGCCCTATAATGGTAACCAAAAATCAATTAATTTTTTGCGGGGAACATCTCTATATGGTCGGACGGGCAATTTTCATGGTGCAAGCCTATAAGGGACACATACCTGGATGAACTGGAAGAAAATATGGAACGATCCACAATTCTGGAATAAGTGGATTGTTTCCTAACCAGTCGTATGCACCAATGATCTGGGATTGCATAGAAGAGTAGCTTCCTTTCGTTAGTTTCGTTAATCCAAGGATGGATCCCTCATATATAGTTGGGGATTGTTGGCGGCGCGAGGGGGGGGGGGGGCACGCGCACGGGCGCACCTTGTGCAATTAATAATACTTATTGAAAATATGATTTTATTACCTCAATTCTTCACCATATTTATGTAAACTTTGATGAGAAAGTGATTGTGATAATATCAAAATAAGAGGGGGTTATAATTTACTTAGACCATCAGCTTGATATGGTCCCATACTTCATAGATGTACATTGTGGAGTATGGTTTATTCTGATGCATACTGAGAGAAATATGTTTCCCCATTGTGGTACATGAGTTGCACTTCCATGTGACAAAATCCAAGCTCTTCCTTTGGTCAATGAATCATTATCAGAATCCAACATCTCACCGAGAAGCCTCAAAGTTGCATAATTTAAGCATGAGCCAAGCATGTTGCTTGGCCCCATAACATTTGTTCCCCAACCACCATCCTCATTCTGCACAGTTTTATTATGCATATGAACACTTACACAATTTTGTTTACTTGACTAAATTTATATGCTAGACTATACATGCCTGGAGGTTGTAAATGTGGCGGCATATCTCACGTCGATGTTCTGATGATAGGATGATGTGAAGTGTTCCAGTAACATATAAAGTGAATATCTGCAAGATTAAAAAAAATCACCCATATATTATGTAGGAAAAAGAATAAATGTTATGAAGCATGTAGATCAAACATTCTTGTGGAGCCATTATTTAAAAGATCTGAAAATAAAGTTTGATCTGATGGACTAGTGGTTTAAGGAAAAAATGGATTGCCTTCATTCCTAATTTTTCGCCCATCCTTTTGACTTATAGAATTGATGCATTGCACCTTTTGACCAAGGAGCACAAGTGTGTGAGCCAAGTGAAAAATATATGGCTCGGTGTTGCAGGGATTGGGTACCAATCCAATTTTCATAGCTTGCACATTGAATAAACATGCATATATGCATGTGAATGTGCAATGAGTGGGTGCACATCTATTTTACATTCCAATGTACTTTCAATTATACAAAATTTATTAGTATGTCATTTCAATCCATTCTATTGGTCTTGAAAAATGTATCTGACTATTGGATTCATTTCACATGTTGTTCTATTTATCATCCGAGGCATGTTGAAAATAGGCTATGATACTAAATTGTATAACAATGACAATAATGTTCTTTTGCATAAAATAAACTTGATTCTTGATGCATCTGGGCACAACATACACCACCAATCAATGAAACACAACTAGGTCACCCGAGCCTTATCACTATTTCCGACGGCCTTGATCACCACCTTTAGAGTACTTATTACTTTCAGCCTCACGAGAGTAGCTAAACCAACAGTGATATTTCCATTTATTCTGGTTGATGCTTCCTTGCAATAGAGCTCAGTCACTAAACACATGTTTTCAAGGACCCACCTCAAACAATTGACGACTCGCTACAATCCCGAATTACCCAAAAAATAATATAAAAAGGGGTAGGCAGAGAGAATCCATGCTACTACCATCGATCAATTCTGGTGGCAAAAAAAAAGGAAAGTTGTGATACAATTTGATGCTATGGTTTGGGTCATGATGTTGCTTGCAAAGGCAATACAAGGAACATGCATGCCCATGTAAAATTTCATTCATTAAATTATTCAGTTATTATGTTCCAATAGTTCGACAACCTACAAGTATGGGGTTTCTCGCAACACTATCGCCATAGTACTCCCTCCTTTTAGGCTTGCAAGGCCAACACATGTTTTGTGATTTATTTTGACCATCGGTCTAGACCAATAATATATGAGTTGCGCTCCATGAAAATCATAAGATTATAAAATTTTATAGAATGCGAATTAAACAATATTTTTTGATGGAATATAATTAATATTTTGTTAGTCAAACTAATGTTCAAAGTAGGCCCCAAAATACATGCATGCCTTGTAAACTGAAATGAGGTAATACCTTTCGTGCATCCAACATGCATTCATACAGTAATTGCTTGAATGAAATACTTACGAACACGGGCATAATGAACATAATGCCACTAAATTCACCAGGCCAATGGCCATCATGAGCTTGTAAAGTACAATATTGATCCAAAGCTCGCCTCAGTGACACTGATATGATTTTTTCTGTGACTTTTGTACTCTCTTCGAGATTCAACTTTGGAATATTTGTTGGAAGGAGGTTTAGTTTTGCATACTGCGAATAGATGGTAAATTGTAAGAACATCATAGTAAATAAAACAAGAACATGACATCAGAATAGGTATACTATTAAGGGAGCGTACAAAAATATTTTTGACGTTAGTTTATACTTAATCAATTTGGATTTATAAAGCCTACACATGTTTTAAGATTTAATTTGACCACTTCTTCATTAGACAGAAAACTTATGTGTAAACATGGGCATGTGCAGCCCTCTCGATGACGTAATCCAAATAAACTGGGGCGGGCTAGAGTGCGCTCTGGCCTTGTCTTTTAATGAAAAATGTAACTCAAGATTGGCTCAGGCTTCTGTTTGTCATGAATCCGGGCTGGGCTTTCAGGCTTCGTACTTTCATGTACAAACATTAAAACAACATTCTAGCCGGGCTTTCAGGATCCAGACTTGATTTTGGGTCGACCTCGGGCTTGCGAAAAGAGAATATTTCGGGATTCAGGTCAGGCTCCTGCTTGGGCCTGTATTTTAGATATCGGGCTTTTACCAGCTCATCCTGAAACCCAACATGACCCGACCTGACGTATGCTCAATTTTAGTTATGTGGAATGTACTATAAAGATCATACCATTGGAATCATGTGAATACACATGTACAGTTCTTATCACATATAACCCCTATATTTTAGTGAAACTGGTCAACATAATACTTATAAAACATGTCAACCTTACATACCCCCTAGAGCATGTTGTTGATCAAAGTGGTCAATTCGTGGAATAAGAAACTGAGATGAATGGAAGGGTACCTACGAGTACGTACCCGTAGCATGCTCTCTTGGACATGAAAGTGGTGTTACATATTTTAAAAAACAATCAGAACAATAAACATGCACATTAAAATATTTTTGGCAATGCAATTTAATGAAACTTAGCGGTATTAATATACAATACAAACAAATGTGGTACGCATCTAGGTGTCACTGAGTAAAATTTGTGCACCCTAGCTCACCATATACCATGTTATGTTGAAGAGAGAAGTCATTAATAAATGCTCCCAAGCAATCCAAAAATATTATACACGCGTGTTCTAAAGTGCCACCCAAAAATCCAGGCCAAATACAATAAACCTTGTAAGTGCTAAAGCTCGTTGTGAGCCTCTTTCCGGGTTTATTGGTCCCCTTCGTATTTTGTGCCAAATTTTGACCATAGATTTGACCAACAAAATATAAGTTGTATGTCACAAAACATATATTGTTGAATTCATATTCGAAAGAGGTTTCCAATAATACTATTTTTGTGGTATATAACTATTTTTGTTAAATCAAAGGTCAAACTTTGACTCAAAATACAAGGGGTTTAATAAATTGGGACGGTGGTAGTAGTTCTTGGTAACATATGCCACCATGAATATATAAAGATATGATAGAAAATAAATGACGGAACAGAAAAAATGGTATGTAAATAAATCAACAACTCCTGCACAAGTTCCCGGTGAAAACTAAGAGAATGTTTATTTGTTTCTCACCTCCTATTGAAAATTTTAGACAAAATCTATTGGAGTATTTGAATGATAGATTTCTGTTTGATGACATGTCTAGTATTACAAACAAGACAACACACAAGCTGGTGGAGACCCCAGAGCAATGCATGTAGCAGGTAGAAAAGAATAATTGGACATGCAACACCAAATCAATTAAAGAAAACCTTCGAGTAGTTAAGCAAAGTCAAATTTATGTGATTCGGCATGAAATGAAGAATGCATTTGTATGTGTTTTATTTTTTCCTAGGGGCCTAGTAAAACCAAAAAGAAAGGGGGGAGTTCAAGGCACATGTAATTATCTGCCGTAAAGGGAGTATCATAGCAAGTATCATTTATGCCAACTAGACAATTTTGCCGATGTAGTATAAAATTAAAAGAAATAGGAAGTTCTCTGTCATATCATCATAGCATATCATAATAAATGATGTGCTACTGTGTGTCATGCATGGCAATGAATGAAATCATCTGAAATACTCCCTCCAGTTTTTAATATAAGGCTGCTACCATAAAAAATAATTTGCAGCTATACAAGCACATTACCTCTTCCAGAGAGGAACTAACAATGGTGCTTATTAGTGTGAATATTGCATGTAGCCATAGTGAAAAGGGCAAAGCATGCAACATATTTAATTAAGCGATCCTATTCAAAACTATAAGGTCTTCATGAAGGTCTGTCTTGTTTCAGGTTGGGTTGAAAACTTGAACTACGCACATACATTTCTTTTAAACAAAGGCCCGACACCGTATCCTTGTTGAGTGATCGCTCGCTAAGCTGTTGGATACTGACGAAACGAAAGGCATTGCACTTCGGCCCCATTGTGTGAATACCACATTAAGGTGACATGATTTTGAGGCGTCATTTCCTCTAGTTGATCAACCAGCAGGTCTCCGGGGATCCAGAGAGGTGCTTTCATATTCATCTCTGAATGCTTGTTACCAAAATGCCATCTCAGGAAGTGAAGAAGAATATCTTTCTTCCTATTAAACCTTTGCCGTGTATAGCATTATCACGATGGTGATACACAGGAAAACCATTTGTGGAATCGTTCGATGAACTTAGTTGGTCAGAAAGAAAGCACGATGTAGCTAAGATAAGCGAATAAAGCTCTATGTTTTCCCTTCCTTCATTCAGAGCGAGCCATGAGGCACCTATTAGAAAGGCTTGGAAAAGCCTTAAGTTTAGGCTCCCTCCCTTCACTGAACTAATTCACCCGGGTCAAAACCAGCCGACGGTAGATTAAATAAGTTCTTGCCAATAACCATGGCCGTTATGAGGATGGTTAATAGCATAGCCAGTTGATGGCTATATGGAGCAACCTTGTCATCTATAATCATCTACTACACTCATATAGTAAGGCAAGCTATATGGTTCGTTATTAGATTACTACCTTTTTTAAGCATCTCTCTTTCTTTTCATTTATTGTATTCACCTAGAAGTACGCATATAGCTACATCCTTGCATGAGAACCCACTCTCCTGATTTTTCTATGTCTCTCTCCTCCACATAGACAAAAATGCCATATAAAGGGGCTATAAGCCCCTTATTGTACTTGATCTATGAGAGGTTTAATACATAATTAAACATGCTATTTATTAGTTGGCTTTGTTTTATTGATATTGGGGCCTTTTATGAAAACGAAGAGAGTACTAACCTATAATACCATGCACTATGAAGATGGTATCATAAGCCAGTATGATATTAGTGTACTGGTATGATACTCCCCACTACAAGTAGATTAGTCTCTTTATTATCCCCTCCCTGTCTTTCTAAAATTACCCATAGTGGGAGCAACATAAGTAGTAACATGCATATGTTACTAGTCAAGGTTATTACCTCCATAGTGTAAAGTAACATAAATGTAGTATGAGATATGTCCTCAATTATTTTCTTGTAGACTCATTCTTTCTTGGGCAGCGCTATGTGATGGTAACTACCTATGTTACTCTATTTGTCTCTCTCCTCATTAATTAGCCGCCACATCATCTTTTTTGCTTAGGTGACATCTATATTACAACTTATGTTAGTCCCACTATGGGTAGTCTAAGAGGAGGCGGAGGATTAGTAATTAATCCGTTCAACTGACGAGATTTTTCAGTGTACATCCTATATACCTATGCTTGGTCACAATGGGAGTATCATACTGTATCATATTAAATGATATACTAGTATGTGTCATGCATGACAATAAATGAGGTTTCTATGATACCAAGTTATGATACTGATATTTCTCATTGTGACCAGCCTAAGAAGTTCATCTCCAGTATATGATTTATCTCAACATGCAAACTATCCACATTAGCGTGGTGCCACACATCACCCTTCAGTTTCAAAACAACACGCAATCGATCTCTTTCTCTTTTCAATCCCTCTCGGTCACTCCTAGCGCTCTTCCTCTCAGGAAGAAAAAGCCCCCCTAAGCGAGCGGCCGCTGTTTCCTCTTCCAATGACAATCAGCCTAACCGAAGCCTAGATGCATCATATCTCATCTCCTTCCACGTCTCATCTTCATCTCCTCCTTCTCCTAAAAAGGCGTTTAATTTCCTCTTTATTTTCCCTTTCCCTTCATCTCCTTCGTACGATATTACTCACGACAACAAATCATCCCCCCGTCTTATTGTTGGACACCGCATCCTTCACGATCCAATTCCACAACAATATATAGCCAGCCATCGCATCACCTATTGCACAACTATGCCATGCCGCTGTCGGACAAGCCATCATTGGTCGTGGCTACCACAGACCTGCATGCAGCTCCCGACCCGGGCCCCTGTGATCACCGATTAAACTAAGCCCCGTTGCCGATCAATAGAGCCCTGTGGGCTCCGGCGGCCCGAGCCCACTCCCCGGCATCCACCAGTGCTCGCCGTGATCCCCCTCGAACATCACCTACAACAAGGTGGGGGCTCTCCTTCCTCTCTATCTTTTTAGGTCAGAGCAATTTTTGTGATTTAGCTTTAGTTTGCTCATTTAGAAGGTACAACCATGACTTGGATAAGTTTGGGGCCTCTAGTTGCTGTGGAGCTAGCTGTGATTGATTGTATGAACCTTATGAGTTGAGTAATACAAGTGTTTCACCCGCAAAAAAAAGCTTTTGTTTGATGCTCTGATTTGGGTGTGATAGGAAGCCTATTTTTTGGAAGCTCTGCTCTGTCACCAAGCACCTCCTCTCTAGCAGACCAGCCAATTTCTCTCACCTACAAACTTCTCTGACTCAAGCATAACCGGTAAGCATGTGAGGAGATAAGATGGATTGTGCTCGTCTCTATGATCAGGTAGGTTTTGATTGGAATCGCTAGATGGTGAAAAATTATTCTCGTTAGTTTTTTTTTCATTTTTCTTGAAGGAATAGACATATGAAACTTACTATTTACTACTACCGTACATGCAACTACAATCACTCTCTCTCTCCTAGAGAGAGACACACACACACACAACATGTTATTTTTTTATGAATTTTATTTGTATTTTTA
Source organism: Thinopyrum elongatum (assembly GCA_011799875.1). NCBI lineage: Eukaryota > Viridiplantae > Streptophyta > Magnoliopsida > Poales > Poaceae > Thinopyrum > Thinopyrum elongatum. Next base: position 134,140,065 of record CM022303.1, read on the forward strand.
TTACTTTCCTTCGATTGTTCTGCTAAATCAGCATATGCCATATAGTGTTGTTCATTTTCAGGTATGTTGTTGTTTCGTAGTAATATTCCACTATGAATAAGATGAGATCGAGCTAATACCTGAGTGATACCGTTCTATGACTGGCATTGTCGTTCATCTACCGCAAGGTTCAAAATTCAAGGTTTTGTTTGTCAGTTGCTAGGCATTCTGGAGGTTCCATGGACAAATCATGTGCATTGCATGAATAAAGTTGGCAAGGAGGTCTAATTATTATTGTTATTATTTTAATGTTTTATTTCTCCTTTCGAACTAAGCATACAAGATTACTCCTCTAGGAGATAACGAGTACAAAATGCATTTAGCTATGGCTAATCTTATGGTGTATATAATTTTATATAGTAATTTAATTGCTGGCTTTATGGAGTTTAGTTGGTTCCATGCAAGAATTTCTAGGGCTGCTTAAATCGTTTCACCCATTATAGGTTCTTCATGATTTGCCTCTTCTATGTAAAGCGGTCAAGTGTGCATCAAAGCAAGAGGTCAGACATAAGATCCATATTTTCTCAAGAATAATGTTAGTTGTAATTCAAAGTTTCTAGAATATGATTGTTCATAAAAACATAATATATTTCATGGCCCTCTATTTTGGTTTGATGATTTTTACTATAGTTTGATGAGGGAAAAATTCTATTTTATATCATATCCACTATATCTAGCTTGGTATGCTTCCATCATGTTTCTTATGTAATAGTTTATTTCCACATTCCTCTTATCACAATGCTCCTGCTCCTATTACCTTTGGTTGATTTGTTTTATACTACTGCGACTAATTCTTTTAGAAAGTGTGGGCTTTTTAGAAAATTCTGCATATAAACTAGGTCGATGGAAAATTGTATATTAGCATTTGTGTACATAATATATGTACATATAAGAGCTTTGATTTGGGAAATTGAGTTTTTCTATTGATTATTGCATTGTATCAAGGTGTCACAACCACCAATATGTTCACTCCATGCAATCGCCTTATCATTCACGTTTCTGCATAACAAACTGTTATATGTCTTTCCAAAAAAATCGTTAAAAAGATTATTTATTTATTATTGTTGCTGCCACAGTTGTGCCGTTCTTTCTTTTATGCAATTCGCCCATGCTGAGATATAAATTTCAAATGCCACAAGGTTTCATACTCCCAGTCATGTCCTTAACATGTCTATTTGCTCTCCCCGCATATTCCCTTCATATATGTAATAGCATGCCCATAGTCAAATAATGCATTTCCTGTTTTTAAAAGGTACATTCCTAATGGTGTTAGTGTGTGCTCAGTTGAATGCTCAAGCTGACCACACCTTGAGTTTACATTCATGTTTTATTGCACTGAAGAATACAGCACACTTCCTTGGGCAGGATGTACAAGTTTAGCCTTAGAGAAGATTGTTTGAATGATAAACATCCAAGCTATTTTACACCTTTGGATGATAAACAACCAAGCTATTTTCTCTTGAATTATTACAAGAAAAATCTCAGCAAACTATACATCCCTTCCTTTTCGTCCGAATGATGCATTCTAATTAATAAAATATGGAAATGCTCTACAGTATACATATTTCCTGACATTTCATATCATTCCATCCAAGGTTCAAAAAACATATAGTTATGTTTCCTTTCATGGTTATTGTTTCACAAAGTAATTCTTTCTTCTACGTAGTGCGACAAATTCCCGTAGCATCACGCGGGCTATTATCTAGTTACATCAGTTATTACATCCAATCTCCACGCGCCTAGACCGCAGTCCAGCACCTATATGCACCTGGTCGGAGGAACGTGTTTCGATTCCAAATCCACTGCTATTAGTTCCCCCGTTGTCCATACAGCCGTCCTCTATTCTGTTGGTCAATCATTGATGCTTGCTTTCTCGCTAATTGTTTGCAATTTTTTGTTGATAGTTTACCAAGCCGACCACTTGGTGTGCTATCTCGCTAGTTGATCCTAGCAGAACTAAGGAATGTTCTTATTTAGGGGTAAAAAGCCACATTTATAGGTCAGTTTGAATCTTGATACCTTTTTTTGGTAACTCTACTCCCTCCGTGTCAAAAGTCAAACTTTGTAAATTTTCATCAAGTTTAGAGAAGTAGTTATTACAATATCAAATGAATACCATTAGAATCATAAAAAAAAATTTATATAGTATACATTCTATACCATAAATATTCATATATTTTTCTATAAGCTTGCTCAAAGTTTACAAAGTTTAACTTTTGCAAAATACTATATGAACTATAATTTGGCAAGGAGGGGTACATTAGTACAATATATTCTTCAGATGTGGCTAATAAAATGGAGTATTTAGTTAGTCCACGGGCATATAAATAGTTAAGGGAAACATTAAAAATCTGACGTCAGATTTTTAGGCATGATAAATCTGATATTTTCATGGCAATTTATATTTGGCGTGATGATGCAAATTTAGTTTGCATGCACGGTAGGTCCAAAAGAATGACCTGAGATAGATTTAACATGCTCGTCAACTAAATTTGTCATAACGTCGAATTTATAGGGGAATCCAACAACTAATTAGTTTTTTTGGAATTAATTAATTAGTTTCTTTAGTACTCCCTCCGTCCCAAAATTCTTATCTTAGATTTGTCTAGATACGGATGTATTCCAAAATTCTTATCTTAGATTTGTCTAGATACGGATGTATAGAGGGAGTAGTACGGTTCGTTATCGGCTATTGCGATCCATTTGACCGTTTCGGTAGATCCATTCAGCATGGGAGAGTCACATGTGCATACCTGCATGCGCATAAGGATATCCTGCGACTCTCTCCTCTCGAATCGGTGCCGCGTGTACTCTTGGCGCAACCTTTCAACCTCTGCGCGCTCCTCCGGCGTGCCAAGCTCTGGATCAAACTCCCACACCGCTCTACCGAGGAAGTTGCTCGCGGAACGCAGCCACGGGCCGCCACCCTCTGACACCTTCAGCCTCCACATCTCCGGGTGACGAACGTACGGTGAGAGTGGCTATAGTTCGTGAGTTCACAAACACTCCTAGGATGCATGGAGCCATGCAGCCGATCCGGTCTTACATATACTGGCCGGAAAGACCACGTGCGCATTATTATTCCTGCCTGCCAACTACTCAACTAAGGGACGTGATGGGCTCCGATCTTCAGAAAAAGACAAACACTGTGTATATCTACTGCTAAAGTACGACCATCAGTCGTGCAATATTCTTGAGTGTTGACATGAAACGAATCTATTGGGCATGCACTAGTGCATCGCCAAGCAATACCGTAAAACGGACACCGCAAACGTTCGCGATCACGTCCGGACGTGTCCGTCGACATAGGACGGACACAGATATGAAAGCCTGCAATCCAACGCAAATCATCAAAATTCCTTATTCCTCCGCCGTTTGACACCACGACGCGCTCGCTGGCTCGCTCCTGTTCATTGTATCCTCGCTGCACCTCCTCCTCATCTCCGTGCCCGCCCAGCCGGGCCCGCAGCGGGCAAAAGCATCGACCCTCCAGCACCGCCGACGGTGCAACCCTCCTCGCCTCCGCACTCCGGCCTCGGTCACTGTGGACCAGCGCGCTCGCGCCGGAGCGCGTCTACTTCGGCTCCTCCGAACTGGCGGGTGGGAACACGCGGTATTATTCGTACAGAAGATAGGCCACTACGGCTGGTAGGGTGGCTGCACCCCCGCCGTCGCTGTCGAGGGCGAGCTCGTGGCACTTCTTCAACGTGTTGGACAACGATGAACTTCACAATAACTACCATTGTGATGTTGGTGGCGCTGGGACCACGGCGACAACACCGTACACGCCGAGCCGGTGCTCGCGGGAGATGCGAGAGGATGAGGGCATCCCTGAGCTGGAGGAGGACGATACGCGAGCCACACAAATGCCGAGCTCCGCCTGGCCAAATTTTCCCCATCCGAGATGTCGTCGCCGCCTCTCAGCCATCACCGGCGTCCATCGACCACCTCATCGCCGTCTGCGTCCTCTGGCCGGTCGCCTCGGCCGCCCCAGCCGTCGTGGTCGTGTTGCGTCCTACCTCCCCCGCGAGGAAAGAGAGAGGAGAGAGGGGGAGGACGCCTTTTGCTGAGGTGGAGGGTGCCCGCACGCCCGCAAGTTGTTAGACATCTCCAACGGCAACCCACAAAAAACTTTTCGCATCCGTCCGCGAACACTGGGACCAGTCTGCGGTCATGGATGCGGTTAGCAGTCATCCAATGCTAGACACATACATTTTCACAACAACTAAAATCAACCGGACGAAATTCGTGCAAATACAACTGGATTTCATGTAAACTTGGCCGGATTTCATACAAACATGACGGATTTCATACAAACCGGACGCGAACCGTTACATTTTGAAAATACTTTAACTAAAAAGTTAAAACCATGTGCATGTACGGTCCCGCGGAGCTCCACTCCTACGACACGGATCACTACACTAGTCTACTGCCGGCCGCGGCGGATCCCTTCATCACCGGACTGCCGATAGTCCCGGAGGCATATTCTTCCCCCGTATCTTCCCTACGTCCGGCTGCGCCGCTCATCGGAGTGTGGTGAAGAGGGTGCTTCAGCCAGAGGGGAAGGGTGCTTCCATGGATGCCCATGCCAGGGTGGTATAAGATAAAGAAGAAACCAGGCACGTCACCGGCTATACAAGCCGGCGACGAGCCGGCGGTGGCCTTCCTGGGACCCAAGCAGCGGCGGCCTCCCATGTTCTACTTTCCCTCGAAGTTGCCAGTGGACGTGGACGCGGATGCGCTAGCCAGCGACTCGTCAATCTCCTCCGCTCACCCGCCTTCTTTCTCTGCCTGCACGGCGCGGCTACGCGAGCGTCGACGGCGGATGGCGCGGTCACTGGAGGGGCGGTATGACACGGCGTCGTCCATGCCCGTGCCGCAGTGCTCCCCGCCATGCCAGCTTGGAGCAATTGGCCACTCCTCCGTGAGCTGGTTTGGAGTGGCGAGTAGCTGAACCACGCGCCGGATTGGGGTGGCAACTTGCTTCATCGGCATAGGGGAGGGAGGTGTGGAGCAGCGAGCTGCCTCGCTCGTATCCGCCGGGCTCGGCGGGCCACCATGCCGACTTTTATGTTGGAGAACTGCTCTTCCTTCCCGTCGGATGCCATCGAAATGGTGGAGAAAATGGTGAAAGGATGAGATGGGGGGAGCGGCGGAGGGGTGTGATTCTTCCCCGGCATCTGCCCTCGTTTAAATAGAGGGCACACGGGAGGAGCTCGGCTGGCATTGTGTTTAATGCCGGCCCGCTCCTGAACGGACGTGTGCCCAAAGTAGGTTTCTCGGATTCCACGTGGGGTTAATGGAGGCCTATGAATGCGGCGAGGAGGCGTGTTCAACCGGGCGTGCAGCGGGCGGCGCCCTCGACCGGCGCGCCGCTTCAATGGTGGAGGCAGTGAGAGGACGCATCTGCCCTGAGCCGTCTTCAATGCGGAGCGGCGCGCTCTACAGCGGCATGAATGCGGGCAGTTGGCGCCGGCCGGGAGCGCGCGGGATGGGGGAGAGGTTTTTTGGTGGGCCAGAGCGGCCAGAAGCGGGCTTGGGATCGGTCTGGACTCCCGCAAACCTCTACCACTTTTGTCTCCGGTTTGCAGAAGAAATCGTGCTGGACCGCCCAGTGGACCGATACAAGTCGGCGTTGGATGACTTCCATGGTCCGGACAACTGCGAGAGGTTTACAGATCCGCCTTGGAGATGCCCTTACCAGCATAGGGGAATTTGGACATGTGGACCAGTTCGTGTACGTTGTGGTACCCTGTTGGATGGCAAAAAATGATAATATCTAGTTTAGTAAGTATTATAGATGATATAATTTATTGTTTTGTGTGACGTATAGTAGTACAACATTTATTATAATATTGTATCACGATATAATACTAACATCCTCTTTTCCCTCAATTAATATTATTTCATGTCAGTGATATGTCTAGTTGGCATTGTATGGGCTACATTATACTACCTACGACAGCCCAGGATGGGAGGTTAGTTTGCTATACCAGGAGTAATATTACGTCGGCTTTTCTTTCTTCCTCACGAATAAAGAAAGGGTGTCCTCGTGGTGGCGGCGGCATTTTTATGGTGGATTTGTATCCTCGGGCTTTGTCGTTGCGAGGGTATTTGCAGCAGCGCAGATGTGGAGCTTAGGAGGTTGTTCAACAGCGGATATAGATTGTTCTGCATCAGCGGCATCTGAAAGATGGTGGATCGTGTGCTGGGTTTATGGTTCGTTGTGGCAAGTGTTGGGTTCATGGTTCGTTGTGGCAAGTATGGTTTTCTCCTCCGACGTCGCAGTCATGCAGGGGTGCCAAATCTGAAGTTCGATGATGTGTCCGGACTGTTGCCCCGGTCTGATTCGTTCAACGATAATGACTTCGCCTTTGGTGAGCCACCTTAGAGATCCGCCAAGCTGCATGCCAGCTACGGATTCGTGTCGAGCTCGGCTAAGGAGGCGACCCGCTATTTTTTTCCTTTGGTGGTTGTAGTAGTGGTGCCGGAGGAAGATGACGTACGTTCGTGTCAAGCTCAGGGGATTCTTCTGTCTTTATTTTAATTTTTTCTTTTTGGTTGGTGTTCCTTTGTGTCAAGGCTAGCGCTCTACTGTCTTTTCAGTTTTGTCAGATCGGTGTTTACGTGACTCGTACTATAATCTTTATGATATAAATGTGACACGTATTATCATGCTAAAAAAATGTATTATAGCCCTACGCGGATATATTGCTAAAGGAATTTATTGGGGTGCATTCTAAATTTGTTGTACTTCGAGTAATACTGTACTCTGTACGGACACATTGCTAAATGAAGCTACCGTTCAGCATGCATTATTGGTTTGTTGTAATAGGAGTAATAGACACTGTACGGACATATTTCTAAAGAAATTTATTGGACATGCATTTTTTTTGCATTATTATTATTTTAACACGGTATAATTGAAGTCCCTCATATACACAAACATACACTCACTCATATGAACACACGCACGCACACCCTATCTGTATGAGCACCTCCAAGAGATTGAGCCGGCATAGCATCTTGAGATTTTACGAAGTCACCACAAACGTCTCTTAGTCGATGGGAACGTCGCCGGAAGCTTGAAATAATTCCAAGAATAACGCGAGCACCAATGTTAAATTTAGAACTTGAACCCTGATGGGTTTGGGATACCACTATCCTCCTAATCGTCCAGCCATAGGTTGGTTCGCCGCATTATTACTCTCTCCATCCGAAAAACCTTGTCCCTCAAATGGATGTATCTAGCACCAAGTTAGTGCTAGATACATCAATTTGAGAAACAAGCTTGGGACAAGCTTTTTCGGACGAAGGGAGTAGTTGTTAGTTTGTTATCATGACACATATTTTATTAAAAAGAAATTGGCTTCCTCACCATGTATGTCGAACACTTGGGGGTGTAACAAATAATTTTTAAACATAACACTCAGCTGAGAACAGTTCAAAACAAAAATTGTAAGAGCATCTCCAATAACTGCCCTGTTATAGCGCACCATGAAAGTTATGGAGTAAAATTTAGAGCACAAAAAGTGTTTTTTATGGCACGAAAAAGTGAGCGTCTCCAACAACTGCTTTAAAATAGGCCACCCAAAACAGCAAAACTCCTTCGAACATTCTAACTTTTAAATATGAAAATTAGAAACATAGTTCGACTATGACATGCAAATTTAAACTACAACTTAAACTAGAGACACTACAGGTTGTCGCGGTCAATGTCGTCGGACTTGTCACTCTCGTCGTCGGGCTGAACCTCATCGCCGGACTCAAGCGTGATCACATCGGAGGGGCCAGCCTCGTCCTTCATCTTCCTCCACTCTGCCTTTTTGCACTAACTGTCCCTCTTCCAGAGCCACTCCGGCTCTGCCTGCATGAGGTGCAGATTTTTCGCTCTAAACCTCACCATTACAGCCTCGACACTCTCTTGGGTGTCCCTCTCCACGAGGACAATGTGGGTCTCCTCTTTCACCGGGCGGGACACAATGTTCACCGCGGCCCGATGAACTCCGCATCCTCCCGAGTTTTTGTCTCCAGGAAGCTGAGCTTTGAACGCGGCTAGCTGAGCCTCCAAACGACGATGTCGTAGGCACGCACGGCGATCTCCACCATCTTGAACATGCCAAGCCAGTGCCGCTGGTCGTCGCACTAGAACTCGACGTCGAAGCAGCCAGAGTCCCGCAGTCGAACCCCTTTGAAGTTAGACTAGTCCTTTTCGCATTTGAGCAGCATTCATGGCGGGGCTACAACCGCGGAGTGTGGCGATGTGGTACACCGACGATGGAGTAGAGGTAGGTGGAGGCCGATTCCGGCAATGCGGCGACGATGGGAGGCGGTGGATCCGACGGTGGCGGGGTGCGGTGGTCGTGGAATCGGCTGGACGCCGCTAGATTTAGTTGCGGCGGTGGTCGCAAGGGGTACGAGAGACTGTGGAAGGAGAGGGGGGGGGGGGATTTCAATGCGACAGTTCTGTCGTTTTGTTTTGCGGCAATAGCCCAGGTGTTGTATATTTGCAACACTTTATGTTGTTTTTTGGGCAACCATAAAAATTTTGAGCCACTTTTGCAAATAAAACAACCGTTGGAACTTCAAAATTTCCCCCAACTGCCCTAAAAGGCGGTTAAACCCTATAATAGGGCATCTATTGAAGATGCTCTAAAAACCGAGAAAAGAATCATACTGACGGACAAGGCTATTCGGTGCCCAGGCTCAGCTGCACCCACGATGAATAGAAAGTTCAAATAAAAACTAGAAAAATTCAAAAACAATCTGAATTTTTTTTTTGCTAGAAGATAATTTGGTGCGTAAGGTGCGCTACAAATTTCAGATCATTTGGACATTTGAGTAGCTCTTGGCAAAAAAGACCAATTTGGGGTCAGTGAAAAAGTTTACTGTTCATGTATTGTTCTGACTCAATTTGTCTTTTTTGCTGAGTGCTACTCATATATCCAAATGATCTGAAATTTTAAGCGCACCTCACGCACCAAATTATCTTCCATGCAAAAAAATGGATTTGTTTGAATTTTGTTAGTATTTTTTCTGAATTTTCTCTTCACCGGGTGCAGATGAGCCTGGGCTGAGAAATGGATATTCCATACTCACACCATTCTTTATTGCTTGCTCGATCCAAAGAATATAAGACATAATTTAATTCCTCAAGATAATAATACTACTAGCTAATAAAAAAATTCTATAGTAAAAGTCACAATCATGAAGAGGTATTATTAATACAATCTTATGCCACCAGATTTTCTTTTCATGCAAATCATACCTTCTCGGTCTAGTTTGTAAGATGCCTCAAATTTTAAGTTTGACCAACAAAATACGGGTTATATGCATACCATTGAAAAGAAAAATCGAGTACGAATCGTAATATATACTTCACGGTATAAAAGTTAGGTTCAAAATTTGAAGGGGCTAACATTGTTGATCATAAATTTGGTTCATGAATCGAAATAATCCTTTAGTAAAGTGTTTCGGGAATCCTTTACGTACCTAAGAGAGTCATCCCCACTAACTTATTTCTCTCAACATGCAAGCATGCCACATCATCATACAATTATGGATGGAATCAGGCACACCTCAATATGCAACCATGCTTGGGAAAAGGAGACCCACCATGACATTGCATAGAAAAATATTTTTTGTTCTATTATTCTACTTATATTTAATAAATATTTTACAAATATACCTAATCAAATATAATAAGTTGTATGTATTTAAATTTTGGTTCACATGTTATTAGTCTAAATATTTATATTCCACACAATCATATCTCATCAAAATATATTGCAACTGATTCTCGCAGCAACACGCTGGATTTTACCTAGGAAGAAACCATGATTGACTGAGTCTAGATGATGTGCATCAGTCGTGACACACTCAAATTTAATATGGATAAAAAATCAGGCATAATTGCCTCAATGATTACCTTTTTTCCATGTACTCAGAAGTGCTTTCAGGTAGTACTCCATAGTACTCCCTCCATTCCAAAATGTAGCACGTATAGATTTCTTGAAAAGTCAAACTATGCAAGCTTTGACCGAGTTTATTGAGAAAGCTATATTTATATATACAGTTCCAATCATATACAACACGAAAATATAACTGATGATGTATCCAATGATATGCATTAAGTATTTTAAACATACATATTTTATCTATATATAAACATGGTCAAAGTTTGTAATGCTTGACTTTTGAAAAAAAATTATACGCACTACATTATGGAATTGAGGTAGTAGTACCAAATAAGATCAGCCATTGGATTAGGCGAAATGGAGGGCTCATATCGATTTCAAGGTACAGTAAAAGAACTCCTAACATTATGAGATGAGATGAATAGAGTAAATAAGATTAAAGAGTAAAAATACACACACAAAACACCGGCGGAGACTCCAACCGGATTAGAACTCTAATGGATACATGCTTGCAAAGATTTATTTTATGATGGATAATCTTATTCTCATAATATTTCTTCAAGCGCATTCATTCAGTTGCAAGGAAGGTACGCTAACGAGCATCGCCATTGCCTCCTCCATGAACGGGCACTCGGAGGACAGGGCGCAGAAGGAGGACAGCCTTCCGCCGGGCCGTGACGCCAAACGCCTCGGCCATGTCTAACTCGTCCGGTGGTGGACCCTCCCAATCAAAGTGGAATAGCAGGCTCGCAAGCACGAGCTTGATGTTGGCGAGGCCGAATGCTATCCCGGGGCAAATCCTCCGGCCGGCGCCGAACGGCAGGAAGGAGAACTCGGTGTCCTTGAAGTCCACGACGTCGGTCTCACCCTCGAACCGCTCTGGCCGGAACTCGTCCGGCGCGTCGGGCCAGTATCGCTCGTCACGGGCCAGCGCCCAGGCGTTGACTAGCACCCGAGTGCCCTGCGACACGTCGTACCCGAGTACCTGGCATGACTCCTGGCACTCCCGCGGGACAAGCAGTGGCGAGGGCATGTGCAGCCGCAGCGTCTCCCGGATGACTAGGTGCATGTACAAGAGCTCGCCGAGGGTGTCCTCCGCTACGGTGCCGCGAGCCTTGAAGGCTTGCCGGACCTCGCTCGTCACTTTCTGCATAACCATTGGGTTCCTGATGAGCTCTGCGATCGCCCACTCCAGTGTCGTCGTTACCGACTCGTTGCCGGCGCCGAACATGTCCTATGCTCATGCAAAACATTGTGAAGAGAGTTTTGAGTGACCTTAAAGAGGAGATTTTATAATATCTAAGACAAGGGTTTCGCTAAGTTTCAATTGACGGAGATTTTCAAAACTCTCGGCCCATTCAGAAACTGTATCATTTTTTTATGGGAGAAAACCGTAACTTTAGTTGACCAAAAAGTGGAATAATAATGTGAAAAGGTGCAAATCGTATTTTCACTACTGATACTGAAAGTATAATTTTCTGAATCGACTGAGATATAACCAAAAAAGAAAAGTTGATTGAGACACTGATGGAAAAAAAAAGGAGCTCTTAAAGCTATCCATGTCCAAATTGATTATTTATCCAACGTCCTCGCGTAGGACAATTTAAGAGGCCACTGAAGCAAATAAACAAAGTAGAGTATATCTAAGTAGATTGAGCTTTCTCAAAAGTCTTCATCAGATCGATCCAGAAAAGTTTAACTTCCATTTAGCAAAAAATCATTAAACTGAAGATCGTTGGACTTCTCTTCTAAATTGATCAAGACATAAAGAAGTCTCACTCAATTGGGAGTAAGCAGAGTAGTAACTAGTAAGTATTCCCTGCGTTCACAAATACTATAATGTGTTCTAACATTTTTTTTTAAATCAGATGTATATAGACACATTTAATTGTGTATGTTCACTTCTTTCAGTCTATGTATTTGTGAGCGCGAGGGAGTAGTACTTACGAAGATGACATATTTGACTGCGTCCATGTCGATCCTGCCCTTCTTGTGCATGCTTAGCAGCTCGTCGAGCAGGTCAGGGTGCTTGTTCTCGCCTTCCATCGTCCTCTCGAGTCGCTCCCGCATGATGGCATCGACGATGCCGTTCACGGTATCGAGGCACTCCTTGGCGCGGCGCTTGGAGCCGCTGAGATAGCCGACAAGGCAGGACGACGGCCACAAGTCCGGCGGGTTAAACCCCGCCAAGAGCTTCATGGAGCGCTCGAGCGAGCAGAGGTACACGTCGCGCTCCTTGAACCGGTCGCCCATGACGGCGCGGACCGTGATGTTGGTGACGAGCGTGGAGAGGCGAGGGCGCAGCTCCACGGGGCGCGCGGCCGCCGCAGCCTCGGCGACATCGCGGAGCATGGCGGCGACCTCCCCCTCACGGATGGCGCGGAAGGATAGCACACGCTGGGCTGATAGGAGCTCCACGACAGCGATCTTTCGAATCTGGCGCCAGTAGTCGCCGTACGGCGCAAACACAATGTCCCGGCCGCCGTTGGTCATTATGCGTATGGTGGCGCTGAGGGGCCGCGTCGCGAACGCAATGTCGTGGGTCTTCATCACCTCGCGGGCACCCTCCCGGGACGTCACCACAAGCGTGGGCCCCTCGCCGAGCCTGAGGAGCATCACCGGCCCGTAGCGCCGCGCTAGGTCACGCATCGCGTGGTGCGGGAGCTGCCCGAGGAGGTGATGCAGGCTGCCGATCACCGGCAGCTGCCACGGCCCCGGCGGCTCGTTCGCTCTACGCCCGCGGCTCCGGCTGGAAAGAAGCACGATATACAAGGCGGACAGGAGAGCTACGACGAGGTAGACGACCCCCATTTGCACCCTAGCTTTACGTGCTCCTCTAATTATTAAGCTTAGTGGCAAATGAAAGCTTTGCAGGAAGGGCTGGCTGTAAATTGCGCGCGGTTTTAAACTGCCATGGTGTACGTGCTCTAATTAATGACTCGTATTTCTTGAGAAAAAAAAACATGTAATGCTGAAATCATATTGACATTGGCCTTTCTTTCCTAGCTTAGTGAGCTGGTTACTGTGCACTATTTAACTAAACGTTACTCCGCCCGTTGCGTGGAATTTAATATCTAAATGTTGTGTAGAATAGTAATTCGGTTCGCATAAGCAAAAAAGAAAACCTTTTTAACACGAAAAATTGTGCATGTCTTCATTTACATTTTCGAGGATTCTCATGCATAGATCGGACCGGTGTTAACGAATCAAGCTAGTAAATCTAATGGCTAAAACAATTTTGATGATGTGGTAGCACGCATATGCTGAGATAATTAAAAATAATGGGGATCACTCTCTGAGATAATTAAAAGTAATGCTGAGTATAGGGTATGGTATGGTGTCTATATTGTGACATAGCAGCGCTGTCTTTGCCTAGGGTGGATCTACACAAATAGAAAATACTAGTTTATGTGCTATACTCGTTTTCTTCCGGTTTATAGAGATTATCTCAAAAAATGTTTTCTTTACAAGTCTCAAAGTTATTCCTCTCATTCACGTGTTCAGATTTCAAGGTGCATTCAATCATAGCATGCACGGATTAAGAGAAAAGTCACTACTCCTACTCCCTCTGTCCATCTATATAGGGCCTAGTGTTTTTCGAGCCTAATTTTGACCACATGTTAGAGCAATAATATATGACATGCAAATTACACAAAGGATACCGTCAAATTCGTACGTGAAAGGAGTTTTCGATGATATAATTTTCACATTATACAACTCATATAGTATTAATCTTATCAAAAGTCAAAGGCAATCTCGAAAAACACATTAGGCCCTATATATATGGATGGAGGGAGTAGTGCATGTAAAATGTGTTCTCATTTATTGGTCAGGCATGCATGCATTGCAATTAATATATTGGTAAACACGATTTCTTTGGGAAAACAAGCTCATTAATTAAGTAATTTTGTAAACTATAAAAATTATATCACCAGTTACATTCTGGTTGGTGAGAGTTTTGAATTCAGCCATATAAAGCATAAGGGAGAGAGTTCTTATTAACATTAATTATGTAACAACATAGGTGAAATTATACAATTTTAGTGCAATTTTTTAAAGTTGTGCATAGATGATTCATTGAAATTTGGTACCATTTAGAGCATCTACAACCGGACCCCTCAAACATCCAATCAAACAGCCCGATCACTGTCTGGATAGAAGAGAGATGAGAAAAACAACCTAACTGGACCCTTCGACTTTATCCTCATATGTACAGGCTGTCCGCAGATCCCTATATCCAGCCTATATATGGGCGGGTATAGGGAAGCCCGGACACGCCTGCCACCTCATCCCAGCCCCACCAGCAGTGATGACTCCTTAGCTTTTCTCTTTCTCTCCTTTCCTCGACCTCTCTAGATGCGGAGCACCCCATGCCGCCACCACCTCGCCCCGCCGTGCCACCAACCAGCCTGCCGCCTTCGGCTGACGACCTGCCCGATCTCACGGCCCGCCTGCACCCTGCTCGCTCCGCCTCCTGGCCTGCACCCCTCTTGCCCCGCCGCAGATGCTCCGGCCTGGCAGCCGCTACTCTTGGCATGCGTGCTAGCATTGGCCACGACGTGCTAGCTAGCTAGCCGCCACGTGTATGCGTGCTTGCTGGCAGTTGTGCCGTGCACAATGCGCTAGCTGCGGCGTCCACAGCCGCCTGCTGCCGCGGTTGCTCGCTGATGTCGCTCGCCTGGCCACTAGCTAGCCGTTGTGGGCGTGCTGGCCCAGCGCTGCCGCATGTGCTAGCCGAGGGGCTCGCGCCCGCACCTGCGAAGCTCGCCACCAACAGCACCACTGCTATTCGCGCGGGGGCAGGGGAAGGGGGGCGGTCGCCGCCAACTTCCGTCGCTGCTGAGTGCTCTGACGATGCCGCACATAAGGTGCTCGTCGAAATGCTTCAGAGTAGGGAACATAATTTGAGGGCCATGGTCGTTTGGCAACAAAAGTGGGGGTTCAGAACGGACATATCCAGGCGTGTCCACAAACATATGGGGAGCCAAATTAGATAATTGTGGTTGTAGATAATCTTAGATCCTAGGTCCTCCACTAGTCTCAGCCATGGTCACTCGGAATTGGCGGGTTCTATACAAGTGCTCATGTTTTATCTATGCAATGTGAGCACATTTAGTGCTCTGTACCACTAGTAGAGATCGACTGCTATTTGTGATAGGCGTTGGGATTTTCCTGAAGAGGAAGGGTGGAATAGTATAGTAGCAGAAATTATTTTCTTCAGTAAGGAACCAAGGTTTATCAAATCAATAGGAGATTCACGTAAACAACTGTCAACAGTACCTACACACACAAATAAATATTTGTATCCAACACGGGCAAGAGGGGTGTCAATCGCCTTGTACTCGTTAATTGCAAGAATTAGTTCTGATAGTGGTACATATATAAATTGCAAAAGTAAATAAATTACAGCAAAGTTTTACGGTTTTAGTAATATGAGGTGAATGGACCCGGGGGCCATAGCTTTCACTAGAGACATCTCTCTAAAGAACATAGCAAACGGTGGATACATAAATTGTTGCTAGGCAATTAATAGAAAAACACATAGTTATAATGTTATTCATGGCATGATCGATACATAGGCATTACGTCCGTGACAAATAGACTGTTAAACTTATTGAAGCCTACTACTATTACTCCACTTCATGAGCGCTTCTATGATTGCCTCTTTAGATATTAAATTAATGACAAACAGACTAATGCTTTAAGCATGATGACATAATATAGACAAAATAAAATCAAGCAATATAATCAAACCCCATCATTTTATTCTTAATAGCAAAAATATAAATACATGCCTCGCTACCCCTCATGTCACATAGTGAGGACACCACAAGATTGAAACTACCATAAAGCACCTCTCCCAGTGAAGATGAATCAACTTAGTTTGCCAAACGAAACGGATAGATCGGAGAGAAATACAAAGCTATAAATAATCACACATAATAAAGTTTGGAAATAACTCAATTACTTTCAGTGAACAATCTGATCATAAACCCACAATTTATCGGATCCCAACAGACACACCGCAAAATATTACGTCATATAGATCTTCGAAGAGAAACATTGTATTGAAGATTAGAGAGAGAGAGAGAGAGAGAGAGAGAGAGAGAGAGAGTCATCTAGCTACTGCTATGGACCCATATGTCCGGTGAGGAACTACTCATGCATCATCGGAGTGGCAGCAAGGTTGATGTAGAGGCCCTCCGTGATTGATTCCCACTCCGGCAAATTACCAGCGGAGGCCTCCAGATAGGGTCGCGGAAGAACAGAGGCTTGCGGCGGCGGAATTATTATTTCGGGTCTCGTTCTATGGGTTTTGAAATATTTGGAAATTTATAGCGTTGCAATTAGGTCAGACGGAGCCATGAGGGGCCCACAAGACATTAGGCCCCGCCCACCCCCTGTGTGACGCCTCCTGCCCGATCGTGCACTAATCATACACGCAAATGCACACGATCAAGCCTTAGGACTCACGGGAAGATATCACAACACAACTCTAAAACATAAATAAAGTCATACAAGCTTTATATTACAAGCCAGGGGCCTCGAGGGCTCGAATACATAAGCTTGCGTACAAGCGTCAGCGGAAGCATCAGATATCTGAGTACAGATATTAAAAGAGAAAAAGAAAGGCCTTTAGAAAGGCGGGGCAAAATAAAACACTACGATCGAAAGGCAAAGGCCTCCTGCCTGGGACCCTCCGATCCTACTCCTGGTCGACAGTCAACTCGTAGCAGTATCTATCCTCTGGGTAGTAGTAGTAGACGATTGACGGGGCATCTGTCTCAAGGGGCTCCGTCCTCTGGTCACGACAAACTGATATGGGGAGAAAAGGAAAATAAAGCAACCGTGAGTACTCAGAAGTACTCAGCAAGCAAGGATCTACACTACATATGCAACATTTTCAAAGGGAAGACTGTATATGTGGACTGGGCTGCAGAAATGCCAGAATAGAGAGAAGGCCTAGTCCTATCGAAGACTAGCATCTTCATCGGTCTTGCAGCAATAGGAGAGAGTAGAACAGTACAATATAATGTAGCAGTATCATTAAGTCTCATCCTCACCCAGAGATCCTTTCTCGACTCCCTGCGAGAAAGCAATCCCAGAGCCATAAAGTCATCAACCTCGTCCGGAGATCCCTTCTCGACTCCCTGCGAGAAGCAATCCCAGAGCCATAGTATCCAAGTATCCAGTTCTAAATTGTATCAATCAGGATACAACTCCGAGTGTCCTTTACCGTAGGACAGGCTATCGATAGAAGTATTCTTCCCTGCAGGGGTGCACCAACTTACCCAACACGCTCGATTAACTCCGGCCGAACACACTTTCCTGGGTCATGCCCGGCCTCGGCTAAACGACACACCGCAGCCCTACCTAAAGCTCAGCAGAGAGGTCCCCGCCGGTCTACATCCTAAGCACTCAGGGGTCTTGGGCCATCGCCCTGTGCACTCCGGGTCGTTGTGTGCAGGGTGGATACAGCACCGCCTCGGAGGGTCGGTACGATCCGACCGTGCCACAATGCTGAACTGGACGTCTGACGGAACTGTTGGCTGATGCTACGATGCAGAACGCCCATACTATGCCCACGTGATGGTTAGTGCTATCAGACCAGAGGCCTGCTCGGATCAAATATCCAAATCGTTAGGACTAGGGGCTTGCGGTAACGAGCAGAGACTCACGAAAGATGTGACCCCGTCGCCCCGTCTCAAGGACTTCCTGCAAGGGTTAAGAATGCCCGGCCGCGCCTCGTATTCACCACTCGGGCACCACATAGGCACCCGCCTTCACAACACTCGCCTCTCAGGCGCACGCGGGTACCCCTCAGGGTCGACCCGCCTATCCAAGGAACAGTGTAAAGTCCAAGTATCCGTGTGTCCATAACAACAGGGGAATCCGAGGTATCACCCTAGTTGGATTCCTACTCGATGTGTCTGTCAAGGTGAACTCGGAGGATTCACCCTCGATGGGTTCACACTTGATGTGTTGCACGACAGCGTCGTTACCGGAAGTGGTGAAGGAGGAATCACCCTCGATGACCACGACCGAATAGCTACTCTAGAGAGTTAACATCAGAAGTGCTACATGAGGTTTCACCCTCGGCACTCGATAGTAACGCTGCAGTGTCGTTACAACTAAGAGGGGGTGATGTGCGGTGTCGGGTCCTGGTCTTCAATCCCGTTGATCGGGTCTTCTGACGATCCAGCGCGGCAGTCGGGATAAGTGGGGTCACTGATAGGTCTCTACCCAGCCTAGACTAAACAGTTTAGGATATGCAGGTAATTATCAACAGCAGGTTACAATGAACAGGCTATGCATCAGAATAGGTAAAGCAGCAGCAGCAGCAGCAATTCTAATGCAAGCATGAGAAATAGAATGGGCGATATCGGGATGATCAAAAAGGGGGGGCTTGCCTGGTTGCTCGGCGGCAAGGGCAAGGTTGTCAGTGGTGTCTTCGGGCTCCGGAGCTGCGTCGGTCTCGGGGACGACGTCGGTGTCGGGGTCTAACGAGAGAGAAGAGGGGGAGGAAACAGTATAAATACACAGCAAATCATGAGCAACGCAAAGTACGGCATGACAATATGCAGTGTCGGGTGTGTTCTGACGTGTGGTTGCACGTCACCGAGGAAGGAGGAATCCATCCGGGAATGTTTTCCCGGTTCCGGACATTTGTCAGACAGATGACCGGAGAGGAACGGTTGCATGTTCGGATAGTTAGGGACGTGTGACGGACGAACGGACCGCGCATCTGAATTCGTCTCGTCGTTCTGAGCAACTTTCATGTATAAAGTATTTTCATCGGAGTTACGGATTATTTAATATGATTTTCTAAAGTTTTTATTAATTTTTGGAATTTATTTAATTAATTAAAACAACATTATCCGAAACAGTGTCTTGCTGACGTCAGCATGACGTCAGGACCAGTGGGTCCCACCTGTCATAGGCTGTTTAGTTAATTAGGGATTAACTAATTAAATTACTGTTTAATTAACACTAACTACTTAATTAAATTAACCTAATCAGGATTAATTAAACTAATTAATTAACTAATTAATTTAATTATTTTTATTTTTATTTTTATTTTCTATTTCTTAAAACGTTCTGGCCGTGGGCCCGTTCGATCAGTGGCACAGGGGCTTGGGCCCACCTGGCAGTGGCCCAGGAGGTCTTGCGGGCGCGCGGGCGCACGGGCAAACGGGCGTGGGCGCCGGCGCCCGTGTGGAATTGGGCGCGCGAGCGCGGCGGTGCGGACCGCGGTGAGCAGCCAGCGTGGGGAGGCGGACCGCGGCGAGGGAGGCCGGAAGCGGGCGGCGAGCGCCGACGTGGGGGCCGGTGGTCAGGGGCGGCCAGCATGGCCGACGGCGTGGGCGTGGTGGCGCGCTGGTGCGTGCGGAGGCGTGCGCGGGTGCGTGCAAGCAGAGAGAGGGGGAAGGCGCGGTCGACGCGCGCGGCGAGGTGAGGCGCAGGCGAGCGCGGCGAGGTGAGGCGCAGGCGAGCGTGGGGATGCGCGGGCAGGGTGCCGCGGGCGCAGGACGCGCACTGGCGCAGCGAGGCGTGCGCGAGCGCGACGAGCGCGCACGGCGCGTGAGCGGGAGGAGCGGCGAGCGGTCGGGCATGGGCAAGCGCAGCCGAGCGCGGGCGCGTGTGCGCGCGGTGGCGCACCGAGGGAGGCAGAGAGGAGTGGAGGCCGTGGCCTCACCGGGGTCGTAGGGTCAGGGGCAGTGGGGCGCGGGGAGGAGACGGAGATGACGGCGACGCGGTGACGAGGTGCAGGCCGGCGAGGAGGAGGAGGCAGGCCGGCGAGGGAGCGCTCCGGCGAGGCGGTGACCGCGACGACAGTGGGGCGGCGTCGGAGCTCGTTCCCCCGATCCGATCTGGATCGGGGAGGAGGGGCGAACGTGGGGGGTGGAATGGGTGGATGGGGTGGATAGGGTTTCCACCGACAAGGGTTAAGGGGAGTGGGGGTGGGCCGCAGCTGGGCCGGCCTGTGGCCTGCTGGGCCGAAGCCCGGGGGGTTTCTCTTTTCTTTTTATTTATTTCCTTTCTCTGTTTTGCAAAAATGTCTAGGCTACTTCTGGACTCTTGTAAAATATGAGACTGGTCCAGATATTAACAGTGCAAAATTAGACACTGCTAGAAATTGGTTTGGCGTCCATATCTTTTTGTTTGGATTTTATTTAATTTGAAAATGATTAAATAGTGCTATGTTGCTGCTGTTTCTTGTTGTTCGAGTCCTTATACAATTCCAACAAATGTTGCAATCATTTTTATAAATGCTTTGGGAATATTTGCAACATGAGGCACATTTTAGTTTTCAGGTTTGAGCAACTTTTATTTTCCGCTTTTATTTAAATTTGAATTTTGACTTAGGAGTTGAAATGCAATATGATGTTAATGATGATCATGCACTGATAATCATGCTGACTTTGGCATTATCAAAATGGGATTACTGTGGCTAACCACTGGGGGTGTTACACCCTGGGCGTGCACTGATGCCTTGCCATCTCCTCGTCTGGCTTTTGGTCCTCCCCTGAAGCTTCTAGAGTCCCTCCTTGTCCAGAAAAAATCATCAAAAAGTTTCGTCGTGTTTGGACTTCGTTTGGTAGGGATTTTCTGTAAAAACAAAAACATGCAGAAAACAGCAACTCGCACTAGGCACTGGGTTAATAGGTTCCCAAAATTGATACAAAACTGCATATCCGACGTATCTGCATCCCCAAGCTTAATTCCTGCTCGTTCTCGAGTAGGTAAATGATAAAAACAGAATTTTTGATATTGAATGCTACCTAACATGTTTATCATGTAATCTCTTTCACGGTATGAATATTGAGAAACGATGATGAAGTAGATATCAACGTAATAATATCCATGAATACTAGAAAATAATCATTACTCTTCAAAATATACGATGCTTAACGAATGTTATCACTACACATTGTATTACGTAAGCATGGCATGACTCTGTCTTACTAACATAAGTACAAATCGTGAGTACCCTTGTGCCAAACCAAGCAATTGCATCGTACCTTTTCTTGCGTCAACATTTTTAACTTCACTCAATATATGAGCGTGAGACATGGACATAGCACTACGGGTAGAATAGGATATGTTGGTAGAGGTTTATAAGGGAAGACAATAAGTGAAGAAAGTCTCGCATCAACTAGGTGGATCTTTATGCAATGGAGAGACCCTATAATCGATATCAATGCGAGGAGTAGAGGTTATCATGCAACGGATGCACTAGAGCTATAAGTGTATGAGAGCTCGCTACTGAAACAAGTGGGTGTGCATCCAACTTGCTTGCTCATTAAGACCTCGGGCATTTGTGGAAGCCCGTCATCGGAATATACAGGCCGAGTTTTATAATATAAAAATGTTCACTTATATATGAAAGTGATAAATTATGGAGACTCTCTATATGAAGAACATGGTGCTACTTTGAAGCACAAGTGTGGTAAAAGGATAGTAGCATTGCCCTTTATCTCTTTTTCTCACATTTTTTTTCTTTTTTATGGGCTCTTTTGGCCGCTCTTTTTTTCTTAGAAAGATTTCATGGACCTCATCCCCATTTTTTCGAGGACTCATTGGTATCCACCATTCTTTACCTTACTGGGACAATGCTCTTATAACGATGATCATCACACTTTTTTTTACTTAAAAAATGTAATCCGGGCTGAAAAATCTCGTCGGTTGAGCCGATTAATTACTAATCCTTTGCCTCCTCTCGCATGCAGTTAAGCGTCACGATTCTATGCCCATCCTCCCTAAATTTTGTGCTGAGTAACAAATCAACATGCATGCACAACCTACTCCCTCTATCCATATATGAGTATATAGGGTTTAATACGTTTTTCGAGGCTAACTTTGATCACATGCTAGAGCAATAACATATGGCATACAAGTTACACAAAGCATACCGTCAAATTCATACGAGAAAAGAGCGTCCAATGATATAATTTTCACATTATACATCTCATATACTATTAATCTTATCAATAGTCAAAGATAGCCTCGAAAAATGCATTTGACCCTATATATATATGAATGAAGGGAGTAGGGACTATGGAGAGACGTGTAGCAAGGCATGCACCCAGAATTATTGCCCGTGGGATTCAAAAGGCTACGCGTGGAGAGTGGGTCAAACAAGGCACGAGAGTGAAACCAGTCTGACTTTATTGCAGTAACAACTTCTGCTCTGGTTGTAATGGGGAATATCATATATTAGTATCATGCATATGATACTACATCCGTAATGCATAGTATCACATGTTGGTATCATAGAGGACTATATTTATTGCTATGCATGACACAAAGTAGCACATTATTTAATATGATACGGTATCATGATATGTGTTGGTATCATAGAGGACTATATTTATTGCTATGCATGACACAAAGTAGCACATTATTTAATATGATACGGTATCATGATATGATACTCAAGCATCTCTTTCTACATTTAATTTCATGCCACCTCATCAAAATTGCTTAGTTGACATGCATGATACTCCCTCCTTTCCGGTTTATAGGGTTTATCTCAAAATTTTAGATTTCCCGTTTTATAAGTCTCAATTTGATTGTTTCCCATCATATGTTTAGATTTCAAGGTGTATTAAATCATTGCATGCGAGGATTAAGAGAAAGTTGACCAATGCATGTACTTTATTCATGCATGCATTGCAGTTAATGCATTGGAAACACAATTTTGTGAAGAAAACGGACACATTAATTTAGTGCTTTTGCAAACTACAAAAAATATTCCACCCCTCATCATCTACCTTGGTTGGTGAGATTTTTTAATTGAGCCCTATAAACCGGAAAGGATGTAGTACTACATATGATACTCCCTTTATGAACAGCCTTAAAAATCCTAAATTCTTTTAAGCGCCTTATGCGCCTGGACAGGAAAGGCAGGATCTGTTAAAATAATTTTGTGTTCACAATGCAGGTTATAGTTGTGGTTGCATGTGTATTAGTTAGTAGTACCAATACCATGTATATACATGTTTGTGTTAGCTTAGCACTGGTACGATTAGAACTTTTTTTCTGCTAATAGCAAGCTGACGTTCTCTACCAGAGGACGTTGCACAAAAGAACGCTCACGTAGGGAGGCACATGTGAGTGAACGGCATTTTTCCTTGGCGTCCGCTCAAAAGACCTCTCCTAGGGAATATAATTATCTGAAGAATTGTCAATGCTATAACATAGACATTTTTCATCCTATGACAAGAAGATTTTTCATGCTAAAAGGGAAATAATTGTCATGCTATAGAAGAAAATTCATACTACAACAGAGAAAATTATCATGCGTTTCGAAGATTTGCCATGGTGTAGTAGAGAGAATTGACAACCTAAAGAGAAGAGGAAGTTGCCCACATGTTTTGAAATTGCTATGTTGTAGAAGGGAATTGCCATGTTAACGGAAGAGGATTGCCATGATATCAATTTCATCTCTATAAATGCGCGCACGCACATCCTATTTTTATGAGCACATCTAAAAGACTGAGACGGCACATCATTTTGATTATTGACGAAGTCGTCATAGACATCTTCATAGTCGACGGGAACGTCTTCTCCCACTGGACGCACATCACCGAAAGGCTTGAAATAAATTCAGAAAAATACGAGCACAGGTGTCAAGTCTAGAACTTAAACTCTGGTAGTCTAAAGATAAAACTGTCTTCTTAACCATCCAACCACGGGTTGGTTGGCATAGCATATCCTCTTTTAAGAGCATGGTTAATAGTATAGCCAACAACCGGCTTTATGCAGTGTCACGTATCTATAACCAAGTTAATAGCCAACATGTATATTACCTAGTTACTAAGCACTAGTTTATTAATACATGGTTCACCTTACACTCTCACAAAGTTTTTTGAAGTGCGTGCTGCACCCAACTGTTAATCTATAGTTCGCTTTCCTTTTTCGTAACAACAAGCTTACATCATCTTATTGGTCTATATAGTTTATATGTATAGCTAACTATTATACGTATTGGCTATAGGATTGACCATAGATGACATGGTAACAACATATACTTCCTCCGTCCTTTAAAGAGTGTACTTCCAACTTTGTTGAAAAGTCAATCTTTTTTATGTTTGACCGTATTTATACAATAACACACCAACACTTATGGCATCAAAGTAGTAGCATTAGATTCATGATAACATATATTTTCATCATATACTTATTTGGGTTCAGAAGCATTGATATATTTTTGCAGAAACTTAGTCAAAGTTTGAGATAGTTTGACCCTCAAAGAAAGTTGGAAGTACACTCTTTCAAAGACGGAGGGAGTAGCTGGCAGCCGGCTATATTATTAAATCATGCTCTTATTGTACTTGCTACCGTGGAATTTGAGAAGAGAAATAAAGAGAAAATGAATGTGCACTTCGCCAAAAGTTTTTCCGTGTACGTGTGCTCATTTATTTTGATGTGATTGGTTTTCAAAAGAATTCCACGGAATCCATCGACTGTACGTGAGCTTAGTTTGGCCAACCAAACGTACCAGCGGCGGATGAATCGAGAACCGAGTGCCAACAAAACGCAACACTCACAGTACGCGAGTACGTACGTCTACGCTTGCTTTCATCTTTTAATTGCTTGGGCAATGACGGTGAATAGTCGGTCAGATTCCGGTTGGCATCAAATCAATGTAGTCATTATATCAATGAGACGCTATTGGCTTGCTTTCATTCTGCAATTGCTTGGGCAAGGAGACGCTATTAGCTAGCGGTTGACATCAACGTGGTTCAATCAATCAGAACCATGGTTGGCTAGGGTGAACGATTTAAAGGTTTAATAAGTTACTACCTCCGGCCGGGTTTATTAGTCCCCTTGTATTCTGGGTCAAACTTTGACCTTCGATTTAACTACCAAAACATAAGTTATGTACCATAAAAAGTATATCATTAGAAAAATCTTTTAAATATGAATCCAACAATATAAGTTTTTGTGACATATAAATTATATTTTATCAGTCAAATCTATGATCACAATTGGGCACAAAACACAAAGGGGACCAATAAACCAAGACAAAGGTAGTACGTCCTTTCATCTGGTAATTGTCTGGACGATGACGTTGAATAGTTAGTCAGCTTCTAGCCGGTTGGCGTCAACGTGGTTTAATCAATCTCTTGTCCTTCCTCATTGAGTTAACGTTCCACAACGAGCGCACACACCTTGTTGGCGCCAATCTAGCGTACGTCATCTGCTGCCGATGAAATATTTTTAAAATTGTTAAATAAAACTATGTGCTTAAACCCTAAAGATAATTATGCACAAATCCAAAATAATTCCTTTTTATCCCTAATTTTTTTGGGAGGGCCCACATCATAATTATGAGGCTCTAGCCAAATTATTCAGGGTTTAATAAGCGCATTTTGGACAATGGGCAAGATTTAGGGTTGATTAAATCATCATTTCAAGATTAAGGTATGGTGACATGATGATCTAAAAAGTAAAATAACAAGCAATTCTAATTAGGGTACTATGCTGGGCTGCGCACTTGTTCTTGTTGGGGGAGTCGAAGAGGCCGGTGGAGGAGGAAGCGGACGCGCGGCTATGGCAGCCGTACCCGCATTCTCCTCTTCATCACCATCTTCATTGCCGCTCATGTACTCTTCATGAACAAGCGCTTTGTCATCTCTCCTCTAGGTGAACTTGGAGAATTTCTTCTTTTGGAGCACAAACTTTTTGGACTTGTCTTCTCTTCTCTTGTATGGACAAACCATTATAAAGTATCGCGGGCTATCACACTTGTAATATTTTCTTCTCCCAAATGATCTACCCTTGATTTATTCCCCCTGTTAGCCATGGTGCCCGAATATTTCCTGACCAAGAGGGCCAAGTCTTCTTCAAAGTCAGTTGTCATCCATGATGCATCATCTTCTTCATCACACTTTTCTTCTTCCACCTCTTCTCTTGAAGCACGCACAACCAACTTCTTGGTCTTCAACACAAGATTGGAGTTCTTAGTCCCTCAAACAATTTCAAGTGTCTTCTTAGACTTGATCTCCAAGAGCATGGGTGGTGACTGGTGAGGGTACACACAACTTCATTGGCAGTAATAGTCTCATAGTCGGGACATTGATGAACCATCATGATCATAGTGTGATCCTTTAAGACCATAGCACCAATGAACTTGTCTTGATGAAATTGGCATACGCCCATGAGCAATCAAATATTCTTAAGTTCAAGACAGGAGATTTCAACCTTCTGTATACCTCTTTTGCGGTCTCTCCATCATTCTTCACAAACAAATTGACCTCTTGCTTGATCAAGGCTAATTTAGATCTTTGAACATGGACATAGCCTTGGAACACATGTCTTCAAGGAAATCCCATAAAGAGCAATGGAGCCGCTATATTCATCAGTGACAGCGAGTCGGAGCGTGCTAAGTGTGGTAGCATTGAGTTGATCATCAATGGCTTCCCTTGGGGTAAGACTTGAAGGGTCCTTAGGCTTTAACCCATTGATAATCCGGCGCCATAGTTGTGACGACGGTCTTCGAATGTGTGATTCCGTATCTAGTTTCCACTTAGCAAACAAGTTAGCCTTCAAAAGAGGTGGAGGCCCAGCATGATTAATATGCGGATGAGGGACGGGTTGAGGCGAGCAAAAGGGTTCTAAGGAATTGTATTTGGGTGTCATGTTTCCCTTAGGTGCAATAAGAGTTTCTCGAGCATCAATCGCAACATGAACCATGTTTGGGAAAAATGAGGACTACGCAGATGTGGAGGCTTTAAAGCGCACATCCACCTCTTCCTTGACGTTGGTGCAGATTTTTTCCAAAAATGAAATTTTGAAGTCTTTCGACATCGAGACAAAGTCAGTAACCGTCAAGGTAGTGGCAAGTGCAGGTGCGATAGGATCTACGACAGTGGGAACATTGGGTGGTGCTCCAAGACCGCCCCCCCCCCCCACCACCACCACCTTGTGGTTGTTCCACACCCTCGTCCACATGATCGACCACATTCTCTTTAGGCAGTTAAGCATGAATAATGATCCAAAGCTCTAATACCAATTGAAACTATTGAATCGGTTGACTAGAAGGGTGAATAGGTGACAACACATTTTAAGCTAATTACTATTTTAGGGTAATGCGCATAAAGTAGGTTCTATATATATGCAACTAGGTGACAACAACCTATAAGGCAAGCAAGCTAGTAACAAGGTAAGCAAGGCAACAAGCTAATTAGCAAAGCCAACTAGCATACAAAACATTAAAGGGACATGAACAGATGAACCAGGTATGAATCGAGGACACGGATTTATCCCTAAGTTCACACTATTTGGGGAGTGCTAATCTTTATTGGAGAGGTTGTGAAGCCAAAGCTCTAGAGAGCCACCATGCATGTCGCTCACCTTGTTCTCCCTTTGAGTCACCCCCAGCGGATGAGCCTCAAATCATTTGGGTTGGTCTTGAAGGCGTCCATTGAACCTTTACAAATTTCCCCGAGCACACCACAAGCAAGGAAGCTTTCAGGCCTTAACTCCTATCGCCTAGGAGTCCCAAATCTCTAAGAGTAACAATTAATATTGGTGAAGAAACTGAGCGGGGATCACAAATTGGTTTGGTGGAAATGTAGACCGGGTCTTGCACTTTCAATTCGCAGAATATAGTGGAGTTTGAGTGGATGGATTGAGAGTAGTTGATCTTTTGAAGGTGTAGGAATGGTGGATCAACTCAGTACATTAGGGGTTAGAGATGGAGGTGGAAGAAGGGCAAGTTATATTTCTTCCCCTAAATATGATTGTTCATGCCTGAGGCCCCGTGGGCACGGCGTAAAGACCATTGCTACTTGTGGTAGATGTTGGGTTTTCTCCGAAAAGGAAGGGTGAAGTAGTGCAGTGGCAGATAGTATTTCCCTCAGTTAAGAACCAAGGTTTATCGAACCAGAAGTGACGGCACTCACACAACATGAACGGTACCTGCACACACACAAAGAAAATACTTACACCCAACGGAGGAAAGAGGATTGTCAATCCCCTTGCTCTCGCCAATTGCAAGGATTAAAGCTGATAGTGATAGGTATGCAAATAAAATGAAATAAAAGAAAAGAAAGTAAAAACACCGAGCAATTGTAGGTTTTAGTAACAATGGAGAATGGACCCGGGGGCCATAGGTTCACTAGAGGCATCTCTCTCATAAGCATAGCACAAGTGGCTAAACAAATTACTGTTGGGCAATTGACAGAATTGTGCATAGTTATGATTATGATTCTTCATGGCATGATTCCTATAGGCATTACGTCCATGAATACTAGTATAATTTTTTTTTGATTGGACTTCATTTGGTATGGCTTTTCTGCGAAACAAAGAAATAGGCAAAAAACATGAACTAGCACTAGGCATTAAGTTAATCGGTTAGTCCATAAAAATAATATAAAAGGCATATAAAGCATACAAGAATGATAATATAATAGCATGAAACAATAAAAAATAATAGATACGTTGGAGACGTATCAGCATCCCCAAGCTTAATTCCTACTCGTCCTCAAGTAGGTAATGATGAAAACGGAATTTTTGATGTGAAATGCTACCTAGCATGTTTAGTTGATCATGTAATTCATTTGCGGTATGAATATTGGGAAGCGATGATTTAAGGCAATAGTATATCAATTTGACATCAAAATAATAATGCACATGAATACTAGTAAATAATCATTGCCCTTCAAAATATAAATGCTAAAGAATGTAATCCCTACTCATTTAATCATGGAAGCATGGCATGGCTCGGTCTTCCCAACGCATAGATATATGTCATGATAACCCCGATGCCAAACTAAGTAATTGTGTCAATACTTTTTCTTGCTTCAGCTTTTTCAACTCCCATGTAATACTTGAGCGTGAGCCATGGCCTTACCACTTTGGATGGCAAAGAGAATGATGATTGGGATTTACAAGGGAAGACAAAAGGTATAAGAAAGTCTCACACCAACGAGACGGATCGTTAGGCAATGCAGAAGCCTTACAATCGAAGTTAATATGAGGAGTAGGGATTTCCATGCAACGGATGCACTAGAGCTATAAGTGTATGAAAGCTCTCTATATGAAACTAAGTGGGTGTGCATCCAACTTGCTTGCTCATGAAGACCTCGAGCATTTGAGGAAGCTCGTCATCAGCATATACAAGCCAAGTTCTATAATGTAAAAATCCCACTAGTATATGAAAGTGAAAATCATGGAGACCCTCTATATGAAGTACATGGTGCTACTGTGAAGCACAAGTGTGGTAAAGTATAGTAGCATTGCCCCTTCTCTCTTTTTCTCTCATTTTTTGTTTTTCATTTTCTAGAACAGTCTCATGAACCTCATCCCCACTTTTTTAAGGACTCATAAGTCTCCACCATTCTTTTCCTCACCGGGACAATGCTCTAATAATGATGATCATCACACTTTAATTTACTTACAACTCAATAAACTGGAAAATATGACTACATATGAATGCCTCTGGCGGTGTAACGGGATGTGCAATGATCTAGTGTAACATGTATAATGATGATGAATGGTGGCTTTGCCAAAAATATCATGTCAGCTCTAAATGATCATGCAAAGCAATATGATAATGAATGATCAAGTGATGTGAATAGTAACCGTGGAAGTTGCATGGCAATATATCTCAGAGTTGCCATGGAATGCCATAATAGGTAGGCATGGTGGCTATTTTGAGGAAGGATATACAAGGCTTATGTGTGATAGAGCGTGTCATATCACGGGGTTTGGATGCACCAGTGAAGTTTGCACCAAGTCTCGAGGTGAGAACGAGCAATGCATGGTACCGAAGAGGCTAGCAAAATATGGATAGGTGGAAGTGCTTATAGTCCAAAAACTCACATTGATCATAAAGACCTCAACTACTTACTGTGAAATCCTATTAGCCCTCGACGCAGAGCAAGACTCGCATACTCCTAGGGAATAGATTGGGAGGAGTTAACCATCATGCGCTTCTACTTGTGATAGGCATTGGGATTTCCCTAAAGAGGAAGGGTGATATAGTATAGTAGTGATACGTCTCCAACGTATCTATAATTTTTTATTGTTCCATGCTATTATATTATCAATCTTGCATGTTTTATCTACACTTTCAACCAATTATATATCATTTTTCGGGACTAACCTATTAACTTAGTGCCCAGTGCCAGTTGGTGTTTTTTGCTTGTTTTTGGTTTCGCATAATATCAGTACCAAACGAAGTCCACATGCCACAAAACTTTTTGGACATTTTTTCTAGACAAAAGAGACACTAGAAGCTTCGGAAGAAGACTAGACGATGGACCGTGGGCCCACAAGGGGTAGGCACGCCCTGGTGAGTTATGGGGCCCACGTGGCTCCGTTTGACCTAACTCTGCCTCTATAAATTCTCTAAAATCGTGAAACCAACATAGGAGTCCATGAAATACCTTTTCCGCCGCCGCAACTTCCAGAACCACGAGATCCCATCTGGAGGCCTTTTTCGGCACTCTTTCGGAGGGGGATTCGATCACCGAGGGGGCTCTTCATCATCCTTGCTGCCCTCTGATGATGCGTGAGTAGTTTACCATGGACCTATGGGTCCATAGTTAGTAGCTAGATGGCTTCTTCTCTCTATTTGATCTTCAATACAATGTTCTCCTCGGTGTTCTTGGAGATCTATCCATGAATATTATTTGAGTTTTCTCTGAACTCGTTTATGCATGATTGTTATAGCCTCGTATTTCTTCTTCGATTTATTGGTTTGGTTTGGTTTGGCCAACTAGATTGATCTATCTTGCCATGGGAAGAGGTGCTCTGTAATGGGTTCGATCTTGCGGTGCTCAATCCCAGTGACAGAAAGGGACATGACACGCATGTCTCGTTGCTATTAAGGGTAAAAAGATGGAATTTATTTCGTACGTGAGTTTATCTTGTCTACATCATGTCATCTTGCTTAAGGCGTTACTTCGTTCTTCCATGAACATAATACACTAGATGCATGCTGGATAGCGGTCGATGTGTGGAGTAATAGTAGTAGATGCAGAATCGTTTCGGTTACTTGTCTCAGATGTGATGCCTATATACATGATCATTGCCTTGGATATCATCATAATTATTTTCTTTTCTATCAATTTCCCAAAAATAATTTGTTTACCCACCGTATGTTATTTTTATGAGAGAAGCCTCCAGTGAAAACTATGGCCCCAGGGTCTATCTTTTATCATATATTAAAACCAAAAATATCTTGCGGCAATTTTATTTTATTTTTTATTTTTGTCTGGTCTATCTATCAAAACTATACAATTTAATCTTGCTCATGACCGGCAAGGGATTGACAACACCTTGTTCGCTTTGGGTTGCAAGTATTTGTTCTTTGTGTGCAGGTGTTTTTAATTAGTCGTTGCTTGGTTCTCCTACTGGATTGATAACATTGGTTTCATAAACTGAGGGAAATACTTATCTCTACTGTACTGCATCATCCTCTCCTCTTCGAGGAAATCCCAACACAGCTCACAAGTAGCAGGAAGAATTTCTGGCGTCGTTGCCCGGGAGACATCATCAACAACTATCAAGTACCTACGCATAAACTTTCATCTCCATGCATTTAGATTATTTGCCATTTGCCTCTCGTTTTCATCTCCCCCACTTCTAAAAGGTTTTTACATAAATACAAAAATATTTTCCGTTCGCCTTTTTCTTATTTGCTTCTTTGCTTGCTTGTTATCTTGTTTGCGTAGTCATGATGTCTCAAGAAAATACAAAATTATGAGATTTTTCCAATACTAATAATAATGATTTTATTAGTACTCCGATTGCTCCTCCCGCCGCTAATGCAGAGACTTGTGATATTAATACCGCTTTGCTAAATCTTGTTATGAAAGAACAATTTTCTGGTAGTCCTAATAAAGATGTTGCATCCCATCTTAACACATTCGTAGAATTGTGTGACATGCAAAAGAAAAAAGATGTGGATAATGATATTGGGAAGTTAAAATTATTCCCGTTCTCATTGCGGGATCATGCAAAAATTTGGTTTCAACTTTGCCACGAAATAGCATTGATTCTTACGATAGATGTAAAGATGCTTTTATTACTAAATATTTTCCTCCCGCAAAAATTATTTCCCTTAGAAATCAAATTATGAATTTCAAGCAACTTGAGCACAAACATGTTGCCCAATCTTGGGAAAGGATGAAATTAATGATAATAAATTGCCCTACTCATGGTTTAAATTTGTGGATGATCATACAAATTTTTTATGAGGGATTGAACTTTGTTTCTAGAAATCTTTTAGATTCCGTCGCGGGTGGTACTTTTATGGAGATTACATTGGGAGAAGCTACTAAATTGCTTGATAATATTATGGCAAATTATTCACAATGACATACTGAAATAGCCCCTACTAGTAAAAAAGTGAATTCTGTTGAAGAAATTAGTACTTCGAATGATAAAGTTGATGCACTTATGAAATTGGTTGCTAGTAAAAATGCTCATATTGATCCTAATGATGTGCCTTTGTCCACTTTGATTGAGAAAAATAATGATCCCACAGATGTGAATTTTGTCTCGTGAAACAATTTTAATAATAATGCTTGTAGAGGTAATTTTAATCCTAGGTTGTTTCCTGGAAATTTCTCTAATTCCTATGGTAATTCTTCTTATAATAATAATAATAGGATTCCCTCTGATCTTGAAAGTAATATTGAAGAATTTATTAATACTCAAAAAGTTTTCAACACTATGATAGAAGAAAAATTGGGTAAACATGATGACATGTCTAGGAACATTGATAGAATTATTCATTATGTGGAAAATCTTCAAGCTAAAATTGTGCTACCCAAGATTGATATTAATGAGTCAATTAAAGCTTTATATGTCTCTATGGATGAGAGTAAGAAAAGAACCACTATGCTAAGAGCTAAACAAGAATTTTTTTAAAAAGCGATTCCTCCCAGTTTCTTTCGTAGTAATGATGAGGATATTAAAATGATTGGTGTTTCATCTATTGATTCCTTGTTTAGCAATATAAAACTTGATGAAAAAGAGACTGAAGAAGATTCAACTTTAGCTAGAAGGCATCTCAATAATTCAGAGGGTGAAATTCTTGATGAAAAAATTGCTAAAAGTGGGTTTGAAGAGGTAAAAACTTTAACTAGTGATGTGCCCACTCTCTTGGATTACAAAGATTTTAATTATGATAGTTGTTATTTGATTGAGTGTATTTCTTTGTTGCAGTCAATGCTAAATTCACCCAATGCCTATGAAAAAAATAAAGCCTTTATTAAACATATTGTAGAAGCAATGATGAATGCTTTAGAAGAAAAGCTAGAATTTGAGATTTCAATTCCTAGAAAATTATATGATGAATGGGAACCCACCATTAAAGTCAAGATTAAAAATTATGAGTGCAATGCTTTATGTGATTTGTGTTCTAGTGTTTCCACAATTCCGAAATCTCTATGTGATGTGCTAGGTTTTACCAATATGGATGAATGTTCTCTTAATTTGCACTTGGCGGATTCTACTATTAAAAAGCCTTTGGGTAGAATTAATGATGTTATTATTATTGAAAATAGGAACTCTGTGCCCGTTGATTTTAATTTACTTGACATTGATTGCAATCCATTTTTTCCCATAATACTTGGTAGACCGTTTTTATGAACTATAGGTGCCGTTATTGACATGAAAGAAGGGAATATTAAATTTCAGTTTTCATTAAAGAAGGGTATGGAACACTTCCCTAGAACTAGAATTAAGCCACCATTTGAGTCAATCATGAGGGCCACCTATGGAACTAAAACCAAAGATGACAACACTTGAAACCATGCATTATGCCTAGCTAGGGGCGTAAAACAATAGCGCTAGTTGGGAGGCAACCCAATAGTTATCTTTTAATTTTTTGTTTCCTTGCTGTTTTTCAATAAACACACAATATACTACTATTATGATTGTGTTTTAGTGTTTTAATTAGTATTTGTGCCAAGCAAAGCCTTTGGGATGATTTGTATGTTTTTCAATAAACACTCCATTATGCTACTGTTGCTTTGATTCTGTGTATTAACAGAAACTTTTGCGTCTAGTAGAAGAATTGTTAAAAAAATTTGGAGCGTGATAAAATTCTGAATTTTTTTACTCATGATTGATATACAAATTTCCCATGTTTTACTAATTTTTTAGAATTTTTGTTGTTATATAAGTATGGTCAATGTTCAGATTTCAACAGGCTGTTCTATTTTTGACAGATTCTGTTTTTGATGCATTGTTTTGCTTGTTTTGAAGAAACTATGGATTGTATCGGGGAGTATAAGCCATGGAGAAGTTAGAATACAGTAGCTATAATGAAAAAACAAAATATGAATGGGTTTGCAACATTACTTAAAGTAGTGATTTGCTTTATTATACTAACAGATCTCACGGGGTTTTGTTGAGTTTTGTGCGATTGAAGTTTTCTAGTTTTTGGTGAGATCACGATGGATGAAGGAATAACGAGTGGCAAGAGCCTAATATTGGGGATGCCCGAGGCACCCCAAGGTAATATTCAAGGACTCCCAAGCAACTAAGCTTGGGGATGCCCCGGAAGGCCTCCCCTCTTTCTTCTAACGAACATTGGTAATTTTAGTTGGAGCTATATTTTTATTCGTCACATATCATGAGTTTTGCTTGGAGCATCATGTATTATATGAGTCTTTGCTTTGTTTTCTTTTTAGTTTGTCACAATCATCTCTACTAAACACACTTTTTTGAGAGAGCCACACACATATCATAATTTGTTAGAATACTCTATGTGCTTCACTTAAATCTTTTGAGCCAGGCAGTTGCTCTAGTACTTCACTTATGTCTTTTTGAGCACGGCGGTGGTTATATTTTAAAGAAATACAATCTCATGCTTCACTTATATTATTTGAGAGTTGATTTTTTTAAAGAAATATACTCTCATGCTTCACTTATATTATTTTGAGAGTTGATTTTTTTGAAGAAATATTTGTACTCTCATGCTTCACTTATATCTTTTTGAGAGTTGATAATAGAAATGGTAATTTGCATAAGATATAAATTTGGTCCCAAAGTGATGGATATCCAAGGGGGGTATAATAAAAACTTTCATATAGATCATTGGATATGATAAACTTGATTCCTTGCAATAGTTTTGCGATATGGAGATAGTAATATGTAAGTCATGTTGGTGAGTAATTATGCTTTAGTAAGAATATTGGTGTTAATGTTTGTGATTCCCTATGCATGCACATAAAGTCAATAGTTATGCAACGAAGTTATATCCTACTTATGGTGCATTATTTAGTGTTATTTATTTTCAATGCATGCTTATGACCGTTTTCACTTTTTGGTTGGTCGCTTCTCAATCTATTTGCTAGCCTTCATTTGTACTAAGCGGGAATGCTGCTTGTGCATCCAACTCCTAAAACCAAAATTTGTGCCATATGAGTCCACCATACCTACCTATATGCAGTATTTCCATGTTGTTCCAAGTAAATTTGCATGTGCCAACTCTAATTTTCAAAATGAATTTCCATTTTGTGTGCCCATACCGCTCATGAAGCGGCAGGTGGTGGCCAATATTTTCCATGCTAGGTATTTTATTCTCACGGTGAGTGTTTATTCACTTGTCATTGCACGAGAGTGTGGCAGGTAATAGGGATGCCCAGTCCCAAAATGAAAAAAAAATACTATGATAATAAATTCCTTGGAAAGTGTTGGTATGGAAGGCACCCGTGGATACGGCTAGCCATGGATTCTGAAAGAATGGTGGAAAGGAAATAAACTTTACTTTCTGTTTGGGAACCGCCTATAATTTGTCAAGCATGGAAGATATTGGGAATTCTTGGTTGTTTTCGTTGACAGGAAAATGCATGCCTCTCAAATACCTTTTTTTTCTTTCTCTAATTTAAGCCTTGAGCTCTCGCACCTCTGCAAATCTCTGCTTTCCTCCGCGAAGGGCCTATCTATTTACTTGTATGCAATTTTTATTTTTAATTTGAGTCTCCATCTTCTCTTATAAAGCACTAATTAGAGAGCACTATTGTCATACTTTTGCATTGGATATAGCTAATGTTGAGTGTGTTTCATGAATGGATAAATGATTGATCATAATGGGCTAGGGATAACTTTCTTTAGCGTTGATATTTTGAAAGACATGGTTGCTTGTTAGTATGCTTGAGTATTGATGTCTTCATGTCAAATTATAGACTATTGCTCTGAATCATTCAAGTCCAAATATCCATGCTACAAAAGAAAAGAATATATGATGAATATGTTAGGTAGCATTCCACATCAAAAATTCTATTTTTATCATTTACCTACTTGAGGATGAGCAGTAATTAAGCTTGGGAATGCTTGATACGTCTCCAACGTATCTATAATTTTTTATTGTTCCATGCTATTATGTTATTAATCTTAGATGTTTTATATACACTTTCAAGCAATTATATATCATTATTTGGGACTAACCTATTAACTTACTGCCCAGTGCCAGTTGTTGTTTTTCGCTTGTTTTTGGTTTTGCAGAATATCAGTACCAAACGAAGTCCAAATGCCACGAAATTTTTTGGAGATATTTTTCTGGACAAAAGAGACACTAGAAGCTTCAGGAGAAGACCATACGATGGACCGTGGGCCCAGAAGGCACCAGGGCGCGCCCAGGGGGGTAGGCGCGCCCTGGTGTGTTGTGGGGCCCACGTGGCTCCGTTTGACCTAACTCCACCTCTATAAATTCTCTAAAATCATGAAACCAATAGAGGAGTCCACGAAATACTTTTTCCGCCGCCGCAAGTTCCAGAACCACGAGATCCCATCTGGAGGCCTTTTCTGGCACTCTGCTGGAGGGGGATTCGATCACGGAGGGGGCTCTCCATCTTCCTTACTGCCCTCCGATGATGCGTGAGTAGTTTACCACGGACCTGTGTGTCCATAGTTAGTAGCCAGATGGCTTCTTCTCTCTATTTGATCTTCAATACAATGTTCTCCTTGGTGTTCTTGGAGATCTATTCGATGTAATGACTTTTTGTGGTGTGTTTGTTGGGATCCGATGATTTGTGAGTTTATGATCAGATCTATCCATGAATATTATTTGAGTTTTCTCTGAACTCTTTGATGCATGATTGTTATAGCCTCGTATTTCTTCTTTGATTTATTGGTTTGGTTTGGCCAACTAGATTGATTTATCTTGCCATGGGAAGAGGTGCTTTGTAATGGGTTCGATCTTGCGGTGCTCAATCACAGTGACAGAAAGGGCCACGACACGCATTTGTCCTTGCTATTAAGGGTAAAAAGATTGGATTTATTTCATACATGAGTTTATCTTTCCTACATCATGTCATCTTGCTTAAGGCATTACTCCGTTCTTCCATGAACTTAATACACTAGATGCATGATGGATAGCGGTCAATGTGTGGAGTAATAGTAGTAGATGCAGAATAGTTTCGGTCTACTTGTCTCGGACATGATGCCTATATACATGATCATTGCCTTGGATATCGTCATAATTATTTGCTTTTCTATCAATTGCCCAATAGTAATTTGTTTACCCACCGTATGCTATTTTTATGAGAGAAGCCACTAGTGAAAACTATGGCCCCCGGGTCTATCTTTTATCATATATTAAAACCAAAAATAGCTTGCTGCAATTTTATTTTATTTATTTTAATTTGTATTTTTGTCCGATCTATCAATCAAAAACTATACAATTTGATCTTGCTCTTGACCAACAAGGGATTGACAACCCCTTGTTATCGTTGGGTTGCATGTATTTGTTGTTTTTGTGCAGGTGTTGTTCACTAGTCGTTGATTGATTCTCCTACTGGATTGATAACCATGGTTTCATAAACTGAGGAAAATACTTATCTCTACTGTACTGCATCATCCTCTCCTCTTCGAGGAAATCCCAAGTAGTAGAAAGTATTTCCCTCCATTAAGAACCAAGGTTTATTGAACCAATAGAAGATTCATGCAAACAAAGGTCGACAGTACCTGCAGACAAACAAACAAATACTTGCAGCCAACGCGGGCAAGAGGGTTGTCAATCCCCTTGTACTCCTTAATTGCAAGGATTAATTCTAATAGTGGTAGATATATAAATTGCAAACTAAATAAAAGTAAATAAATTGCAGAAAAGTATTTAGGGTTTTAGTAATATTAGGTCAATGGACCCTGAAAGTGCAACTAATCCCTGGGCGGTTTTGGTAATTCATAACAACATATAGCTCATTGAACTAATATCCATTCAAGATAAATATTTCAGGATGTTCAATGATTGGCATGGCATGGACTAGAGATGTGGACCCCTCAAAATGCTAAGGACAAAGATTGGCAAAAGCTCAAGACTCTTCATTTCTATTTAAGTGATCCAAGATCACATTGAGTCCATAGGAAAGACAATACTATTAAAAGGGGATGAGGTGTTGCTTAATGGTCTACTTGCTCAAGTGCTTAGTGATATTGCTCCAAAACCCTCAGCCACTTTCTCCATCCAAATATGTCCAAACCCTAATTCCAGACTAGGCCCCACCGATACTCTTTACCCAGAGCTACCGAGTTCACTTGACATAGCCAGTACCAGAAACCCTAACAATTCGGTCACATCGATACGGATCTCGGTCCCACCGAGATGGACTTGCCAGCGCTCTGTGATCTATAGCATTCACTTCGGTCCTACCGAGTTTATGCAATCGGTTTCACTGAGTTGGCTTGACAGATTCTCTATTGCTTATTGCTTTACTTCGGTCCCACCGAGTTGATGCAATCGGCGCCACCGAGATGATGTTTGCCCTAAGCCCTAGCACATCGGTCCCACCGAGTTGTTCCAGTCGGTCCCACCGAGATTCCTAGCATTCATATTTTTGAACAGATTGGTGCCACCGAGTTTCCTAATCGGTGCCACCGAGATGAGTCAAAAGTGTGTAATGGTTGGATTTTGTGTGGAGACTATATATACCCCTCCACCCCTTCTTCCTCATAGAGGAGAGCCATCAGAACGAGCCTACACTTCCATCATTCATTTTCTGAGAGAGAGCCACCTACTCATGTGTTGAGATAAAGAGATTCCATTCCAACCTTTTGAACCTTGATTCCTATCCTTTCGCAAGTTGCTTTCCACTCAAACCCCTCTTCCACCATAGCTAAATCTGAGAGAGAGAGTTGAGTGTTGGGGAGACTATCATTTGAAGCACAAGAGCAGGGAGTTCATCATCTACACACCATCCATTACCTTTTGGAGAGTGGTGTCTCTTGAATTGGTTAGGTGTCGCTTGGGAGCCTCCGTCGTGATGTGGATTTGAACCAATAAGTTTGTAAGGGCAAGGAGATCGCCTACTTCATGAAGATCTACCCGAGTGAGGCAAGTCCTTAGTGGA
Organism: Thinopyrum elongatum; assembly: GCA_011799875.1. Taxonomy (NCBI): domain Eukaryota; kingdom Viridiplantae; phylum Streptophyta; class Magnoliopsida; order Poales; family Poaceae; genus Thinopyrum; species Thinopyrum elongatum. The sequence goes on from CM022303.1 coordinate 134,179,342, forward strand.
CGATGGCCATTGTGGGATAGACAAGGTTGCTTCTTCGTGGACCCTTCGTGGGTGGAGCCCTCCGTGGACTCACGCAGTCGTTACCCTTCATAGGTTGATGTGTGACGCCCCCGGCTCAATTGTGCACTAATCATACACGCAAATGCACACGATCAAGCCTAAGGACTCACGGGAAGATATCACAACACAACTCTAAACATAAATAAAGTCATACAAGCTTTATATTACAAGCCAGGGGCCTCGAGGGCTCGAATACATAAGATTGCGTACAAGCGTCAGCGGAAGCATCAGATATCTGAGTACAGATATGAAACAGAAACAGATAAGCCCCTAGAAAGGCGGGGTAAAAGAAAACACTACGATCAAAAGGCGCTGGCCTCCTGCCTGGGACCCTCCGATCCTACTCCTGGTCGTCGGCAAGATCGTAGTAGCATCCACCCTCGGGGTAGTAGTAGCGATCATCGGCGGGGGTAGCTATATTTGGGACTCCGTCATCTGGTTGCATCAAAGGGATATGGGGGGAAAAAGAAAGCAAAGCAACCGTGAGTACTCATCCGAAGTACTCAGCAAGCAAGGATCTACACTACATATGCAACATTATCAAAGGAAGGCTGTATATGTGGACTGGGCTGCTGAAATGCCAGAATTAGAGAGAAGGCCTAGTCCTATCGAAGACTAGCATCTTCAGAGGTCTTGCAGCATTAGAAGAGTGTAGATTAATACTGTATAAGTAGTAGTATCATTAAATCTCTCAACCTCACCCAGAGATCCTTTCTCGACTCCCTGCGAGAAAGCAATCCCAGAGCCATACAGTCATTAACCTCGTCCGGAGATCCCTTCTCGACTCCCTGCGAGAAGCAATCCCAGAGCCTCATATCCAGGTCTCATCTCAAGTTCAAGCTGTATCGATCGGGATACAACTCCGAGTGTCCGTTACCGAGGATCCGGCTATGCATAGATTAGTTCTTCCCTGCAGGGGTGCACGAACTTACCCACCATGCTAGCTTAAGTCCGGACGGACACACTTTTCCGGGTCATGCCCGACCTCGGCCAAACAACACACCGCAGCCCTACCTAGAGCTCAGCAGAGAGGTCCCCGCCGGTCTACTTCCTAAGCGCAAGGGGGTCTTGGGCCATCGCCCCTCGCCCTCCGGGTCATTGCGCTCATGGATCAGATCCAAGCACCACCTTTGTCGTGAATGGCGCCAATCACTCCATGCCGCACTGCTGAACTGGACGTCTGACAGAACTTTCGGCTGATGCATACGATGCAGAACGCCCATACTATGCCCACGTGATGGTTAGTGCTATCCGGCCAGAGGCCCACTCGAATCAAATATCCAAATCGTTAGTACCTTGGGGGTGCGGCAATGAGCAGAGACTCACAAAAGGTGTGACCCAGTCACCCAGTCTCGAGGACTTGCGGCAAGGGCCAAGAATGCCCGGCCACGCCTCGTATTCACACTCGGGGACCATCCAGGCAACTCGCCTTCACATCAAACGCGGGTACCCCTCAGGGTCGACCCGCCTTTCCAAATATCAATAGTACAGTCCAAATATCCGTGTGTCCATAACATCAGGGGAATCCGAGGTGTCACCCTCGTTGGATTCCTACACGATCTATCCATCAAGGTGAACTCGGAGGAATCACCCTCACAGGGTTCACATTTGAGGTGTTGTACGACGGCGTCGTTATCGGAAGTGGTGAAGGAGGAATCACCCTCGATGACCACGATCGAATAGCTACTCTACAGAGTTAACATCAGAAGTGCTACAAGAGGTTTCACCCTCGGCACTCGATAGTAACGCTGCGGTGTCCTTACAACTAAGGGGGGGTGATGTGCGGAGCCGGGGCCTGGTCTTCAATCCCGTTGATCGGGTCTTCGGATAATCCAGCGGGGCAGTCGGGATAAGTGGGGTCACTGATAGGTCTCTACCCAGCCTATACTAGACAGTTTAGGATAAGCAGATAAGGTTTCAATAGCAGGTTACAATAAACAGGCTATGCATCAGAATAGGTAAAGTAGTAGCAGCAGCAATTTCTAATGCAAGCATGAGAGAGAAAGAATAGGCGATATCGGTATGCTCAAGGGGGGTGCTTGCCTGGTTGCTCGGCGGCAAAGGCAAGATCGTCAACGGTGTCGTCGATCTCCAGAGCTGCGTCAGTCTCGGGGACTACGTAGGTACCGGAATCTACCGGAAAGAAGTAACGGAGGGGAGGCACAATAAATAACAGAGCAATCAAAGCATCACAAAGCGCAGCATGGAAAAATACGCGGTGCTAGGGGTGACCTAACGTATGGTTGCACGTCACCGGGGAAGGGGGAATCCATCCGGGAATGTTTTCCCGGTTCCGGACATTTTTGGACAGAGGAAACGGAGGCGGACGGTTGCATGTTCACTATGCTAGGGGCGCGTGGCGGACGAACGGACTGCGTATTCGGATTCGTCTCGTCTTTCTGAGCAATTTTCATGTATAAATTATTTTAATCCAAGATACGGATTATTTTCTATGCATTATCAAAGAATTAAACAATTTCTGGAATTTCTGGTTTTATTCTAATTCGAATTAAAAAAACAGAATATACTTTTGTAACCTAGTGCTACCCTAGCATGTGAGTATGACAGTGGGGCCAGTGGGGTTGGGTTGACCTGGTCAAAGGTTGACTGGTCAACATATGAATAGTGTAAGTGGGGCCCGCGTGTCATTGTCTTTGGTTTAATAAAATGGTAATTAACCAGGGTGGTCCCACATGTCATTTAGACTATACCTAACCACTACTTAGCCTAACTACTAATTAGCTAACCTACCTAAACAGGACTGGCCTCATCCACACACATACGCACACACAACACGCGCACACTCAACACACACAGCACGCACACACGCATCACGCACACACTCGCACAGGAGCTTAGCCATGGCTGGTTTGCATGCACGGGCACTGAGGCCACGGCGGCCGAAGCTAGTAGCAGAAGGCACGAGAGTGGGCGTGGCCTGGCGCGCGTGGGCGGCGCCGCACGCTCAGGCGGGCGCGGGCAGGGATGGCCACAAAAGCAGCAGGCAACGGTGGTAGTACAAGCGGCGGCAGTGAGCAAAGTAGCAGCAGAGGAGCCGGCAACAGCGAGCAGGGCAACATCAGTACGCGAGTAACAGCAGTGCAAACAGCGGGCAGGGGAACACGGGATGCGGCCACGACGCGGTGAGCATGACAATAGAAGACAGCAAGGCGCGTACAGTACGGGTGCAGCCATGGATGAGCACAAGGCGGCAGCTATGGCTATGGATCGAAGGGGGGAAGTAGGGGAATCGGAGGAGGGACTCACCACGGAGCTCGTGGACGTGGTCAGGAGGTCGGGGGCGCTCGGGAGGCGGCGCATCTGACGATGAACTTCGGCGGCCGTGGCGAAGAACACGGGCGATGGCGAGCTTCCGGTGCGCCCCTACTCGAATCGAAGCAAGCAGACGAAGGAGTCGTCCATGCTGAAGCTCCTGGACATCCTCCCGGGCACCGGGGAGGCCAGTGGCTGCGAGGATGATGATGGCGCGGCAGCAACGGCTCGGGCACGATCTAAACAGAGAAGAGGAGGGTGAGCAATGGGGATATGGCGTGCTAGGGTTTGTCTACAGCGACGAGAGGGCTCTTATCCTACTCAGGGGTGTCGGCGGATGATCGACACGGCGACATCCGCGGCCATGGAGGCGTGGATGTGCGCCACGGCGCGCCCCTGTCTCCTCCTCTGTACTGTACAGGAAGGGGAAGGCCTCAAGGTGGGCTGGCCCATGTACTGTAGCACTCTCAGCCCACGCGCCCAGTAGGATTTAGTATTTTCACTTTTCTTTTCTATTTTCTTTTCTAGCCTCTGTTTTGCATTTAGTCAGGCCTCCAAATGACTTTTACAAAATTAGTGACCTAGCTCATAATTAGCAGTACGGTATACCCTAACACCAAAAACTAATTTGGGCAAAACATAATTTCATATTTAATTTAGATTAAATAAAAGGTTAATAAATATTGTCTTTAGTCACTGTTTGAGGATGTTTGAGTCACTTATCCAATTCCAATGATGCTGGTTTCAATTTTTGAATTGTCTCTGATTTACTTGCTATTTAATAAACAATTTAGTTTCTGATTTGAATAACTTTCATTTTCCACTTTGAATTTAATTGAAGTTTGAATTAGAAGTTTGAAATGCAATATGATGCAAATGATGATTAGGCACTGTTAATCATGCTGACTTGTCATTATCAAAAGTGATTACTGTGGCTAATCACTGGGGGTGTTACAAATTCTCCTCCTCTAAAAGAAATTCTTGTCCCGAGAATTCAGGAGGTTGAAGTAAAGAGGTCGGGGTATTCCTTGCGAAGATGATCCTCGCGTTCCCAAGTGACTTCATCTTCGGTATGATTTGACCACTGCACTTTCAGGAACTTGGTAACCTTCTGACGGGTTCGATGTTCAGCTTCATCGAGAATGCGGATCGGATGCTCCTTATAAGATAGGTCATCTTGCAATTCGAGCACCTCGTGATCCACTGCTCGGTGTGGAGATTCCTTGAAGCATTTACGAAGTTGCGACACGTGGAATATGTCGTGGATATGAGAGAATTGCGGCGGCAACTCCAATTTATACGCCACCTGACCACGTCTAGCCATAATGCGGAAAGGACCAATGTAGCGCGGAGCTAGCTTGCCCTTGATTCCAAAATGGTGAGTGCCCTTCATAGGAGTGACACGCAGATAAGCTTGATCACCGGGTTGATAAGTCAAACCCCATCGTTTGCGATCATAGTTGCTCTTCTGGCGGTCCTGAGCTGCCTTGTGATTTTCTCGAACGATACGGACTTGTTCTTCGGCATGTTGAATAATGTCCGGTCCCACCAGTGGTCATTCCCCAGTTTCTGACCAATTCAGAGGGGTTCGACACTTACGTCCATAGAGTACTTCGAAGGGGGCCATTTTCAAGCTGGCTTGATAGCTGTTATTATAAGAGAACTCGGCATATGGAAGAGATTCTTCCCACTTCTTGCCAAAAGAAATAACACAAGCTCGCAGCATGTCTTCAAGCACTTGATTGACTTGTTCGACCTGGCCTTGGGATTGGGGGTGATAAGCTGAACTCCAGGTAATATGAGTTCCCATAGCTTCTTGGAAACTTTCCCAGAACTTGGAAGTGAAAAGGCCACCACGGTCCGAACTAATCTCCTTCGGAATGCCGTGGAGTGAAACAATTCTGGAGATATATAATTTTGCTAACTGACTAGCAGTGATCGTCTCCTTGACAGGCAGAAAGTGTGCAACCTTGGAAAGTTGGTTGACGATGACAAGAATAGCATTGTGACCCTTCTGTTACTTGGGAAGGCCAGTAATGAAATCCATTTGCACTTTATCCCATTTCCATAAAGGAATAGGAAGTGATTGCAAAATTCCAGCAGGCTTCTGATGTTCTGCTCTAACGCGACGACACACGTCACATTCAGCAACATATCGAGCAATATCTTGCTTCATTCTAGACCACCAGTACCTTTGACAGAGATCACGATACATCTTGGTGCTCCCCGGATGAATAGACAGCGGGGTATCATGTGCCTCCTTCATGACTTTGTCGGTCATAAGCTCGAAGCGAGGTACGACAATGCGGTTTCTGAAATACAAGGTTCCATCTTCAGACAGCGAGAAATCACTGTACTTTTCAAGGTGAAGATTTTTCTTCATCAGATCAACTTCAGCATCTTTAGCTTGCGCATTTTAATAGCTTTCTCAAGATCTGGTTGTATCACAAGGTTATTAAAAGAGCCCTGTGGAACAATACGCAGATTCAGCTTGCACAGTTCTTCAAAAAGACGAGGTTGAGCTCGACTAACCACGAGGTTGTCGCAATAGGACTTGTGGCTTAAGGCATCAGCCATCACGTTAGCCTTGCCAGGGGTATAAGAAATACCCAAATCATAGTCCGCAATGGCCTCTATCCATCTTTGCTGACGGAGGTTTAGAGATGGCTGGGTGAACAAGTACTTCAGACTTTTATGATCCGTGTAGATCTCGCAATGATTACCGAGAAGATAATGTCGCCACAACTGCAATGCATAGATCACAGCAGCTAGCACTAGATCATGTACCGGATAATTCACTTCATGTGGGCGCAACTGATGAGAGCCATAGGCAATCACTTTACGCTCTTGCATTAGGACACAGCCTAATCCTTCACAGGATGCGTCACAATAAATCATGAAGTCTTTGCGTGAATCTGGTGGAGCAAGTACTGGGGCAGATGTCAGCTTGTCTTTGAGTGTTTGAAAACTTTCCTGGCATTTTTTGTTCCATTCTAACTTAACGCCCTTGTGAAGCAGATCAGTAAAAGGCTTAGCAATCTTAGAAAAATTCTCAACAAACCGATGGCAATAGCTTGCAAGGCCGAGAAAACTTCTCACTTGCTTGACGTTCTTCGGGGGAGTCCAGTCAAGAATAGCCTGAACTCGTTCTGGGTTAACAGCAATGCCATCCTTGGAAATTACATGACCAAGGTAGGTTACTTCAGAAAGCCAGAATTCACATTTGGAGTATTTGGCGTACAACTGGTGTTCTCGGAGCCTTTCCAGTACAAGACGGAGGTGTTCAGCATGTTCTTCTTTATTCTTTGAATAGACCAGAATATCATCTAGATATACCACGACAAATTTGTCAAGGTAATCCATGAAGATGTAATTCATCAGACGAGAGAATGTGGCTGGAGCATTAGTCAAGCCGAAAGACATGACAGTGCACTCATAAGAACCATAGTGAGTAACAAATGCAGTCTTGGGAATATCCTCTTCACGAACACGGATCTGATGATAACCCAACCTCAAGTCGAGTTTAGAAAACACCGATGATCCAGCAAGTTGATCATACAAATCATTGATCCGTGGAAGCGGATATTTGTTCTGAATTGTTGCTTGGTTAATGGGCCGGTAATCCTAAACCAATCGGTTAGTTCCATCTTTCTTTTTAACGAAGAGTGAAGGTGCTCCCCAAGCAGAGGAACTGGGGCGGATGAAACCCTTCTTAGGTGACTTGTTGATTTCCTCCTTAAGTTCAAGAAGGTGATGCGGAGGCATTTTATAAGGGCGCTTCACAATAGGAGTTGTGCCTGGTTTCAAGTCTATGACAAACTCGACAGCTCTAGCAGGGGGTATTCCTGGAAGTTCTTCTGGAAAGACATCTTAAAAATCATGAACAACTGGAACATTCTCGATGCCTTCAAGAGGTGAAGCATTCAATGCATTCAGAGCATATATCTGGCTCTCAGCATCCTGAACAATTCGGGCTGAGTATCTGACTGTCTGGCTGGAAGGGTGTGTGATGCGGACTGACTCAGTGGCACAGTCAATCAAAGCTTTATGAGGCTTCAACCAGTCCATACCCAGAATAATGTCAATGTTGGAGGTCTTGAGAGCAATGAGAGAAACCGGAAAAAGTTGACCTCCAATCTCGATGTGGTTGTGAGGGCTTAGCATTGTGGTTTGCCACTTCGATCTTGGGGACCGAACCATTAGAGGAGTGGGTAATTCTTCCAGGTATAACTCATGTGAGTGAGCAAATTGTTGGGACACAAAAGCATGCGATGCTCCTAAATCAAAGAGAACAGAGGCTGGTACCGAATTCACAGAGAGTGTTCCCAGCATGATAGTCGGTTCCTTCTGAGCCTTTTCAGCATTGACGTGATTGGCATAGCCAAGTACAACAGCAGACGGTATGGTATTACGGTTTCTGAATCGGTGGTTTTGACAACTCTTCTTACGGCAAATAGGAGGACATGGTGCAACCTGAGGAGAAGCCATAGCATTAGGCGGTCCATCAGGAACCATTAGCTGTCTCAGCGGTGAAGGCAGACGAGGTGCAACATATGACGGCCTTGGTGTTGGAGCAGGTCGTTGGTAAACATTGTGGGGAATCCAGACTCGACGTTTCTGAACAGGCTGACCCAAGGATGAGCCAGCTTCATGAGTGTGCTTGAGCTACTCCTGGTGTTTAGTCAAAGCAGTTTCAACTTGGAAAGATTGGCTAACAAGCGTTGCGAAGTCTGTGCAATCATGGACAGCAAGTGCAAGGTTTATATCAGTACGCAGTCCTTCACAGAATTTCTCCTGCTTGCGTGCGTCAGTGCAGACATCATCTTCAGCATAGCGGGACAATTCAAGAAATTTCCTCTGATATTCATCCACAGTCATTGTGCCTTGTGTGAGTTTGCGAAACTCCTGCTTCTTCTGGTCGATCAGACCTTGAGGAATGTACCGTGCACGAAAAACTGACTGAAATTTCTGCCAAGTGGTTACTGTTTCAACAGGTAACATACCCTTGTGGCTTTCCCACCATTGAGCAGCTGGACCCTTTAAGTGGAATGTCGCAAAGGTGACGTAACTGTCAGGGGCAACATTAGCTGACTCCATTTCAAACAGGATGTCACGAAGCCAATCATCAGCATCCATAGGATTGGTGGAGTTGCGGAAAATGGACGGGTTGAGGCGCACAAATTCTGGCAGCGAGATCAGTCCAGGCTCTTGACGAGACTCGTTGCGTTCCAAACATCTTACCAGACTCTTGTTGAGCTGACGGTTCAATTCAAACTACTGCATCATTGCGGCAATATGGGGTGGAGGTGGAGGTGGAGGATCATCAGCCATCCTGCCAACTCAACAGGGGGCAGTTTAGCAAGTAAAACTGCAGGTGTATGAAGTTATTCATGATGTAACACGGGACAGAACGGGATAGGCATTAGATATATAATAGTAGTCGTCAAAAGACATACCAATCCATGCACAGAGTTTGATTCAAACGGATAGTACGCGCACGGGAACGCTCGCAGCTAGACAAACTAGGCGGCGCGCAGGCACGCGATATGGAAGTACACAACAAGACTTAGCAAAGGCTACATCAACGTCGGGGAAAACTGTTGGAGCGAGTAATCTGCAAGTGACAACACAGGGTGCCCTCGATGAGAGGATCCTGCAAGCAGAACCTGGCCCGCAATCTTGAAGGAAGGGGGAAATTTTCAGAACACCGGGTGGATGTGGTCATGAGAACCTAATGTTGGAGTTAGGAAAATTTCAACCCGCATAGAAGAGAGATCAGAGTCCCAGAGTAAAGGTCGAGGAGTAAAAGATCCTAATACCACCCAATTGGCGACGTGGGCCCGTAAGCCACACAGCCAAGTTAGTAAAACAGTTTTGGACCACTAGACTCAACTTCGGCCAAGGAGTTGGAAAAGGGGGGGTTCCTACAGGCAGTCGGCTCTGATACCAACTTGTGACGCCCTCGGCTCAATCATGCACTAATCATACACGCAAATGCACACGATCAAGCCTAAGGACTCACGGGAAGATATCACAACACAACTCTAAACATAAATAAAGTCATACAAGCTTTATATTACAAGCCAGGGACCTCGAGGGCTCGAATACATAAGCTTGCGTAGAAGCGTAGCGGAAGCATTAGATATCTGAGTACAGATATGAAACAGAAACAGATAAGCCCCTAGAAAGGCGGGGTAAAAGAAAACACTACGATCGAAAGGCGCAGGCCTCCTGCCTGGGACCCTCCGATCCTACTCCTGGTCGTCGGCAAGCTCGTAGTAGTATCCACCCTCGGGGTAGTAGTAGCGATCGTCGGCGGGGGTAGTTGTATTCGGGGCTCCGTCATCTGGTTGCATTAAAGGGATATGGGGGGAAAAAGAAAGCAAAGCAACCGTGAGTACTCATCCGAAGTACTTAGCAAGCAAGGATCTACACTACATATGCAACATTATCAAAGGAAGGCTGTATATATGGACTGGGCTGCAGAAATGCCAGAATTAGAGAGAAGGCCTAGTCCTATCGAAGACTAGCATCTTCAGAGGTCTTGTAGCATTAGAAGAGTGTAGATTAATACTGTATAAGTAGTAGTATCATTAAGTCTCAACCTCACCCAGAGATCCTTTCTCGACTCCCTGCGAGAAAGCAATCCCAGAGCCATATAGTCATCAACCTCGTCCGGAGATCCCTTCTCGACTCCCTGAGAGAAGCAATCCCAGAGCCTCGTATCCAGGTCTCATCTCAAGTTCTAGCTGTATCGATCGGGATACAACTCCGAGTGTCCGTTACCGAGGATCCGGCTATGCATAGATTAGTTCTTCCCTGCAGGGGTGCACCAACTTACCCACCACGCTCGCTTAACTCCGGCCGGACACACTTTTACGGGTCATGCCCGACCTCGGCCAAATGACACACCGCAGCCCTACCTAGAGCTCAGCAGAGAGGTCCCCGCTGGTCTACATCCTAAGCGCAAGGGGGTCTTGGGCCATCGCCCCTCGCCCTCCGGGTCGTTGTGCACATGGCTCAGATCCAAGCACCACCTCTGTTGTGAATGGCGCCAATCACTCCATGCCGCACTGTTGAACTGGACGTCTCACAGAGCTTTCGGCTGATGCATACGATGCAGAACACCCATACTATGCCCACGTGATGGTTAGTGCTATTTGGCCAGAGGCCCACTCGAATCAAATATCCAAATTGTTAGTACCTTGGGGGTGCGGCAACGAGCAGAGACTCACGAAAGGTGTGACCCTGTCGCTCCGTCTCGAGGACTTGCGGCAAGGGCCAAGAATGCCCGGCCACGCCTCGTATTCACACTCGGGCACCATCCAGGCAACCCGTCTTCACATCACACACGGGTACCCCTCAGGGTCGACCCGCCTTTCCAAATATCAATAGTACAGTCCAAATATCCGTGTGTCCATAACATCAGGGGAATCCGAGGTGTCACCCACGTTGGATTCCTACACGATGTATCCATCAAGGTGAACTCGGAGGAATCACCCTCGCTGGGTTCTCACTTGAGGTGTTGTACGACGGCATCGTTATCGGAAGTGGTGAAGGAGGAATCCCCCTCGATGACCACGACCGAATAGCTACTCTACAGAGTTAACATCAGAAGTGTTACAAGAGGTTTCACCCTCGGCACTCGATAGTAACGCTGCGGTGTCGTTACAACTAAGGGGGGGTGATGTGCGGTGCCGAGGCCTGGTCTTCAACCCCGTTGATCGGGTCTTCGGATAATCCAGCGGGGCAGTCGGGATAAGTGGGGTCACTGATAGGTCTCTACCCAGCCTATACTAGACAGTTTAGGATAAGCAGATAAGGTTTCAATAGCAGGTTACAATAAACAGGCTATGCATCAGAATAGGTAAAGTAGTAGCAGCAGCAATTTCTAATGCAAGCATGAGAGAGAAAGAATAGGCGATATCGGTATGCTCAAGTGGGGGGGGTGCTTGCCTGGTTGCTCGGCGGCAAAGGAAAGGTCGTCAATGGTGTCGTCGATCTCCGGAGCTGCGTCAGTCTCGGGGACTACGTCGGTACCGGAATCTACCGGAAAAAAGTAACGGAGGGTAAGCACAATAAATAACAGAGCAATCAAAGCATCACAAAGCGCAGCATGGCAAAATACGCGGTGCTAGGGGTGACCTAACATATGGTTGCACGTCACCGGGGAATGGGAATCCATCCGGGAATGTTTTCCCGGTTCTGGACATTTTCGGACAGAGGAAATGGAGGGGGACAGTTGCATGTTCGCTATGCTAGGGGCGCGTGGCAGATGAACGGACTACGTATTCAGATTCGTCTCGTCTTTCTGAGCAACTTTCATGTTTAAATTATTTTAATCCGAGATACGGATTATTTTCTATGCATTATCAAAGAATTAAACAATTTTCTGGAATTTCTGGTTTTATTCTAATTCGAATTAAAAAAAACAGAATATACTTTCGTCACCTAGTGCTACCCTAGCATGTGAGTATGACGGTGGGGCCAGTGGGGTTGGGTTGACCCGGTCAAAGGTTGACTGGTCAACATATGAATAGTGTAAGTGGGGCCCGCATGTCATTGTCTTTGGTTTAATAAAATGGTAATTAACCAGGGTGGTCCCACATGTCATTTAGACTATACCTAACCACTAGTTAGCCTAACTACTAATTAGCTAACCTACCTAAACAGGACCGGCCTCATCCACACACATACGCACTCACAGCACGCACACACTCAACACACACAGCACGCACACACGCATCACGCACACACTCGCACGGGAGCTCAGCCATGGCTGGTTTGCACGCATGGGAACTGAGGCCACGGCGGCCGAAGCTAGCAGCAGAAGGCACGGGAGTGGGCGTGGCCTGGCGCGCGTGGGCGGCGCCGCACGCTCAGGCGGGCGCGGGCAGGGATGGCCGCAACAGCAGTATGCAACGGTGGCAGTACAAGCGGCGGCAGTGAGCAAAGTACCAGCAGAGGAGCCGGCAACAGCGAGCAGGGCAACATCAGTACGCGAGTAGCAGTAGCGCAACCAGCGGGCAGGGGAATGCGGGACGCGGCCACGATGCGGTGAGCACGACAATAGCAGACAGCAAGGCGCGTACAGTACGGGTGTAGCCATGGACGAGCACAAGGCGGCGGCTACGACTATGGATCGAAGGGGGGAAGTAGGGGAATCGGAGGAGGGGATCACCACGGAGCTCGTGTACGTGGTCAGGAGGTTGGGGGCGCTCGGGAGTCGGCGCATCTGACGATGAACTTCGACGGCCGTGGGGAAGAAGACGGGCAATGGTGAGCTTCCGGTGCGCCCCTACTCGAATCGAAGCAAGCAGACGAAGGAGTCGTCCATGCTGAAGCTCCTGGATAAACTCCCGGGCGCCGGGAAGGCCAGTGGCCGCGAGGACGATGATGGCGCGGCAGCAACGGCTCGGGCACGATCTAAACAGAGAAGAGGAGGGTGAGCGATGGGGATATGGCGTGCTAGGGTTTGTCTACAGCGACGAGGGGCTCTTATCTGACTCAGTGGTGTCGGCGGATGATCGACATGGCGACATCCGCGGCCATGGAGGCGTGGATGTGCGCCACGGTGCGCCCCTGTCTCCTCCTCTGTACTGTACAGGAAGGGGAAGGCCTCAAGGTGGGCTGGCCCATGTACTGTAGCACTTTCAGCCCACGCGCCCAGTAGGATTTAGTATTTTCACTTTTCTTTTCTATTTTATTTTCTAGCCTCTATTTTGCATTTAGTCAGGCCTCCAAATGACTTTTACAAAATTAGTGACGTAGCTCATAATTAGCAGTACGGTATACCCTCACACCAAAAACTAATTTGGGCAAAACATAATTTCATATTTAATTTAGATTAAATAAAAGGTTAATAAATATTGTCTTTAGTCACTGTCTGAGGATGTTTGAGTCACTTATCCAATTCCAATGATGCTGGTTTCAATTTTTGAATTGTCTCTGATTTACTTGCTATTTAATAAACAATTTAGTTTCTGATTTGAATAACTTTCATTTTCCACTTTGAATTTAATTGAAGTTTGAATTAGAAGTTTGAAATGCAATATGATGCAAATGATGATTAGGCACTGTTAATCATGCTGACTTGTCATTATCAAAAGTGATTACTGTGGCTAATCACTGGGGGTGTTACATGATGTCTCCATCAACGTGGACGTACTATAGCACCACCTATCAGAACCATGCCAAAAATCTCCGTGCCTACATTGCGTTTGCCTTCTCCAAACCCTTCCCTTTAACTTCATATGAAATGTTTTACTTTCCGCTGCTATACTCTTAGAATTGCATGTGTAGGTTGATTGCTTGACTTGTGTTAATCGCTAAAATCTTTCCACAACTAAAATTGGGAAAAGGATAGATTTTTATTTGGTCAAGTAGTCTAATCTCCCCCCCCCTATAGACATACTTTCGATCCTACAAGTGGTATCAGAGCTTTGGTCTTCATTTGCCTTGATTTCCATAGCTTTGGTGATCATAGCCTTGGTTTTATAACCTAGGAGAGTATGGTGTCTAGCGAGGGTAACTATCACTGTAGAGGTCCTTATTTTGATGGTACAAATTTTGCTAGTTGGAAGCATAAGATGAAAAATGCATATTCTTGGTCATAACCCCACCATTTGGGATGTTGTGTGTGTTGGCTTGCAAGGTGATTTCTTTGAAGATGGTAGAGAACTGGATCGTGAAGCGGCCGCAGAAGAATTGAAGATGTTGCAATACAATGCTCAAGCTTGTGATATTATCTTCAATGGATTGTGCCCCGAAGAATTCAACAAAATCAACCGCCTTGAGAATGCTAAGGAAATTTGGGATACTTTGGTTGATATGCACGAAGGCACCGGGTCTGTTAAGGAATCCAAGTTGGATGTGCTTCAAAGTCAACTTGACAAGTTCAAGATGAAGGATGGTGAAGGAGTCGCCGAAATTTACTCTAGGCTTGCTCTCATCACAAATGAGATTGCTGGATTAGGAAGTGAAGAGATGACCGACAAATTCATCATCAAGAAGATCCTTAGAGCCTTGGATGGAAAATATGATACCGTGTGTACTTTGATCCAAATGATGCCCAATTACAAAGATCTCAAGCCCACGGAAGTCATTGGTAGAATTGTTTCTGATGAGATGTCACTCAAGGATAAGGAAGAGCTTCACAATAAGTCAAGTGGTGCTTACAAAGCTTCAAGTGATGCCCCTACAACATCAAGTGAGAAGAAAGTCTCCAGTGAAGAATTGAGCTTAATGGTGAAGAACTTCAACAAATTCTACAAGAATAGAAGCAAAGAGAGAAGCTCCAAGTCAAGGTCTTACAATGACAAAAGATCTTCTAGTCGTGATCGTAATTGCTACAATATTGGAAGACCCGGACACTACTCCAATGAGTGTACGGCTCCCTACAAGAAAAGAGAAGACTCACCAAAAAGGAGAAGTAGAAGAGATGAATCACCTCCAAGAGAGAGAAGGAGTAGAGATGATCGTTATGAACGAAGACCCTCTCAAAGAAGCAAGGATTTGGAAAGAAAGGACAAGTCATCAAAGAGCTACACAAGACGAAGACATCAAGCTCACGTTGGTGAATGGGTATCTGGTTCCGACTTCGACAACTACTCCGAGAGAAGCTATTGCTTGGACTCCGACTATACTCAAGATGAAGGTGTTACCGGTCTTGCACTAGTGTCATCCAACTCCTACAAAATATTTGACTCACAGAATGAAGGAATTGGAAGATGCTTCATGGCTAAAGGCCCCAAGGTATCACATCCCGAGTATCTTGATTTTGATAGTGATGAAGATGATTTGCTAGGTGATGATGATTTACTTGTTGACAAAACTAGTGATAAAAACTATGATGAACTTGCTAGTAATCATGCTAATCAAGATGAAATGAATGACAATGATAAGAAGGAGATTGAGCATCTGATTGCTTCTATCTGCGTTGGTATTTGCCCGAAGAGGAGAGGATGATGCAGCACAACAACGGTAAGTATTTCCCTCAGTTATGAAAACAAGGTATCAATCCAGTAGGAGGATCCACCAAATTATGTAAGCAGTACCTTCACACAAATAACAAAAACATGCAACCCAACGCATAAGAGGGATTGTCAATCCCTCCTCGGTATTGAGATTGATTAAATTGTATGAGATTGGATAAATAGATCTAACAAAAACACAAAATAAAATAAAGAAAGAAAAAGTGCAGCAAGGTATTTTTGGATTTTTGGATTAATAGATCTAAAGCAATATGATAAGAAAAATAGACCCAGGGGCCGTAGATTTCACTAGAGGCTTCTCTAAAGAAAATAACATACGATGGGTAAACAAATTACTATTGGGCAATTGATAGAAAAGCAAATAATTATGACAATATCCAAGGCAATGATGATGTATATAGGCATCATGTCCAAGATTAGTAGACCGACTACTGCCTGCATCTACTACTATTACTCCACACATCGACCGCTATCCGGCATGCATCTAGTGTATTAAGTTCTTGGAAAAATGGAGTAATGCAATAAGAACGATGACATGATGTAGACAAGATCTATTCATGTAGGAATAGACCCCATATTTTTATCCTTAATGGCAATGATACATGCGTGTCATGTCTCCTTCTGTCACTGAGATTGAGCACCACAAGATCGAACCAATCGCAAAGCACCTCTTCCCATGGGAAGAAAAATCGATCTAGTTGGCCAAACAAAACCAAAGTTTTAGAGAAGAAATATGAGGCTATCACAATCATGCATATAAGAGTTCAATAAAGACTCAAATAATATTCATAGATAGATCTGATTATAAACTCACAATTCATTGGATCCCAACAAACACACCGCAAAAAAGAGTTACATCAAATAGATCTCCAAGAACATCGAGGAGAACATTGTATTGAAGATCAAAAAGAGAGAAGAAGCCATCTTGCTACTGCACGGACCCGCAGGTCTGTGGTGAACTACTCGCGCATCATCGGACGGGCAAGGGTGATGATGAAGAACCCCTCTGTGATCGTTGACCCCTCCGGCAAAGTGCCGGAAAAGGCCTCTAGATTAGATCTCATGGTTCTGGAACTTGCGGTGGTGGAAACTCTGATCTCTCGACTCCCCTATGGTTTTTCAGATTTTAGAGTATTTATAGAGCTGATAGTCGGTGGAGAGGCCACCCGTGGGCCCCACTACCCACCAGAGCGCCAGGGGCCTCTGGCACGCCCTGGTGCCTTGTGGGCCCCATGGGCCTCCCCTCGTGCACTTCCTTGGCTCCCAAGGTGTCTTCTGTCCATAAAAAATCTCTAAAAAGTTTCGTGGCATTTGGACTTCGTTTGATACTGATATTCTGTGAAGTAAAAAACAAGGAAAAAACAGAAATTGTCATTGGGCACTATGTCAATAGGTTAGTCCCAAAAAATGATATAAAGTTGTTATAAAATGAATATAAAACATCAAGACTGATAATATAACAGCATGGAACAATCAAAAATTATAGATACGTTGGAGACGTATCAGCATCCCCAAGCTTAATTCATGCTCGTCCTCGAGTAGGTAAATGATAAAAATAGAATTTTTGATGTGGAATGTTGCCTAACATGTTCATCTCATAATCTTTTCTTTTGTAGCTAGCATGGACATTTGGACTTTAAAACGATTCAAAGCAATAGTCTATATTTGACATGAAGACATCAATACTCAAGCATATCAATAAGCAACCATGTCTTTCAAAATATCAACACTAAAAAAAGCTATCCATAGCCCATTATGCTCAATCATTGATCCATTCATGAAACACACTCAAATATTAACTATGCCAAATGCACAAGTATGATAATAGTGTTCCCTAGTTGATGATTTATAAGAGAAGATGGAGACTCAATAAAAATTGCATAAAAGTAAATAGATAGGCCCTTCGCAGAGGGAAGAAGAGATTTGCAGAGGTGCCAGAGCACAAAGCTTAAATTGAGAGATAAAATTATTTTGAGAGGCATGCTTTTCCTGTCGACGAGAACGACCGAGAATTCCCAATACTTTCCATGCTAGATAATCATAAGCGGTTCCCAAAAATAAAATAAAGTTTATTCCTTTTTCCACCATTCTTTCATAATCCATGGCTAGCCGTATCCATGGGTGCCTTCCATACCAACACTTTCCAAGGAATTTATTATTGAACAACATAAATAAATTTTTTCATTTCGGTACTACGCACACAAAAAGGAAATTCATTTTGAAAATTAGAGTTGGCACATACAAATTGACTTGGAACGGCATGGAAATACTGCATATAGGTAGGTATGGTGGACTCATTTGGCACAATTTGGTTTAAGGAGTTTGGATGCATAAGTAGTATTCATACTTAGTACAAATGGAGGCTAGCAAATAGATTGAGAAGCGACCAACCAAGAAATGAAAACGATCATAAAAGAGCATTAAACATAACTAACACCGAATAATGCACCACAAGTAGAACATAATTTCATTGCATAACTATTGACTTTCGTGCTTGCATAGGGAATCACAAACCTTAACACCAATATTCTTACTAAAGCATAATTACTCACCAACATGACTCATATATTACTATCATCATATCTCAAAACTATTACAAGGACTGCAGCTTTTAATATCCAATGATCTTCATGAAAGTTTTTATTATATATCCCTCTTGAATATCTATCACTTTGGGACTAATCTCATATATTACCATTGCTACTAACAAAGCTCTCAAACAAATCTAAGTGAAGAATGAGAGCACATATTTCTTAAAAATAATTTTCATGTCTCAAAATAATATAAGTGAAGCATGAGAGGATATTTCTTTAAAAATTTACTAACTCTCAAAATAATCTAAGTGGAGCATAAGAGTATATTTCTTCAAAATAAAAACACCACCATGCTCAAAAAGATATAAATGAAGTACTAGAGCAATTCCATAGCTCGAAAAATTTAAGTGAAGCATATAGAGCAATTCTAATAAATCATAACATCATTATGGCTCTCTCAAATAGGTGTGTCCAGCAAGGATGATTGTGACAAAGTAAAAATCAAAACAATCAAAGACTCATATAAAACACGATGCTCCAAGCAAAACTCATGATATGTGACGAATAAAAATATAGCTCTAAGTAAAATTACCGATGGTCGTTAGAAGAAGGAGGGGATGCCTTCCGGGGCATCCCCAAGCTTAGTTGCTTGGTTCTCCTTGAATATTACCTTGGGGTGCCATGGGCATCCCCAAGCTTAAGCTCTTTCCACTCCTTATTCCTTCATCCATCGTGATCTCACCCAATACTTGAAAACTTCAATCACACAAAACTCAACAAAACTTTCGTGAGATCCGTTAGTATAATAAAGCAAATCACCAGTCTAATGTAACACCCCTGTGTAATGAGCACTGTGATCATCTGCTAATTATGCCAAGTCATCCTCATTTGCAATGCTTAATCACAGTGGTTAACTCTTGCAATTCAAAATTCTCTTTGAAACTCAATTCAAATTCAACTGAAAAATTAAAGTTGTTCAAGTTGGAAACAAAAATGTTCATTAGCTAACAAATAATTCAGAGGCAATTATATATTTGAAACCAACATTAATAGTATTAGTTGGGTGACTCTAACAACCTAGAACAGTAGCAATCAGCACCCATTTCATCCCAATTCTTTTAATAAAAATCCAAATGGAATCATATATTTCTCAAACAAGTTTTTGGTGGTAGGTAGTAATGCACTGTAATATTTGGACTAGGTCACATATTTTTCAAAAGACATTAAGTGCTCAAACAATTTGCAATCAGAGGAAAAACACAGAAAACAGAAAATAAAATTAAAAAGGGCCTAAACCGACTGGGCCTAAGTGCACAGTGCACCTGGCCCAGCCAGCCGGCCCATCTCTCTCCTCCCGCTCTCTCTCCCTGCATGTCGACGCCGCCGTGGGCGCGAGCGCGCGCGCCGGTCGTTCGTCGACACGACGACGCCCGCGGCCGACCGAAGGGATAAGACCGAGCCCCTTCCACTCCCCCTGGACGACTCGCCATTTCCCCCTTCTCTCTCCCTCGCTCGCGCCGCTCCTCTCCCTCCTCTGCTACGCTGCCGAGCGCCGCCGTCGCCTCACCTCCGTCATCCCCGCGGCCACCGGCGACCCTGCGCTCATCCACCGTGTCTTCCAGCTCCGCCACGTTAAGCCACTTCTCCTGGTGGCCTCAGGTGGAGCCGGCACGCTCTGCTTCACGCGAATTGGGCCGGTCCCCGCTTCTGGATCGCCGGCGACCACCGGTGCTTCCGGCCTCCTCTGCTGCTACAAAACCTCCACGGGCCTCCTTGCGCCGCTCGGTGAGCCACCACCTTCCCCTGTTCCCTCCCCGAGCCACATTTTCCTTTTCCTAGCTAGCTGTGCTCGCCGTCGCACCCCGGCCGCCGCGGGTCCTCACCGTCCGGCCACTTTCGTTCGTCTCTGAGGCCGCGCTCTAGCTCTATTCGACGCGGCGTGCTCCTCTCACTTGAACGCGACCGAAAACACGCTCGAAAGCGCACCGGAGTCGTAACGCCGTGCACGCCCGGAAGCTACCTCCGCCCGACCTCATCGCTGGCCTCGTTTCTGGTGACCTCAGTTCCGGCCAGTGCCTCCATGAGACGCGCGACCTTTCAAGCTTTCAAACGCCGCCAGAAACGCCCGATTTGACGCACTATAGAGGAATTCCGAGGCCGCCGGAGTTGTGCCGCCGCGTACGGGCTCACCGGAGCTTTCTCCGGCGCTGGCGTCCGACGTGGCCAAGCGTGGGGCCCACCCTGAGACACTGCCTGTGGGCCCCATCGTCTGTTTGACCACGTTGACTTCGGTCAACGAGGGACACTGTTCCCTGATGACACTGCCATGTGGGTCCCCCATGTCTGAAACTTAATTAGAGACTAATTGCACTGAGTTACTTAAAACACTAATTAGTTCAGCCACTGACAGTAGGGCCCACCTGCTAAATAAGTCATTTAGTTAAATTTATCCCTGATTAGTTAGCTCAGACACTGACAAGTGGGACCCACTGGTCAGGTTTGACTCTGGTCAGCGGACTATTGACTGCTGACATCACCGTTACCTCATGCTGACATCACACATACACTGTTCTGGATAATGTTGATTTAATAAATAAAAATAAAATCCAAAAAATACTAAAAACTTTAGAAAATCATAGAAAATAATCCGTAGCTCGGATCGAAAAACTTTGTACATGAAAGTTGCTCAGAACGACGAGACGAAGCTGACCTGCTTTCTATTTCTGTGCTGGGACCCTCTATGGAGGTGAACCCGTAACTTTTAGTCTGGTTCCGGTAGAAGAACAGTGCATATACACCGGTTAATAAATCCAGCTTTAATCCTAAAATAACTAATATGCCTTAGACATGCTTTTAGGCAACCCTGCACTGCACGTTAGTATAGCAAGCTCAGTGTTACCTTGTCTGCCTTGTATTTATCTGTTTCCTCCCCCTCTTCTCTCTTGATAGAGCCCCGGAGACCGACGCAGCTCCGGAGATCGACGACCCCTGACGACCTTGCCTTTGCCGCCGAGCAACCAGTCAAGCCCCCCCCCCCCCTTGAGCATACCGATATCGCCCATTCTATTCTCTCCTGCTTGCATTAGATTTTGCTACTGTTACTGTCATCCTATTTCTGCTGCATAGCCTGTTTATTATAACCTGCTGTTGATACCTTCCTGTTCATCCTAAACTGTTTAGAATAGACTAGGTAGAAACCTATCAGTGACCCCCCACTTGTCCCGACTGCCCCGCTGGATTCTCAGAAGACCCGATCAACGGGATCGAAGACCAGGCCCCGGCACCGCACCTCACTTCCCCCTTAGTTGCTCGACACTACTGGGTTACTATCGAGTGCCGAGGGTGATACCTCGTCAGCATTTCTGATGATAACCTTGTATGTTAGTTAATCGGCCGTGGTCAGCGAGGGTGATTCCTCCTACACCACCCCCGATAACGACGAAGTCGTGCAACACCTCAAGTGTGGACCTCGAGGGTGATGCCTCCTTCATTCACCTTGACGATAACACCAGGTGGAATTCCATCGAGGGTGATTCCTCAGGGTTCCCCTTGGTGTTAGACACACGGTTACTATGGTTACTATGACTTTACAACTGATACTTGGAAAGGCGGGTCGACCCTGAGGTGTACCCGCGAATGATGGGATGTCGGGTTGACCTGGAGATTACCCGTGAGATATTTACGAGGCGCGGCCGGGCATTCTTAGCCCTTGCAGCAAGTCCTTGAGACGGAGCGACGGGGTCACGTCGATCATGAGTCTCTGCTCGTTACCGCAAGCCCCTAGTCCTTTACCGATTTGGATATTTGATCCAAGCAGGCCTCTGGCCTGATAGCACTAACCATCACGTGGGAATAGTTATGGGCACTCTGCATCGTAGCATCAGTGGAAAGCTCTGTTAGATGTCTAGTTCAGCATTGCGGCACGGCTGGGCCGGTGCCATCCATGTATAGAGGTGGTACCGAGATTTGCCCTGCTCGCAACGACCCGGAGTGCACAGGGCGATGGCCCAAGACCCCTGAGCGCTTAGGAGGTAGACCGGCGGGGACCTCTCTCCTGAGCTGTAGGTAGGGCTGCGGTGTGTCGTTTGGCCGAGGCCGGGCATGACCCAGGAAAGTGTGTCTAGCCGGAGTTAAGCGAGCATGGTGGGTAAGTTGGTGCACCCCTGCAGGGAAGAAAACATCTATCGATAGCCGGTCCTATGGTAAAGGACACTAGGAGTTGTATCCCGATCAATACAACTAGAACTTGTGATGATAACTGGATATGTGGCTCCGGGATCACTTTCTCACAGGGTGACGATGAAGGATCTCTGGGTGAGATTGTTACTTGATACTACTACTACTTTACATTATGCTACTCTGCACTCTTCTAATGCTGCAAGAACGCTGAAGATGCTGAAGATGCTAGTCTTCGATAGGACTAGGCATTCTCTCTATTTTGGCATTTCTGCAGCCCAGTCCACATATACAGCCTCCCTTTGATAATGTTGCATATGTAGTGTAGATCCTTGCTTGCTGAGTACTTCGGAGTACTCACGGTTGCTTTGCTTTCTTTTCTCCCCATATCAGTTTGTCGTGACCAGATGACGGAGCCCCTGAGACAGCTGCCCCGCCGACGACTACTTCTACCACCCCGAAGGAGGTTACTTCTATGAGCTGGCCGAAGACCAGGAGTAGGATTGGAGGGTCCCAGGCAGAAGGCCTGTGCCTTTCGATCGTAGTGTTTTATTTTGCCCCGCCTTTCTAAAGGCCTTTTTGTTTCTCTTTCATATCTGTACTCAGATATCTGATGCTTCCGCTGATGCTTGTATGCGAGCTTATGTATTCGAGCCCTCAAGGCCCCTGGCTTGTAATATAAAGCTTGTATGACTTTATTTATGTTTTAGAGTTGTGTTGTGATATCTTCAAGTGAGTCCTTAGGCTTGATCGTGTGCATTTGCATGTATGAATAGTGCACGATTAAGCCGGGGGCGTCACAATTAAGTACTATTGCAAACCCATTAATATTTTATTATTGAATTATACCTACTGTATTCTAATTTACCATGGCTTATACGCCCCGATATAGTCCACAAATTCATCAAAATAAGCACATAATGCAACGAAAACAGAATCTGTCAAAAACAGAACAGTCTGTATTAATATGGACTTTAACCATATTTCTGTAACGCCAAAAATTCTGAAACATTAGGGAAAATTAGGCAATTTGTATATCAATCTTGTGTAAAAAAATCATAGTTTTTTATAGCTTCTGTGATTTTTGAAAATTCTGCTACTGGACACAAAAGTTTCTTTTTTTCAACATGATCAAATCAACTATCACCCAACATGATCCTAATGGCTTTACTTGGCACAAACACTAATTAAAGCATAAAAAACACAATCATAACAGTAGCATAATTGTGTGAACACACAAGAATAGAAAGAAAAAGAGAAAAAATATTTTATTCATTGGGTTGCCTACCAACAAGCTCTTTCTTTATAGCCATTAAGATAGGCCTAAGATTTTATTGATGCTCACATGAAAGATAATAATTGAAACACAAACAGAGCATCATGTAACATGTGAAAAACACATTTATGTCTAACATACTTCCTATGCATAGGCATTTTATAAGCATACAATTTATCAAGATAAGAAATATCTAGCATATGCAAGGTAGAAGAATAAAATATTGACGATCTCAACATAACGAGAGGTAATTTAGAAACATGAAAATTTCTACCACAATATTTTCCTCTCTCATAATAATTACATGTAGGATCATAATCAAATTCAACAATATAGCTATCATATAAAATTTTCTCTCCATGATCCGCATGCATAAAATTCTTATAGTCTTCCAAAATAGTGGGATTAACATCAACTAAAGTCATGACCTCTCCAAACCCACTTTTATCAAAAATTTCATAGGATTGAAGACTCTCCAAATATGTGGGATTATTTTTACCTAGAGTTGACACTCTTCCAAACCTACTTTCAATATTATTGCAACCATTATTATCATTATCATATTCATCATGAGGCATAAACAAATTTTCAAGATCATAAGAAGCATTATCACCCCAATCATGATCATTGCAATAAGTAGTGGATATAACAATATCATCATCCCCAAGCTTGGGGTTTTGCATATCATTAACATAATTGACATTAATAGAATTTATAATAATATACTTGCAATCATGCTTTTCATTGAAAGAACTATCATGAATCACTTTATAAATTTCTTCTTTCAACGCTTCATCACAATTTTTAGATTCATGATTTTCAAGCAAAACTTCATAGAGATAATCAAGTGCACTCAACTTACTAGCAATTGATTCATCATAATTGGATCTTTTGAAAAGATTAACAAGTGGATGCAAGCAAATAGAAGACACATGGCACACAAGCAAAGATAGGAAACGAACAAAAAGGCAAACGGAAAAGGAAGGCAAATAAAAAAGGCAAATATTTTTGTGTTTTTCTGAAATGTTTTAGAAGTGGGGGAGATGAAAACGAGAAGCAAATTGTAAATAAAGTAAATTGCAAGGAGATGAGATTTGTGATTGGGTACCTGATAGATCTGGATATGATCCTCCCCGGCAATGGCGCGAGAAATTCTTCCTGATTGCTTGTATCTGCGTTGGTATTTCCCCGAAGAGGAGAGGATCATGCAGCACAGCAATGGTAAGTATTTCCCTCAGTTATGAAACCAAGGTATCAATCATGTAGGAGGATCCAATAAACTATGTAAGCAATACCTTCACACAAATAACAAAAACTTGCAACCCAACGCGTAAGAGGGGTTGTCAATCTCTCCTTGGTATTGAGATATATTAAATTGTATGAGATTGGATAAATAGATCTAACAAAAACACAAAATAAAATAAATAAAGAAAAAGTGCAGCAAGGTATTTTTCGATTTTTTGATTAATAGATCTAAAGCAATATGATAAGAAATAGACCCGGGGGCCGTAGATTTCACTAGAGGGTTCTCTCAAGAAAAATAGCATACGGTGGGTAAACAAATTACTATTGGGCAATTGATAGAAAAGCAAATAATTATGACGATATCCAAGGCAATGATCATGTATATAGGCATCACGTCCAAGATTAGTAGACCGACTCCTGCCTGCGTCTACTACTGTTACTCCACACATTGACCGCTATCCAGCATGCATCTAGTCTATTAAGTTCATGGAAAAATGGAGTAATGCAATAAGAACGATGACATGATGTAGACAAGATCTATTCATGTAGGAATAGACCCCATCTTTTTATCCTTAATGGCAACAATACATGCGTGTCATGTCTCCTTCTGTCACTGAGATTGAGAACCGCAAGATCGAACCCATCACAAAGCACCTCTTCCCATGCCAAGAAAAATCAATCTAGTTGGCCAAACAAAACCAAAGTTTCAGAGAAGAAATACAAGGCTATAACAATCATGCATATAAGAGTTCAATAAAGACTCAAATAATATTCATAGATAGATCTGATCATAAACTCACAATTCATCAGATCCCAACAAACACACCGTAAAAAAGAGTTACATCAAATATATCTCTAAGAACATCGAGAAGAACATTGTATTGAAGATCGAAAACAGAGAAGAAGCCATATAACTACTGCCTACGGACCCGTAGGTCTGTGGTGAACTACTCACGCATCATCGGAGGGGCAAGGGTGATGATGAAGAACCCCTCCGTGATCATTGACCCCTCCGGCAAAGTGCCAGAAAAGGCCTCTAGATTGGATCTCATGGTTCTAGAACTTGCGGCAGTGGAAACTCTGATCTCTCGACTCCCCTAGGGTTTTTGGGATTTTAGAGTATTTATAGAGCTGATAGTCGATGGAGAGGCCACCCGTGGGCCCCACTACCCACCAGGGCGCGCCAGTGGCCTCTGGCGCGCTCTGGTGCCTTGTGGTCCCCACGGGCCTCCCTTCATGCACTTGCCTCCCATGGTGTCTTCTGTCCAGAAAAAATCTCCAAAAAGTTTCGTGGCATTTGGACTTCCTTTGATATTGATATTCTGCGAAGTAAAAAACAGTAACTGGCACTGGGCACTATGTCAATAGGTTAGTCCCAAAAAATGATATATAGTTGCTATAAAATGAATATAAAACATCTAAGATTGATAATATAACAGCATGGAACAATCAAAAATTATAGATACGTTGGAGATATATCAGCGTCTAACTAAAGAACTAAACACTCTTAAGTTAACTCATGAAACAACTCAAGAGGGTCATAGAGAGCTCCTAAGGACTCGTGAGAAGCTACGCTTGGAGAAGCTAAATTTAGAGCAAGAGCATGAGTTCCTAAAAGCTATCAATGATGATCTTCGAAAGAAGAGTCCTTCTTACATTGCCAAACATCTCCTCTTGTCTACTTATATGCCATAGGTAAAATTTAGCAACAAGGGCAAGAAAGATTCTTCTTCTAGTAGTAAAAATAACCATGCTAAATCCAATATTGTTGCTTCTAGTAGTCCTATTGATTCCACTAATGATTCTCTTAGCCAAGTTACACTTGAGAAAGAAAATAGCTTATTGAAGGGAATTATAGAGAAAGGTGTTTACAAGAGCCTTGCCGGGAGTAAGCAATTTGAGGAAATCGTACACAAGCAAAGAAGGCACCGAAAGAATCAAGGTATTGGTTTTGAATGAAAGTTCAATGTCAATGGAGTTGAATGGGAAGAAGATCAATACCCCAAGATGAAGTTTGTTCCTCAACAAGAGAAGTATGACCCCACTTCTTTTGAGGAACACAAGCTCAAGATGATCTTCCACCACAAGACCACAAGCTAAAGAGCAAGGACAAGCTTGAAGAAGAGATTGACTCATTTGAAGAAGCTCCTAAGGCCATGGTCAAGTGGGTTCCCAAGACTACATCAAGCTCTACTTCATCAAGTTCCACTACAACTCCAAGGATTCCCATCAAGTTGATGTGGGTCCTGAAGAAGAAGAACTAGAGTGTTCTTGAGGGTGACTCCGCCAACATACTTCACTCATATTTATTATGTCAAGGACTTGTGCAATCAACTTTCATATCGTGCACTAGTTCATGGAGTCACAAACCCTCTTGTTGGTAAGACAAGGGACAATGTAACCTAATGCTTTCATGGACACATCATCATTTGTGCAATTCACTTTATGCCTATGGATATCCTTGTATGTTCCTTGTGGGACTAACCCATGTAGGTATTGAAAGTGCAACACTCCAAAGGATTGCTCCAAATAATCTACATCAACAAAGAGCATCCACATCTTCACTATCTACATGAAGTCATCATCGACAAAACCCAAGGTTAGTTCATCCCTCTTAGGGGGGGGGGGATATCACATCTAGGGGAGCTTTGCTCTAAAAATTGAGCTAAAGCAACTCTAATGGTGTGAACACATTAATGCTTTATGTAAAAATGGTAACCCCACTTGTTCTTAAATGATGAGTATGACCTATGATCAAATGTTCTCATTTAACTCCTAAGTCAATATACTCATATATAGTTGACCTAGTCATCGCCAATTGCTTGATAGATGCTAGAATTGATTGTGCATGCTTTGTCACATAATTCATTTGCTATCTTATTGTGTGAGCATGTTGGTTGCATATTTTATCCATTTGAGGACATCCATTTGTTGTTTTGATTGTTTTGTTTTTATTGGCCAACTGGATGTTCAAGAATGCCTAAGAACTTTCTCTAGCTATCTATGCTCTTCTTGTCTCAAACTCTATTCATGCTATATCACAAAAATTGAACAAGTTCTTTTCAGATCCTCCGGGTGAGGAGCACACGGAGCCACCGATCCATCAAGGGCTGCCTTCCAAAACATTCTACTGCATTTTAGCCAGACCAATCCACTCAAACTCGGTCACACCAAAAGCATTAGACTAATCTAGGTTTTCATCTCGGTGCTACCGATTAGACTGACTCGGTCCCACTGATTTGCTGTAACTGCACGCAGTTTCACATCTCGGTGCCACCGAATCGTTCCACTCGGCGCCACCGACTACACATGGGTATATATTCCAGCGGCTCGTACGGTTGAAAACTTCTTCAAATGTTTCGAGCCCGTGCCCCATTGCTGCCGCCCCCTTGGTCTCCGGATTGTCGCTGTCGTCTCCTGTGCGTCTCTGCCACCGGACTCTGTCGCCATTAACGGCAATCCACTCCGCCATTGCCGCCGTAGAGGATCGTCACCGAGTTAGGGTGAGATTCGATATCCTCATGCTTCTATTTATCCAATTCAATGCACAAGGATTCTGCCTAGTTTCTTGCCACGTTTGATATTGATCCGTCCACCAAATGAGTTCATTAGAATAGATTCGAAGAAAAAATTTAGGTTTAGGTTTCCGTCGAACTCATCTCAGACCGACCGAAATGAAATTTTCGGTCCCACCGATTGGCTCTGGCCATTGCACAAGTACAACTCGGTGCCACCGAAACGTACAAACCAGTGAGACCGAAAGTAAAGTTTCAGTGAAACCCTAGCATCTCGGAGCCACCGAACCAAAACTCGCTCCGACCGAAACTATGTGTCTAGGCAGTGTGAGTGCTTCGGTGTCACCGAATTGATCAAATCGGTAGCTCCGAAATGCTTTATGTAGAAAACTAAAACTAAGAGCATCTCCAATAGACGGTCCATCTGTAAAAATAACCAACTTTTGGATCTTCTGAGGCAAAAAGCAGCTCTCCAACAGATGGTCCATATGCAAAAACAAATACATCTCCGCCTCCCGGAGATGTAAAATACAACACCTCGCGGTGCATATTTACATCTCCGGAGGCAGGAGATGCAAAAACCGTGACCGCGCACCAACGCCCAACCGCCCTAGTTCATTTCCCCCTTCTTCCTCTAGCCCGCTGCCGCCCTGCTGCAGCACCCCAACGCCGCCCCGTCGCAGAACCAGCCCTGCCCCTACCCCCGCCGCCGATTCCACCCCGCCTGGGCCGCCGCCCGTCGTCGTTCGGGCGGATCGGGCCATCGCTGCACCGCGCCACCCCGGGGGGGTCCGCCTCCGCTCCGGCCGCCTCCACCCCACCCCGGCCCCGTCCGCCTCAGCCCTGCCCGCCTTCGCTCCAGCCTTCGCCCTCCCCCGCCCGCACCACATGCCGCCGCCCACTTCCCGCTTGGCCGCCGCCCCGACCTCTCTCCACCCGCTGCCTCCTAGACTCGCTCCGGCCGCTGCCGCCACCCGATGGCGCCGAAGAAGATGCCGAAGGGCAAGTCGGGTTTCTTCGACGTGAGGGCTAAGCCCTCTGGGAACTTCGAAGTGGAGTTCTCCGACGCTAGGCGGCGTTGGTGGCTTGGCACGTATCCCATTGCTGACGAGGCCGCGTGTGCCTATGACATGGCGGTGTGGCATGCCGAACAAATGAAGACGAACCTCAACTTCACGGAGATCGAGACCTGGATGGTGGCGGAGTGGCTCGTGCTTCAGGGCATCCAGATGGAGGAGATGCCGGTGAAGAAGAAGAGACCGGCGGTTGACGTCACTCTCGGCGAGAGTGATGAGGCGGCGATGGCTCGGTTTGCACGAGAGCATCCCAAGTACTTCCAAGCCGAGCAGGAGTTCTACTGGAAGTGGGATGCCAAGGAGAAGAAGAGGAAGAAGGAGGTGAGGAAGGAGGACGAGGCCGGCCCCTCAACGGTGATCCCCATCGAGTCATCGTCGGAGAAGGAGGAGGAGTTCTAGTGGCTCTTGGATGACTCCGAAGAGTCGTACTGGATGCCCTCGAATGACGGGTAGTTCTGCTAGTTTAAATTTATGTCATCCATGTTTGAACTATGTTTGAATTTGATGTTTGAACTATGTTGACACGAAGTAGTAGTTGGTCGTTTTCAGAATCTTACATCTTCGTTTTGGACCATCTGTTGGAGTTGCTCTTTTACATCTCTGTTTTGGACCATCTGTTGGAGTTGAGCCTTTTTCGGAGATGTAAAAAGCACTTTTCGATGATATAAATTTTTACATCAGTGGTTTGGAGCACCAAAATATACATCATCTATTGGAGATGCTCTAAAGTATGGACTCAAATTTTTGAAAAACTATCTGCTTTTTGTGATACTCATCTACTCTGCCCATACCCATCTATTCAAAGGGCCAGCTTTGCAAGATGTCAGGTGCCAGTGACAATCAGAATCAGTCAAAGCAAAATGTTGGTCTCAGTGAGGGTTCAAGCCCCAGTGACAGCTATAATGATGGCAGCAGAAGCACTCCAAGCAACTTGCCAAAGGCTGCCGCCAGAACAAGGAAGAAGAGAACCTTAGAAAGTGAGGATGAGGACTTTGTTACAGATGAAGAGGTCACTTCTAGGAAGAAGGCAGTACTCAGAAAGGAGTGTGGTTCTGTAGATACTACCAAGCCAGGTGCTAAGCAAAAGACTGCTGTCAGAAGAGTGCCTATGTCAAAACCTCAGAAAACTTCAGCTACACAAGAAACCATGACCTTCACACTTGACGAGTCAAGTGGTGAAGAAGCTGCTTCTAGTAAAAAGAAGAAGAGGGCTAGGAAAACCACTGCTACAGTGCTTGGCAAACCTTCCATGAGGGAAGAAGAAGACAAAGAGGAGGAGGAACCTGTTGCACCTCTAGCTAAAACACAGAAGCTCATGGCAGATGCCATGAAGTTAGCTGCTGCTCCCTCCAAGCCCAAGTCAAAACCCAAAGTTTCTGCACCCAAGAGGTCTACTAGAAACATTCCAGCTACTGAGAAGAACAAGGCCCCAGTGCCTGAAGTAGAGATTGATGAGGAGCCACAAGTGCTCAGAAAATTGAAGCCCAAGATTCCAGACCATGACAATGCACACCCTGTTGCAGAGAATATGATGCTAGGGAAGGACAAAGGTCCGAGAGAATGGAGGAAAGTGGATCCATATTCAGTGAGGAAGAGGACAGCCTGTGACTACCGTTTCCACACTAGGGAACAACAAGATTTCTACGAGACATTTTTGCTTGATAAGAAGCCCATTGTCAGTGACCTGAAGTGGGTGGACTGGAAATACATCGATACCAATGAAGATTATTTCCCCCATGTTCATCAGAGCATTAGGCTTGCAGGTGTTGACAATTTTGTTGGTCAGAAGCTCACAAAGTGGAATGATGAGATGATCATGTAGTTTTACTCTACAACACACTTCTATCCAGATGGGGAGATTGCATGGATGACTGAGGGCCACAAGTACCAGTCATCAACTCTGAGTGGGCTGCACTTCTTAATGCCCCTGATGTAGAAGAAAATGATGTTGATGTATATGGGAAGCCCAGGATGGACCACAACACAATGGCAAAACATGTACAAGGAAATTCCTCCAAAGGATGTTGAGAGCCACAAACTTGGGTCAGTCAAGCAATTGCTAGCTGGTTTCGCCACCACAAACACTATTTCAAGATTCACTCTATTACCCAAATCTAGAGATGACAAGATGATACGTGGCCACTCCATCAATTTGCTTCACTTGTTTGACAACCCTTAGAAATTCGAGGTTATGAGCTTAATTGTTGAGATGGTCAAGAGGACAGCTGCTGATCAGAAAAGGTCCTGTGGATATGCCCCACACATTCAGATGCTTATCAACTCCAAGGTTTGAATAGACACATATCTACTAGACTGTGAGCACCTCCCTCTTCAGCCAGACTTCAAGGATAATGTAGTGGTGATGGATCCTTCACACCCAACATCAGTTGAGGCTCAAGAAAAGGCTCATGCAGTAGCAGCAGTAGCAAACGAAGCCACTGCACCCAATGCCCCAATAGCAAATCTCAAGACTAAGCAAGATCAAATGACATATCTGCTGGAGAAAACACTAAGGATTGAGCAAAATCTGGCCAACTTAGCCAAGAACCAGGAGAGCTTAGAGAGGATTGTGGAGGACAAGATGTATATCTTAGATGTCAAGGTCACAGAGATCCAGTCTATTGTGGAGAAGCTTCAAGATGATGCTTAGGATGGAGCTGAGCACCTTACTACTGACAGGTTTCAGTCTATGCCAAGGGCAACCAGATCTTCAGCCATGCCAGTTGCAGACATGAGGACCACTCTTTCTGCACATGCCGCCACTGCTCCAGTACCACCTCCAGTATCCACACCACCAGTGCAGCAGACTTCAACAGAAGCATTTGCAGAGGCAGTTCTCTCAATGCCATCTACGCACACCAGAGCCACAAGTCAGAAGACCCCTTCGGGAGCTCCAGAGGATCGTGCCTAGAGAGATGAATAGCTCAGTACTTTTTCGAGCTTTTTGGTAACTTGTTGCCAAAGGGGGAGAAAATATATAGATCATGGGCTTTGAGAGAGAGAGTGTCTCGCTTTTGCTCTTTGGTTTTATTGAGTTTTTTCTACTATGTTCGTTTGATCCGTGCTACTTGATCGTTTGATGCTTGTGAGATAATATGTTTGGTTGTGTGGTCGATCATACTATGCTTAATGTGTGCTTAATGCTTATCTCTATGACTATTTGTGTATGATCACTCACTTATGTATTTGGTGATGCGTGCATGTTATTTCACTCATATCATTTTGTGCGCTCCACCAAGATGTATGTGATATGGAAGAGTAACCCATGATCCTAATCGATTGTGCATTTGCATTCAAACGTAAATTTTTAATAATGCAAAAATTTAGGGGGAGCTCTTGCTTATCACACACTTCTCAAAGCGACGATGTATTTCATTCATTTAATCATTTGTCGAAGCTTTGATCTATATGTTGTCACCAATTATCAAAAAGGGGGAGATTGACAGTGCAACTAATCCCTGGGTGGTTTTGGTAATTCATAACAACATATAGCTCATTCAACTAACACTGGTACAGCGAGGTGCTATACAAACGGGTTTTAACCCCTTTCCGCGACGGCGTTCTGAACCGTTGCCGAGTGAGTGTGTGCGATAGGGGGGTCCTTCCCACATGACCCAAAAACCATCGGGGATAGGCCCTCCGGTCACACACGCTCGGCAAAATGAGGTCGTGTGCGACGGGCGAGCGATCAAATACGATTATACGTACAGTTGTGCTAAAAAGTACAATTATACAGGCCAAATCGTTTCCAGTCGTAAGTACATCCCACACAGTCAGTCCCGGCTAAACGTGTCCGTTCGTATGTACATTCCACACAGTCAATCCAGGGAATACGTTTCCGTTAGTATATACATCCCACACAGTCACTCCAAGGAAAACGTTTCCGTTCACAGGTACGTCACACACAATTTTTCCCATTAAATCATTTGTGATAGCGTTGTCATTACAGACGATATTAACAACTTTATCATTTGCGTGATTGAATGCATCACACACGGTGCGTAGAAGAAACTGTGCGGCATAGGCTGTCCATCACACACACTTTTTATGTGGTAAACGTTTGCGCAAGGTGGTGTTGACGCTCAAAAGTGGCACAATCATAAAAGTTGCTTAAAGCTATGTCAAGATTAATTCAAACTTATGATTGGAAGTCACCATGGAATGGCTCTCTTCAAGAAAATCAAGATGGATATGAAGATGGTCTAAAACGGAGCTCGGATGCAAAAGTTACGACAAGTTCCGGGATGCTCATGTTGACACAAGATTAAAGAATGGCATCAAACTCAATTAAGCTGGCCTCTGATGGAAAATGTTTCAACACAAAAGTTGTGCGTCTCATCGAAACGGTTGATTTT
Organism: Thinopyrum elongatum; assembly: GCA_011799875.1. Lineage (NCBI taxonomy): Eukaryota > Viridiplantae > Streptophyta > Magnoliopsida > Poales > Poaceae > Thinopyrum > Thinopyrum elongatum. The sequence goes on from CM022303.1 coordinate 134,212,845, forward strand.
TATATAAAAATCGTCTTAATCCGAGGTCGTATGCAACCTGTGGAGGCAAAACAAGGTCAGAAACAGAAGCTGCAGAGTCATTTCGGACCGACCGAGTTGATTTGATCGGTGAGGCCGAGTTTGTCCGGAAAATTACTAGAGAGTTGGCAATGTTCACTCGGTGGGACCGAAGCAAACCAATCGGTGAGACCGAGTTGATCCAGGAAATTACAGAAAGTTACAGAGAGTTGGCCACGTTCACTCTGTGGGACCGAAGCAAACCAATCGGTGAGACCGAGTTGATCCGGAAAATTGCCAAAGATTCCTGTCTAAGTTAGGTCAGGGTTTTTGATGTTTTGGACGGAATTTTTAGTCCTTTTCTTATACGGAAAGTCCAGCCGCCTCATAAATAGATGAGAGGTGACGGCCGATTGAACAACAGACAATCGAACAATCAATCTATTAATTTTTCGTGTTCATCTACTTTTTATCCCTATCCCTTGTATCTTCTTCTTCCTCATTCTTCGTTCGTTCTTTGTGAAGAAGGGCAGCGATCCACGAGGCCCTATGGGCGATCAGGTCAACCTAGGGCAGCACATAGCCGCCGTGCGCCCTGACAGGGTCCCTCCTGGGCGTGTGGGGTTTCGGGTCTAGAAAAGCGCCTGCCGGATTGCTTGCGTATCGCGCTTTAGGACGGTTCTCCTTCGACGTGAGTTGTGGTGCATCACCCCCGGCGTCGAGGGTACACGGTGACGTGTTCGTGTGCGAACATGCTTTTTGGCGACTCCGCTGGGGACGAAGCTTTGAACGGTCTCCGGCCTGTTCTTGCTACGAAGAGATCGTCATCTAGGGTTTGCAATCTACAAAGGTAATATGAATACCCAATTTCCCTTTGTAGATGCAAATAATTCATATGTTGTTGCTGGATCGCTTAATGAGCATAATGTATCGGCTAGCCCTAATTTCATCAATCATGCATCTAATTACGTGCAAGGGCCATTGCAAAATAATCTTCATGCTTCAAATTCTTATGATTTTAGCAACATACAACATATGTATCCTAACTCTCATGCATCGGCAACCCCACAAATCCATATGCCGATGAATAACATGACGGGTTTAGGTAATCAATTTGAAACACCTCATGTTAAAATTTCCAATAGCATACAAGAGAGTGTTTCACCCTTTTATTCATCGGCAACTAATTTGCATTATGTGAATCCAACCTTCCCGATGGATGAGAGAATTGGCCATGCTACTACTAGCTATTCGGCTAGTTACTCTCAACCATCATATGCTACACCTCATGTTAAAAATACACTTCCATGATGATACGTGTTTGTCACAGTAGGTCACGTTTTCTGCCATGCATGTACATCCATGACGATTTTATGACATAATCAAGATAGTCATACCTGTGCTGTCGTAGAAGTGTTCCATGACAATACCAAAATTATCATCACGGAAGTGTCCACTTCCCTGACGATAAATGGCGCGTCATGGAAGTGTTTTCGTCAAGGGTAACCGACACGTGGTATCCACCGTAACAGGTCGCCGTTAAGCTATCGGATTCTGGTTTGGATCCGATAACCCGTTAACAGCCCCGACCAATGGGGATTTTCCACGTGTAAAATTCTTATTCACCGAAGGATCCACGTGTCGGCTCATCGTTGGGACAGATGTCATCCACTCATTATATGGGAGGCGCCTATGATACGTTGGCACGTGGCAAGGCCCAACAGTGGCCCATTTAGGTGAAAGAGGCCGGCCCAGTCAAAACTAACAGGCTGGCCCATATAGGGCCTACTAGTGGCTGGTCCATTTAAGCCCACAGCCCATACGAGATGTGCCAATTCGACCCATCAACGGCCCGTTGACTATTTGACACCATTGCAGCCCATCGTCAGTTCGAGCATGTTAACAGCCCGCTATATATTTGGGCTCAATATCGGCCCCATGTGGTTTCGGCCTGTTAACGGCCCATTCAAGGGATGGGCCAATTTTCAGGATGTACATCTTTCGGCCTTTTAGCGACCCATTTAAGTTTTGGGCCAATTTCTTGCCCGTTGTGTCTTTCAGCCTGTTAAAGGCCCATAAATGAGTTGGGCCATTTACAGTCGGACCTGAGTTTTGGCCTCTTAACGGCCCATGCTCTTCATGACCAATACCAGCCCGGTTTTGCTTTCGGCCTGCTAAAGGCCCACAACATAGTTGGGCCATATACAGTCTGACATGACTTTCGGCCTCTTAGCGGCCCATGCTCTTCATGGTCCAGTACAAGCCCGCTGTCACTTTCGGCCTGCTAAAGGCCCACAATACAGTTGGGCCATATATAGCATGACCTTAGTATCGGCCTGTTAACGGCCCGTGAAATCAAATGGGCCCACTTATTGCCCGCTTCGATGTCGGCCTGTTAACGACCCAGGAGGTAACAGGGCCGAGAATTAACTGTTGGCTCGTTTCAATTATAGCGGCCCAATAGACTTTTGTCTTGGTTACAGACCAGTAACATAATGGGCCCAGCAGAGTTCGAACATGTCTGTAGGCCCAATTAGATAACGTCGATTCCGGCCCAGCTATAATTTGAGCCCATTATGACGAGCCATTATGAACAGGACAAAAACCGATCAATCAATGGCCTATGAGAATTTTGGCCCATGCGAGCCCATTAGGGAAGCCCATTAAGGGCAGTGGGCCGCTTCGCTCATTTGGGCCCATGACTGTTCGTGCTAACTAATAATTTCACTGCTTTTTTGCCTTCCTAGCGACCAGTTAGCTGGAATGCGAGGCGCGCTAAGCAAACGTACCGCATACAAGGAAAAACGTTGCACATCCAGCATATATTACAGGAAATTACATCCACTGGGTAATCAAAGATTGATGCCATTGCAAATAAATGAACAGAACTTAACTATCTACAACCTCACAATCTACAACCTCAGCACGGATGACGCCCATAAGTATGTGAGAAAGTTCTTCCTTCTTTGCTACACTGTCTCTGAAAACATTGATCAGTTGTTGTTGCACAGTGCACCTCTGATTCCTCCACGATTTCCATGATTGCTTCAGCCAGTAATTCATTCACAAACACACATTTTTTCCGTTGGATTCGAGACAAAGGAAACTCAATAGATTCAGATGGCGATTTTGGCATGCTTGTATTATTGATAGTGAAGAGTGTCTCGACCACTCTATCATAACATAAATTAGAAGGGGAACCAAACAGATTAATCAAGAGTTATTGCCATATTACCTGGCCTAGATCTATTGGAAAGAAACAATGGGGTTGCCTTGCTATTTTCAGAGTTTGTCTTCTTATCTTCAGCAGCCTGCACCAAATTACCACACTAGCATTGCTATCATTGGCCAGGTCAGATAATAGGAAAGCAACATTGACACAACAAATGTTTGGGCAACCAGACGACACCAGCCTACACCAAATTAACACAATATGGCACAACTATCATCAGCCAGGTAAGGTAATAGGAAAGCAACATTGACACAATGAATGATTGGGCAACCAGAACAGCACTACAATTTAGTAATGTGCATGATATGAGATAGTACACTCATGCAGCTCAGTATGCAAAACTACCAGGCAATTTTCCTTACAAAAATCAACATTGTCGCCTTTAATTATACATTTTGCTACAAGTAAATTTAGATCAGATAAAGGTTGGATTCACGCCGATTAACAAAATACATGCTGATGTAAAAATTTAGTGATATACAACAGGTACTTACATCAGCATTGGAGCACAGAGAATTCCCGCAAGATACTTTCCTCGAACACGATCCCAGTTTAGAAAGTCTTCTATCCTTTAAGCTTATTTTCTAAAAGAGAGATGGGTAAGAAACAAGTAGAAAATTTGATCTGAATGCTATAAAATTTCATGATGTGAGGATACGCACACACTTTTTAGAATGGAGTTGACATATTTTTGCTGGACTGGAGCGGACTAGTTCTTTGGCCACTTGAATCTGCTTATTATTAGTAGGAATTGGGTTTCTCTGTGCTAGAGAAGTATCTATGAACATTGGAGTTTGTTTACTATCTCCTGGCGTTTCGATCTTTTGCAAAGACCTTGTTTGTAACCCTTCAGATTCTAAGATAGCCGTCTTCCCCTTGCATGCCTTATATAGAAGAATGGTTCTTCAGTTATAAAACATGCTACGGCAGAGAGATGGAATAGGTACTGAAGAATAGAAAGGCATGACATATTGACATGTATTCCCTCCATCCGGAAATAAATGGATGTGTTTAGGCATATTTCAGTTCTAGATACATCCATTTTTATCCATTTCTATGAGATGTAATGCAGACAGAGGGAGTATGATGTAAGAGCTAGGGATACGACAGGACAACAGAGTAAAAAAAACACTAGTTGAATGTAAAACTGTATGATAGCGGACTACATACAGAAAAACACTAAGGCAACATATGCTTGTATGATTGGGAAACTAAGATGGCATTGCAACAGACCACTAGAACACCACTTCAATGTAAAAAAAACATGGTATGGTAGACAGATGAAGTACATACTGATGAATAACAATGCATAAGATATTCAGAAGCATGATGTCCAAACTAAGTAGATGGCATTGCGACAGAGTAGAATGACAGTACTTGAATTTGAAAACATGTTATCATGAATGGAATAGGTACTGAAAAACAGGAAGGCATGACATATTTACATGGATGATCAGCAGGCTAAGCACATGGCATTGCAACAGAGTAGATGCACTCCAGGACATTATATGCATGCTGTACCCATATCACGGGCCAAGTTAGATCAAGGAACTTGTGGGTTGAATAGGATTCGGCATCTTTCTACAAGTCTTCTAAAGAACTGCCTTTACATGTTCCATCATATTGGGTATCATTGACGTCAAGTTTGTTGGCCATTACATTGCTCCGTGAGGTTCTTGTGGATATATCAGTGAGTGCAATTATATCTGACATGCACGAAAGACAACTAGTAGTTAGATTTATGTAATGAGTGCCTGTAGGAGATGACATAAATAGTAGGACTGGGCCTAACTAGCAGCAACAGGTCTCAAAAACTAAAGGGAGAACACAGATGAAAGCTACAGAATATGTATCGTTTGTACTCGAGATTAACTAGATGGCAAACAAAAGTATTAAAGAACAACATAGGTAATACTAGAAGTGGTATAATCACCAGCCTGTGGGATAACATTGGCTGATGGATGATAACTATGGAACAGCGTTACCTAAAGAACAAGTCTCTTATCTGAACTATGGAACAACATTAACTCCTGAACAAGACTCTTAAGAGATCAGCATGAATATACAGTGAAATGTGATAATATATTTTCCATGCTTAGATGAATAACAAAGCCATATATGTTGCACAGAAGTAAGATGAGGGTACAACCTATCTGGCCGCCATCCATAGGAGTGAGCATCATGTGCTGACTTGTCGATGGCCCTGCAGTTGTTGTGGTTGTCCATGTCGGGCACGCACATTCGATGCAGGGAACTGTTGAGTGGGGACTATAGCTCCCTTCTGGTGTATGCTTCCCTTGTTGGAGCAGCTGCGGTGAGAAGGACAACGGTGTGGCTGAAGATGCAGAAAACGCAAAATTTTAAGAACGACACATATCTCTGATCTGAAGAAATACCCTAAGAGATCAACAGTAAGGTACGAGAGTGGTCACACATCTGTTAACTGAAAACTAAATTGGGGTCACACAATTTTATTTTATTTTGGTACTGTCCGATCAACGCCGGATGGCTTGATGGCCGTCCTGTGCCTCCCGGCTAACACTGTTCAGAATCTTCCCAGAAGAGCCAGTGACCACCAGCAGAGCAGCCTGCCTCCACCGTCCCTGGTCGCGAGAGTTCCGACCAAAACCCCGCTCCCCGCCCCACCACACTGCCGTGGTTGCGCCGCCCCCGGCTAATCCACAAAGACTCGCCGTCATCAAGATCCGGCGGCGGCATTACCTTCAACCCACACAACTCTAAGATAGCCACCTAAGCGCTGCTTCCGCGGCGAACTTGCGCCCCCGCACCCTTACGTTAGACACCAGCCAACTGGTAGCCTAGGAGCTCTGCCGCCTCAAGGGGTGCTGCTTCCCATTGGGAATCGATTGGCCCAGAATAAAAATTCAGACAACTGACACCTAAATAAAGTGATTTGGGATGAGTGTATGACCTATCTTGCGGCCCGGTGAAGTAGGAAGCTCCAACTGCCGAGTCGGTGAGGCCGGTGCGGTTGCGGTGGCTACCGGCGGCAGGAAAGCAGAGATGTCGCAACGGTCGATGGCTATGGGGAAGCAGTGCCGGGGCCCTGGACGCATCCGAAGTTGGAGCCGCTCCGGCGCCGTGCACAACGGCGGGGGCGAATTGGCTCCAGTACGGTTCACGCGGCCGTCGTCGAGGCATCTCTGGCAGCACGGAGTAAGAGGCACACGGCCCAGTGCACGACAACAAACGGACAATGTCTCCGGCATTGGGGAGGAGGGTGGCGGTGAATTTGGTGTGGTGGGGTGCGCCATGGAAGAGGGGCTAAGGTTTCGTGGCTGGGGGGAAGGGAGCTTCCGGGGAGAAGGTCATTTGGCACCCACGATGTATGAATGGGGAATTGGGAGGGGGAACCATGTCTTACGGACGCATTTGTCTGAAATGTGGGGGGAGTTACAGTTCTACCCCTGCCTTTAGGCTTCTGGGCTTGGGTCTGTGTACTGAGGGTCGGGGATAGTAGAGTAACTTTGCTTCTCCCAAATAGTGGGCGCGAGCGATTTCGGGCGAGGAGGGTGTGGTTTGAAATAGTGGACGCGAGCGATTTCGGGCGAGGAGGGCGTGTTTTGAAATAGTCGGCGCGAGCAATTTCGGCCGAGGAGAGGGTGTTTTGTCGCCCATGGTTTATTAATTATTCGGCACCTGCCATTTCGGCCGAGGAGAAGGCGTGCTTGGATGAAGTTAGGAACCTACCCTCGATGTACAACGGGCCAACTGATGTGTGTCCACATTGGCCGGTAATTTCGCGTCTCCCATTTATTTGCTCGGGCGGACTCCACCGAGTAGAGGGTGTTTAGTGGTTCGTTCAAATTTTGGGAGAACGAGCAACCACGTCTACCTTACCAAGTCGATTCGAATCAAATTTTGAAATATTAGCTTGCCACTTCTTTTTTAGATGGTGAGATGATGCTCGGGACTAATGTGTTTTTACATGCTCGTTGTTAACGATTCACTATATGACAAATAGTTGATCCACTCAAAAACGGGAATCAAACCCAAAATGAAATTTCTCGATTTAATGAAATAGCTCGTTCACCAGGTCAAAATAGTGAACTAAATCCAAAATTGAACACCTCAATTGAGTAGCATGTTGTACAGTATTATAGTACTCCATGAACATGTTGAAAGTCAAATTAATGAACTTGTTTGATACGCATATCTCCGTTCATGTGTGGATTGCAGACAACATGTTCTCCAATTCAAATATTTGAATGTAAATTAATATCGAAACATGGTTTATATCAGTCTTTAATGTATAAACGCGACCTCCCCCTCTGCCGGACTCCTGTTCTCTCTCTCACCGACAACCTTCAATTCTATCGCACGCATCCAAACACAAACCTTGTTGGTCCCTCTCCCTCTCTCTATCTCTCTATGTGTGTGTGTGGGGGGGGGGGTCTTTCTAGTTCGCATGCACACTCCATGTATATGTCTCTCTGGCACACTATGTATGATTCTCTAGTCCAAGCTAAATATCTTGGGTGCACTCATCATACGCACACAAATTCCCTAGCTTGTTGCCGGTAACTCTCTCACGCACCACTCCGCGGTCTCATAGCTCTTCCCTCTCTCTCTCTCAAACTCTCCATCTCCCTGGGTCACACATACACATGCATATCTCACTCGCACTCCATAGACCCATCTAAAACTCTCTCTCTCTCTCCCTCGTTCTCTCTCCATCTCACATGCACACACACACAATCTCTCGCCTAGCCAAGTATGATTGTCTCTCAGTCAATTGTAGGCACACGCAGTCCCCCCTATATGTATATGACTAATTCTTAATCTCCATCACAAACATGTGCATTGTCTCTTTCCCTCACTTGGTCTATCTCGATTTCTCTCAGGGCATTTTTCTATCACACACACACCTCGTCCCTCGATCTCCCACCCATATAGTCCCCTCACGATCTCGAGGGGATATCTCTATCACAAACACACCCTCTCTCTCCCTCCCCATACGTCCATCTTCTCCATGCGTCCCTCTCGACCTTTGTCCCTTGTTGGCCAGACCTCTGTTGGACATGTGCTATAGGGCTGTCTCTCTCCGTTGCAAACAATCACACACTAGCTATCTTTGTGTATCTCCTCACCTCGTTTTTCTATTTCGGAGATGCATGCGTGACATGTTTGCATAAGAAACGTACACTCTCTCTCTCTAATTTATTGTTTGTTGTCCCTTTCTCTTTCACACACACACACTCTTTTTGCACACTCACTCATTCTCCTTCACATGCACTTGATCTGTCTCGACTTAGGCACTCTCTTCGGTTCATAGCATATAGATTTATTGAAAAGTCAAACATCACAAAGTTTGACCATGTACGTGGAGAAAAACATTTACATCTAGAACGGCAAACATATATCATTAGATTCATCATGAGATGTAGTTTCGTATGATGTATCTTTGGTATTGTAGATATAAATAATATTTGCGTAAACCTGGTCAAAGTTTCCAAAGTTTTACTTCTAAAAAATTTATATGCACTGCATTATCGAACGGATGGAGTATCTCTTTCCCCCTCTCAGCTATCTGACGCACCACTCAGCCGTATCGGGGCTCCTCTATCTCTCTCAAACTTTATATCTCCCTGGTTCACACATACACATATCTCGCTAGCGCTACATAGACCCATCTAACACTCTCCGCCCTTGTTCTCTTTCTATGTGACACGCACCCCCCTAAGTACCATAATCCCTCACTCCATCATAGGCACACGCACTCCCCCCCTAAGTATGACTATCTCTCACTAGCCATCAGGAACACACATATTGTCTCCTTCCATCCATACGTCTATCTTGATATCTCTCGGGGTATCTTCTATCGCGCACACACCTTGTCACTCGATCTCCCACCCGTGTAGTCCCATCACGATCTCCAGGGGATCTCTATGTCACAAACATACACTCTCTTCTCCCCATGTCTGCATTTTCTCCATACGTCTCTCTCGACCTCTCTCCCTTGTTTGTCAGACCTCTCTTGGCCATGTGCTAGGGGTCTTTCTCTCTCGGTTGCAAACAACCACACACTATCTCCTCACCTCGCTTCCGCTGTCGAAGATGCATGTGTGATATGTTTGCATAAGACACACACGCTTTTTCTCTACTTTATCGTGTGTTGTCCATGTCTCTTTCACACATGCACACACACTTTTTTCACTCACTCTTTCTATTTCACACACACTCTCCCTCTCTCTAGTTAGGTACTCTCTCATGTCCATAAACATATGGATGTTTTGAAAAGTCAAACCTCAGAAAAGTTTGACCAGGTATATGTGGAGAAAAACATTTACATATCGAACGATCATTAGATTCATCACAACATGTACTTACTTCATACTATCATTTATCTTTGGTATTGTAGATATAAGTAATTTCTTTATAAACTTGGTCAAAGTTTCAAAAGTTTGACTTTAAAAAAAATATAGGCACTACATTATCGAACGGAGGGAGTAGCTCTTTCTCTCTCTACTATCTCTCACGGGCCTCCCCTCTCACTCGATCTCTCTATACTGAGGGATTATACAGTCACTGTGTCAGCATATAGCTCCGTATATTGTTTAGTTGACCGGTCAACCAGTCCACATGTTGCCTTGTCAGCTCGTGTTCTCTATCTTTGTGTGCTGGCCCATGTGGCAGTGGGTGAAAATAAGTAAACTAGAGGCCCATCTGACACGTGGTGAAGTAAACAAAGTTGAAACCACTCGCGGTAGCACCCCGCACGCTAGTAAATTGAGGGCACACTTCTTCTGAGTGAGGGACGCACTCGCGCACACTTCCCCACTGCGCGGCGGCATGCACACAAGGACGCACTCGCGCACACCCAACACACAATACACACCAGCACACTTGTACACCGGCATCGCCGCCGGCTGAGATGGACGGCGAGGCAGCCAACAAGCGGAGGCGACTCGAGCTAAAACTGCATCCGGCGAGCCTGGACTTCATCAACAGCCTCCCCGACGACAGGTTGCTCATCATCATCGGCCTCCTCCCCACCAAATATGTCGTGCGGACCACCCAGCTCTCCCGGCGGTGGCGCCCCCTCTGGCGCCGCGTCCCCCTCAACCTCACCATCGATAGCTGCCTCTGTGACTGGGATTGCAAACGGATGGCCGCAGTCTCCAAGATCCTTTCATCGCACCCTGGGCCAGCCAGACGCCTTGACATCCACATGTTCAGTACCAACTGCAAGGTCCAAGCCAAGTTCGAAGAGTGGTTCTTATCCCCCGCCCTAGATCAGCTCGAGGAGCTCAGGTTTGAAGCTGGACGATGTCGCTCTCTGCCGCCGTCCGCGCTCCGCCTCACGCCAACGCTGCGCTGCGCCAGCTTCAGCTCATGCTATTTTCCCTAGATTAATGCCGCGCCCACCCTTCTTCTCCGTCAACTCAAGCAGCTCGACCTCTTCAACATTGGCATCTCGAAGAAGGCTATGGAGCACCTGCTCCGCAGCTGTACTGTGCTCGAGTACCTTCGTCTTCGGTAGATCCACGGGTTCATTAGCCTCCACATTGCCTCGATGAATCTCCGATGGATTTACTTGTCTTGCTGGCCCCGCAACAAGACATCAATTGGGAAGAGATCACTCTAGCTGTTCCACATGATGGTCATTGAGAGTGCGCCTTTCCTTGAGAGATTGCTTGTATCTGATGTAGAAGGTCCAACAAAAATCAGGGTCATTCACGCGCCGAAATTGACAGCGTTGGTGTACTCGTCTGCCAAATTCTCTGAACTCTTTATTGGATCCGTAATCGTTCAGGTACAACACTCATCTTCTTCTCCATCTTGAAATTCACATTTTTAAATTTCTTCTTGATGTATTTATGACTGTCATCCAGAAAATGATTCCCACAAGCTTGACCTAGTCTGTGCTCACAGTGAAGATCTTGGCAATAAAATCTATCGACCCCAATCTAGATCAAGTTGTTGGATTCCTTCACTACAGGAATTAGCTTCTTTGCCGTCTGCCATGGCAGACGGCAAAGGACCCAAAAGTGGATGGCAAACCTGCTCGGCAAAGAAAGCTACGGTAAAGAGGTTCTTTGCCGTCTGCTTCCTCAAAGCGGACGGCAAAGAACCTTTGCCGTCGGTGGCAGACGGCAAAGAACATGGATGGCAAATAATAGGCGTTAGCCATGTTAGGTGGCTAGCGGGAGGCTTTGTCGTCTGCCAGCGGACGGCAAAGATGCCCTCCCCTTTGCCGTCTGCTTTCTGACGTCAGCCACGCGTCATGCCCCCCAAGCCTTTGCCGCCCACCACAGACGGCAAATTCCCACAGCCTTTGCTGTCTGCCACAGACGGCAAAGTAACCAAATGGGTCAGCTCCCAGATTGCACAGGTTGCTGCCACGTGGCCTCTTTGCCGTCGGTGGTAGACGGCAAAGAGGCTGCATTATTTCTGTTTTTTTTTGTTTTCTGTTATATCCCTGCATTTTCAAAAGATACATATGATATATATAGTTTCAACCTCAAACATAGCCCATGTATCAAATATCTAGCAGTCCATCAATGCAACAGAACACATAGGGTATTAAAAGATCCAATACATACATAGTTTCACGGAGTTCATCCATATATACATACATAGTTTCACATTGTTCATCAATACAAATGAAAACAAGAACTAAACACTAGCAGTCCATCAATGCTGCTTCAATGAAGTGAATCAAACCTGCAAAAATGGGAGTAAGAAAGTTAGAAGAAGAAGAAGACTAGAAGAAGAAGAAGATATTTTCTTCTTCTTCTTCTTTTCTCATCTTTCTTCTTCTCTTCTATCTTTTTATCCTTTTCCTCCTCATTCGCATTCTTCTTCTTTTATTCTTTCTTTTTCTTCTATTTCTTCTTCTATTCTTTCTTTTTTTCTAACTTAGGTAATTATGCCATTTTGGAGGAAAATAAGCTAAGTATATGACATCTATGAGAGAACCAAGGTTATTATGCCATTTTTGAAATGAATAAGCTACTTATGTCTTAATGAACTAAATAAACTAATTATGTCATTTTGGAGGATAATTAGCTAAGTATGTCTTTTTTGGGGAAAATAAGCTAAGTATGTGGCATAATAGGGCTAACAAGCATGTACAAAGCTAAGTATGCATTTGTTAAGCAAAACACTAGAGAAAACTTACCCTCATCACAACAAATGCGATCAAGATCGCAACTAAGGTAACAATTGATCCAACGGCATAATGATACCAAGCCTCATTATCAATGGCATACTTTCTAATCTTCTTAATCTTCAAGCGCATTGCATCCATCTTCATCTTGTGATCATCGATGACATCGACAACATACAACTCCAATTTCATCTTCTCTTCTTCAATTCTTTTCAATTTTTCTTTCAAATACTTGTTTTCTTTTTCAACTAAATTTAACTTCTCGACAAGAGGGTCGGTTGCAATTTCCAGTTCACATACCTCCTAGATAAAAATATCTCTATGTCAACTTGATGGCCATAATTGTCATAAATGCGAAATGCAACAAATAGTTATAAAAGAGAATATACCACATCCGAATCATAAACCGGGCGAGGGCTGACGGGGACGGATATCAAGACCATGGCACTATGTATAACAAACAATCACACAAAGTAAGAAAATTATACAAGTAACTATATAAATCATACAATCATACAAGTAACTATATAAATCAAGTACAACATAAAAAAATTGAATACCTAATAATAATCTTGATCGTCGGGTTCAATAAATGCTCCGGGATCAATAAATGCATCATCATCATCACTATCATGAATGAAGTGCTCATCGGGTTCAGCGGCATCAATGTGTGGAAGGCCACCTTTATGTAATCGGTCAAGCATTGACAAGTCATCCGCAGCAGTAACCTCTTCTTGTTCAGGCTCTTCTTGTTCCGACTCAGGGGTGAAGTCGGATTCACTGTCGCTGTCTACTTCAATGTTCTGGGGTGAAGTAGAGCATTTCTTGAAGCGTTTTTTGGAAAGACATGTTTCTTGGAAGAATTCACCTTCATATGTGTCTGGGTTAATGTGAGGTTCATAATCCTCTTCATTGGGGGGAGGTGGTCTAACACGTGGTGGCACTTCATAAACGACATCCCAACCATTTAGATTTTGATCAGTTTGGCAGGCCCACGGTAGATAGAAAACTTGGGTCGCCTGTTGAGCCGTAATATAGACATCGGGAATATCTAAATAGGTGCTTTGCTTGATTTCGACTAGCCCTATATGCTCATGAGTCCTTCTAGTCTCCTTCGGCTGGAACCAATAACATTTGAAGACTACGACGTTCGGTGGGTTTTCAACCTAGAATAAAAGTTCATAAATTGCTTCAACTCTCCCATAATACTCGATACCTCCATCGCCGATAGCAGAGACACAACAATTTGTAGACTTTCGGTCGGCCATAGATAGCTCTTTGCCGTAGGTACGAAAGCGATACCCGTTGATGCCGTATTTGTCAAATGAACGGACCTTATAGTCAAAACCATTAGCGACTTGTCTCAATTCGGCGTCAATAGACTCTGAATTAGCCTACAAGTTTAATACGAAAGGATTGTTGCATTAGCCGCAAATTAGACGAAGAAATGAGAATGGTCTAATGGAAATTACCGTTTGTTTGAACCAAGAGATGAAACCGGGAAAGCCGCCTCCTTGCTTTGCCAGAAGCTCATACTCTTTGATGGATTCCTTTTCGATCTCCGCTCAATCTGAGAATTTGGCGACGTATCGACTGTATCAAATATCCGGGAATAAGAGATTTTTGAAGGAATTAGAAGTTGCGAAAAAATGTACCGCGATAACTTACTCGATGTATGGCCGCACTTTTGTTAGGTTGTTGAAGATATACAACGAAATGGTCCGCCATTCTTCGACATCCAACGGTATTGGTTTAGAAGCACCGGCTGGTGCGAGATTCCCTTTGAATAGGCTGAGGTTGGATCCACCTTTTTTAGGGTCGCTAGCATTGTACCGAGGCTTCAGATTATGCAAATGACAATTTTTGGCTTCGTAGTGTGCTGTCACGAAGTTTGCCGCCTCCTTAGTAATGAATGCCTCGGCCATCGATGCTTCAATTCTACGTTTATTTTTACAGTTTGCTCGGAGCGCCTTCTGCATCCTCTCAGTTGCGTAGCACCAACGATTTTGCACGGGCCCCCCCAATCTTGCCTTGGTCGGGAGATGCAAAATCAAGTGTTGCATTGGATAAAGAAGCCCGGCGGAAAGATCTTCTCTAACTTGCAGATCAACTCCGGCGCCAACTCTTCCATTTCTTCTAGCACGGCAGGCGATAGTTCTTTCGCACAAAGAACATGGAAGAAATAGCTCAGCTCTGCCAGTACTAGCCATTCATCCTTAGGGATAAAGCCACGCAACATCACCGGCATTACCCGCTCAATCCATATGTGCCAATCATGACTCTTGAGACCAAATATTTTCAATTTTTCAAGACTCGCTCCCCTCTTTAGATTCGCTGCATACCCATCGGGGAACATCAACTGCATTTTCACCCGCAAGGTAATTTCCCTCATAGCTGGCCTTCCAAGATTAAACCATGCCTTTTGCTTCGTCCAGTTCTGCTTTCCTTTCGGTTCTTTCATGTTTTGTAACCGTCTATCACAGAGCGCCTCTTGATCAACTCTAGCCTTAGTATTATCCTTTGACTTCCCCTCTATGCCGAACAATGTACCAAATAGGGCCTCGGTGATATTCTTTTCAGTGTGCATCACGTCGATGTTGTGTGGCAAAGGAGGTCTTTGAAGTAAGGCAGATCCCACAAGCATGTCTTGTAAGTCCAGGCGTGTTCCGAATTATACCCCTTGAAATACCCTAGACACTCTGGATCTGGCTCGAGAGTGTTTAACTGATCTAGGGTCTCTTGGCCTGTCAACGGAGGTGGTGCAGAGTTTTTGACAACTCTACCTTTGATGAAGTTCTTTTGTCTTTCTTGAACTTATGATGAGGATCCAGGGACTGTCTATGCAAGTCAAAGCAAGAAAACTTGTGACCCACATGTAGCCAACGAAACTCAAGAGCTGCCTTGCATGTGGGGCATGGGAACCTTCCATGCACACACCAGCCAACGAATAGCGCATACGCCGGCAAGTCATGCGTCGATTACATGTACCAGACACGCATTATGAAGTTCTATTTGCTAAAGGCGTCGTATGTCTTGAACCCATTATCCCAAGCTTCTTGCAATTCGTCCTTAAGCGGCTGCATGTACACATTCATATTCTTCCCCGAATAGTTGGGCCCTGGAATTATCAACGTCAGGAAAATGTTCTTTCTTTGCATAATCTATCCAAGGGGGGGGGGGGAGATTGAGTGGAATTAAAAATACGGGCCAACAACTGTATTGGGTTGCCGTCAGACCAAACACATTGAACCCATCCGTGATCTGCCGCTTTTTGCTGATGGCAACTCGAGGATGCCTTGGATCTGCCGCTTTTTGCGCATGTAATGCATCGAAGAGCTTCCACGCTTCACCATCCGATGTGTGTACCATCATGAGATTCCCATCTGCATCTAGTTTGGTTCTTTTGCATGTTTTGTGCCATGTCATCTGTCTCGCCGTCTCTTCGACCCTGAAAAGACATTTAAGTCTTGGTACGATTGGCATATACCGAAGAACATTAACGGGGATTCTGGTCTGCGTCTTCTCACCCATACTTTTGTCTACCACAACATACCTGGAAGACTTGCAAATGGGACAATAGTTCAAGTCCGCATACTCAAGCCTAAATGAGGCACATCCTTTCTCACAGGCATGTATCTTCTCATAGGGCATCTTAAGAGCACGGAGGAATTTGTCTGACTGGTACAGGTTTGCAGGCATTACATGGCCTTTGGGCAGAAAGCGTCCAAATACTGTCATCATCGCGTCATAGCATTCTCTCCCCAAGTTGAATTGAGCCTTCAGAGCCATTATTTGTGAGATGCCATCTAGCTGACAAAGCTCAGCGTGCTTGTGGAGAGGATGTTTTGAAGACTCCAACATTTCATTTAAGGCCTTTGCAGATTCCTCCATCTCATCGTCCGAATCCCGAGCATCATCAAAGTTTTGCACCATGTCTTCCATCCCGGTACCATGCCCGTCGGTGCGACGACGAATCACCTCAGCTCTGGCACGTTGGGCAGACTCACCATGAAATGTCCACACCGTATAACTGGGCGTAAAACCACTCTTCTGCAGGTGTTTGCCCATTTCATCCTCTGTCCTCTTTTCCCAATTGTTGCACCGGACACAGGGGCACCAGTTTTTCCTCTGGCCATTTGCAAATGCGGCTTTCACAAACCCCTTGGTTTTTGTTAACCATTCAATGGTAATCTCTTTCTGACCAGTGTGACCGGTGTACATCCATGCATGATCACTCATCTTGCTTAGCTACTGGACAGACAAGAAATATATATAATTCAGCATGTATATTCATCAGTTAATCTAGTTTGTCAATTTTATTACGTCCATGCAACCTACACTCTAATAGGTAAAGATAGGCCCTAATCCCAACCGAGTATGTGTAGATTGAGTACGTTCTCGATGCTCTACCCCATTCCGAGACAAAATTTTGGCAGCACCTCCCCACTGTTCTCCTGATACACGCCTCGACAAAAAGCTGAGAAAATGTGCATCCGGAGAACAACAGGGAGGCGCTGACAAAATTTTTCTCGGAATGGGGTAGAGCATGGAGAACGTACCCAATCTACAAATACTCGGGCTGTCCGTGGAAATCGCTGGACAATCCGAAAGAGTTACGGTGATAAATATGCAACTCAATGCATATTTATCGATGCAACCCTTTCGGACGGTAGACGCATACTGGTTATGCGACTTAACATGAAAATGAAATATACTAACATGATTAAAAGAGTATAGGAGGTGAAGGTGGATTCGTAGCTCACCCTCGGCTGTAGAGGAAGTAGTCGAACAACGGAGGGATCACGGACCAAAAACTTCAACTAATGATGACTCCAAGGAGATTAAATAGCACAAAGCCTGCAAATTTTAACGAGTGAGTCAAGAAAATTTAGGACATCACATCACATAAAGCATCGACAATTCAAACTATGAAAAAAACTTTGACTCCTTGGTGATCCTCGACCCTCGACCCCTCGGCGACCCTCGACCTTCGACACCTCGACCCCTCGAACCCTCGGCGACCCTCGACCCTCGACCCCTCGATGACCCTCAACCCTCGACACTCGACCCCTCGACCTTATTTTCATTCTTTTTCTACTTCTTTATGTCATCTTCTTCTTCCTTCATTTTCATCTTCTTCTTCTACCTCTTCTTTTTCTTCTTCTTCTTATTTTCTTCTCCTCCTCCTCCTCCTCCTCCTCCTCTTCTTCTTCTTCTTCTTCTTCTTATTTTCTTCTCTCCTCCCCCTTTTCTTCTTCTCCTCCTCCTCCTCTTCTTCTTCTTATTCTTCTTCTTGTTAGAACTAATCTAACTAACCTAACTAACACTAGTAACTAACCTAATTAATAGTAGAAAAAAAAGAAAAAACAAGGGGGAGAGGCTCACCGGAGTGGAGTGGCGGGGCGCCGGGGGCGGCGGGTAGCTGGATCATTGGGTCGGCGGGGCGCCTGGTCATCGGGGCGGCTAGTCACCCGTTGCCTTCGTGGCCGCGTGGTTTTTCGGGCTCCGGGCCACGGGGTGGGTGGTTGGGTCCTACTGTTTTTGTGTTGGGGTGGTCGGCTATGGCCGTTTTGTTGGGTTGTGCTGCTTTTTCTCCTTTTTGTCTTCTACAGCGTTGTTTTATGGTGGTCGTCTGGCGTTTTGCTTTCTTGGTATTGTCTTTTTTTTTTCCCTTGTTCAGGGGGCGGCGATGGCGGGGTGGGTTGGTGGTCGGGGGTGGCGATGACGGGGTGGTGGGGTGGTGCGGTGGGGCGGTGGGGTGGTGCGGCGCTGCGGGCAGAGATTGGGGACAGAGAGGGGAGAGAGAGAGGGGTGGGTCCGGGGAGAGAGAGAGGTCGTTAGTTTGGATGGGCCATGGTCTTTGCCATCGGCTAGCAAACGGCAAAGAATCTTTGCTGTCCGCTAGCGGACGGCAAAGAGCTAGGGGGGTGGGCCGCTACAGCGTTGCCCTAAAATGGACCCCACCCAAACTCTTTGCCGTCTGCTAGCGGACGGCAAAGATTTGGGTGACGGCAAATTGCATCTTTGCCATCAGCCTGTTCTTTGCCGTCTGCTTTTTGAACGTGGACGGCAAAGACCTTCTTTGCCGTCAGCTAGGAGACGGCAAAGAACTGGCAGACGGCAAATTCTCTGATTCCAGTAGTGCTTACATGCTTTCCGTTAACGGATAAGCTACTCATCGAGGTGAATCTTCTTTCCTATTAGTAAATGGTAATTACAATGTAGCTCAATTTTTTTGTAATTTTCCCAAATTACGATGACAAGTGTAGTGTTCAAAACTGCATCTACTCTCTGCACTGAAAGAAATGTTTTTAGTATTTTTTCTGACGTGATCACCTGCATCATTTTGTTGTTGTACTACTAGTAGCCTAGGCTAGTCATAGTGGCAAGTAACTTAGACTAGTACTAACTCTATGGTTAGCCTAAGAGCAAGTACTACCTCCGTCCTGGTTTACTGTTCGTATTTTGTAGTATCAAAATTTGACCATAGATTTAACTGACAAAATGTTAATGCATGTCACTAAAAATTATATCGTTGGATTTGTATTTGAACATAATTTCAAATGGTATAATTTTTGGGGACATGCATTGGCATTTTCTTAGGTAAATCTGTGGTCAAAATTTTACACTAAATACGAGGTTGTACAAAAGTGGCCTATAACGGCCCTCCACTATGTAGGCGAAAACACGTGCCAAATTCACTTCTGATGCATTTGGCATCGATATGTCCCTCCATTGCTAACCTGGTGCCCCAATCTGGATCACCTACTTTGCTCCGGTGCCAAATTAACTCACGCAATGAAAAAACACTTGCGTGGGAGAGGGAGAGGACTGAGTCAATAAAAAAACACTTGTTTGGGAGAGGGAGAGGCTGGTGTAGTTGGTTTGATTGATTTGTTTATACATGTGGGTCTGTGTGCACAGCGGTGCCAACTCTCTCACATCGCTAGAGCGGTGCCAAAGTCTTTTGATTTGACATCGGTGCGTATTATGTGGCATACTTTTGAGAAATATGGAATCGGCCACATAGTGGAAGGCAACAAATGCCCAAGCTCTTCACGTGCTCCTAGGTAAATGAGAGGAAAGAGAGAGAGAGAGAGTGAAAAATATCACTAGCCATAGAGCCAACCCTATAGCCAACCCTATCGTATGAGCGAATGATATTGGTACCTCTTGATGACACGACAATCTTATACAGCCAGCTGCTCTAATATGTTCTCTTCTTTTGCAGATAAAAAAAGACCTGAAAGTGAAAAATGTGCTGCACTATAACAATCTCATCGAATGCCTTGATCTCCATCTTACAGAAATTGATTTGATCGACTACCAAGGCAGCACATCTGAGATTAAATTGGCCAGGTTCTTTGTTCTGGAGGCAAGTGTGCTCAAGGTAATGAGGTTTGGCATTCTCTGGCGCAACAATGAATGGCGTGCTGATCACCGCAAGCGTCTAAGCCTAAATGACAAAGTCTCCGCAGAAGCTGAATTTATTTTTGAAACATCAAGTCGCCAGAGACTAAAAAATTTTATTTTCCCATTAGTGACTTGTCAGGGCGATGGATTTTAGTTTGTACGATAATGCTGCATCCGCCTAAAGTAACGAAAGTTCATACGTAAACTTCCTAATAATTCCCTCTTCGTAGGTGCAGCATTACTCCTAGCATTTGTAATATCAGTTTGAAACTTGTAATATTATGACTATCCAGCACGAGGTAGTACTATGTTACGATAAATGTTCGCGTGCATAGGTGCGGCAATGATATACCCATTACTCGAGTACAATATTTATTATTACCAGCAAGAGGCCCATGCGTTTCACGGAACATCAAGATGCATTTATACGAGCTGTTTATCTTGTGGGAGACGAAGATGAACGAGGGTAGGCCTTATCTACAAATGTGGAGAGGGGTGCGGGTATATTTTTGCAATATTGCCATAGTTTGCTTTCTATCCGTCAGATATAGATCGGGCGGTCTATATTGGAGGATAGCAGGCACACCATCATCACCAACTCGGTTTTTATAAGAGTTTCTCTATTTCTCTATACTACTCCTATAAAAACCTGAGGGCTCCTTTGATTCAAGGGAATTCTGTAGGATTTTTGGAGGATTGAAATCCTTTGAAATTTTTCCTATGTTTGTTCTTTGATTCATAGGATTGAATCCCATAGGAATTTTTCCAATGGAATCTTTTGTACTACATTTCATAGGAAATCTAACATCCACTCTAACCTCTTTTTACAATTCCTTTGCTTTTCCCGTGAAATCAAACGCTCCTTGCTAATCCTATAGGATTCAAGTGGGCATGACACTCCAATCCTATACTTTTCCTATTCCTGCGTTTTCAAAATCCTGCAAATCAAAGAGGTCCTGAGTTGGTGATGATCGTGTGCCTGCCATCTTTCACCAATAACCGTCGGATATAGATCTGACGCATACAAAGCAAACTGCTGCAGTTTTGCCAAAAGATACCCGCACTTGTTCCCTATTTACAAACAACTCCTCATCTCTCACAATTACCCTTATCTCTTCCCCGCCACATCTAGAAGGCCATGGAACAATCTGGCGCGATGGCCGCTGCCGGCTCCGTCCACCCCCAATCTTGGTGTTCCGTGCAATGCACCGGCATCTTACTCGTATAAGAAAAGAGTAGAGATACTCGTGGCAACGCACGGGAAATTATGTCGAACACGGCAAGTTGTAAGCAGGCTAGCTCTACAGCCATGATGATAGTGACTGCACACGGTGAGGCTGACTTTGGTATGCCGAACACGGCGCCTACACTCAGGTGTCATCTCCGGCGCAAGGTCTTGTCACTTCACTGTGAGGAGCAGCACGTAATAATTTGACCAATGGGTAGTACATTACTACTACATTGGTAGTACTACTACTAGTACTAGCACCACCATCTGGATTTAGTAGTACTACCACGTCCGTTTGGATTTAGTATTTGACTAGCAATATCTAGTAATGCATGTCACAAAAAATATACTACTCCCTCTGTAAATAAATACATGGAGTATTGTTTTATTTGGTTTGGAACGTAGTTCCCGATGATATTATACACTCTCCCTTCCAGTAGATGGCTCAAATCTGAAATCTCATCAATCAGAGTACTATTGTACTCACCGAGCAGTCAGCTTGGTAAGCTACCAACAAAAAATTGCAATCAAAGACTACTATTGTACTCCCTCCATACTGGTGCATTAGCCATGTTACGAAAACCAAATAATCCCAAAACTTTTAGGCGCGGTGCATTAACTACCCACCTTGTTCCCTGTTTTTTGCCACGAAAAAAGAAATCACCCAATAGGAGATGTGAGGTGCGTATGCATTCAATGACTTGAGACTACATGCATTGCTCAATTCTCTTTATGCATTGACATTAATTACAAAATACTACTCTTACCTCTGTCCTGGTTTATTGGTCCCCTTAGTATTTTGAGCCAAATCTTGACCATAGATTTAATTAAAATAATAAAAATGCATCTCACCAAAAATTGTATCATTGGATTCATATTTGAACATAGTTTCCAATGATATTATTTTTGGTTACATGCATTAACATTTTATTAGTTAAATCAAAGGTCAAAACTTGGCGCAAAATGCAAAGGGGACCAATAAACTAGTGAACATCAAAGTTCTCTCATTTTGCCCCAACTTGGTCTCGGTGAGATGACTATACTGCACCGGCACGGAGGGAGGGCGGGGAGGGCCGAGGAGTAGATGGCCAACACACATGTGAATGCAACGCAGTCTGCACTTCTCATATAAAGGCTCCCCGCCAGTCCAATCTACGAAATCCTACGCACCCTAACCAAGGGCAAGAGTGATCACTGCATTCGCAAGATCAGTTGACTAGAAGCTAGACCCATGGAGGCGATGAGCGCGAGCATCAGCCGGCTGTGCCAGATGGTCCACGACGTCGGCCTGCGGCCCGGCACCGAGGAATGTCTCCAGGTCATGCTTGAGGCCACCAGGGCGAGAGGCCTCTTGGATGACAGCTTCGTATCCTTGTTCGACGAGGTCCTCGTCGGCTTCCTCGACAAGTTCACCGTCGTCAAGAAGCTCGCAGACGACCTTGACATACGCCTCCAGCCCACGCGCCCAGGCTCTGTGATGCCCGCCACCCTCAACGGCTTCTATGGTGACAACCTCTTCGACGCACTGGTGGCCCTGCGACTACCCGCCGTCACGCCGAAGAAGTCCACCTGGATGTCGCGCTCGCCGCGCAGCGCCTGGCGCAGCAAAACACCATCGACATAATCACCCACGTCTACGCGCAAATCGTCCACAAGGACTACTACATGCAAGAGGAGGACGATAGGATGCTGGCCTTCTTGGACCGTAGGGCAACCTTGGACAGCATTGTTCAGAAGCACGTTGAGCTCGCCGCCAACGCCGCTGCTCCTCACACGTCGGTTGGTGACCCGGCACACAAGGGTGTGAGGATGTCGTTGATGGATCCGTATGTATCTTTATCTTTCCGTCAATTCCATGTAGTTGTATATTGTACTAGTAATTATTTTAACTTTCACATCAAGTTCATAATTTTCGTATGTACTCCATGCATGAACCGCGCCAGAACCAAACTTCTCATTACACTATGAAAATCATTATATTTCTATCCACCGGTCGCGCCATGGAGCAGAACCAAATTTTACAAGTTACAAGTTCAAAAGGAAAAGCCTGTCGTGTTCGCGTCGCACCCCCACACAGTTGGTCCAGCACGCCGCTCAAGGGGGAATGCGTGCTGTGTTGCATTTTCACTTACAAGTGGGACCGCAGTTGAGCAAACTGACTATCGGCAAACCCCCACCCCGCCCACCGTGCTATGGCTGAGTTAGAGAAAATAGAAGGGGGAAGAGATAGCTGTAGCATGGACTCCAAGAAAGTTGGTGTCAGATTGGACTCATGTGGGTGGCATGTGCTGTACTGCTAGACGTGAATGCTAGTTATGGCCCATGCCACCCCACTATATCGAGGTGCTGAGCGAACACATTATCTCTCCAGGAGTACGGTACACCACTAGTACTACTCACATTGTCGCGAAATTTCCTGGAGTCCTTGCTCAACCCTCCTCTCTCTCTCTCTCTCTCTCTCTCTCTCTCTCTCTCTCTCTCTCTCTCTCTTCTCAGCTAGCCAGCAGACGCGCGGAGTGTGCCCATCATCTGTTTGCTCACATGCGGTCCCACATGTCAGTGAAAACGCAAGACGACCCACTGAACCTGCACATCTTTCACCTCGACGTGCTGGTGATGAAAAACAAATCCAATAAAGATCTTCGGTGGCCGCTTTTGGAGTTACTCAAGAGTAAGATTCTATTTACAGTTTAACCCAAGATGCACATCACATGGCTTCAACTAGCACTCCATTTTCTTGCATGACATGACCTGGATGCTGGATGTCCCACGTGTCAGCAAAAGGAGGAAGAACTCGACCAAATCTTCTCCACATTTAGACCGGAGGATTTGGAAACACAGCAAGCCCTGTGCCTATATCATGCGTACGAGCCCACCTCATGCTATCACCATATTTCTTGGCCTGCATGCGACACCTAGCTCTAGTTGATGGTATATTACTACTAGGACTACCTCCGTCTGGGTTTAAAAGGCCCAAGAGCCAAAACACAAAGACCAAGGAGAAATAAAAGCCAATTCTTGACCGTGGTAGCAACCAATTAGAGCCTGAGAGTTAAAGCGTGTGAGTAGTAATGATCCTCTAAAACCGAGCAGTTTCCTTCTCTCTCTGCTAGATAAACACGCATGCAACCCCATACTCCACCTCCTATTGGTCCATCCTTTGGTCATTACTTCCTGCATGCATGCAATACTAACTGCTAGTAATAATTCTCCTAGAGAACCGGGACGAGGGCCTTAGAGCATGGTTAATAATATAGCCAACTAATGGCTATAAGAAACCGCCATGTCATCTATAGTCATCATCTATATGCACTCATACAATAGTGTGGGCTATAAGGTTCGCTATTGCATTAATATATTTTTTCCATCTCCTCTCTATCTCTTTCTTCACATTTATTGCATTTACCTAGAAATGCTCATATAGATAGGCTCTTGCATGAGAGCCCACTCCCCTTAGTTTTTCACATCGCTCTCCTCCACATAGGCAAAAAAGCCATGTAAGCGGGGTATAAGCCCACTATTGTACTTGCTCTTAGAAATAGGGACGTGGCTAGCTGGCTCAGGGGCCCTTTAAACCCGGACAGAGGGAGTACTAGCATACTAAACTATTAGGTTGGCTCTATGTGATGTGGCAACTTCATATAACCGGATGTTGGCTATACTACTACGGTACTCACACTCCAAGAAGTGACTCAAAAACCATTCATAAATTGAGTTTATCACATGCATATGCAAATGTACCATTCATTACATACAACAAGTCATCAACTCGCAACGACAACGAGGATACATGTTGGATTATAAATTATTTCCAACAAAATATTTTAGTAAATACTAAAGTTCTTATCACACAACAAATAACAAGGAATGAAATGAACTGCAACTCAACCAATCCACGGTGTTGGAAACGCTTGCTTTGAACCATAAGTAAGCCTCTGGGAAGGGCCAGCTATTGTCAATATTGAGACCAACTCATGACTCATCATCCAGGCTGAAGCGGCCTATATCAGGACACATATTGTGATAGCCAGGGTAGGGAACCATAGCAATGTTTGATGTATAGATACAATTGCTTCTCAAAAATGGTAGTAACGTTGTGCCAACAGCAGCCGGATCGCCTTTCACCATCATTGGATAGTTTAGTCCAAGGAAGAGCGAGTTTTCTCCAAGACTATCAATATTGAACCATGGAGAAGGTGCTGGCGCTAGCACACTAGTATCCATCCCGAATACCCTGCAACGGATGTTGGAATAGGTCTAGAGAGTGTGACCATGGGAGACAACACCTGCTTCCTTAGTAACATCAGCAGTGCCCTGTATACAGACAAGAAGAGGTGATCCATCAGAATAAGTTGCCAGGCGCCTCTAAGTATGTAGGTCCTGCTCATCCTCATGCTCGTGATCATCACCATCGTCATCTCCCCCTTGGTTATAAATTTTTTCAAGTATAGGTGGTGGAATGTTCACAGGACCTTGGAAACACAAGAAGCTTAATTAGTACGAGGATACTAACTCGCATGCATGTGGATGAAACAATTCTAATTACGGTGGAAGGCAAACGTACTGAAACCATAAGGATTCCATGCAAAAACAGTGCCACGAGTGGTGGCAGCAAACACAAGACGCTCGTATTGAATTGCATCATAGTACTCATTCGTGTACAAAAATTGATTTTTGAGCAATATCCATCGAGGCATGGAAGTAAGGATGGCAACAAGCTTGTCGAAGATAGAAACAACATCATAGTTCGTGTAATCCCAAGAGCGGTTGGGAACTCGACAAATTGCTATCTTCCGTAGACGACAGTCACCATGATCGTATTTGAACGTACGTAGATCATCTGTGTGCTCAACCTCAGGGCACTCTGAGATTTTTGGAAGTGGAACCTGGTGACGAGTGTACACATTCACAAGTTCCCACTCGCAGTTGTACCCAATATAAACAACCCAATCTCCATTTGCGCCTACCCAGGCCTTACCCTTAAGCGATGGCATCTTAACATCACACGTATCATTATCAAGCGGCATCAACTTGCACAAGGCGAGGCTTCCGTCGTCCGCGCGCCAGCGAGCAGGGTCATGGCGAAGAAGATAGGGGAGATCAAACCGCTCCTGGACCCTTGGGTTCTTTGTAATGATGTTATTTGTTGAGTCGAGTATGGTCTTGAATGAACCTGCCATGCTAGCCGAGCTGATGACGTCGCACCGATCATTGAGTTCCTCCACCACGTCATCTTTCAGATCGGGGCAAGAATAACGGGGTCATTTCTGGCCTGTTCCCTCCATGGAGAAGACGATCGAACAATGGCAGAAGGAAGGGTGAAGGCAAATGGAGGGAGGAAGAGTGTGCGACAGCAGTTCCAAATCGAGAGGGAAAGGCGAAGAGGCGGTGGATGGTTGCCACGGTACAGGAAGAG
Source organism: Thinopyrum elongatum (assembly GCA_011799875.1). Taxonomy (NCBI): domain Eukaryota; kingdom Viridiplantae; phylum Streptophyta; class Magnoliopsida; order Poales; family Poaceae; genus Thinopyrum; species Thinopyrum elongatum. Next base: position 134,239,264 of record CM022303.1, read on the forward strand.
GCGCCCCGGCCTACATAGACGTCCGTTCGGAAATTGTACAAAAGGACTCACCATCATCTCACTGACATGTTGGAATGGGACCACATGTCAATGAAACATGATGTGTCATTTCTCGTGCAAAATGTGATCTGGCCGCGTTGGCCCGAGGTGCCGCATTATTTCTCAACTTTATTTTATTAATGGCGTGCCGTTTAGTTTTGAAGCACGACTAACTGGTACTGTATGCAGAGAAAATATAAACTACTCTACCACTACTCCACCTCTAGTACTAGTATCAAAAAAGATATATAGGCTGGAGCTTCAGCGCTTGCTTGCTAAGGGCTGCCCACTTGCTTCTCACACTATCACCCTCTCTCCAGATCTAAAAAAGACGGCGGTGCCCCTCTCTCTCCCTCCTCACCGGTGGTCACAGATCCACCGGGGAAGAAAAGGACGTGCAGTGTTGACGCACTCGTCGTCGGCGAGCAAGGTCACGCACTGACGACAAGGCCGTCCTCTCAGACCTAGCACCCGTGCGGGGTGGCCTCCGTCCCCAAGCTCACTGCTGTAGTGTGTGCAGAGGACGAAGACCCCGAGCGAAGCCACTTCCCGCTGACCCTTAGGTATGCTACCTCTTTTCGAACCATACCCTTGTTCTATTACCCCATCAGCCACATCGCTGCATATGGATCTTTTTCCACTCCACCATCTCCCCAATTTACTATCCTCTGCTCTGCTGGTCACGCAGACGAAAACGTTAATTTGCACTATTAAAGGAAACCCAACTTCATGCAGACTAATCCATGTCTGGGTTGAATAAGGAAAGGAAGGGAGAAAGTACTGTCGAAGAGACTAGGTATCGAACCCGCATCTAGGTTGAAAAGGGGAAAAATCAGTAGCTAAGGAATGAGTCTCGTGTCTCTTGGTTGAAAAAGGATGAAAAAGGGTAGAAAGGCATGACAACGCAATAGAGAATGATCAGGTCGATCGGTTTGTTGTCCTCACATAGGAAAAAGGTGGCTAAAGAGAACAAAAATGGGACGTAATCCACATATGCTGCCTAGATATTTGTTGCTCTGGGCAACCATACCACCCTCACCACTCTATGTGTCCGTGGAGGTACATCGTACTGGTGCGCCCACTGTCCGAATGGGCCTCCCATGCTCTTATTGCCACATTTTTACTGTTAGTATAACGCCAGCGGTAAATTCAAGCAATGCTACTGCTAAAGTGATGCCACATCTAACTAATGCCGCACTCAGTCTAATGCCACCGATAAATTTAAGCAATGTCATTTAATGTCACTGGATTATTTCAGGGTTAGCTGTTGATTGTGGATGTATTAAAGATTTTTCAGCTAAGGCATTCTAATGTTGTTGCACAGCCAGTATACCAACGATGAAACTTGTTACTACCTTCAGATTTTTGCACTGTTAATGCTTATAGATTACAACCTCACTTTCATGAGATAAGTCAATTTTTTTGTACAGTGTCACCAAAATGCCAAGGCGCTGATGTCATTTTATTTTGGTTAAACTGCACAAAAAATTTTGAAGAGAAGAGGAAAGGTCAAGAGTGGGCACCTCCTCCTCCGGCTATTTTCTTGATTCGGTTGATCAAGTTTTTATGTTTGATCGATTATCAAGATTGGGATAGCAATTTTTCTAGTCCCCTCGAGTTCGAAATGATATTTACCTTGAAGGTACATGGTTTGCAATTTTTTTATACTGTCATTAGTTAATAATACTAGTTACCTTCAGACTTTTGTATTTGGTTTAATGCTGTTACACAGCTAGTATACCAATGCTGAAACTTGTTACCTTTACATTTTGTATTGTTAATGCTTATAGAAGTCTTCCAGTGCTAGCTTATGGAAATCTGTTCAGTAAAACCATTGTACTGTACCCCGTAATAAAAAAACTACTCTACTGTTGCACTAGCCACTGGATTAGTGTATATTTGTACTATTCGAATGGTGTTGCATTAGCGTATGGACATATATAAAGTGTGGCAAGCTTTCCCAGATATGTGCTCAAGAAAACTACTACCTGTTTTTCTAAATACTAGACGTTTTGGTACTTTAAATTGAACTGCGAAAACATCTTATATTAAGGAACAGAGGGTGTAGAGTTCACTCAAATTATGCCAGTAAAGCTAGTCACACCTTTGTTAAAATTAATGTTCATTATGTTATCGGAGGAGGTCTGCATGTTTGTCTCTAATGCCTGTCAATTACTTACCTGACATCATGATGTAATGGTAAGTCATTTCTTTTTGTACAGTGTAACTGAATTCTTAAGGCGGTGATGGCATTTTATTTTAGTTGAACTGCACAAAATATGCTTAAAAGAAGAGGAAAGGTTAGGAATGGTTTAGTTTTTCAGAAAATACTATGTATGCCTTCCTGACATCAGTCGTTGTTGCCTTATTTATTCCTTCAAACAGGTGGTTAGAAACAGTCTTGCTACCTTTTCCCATTAAGAAATTGGAATGCTTATATTTGTGAGTCTATGCTTCAACTAGTGCCACTTTTATAGTAATCACACTTTCAATATTTGTGCAAACAGGGATGCTCGATTTTAGTGGAACTACACAAAAAGTCCAAATGGTTCAACATTAGGAGCATGTTTTCTTCCAAACCGTTATATCCAATTGGTGGCACTATGAGTTGTTTATTACGAAGGTACATGGTTTGCTACTATCTTGCTATTCTTTTTTTACTGTCATTAGATAGTAATATTAGTGGTTTGCATGTGAATTTATTGGCAGGGTGAACCTACATTCGAGGTGCAGGACATGATTCAATGATTGGATGCTCAATTTCAGTTGTATCGATTTCACCTCTTCCATCACTGCGAACATGGATATCCTTGGTCTGGTGAAGAATAGGCGCTATATTTCTGCTCTATACCAGCAAATCAATTCAGTACGAAATTGTCCAGGGCAAAACATGACAGTATCAAATTGTCCAGTGCAAAACATGACAGATGCTAAGCGGAAGAGACGTGTTTAAACCGAAAACACAAGGTGGGGTATATATTTACTAGCTGCTTGATATTTGTGCAGACAGATGTCTGCCCATTGCTATTTGGCAAACAAACAAAGTGACTGCAATTTTGGTGGAACTGCACAAGAGAATAGTATAGTCACTGCATGCAGTGCCATTTGAAAATAGACACAGAAAGATTGGATAGTCACTTCATGGACTGCACAAAAGTAGTACTATACTATTTATTGGCCAACACCAGGTGCTTCATTGCTTTGGTCTGATTATACAATGGGCATCATTTTGCCTAAGTTAAAGTTTGTATTCCGAAAATAGTCTCGCCGTGTGATCGAGAGAAGACCAAATCATTTTGTAGTGGATGTTCCTCCATCATGTGTGGTTCATTCTCATGGTTCCAGCTGTTGGTGAAACCACTTACGTTTGCAAGAGGAATTGTAGACTTCACAAACAAATTTATCTTTCACTCTGTACTGAATGTTGTCCCAGAGAAGCATCCATGTTAGTAGGAAGAACAGATGTTTTTTCTAGATCTTTGCTTTTGGAGCTACATATCTATATATGATCTATGAATCATTGAGATGCATTAACATGTTGATCTGACGTATGGGAATCGTACTAGTTGGTTGTGAATTTGGGCTACTAATGTGAACATATTACAATACCAGGCCTGTGAGTCTCGTGTGAACATTTCGAACGGATCGGCTCTTACTACTGTGAACAGCATGATCCTTATTTCTATGTTCTTAGTGTTTACAAGTTACTAGCAGTTCCTTATTTCTGTTCGCTCACTGTCTACAAGTTACTAATCGATCACTAGCTTGCCTACTAATACGCTCCTGGCAGTTTTAATTGCGATGCAAGATCCAAAGGTGGCAGTTTCTTGAATAAAAATGCCTACCTCTGAAGAAACTGACATGCTGTTCTGAAGAAAATGCCATGCGAATCTGAAGAAACTGCCAGCAAAAACATTCGCAAATGCCTTATCTCCCAGCGAACGTTCATCAGCTATTGCGATCCTACACGTACACTATCCGACCGACTCGATCCTACGTGAATAACCAGCGGATGATGCACGTACATCATCTGGATGAATCGAGCGCACTCGTTTGACCGTCATGCCGACGTGCGACCCAGCACGGATGGGACACACCACTGATGGGACAAGACGGGATGGCACAGTCATAATTTCAGTTTTTCTAGTTTTCCAGGGCAAGCTACAGCGCTAAGCCATGCCTGCTTATGCATTGAATTCTGATGACCGCGATGACCGTCGCGTTTCCCATGACACACTGGTTCACCTACCTTTTGCCTATAATTACTGGTTCCCGGTGTTCTCCGGTGGCACCATCACCCAACTCGCCCTATCCTCAGAAGCCCCCACCGGCCCGACATCACTCGCCGCTTGCCCTCGCTCTTGCCACGTCCGTCATGCCCCCGCCAGTCCGCAATAGGCAACGCCGGAGGCAGTCACCGCCGGAACTAGTGTTCGGTTTTTCATTGGAAGGCAGACGGAGGGAGGAGGCATTCTATCAGTCTTTAGATGGCAATGCGGAGTATGAGGACTTGTTGGAGCGCGACCGCCTGGCGGAGGAGCAGCGCATCGCCGATTTGCGATGCCAGCAGGGCATGGAGCAGCAGCGCACCGACGCTCTGAGTCGCGAGCAGAGCGCCCGCAACTGGGCCGACTACGTGGAGGCCGGTGCCCGGCAAATAGCCCTGGAGGCTGTCGAGCATGCACGTGTTCGCGATGCATTTTACTACCAGCTCATCAAGTGGGTTTCCCATTTAGAAACCGAAGCTTCGGTGGACCATGCCGGCATGGAAAGGGCCAACGCGCGCGAGCAACGCGCCCTATCGCACCTCTGGCAAGTCCGAGGCGAGAAGGAGGACTTCGGTGCCGCCGTTTAGCATGTACCGCAGATGGCGGCCAGCATCGTCTAGTTAGCTAAGAGTAAGTTAGTACTTGTACACTACTAGAGTATTAGTGGGAGTAAATAGTTAACTTGGCTATGATGGTTGTCAACGTGGAAGTTCAGTACTCTATATTTGGATCAGACCTGTTACTTTGCTCTGAATGTTGAACTTTCCATTTGAACGTATGGAATGGGCTGTTATTTTTTTAAATGGGTTGTATTTGTCCGCCACGGGTTTAGAGGCTGACTTGTGGGCCTACTAGGTTGACACGTACACAATCAGGAGATGATTGTACATGGAGAGGATGACAGCAGGGACCCACCAGGGTCATGGTAGTACGCAAGCAAGTGCCTCCTTATTTCAAGCCAAAAAAAGGTTCCTCTTAATGGATTTCTGACATCTAGGTCCCATGCCATTGTCAACGTAGTCAATAAACGAGAGAATTGCACAACGAGCGGCTGACACCAGGGACCCAGCAGCTTGCCCAGTTTTTTTTTTTTGAGACGGAAGTAGGGTGTCAACTGGGCTGTGCGGGGCACACTGGCTTGTCTAGCCAGCCTTTTCTTTTATGTTTACCACAAGACCAGACCAGTAGTTTTTTTTTCTTTCTGAAAATGGCTAGCCCAGTTTTTTTGTTCTTTTGCAGAATACCCAACCGAGGCCTACTTGCTTTGTCAGCCCTGCTGAGCTAAAAATCTTTAAAGATGAGGAGAGCTTCATTCAGCTTGCCCAGAAAATGGGCTATCGGTAATGAGAAATGGGTTGTACATTTTTAAAACACATCAAACCGGCAATTAGTTTCAAATTTCTTTTTTTTTCATTTCGATATTTTAAATTCCTTTGATTTTTATGCGTGGACAATTATTTGGATTTTATATTCATATAAATTTATTTTTCAAATTAGTTTGAATGTGACTTGAAATTTCGGGATTAAAAACAGTTCGGACCGCACCGAAATATGCAAAATTTCGTATAATTTTTTAACCGTGGCCACAATATGGGCTGTAATGCTAACAAAAAGAATATGGGCTCCAAAAAAATCCTTAAGAATTAGCAAATGGGCTGTAAATTATTAGAAATAATGGCAGATGGGCTGTATGCTGTTTTCCATAGATTTGAGGCTGACTTGTGCGCCTACTATAGATTGACACGTACGCTTTCCTAAAAAAAGGTTGACGCGCACGCAATGCCATGTCAACTTAGTCAACACACGAGAGCAGTGACTATTGGATGTCCATCCAACGGCCGTCGTGCTTCTTCAATCTCTGCTCTTCCTGCTCTAGCCGCTCAAACAAGCACCGGCGGGACTGCCTGCTCCCTCCTCCCGCGGCCGGCTGTGCTGCCGCGCATGCCTCACCGCCCCACCGTACTCCCATCGCTAGCCTAGCCATCCCTCTACTCACCCAGACCTCCTGTTATTCTTTGACGACGGCAGCCTCACACTTGGGCCGAAGCAGTAAACCCTCGTACTCCCCTCCGCGTGGGAAACAACTGCCGAGTCTTCCCCGGCTCCTAGTCATTCCCTTCCTAGGCCTCGCTGTCATCCCCGCCTTGGTGCTCTCGACGCGGCGTGCTCAACGTGGTCAAGGAATGACTTCCATCGGAAGAGGACTATACGTGGAGAGGCTGACAGCTGGGTCCACGGCCGCAGCAAGGAAGTGCCTCCTTATTACGCGCAAAATAATGATTCCTCCACCTGACAGCGGGGACCCACCGGAAGGGCCTCTGTATTTCGCGAAAAAAACATTCCCCCTGCTGACAGCTCAGACCCACCAGCTATATCTCTTCGCACGCAAGTGCCTCCTTATTACGCACAAAAAAATGAAGGCCCCCGCTGCTAGGTGGGACCCACCATATTTGGAGGCTGACTTGTGGGCCTACTAAGTTCACACGGATGCAGGTCTTTGTCAAATTAGTCAATATAAACGATTCTAGCTGCAGTGACCGTACGATGTCCATCCAATGGCTGCCGTGCTTCTTCAACCTCTGGTCTTCTTGCTCCAGCCGCCCAAACCATCGCGGGGCGTGCTGCCTGCTCCTGCCTTCCGTGGCCGGCTGTGCTGCCGCGCATGCCTCACCGCCCCCTCCTACTCCAACTGCTGGCCAGGCCATCCCTCTAGTCACCCACAACCCCAAGTATCTGGTTCTAGTTGTCAGAGGTCGGAATACAACTCCAAGTCGTCATGTTACCGTGCACACGACTATTCGAATAGATCAACTTCCCTGCAAGGGCGCACCACATTACCTGACACGCTCGATCACTCTGGCCAGACACACTTTCCTGGGTCATGCCCGGCCTCAGATGATCAACACATCGCATCCCTACCTAGGCCCAACAGAGAGGTCAATGCGCCGGTCAAAATCCTAAGCGCGCAGGGTCTTGGGCCCATCTCTCTTTGCACTCCTGCACATTGTGAACGCGGTCGGTGAGCAGACCTAGCCCCCTTAGACACGCGCAGGCATTCACAGTCCAACACGGCGAGCGCCACTCAGTCACTGATGTCTGAAGAGCTTCGGCTGACACTATGACATCGGTTGCCCATATCTTGTCCCATGTGGCAGTTAGTGTGTATAGGCCAACGACCAACTCAGATCAAATATCCAATCTCGTTAAGCGTGTTATTTTGAAGTAACCACGGACACCGGCCAGGGACCAGGCTCACCCCTCTCCTATGTGGTCTCAACCTGCCATGTCGCTTCGCCACAAGGTATCACTCAGGGGGGCGTCGGGAACCCAGGTCCACCACTACCTGGATGGAACCACCTGTCCCTTTAGCCCCCACATTCGTGAATCACTCGCAGGTACTCTACGAGCCGACCCGACTTTAGTCACAACATGTATCAAGTATAATATGTATGTATGTATATACCCATGATCAACACCCGATGTGATCACGGCCCGATAGTATAGCATGGCATACGGACAAGAATGTAGGACCACTGATGGAATACTAGCATCCTATACTAAGCATTTAGGATTGCGGGTAAAGTATCAACAGTAGTAGCAAAGATAGGCTATGTAGTAGTACAGGATCAAACCGATTGTCGGTGTACTAAGTATTGGGCCACTAGTACCCCGTACTTGTGCACGGGCAGTTGTAGCCATCCTCGCGGCAAGGCTTGCCGGGAATAGTTCGAGGTCGATTCAAGCCACCAAAGAAATCATCAAGTCAGAGATCTGAGGATCAGCGGATAAGAAGTGCTGGAATCCGGAGGCCAGCTTCCCCGGCAAGATCTTGCCGGGGTGGCCTGCGGAGCCCGGCAAGGCTAGGCGTCCGGCAAGCCTTGGCGCCCGGCAAGGCTTGGTGCCCGGCAAGCTTCGGCGCCCGGCAAGATTCTGCCACTGTGCCACCGCTTCGGCACAGTAACAAGTCTGGCATTCTGGGTCCTTCTCTGGATGCGTGGCAACGCGCCAGTGGAGGAGAGCTTAAGCGGTGCTGATGGGATGGCCCCCTTTTCCATCCCTAAGAAAGTGAGGACACCTAAACGGACACCTCACGGTGCATTAAATGCGTTTGTCCTAATCCGTCAGGGGTTAGGTATGATACCCTCTAGCTACTTTACACCTCAATGTATGTACATTTTGCCACTGTGGTGACCCCTTTGTGATATAAAAGGAGGCCCACGTCAACTGCTACGGAGGAGGAGGACTTCTGGCCCATTCTACATGCGTAGCTGCTCTTTGAACATACGGTTCACAACGAGCGCTCCTGAAGGCTGGGCTCAAGAACATTAATAAGAACACAAAGCAGGAGTAGGGTTTTACGCTGATTAGCGGCCCAAACCTAGGTAAAATCTTCCCGCGTTGATCGTTGGTTATGCTCTTTGCGTATACCTATCCCCTCGCCGAATCGTAAATGGGTCTCTCGGGATCCCATAGGTGTCGAACCCCGACTCCGATGAAACAGTAACATCTACACTACTCTAATGCAAGCAGTAGAGAGAAGGAGTAGGCGATATCGGGACGATCAAGGGCGTTTTGCTTGCCTGGTTGCTCTGCAGACGAAAGGGATCTTCGGAAGCGTAGTTATAGTCGAACACCGAAGCATCAACGGTCTCGGGGTCTACCGGAGAGGAAGGAGGGGGAAGAAACAATAAATAACAAGCATATAAAGCAACAGAAAGCATGACATGGCATTAAGCGGTGCTAGGTGTGACCTAACATGGTACTAGGTGATACTGGCGAAGGGGGAAAACATCCGGGAAAGTATTCCTGGTGTTAGGCATTTTCGGACAGATGAAACAGAAGGGGACAGTGCCATGTTCGCTATGCTAGGGGCATGTGACAGATGAACGGATTGCATATTCGGAATCGTTGTATTTTTCTGAGCAACTTTCATATATAAAGTATTTTCATCCGAGATACGGTTTATTTTATATTAATTTTCAAAGTTTTAAACAATTTCTGGAATTAACAGATTTAATTTAAATCAAAATTAGTTTATTGCATCAGCATGACATCAGAATGATGCCAGAAGTCAACAGTTAGTTGACTTGGTCAAACTAACATGTGGGTCCCGCCTGTCATTGACAGATTGACCTGTTTAACATATTAATTAGATAATTAGGTTAACTAAGTTTAATTAGTTTAATTAAACAGAATTAATTAAGTTAATTAATTCACTAATTTATTTATATATTATTTATTGTATATTATATATTTTTATTTTCGTTCTAGGGGCGGGCCCCACTTGTCATAGGCACAGGAGGGCGAGGCCCAGTTGTCAATGCCCCCAGGGGCCTTAGCTGGCGCTGGGCGTCGGGTGATAACCCACAATTATAGGGGATCAGTTGTAGCCTTTCTCGATAAATAAGAGTGTCGAACCCAACGACGAGCTAAAGGTAGAATTTATATTCCCTTCAAGTTCTATCGACCACCGATACAACTCTACGCACGCTTGACTTTCGCTTTACCTAGAACAAGTATGAAACTAGAAGTACTTTGTAGGTGTGAAATGATAGGTTTGAAAGATAATAAAGAACACGTAAATAAAAGCTAGGGGTTGTTTAGATAAAGAAACAACTAAGTTAATTTTAGTAGAGAGCTTTTTGTCACAAGAAAGTTATTTGTCCCTAGGCAATCGATAACTAGACCGGTAATCCTTATTGCAATTTTATATGAGGGAGAGGGATAAGCTAACATACTTTCTCTACTTGGATCATATGCACTTATGATTGGAACTCTAGCAAGCATCCGAAACTACTAAAGATCATTAAGGTAAAACCCAACCATAGCATGATACGGTATCAAGTCGTCTTTACTCCCATACGCAAACAACCTACTTACTCGGGTCTGTGCTTCTGTCACTCACGCCACCCACCATAAGCGAATCACGAACATATTGCAAACCCTACAGCAGGGATCCCTCACGCTTGCGCAACACGGAGAGCACCATAGGACAGCAACAATAATAAAACATGCAACTCAAACCAATCACGATCATCAATTAACCCATAGGACAAAACGGATCTAGTCAAACATCATAGGATAGCCATACATCATTGGGAAATGATATATAGCGTTGAGCACCATGTTTAAGTAGAGATTACAGAGGGGAGAAGGGGTGTTGCACCACTTCATAGAGGGGGAGAGAGTTGGTGATGACGGCGGCGAAGTTGTTGGTGTAGATCGCCGTCACAATGATGGCCCCGGCGGCGTTTCGGTGCCACCGGGAGAGAGGGGGAGAGAGCCCCCCTCCTTCTTCTTCTTCCTTCACCTCCCCCTTAGATGGGAGGAGGGTTTACCCTCTGGTCCTTGGCCTCCATTGGGGCGGAGGGGTGAGAGCCCCTTCGAGATTGGATCTCTCTCTCTCTATTTCCTTCTGTTTCTACGTTCCCAGATTCTCGCCTTTCACCGTTTCTTAAATTCCTGGAGATCCGTAACTCTGATTGGACTGAAATTTTAACATGATTTTTATCCGGATATTAGTTTTCTTGCGGCGAAAGATGGGAACCAACCGCCTTACAGGTTGCCCACAAGCCTCCTGGCCGCGCCCTCCCCCCTGAGACGCGCCCCTTAGGCTTGTGGGCCCCTCGGGCATCGTCTCGCGTTGATTCCAATTCCCAAAAATCACATATATTCCAAAAAAATCTCCATAAGTTTTTTATCGCATTTGTACTTCATTTGGTATGGATATTCTGCAAAACAAAAAACATGCAACAAACAGGAACTGGTACTGGGCACTGGATCAATATGTTATTCCCAAAAATAATATAAAAAGTTGCCAAAAGTATATGAAAGTTGTAGAATATTGGCATGAAACAATCAAATATAGATACGACGGAGATGTATCAGCATCCCCAAGCTTAATTCATGCTCGTCCTCGAGTAGGTAAATGATAAAAAGATAATTTTTGATGTGGAATGCTACCTACCATAATCTTGATCATATAATCTAATCATGGCATGAATATTAAGACACGAGTGATTCAAAGCAATAGTCTATAATTTGACATAAAGACAATAATACTTCAAGCATACTAATAAAGCAATCATGTCATCTCAAAATATCATGGCTAAAAGAAAGTTATCCCTACAAAATCATATAGTCTGGCTATGCTCCATCTTCACCACACAAAGTATTTCATCATGCACAACCCCGATGACAAGCCAAGCAATTGTTTCATACTTTTAATGTTCTCAAGCTTTTTCAACTTTCACGCAATACATGAGCGTGAGCCATGGATATAGCACTATAGGTGGAATAGAATATGATGGTGGAGGTTGTGTGGAGAAGACAAAAAGGGAGAAAGTCTCACATCAACTAGGCAAATTAATGGGCTATGGAGATGCCCATCAATCGATATCATTGCAAGTGAGTAGGGATTGCCATGCAACGGATGCACTAAGAGCTATAAGTGTATGAAGCTCAAACTGAAAACTAAGTGGGTGTGCATCCAACTTGCTTGCTCATGAAGACCTCGGGCATTTGAGGAAGCCCATCATCAGAATATACAAGCCAAGTTCTATAATGAAAATTCCCACTAGTATATGAAAGTGACAAAATAGGAGACTCTCTATCATGAAGATCATGGTGCTACTTTGAAGCACAAGTGTGGAAAAAGGACAGTAACATTGCCCCTTCTCTCTTTTTCTCTCATTTTTTTTTGGGCTCTCTTTTTTTTGGCCTGTTTTTTATTTTATTTTTTATTTTTCATCCGGAGCCTCATCCCGACTTATGGGGGAATCACAGTCTCCATCATCCTTTTCTCACTGGGGCAATGCTCTAATAATGATGATCATCACACTTCTATTTACTTACAACTCAATATTACAACTCGATATCTAGAACAATATGACTCTATATGAATGCCTCTGGTGGTGTACCAGGATGTGCAATGATCTAGCATAGCAAAGATATCAAAAAACGGACAAGCCATGACAATATCATGCTAGCTATCTTATGATCATGCAAAGCAATATGACAATGAATGCTCAAGTCATGTATATGATGATGATGGAAGTTGCATGGCAATATATCTTGGAATGGCTATGGAAATGCCATGATAGGTAGGTATGGTGGCTATTTTGAGGAAGGTATATGGTGGGTTTATTGCACCGGCAAAAGTTGCGTGGTGCTAGAGAGGCTAGCAATGGTGGAAGGGTGAGAGTGCGTATAATCCATAGACTCAACATTAGTCATATAGAACTCACATACTTATTGCAAAAATCTATTAGCTATCGAAACAAAGTACTACACGCATGCTCCTAGGGGGATAGATTGGTAGGAAAATACCATCGCTCGTCCCCGACCGCCACTCAGAAGGAAGACAATCAAAAAATAAATCATGCTCTGACTTCATCACATAACGGTTCACCATACGTGCATGCTTTGGGAATTACAAACCTTAACACAAGTATTTCTACCAATCCACAATTACTCATTAGCATGACTCTAATATCACCATCTTTATATCGCAAAACTATTGCAAGGAATCAAATATATCATATTCAGTGATCTACAAGTTTTAAGTAGGATTTTATGACTAACCATGTGAATGACCAATTCCTGTTGACTCTCTAAATAGATATAAGTGAAGCATGAGAGTTTAATTCTTTCTACAAAAGATTTTCCCATGCTCTAACAAATATAAGTGAAGCAAAAGAGCATTCTACAAATGGCGGTTTTCTATGTGTAGAGAAACAGGCAATCCAAACTTCAAATGATATAAGTGAAGCACATGAAGCATTCTATAAAGCCATACTCAAAAGATATAAGTGAAGTGCATGAAGCATTCTATAAATCTACCAAGGAATATCTCATACCAGCATGGTGCATTACTAAAAGAAAAATAAAAAGCACATGATGCTCCAAGATTTATGCATATCAGGTGAACAAAACAAAAACCGAAACATAACGATAATTGTTGAAGAAGGATGGGATGCCTTCCGGGGCATCCCCAAGCTTAGACGCTTGAGTCTCCTTGGATATTTACTTGGGGTGCCTTGGGAATCCCAAAGCTTGAGCTCTTGCCCCTCCTCATTCTTCTTATATCAATACCTCGACGATCTTCGAACACTTCATCCACACAAAACTTAACCGAACTTTTTATTAGAGGGGTTAGTACATAAAACATCAAATCCCATCATCTCCTGCCGTAACATTATTGTATAATTATAATCAATCATTACACACTGTATGCTATCACAATTCTATGGCCCCAAGTCAAAGGAGGCTCAACAAGATTTCAAACATAAGCAAATAATGAAACTATAACAGCAATCTGTGAAAACAAGACAATCTGTAAAGATGCAGATGGTACATATACTTCTATAACTCCAAAAATTCATAGAAGTATTGTGTCAAAATTTTAGAAACTTTTGACATTTCAGTAAAAAATGTAAATGCACGCACTACAGCCAAAGTTTCTGTTTTTGCACTGCACACACCAAACAAACAATCTAATCATCCTAAAGGCAAATCTTGGCACATTATTTTTCTAATATAATGGATTTATACAAGGGGATAATTATTTTTGTTGAAAAGTTTCTGTAATCAAGGTTCACAAAGTTTCCATGGGCATGAACAAAGTTCAAGGCTAGCTCCCACTTTAACAATGCTCGTTTTTCTCACTTTCGCTTTTCTTTTTGAAAAGTTTTTAGGTTCCCCTCTATATTTTTTTGTTTTTAAACTTTATAAAATCACTCAACAGAATAAAGTGACTCTCTAAAACTTCTAGGTTGTCTCCCAGGCAGCACTTTCTTTAAAGCCATTAAGCTAGGCATAAAGTGCTCAAGTAATGGATCCACCCGGATCCCAAGGTATATCAAAGCCAATTTTAATTAACAATGATTTGTAATTTAGTAGTGAGCACAAAGTAACATATATCATGCAACAACGAAGTCTAACTCTCTTCCTATGCATCGGCATGTCATAAAAGAACAATTCTTGCACATCAAGTAAAGGCCAATACATAGCATAAGCAGTTTCTTGCAATTTTATCGTATTGGAAACATAGAGAGGTGGAGATGTAGTTCCTTTCTCATAATAATTACAAGTAGGAGCAGCAAGCACATGCATATTATATCCATAAAAATCATCATGTGCAATAGCAAAACACAGCCCATCAATATAATCCTTAATAAGTGCAAACTTCTCCAATATAGTGTAGTTGGGAGAATTCAAAAAGATAATAGTACTATCATGCATGTGTGCAATAGCAACAATTTCATTATTAACATAAGGAACTATAGCAAGTTCATCTCCATAAGCATAATTCATATTGGCATCATGGCCACAAGCATAGCAAGCATCAATTTCATCAAAAAGGGATATTTCAAACGAATCCAAGGGATCATAGCAATCATCATAGCATTCATCCATCGGTAAGAACGAAGGGAAATTAAACAATGTATGAGTTGAAGAGTTACTCTCATTAGAAGGTGGGCATGCACGGGTAGCTAATCCGCTCTTCCTCCTTTTGTTCTTCGCTCTCCTCCTCATCTTTTTCATCTAATGAGCTCACAGTGTCATCAATTTCTTATTCCATAGTTTCCTGCAAAATATTAGTCTCCTCTTGGACAGCGGAGGAGTCCTCAATATATGGTTCAACGTAAGCATTAGAAGCATAATTCTCATAGCAATATTTAAGTATGGAGAAAATTTCAGATTTGTAAAGAGTAGCATCATACTTTTCAATCAAAGAAGCAATTTCATAAGCACCCTTAAAAGCAACAAATTCTTCAATTTGTTCAACATCATAATAATTATAAACACCCTTGGCATAAGAAGATAAGATTCCATTATCACTAAACTCACATTGGTAGGGAAGGTGTTTCTTAGGGTCTTTAGAACAACAAGTAAAATCATATAATTCACATAAATTCCAAGCATAGCATTGCATAGTATTAATTTGATGCAGTAAAAGTTTCCCTTTTTGAGATAAGCGGTGTCACACAAATTAAGCATGCTCATCTAATGATTTTCCCTCAACTAAGCTAGTTGGGTTTTCAGCACGAGCACAAAGGGATCGAAGATGATCCAAGTAAAAAGCTTCAGGATTATGATAGATTTTGGGTGGTTCTTCAACCATTGGTTTAGTAGGTACAAATAATTTGTTTGGTATTTACGTTTCCTACCCATAACTAAAGATAGAAAATAGGAGCACAAAATAAAAACTACTTAGTGATAAAGCAAACAAGCACACACGAGAATATTCACCCCATGCTATTGCTCCCCGGCAACGGCGCCAGAAAAAGGTTTTGATAACCCCCAAGTATAAGGGATCAGTTGTAGCCTTTCTTGATAAATAAGAGTGTCGAACCCAACGACGAGCTAAAGGTAGAATTTATATTCCCTTCAAGTTCTATCGACCACCGATACAACTCTACGCACGCTTGACTTTCGCTTTACCTAGAACAAGTATGAAACTAGAAGTACTTTGTAGGTGTGAAAGGATAGGTTTGCAAGATAATAAAGAACACGTAAATAAAAGTTAGGGGTTGTTTAGATAAAGAAACAACTAAGTTAATTTTAGTAGAGAGCTTTTTGTCACAAGAAAGTTATTTGTCCCTAGGCAATCGATAACTAGACCAGTAATCCTTATTGCATTTTATATGAGGGAGAGGCATAAGCTAACATACTTTCGCTACTTGGATCATATGCACTTATGATTGGAACTCTAGCAAGCATCCGCAACTACTAAAGATCATTAAGGTAAAACCCAACCATAGCATTATAAGGTATCAAGTCTTCTTTACTCCCATACGCAAACAACCTACTCACTCGGGTATGTGCTACTGTCACTCACGCCACCCACCATAAGCGAATCATGAACATATTGCAAACCCTACAGCGGGGATCCCTCATGCTTGCGCGACACGGAGAGCACCATAGGACAGCACCAATAATAAAACATGCAACTCAAACCAATCACGATCATCAATTAACCCATAGGACAAAACGGATCTACTCAAACATCATAGGATAGCAATACATCATTGGGAAATAATATATAGCGTTGAGCACCATGTTTAAGTAGAGATTACAGCAGGGAGAAGGGGTGTTGCACCGCTGCATAGAGGGGGAGAGAGTTGGTGATGACGACAGCGAAGTTGTTGCTGTAGATCGTCGTCACGATGATGGCCGCGGTGGCGTTCCGGCGCCACCGGGAGAGAGGGGGAGAGAGCCCCCTCCTTCTTATTGTTCGTTGACCTCCCCCTAGATGGGAGGAGGGTTTACCCTCCGGTCCTTGGCCTCCATGGCGGCGGAGGGGCGAGAGCCCCTCCAAGATTGGATCTCTCTCTCTCTCTCTCTCTCTCTCTTTCTGTTTCCTTCTGTTTCTGCGTTCCCAGATTCTGGCCTTTCACCGTTTCTTAAATTCCCGGAGATCCGTAACTCCGATTGGGCTGAAATTTTAACATGATTTTTATCCGGATATTAGCTTTCTTGCGGGGATAGAAGGGCACCAACTGCCTTACAGGTTGCCCACAAGCCTCCTGGCCGCGCCCTCCCGCTGGGGCGCACCCCTTGGTCTTGTGGGCCCCTCGGGCATCGTCTCGCGTTGATTTCAATTCCTAAAAATCACATATATTCCAAAAAAAATCTCCGTAAGTTTTCATTGCATTTGGACTTCATTTGGTTTGGATATTCTGTGAAACAAAAAACATGCAACAAACAGGAACTGGCACTGGGTGCTGGATCAATATGTTAGTCCCAAAAATAATATAAAAAGTTGCCAAAAGTATATGAAAGTTGTAGAATATTGGCATGAAACAATAAAAAATTATAGATACGATGGAGACGTATCATTGGGCGCAGGCAGGGGCGCCCGTCGGGGCGGACCCGGGCTTGGCGGACGGCACGAGCATGCAGAAGTGAAGGGGGAGCAGGAGCACACGGGCGAGCACGGCGCACGGGCGGGCGAGGAGGCCGAAGTGGGGGCGCGGTCACCGTCGTTGTGGGCGCAGGGCGAGGCCCAGGGCGGCGCGGGCGTGTCAGCGGACTGGGGGAGAGAAGGGGGAAATGGGGAGTCCTCACCGACGTCGTGGGAAGAAGGGGGTGGCGAGGCTCGGGGATGTCCGTGGGGAAGAGGTGAGGACGGGATAGTCCGGTGGTGACAGGCGACGGTGAGGTGGCGGGATCGGCGACGGGGTCGGGGCGCCGATGCCTCGATCCAGTACGTGGGGGGAGGGAGGAGCAAGAGAGAGAGAGAGACGTGGGGGGAAGTAGGGGGTAGCGCTTTAGGGTTCGGTCGGGATGGGGTTAAGGGGGGAGAGATGGGCCGGCCAGCTAGGCCGGCTGTGGTCAGCTGGCCCAGTTGGCCTGGGGGGTCACTGGTACAGCGAGGTGCTATACAAACAGTTTTTAACCCCTTTCCACGACGGCATTTGGAACCGTCGCCTAGTGAGTGACTGTGATAGGGGGGTCCTTCCCACACGACCCAGAAACCGTCGGGGATATGCCCTCCTGGCACACACGCTCGGCAAAATGAGGTCGTGTGCGACCGGCGAGCGATCAAATACGGTTATACATACAGTAGTGCTAAAAAAATACAATTATACAGGCGAAATCATTTCCGATCGTAAGTACATCCCATACAGTCAGTCCCCGCTAAACGTTTCCATTTGTATGTACATTCCACACAGTCAATCCAAGGAATACTTTTCTGTTAGTATGTACATCACACACGGTGCGTGGAAGAAACTGTGTGGCAAAGGCTGTCCATCACACACAATTTTTATGTGGTAATCGTTTGCGCAAGGTGGCCAAACGCAAACAGTTTTCAAGAGGATGTCGTGTGTGATTGTTCATTGATCCAACACGGTTTATTCCTAGAAATTGTGTGTGTTGTCTAAGGTCATCGCCCACGGTGTTTTCTCAATAACCGTTTGCAATAGAAAAACCTAATTAGCAGGCTAATTGTCCTATTATTAATAATCCATTTATTAATCTAATTGACATTTCATATTAAGCACACAATATATTTCATTTCCAAATTAAGGAAGAAGGATTTCATAATTGAAATACATCAGAGTACAACATCATATAGCTTCAGCACTCAGCTACCCCATTACACAGCTGCACCAGCACCAAGTTTCAGATGCAACATCTACAACCTTTCGAAATTAGCATCATAGACGGAACATAGACAGATGAATCTCATCTGGAAAACTGCTGAAGCGGAAGGCGAATATTGAGCCTTCATTGATGTTGAAGGTCTTTGCAACTTTAGGCCAGTGCCTGTGGATGATTGACTGTCCATCCTTCGTCCTCTTCAAGAACACTTCAATATTGAACCGTGGGTGTTGTATGAAAACCTTCCTCACCTCCTGACCATACAGGTGGTGTGAGAGGTAGTCATCAGTGAACTGCTTTGGAAAGGCCTGAAAACAAGGATATGCATAAATATCTTCTCCAGATTTGAAATGACGCAAAGGAATTAAATATACAAGGTATAACAGTTAGTACCATCCCGTAGTGAACTGATGTCTTCTTCATTGTGCAGACAAAGATCTTGTTGTTTTTTGTCGCTAATTTATTTATCGTAACAATCTTTCTGAGTGTCTTGACTTGACTGATATTAATGGACAACTCATTTCCACATATGCAAAAAGGGCCAAACAGTGGGTCAAAACCTCTGACAGCAGGACCTACATGTACAAGACCAAATTGTTAAAAACCTAATATTTGAAAACAAGAAGTGGAAAGGTGTGTTATTAACAAAAGGCCTAATATTTAAAAACAAGCAAACGTAGTCATTCAAACTTGTATTGTGCAGGTCTAAGTACGCTAGTTATTGGCCAAGTTTGGATCCATGGGTTAGACTTAGTTTTAGTTAGTTTGGGCTCAAATAGCCCTAAAGTATCCAAACATGAGGGCTAGTTTGAGCTAGTTGCGTCAAACCCACACAAAACAACTATCCCACCCAAGAGGTGCTGATTGGGGCTAGTTCTCCTAGTGCATTTATTGTCAATCTAACATTGTCATCCAAACACCTCTTTGGCTAGAGTTAGATCAGGGTTAGTCATTGTTGAGTATCATTGTTATTTAGGAAACGTAAGATAGCGTAGGATTTATTCTACCTTGACTTGTACTCCAAGATGACCATGTACTCCTATATATATGCCCACGAGGCTCAAGCAATACAATCAACTATTCCACCAATCTCTCTCTCCCTTTTAACTGTCATGAGCTAGAAACTAACTCTAACCTCTAGCTAAGTTAGAGTATCCAAACAGTGCCATTGTTAAATCAAATGGAAAGGCGTGTTCAATACTCCCTCCGGTCCTTTTTACTCTTCATATAAGAATTGTCTGAAGTCAAACTTCATAAAGTTTGACCTTATTTATATGAAAAAATATCAACATCTAGCATGCTAAAGTTATACAATATGAAAATTTAAGTCATGACACATGTACTGATATTTATTTCATATTGTGAATGTTGGTATTTTGTTCTATAAAGTTGGTCAAACTTTAAGAGGCCTGACTTTAGACAAATCTTATATGCGAACTAAAAAGATTCAGAGGGAGTACAATATGCTTAACAGCAACCAAATATAGTCATTCATAGAGGTATTGTTAAATTTGGTATTGATGAAATTGAACTGCACAGTTCATACTAGCACATATAGAACATCACACTGTTAATAGCTGAAATAAACAAGGCATTCTACGAACAACCAAAGATGGCAATTGAAACTGGACATATGCTAACTACAAACAACCGAACAACCATAAACCATAGAAATAAACAAGGCGTAATGCAAACAACCTAATATAGCAATAAATACTAGACAGGTTCTCACTACAAAAGGGGTTCGAGAAAACAAATCATGGGTTTCCTCACTTGTCACAGATTGGCTCCCTCCTCGTGGTCGCCGTCGATGAGGTCTGACTTGCCAGCTGTGGATCCCAGGCCAGCGTCGCAGAACGTGTCCTTTAGAAATGACAAAAGGGGCTCCATGGTGATGAAGGATGACAAATTGTTCATAACGAGCCGCAGGAGATCAGCGGCAGGGCCATCGATGAGATCGACGGCTGTCGAACCTGAAGAGTTGGGGTGGGCAACTTCACCTGTGACATAACCCGCGTCAAGCCATCAGTGTCGACGACCTCGATGTCGTAGCTGGCATCCGCGACATGCCAGAATACTCTAGCCGGCTGATTGAAAGGCTTAATCCAGGTCCAGTCATCATCGTCAGCTTCCTCGGCGGCCACCTCGCCGATGCCGGGCGAAGAGGCCGCGGTAAAGCTCTTTTGGGCCATTCGCTCCTCGAGCTCCCCGGGAAGCGTAGCCGGGCTAAGGCTGCGATGCTCTGGAGTGGGCAAGGGGGTGGGGATGGGGATCTCTGGGAAAGGGGGCGTTTCGCAGGCGTCATCTAAGAAACTCAGGGCGGCGAGGGTATGTATATTGGTGGGTAAACTGCACGGGCAGACCGACAGAGGTTGACGATGGAGGCGGCCCGGCGGAGACCTAGCTAGGTTTGGAGCGAGGGAGGGGTGGTGTGTATGTGTGTGAGCGGGGGATTTGGGGTGAGCAAAGGATTTGGGGTGTGTATGTGGAGGGGTCCAAGGTGGTGTTTGAGGAAATGCCGCGGGTACTGAAAATTTTACTAGGCGGGAGTAAAATGGCGGGCCTACCAAAAATTTGGATCAAGGGATTGAAGTAGAGCAGGGCGGGAGTAAAATGCCGGGGCTACTGAAAATTTGGATCTACTGATTGAAGTAGAGCGGGAGTAACAGACATCGCACATGGTCCAGACATACTAATCATGTGCTATCAAACAGAAAAACCATCTACGCGGACGCGGGTAGATATTTTCGAGATTGCGAGGGAGTAGATATTTTCGAGAGGGGGAGGGAAGCCTCGTGGAGCCCAATCTACTGTGATCATGTGGGTGACAGGGGCAGGGGCCAGGCACACGGGTAGTCCTAGGGAACCATGTCTGTTTCGTACCCGATCGCAGACGGTTGCTGCGTCCGACTCGTCTGCTATTTATAAATTTGGGCAAAAAAACCCAGGAAAGGGTCAGAACACGAACACACTTACATGTGGACCAAATATATGTATGAAAAGGGTGGTTTGATGTTCAAATACCCAATGCACAACTTTGATGTGGCACCTGTCGCACAAAGAGCACGTTATTATTGCTAGCCCCCTCCCCACCCCAAACACACACACTTCGTGTTGCTGGGAGGGAATCCTAGCTATGAACGCATGCCCCCAAATAGCTAGGTATGACATCTCACCGTACCGTAACACAAAACCGAAAGAAGTACATCAACCCCCCCCCCCCCCTTTGCTTTCGATCAAATGTGGACCATGTGCGGGCCCATAGATGTGTTCATCTGGCGTTAGATGGGTGACACCACTTACCAACCACACCTGTGGGTGGCCCGATGTGTGTGTGTGTGTGAAAACGATGTGCTATGATATTTAAATAACAAAATCACAAATTTGATGTGGCACATGTGCATCGCAAATTAACCGGGCATCCCCAACCCCACGGAGGTTCATCTAGTACGAAGTAGTACTGTGACCCCCCCCCCCCCCCCCCCCCACACACACACACACACTTTGAGTCGGTGGGAGGGGGCATCTCACCAAGGCGTATTGTAAGACTGACCAATAAGAATCACCACCTTGGTCGTATAACCTCTCTTGTTTATTGGGTGAAAGTCATGCATTGATGTTCCACACGTGGCCCCACAAAATAGGCTAGCTTGTCGCCGATAACCACGCGAGGGAGTGCCTGAAGACAACCACTGCGTGCATGTGTGGCCCAAACATATGTATAAAGTGGCATGTGGTGTTTGAATATACCCAAGCACAACTTTGATTCATGTGTATGCGAGCCCTCAAACTTAGCTCTCGAATCTCACCATGATCGACGTATGACTATATGGTAACGCGAACCAAGAGAAGAAGAATCCACCCTGGTAACCTCTCTCGCGTTGTTGGTCAAAGTGATGGAGAAGTCCACGCGGGCCCATGAATATATAGGCCGTCGATGATAACCAAGCGAGGGAGAGTGTCCAAAGACAACCACTGCATGTATGTGCCCCAAACATATGTATGGGCATGCGTGATGCATGCATATATGTTCGAATACCAAAAGCACAACATTTTGAAATGGTGCATGCATGCGTCGAAAAACGCACAGTCCCCACATAGATCTGGTTCATGATGCGTCGCGTGCTCCGTCGCCCCCCCCCCCCCCCACCACCACCACCACTTCGACCTGGTGGGAGGGATTCGTGCGTACACATGCGCGCGAAGTATAGTTGCATGTACCAAACCATATAAGACGAACCAAAATTTAATCCCCTCCTAATTATAAGTGAAATTAACCTCTATCGCAGTCGGTCGAAGTGATTGACCAAGCGGGCACACAGAGATGGACGAAGCATCTCGCTGATAACCCCGTGAGTGAGTGCTAGAGGACAACCGCCATCGCTTGCTTGTGGGCCAAACACATATGTATGGAGATGTATGGTTGTGATGTTTGAATACCAAATATATATGCAGAACTTTGATGTGGCACCTGCCTCAGAAACCTTTAAGTCCCCCACAAATGAACCGAGGTTCATGACACGTAGTAATATATACTCCTACGTACGTACCGTAACACAACCCGAAAATAATCCTCCTTGTTCATCAAATTACCTTTCTTGTTGTGTCATATATTAGATGGACGACGACCTCGCGAGCCCATGGAGGGAAGAGTCGCAGGCGAATGAGTGACAACCATCGTATGCACGTGGCCCAATGTGCTGGTGATGTTTTTAATACGCAATATGCACAACTTATTTGTGGCATCTGCCTCGAAAACCGAAAAGACCCCACACAGAGCGAGATCGATTCATGACAGGTGTGTAGTATATATGTGCTGCCCCGGCCCCCTCCTCCCCTCTTCGACGCGTACTATATACTCCTACCGCAACACAACCCAAAAATAAACCTCCTTGCTGGGTCAAAGTGATGGAGGACAACCTCGCGGGCCCACGGATGGAAGCATCGCACGCGAGTGAGTGTCCTATATGATGTGTAGTATTGCCCCCGGCCACCCTCTTCAACGCATACTATATATATATATACTCCTACCATATGTATAACAAAAACCAAAAAATGACCATCCTTGTTAGTCAAATTAACCTCTCTCATCGCATGTCATAGTGTTGGACGGAGACCTCGTGGGCCCACGCGAGTGAGTGTCGTAGGACCACCGCGTGCTTGTGGCCCAAAGATGCATGTCAAAGTTTTTCTGCAGCGAACATGCGACCAAAGGAGTTTAGTGTTGAAAATTGAAAAAAATAGATAACATCTATTCGTTTTTTATACATTGATTGATTTCCCAGGGATTTAAATGTGCAAAATCAAATTTGATCTACATGAGACCCGTGATAGTGCATGAAAATGGATTGCAAAATCATATGTGTACGTGTCCCTGTGTGCATGTTTAGTCCCCATGCAAGAAATTTCTAGGGACAATTCCATTTCTCCCCCTAACTTGAGCCACCACCTGGCATTTGCCCCTAATATTCAGGTATGCTCAAAAATACCCCTCTGCCGTCAAGTCACCTTATAGAAATGCCCGTGTCGTCCGGTCAAAGGGCTTTGACCGTTTGGTGAATAGTAACACAGTGAATAGTAAATTCGAAAAAATAGCAAAAAAAATTTAAAAAATCTCAAATTTTGTGGGACCGAAGATACTCAAGGGCGCAAGGTGCATGCAAATTTTGGCACTGTTTGGACATTCCAGGAACTCGTGGCAAAGGAAAAACTGTAAATCCATATGCTATGAACAGTAAATTCAAAAAAAATAGCAAGAATATTTAAAAAAATATGAAATTTTTTGGCATCAAAGAGGCTTGGGTGCTCATGGCGCATGCAATTTTTTGTGATCAAATGGCATGCGAGGAGCTCTAGCAAAAAAACAAAATAGTGCATTTTTTCAAAGTTTTTTTCTGTGCCAAATTTTGTTTTTTCTCCACGAGCTCCTACAATGTCGAAACATAAAAAAATTTTGCACGCACCCCAGCCTCTTTGATGCCAAAAAATTTCATATATTTTTGAATTTTCTTGCTTTTTTTTTTGAATTTACTGTTCACAGCATACATATTTACAGTTTTTCCTTTGACACGAGCTGCTGGAATGTCCAAACAGCACGAAAATTTGCACGCACCTTGCTCCCATGAGTATCTGCAATCCCACAAAATTTCAGATATTTTTGATTTTTTTACTTTTTTTTCGAATTTACTGTTCACCATGTTACTGTTCACCAGACGGTCAAACCCCTTTGACCGGACGGTAACGGCACAGAAGGGCATTTCTGTAAGGTGACTTGATGGCAGAGGGGTATTTTTGAGCATACCTGAAAATTAGGGGCAAATGCCACGTGGTGGCTCAAGTTAGGGGGAGAAATGGAATTGTCCCAAATTTCTAACATCTAGAATCTTGATTTTAAAATCCAATAAATCCAAAACTAAGTTGAAATTCATGAAAATTATTGTGGTGTCATATGGACACCAATAGACTGTGATATTATTATTTTTTTCAAATTTGAGACAAGTTTTGATATAATCTTCTTACATACAGGAAATTATAAATAATTATCAACCAATATCGCAAACGAACTCTTTATTCGAACCGTGGGCGTTAGACCAACAATGTAAGTGCCGTGCTTCGGTTAAGCAATAAAGCGGCAGAATTAATCATCAAAAAGGAAAAATCAATATAATACGTGCCGCGCACGCGTCCCGTGTGCCGTACGAGCATGCGTGAGTTGATGAGACGCATGCTAGCAGGCATACCGGGAGGCCGAGGCATGCGCGTGTTTGCTACGCACTCACCGTGCAGGGCGTGCTAGTAGCTGTGTGAAATGACGGTAGGCGTGCCAGCAGTTTGCCGCGCAGGCTCACGGGGAGGTGAGCCAGCCCTTTGACCGCCGCCCACCTCGCTCCCATTGCTTCATATTAATGGCGCGCCCGCCTCGCTCCGTGAAATGATGGTATAGGAATGCTAGAAGTCCGCCGCGCAGGCTCACCGGGAAGCGAGACAACCTTTGACCGCCACCCGCCTTGCTCCCACTGGTCTGTATTAATGGCGTGCCAGAGCGGCCGCACCCCCCCATCCTCGCCACACACACAATCCTCTCTCTCCGCCCGCATCCTTGACGCCGCTCTCAGTCCTCAAAGCCGTCAGTGTATGAGGATGCCGCTGAAGCACCCCATCGGAGGGAGTGGCGATGCCGGGACTGCTGAAGCACCGGAGCACGGCGTGAATATGGAGACACAGGTTTCCGTCGCCGACGGCGAGGTGGA
Organism: Thinopyrum elongatum; assembly: GCA_011799875.1. Classification (NCBI taxonomy): domain Eukaryota; kingdom Viridiplantae; phylum Streptophyta; class Magnoliopsida; order Poales; family Poaceae; genus Thinopyrum; species Thinopyrum elongatum. The sequence goes on from CM022303.1 coordinate 134,264,930, forward strand.
GAACGAGGCTGCCAACAAGCGGAGGCTGGTCGAGAAAGAACCGCAAGCGACTCCAGTAGGCCTAGACTTCATCAGCAGCCTCCCCGATGATATGTTGATAGTCATCATATACCTCCTCCCAATCAACTGTATGCCACGTATCGCACATGCAACTCTAATCTGATTTGTGCTTGATGTCTCCGACATCGCTCGCACAGTTCGTCTTATTTGCCACGTATCACTGTGCCGGCCTCTGCTCACGTCCCTCGGCAAGCTCTACTCGCCGTTAGGCACCGCAGCGCGCTGTGCTCGCTGTTAGGCGCCGCGGCGCGCTCTGCTCGCGTCCGTCGGCGCGCTCGGCTTGTGGACAACTTTTCCTTGCGTGTTCAACTGCTATATGCATATATATGGTTGCTCGCCGTTGAGGCGACCACGGAGCGCTCTGCTCGCGTCCCTCCGCGCGCGCTCTGCCAGCGGTTGGGCCTGCGCACGATCACGTCGGGGGCCCCATATGCATGCGGTTGCTCCGGGCGCGTCGCCATGTGATGTAGTTACGTGCGGCACGATGGAGTTACGCGCTGCAAACTAGAACTGCCATCCGGGCGTGCCGATATTCCAGGCCGTCCGGCTTCCCCTTTAATTCCCGCGGCCATTATAAGCTTAGTCTCTTCAACCTTTCGATCGCACCCCACAACACAATAAGCACACCCACGACGACACATAGAGAGGGGATGTCTAGCGGCGCTCCAATGGAGTTCGGCGAGCATAAAGTGGAGACCCACGCGAGGGAGACGGATCTCTCGGTGGTGTACACCATCGACGCAGCCGTGGTGGACGACTACATCAACACCGTTGAGCAGTTACTTGCTCGAGACAAGTACAAGGTGGTCGGCATCGACCTCCAGTACACCGGTGGTCGTCCCAACATAGATCAGAAGGTTGCCGTCGCCCAGTTGTGCGTGCGCCATCATGTCCTAATCTACTACTACTACATGGCCACAGAGCCTTGTGACCGTTTCACTAGGTTTGTCAACAGCACCGACTACAAGTTCGCTACGATGGAAACCACCGATGATGTAAAAGTGCTTAGGGTTACGGGCTTGGCCTGCAAGAACCTTGTCGAAATCCGTGAGCACTATAGGGTCTGGGGCAGCACGAAGAAGGACTCCCTGGTTGAACTCACCTCGGCCATCATCGACCCATACTACGAAAAGATGAAGCAGGATGCCAAGAGAACACGTCCCGTATCCTGGCACGGGGCCTGGATGCGGCAACTGGATGAACCTCACCTCAGGTTTGCGACCAAGAGCGTGTACACATGCTATGAGATGCACAGGCGGATCATTGACATGAGGAAGTGCCTCGTTACCGAGATCGACGAGGCCGGATCGAGCCACAAGCAGAGCAGTAGCGGCAAGCGTCCCAAGAAGTAGATGATGATCAGATGATCGTTTATCCTAGTTAATCATGCATGTAATATATAGTTGACTTTGGTGTGTGGAAATGTCATGTGTGTAGTAGCCACCTATGTAATTATGCATGTAATAGTTTACTTTGGTGTGTGCAAATGTCATGTGTGTAGTAGCCACCTATGTAATTGGATGTTTAATTTGGTTATGCAACCATGTCCTTATAAGTGTGTATATATATATGTTGTTGTTCTGTATGCAATCCGTATATATATATGTTGTTGTTCTGTATGCAATCCCAACGCACAACACACGTCTTATTAGCAACAATCGTCTGTGTTATTATCGGTCTTCGCACACATTTCTGATTACAGACCTGTTTGCCGCGTATCACACACATCTTGTTAAATTGAACCGTTTCTGTTCTCTTGGCTCAACACAAACAGTTCATCCGAGTGAACCGTATGTCGTATATTGCACACACCTTGATCTGGCTGACCGTTTCTTTTGTTCCGCCTAATCACAAACAGTTCATCCGAGTGAACTGTATGTCGTATATCGCACACACCTTCATCTGGCTGCCCGTTTCTGTTCTTCTGCCTCATCGCAAACAGTTCATTGAATTGAACCGTATGCCCTGCATCGCACACGCAACTAAAATCTGAACCATGTTTGATGCATCCGTCATCGCAAACGTTTTGCATCTTTTTTGACGGGTTTTTTACATCACCATTTGCGATTATTGCATCGCACATAGTTTCGTTCAAGGGTCTCTGATCGTAGTGTCGCGTTAGGAGCATCCTGCAGTAGTGGGTTTCTCCTTTTATTTTTTTTGTTTATTCGCTTTTTCATTTATTTATTCTTTTATTTTCGTTACCTTTTATTTAGTTTTGTAAAATATATAATTAGCACCTAAATTTGTATTTCAATTTAGTCCACTGCCATAGAAAGTTTAGTCCCCAAATAAATTAGTTTAATATTTTACTAACTATAAAAGGTATTTAAATAATTGTTTTTGCTGCTGTTTTATTTATTTTAGTATTTAAACATTTTATAAAAATGTGGTTTCTCCACCATTATTACCTATGAATTATTTGTCTTTTTTAGAACATTTTAGTTTTAACATTTGAAAGGTTTTATAGTTTTAACTTTATTTTTAAATTTGAACTTTGAATTGGTTTGAATCAACGAGGGACTTAGCAACAGTAAAAGTGGTGACCTGGCATCATTAGTAGGAGGTTACTGTAGCTTAATTATCTGGGCGTTACAAGATACCTCACCTGATGGTATATGATACGTCTCCAACGTATCTATAATTTTTTATTGTTTCATGCTATTATATTATCAATCTTGTATGCTTTATATGCAATTTTATATCATTTTTGGGAACTAACCTATTAACCCAATGCCTAGTACTAGTTGTTGTTTTATGCATGTTTTGGTTTTACAGGAAATCCCTACCAAACGAAGTCCAAACACGATGAAAGTTTTAGACGATTTATTCTAGACCAGTGCTACTTGTGAGCTGCGTTGGGATTTCTCTGAAGAGGAGCAGATGATACAGTACAATAGAGATAAATATTTCCCTCAGTTAAGAACCAAGGCTATCAATCTAGTAGGAGAACCATGCGACACCTCAAGAACAGCACCTACACACAAAATAACAAATACTTGCACCCAACGCAAACAAGGGGTTGTCAATCCCTTGGCGGTTAATTGCAAGGATCAAATCTCATAGTGATAGAAAGATAAAAAAAACAAAAAATAAAATAAATGTAAATAAATTGCAACAAGGTATTTTTGGATTTTAATATATGATAAAGATAGACCCGGGGGCCATAGTTTTCACTAGAGGGCTTCTCTCGAACAAAAAGCATACGATGGGTAAACCAACTACTATTGGGCAACTGATAGAAAAGCGAATAATTATGACGATATCCAAGGCAATGATCATGTATATAGGCATCACGTCCGAGATAAGTAGACCGACTCCTGCCTGCATCTACTACTATTACTCCGCACATCGACCGCCATCCAGCATGCATCTAGAGTATTAAGTTCATAAAGAACGGAGTAACACCTTAAGCAAGATGACATGATGTAGAAAAGGTAAATCCAATCAATATGAATAAACCCCATCGTTTTATCCTTAATGGCAACGGTACAAATACGTGTCATGTCCCCTTCTATCACTGGGATTGAGCACGCAAGATCGAACCCATCACAAAGCACCTCTGGCATTGCAAGATAAATCAATCTAGTTGGCCAAACCAAACGGATAAATCGGAGAGAAATATAAAGCTATAATAATCATGCATAAAAGAGTTCAGAGAACACTCAAATAATATTCATAGATAATCCGATCCCAACAAACACGCCGCAAAAAAGGATTACATTGAAATGATCTTCAAGAACATCGAGGAGAACATTGTATTGAAGATCAAAGAGAGAGAAGAAGCCATCTAGCTACTAGCTATGGACCCGTAGGTCAGTGGTAAACTAATCACACATCATCAGAAGGGCAGCAAGGTTGATGTAGAGGCCCTCCGTGATCGGTTCCCCCTCCGGTAGAGTTCCGGAAAAGGCCTCCAGATGGGATCTCGCAAGAACAGAAGCTTGCGGCAGTGAAAAAAGTATTTTGAGTGGCTCCCTATTGGTTTCCCGATTTTAGAGAATTTATAGAGTTGGAATTAGGTCAAATGAAGGAACAACGGGCCCATGAGGCACATGGGCACGCCCATGTGGCTCGTGGCCCACTCCTTCATCTTCTGGCCTCCTCCTGAAGCTTCTAGTGTCTCTTATGTCCAGAAAAAAATCATCAAAAAGTTTCTTGGCATTTGGACTTCATTTGGTACTGATTTCTTGGAAAACCAAAAACTGGAAAAAAACAGCAATTGGCACTTGGCACTAAGTTAATAGGTTAGTCCCAAAAAATGATATAACATTGCATATAATTGCATATAAAACATCCAAGATTGATACTATAATAGCATGGAACAATAAAAAATTATAGATACTTTGGAGACGTATCAACCAGGAGGGACCCTAGAAGATTCAATGGAGAACCAGAAGCTAGACGAGGAGACGATAAGGCATCAGGGTGTGCCCTGATGTCTTGTGGGCCCCACGTGATACTAATTCCAGTGCTCTAAATTCCCAAATATTCCAAAAACCCCAGTGCGAGACCCAAAACAATTATTCCGCCGCCTCAAGCCTCTGTTCATCCGCGATCCCATGTGGAGGCCTCTGCCGGTAATATGTCGAAGGGGGAATCGATCACAGAGGGTCTCTACATCAACCTTGCTGCCACTCCGATGATGCGTCAGTAGTTCCTCACCAGACCTATGGGTCCATAGCCGTAGCTAGATGGCTCTCTCTCTCTCTATCTCTCTCTCTCTCTCTCTCTCTGATCTTCAATACAATGTTCTCTTTGGATCTCTATATGATATAATCTTTAGCGATGCATTTGTTGGGATCCGTTGAATTGTAGATTTTTTTATCAGATTGTTCATTGAAAGTAACTGAGTTATTTCTGAACTTTATTATGTGTGATTATTTATAGCTTTGTATTTCTCTCCGATCTATCCATTTAGTTTGGCCAATTAGATAGATTTATCTTCATTGGAGAGGTGCTTTGTCATAGATTCAATCTTGCGGTTTCCTCACCTCGTGTTGGAAGGGGTAGCGAGGCACGTATTTATATTGCTGCTACTAAGAATGAAACGACAGGGTTTGATCATATTGCTTGGTTTTATTCTGTCTACATTGTGTCATCATGCTTAAAGCATTACTCTATTTGTCATGAACTTAATCCCTAGAGAGGCAAGCATAGAAGCGCTCTCGAAGTGGAGTAATAGTAGTAGGCGTCAGTAAGTTTAACAGTCGACTTTTCACAAACATAATGCCTATGTATCGTTTGTGCCATTAAAAACATCATAACTATGCGCTTTTCTATCAATTGTCCAACAGTAATTTGTGTACCCACTATTTGCTATGTTCTTGAGAGAGATGCCTCTAGTGAAAGCTATGGCCATGGGTCCATTCACCTCATATTACTAAAACACTAAAAACTTGCTCCAGTTTATTTACTTTTGCAAATTATATATCTATCACTATCAGAATTAATCCTTGCAATTAATGAGTACAAGTGGATTGACAACCCTCTTGCCCGCGTTGGGTGCAAGTATTTGTTTGTGTGTAGGTACCGTTGACACTCGTTTGTGTGAATCTCCTATTGGTTCGATAAACCTTGGTTCTTTACTAAAGGAAATACTTTTTGCTACTATACTATTTCACCCATCCTCTTTAGGGAAATCACAACGCCTATCACAAGTAGCAGTATAGTGCCTGTGCATGTAAAGAATTCTTTGATAACACTCTTTCCAATAATATTTCCAATCCCCAAAATAATTTTTTTGTTTTCCAAGTTGAGGGAGGTTCATTATCATGAGAATCATTATCAAGAGTAGGTAATTCAGGTTCTTCCTCATGAGTTTCGCTAGGACTATCTTCACTAGCACTTTCAACAATAACTTCTTCAAGGTCAGACACTAGTAGGGAAACCCCTTATAGGATTTTACTATTAGAAGCGTTCGTCCAAAAACGAACTCTGCCACTAACATTCCTAGCCACCAGCAGCGTCTAGGAAAATAGTGAGTGCCCCTATATTGTAAACATTAGTGGCGTTCGTCGAACATAAACGATGCTAGAGTGCTACAAAAAAAATAGTTGTTGTGCCATACACAGTGCTACTTGTGAGTTGCGTAGGGATTTTCCCTAAAGAGGAAGAGAGAAGAAATATAGTAGTGAATAGTATTTTCCTCAGTAGAGAACCATGGATATCGTAGGAGATTCACATAGTCAAAGTACGACAGTACTGATACGTCTCCAACGTATCTATAATTTTTTATTGTTCCATGCTATTATATTATCTGTTTTGGATGTTTTATATGCATTTATATGCTATTTTATATTATTTTTGGGACTAACCTATTAGCCTAGAGCCCAGTGCCAGTTTCTGTTTTTTCCTTGTTTTTTAGTTTTACAGAAAAGGAATATCAAACGGAGTCCAAACGAGCTGAAAATTTACGGTGATTTTTTATGGACTAGAAGAAGCCCATGGAGCATCAGAGTTGGGCCAGAAGAGTCTCGAGGCAATGACAAGCCTAGGGGGCGCCCCCCTAGGGCGCGTCCCCTGGCTTGTCGCGGCCTCATGGACCCCCCTGACTTGTTCCCGATGCCAAAAATTCCTATAAATGTAGAAAACCCCGAAAAGAAACCTAGATCGGAAGTTCCGCCGCCGCAAGCCTCTGTAGCCATGAAAAACCAATCGGGAGCCCGTTCCGGCGCCCTGTCAGAGGGGGAAACCATCACAGGTGGCCATCTTCATCATCCTGGCGGTCTCCATGATGAGGAGGGATTGTTCACCCTCGGGGCTGAGGGTATGTACCAGTAGCTATGTGTTTGATCTCTCTCTCTCTCGTGTTCTCGATTTAGCACGATCTTGATGTACCATGAGCTTTGTTATTATAGTTGGATCATATGGTGTTTCTTCCCTCTCTATCTCTTGTTGTGATGAATTAAGTCTTGCTCTTTGAGGTTTCGTTATGTTGGATTGAGTATTGGATTTGAGAACACTTGATGTATGTCTTGCGATGGGATATCTGTGGTGACAATGGGATGTTCTATTTGATTCACTTGATGTATGTTTTGGCACTCAACTCGCGGATTCCCGAGGTGACATTGGGGTAATCTATGCATAGGGATTGATGCATGTTTTCATCCTACGTTCTCTAATAGGAACTTTGGAGTGATTCTTTGTTGCACGTTGAGGGATTGTTATATGATTCAATTATGTTATCATTGTTGAGAGAACTTGCACTAGTGAAAGTATGAACCCTAGGCCTTGTTTCCAAGCATTGCAATACCATTTTTGCTCACTTTTGTTACTTGCTACCTTGCTGTTTTTATATTTTCAGATTACAAAAACCTATATCTACCATCCATATTACACTTGTATCCCCATCTCTTCGCCGAACTAGTGCACCTATACAATTTACCATTGTATTGTGTGTGTTGGGGACACAAGAGACTCTTTGTTATTTGGTTGCAAGGTTGTTTGAGAGAGACCATCTTCATCCTATGCCTCCCACAGATTGATAAACCTTAGGTCATCCACTTGAGGAAAATTTGCTACTATCCTACAAAACTCTATGCTTGGAGGCCGAGTGCACAAGAAGAAAGGTTGCGTAGTAGACATCAAGCTCTTTTCTGGCGCCGTTGCCGGGGAGGTGAGTGCTTGAAGGTATATCTTTAGATCTTGAAATTGAATCTTTTAGTTTCTTATTTTATCACTAGTTTAGTATATAAAAGAAAACTACAAAAAATTGGAATTGAGGTTGCCTCATATGCTTCATCTTTTTAATGTCTTTCGTGAGAATGATGGAAAGGAAAATTGTGCTCAAGTGTTAGAAGAAGAATTCAATAAAATGTTAGGTATAAAATCTTTGAATGATGAGCATGATTGCAATGTTGTTAGTATGAATTCTATGAATATCTATGATGCTAATGATATGCAAAGCTACAAGCTTGGGGATGCTATGTTTGATGAAGATGATATTTTTAGTCCCCCAAGTTTTGATGAGAAAATTTATTATGATGATAGCATGCCTCCTATTTATGATGATTATGTTGATGAAAGTGGATTTGGAGATGTCATGACTTTATTTAGTGATGAATCCACTATTTTGGAAGAGATTCCAATTGATTATGAGAACAAACTTGCTATCTATGATGATTATTGTGATGACATGGATGCTATAAAGAATAATGATAACCATGAAACTTGTCATCATGATTTTAATTTTCAATTGGATTATGCCTCACATGATAGTTATTTTGTTGAGTTTGCTCCCACTACTATTCATGAGAAGAATTTTTCTTATGTGGAGAGTAATAAAATTTCTATGCTTGTGCATCATGAAAATAATGATTTATGTGATGGTTATATTGTTGAACTCATTCTTGATGCTACTGAAAATTATTATGAGAGAGGGACATATGCTTCTACATATCTCCATAATATCATGTTTCCTCTCTATGTGTTGAAAGTTTTGAAGTTATGCTTGTTTTGCCTTCCTATGCTAGTTGATTCATGTTCCCATAATTTGTTTGCTCACAAAATCCCTATGCATAGGAAGTGGGTTAGACCTAAATGTGCTAGTCATATGCTCCATGATGCTCCCGTTATGTTTCAATTCTTATCTTTTATGTGAGCATCATTAAAATCATCATGCCTAGCTAAAAAGACATTAAAGAAAAGCGCTTGTTGGGAGACAACCCAATATTTATACCTACTGTTTTTGTGTGTTCACATGATTAAGCTACTGTAGTAATCATGTTTTATAGTTTTTGTTTGAATAAAGTGCCAAGTAAAGCCTTTGGGATTGTGTGGATGATAGTTGACTTTTGCGTCCAGTACAGAAATTCTTATCTTTTACTGGAATGTTGAAAAATTATTACTCCCTCCGTTCCTTAATATAGGGTGTATAGTTTTTGGCACGAAAATTAAAGAACGCATGTGGAGGGAAAATTTCACAAGTTTTGGGCGAGATTACACCTGACTAATTGACAAGAGAAAATAGAGGAGCTTGCCTAATATAAGGAAATGTAATCAAATCCCTAAAAACATTATCCATACGAGTGGAGCAACGCAATACACCTTATATTTCGGATTTTTTCTCAAAAATCTATACACCTTATATCAAGGAACGGAGGGAGTAATTTTTTACAGTTTCTTGGTATACAAATTTTAAACGTTTTACTAATTTTTCAGAATTTTGTAAGTTACAGAAGTATGACCTTAATTCAGATCTTTACATACTGTTCTGTTTTTGACAGATTCTGTTTTCAATGCATAGTTTGCTTGTTTTATGGTTTCTATGGCTTATATTGCTTAATATAAATTGTGGAAATGATAAGTTACAGTAGGAATTGTGTGAGAACAATTATGAATCTTGTCTTTGACAGTACCCAAGTGAATGATTTGTTTTATTATACTAACGGAGCTCACGAAGGTTTTGTTAAGTTTTGTGTGATTGAAGTGTTCAAGTTTTGGGTGAGATATCGATATGAGGAGAATAAGGAGTGACAAGACCCTAAGCTTGGAGATGCCCAAGGCACCCCAAGGTAATATTCAAGGAAGATCCAAGCAACTAAGCTTGGGGATGCCCCGGAAGGCATCCCCTCTTTCGTCTTCAACATTATCAGTAACCTTACTTGGAGCTATATTTTTATTCATCACATGATATGAGTTTTGCTTGGAGCATCATTTTATTTAAGTTTGATTTGATTGATTCTATTTAGAATAATGTTTTGCATCTTTTAGTTCAATAAAAAGGTCAAGTATAGCCTTTACCATGCTTATTTTACAAGTCTATACGTTGTTGTTTTGAGAACAGAAAGTTTTCTATCATTGTCTGAATTCTTCTGGAAAGTCAGAACGTGATAAAATCTTGAAATTTTTACACAATATGCTATGACAAATTTTCTACAGGTCATAATTTTTCAGAATTTTTGGAGTTATAGAAGTATGAATTTTCTTGCATTCTTTACAGACTGTTCTGTTTAGACAGATTGCGGTTATGATTGCATTGTTTGCATATGATTGCTTGTTTAATGATTCTATTTGAGGATAGGAGTATTAAATATGCAGAGGCATTTAGTATGCAATGTTAAATAATAATTTTAGTGATTTGCTACAGTAGAGAATGATGAGGTTTTGCATTGATTTATACTAACTAATCTCACGATTTCTTGTTGAGTTTTGTGTGGATGAAGTTTTTAAGAATTAGGGAAACCGCGATATGAGAGGAATTAAGGAGACACAAGAGCTCAAGCTTGGGGATGCCCAAGGCATCCCTAGTTAATATTTCAAGAAGTCTCAAGCATCTAAGCTTGGGGATGCCCCGGTTGGCATCCCACCTTTCTTCATCAACAATTATTGGTTAGTATCGGTTCAGCCTAAGTTTTTGCTTCTTCACATGATATGTGCTGTCCTTGGAATGTCATTTTATTTTGTTTTGCTTGCTGTTCGAATAAAATATTAAGATCTGAATTTTTTAAATGAGAGAGAATCCTCACATAGCTACATAATTATTCAACTACTCATTGATCTTCACTTATATTTTTTTTGGAGTAGTTTATCATTTACTCTTGCTTCAGTTATATCTTTTTGAGAGTCTTATAAGTAGTATGGTAATTTTCTTAGCTTATGAATTTAGTCCTAATATAATGGGCATCCCAGAGGGATATAATAAAAACTTTCATATAAAGTGCATTGAATACTATGAGAAGTTTGATTCCTTGCAATTTGTTTTGAGATATAAGGATGTTGATATTAGAGTCATGCTAGTAAGTAGTTGTGGATTGGTAGAAATACTTGTGTTAAGGTGTGTGATTCCCGTAGCATGCACGTATGGTGAACCATTCTATGAGGAAGTCGGAGCATGATTTATCTATTGATTGTCTTCCTTATGACTGGCGGTCAGGGACGAGCGATGGTCTTTTCCTACCAATCTATCCTCCTAGGAGCATGCGTGTAGTACTTTGTTTCGATAGCTAATAGACTTTTGAAATAAGTATGTGAGTTCTTTATGACTAATGTTGAGTCCATGGATTATACGCACTCTCACCCTTCCACCATTGCTAGCCTCTCTAGTACCACGCAACTTTCGCTGGTGCATTACACCCACCATATACCTTCCTCAAAATAGCCACCATACCTACCTATTATGGCATTTCCATAGCCATTCCGAGATATATTGCCATGCAACTTCCACCGTTCCATTTATGTCATATTGCTTTGCATGATCATGTAGTCGACATCGTATTTGTGACAAAGCCACCATTCATATTTTTTATACATGTCACTCTTGAGTCATTGCACATCCTGGTACACTGTTGGAGGCATTCATATAGAGTCATATTTTGTTCTAAGTATCGAGTTGTAATTCTTGAGTTGTAAGTAAATAAAAGTGTGATGATCATCATTATTAGAGCATTGTCCCATGTGAGGAAAGGATGATGGAGACTATGATTCCCCCACAAGTCGAGATGAGACTCCGGACGAAAAATAAAAGAAAAAAAAAAGAAGAAAAAAGAGGCCAAAGAGCCCAAAATAAAAAAATGAGAGAAAAGAGAGAAGGGGTAATGCTACTATCCTTTTTCCACACTTGTGCTTCAAAGTAGCACCATGATCTTCATGATAGAGAGTCTCGTATGTTGTCACTTTCATATGCTAGTGGGAAATTTTCATTATAGAACCTGGCTTGTATATTCCAATGATGGGCTTCCTCAAATTGCCCTAGGTCTTCATGAGCAATCGAGTTGGATGCACACCCACTTAGTTTCTTTTGAGCTTTCATACACTTATAGCTCTAGTGCATCCGTTGCATGGCAATCCCTACTCACTCACATTGATATCTATTGATGGGCATCTCCATAGCCCGTTGATTCGCCTAGTTGATGTGAGACTATCTCCTTCTTTTTGTCTTCTCCACAACCACCATATTCTATTCCACCCATAGTGCTATATCCATGGCTCACGCTCATGTATTGCGTGAAAGTTGAAAAAGTTTGAGAACATCAAAAGTATGAAACAATTGCTTGGCTTGTCATCGGGGTTGTGCATGATTTAATACTTTGTGTGATGAAGATAGAGCATAGCCAGACTATATGATTTTTTAGGGATAACTTTCTTTGGCCATATGTTATTTTGAGAAGACATGATTGCTTTATTAGTATGCTTGAAGTATTATTGTTTTTATGTCAATATTAAACTTTTGTTTTGAATCTTATGGATCTGAATATTCATGCCACAATAAAGAAGATTGCATTGATAAATATGTTAGGTAGCATTCCACATCAAAAATTCTTTTTTATCATTTACCTACTCGAGGATGAGCAGGAATTAAGCTTGGGGATGCTTGATACGTCTCCAACGTATCTATAATTTTTTATTGTTCCATGCTATTATATTATCTGTTTTGGATGTTTTATATGCATTTATATGCTATTTTATATTATTTTTGGGACTAACCTATTAACCTAGAGCCCAGTGCCAGTTTCTGTTTTTTCCTTGTTTTTCAGTTTTACAGAAAAGGAATATCAAACGGAGTCCAAACGAGCTGAAAATTTACGGTGATTTTTTATGGACCAGAAGAAGCCCACGAAGCATCGGAGTTGGGCCAGAAGAGTCCCGAGGCGATGACAATCCTAGGGGGCGCGCCCCTGGCTTGTCGCTGCCTCGTGGACCCCCCCCCCCCCCCCCCCTGACTTGTTCCCGATGCCAAAAATTCCTATAAATGTAGAAAACCCCGAGAAGAAACCTAGATCGGAAGTTCTGCCGTCGCAAGCCTTTGTAGCCACGAAAAACCAATCGGGAGCCCGTTCCGGCACACTGTCGGATGGGGAAACCATCACCGGTGGCCATCTTCATCATCCCGGCGGTCTCCATGACGAGGAGGGAGTAGTTCACCCTCGGGGCTGAGGGTATGTACCAGTAGCTATGTGTTTGATATCTCTCTCTCTCTCTCGTGTTCTTGATTTCGCACGATCTTGATGTACCGCGAGCTTTGTTATTATTGTTGGATCATATGGTGTTTCTTCCCTCTCTATCTCTTGTTGTGATGAATTGATCTTGCTCTTTGAGGTTTCGTTATGTTGGATTGAGTATTGGATTTGAGAACACTTGATGTATGTCTGGCGATGGGATATCTGTGGTGACAATGGGATGTTCTATTGATTCACTTGATGTATGTTTTGGCACTCAACTCGCGGATTCTTGAGGTGACATTGGGGTAATCAATGCATAGGGGTTGACGCACGTTTTCGTCCTACGTTCTCCGATAAGAACTTTGGAGTGATTCTTGGTTACACGTTGAGGGATTGTTATATGATTCAATTATGTTATCATTGTTGAGAGAACTTGCACTAGTGAAAGTATAAACCCTAGGCCTTGTTTCCAAGCATTGCAATACCGTTTTTGCTCACTTTTGTTACTTGCTACCTTGCTGTTTTTATATTTTCAGATTACAAAAACCTATATCTACCATCCATATTACACTTGTATCCCCATCTCTTCGCCGAACTAGTGCACCTATACAATTTACCATTGTATTGGGTGTGTTGGGGACACAAGAGACTCTTTGTTATTTGGTTGCAGGGTTGTTTGAGAGAGACCATCTTCATCCTACGCCTCCCATGGATTGATAAACCTTAGGTCATCCACTTGAGGGAAATTTGCTACTGTCCTACAAAACTCTGTGCCTGGAGGCCCAACACGAGTCTACAAGAAGAAAGGTTGCATAGTAGACATCCAGTACCTGCACACACAAACAAAATACTTGCACCGAACACGCGTAAGAGGTTTATCAATCCCCTTGTACTCGTTAATTGGAAGGATTAATTCTGATAGCGATAGATATATAAATTGCAAAAGGAAATAAAAGTAAATAAATTGCAGCAAGCCTTTTAGGGTTTTAGTAAATATGGTGAATGGACCTGGGGGGGCATAGTTTTCACTAGAGGAATCTCTCTCAAGAACATAGCATACAGTGGGTAGACAAATTACTGTTGGGCAATTGATAGAAAAGCGCATAGTTATCATGTTATTCATGGCATGATCAGTACATAGGCATTACGTCTATGACAAGTAGACCGACATCCATCTGCATCTACTACTATTACTCCACCCCTCGACCACTATCCAGCATGCATCTTAAGGTATTAAGTTCATAACAAACAGAGTAATGCTTGGAGCATGATGACATAATGTAGACAAAATAGGACCAATCAAGATGATCGAACCCCGTCATTTTACCCTTAGTAGCAACAATACAAATACGTGCCTCGCTACCCCTTCTGTCACGAGGTGAGGGCACCGCAAGATTGAACCTACTAATATGCACCACTTCCACTGAAGTTCTAATCATCAACTTAGCCAAAGAAAACTCATAGATCGGAAAGCATTACATAGCTATAACAATTAGCGATGGCAATGGGTACCCATTACCCGCGTACCCTACTGGTAAAAACCTTATTAGGGTAAGGGTATGGGACAAAAATTACCCATGGGTACTTAAATGAAAAAAATATCATATCCATCGGGTAGAGAGGGTAGGGGTATGGGATCGTATAACCCATGCCCGTGTACCCATGTACCCATCTAAAATTTTGACAAATGAGTTTACTTTAATATCCTAATGTATTAATTTTCCCCTCTAATCATGCTAGGTAAAAATTCTAATGCATAGTCAAATTATCTATAATTTATCATGATTTTGTGAACTTAAAGTGTATGCCTATGTTTTGTTATTTATGATTATGTGTTGGTGTTTAACATTTGTATGTGTCACTTTATAGGCAAGTATTTTTGTTTATGAGAATGTGTTGTTGTTACAATATGTTGTTGTACATTGTTGTTTAAAATGTGTTGCTAGTAATAATTTATGATTACATGTTGCTTTTTACAACTATTTTCTACTCAATTGATGTGTCGTAAACGCGGGTATTTTTATCTGCGGGTACCCCACTGGTACAGCGAGGTGCTATACAAACGGTTTTTAACCCCTTTCCGCGACGACATTTGGAACCATCGCCAAGTGAGTATGGGCGATTGGGGGGGTCCTTCCCACACGACCCAGAAACCGTCGGGGATAGGGAGCCTTGATGCATACAGTTGTCCCTATATAAGCATTTCTGATATCTTGAATATCCCAAACGTTTCATCCTTGCTACTCGTTTCTGCTCGCATTGCCATCGCAGTCGGAGTTTTGTGGTTTTACCTAAAACCAGGCACATTCCAGGTACGGGAGTTTCCCAGGCACGTACCAAACTAGCTCTACATTTACGATGCCTGGCACATCACAAACAGTTCATGATTGTAAATCGTGTACGATAGGTAGACAATCACACACATTTAGTTTTCCCGCATCATTTGTGACACTGTCTGACATCACACACGCTTTGCAAACGGCAACTGTGTGCATTGTTACACGTGTTTCCTCTCCGTGAACCATGTCGGATTATGATGTATATCGCACACGCTGTGCTTTATAGACCGTGTGCGCCGTACTGACCTGCACACCCTAATTTCACCCTAATTTAATTGTTGCTATTTAAAATTGTAGCTAATTTGAACTTGAAAATAGGCTATAGCTTTATTCATATCCGTCAGATTCAAACAACCAATGCATTATTCGATTCACAGGTACATATGTTCAAGAATTACATAAGCACCAAATAAAGAATGATGAACCAGGGTTCTATACTTGTACTATTACAGATGGTAAATAAAGAGGTGACAGACATTCTGGTTGCTGAACAAGGTGAAGCGGAATGGCCCTATTGTGCTCTCCTGGATGCAGAAGGCACGCACGACTCTAGTCCAACCCCTTGTGATGGCTGGCCGCCAATCATGTAGTTTGAGAGGTAATCTTGAGTAAACTGCTTCAGGATCCACTGCAAAGGAAAAAAGATTCAGACAGTGTCATCTAACACAACTCATTACGAGCAGTAAAAAGAAGGCTATAGAGTTCTTACTTACCATCCTGCAGTTCACTGTTGTCTTACATAAAGTGTAAACAAATAGTTCGATTGACATCTTTTGACCCATTTTAATAACAATCTTTATCAGTTTCCTCACTTGATGCTGGTTCATGAATATCTCATTGCCCCATACGCAGAAAGGGTCGAAGTGTGGATCTTTGGCAATGACATATGTACCTAAAAGCACCAAGTTAATATTAGAAGCTAAACAACAATTGCAAAATCATGTAGTACAACACTCCCTCCATCCCATTATATAAGATTTTATTACATGTATATCTAGACATCATCAGAACATTAAGGTAACACTATTCCTTGTTGCTATGTAGCCTGGGATTGCATATTTAGTCATTCAGTACAATGCATGTTGCTATGTAGCCTCAGATATATTAAATATGGACCTAGTTAACCTACTGATAAATGGGTTACAGATATATTCATTGAAATGTCCGATTCGACGATTAATCCCTTATCAGCCCCCAGGCTATATGGTACCAGCTATCGATATCCTAAACAGTGAGTACATATAAGCAATGCGATGAAACTAACCTCGATGGAAAACAGCACTGTTCTCAATATTGTCCTGTATGAGTACATATGAAGGCATGTTAAGCACAACAGGCTAAACATCAACCAAATATATCCATGATAGACAACATAATCTACAAATGATAGCTTCAGTGTGCAGGTTTAAGCATGCTAGTTAAGCAAAACAAGTAGTGGAAAGGTGTGTTAACTGCATCAGGCATAACATTTAAAAACAAGCAAATAGTCATTCAAACTGGTATTGTGCAGGTCTAAAGTACACTAGTTATTGTTAAAAAAATGAAAAGGCATGTTAACGGCAACATCCTTAACAGCAACCAAATATCGTAATTCATAGTGGTATTGTTGAAACTTTTATTGATGAAATTGAACTGCACGGCAAATAGTTGCACATATAGAGCATCACATTGTGAAGAACTGAAATAAACAAGGCATAAGGCCATCTCTAGCCGATCCTTTAAAAGTTAACGGACTAAAACCCTTAGTGGATATATATATATATACTCCAGCAATTTTTGGCCGTTTCTAGTCGATCCCGTAAACTTAACGTTGTATACTTCAATTTGATCAAGTTCAAAGCAGGTTCAACCGAAAGTAGCATGCATTCAAACATAAACATAGATAGTTTTGCATAACCGAACATAAAACATAAATTTAAACTAAGCTAAACTACTTTCGGTCGAAGTGGACGTCAAGCCAATCCTTCCTCATCAGGTACGGTGTGCCGCGAGCCGGGTCCGGGCCGGTGCCGTCGTCGGGGTTGTTGGGGAAGACACTCCTCCACTCGTCGATGTCGATCTCCTCATCCTCGCCACCCACCTCGATGCCCTCCACCCCGCCGTCCTCGCCGCCTTCGACCTCATCATCGGAGGAGAGCACGATAACCTCGCCGCCCTCCGCGGCGGCAAAGATCACCTGCTCCGCCTCCACGAGCTCCGGGTGCTGCCGGCGGAGCTCTTGCATGTAGGCCTCGTCGGCGGCCTTGGCCTCGAGGTGCTCCCACGCCTCGTGGTCCTCCCGCGCCATAGCCGAACTCACCACCCCTGGCTCCGACGGAACGAGGTCGACCGGACGTGTGCCGAAGGGGAAATTGGGCCTAGCCGCCGCGCCGTGGTAGCGGACCTGCCAGCAGTCGTACTCCATGGCAGCGAACTCGGCCGTGTGGAAGCTACCGAGCGACCAGCGGGTGTGGGTCTCCCGATCCGTAATCTCGGCGACCCACGTCCCCCGCTGCCAGACCCCGAGGTAGGACCTCGTCGGTGGTCAGGCCCAAGGGAGGATGGGGAAGTCCTCGAACCGGCGTAGGGGCGCGACGGTGGGCGGATCGGGCGACCAGCGATGACGGATCGATAAGAGCCCACGGAGGACGACGGGGACACCTCAGCGGCCACCTCGCCGGCGTCGGGCGAAGAGGCTGCGATAAACCTCTTTTTGGCCATTGGCTCCTCGAGCTCCCCGGCACACAGGCAGAGGTTGAGGATGGAGGCGGTGGCGGCGGCGACCTACCAATGGTTTCGAGCGAGGGAGGGGTGGTGTGTGTCTGTGTGAGCAGAGGTTTCGGGGAGTGTGTGGTGTGTGTGGAGGGGGGGCAAGGTGGTGTTTGAGGAAATACCGTGGCAACTGAAAATTTTACTAGGCGGGAGTAACAAGGCGGGGCTACTGAAAATTTGGATCAAGGGCGAGCAGATATTTTTGAGATTGCGAGGGATGCAGAGGCGGGAGTAAAATGCTGGGGCAACTGAAAATTTGAATCAAGGGCGAGCAGATATTTTTGAAATTGCGAGGGATGCAGAGCTGGGAGTAACAAGGCGGGGCTACTGAAAATTTGAATCAAGGGCGAGCATATATTTTTGAGATTGCGAGGGATGCAGTGGCGGGAGTAAAATGTCGGGGCTACTAAAAATTTGAATCAAGGGATTGAAGCAGAGCGGGAGTAACAGACATCGCACACGGTCCGCTAATCGAGTGCTATCAAACATTAAAACCTTCCAGGCGGTAGATATTTTTGAGATTACGAGGCAGTAGATATTTTCGAGACCGGGAGGCAAGCCTCGTGGAGCCCAATCTACTGTGCTGATGTGAGTGACTACAGGGCACGGGCGTGGCACACGGGTAGTCTGACTGAACTGTGTCTGTTGCGTACCCAATTGCAGACGGTTTCTACATCAACTCGTGTGCTGTTTATAAATTTGGCAAAAAGAATAACGCGGGAGAGGGTCAGAACACGAACACACTTGCATGTGGACCAAATATATGTATGAAAAGGGTGGTTTGATGTTCGAATACCCAATGCACAACTTTGATGTGGCACCTGTCGCACAAAAGCCCAGTATTGCTAGTCAGCCACCCCCTACGAACCCCACTTCGTGTCGGCGGTAAGGGAATCTTAGCTACGAATGCATGCCCCCAAATAGCTAGGTCTGAAATCTCACCCTACCGTAACACAAAACCTATAGGAGTCCGCCATCATATATATATGGTCAAACTTCCCCTTTCGCTTCCCGACAAAGTTGGACCGTGTGCCGACCCACAAATGTGTGCTTGTGGCGCGAGATGGGTGAGACCACATATGAACCACATGCGGGTGGCCCTACTATATGTATGAAAAGGGTGTGGTGTGATATTTAACTACCATTCACAACTTTGATGTGGCACGTGTGCCTCGCAAATTAACCAGACTTGCCCGACCCCACGGAGGTTGCAGGTAGTGCGAAGTAGCCCCCCCCCCCCCACACACACACACGTTGGGGGGAGGGCATCTCACCAAGACGTACTGTAACACGGACCAAGCAGAATCCAACTTGGTCGTACAACCTCTCCCGCTCATTGTTGGTCAAAGTGATGGACGTCCACACGGCCCCGCAAAATGGGCTAGCTTGTCGCTGATAACCTCGCGAGGGAGTATTGTACGAAGACAAACCCACTCTTTGCATGTGGCCCAAGTATGTATATGGAAGTGGTGTGTGTGGTGTTTGAATACCCAATGCGCAAATTTGATGTGGCACCATGCTTTAGAACCATAAAATCCCCACACTGAGCGAGGGTTCACGACGCGTAGCATGCACTCAAACTTAATTAGGCTTGGAATGGTCGACCTACTATACGGTAACTCGAAGCAAAGAAGAAGAATCCACCCTGGTAACCTTTCTCGTCGTTGGTCGAAATGATGGACGTCCACGCAGGCCCACGAATATATATAGGCTTGCCGGCCATAACCAAGCGAGTGAGAGTGTGTCCAAAGACAACCATTGCATGCGTGTGTCCTGAACATATTTATGGAGGTGTGTGATGCATGCATATGTGTTGAATTAATACCCGACCCAATGCACAACATTGATGTGGTGCATGCGTTGAAAATCGCAGAGGTCCCCACACAGAGCAAGAGGTCGTTCATGATGTGTCTGTGCTCGCCCCCCTCGCCCCCCCCCCCCCCCCCCCCCCCCTTCGATCCAGTGGGATGGATTCATGTGTACACATGCACAATTATATATATGTAATCTCACATCATGATCTATATCATGAGACAAACAAAAAATTAATCCCCTCCTAAGTCAAATTAGTTAACCTCTCTCGCGCTGTCGGTGAAAGTGATGGACCAAGCGGGCCGACAGATGGAAGCATCGCCGATAACCGTGTGAGTGAGTGCCATATATAGGACAACAACCATCGCGATTGCACATGTTCCAGAACATATATATGGAGAGGTGTGTTGTGATGTTTTGAATACCTAATGCACAACTTTGATGTGGCATTTGCCTCAAAAACTGCAAAGTCCGCACACAGAGTGAGGTTCATGTGACACCTAGTATATATATATATATATATATATATATATATATATATATATATATATATATATATATATATATACACTATTCTGATCACGGGATCAGAATATTATTCTGATCACAACCTGAACTTCCCTCTGTAGGAACCCGACCTTCGGGCTATCTTCGCAACCGTGTCTCCCCACGCGAATTATTCTGCTCAGTCGTGTTCTATGTGATGTAAGTGTAATCTGCAAATGGTTTTTAGCAACTAAATGCCCGTTTTAAATAGGAATCTCGCTCATTGGCGGATTTTGCTCTCGGGTCGTGATGAACATGCGTCTGTTGCAGTTTTACTGCCTGAGTTGTTTGACTTGAACTTCCCCTAGTGCTAGGTTGAAACTTCCGCAAACATTGCCCAAATGGGGCTTGCGATATACCGTTGGAAAGCTATGGACACGAGTATCATGACCCAAGTTAAATTTTTGGCAAAATGTAAGCGGTTTAAGAGCAGTTTTGAAAACCGTTTTTTCTTCATACAAAAAACGTGAATCGTATTTTCAATCGCATTTCTAAACAGTTTATCGGAATGACACAAATAATATGGCGTTGGAAAGCTGCTGCAAAACCGCTCCTTCCACATGTTGAAAGTTTTCTCTAATTCCCTATAGTTAAAGAGTAATTTGGAAAATCGTAAAATTTCGCAAACCGAACAGCCGAGTTCGTATTTTCGATGCCACTTCTAAACGGCTAATCCAATTGAGGCAAATGATATGGCGTTGGAAAGCTTATGAAAATGCGCTACTTTTTCATAATTTTGAACGGTTTAAAAGTAATTTAGGAAACGGTACAAGTTCTACCGAGTTCGTATTTTCAAGCTAATTTTTTAACCGTATGTCCGAATGCAGCAAATGATATGGCGTTGGAAAGCTTAAGAAAATGCAAAACTTTTTGGTATATATTGTTTCTCCCAATTCCTTACGATTTTAAGTCAAATTTGAAAATGGCTAAAAATGTTTTTTGTCCGTAATTTCTACAAACTTTATCGGAATGGGGCAAATAATAGACCGTTGAAAAGCTACGGAAAATGCGAAACTTTTTCATGTAGATGCTTTTCTCTGATTCCTAGCCGTTTTCAAGTAAATTTCATGCATTCTGCCTTTATCGCGAAACAGATTCTTCGAAAATGCACCGTGTGAAGAACTTGAACTTCTCGGCATGTCTACTTGAACTTCACTCTGTTTTTCACGTGCTTTTTGTGCTCGTAGCTCTCCATCCACTCACCGGAATTGAGCAAGTGATATACCGATGAAAAGCTGCTGTAAACACGCAACTTTCCCGTGTTGATCATTTTTTCATACTTGCGACAATTTTAAAAGCTTTTCATCTGAAATTCATTCATTGTAGTAGTCGAACTTCCTGCTGTTTTCACATTGAACTTTTGTGATGTATTTTCGTTTGTAATTTTCCCATCCATTCGTCAGTGTTACACAAATGATATTCCTTTTGTACAAACCTCTCTCACAATAATTTTTTTAACATTCTCCGACCGAGGACTTGAACTTATAACAACAACAAAATTGGACCTTGCCTTTTAATTTATTTTTCTCATATTAAACACACACCATGTAGTACATGAACTTTTTCCATTTTTATAATATGAATTTTTTATTTTCTTTTTTGAAATCAAATTGCTCCCAAATAATAACTGAACTTCTTTGTGGATTGAGAGAATTATTTTAAAACGCAAAAAAACAATTTCTTTTTTATGTTTTCGAACATGGAAATACATGGTGAACCTCTCTCGTAAGAATTTTTGAACTTCCCCAGAAAGAGCACTTGAACTTCTTTCAACAAACCTTTTAAGCTTTTATTTTTTTATAGTTTTTATTCTCACCTGAAATAAATTCCTTGCAGTACTTGAACTTCTCGTTGTTTTCACTATGAACTTCCCCGGACAGAGCACTTGAAATTCATTGAGTGTAGTAGTTGAACTTCCCCCAGTGCTAGGTTGAACTTCCGAGAACATTTGCCCAAATGGGGCTTGCGATATACCGTTGGAAAGCTATGGACACGAGTATCATGACCCAAGTTAATTTTTTGGCAAAATCTAAGCGGTTTAAGAACAGTTTTGAAAACCGTTTTTTCTTCATACAAAAAACATGAATCGTATTTTCGACCCCATTTCTAAACCGTTTATCTGAATGAGGCAAATAATATGGCGTTGGAAAGCTGTTGCAAATGTGCTCCTTCCACATGTATAAAGTTTTCTCTAATTTCCTAGGGTTAAAGAGTGATTTGAAAAATCCTAGAATTTCACAAATCGAACAGCCGAGTTCGTATTTTTGGTGCCATTTCTAAATGGCTAATCCAACTGAGGCAAATGATATGGCGTTGGAAAGCTTATGAAAATGCGCTTCTTTTTCATGTACAAAGTTTTTTCTAACTTTGAACGGTTTAAGAGTAATTTAGAAAACTATCCAAGTTCCACTGAGTTTGTATTTTTGAGTTAATATTTTAACCGTATGTTGGAATGCAGCAAATGATATGGAGTTGGAAGGCTTGAAGAAATGCGAAAAATTTTGATATATAATTTTTCTACCAATTCCTTACGGTTTTAAGTCAATTTTGAAAATGGTTAAAAATGTTTTTTGGCTGTATTTTTTGAAAACTATGTCAGAATGGGGCAAATAATATACCGTTGGATAGCTATCGAAAATGCGAAACTTTTTCGTAGGTAAAGTTTTCTCTAATTCCCAGCCGTTTTCAAGTAATTTAGAAAATGGCGTGATCAGGATTTCTGCCTTCATCGCGAATGGAAATGCACTGCGTGAAGTACTTGAACTTCTGTGGCAGTTCTGTTTGAACTTCACTCTGTTTTTGACGTGCAGTTTTTTGCCCGTAACTCCCAAACCATTTATCGGAATTGAGCAAATGATATACCGATGGAAAGCTGTTGAAAACACGCAACTTTCCCGTGTTGATCAGTTTTTCATCCTCGCGTTGTTTCGAAAGAATTTTTTGAATACATAAAAACGTGTTTTAAAGGTATACATGAAAATTTTAAACCGTTCATCGAAATGTAGCACATAATATACCGTTGGAAAGCTTATGAATAGGAGCAAATTTTTCATGTAGACAGGTGTTAGAAATTCGTTGCCGTTTGAGAGCAGTTTTTAAAATGGCAAAACAACGTTGTTTTCCGCCTTTTTTTTCAACATGTAAATGAACGACGGACGTCTCGCACATGAATTTTGAACTATGCTAGGTGGAGCACGTGAACTTCTTACAACAAACCTTTCAAGCTTTCTGTTTTCTATTCTTATATTCTTATCTGAAACGCATTCCATGTAGTAGTTGAACTTCTCGTTGTTTTCACCTTGAACTTCTGTCACGTATTTTCGTTCAACCTCTCTCACAAGAATTTTTGAACTTTCTCGGGTCGAGCATTTGAACTTCTAGCAACAAAAATTTTAGCATTTGCTTTTTCATTCTTTTTTTAATACAAAATGCACACCGTGTAGTACGTGAACTTTTGGCAGCTATCAATCTGAACTTCTCTCGGTTATGCAAAAATATTTGAGTTTTTTATAGACATTGAACCGCTCTACCTTTTTTATTTGAACTTCATTGTGTATTTTTAGAAATGTGAAAATTGGAGGTTTTTAGAAACATCGAGCTTCTTCGTTATTTCAAATTGAACTTATTGGTTTTATTCTTTAGTAACTGGAAAAATCTGATTTTTCAAATAGATATCAAACTGCTCCGCTTTTTCCAATTGAACTTCTTGATTTTATTCTCTAGTAACGTGAAAACCTGAGTTTTTTTATATACATTGAACTACTCCATTTTTTGAAATTGAACTTCTTGGTTTTAATCTTTAGTATTGGAGAAACTCTGAGTTTTTTATAAACTTTGTACTTCTCTATTATTTTAATTTGAACTTCCCAGTTCTACTTTTATAGAAGAAGAAAAATGGATTTTTCTAAGAAAGCATCGAACAACTTTTTTTGAATTGAATTAAATACTTTTTTTCTAGAAACGAGAGGAATCTAAGTTTTTTGTATACATCGAGCTTCCCCGTTATTTTAATTTAAACTTCTTGTTTTATTCTTTAGCAACGAGGAAAATTTGAGTTTCTTAAAAATGCCAAAAATGACGTTGTTTTATTTTTGTTTTTCGAACTAGTAAATCCTAGGGTTTAATATACTTTGAACTTCTATGTTATTCTAATTTGAACTTCACATTTTTATTTTAGTTTAAAGAATTGTCCTTTGAACTTCTATGGGATGGATGGAGTATTAAAAAATATCGAACCACTTCGTTTTTTTCCTTTGAACTTCTAGATTTTTTAGGAATGGGGAAAAGGTATTTTTGGACTTTTTTTAGTTGTTCCTTTTTTAAATTTGAACTTCTTCATTTTATTCTTTAGTAATGAGAAAAATCGGACTTTTATAATCTTCGAACTTCTTTGTTATTTTAATTTGAACTTCTAAATTTTGATGCAAAAACTCTCTGAAATTTTTCATCTCCTGTTATGTCTCAACTTCAATTCCGGACTCATAGAAAAGAGAAAAGCACAAGTCAATGAGATCCATGGGAGGCATAGGTGCAGAATTGGACTAGTGGATACCGAGACAAGAAAATAAAGGGAAAACCAAAATTTCCTACTACAGTAGACATCTCAACTAGTGCATGCCCACCCGACCACCTCCGGTACAAGTAGTACTGTACGTGCATGGCACACACACTTTTAGTGTTACCCTGTTCTTCGTTTATCTAATTCTGCATATGCTCTGTATCTCTCTCCATCTACTGTATTCTTGCTTATCCAACAAAATCAAGCCATCACCTTCATCGGGAGAGAACAAAAAGCAGCATTGGCAGAAAGTGTAGCGGGAGCATTAGCTGGAAAGTCTTCCTCTCGCGTCTTCAGGCTGGCTGATCTTCACCCAGCAGCGTGATCGTGGGCCAGTTAAGACAGATTGCGTGCACCTGGTGATCCTGAGCCCCCGAAGCAACCTTCGTCGGGAAGGTCGAGGCGACCCTTGCGAGAAGGTCAACCAGCCGAGCGCCACCACAGGAACCCATATGCCACGCCATCTCCACGCCATCCGGGCGCTGCCATGCGAGCCACACACACGCCCTCCTGCCTCCAAGCTACTCGGCTACCGCTACGAGGAAGAAGACCAAATGCCGCCATCCGGGGAGGAAGAAGAAGCACGCAGATTTAGGGCAAATTCAGCTCTCTTTATGCCTAGCACCTTCTGCCTTTTATTTTTAGTTTCCATTTCCTGTCTGAACTTGTCCTTAGCTGTGTGGGGTGCGCACCTTGGTGCCTCTGAGCTTTAGCAGAAATCTGCAATCCTGAATGGAGTGCTCTCCTGGATGCGTCACCTATGGCTCTGCAGTCTGCACACGCACAACTTGGGTGTCTAAGTTTGCATCTGTGTCAACGCTTTATACATT
Organism: Thinopyrum elongatum; assembly: GCA_011799875.1. Classification (NCBI taxonomy): domain Eukaryota; kingdom Viridiplantae; phylum Streptophyta; class Magnoliopsida; order Poales; family Poaceae; genus Thinopyrum; species Thinopyrum elongatum. The sequence continues at coordinate 134,290,707 of CM022303.1, forward strand.
AACATAAAACAAAAAAAATCTGTCAATGCTATAGTATCATATCGATGCAGAGCAAGATTAGGGGGGAGCCACTGTGGTCTGGGTGCTCGACCCTCGCTGCGATGTTGACGAACAGGAGCCCCACAGTCCTCGTGCAGCACATAGCATAGGAGGCGACAAGCTCCTCGCTGGGACTCGGCCTCAGACGTCGTCGGGTGAGTTTGTTGAACAACGCCAGTTGGTGTAGTTGAACGGCGGCCCGAGAGGGTGCTCGAGGTGGCCCAGTTGAACGGCGCCCCAACAGGATGCCCCGAGGTGCTCCAAGAGTCGTGTGCCCCTTGAGAGAAGATGAGGGTGAGTCACTCCTTATCCATAGCCGGGGGTGGCACGCATCCGTCGCTGACGCACTCGAGGAACAAGTTGAACGGCGCAGGCGTACAAGGTTGGACTGCAGGCGACGGCGACCGTTTGGTGGTTACAGGTGGCCATGGTGGAAGCGCAGCGGCGGGATGCTGTCGCGCGGGGGATGCTAGCCAGGCGGCGCGTGGCCGCGGTGGCGCGCGGGTGACTGCTGGGGGAGGTCGGTCATGGCGGCGGAGGTGCGCAGGCGGCGCCGCAGGGAGGTCGGTAATGGCGGCGGAGGTGCCCTTGCGGTGGCGCGGGGAGGTCGGCCGCGGCGGCGGTGGTGCGCACGCGGCGGCGCCGGGAGGACGGTAGTGGCGGCGGTGGTTACAGAGGCGTGGGGGCGTGGGGATTGGGGGTGCTTTCGGGGTGGGTGTATTTTTTGTTTTCAGAGTTCAGCAGCATCCCGTCCGCCCTTATACAGAGCACTTTGTGATCAGAATAGGGATTAGAATAGTGCTTCTCTCTCTCTATATATATGTTGGTCACCCCCCCTTCGACACGTACTATACACCTAGTAACACAGCCTTAAAAGAATTAATCGTCCTTATTCATCAAACGTACCTCTCTCTCGCTGGGTCAAAGTGATGGACGACGAACTTGCGGGCCCAGCACAGAAGCGAAGCGTACGTCGCACGCGAGTGATCATCCTATATAGGACTACGTACCACCGTCTGCATGTGGCCCAAAGAGGTGTTTGTGTGATGTTTGAATACGTAATGCACAACTTTGATGTGGCACCACACATATAGGAAACCAAAAAGTCCCCACAGAGAGCGCGAGGTTCATGATGCATGGTATGTGCTATATGTACGCCCCCATTCCTTCATGGTCAAATTAACCTCTCTCTCGTTGGGTCAAAGTGATTGAGGACAACCTCGCATGCCCACGGATGGAAACGCCACACGCAAGTGAGTTCCTATAGGGCAACCACCGCCTGCATGGTATTGTGTGATGTTTGAATACCAATATAATATACAACTTTGATGTGGCACCTGCCTCGGGAAACGGAAAGTCCCCACATGGAGCGAGGTTATGACACGCATATATATAGAGTATTCATGTTGCCCCCTCTTTGACATGTACATACTCCTACCGTGCATATACGTAGCTGATGTCTACTACGCAACCTTCTTCTTGTAGACTCGTGTTGGGCCTCCAAGCGCAGAGTTTTGTAGGACAGTAGCAAATTTTCCTCAAGTGGATGACCTAAGGTTTATCAATCCGTGGGAGGCGTAGGATGAAGATGATCTCTCTCAAACAACCCTGCAACCAAATAACAAAGAGTCTCTTGTGTCCCCAACACACCCAATACAATGGTAAATTATATAGGTGCACTAGTTCGGCGAAGAGATGGTGATACAAGTGTAATATGGATAGTAGATATAGGTTTTTGTAATTTGAAAATATAAAAACAGCAAGGTAACTAGTAGTAAAAGTGAGCAAAAACGGTATTGCAATGCTTGGAAACAAGGCCTAGGCTTCGTACTTTCACTAGTGCAAGTTCTCTCAACAATGATAACATAATTGGATCACATAACAATCCCTCAACGTGCAACAAAGAATCACTCCAAAGTTTCTATCGGAGAACGTAGGACAAAAACGTGCATCCACCCCTATGCATAGATTACCCCAATGTCACCTCGGGAATCCGCGAGTTGAGTGCCAAAACATACATCAAGTAAGTCAACAGAATATCCCATTGTCACCAGAGATATCCCATCGCAAGACATACATCAAGTGTTCTCAAATCCAATACTCAATCCAACATATCAAAACCTCAAAGAGCAAGACTCAATTCATCACAACAAGAGATAGAGAGGGAAGAAACACCATATGATCCAACTATAATAACAAAGCTCGCGGTACATCAAGATCGTGCCAAATCAAGAACACGAGAGAGAGAGAGAGATCAAACACATAGCTACTAGTACATACCCTCATCCCCGAGTGTGAACTACTCCCTCCTCGTCATGGAGAGCGCTGCGATGATGAAGATGGCCACCGGTGATGATTTGTCCCTCCGGCAGGGTGCCGGAATGGGCTCCCGATTGGTTTTTGGTGGCTACAGAGGCTTGCGGCGGCGGAACTCCCGATCTAGGTTTCTTTCTGGGGGTTTTTGGATTTATAGGAATTTTTGGCGTCGGTTTCATGTTAGGGGGGTCCACGAGTCAGCGACAAGGCCGGGGGGCGTGCCCTAGGGGGGTGGGCGCGCCCTCCACCCTTGTGGTTGCCTCGGGACTCCTCTCCGATATCTTTTCGTTCCACTATTTTTTATATTTTCCTGAAATATTCTACGTAAATTTTCAGCTCGTTCTGAGAACTTTTATTTCTGCACAAAAAACGACACCACGGTAGTTCTGCTGAAAACAACGTCAGTCCGGGTTAATTATAATCAAATCATACCAAAATCATATAAAATTGTTGTAAACATGGCATGAATACTTCATAAATTATAGATACGTTGGAGACGTATCAGCATCCCCAAGCTTAATTCCTGCTCGTCCTCGAATAGGTAAATGATAAAAGAAATAATTTATGAAGTGTGAATGCTAGCAAGTGCACAAGTTTGATCAATGATAGTTTCAATCACTTTTTCTAGCATCATTAGATATCATAAATAGTAGCTCATCTCATAAAACTTCTCATGATCAAGTAGCAAGCTATTCACATGTTAAAGCATAGACCATAAACTTTCTTGAAAACTAACAAACTATGTTCTCAGTCATCGAACAATTACAATTCATCTTATTTTCAGGAAGGGTCTATGTAAGAGCTTTGATTTAGCAAATCCCACATACTCAACTATCATATAGTCTTCCATGATTGCTACCACTCAAAGCATATTTTTAGAACAAATAGTATTCACTGAACACAGAGAAAGATAGGGGTTTAATGTTTTGCCTCCCAACTTATTTATCATATAGATAATTATCAACAATAATAATTCATGATCAAATATATTTGAATGGCCATATATGCTTAGATCTTTCCCCACCACATGATGCTTGCCAACTAAAGAGTAGGTTGGAATGAGAAGGAATATTACTGACTCTTGCATAAAAGTAAAAGATAGGCCCTTTGCAGAGGGAAGCAGGGATTTGCAGAGGTGCCAGAGCTCGAAGCTTTTAAAACAGAGATGAATATAATTTTGAGAAGTATGCTTTCATTGTCAATGTAACGACCGAGAGTTTCCAATATCTTCCATACTAGACACATTATAGGCGGTTCCCAAACAGAAAGGTAAAGTTTTTACTCCCCCTCCACCAACAATCACACTCCACGGCTGGTCCGAAACAACGGGTACCGTCCATACCAACAACTTTCCTGGCAGAGTTTCGTTTAATTATTTGAAATTTTGTTTTTGATCGTTTGATCATAGGACTGGGCATCCCAATTACCAGCCATTCTCTCGTGAATGATAAGTGAATAAACACTCATCATGAGAATAACCCACCTAGCATGGAAGATGCTGACAGCCCCTAGTCGCTACATGAGCGATTCGGGCATACAAAACAGATTATTATTTGAAGGTTTAGAGTTTGGCACATGCAAATTTACTTGGAACGGCAGGTAAATACCGTATATAGGTAGATATGGTGGACACTCAGGGAAGAAACTTGGTTCAAGGATTTTGGATGCACAAGCAGTATTCCCGCTTAGTACAGAAATTTTGGCTAGCAAAAGATTCTAAATAGCAAGCACCACATGTTGGAGGATCCATAACAATATAACTTCTATACAAATATACCCAAGCATAACTCATTACGTTGTCTTCCTTGTCCAACTTCAACTAATTTGCTCAAATTTGAAAATAATTAATGGGGCTCACAATCATAGAAGATGTCCAAGATAGTATATTTATATGTAAAATCTCTCTTCCTTCAATATTCTTTCATGAATTGTTCAAGTGACCAATACTATGTTTGCTAACTTTCAATAAATTTACCACCTATACTTTTTATATGTGAAGTCATTACTCCCCATGGGATAAGCATATGAAACATATATAATTTCAGATTTATGAAATTCAATTCATTCAACCAATTACTCATACGATATAAGTGAAGCACACGAGTAAATGACAAACTACTCCAAAAAGATATAAGTGAAGATCAATGAGTAGTCGAATAATTAGGTAGCTATGTGAAGACTCTCTCATAAATAAAATTTTAGATCTTAAGTATTATTAAAACAGCAAGCAAAACAAAATAAAATGACATTCTAAAAATAGCACACATCATGTGAAAAAGCAAAAACTTAGGCTCAACCAAAACTGACCGATCATTGTTGAAGAAGGAAGGTGAGATGCCAACCGGGGCATCCCCAAGCTTAGATGCTTGAGACTCCTTGAAATATTAACTAGGGATGCCTTGGGCATCCCCAAGCTTGAGCTTTTGTGTCTCCTTAATTCCTTTTATATCATGGTTTCCCTAAATCTTAAAAACTTCATCCACACAAAACTCAACAAGAACTCGTGAGAAAAGTTAGTATAAATCAAATGCAAAACCTTGTCATTCTCTACTGTAGCAAATCACTAAAATTGTTATTTAACATTGCATACTAAATGCCTCTGCATATTTAATACTCCTATCCTCAAATAGAATCATTAAACAAGCAAACATATGCAAACAATGCAAACATAACAGCAATTTGTCAAAACCGGACAGTCTGTAAAGAGTGCAATTGTACTCATACTTCCCTAACTCCAAAAATTCTGAAAATTTGACCACACTGTATAAAATTTGATATTTCTCAATGTGTAAAAATTTGAAGATTTTATCATGTTCTGACTTTCCAGAAGAATTCAAAGAACAATAGAAAACTTTCTGTTTTCAAAACAGCAACATATAGACATGCAAAATAAGCATGATAAAGGCTATACTTGACCTTTTTATTGAAATAAAAGATACATAACATTACTCTAAATAACATAAAGCAAATCCTAATAAAACAAAATGACGCTCCAAGCAAAACTCATATTATGTGACGAATAATAATATTGCTCCAAGTAAGGTTACCGATAATGTTGGAGACGAAAGAGGGGATGCCTTCCGGGGCATCCCCAAGCTTAGTTGCTTGGGTCTTCCTTGAATATTACCTTGGGGTGCCTTGGGCATCCCCAAGATTAGGGTCTTTACACTCCTTATTCTCCTCATATCAGTATCTCACCCAAAACTTGAAAACTTTAATCACACAAAACTTAACGAAACTTCGTGAGATGGGTTAGTATGATAAAACAAATCATTCACTTTGGTACTGTCAAGACAAGATTCAAAAAATTTCTCACATGATTCCTACTGTAACCTATCATTTCTAAAATTTATATTAAGCAATATAAGCCATAGAAACTAGAAAACAAGCAAACTATGCATCAAAAACAGAATCTGTCAAAAACAGAACAGTACGTAAAGATCTGAATTAAGGTCATACTTCTGTTACTCCAAAAATTCTGAAAAATTAGGACAACGTAGGAAATTTTATATAAATCCTATGCAAAACATTCAGAGTTTTTCCCCATTTGAGTGCATTTTAAAAATTTTGTTACTAGAAGCAAAAGTTTATGTTTTTGCACAGAATCAAATCAACTGTCAACCACACTATCCCAAAGGCTTTACTTGGCACTTTATTCAAACAAAAGCTATAAAACATGATTACTACAGTAGCATAATCATGTGAACACACAAAAATAGTAGGGGCAAATATTGGGTTGTCTCCCAACAATCGCTTTTCTTTAATGCCTTCTTAGCTAGGCATGATGATTTTAATGATGCTCACATAAAAGATAAGAATTGAAACATAACGGGAGCATCATGGAGCATATGAATAGCACATTTAAGTCTAACCCACTTCCTATGCATAGGTATTTTGTGAGCAAACAATTTATGGGAACAAGAATCAACTAGCATAGGAAGGCAAAACAAGCAAAACTTCAAGATTTTCAACACATAGAGAGGAAACTTGACATTAGTGAGATATGTAGAAGCATATGTTCCTCTCTCATAATAATTTTCAGTAGCATCATGAATGAATTCAACAATATAGCTATCACATAAAGCATTCTTTTCATGATCGACAAACATAGAAATTTTACTACTCTCCACATAAGCTAATTTATTCTCATGAATAGTAGTGGGAGCAAAGTCAACAAAATAACTATCATGTGAGGCATAATCCAATTGAAAATTAAAATCATGATGACAAGTTTCATGGTTATCATTATTCATTATAGCATACATGTCATCACAATAATCATCATAGATAGCAACTTTGTTCTCATAATCAATTGGAACCTCTTTCGAAATAGTGGATTCATCACTAAATAAAGTCATGACCTCTCCAAATCCACTTTTATCAATATCGTGAAAAGATTCAACACCCTCCAAAATAGTGGGATCAATACTACCTAGAGTTGACACTCTTCCAAACCCACTTTCATCAATATATTCATCATAAATACGAGGCATGCTATCATCATAATAAATTTTATCATCAAAACATGGGGGGCTAAAAATATCATCTTCATCAAACATAGCATCCCCAAGCTTATGGCTTTGCATATCATTAGCATCATGGATATTCAAAGAATTCACACTAACAACATTGCAATCATGCTCATCATTCAAAGATTTTATGCCAAACATTTTATTGAGTTCTTCTTCTAACACTTGAGCACAATTTTCCTTTCCATCATTTTCATGAAAGACATTAAAAAGATGAAGCATATGAGGCAACCTCAATTCCATTTTTTTGTAGTTTTCTTTTATAAACTAAACTAGTGATAAAACAAGAAAATAAAAGATTCGATTGCAAGATCTAAAGATATACCTTCAAGCACTCACCTCCCCGACAACGGCGCCAGAAAAGAGCTTCGTTGACGGGATGTGAGTGCCGCTTACCTAGCCTCCCCGGCAACAGCGCCAGAAAAGAGCTTGATGTCTACTACGCAACCTTCTTCTTGTAGACTCGTGTAGGGCCTTCAAGCTCAGAGTTTTGTTGGACAGTAGCAAATTTCCCTCAAGTGGATGACCTAAGGTTTATCAATCTGTTGGAGGCGTAGGATGAAGATGGTCTCTCTCAAACAACCCTGCAACCAAATAACAAAGAGTCTCTTGTGTCCCCAACACACCCAATACAATGGTAAATTATATAGGTGCACTAGTTCGGCGAAGAGATGGTGATACAAGTGTAATATGGATAGTAGATATAGGTTTTTGTAATTTGAAAATATAAAAACAGCAAGGTAACTAGTAGTAAAAGTGAGCAAAAACGGTATTGCAATGCTTGGAAACAAGGCCTAGGCTTCGTACTTTCACTAGTGCAAGTTCTCTCAACAATGATAACATAATTGGATCACATAACAATCCCTCAACGTGCAACAAAGAATCACTCCAAAGTTTCTATCGGAGAACGTAGGACAAAAACGTGCATCAACCCCTATGCATAGATTACCCCAATGTCACCTCGGGAATCCGCGAGTTGAGTGCCAAAACATACATCAAGTAAATCAACAGAACATCCCATTGTCACCACAGATATCGCATCGCAATATATACATCAAGTGTTCTCAAATCCAATACTCAGTCCAACATAACGAAACCTCGAAGAGCAAGACTCAATTCATCACAACAAGAGATAGAGAGGGAAGAAACAACATATGATCCAACTATAATAACAAAGCTCGTGGTACATCAAGATTGTGCCGAATCAAGAACACGAGACAGAGAGATCAAACACATAGCTACTGGTACATACCCTCAGCCCCGAGGGTGAACTACTCCCTCCTCATCATGGAGAGCGCCGGGATGATAAAGATGGCCACCGGTGATGATTTCCCCTACTGGCAGGGTGCCGGAACGGGCTCTCGATTGGTTTTTGGTGGCTACAGAGGCTTGCGACGGCGGAACTCCCGATCTAGGTTCCTTTCTAGGAGTTTCTGGATTTATAGGAATTTTTGGCGTTGGTTTCACGTCAGGGAGGGTCCACGAGTCAGCGACAAGGTAGGGGGCGCGCCCAAGGGGGGTGGGCGCGCCCTCCACCCTTGTGGTTGCCTCGGGACTCTTCTCCGATATCTTTTCGTTCCACTATTTTTTATATTTTCCAAAAATATTCTCCGTAAATTTTCAGCTCGTTCCGAGAACTTTTATTTCCGCACAAAAAATGACACCACGGTAGTTCTGCTGAAAACAGCGTCAGTCCGGGTTAGTTCTAATCAAATCATACCAAAATCATATAAAATTGTTGTAAACATGGCATGAATACTTCATAAATTATAGATACATTGGAGACGTATCAGCATCCCCAAGCTTAATTCCTGCTCGTCCTCGAGTAGGTAAATGATAAAAGAAATAATTTATGAAGTGTGAATGCTAGCAAGTGCACAAGTTTGATCAATGATAATTTCAATCACTTTTTCTAGCATCATTAGATATCATAAACAGTAGCTCATCTCATAAAACTTCTCATGATCAAGTTGCAAGCTATTCACATGTTAAAGCATAGACCATAAACTTTCTTGAAAACTAACAAACTATGTTCTCAGTCATCGAACAATTACAATTCATCTTATTTTCAGGAAGGGTCTATGTAAGAGCTTTGATTTAGCAAATCCCACATACTCAACTATCATATAGTCTTCCATGATTGCTACCACTCAAAGCATATTTTTAGAACAAATAGTATTCACTGAACACAGAGAAAGATAGGGGTTTAATGTTTTGCCTCCCAACTTATTTATCATATAGATAATTATCAACAATAATAATTCATGATCAAATATATTTGAATGGCCATATATGCTTAGATCTTTCCCCACCACATGATGCTTGCCAACTAAAGAGTAGGTTGGAATGAGAAGGAATATTACTGACTCTTGCATAAAAGTAAAAGATAGGCCCTTTGCAGAGGGAAGCAGGGATTTGCAGAGGTGCCAGAGCTCGAAGCTTTTAAAACAGAGATGAATATAATTTTGAGAAGTATGCTTTCATTGTCAACGTAACGACCGAGAGTTCCCAATATCTACCATACTAGACACATTATAGGCGGTTCCCAAACAGAAAGGTAAAGTTTTTACTCCCCCTCCACCAACAATCACACTCCACGGCTGGTCCGAAACAACGGGTACCGTCCATACCAACAACTTTCCTGGGGGAGTTTCGTTTAATTATTTGAAATTTTGTTTTTGATCATTTGATCATAGGACTGGGCATCCCAATTACCAGCCATTCTCTCGTGAATGATAAGTGAATAAACACCCATCGTGAGAATAACCCACCTAGCATGGAAGATGCTGACAGCCCCTAGTCGCTACATGAGCGATTCGGGCATACAAAACAGATTATTATTTGAAGGTTTAGAGTTTGGCACATGCAAATTTACTTGGAACGGCAGGTAAATACCGTATATAGGTAGATATGGTGGACACTCAGGGAAGAAACTTGGTTCAAGGATTTTGGATGCACAAGCAGTATTCCCGCTTAGTACAGAAATTTTGGCTAGCAAAAGATTCTAAATAGCAAGCACCACATGTTGGAGGATCCATAACAATATAACTTCTATACAAATATACCCAAGCATAACTCATTACGTTGTCTTCCTTGTCCAACTTCAACTAATTTGCTCAAATTTGAAAATAATTAATGGGGCTCACAATCATAGAAGATGTCCAAGATAGTATATTTATATGTAAAATCTCTCTTCCTTCAATATTCTTTCATGAATTGTTCAAGTGACCAATACTATGTTTGCTAACTTTCAATAAATTTACCACCTATACTTCTTATATGTGAAGTCATTACTCCCCATGGGATAAGCATATGAAACATATATAATTTCAGATTTATGAAATTCAATTCATTCAACCATTTACTCATAGGATATAAGTGAAGCACACGAGTAATAACAAACTACTCCAAAAAGATATAAGTGAAGATCAATGAGTAGTCGAATAATTAGGTAGCTATGTGAAGACTCTCTCATAAATAAAATTTGAGATCTTAAGCATTATTAAAGAAGCAAGCAAAACAAAATAAAATGACATTCTAAAAATAGCACACATCATGTGAAAAAGCAAAAACTTAGGCTCAACCAAAACTGACCGATCATTGTTGAAGAAGGAAGGTGAGATGCCAACCGGGGCATCCCCAAGCTTAGATGCTTGAGACTTCTTGAAATATTAACTAGGGATGCCTTGGGCATCCCCAAGCTTGAGCTTTTGTGTCTCCTTAATTCCTTTTATATCACGGTTTCCCTAAATCTTAAAAACTTCATCCACACAAAACTCAACAAGAACTCGTGAGAAAAGTTAGTATAAATCAAATGCAAAACCTTATCATTCTCTACTGTAGAAAATCACTAAAATTATTATTTAACATTGCATACTAAATGCCTCTGCATATTTAATACTCCTATCCTCAAATAGAAAAATTAAACAAGCAAACATATGCAAACAATGCAAACATAACAGCAATCTGTCAAAACAGGACAGTCTGTAAAGAGTGCAATTGTAATCATACTTCCCTAACTCTAAAAATTCTGAAAATTTACCACACTGTATAAAATTTGATATTTCTCAATGTGTAAAAATTTGAAGATTTTATCATGTACTTACTTTCCAGAAGAATTCAAAGAACAATAGAAAACTTTCTGTTTTCAAAACAGCAACATATAGACATGCAAAATAAGCATGATAAAGGCTATACTTGACCTTTTTATTGAAATAAAAGATACATAACATTACTCTAAATAACATAAAGCAAATCCTAATAAAACAAAATGACGCTCCAAGCAAAACTCACATTATGTGACGAATAATAATATTGCTCCAAGTAAGGTTACCGATAATGTTGGAGACGAAAGAGGGGATGCCTTCCGGGGCATCCCCAAGCTTAGTTGCTTGGGTCTTCCTTGAATATTACCTTGGGGTGCCTTGGGCATCCCCAAGATTAGGGTCTTTACACTCCTTATTCTCCTCATATCAATATCTCACCCAAAACTTGAAAACATCAATCACACAAAACTTAACGGAACTTCGTGAGATGGGTTAGTATGATAAAACAAATCATTCACTTTGGTACTGTCAAGACAAGATTCAAAAATTTTCACACATGATGCCTACTGTACCCTATCATTGCTACAATTTATATTAAGCAATATAAGCCATAGAAACTAGAAAACAAGCAAACTATGCATCAAAAACAGAATCTGTCAAAAACAGAACAGTACGTAAAGATCTGAATTAAGGTCATACTTCTGTTACTCCAAAAATTCTGAAAAATTAGTGCAACGTAGGAAATTTTATATAAATCCTATGTAAAACATTCAGAGTTTTTCCCCATTTGAGTGCATTTTAACAATTCTGTTACTAGACGCAAAAGTTTCTGTTTTTGCACAGAATCAAATCAACTGTCAACCACACTATCCCAAAGGCTTTACTTGGCACTTTATTCAAACAAAAGCTATAAAACATGATTACTACAGTAGCATAATCATGTGAACACACAAAAATAGTAGGGGCAAATATTGGGTTGTCTCCCAACAATCGCTTTTCTTTAATGCCTTCTTAGCTAGGCATGATGATTTTAATGATGCTCACATAAAAGATAAGAATTGAAACATAACGGGAGCATCATGGAGCATATGAATAGCACATTTAAGTCTAACCCACTTCCTATGCATAGGTATTTTGTGAGCAAACACTTTATGGGAACAAGAATCAACTAGCATAGGAAGGCAAAACAAGCAAAACTTCAAGATTTTCAACACATAGAGAGGAAACTTGACATTAGTGAGATATGTAGAAGCATATGTTCCTCTCTCATAATAATTTTCAGTAGCATCATGAATGAATTCAACAATATAGCTATCACATAAAGCATTCTTTTCATGATCGACAAACATAGAAATTTTACTACTCTCCACATAAGCTAATTTATTCTCATGAATAGTAGTGGGAGCAAAGTCAACAAAATAACTATCATGTGAGGCATAATCCAATTGAAAATTAAAATCATGATGACAAGTTTCATGGTTATCATTATTCATTATAGAATACATGTCATCACAATAATCATCATAGATAGCAACTTTGTTCTCATAATCAATTGGAACCTCTTTCGAAATAGTGGATTCATCACTAAATAAAGTCATGACCTCTCCAAATCCAATTTTATCAATATCGTGAAAAGATTCAACACCCTCCAAAATAGTGGGATCAATACTACCTAGAGTTGACACTCTTCCAAACCCACTTTCATCAATATAATCATCATAAATATGAGGCATGCTATCATCATAATAAATTTTCTCATCAAAACATGGGGGGCTAAAAATATCATCTTCATCAAACATAGCATCCCCAAGCTTATGGCTTTGCATATCATTAGCATCATGGATATTCAAAGAATTCACACTAACAACATTGCAATCATGCTCATCATTCAAAGATTTTATGCCAAACATTTTATTGAGTTCTTCTTCTAACACTTGAGCACAATTTTCCTTTCCATCATTTTCATGAAAGACATTAAAAAGATGAAGCATATGAGGCAACCTTAATTCCATTTTTTTTGTAGTTTTCTTTTATAAACTAAACTAGTGATAAAACAAGAAAAATAAAAGATTCGATTGCAAGATCTAAAGATATACCTTCAAGCACTCACCTCCCCGGCAACGGCGTCAGAAAAGAGCTTCGTTGACGAGATGTGAGTGCCGCTTACCTAGCCTCCCCGGCAACAGCGCCAGAAAAGAGCTTGATGTCTACTACGCAACCTTCTTCTTGTAGACTCGTGTAGGGCCTTCAAGCTCAGAGTTTTGTTGGACAGTAGCAAATTTCCCTCAAGTGGATGACCTAAGGTTTATCAATCTGTTGGAGGCGTAGGATGAAGATGGTCTCTCTCAAACAACCCTGCAACCAAATAACAAAGAGTCTCTTGTGTCCCCAACACACCCAATACAATGGTAAATTATATAGGTGCACTAGTTCGGCGAAGAGATGGTGATACAAGTGTAATATGGATAGTAGATATAGGTTTTTGTAATCTGAAAATATAAAAACAGCAAGGTAACTAGTAGTAAAAGTGAGCAAAAACGGTATTGCAATGCTTGGAAACAAGGCCTAGGGTTCATACTTTCACTAGTGCAAGTTCTCTCAACAATGATAACATAATTGGATCACATAACAATCCCTCAACGTGCAACAAAGAATCACTCCAAAGTTTCTATCGGAGAACGTAGGATGAAAACATGCATCAACCCCTATGCATAGATTACCCCAATGTCACCTCGGGAATCCGCGAGTTGAGTGCCAAAACATACATCAAGTAAATCAACAGAACATCCCATTGTCACCACAGATATCGCATCGCAATACATACATCAAGTGTTCTCAAATCCAATACTCAATCCAACATAACGAAACCTCGAAGAGCAAGACTCAATTCATCACAACAAGAGATAGAGAGGGAAGAAACAACATATGATCCAACTATAATAACAAAGCTCGTGGTACATCAAGATCGTGCCGAATCAAGAACACGAGAGAGAGAGAGAGAGAGATCAAACACATAGCTACTGGTACATACCCTCAGCCCCGAGGGTGAACTACTCCCTCCTCGTCATGGAGAGCGCCGGGATGATGAAGATGGCCACCGGTGATGATTTCCCCCTCCGGCAGGGTGCCGGAACGGGCTCCCGATTGGTCTTTGGTGGCTACAGAGGCTTGCGACGGCGGAACTCCCGATCTAGGTTCCTTTCTGGGGGTTTCTGGATTTATAGGAATTTTTGGCGTTGGTTTCACGTCAGGGGGGTTCACGAGTCAGCGATAAGGCAGGGGGCGCGCCCTAGGGGGGTGGGCGCGCACTCCATCCTTGTGGTTGCCTCGGGACTCTTCTCCGATATCTTTTCGTTCTAGTATTTTTTATATTTTCCAAAAATATTCTACGTAAATTTTCAGCTCGTTCCGAGAACTTTTATTTCTGCACAAAAAACGACACCACTGTAGTTCTGCTGAAAACAGCGTCAGTCCGGGTTAGTTCTAATCAAATCATACCAAAATCATATAAAATTGTTGTAAACATGGCATGAATACTTCATAAATTATAGATACATTGGAGACGTATCAGTAGCATAAACCGAAAAAGAACCATCCTTGTTGGTCAAATTAACCTCTCTCTCGTTGTACGTTCAACTGGTCGACGATGACCTCGTGGGCCCACAGAGAGAGGAACAAGTGAGTGAGTGTCATAGGACAAAACCACTGCGTGCATGTGCCCGTGTATTATGTGATGTTTGAATACCCAATGCACTACTTTGACGTGGCACATGCTTCGCAAACCGGAAACGCACTACACCATGATGCCTAGCCCCCTCACTTCAAGCCGGTGGGAGGGTGTGTACGCACGTGCTCGAACTTTGATATGGAATATCACCATGATCCACACACACATGCCAAGATGAATCCACCTTTTGGTCAAATGCCTCTCGTTGTCGGTGGAAACTGAAAATCTTTGCGGGCTAACGAATGGGCACATCGCTGATAACCGTACAAGGGAGAGTGTCCGAGAGGACCACCAATGCATCCATGTGGCCTGAACATGTATGTATGAAAGGGTTGTGTAATGCTTTAAATAAGCAATTCACGACTTTGATGTGGCATATATGACTCACAAAATGATCAATAATCCCACACGGAGGTTCATGACTCGTAGTGTACTGCCGGACCCCTCCCCCCCCACCCCCCACACACACAGACACACACATCCCGCACCACCACAACCACTCTGAGGCATGTCAAACTTTTTCTACAGTGAAGATGTGACCAAAGGAGGAGTGTCATGTTAAAATAAAAAAAACAGACATCATTCGACTATTTTTATACATTGATTGATTTCCTAGGGATTTAATGTGCAAAAATGAAATTTCAGCTACATGTGCACCAAAATGGATTGCAAAATCATATGTGTCCCTGGGTGCATGTTTCCCTGTGCAAGAGATTTCAAAACATTGAGAATATAGATTTTTAAAATTCAGTAAATCCAAAACTTAGTTGAAATTCATGAAACTTATTGTGGTGTCATATATGGACACCAGTAGACTGTGATATTGTATTTTTTCGTCAAATTTGAGACCCATTTTGATATAATCTTCTTACAAACAGGAGATTATTAAAAACTGGCAACCAATATCTCATACGGATTATTTATTCGGACCGTATGCGTTAGACCGTGCCATGCTTCGGTTAAGCAGTAAAGCGGCAGAATGAATCATCAATAAACCAAAATATATACGTGCTGCCACACGCCCCGTGTGCCGTGCGAGCAGGCGTGAGTTGACGGGACGCATGCGAGCAGTCCGCCGCGCAGGCATACCGGGAGGCGTGCGTGCAGGTGTGCGTATTGACGGGAGGCGTGCGAGTAGCTGTGTGAAATGATGGTAGGAATGGCAGAAGTCCACCGCACAGGCTCATCGGGAGGTGAGACAGCTTTGACCGCCGCCCGCCTTGCTCCCACTGGTCTGTATTAATTGCGCGCCCGAACCGCCGGCCATAATAGGCGGCCGCACCCCCGGTCCACAGTGGTCACCAACGTCTGGACTCTGGAGTGTATGAGGATGCCGCCGAAGCGCACCATCGGAAGGAGTGGCGACGCCGGGGCTGGTGAAGCACCAGCGCAACGCGCCGTCGCCGCCGACGAGGTCTCGCGCGGGCAGCAGCACGACCTTGACTTCGTCGGCGCCGTCGTGCCCCCCCCCCCCCCCAGCCGGAGCCGGAGGTCAACAGCAACTCCGGCAACGACTGCGACTCCGACGGAAAACCGGTTAGTCATCTATATACCCATTTGTGCGGCAAACATATCATGTGTTTACTCTAGTTACTCCCCCTTCTCTAATTTTTTGGAATACAAATCCTATGGTTATGTTCTCTTAGTCCATGAAATCAGAGTAATTAAGATCCGTTAGATGCACGTAGTGTATTGATTGTTTGAATGTTATCCGTATAGAGTTAGTGATTAATTGTTTGTGCTGTACAAATGATTTTTGCTAATAATCCAACTAGGGTTAGCTTGCGTGCTAATAATTCGTGGCCAGATCTTGAGAATTGATTTTGAATGTCCTACATATATGTTTGTGGCTTTTTTCTTCCAGATCTTGAGAATTGATATTGAATGTCCTACATGTATGTTTCTGCCATTTTTTTCTTTCAGATTGGTATTACACAGATGAGGCTCTAGCCTGCGCCGCCGCCGAATGTAGATCTTGGACCCGGCTGCGCAGCCAGAAGCGGCCACGCCCCCTGGACCTGAGGAACCAGTAGAATCTCCGGCGGACCGCATCAGCGATCTCCCGGACGGCATCCTTGGGGAGATCATCTCCCTTCTCCCCACCAAGGATGGCTGCCGCATACAAGTCCTCGCATCTCGGTGGCGCACTCAGTGGCGCGCCGCGCCTCTTAATCTTGACTGTCGTCAGCTATCTGTCGATGATGATTCTGAACTCCCCGAAGCCTTCATCTCCTCCCACCAGGGCTCCGTTCAACGCATATGCATCCCGGCATGCTACCTGATGGACATACCTTGCATGGTGGCCGCTTGGCTGACATCCCGTCAATTCGATAAACTCCAGCAGCTTGAGTTCTACCATGACTACAGCGATAGGTTACCACCAAGACCTGCATATGTGCCCTCACCACTGATGCCCATCTCATGGTTTTTCCTGCTCTCTCCACACCCCCACCTTGACCCGGTGCCATCTAGCAGACAATCTGGTACAAATGCTTCGACTCCCAATGCTAAAAAAACTTGCGCTTGTGTTGATTGATCTGTCGGTGGCCTCACTTCACAGCATCATCCACTCCAGCTGCCCTGCACTGGAGCGTTTGGTGCTTGTTTTTGGACTAGGAATCCATATCCCTTGTCTCAAAATAAAGTCGCCTCACCTTGTAAGCATTGGAATTCATTTTGAAGGACATGAGCTCATCATCGAAGATGCCCCTTCACTTCAAAGGTTACTCCTTGATTGTTGTTATAAACCTTCGCAAATAACTGTGGTCTCTGCGCCTAAACTGGAGACCTTGGGTGTATTTCCTGATCCATTTGAAGGTGTCAAGTTGGTGGTTGGCTCCACACTTGTTCAGGTACTGTATGTTATCCATGTACACTTTAGTAATCTGCATTTTTCATTTGTGCGCATAAGTTAAATATCATCTTGGAGTACACTTTCGGTGCTAATATTATGTTCTATGCTGAATGAAGAGCTTGTCCATAGATGGTGAATCAGGGGTGCTGGATTCTGTCAAGACCTTATATATTTATATAGGGTGTATTGATCTGAACACCACTATTGGCTTGCTGCGATGCTTTCCATGTCTGGAGAATTTATATATAAACGTGATGATTTCACACACATTGAAAGCCCATATATAATGTACTAGAATTAACCATTCAGTTGTCGCTCCTTCGACATACTCTATTTTAGAAATTAACTGTTTTCAATCTTCATGTCTATTTAGGTACTAGGACTTCGAGAAAAAGGTCTAACCAATCGATGGCAGAGGAAGCACAAGGATTTTCTCAGATCCCATGACATTCGTTTGAAGACAATAACGGTGGAAGGATATGCATCCAACTAGCTAAACACTGGCTTTGTGACATTCTTCATGAGGAATGCGAGGGCACTATTGTCCCTGAGGATTAAGTTTTTCAACAAGAAATTTCTCACGGAACTGTATGTTGAACAGCATAAAAAGAAGTTTGAGGTGGACCTAAGGGCTTCTGATCGTGCTCGGCTTATATTTACAACAACTTGTCATCATCATGGACCAGTAGATCTTTTGTACCGGGATCTTGTTTTATGGATTGAACCGATCCATTTGATTGTGACTGGCAAAAACTTTGGTTGAGTTAGATGTTATTGCCCTGTTCAATCCAGGTTATGTGTAAACCTGATGAACAATTAATCCTCGTGCTTTTGTACCTTTTGTAAGCTGGAGTTAGACATTGTTGCCCTTTTCAACTAGGGTTTGACCCATATTTTCTTTCATACTGGGCTTTGATCTTTGTTCATTATAGAACCCGCAAGTTCTTAGCGCCCGCCTGCACCCACCAAACTTATTTTCAGCTAGCACACCAAATGGGATGTAATTCTTAATAGTAGAAGCTGCACGGTAGTGGCAGATTTGGATTCTGACATTTGGGACCCACGAGGAAAAAGCCTATCCAGGGCGGTGCCGACTCGATAGTAAACATTGAGAAACCTGGTTTTAAAATTACTGTAAATCCAAAACTCGCCTCAAAATCATGAAACATCGCATGGTGTTATGACATGGCACCAACATGCTGTGGTAAAAAAATAGTCCAATTTGGGACAACTTTTGGTATAAACTTCTTACAAACCGGAGCTTCTCTCAAGAAGCCTCATGGTTCCGAGAGGGAACTTGTCACCTATATGTGTGCGAAACAACATATGCTGTTTCTTCCCGCCTTGATTTATTTTCAGAGGCAACATGCAACTATAGGAGTGTCGTCCTAAAAAATATGAAATTATTCAGCGTTCGTTTTGCTTTTTTATGCATTGTTTGAGTTTTCTAGGCATTTTTTAACATACTTTGGTGTGTGCAAAGGTCATGTGTCTACTAGCCACCTATGTAATTAGATGTTCAATTTGGTTATGGAATCAAGTCCTTATAAGTACATATATTGTTGTTCTGTATGCAATGACAACGCACATAGACCATACTAGGAAACCCGTCGGTGATGAATTCATCAATCGCTGACAATCGTATACCAGCAAACGTTTGCCCACAACACACACGACTTATTAGCAGAAATTGTCTATGTTATTATGGGTCTTCCGCACACATTTCTGATTAGGAACCTTTTTGCCGTATATCGCACACACCTTGATTTGGCTGACCGTTTCTGTTGTGTTGCCTAATCACAAACAGTTCATCTGAGTGAACTGTATGCCGTATATCGCACACACCTTCATCTGGTTGCCCGTTTCTGTTGTTCTGCCTCATCACAAACAGTTAATCTGACTGAACTGTATGTTGTATATCGCACAGGACTGCATCTGGCTACCCATTTCTATTCTTCTGCCTCATCGCAAACAATTCATTGAACTGAACCATATGCCCCGCATCGCACACGCAACTAAAATCTGAACCGTGTTCGATGTATCCGCCATCGCAAACGTTTTGCATCTTTTTTGATGGTTTTTTTACATCACCATTTGCGATTAATGCATCGCACATAGTTTCGTCAAAGGGCCTCTGATCGTAGTGTCGCGTTGGCAGCATCCTGCAGTAGTGCCCATATACCCTGTAGGGTGACGGATATGGGAAAAAATTGTACCCTTGACAGGTATAAGTATGGGTGATAGGTAAGTTCAGATTGGACGGGTAAGGGTATGAGGTGGCTCCACCTATACCCATACCCTATGGGTACCATCCCTAAAAACAATTACACATAATAAAGTTCAGAATATAACTCAATTACTTTCAATGAATAATCTGATAATAAACCCACAATTCATCGGATCCCAACAAACACACCGCAAAACAAGATCACATCTAATAGAACTCCGAGGAGAACATTGTATTTAAGATCAAAGAGAGAGCGAGAGAAAGCCATCTAGCTAATCACTATGGACCCGAAGGTTCTGTGGGAACTGCTCACACATCATCAGAGGTGCTGCAAGGTTGATGTAGAAGCCTCCATGATCGATTCCCCATCTGGTAGAGTACCGGTGGAGGCCTCCAGATGGGATCGCGGAAGAACAGAGGCTTGCGACGGTGGAATAATTGTTTCGGGTTTCGCTCTGGTGGTTTCTGAATTTTAGGGAATTTATAGGCTTGGAATCAGGTCAAACGGAGTTGCGAGGGGCCCACAAGCTCAGACGGTGCCCCCACCCATCTGGGGGCACCGTGTGAGCTTGTGCTCCTCTCATGCAGCGTCTGGTTTCCTCCCTAAGCTTCTGGGGTCCCTTCTGGTCCAGAAAAAATCACCGTGAAGTTTCATCGCGTTTGGACTTTGTTTGGTATGGTTTTTCTGCGAAACAATAAAATAGGCAAAAACAGAAACTGGCGCTGGGCATTAGGTTAATAGGTTAGTTCCCAAAAATGATTTAAAATTGCATATAAAACATACAATTTTGATAATATAATAGCATGAAACAATCAAAAGTTATAGATACGTTGGAGACGTATCACACAGCTGACCAAACGTCACCACTGTCGATAGAGGTACCAGCATGTGAGGTTAATTCAAACGCTGCCAATGTGATGTCTGACACCCTGTCCGTCGGTCGGCATCTGGGTCTTAAAATCTAGCGGTGTTCGAAGAGTACGAACGCTGCTAAAGTGAAAACACTAGTCGCATTCGTTTTATATACCCGCCGCTAACTATGAGACCAATAGTTTGTTTGGTAATAGCTAACCCACCTCATAAAAATCCACATATTCTATTGATCGTATGATGCATGACACTGTGCAAAGTTTCAATTTCTGTAAAATCTCTTTAAAATCCTAAATAAAATTAGCAGTGTGTATCATTCATGGCGTGTATGCTTAGGCCAACGACTGCTAAAGTTGTAACTAGCAGCGTGCCTCGTGCAGTACATGCTGCTAACTATATAATGAAGTTATGTTGTTCTAATATAGCAAATCTCATATCATATAAATCCAAACTCTGGAGATGCAACTTAAATTTGTCTGCATTAGATGTATACAAGATTTTTAGGTCCCAAAAATAGCAACCTTGCCCTCAAAAGAGTCAACGACCCATCCAACCATCGAACCAGCTGCCATACGAATCGCTATGTTTGTAAGCAACATATGTCATAACTTTTGTGTAACACATTGAATTTTTAACCATATATTATAGTGATCACCTGATGAAACCAAGCAAAGTTTCAATTATATTACAGAACATTTTTAATTTTGTAAAATCTGCTTACATTATTAAATTACTTTAGCCGCGTTCCTGACTTTAGGAAATGCTGCTAGATTAGCATTCTTCCTGGCGTTGGACGCTGCTATCTTTTTAAATCTAGCAGCGCTTCCCAATTACAGATGTTGCTAATGTTTAACTATATATCAACCCGACCACTTGACTTTGGGGGAAATTCCCCAAATCTCACCCGCCACGAACCCATGCCCGCACCGCCATGACCCAACGCGGTCGACCTCGCCGATGCGGTACTGCTCTTCAGCGTCGTCCTTTCTCTGACATGGCTGCCCGGCGTTCGTCTGCATCCCAAGGTGACCGACCTCGCCAGCGTTCGTGTGCATCCTCGCCCGACGTTTGTCTACTTCGTCATTGATTGCTTGTATCTGCGTTGGTATTTCCCCGAAGAGGAGAGGATGATTCAGCATAGCAAAGGTAAGTACTTCCCTCAGTTATGAAATCAAGGTTATCAATCCAATAGGAGAACCAAGCAACAATATGTAAACAACACCTGCACACAAACAACAAATACTTGCAACCCAACACGTAAGTGGGGTTGTCAATCCCTCCTCGGTATTGAGATAGATTAAATTGTATGAGATTTGATAAATAGATCTAACTAAAACACAAAATAAAATAAATAAATAAAAATTGGAACAAGGTATTTTTGGTTTTAATATGATAGGAAATAGACCCGGGGGCCGTAGTTTTCACTAGAGACTTCCCTCAAGAAAATAGCATATGGTGGGTAAACAAATTACTGTTGGGCAATTGATAGAAAAGCGAATAATCATGATGATATCCAAGGCAATGATCATGTATATAGGCATCACGTCCAAGATTAGTAGACCGAAACGATTCTGCGTCTACTACTATTACTCCACACATCGACCGCTATCCAGCATGCACCTAGTGTATTAAGTTCATGAAAAAAAGGAGTAATGCAATAAGAACGATGACATGATGTAGACAAGATCTATTCATGTAGGAATAGACCCCATCTTGTTACCCTTAATAGCAACGATACATGCGTCTCATGTCTCTTTCTGTCACTGAGATTGAGCACCGCAAGATCGAACCCATCACAGAGCACCTCTTCCCATGGCAAGAAAAATCAGTCTAGTTGGCCAAACCAAAGCAAAATTTCGGAGAAGAAATATGAGGCTATAACAGTCATGCATAAAAGAGTTTAGCAAAGACTCAAATAATATTCATGGATAGAACTGATCATAAACCCACAATTCATCGGATCCCAACAAACACACCGCAAAAAGAAGTTACATTAAATAGATCTCCAAGAACATCGAGGAGAACATTGTATTGAAGATCAAAAAGAGAGAAGAAGCCATCTAGCAACTTGCTACGGACCCATAGGTTTGTGGTAAACTACTCACACATCATCGGAGGGGCAACAAGGATGATGAAGAACCACTCCATGATCGTTGCCCCCTCCGGCAGAGTGCCGAAAAAGACCTCTAGATTGGATCTCGTGGTTCTGGAACTTGCGGCGGCTGGAATTATGTTTGATCGACTCCCCTAGGGTTTTTGGGATTTTAGAGTAATTATAGAGGTGGAGGTCAGTGGGGAAGCTTCCCGTGGGCAACACTACCCACCAGGGCGTGCCCTGGTGGCTAGTGGGCCCCACAGGCCTCCTCCCGTGTGCTCCTTTGGCTCCTTGGGTGTCATCTGTCCAGAAAAAATCTCCAAAAAGTTTCGTTGCGTTTGGACTTCGTTTGGTATTGATATTCTGCAAAGTAAAAAACAACCAGAAAACAGCAACTGGCACTGGGCACTATGTCAATAGGGTAGTCCCAAAAAATGATATAAAGTTGCTAGTAAATGAATATAAAACATCTAAGATTGATAATATAACAGCATAGAACAATAAAAAATTATAGATACGTTGAAGATGTATCAGTCATCGAAGTTCGTGTGCATCACCGGCGGCGTTCATCTGCGTTGCCGCCCGGCCTCTTCCTCTGCCTCACCCTGACTTGCTGATCTATGTCGGCAGGTAAGTATCGCCGCCCGGCCTCTTAATTCGTCTGTGGAGTCAAGTCATAATTCGCAATCCACTGACCAATACATCAGGTTAAATATTTTCTTATTATGTCATCTTGTTTCTTAGGATTTCTAGTGTACTATGATTTTCTTTTTCGATTAGCCGGATTGAAAGGCATGCCATCCTAATTAATTCCTGCCAAGGTAGTAAGTGCCACTGTTTGATACGTGATCTTGTTTTTAAGTTATCATAGTTGTTTTTGCAAATATCAAAGCTATCATGGAATCAAACATCAAAACAAATAAATAGTACTAACTTTGAATTGTTCAAACTAAATATATTACAAATAAAATTATGATCTAGAATGTAAAAATAAAAATATCTAATAAAAAAATATTCCTATTCCTCATCTTCGTCATCCTCTTCATCGTCTGAGTCGTCATCCAAGTCATCCAAACTTAATGCATGTCTATAGTATGATAGAATTCTAAACCTCATGACAAAAAGGATTAGAACCCACACTCCAACATTTAGTAGTTCGTGAAGTCCCAAAAAAATTATCCATGGACCCCCATTGATTTCTAGGCGTCCATCTCTTCTAATATGGTAATCACTTCGAACTGATTGGACTGTTCGTCTACTCATTTCCAACCAGATAGTACAGTACTGTTGTAACTGAAGCCTCCCAACTATTGGCCTCTGTAGAACATAAAGTTTGTTATATCCATCTATTAATTTCTTTATTATGGTCGTAAATAGTAAATATATTAAAGATAAAGTCAATATAATTGCTAACCATGTGATCATCATGTATGTTTGCACCGGTGAGACAATATACTTACGTCGGGTAATCTACCTACATGTCTAGAATCCCGTGCATGTTTCCGACTTGCATGTTAGTTAGGTTATAGTCGTTGCTATAGGTGACCGGTCTTTCTCCTTCGTCGTAAATATCAGCTCTATTTAAATAAGATGGTAAACATCGTCATTTATATAGCATTATATAATAAATAAACATTTAGTAAAAAAATGTACTTACGGATCAGACACTTGGGTTCGCCGTTTGGATGTATTGCTGAAAGGTACATGACGAAATACACACTATTGTGACGGAAATTTATGGAATTTCCTGTTTTGACATCACAGTCATAACAAAAGTTGTCCCATCCAAGTCTGCTGATTTGATATCCATCACCATTCTCTCTTACATGCACCCTGTACATTGATCCCTCGTGTGTTTCGGCCGAGAAATACCGTGTGAAATAGTACTTGAACTATCTTACACCGCGGCATGGAACATTCTATAGTGAATGAGTAGACGTAGTAAGTTATATTGCATATCTTATAAAGCAAATAATACACATTTTATTATTTATAATTACTTCACATATATGATCAAAGGTCCAGATATATGATCGAAACATAATTTACTACAATAATACTTAGTATAAATATATACCACCACCAATAATATTTGAGTCACCATCCCTTCACGATGAGTATTCGGAACTATGGCCCAGAATTGAGCCACTTGTTCATGATTAAAGGTACATGGTTGTACCCTGGTTCCACGTCTATCGCACACGTCAGCCATTTGATCCTTTAAGTACTCTCAAGGTTTTGGGTTATAAACACACTATCTAAATTGACTGAATAGCTCTCTCTTGCTAAGAGATGATCTCTAGTTACATCTATTTATAGAGTAGAATCTGGAGTTAGTGCATTGATAGAAAAAAGCTAATGTTAATTTTGTTTTGCCGGTAAAATTCTAATGGATAAGAATAGTTCAAGGGGTCAACCAAAGACTAGTTGTTTGGTTCAGCACGTACGTAGGGCACTAAATTTTCATCCATGCCACTAAAATTGTGCAAATGCTTCCACGGCTGTCGTGGCAGATTTTTGGCCCAAAAAAATTATTTAGCAGGGTGTGGGCAGAAGCGAGTGCGGCTAATATATTCATACCTTAGCAGCCTTTAGGTCTGATACAGAGCGCTACTAGCTCTGTAGCAAACCTGCAGCGCGTATATGGCGGACATGTCGCTAGCTCTGATCTCTTAACAACGTCCAGCTTGCGAACGCTACTAATGTGCTTGTCATTAGCCGCATTCAGCCGGCACGCTGATACGTCCCAAATGTATCTACTTCTCCAAACATTTTTCCTCTTATTTTGGACCCTAATTTGCATGATTTGAACGGGACTAACCCGGACTGACACTATTTTCAGCAGAACTACCATGGTGTTGTTTTTGTGCAGAAATAAAAGTTCTCGGATGGAGCTGAAATTTTACGGAGAATTTTTCTGAAATATATAAAAATTATTGATGAAAAGATCTACCGGAGGGGGGCCACCAGAGAGCCACAAGCTCATGGGGCGCCCGCCCCCCAAGGCGCGCCACCCAGGCTTGTGGGACCCTACCCTACCTCCAACTCCATAAGTACCATCTCGCGGAGAAAAAAACCAAAGGAATCATCATGTTTTACGATGCGGAGCCGTCGCCACCACCTCTTGTTCTTCATCGGGAGGGCTGAGCTGGAGTCCGTTCGGGGCTCTGGAGAGGGGGATTCGTCGATGTCGTCATCATCAACCCTTCTCCATCAACAATTCCATGATGCTCACCATTAGGAGTAAGTAATTCCTTTGTACGCTTGCTGGATGATGATGGAGTTGGATGAGATTTGTCATGTAATTCGTTAAGGCTTGATCCCTAGTATCAACTATGTTCTGAGATTGATGTTGCTATGACTTTGCTATGCTTAATGCTTGTCACTAGGGCCCAAGTGCCATGATTTAATATCTGAACCTATTATGTTTTCATGAATATAAGTGAGTTTTGGATCCTATCTTGCAAGTTGTATGCACCTACTATGTGTTATGATCTGCAAACCCCAAAGTGACAACAATTGGGATTCACTTCGGTGATGACCGTAGTATGAGGAGTTCATGTATTAATTGAGTGCTAATGCTTTTTTCCGGTTCTCTATTAAAAGGAGGTCTTAATATCCCTTAGATTTCCTTATGGACTCTGCTGCCACGGGAGGGTAGGACAAAAGATGTTATGCAAGTTCTTATTATAAGTGTATGACTACATACGGAATACATGCCTACATTGGATTGATGAATTAGAGCTATTGCGTATTGCTCTAGGTTGTGACTATTATATGATGAATATCATCCAACACAAATATCTATCGCTGATCCAATGTCTGAGCTTTTCTCATATTGATCTTTGCTAAGTTACTATTGTTGCTGCTGCTGTTACAATCACTACAAAACTGCTATTGTTATTGTTTCTGTTACTGTTTGCTACTATCAAAACCATCAAACTACTTTGCTACTAAACACTTTGCTGCAGAGATATTATTTTCCAAGTGTGGTTGAATTGACAATTCAACTGCTAAGTCTCATGAACATTCGTTGGCTCCCCTTGTGTCGAATCAATAAATTGGGTGAAATACTACCCTCGAAGACTGTCATGATCCCCTATACTTGTGGGTTATCAAGACTTTTTTCTGGCGCCGTTGCCGGGGAGCATATCTTTTCTTATTGAGTTCACTTGGGATTTATACATATGATTATCATTATGAAGAGTTTGAAAGACGCTAAGGCCAAGATTGTACCCTCTAAGACAAGGGGAGGTAAGGAACTACCATCACACTCTGCACTTGGTTCACCTTCTGTTTTAAGTAGACTTGCGACACCACCATCTGCTACTCTATCTAATATGTCGCAAGTAATTGATAATGCTACATCTGTTATAAATAAAACTCGTGATGATGCTAGTACTCTGCTTGATGAACGTGTGCCTCTAGGTGAATTTCTTGATGAACAAATTGCTAAAGCTAAGAACTTGAGACCGCTAAAACTGATGAAAATTATGATTCACCCATTATGCCTAGTTCTCCTAATAGATATGAAATGCCTAAAGTACCTGAGGGTTATGTTATGGATGGGGAGATTGTTAGAGAATTTCTTGCTTGTAATGATAGAGATGATCTGAAGAAATTACTGAGTAAGCTGAAACAAAAGGCTATGATAGAGAGAATGAAATATGATCCTAAGTTTGCTACTTCTCCTATCTTTGTTACTAATAAGGATTATGAATTCTTTGTTAATTATGAACTGATTACTTTAGTAGAATCCAATCCTTTTCATGGTTATGAATCTAAAACTGTTGTGGCACGCCTTACTAAACTAAATGATATAGCCACCCTATTTGCATGAGGAAAAAATCATAAACTTTAGGTACTGTTGTAAACTCATTCATAATTATTCTTGCATAATACCTACTATACTCTTACTTCTCCATGACTTATACCCCCCGATATAATCCATAGCATCATTAAAACAAGCACACTATGCAATAAAAAAATAGAATCTGTATAAAACAGAATAGTCTGTAATGATCTGAACAAAAACTGTACTTCTGTTAGTCCAACAAAATCTTTAAAATTAGGAAAGAGTGGGCAATTTGTATATCAATCATGTGTAAAAAAATTATAATTTTATGACGTTCCAGCGAATTATGAAAATTCCAGAGCGCGCCGCCAAAGTTTCTGGTTTTTCACATAATCAGGTCAACTATCAACCAAATCATCCCAAAGGATTTACTTGGCACAAACACTAATTAAAATATAAAAACACAATCATTACAGTAGCAATAACCATGTGACTGAAGAAAAATAAAATAAAATAAATCATAAAGATAAATGTTGGGTTGTCCCTCAACAAGCTCTTTCTTTATAGCCATTAAGATAGGCTTGAGATTTTAAATGATGCTCGCAAGAATTGAAATGAAAAGAGAACATCATACAACATGCAAAAACCACGCTTAAGTCTAACCCTCTTCCTATGGATACGCATTTTATAGGAAAACAAATTATCAAGACAAACATCATCTAGCATATGCAAATAGGAAGAATGAGGCATTAATAATTTCAACATCAAGAGAGCTAATTGAATAACATGAAAGTTTCTACAACCATATTTTCCTCTCTCATAATAATTACATGTAGGCTCATAATCAAATTCAACAATATAGCTATCATATAAAATATTATCTTCATGATCCACAGGCATAAAAGTTTTATAATCTTTCAAGATAGTGGGATTAACATCAACTAAAGTCATGACCTCTCTGAACCCACTTTTATCAAAAATTTCATAAGATTGATTTTTCTCCAAAATGGTGGGATTATGTTTACCTATAGTTGACACTCTTCCAAGCCCACTTTCAATAGTATTCAAACTTCAACATCAATAGTAGATTCATTATGAGGCTCAGATAAATGTTCAAGATCAAAATAAGCATCACAATTAACACCTCAATCATGATCATTAGCACAATTGACATTCATAGAATTTATACTAACATAATTGCAATCATGCTTTCATTCCATAAATGTATCCCAATATCTTTTTTATCACTTCTTCATTATTCACTATTGGTTTACAACAAGCAGTAAGTTTGAAAAGGTTGGCAAGTGGATGATGATCCCTATGTCTTTATTTTCTCCTTTTGTGTGATAACATGATTATTGCAAGCAAACAAGCAAAATCAAATATTTTTGCATTTTCTAATTTTTTTATAATGAGAATAATAAAATCAAATAAAAAGTAGAGCAAGTAAATGATAGTGTAAATGTAGGAACCTTTAGGTATTTGATGATGTCTCCCCGGCAACGGCACTAGAAATTCTTTCTGCTACTTGTGAGCTGCATTGGGATTTTCCTTGAAGAGGAAGGGTGAAGCAATATAGTAGCGGATCAGTATTTCCCTCAATGAGAACCAAGATCATCGAACCAATAGGAGAACCACGCAAATCCTAGTCAAACAGCACCTGCACACACAGGAGAAATATTTGCACCCAACGCGGGCAATAGGGTTGTCAATCCCCTTGAACTCGTCACTTGCAAGGATTAGATCTGATAATGGTAGGTAGATAAATTAAAAAGTAAAATAAAAAATAAAAATTGCAGCAAGATATTTTTTGGTTTTTGTAATATGATAAAAGTAGACTCAAGGGCCATAGTTTTCAGTAGAGGCTTCTCTCTCATAAAGATAGCATACGGTGGGTAGACGAATTACTGCTGGGCAATTGATAGAAAAGCACATAGTTATGATGTTATTCATGGTAATGATCAATTATATATGAATTACGTCTGTGACAAGTAGACCGACTCATGCCTACATCTACTACTATTACTCCACTTCGAGAGCGCTTCTATGCTTGCCTCTCTACGTATTAAGTTCATAACAAATAGAGTAATGCATGAAGAGTAATGCATGAAGTATGATGATATAATGTAGACAGAATAAAACCAAGCACTATGATTGAACCCCGTTGTTTTACCCTTAATGACAACAATAGAAATACGTGCCTCGCTACCCCTTCTGTCACGAGGTGAGGACACCGCAAGATTGAACCCACTTCAAAGCACCTCTCCCGCTAAAGATAAATCAATCTAGTTGGCCAAACCGAACGGATAGATCAGAGAGAAATACAAAGCTATAACAATCATGCATAATAAAGTTCAGTAAAGACTCAATTACTTTCAATGAATAGCCTGATCATAAACCCACAATTCATCAAATCCCAACAAACACACCACAAAAGAAGATTACATCAGATAGAACTCCATGGAGATCATGAAGAACATTGTATTGGAGATCGGAGAGAAAGAAGAAGCCATGTAGCTACTAGCTATGGACCCATAGGTCTGTGTTAAACTACTCACACATCATTTTAGGTGCAGCAAGAATGATGTAGAAGCCCTCCGTGATTGATTCCCCCTCTAGCAGAGTACCAAAAAAGGCCTCCAGATGGGTTCGCAGAAGAACAGAAGTTTGCAGTGGCGGAAAAGTTGTTTCGGGTGGCTCTCTGTTGGTTTGGGGTTTATGGGAATTTATGGAGTTGGAATTAGGTCAAACGAAGTTGCATGGGACCCATGAGCTCAGGTGGGGCGCCCCGTCCCACTTGGGGCGTGTCGTGTGAGCTCGTGGCTCTCCCGCAGATCTTCAGGCCTCCTCCCGAACGTTCTAGGGTCCCTTCTAGTTCATAAAAAATCACTATAAAGTTTCATCGTGTTTGGACTTCGTTTGGTTCTGATTTTCTGAAAAGCCAAAAACAACCAAAAAACAGCAACTGGCACTGTGCGCCGAGTTAATAGGTTAGTCCCCAAAAATGATATAAAATTGCATATAAAGTATCTAAGATTGGTAATATAATAGCATGAAACACTCAAAAATTATAGATGCGTTGGAGATGTACCACTTACTTATCATGAAATTGCTACATAGCCCTGTGCACTTACAAGCCATCAATGCCCCCCTACAGGGCGAGCCCCTTGAGCTTGTGGAGCCCTCGTGGGTCTTCTGGTCTCTCCCCGAAGCTTCTAGGGTCTCTTATGGTCTAGAAAAAATCACCGTAAAGTTTCATCGTGTTTGGACTTTGTTTTGTATGGTTTTCCTGCAAAACATAGAAGTAGGCAAAAAATAGGAACTGACACATGGCACTAAGTTAATAGGTTAGTCCATAAAAATAATATAAAACGGTATATAAAGCATACAAGAATGATAATAAAATAGCATGAAACAATAAAAAATTATAGATACGTTGGAGACGTATCAACCATGTCCACACGGGGTTGCCCGGGTAGAAAACGCTAGACACTGTGGGTACGAGGTTAGGAGACCCGTGCGCACTAGGTGTCCAGAGAAATTCCTTGGACCCCATGGGCATGGCCCCTTGACCCCGTGTGCATGGCGTGGGCAGGCCATATGCACATGGAGGGAGGGATTTGAGGCAATATTATTGCGATTAGTGTAGGATGGTTGGTATATATGTTTTGCATGATCCCACACTTTTATCCAAGCATCTTGACCCCTGTTAATAGTGTGGTTGTCCTATGACTGAAAAGAAACCAAAACAAACTCTCGATTCTTTGGGTAACCACCCCTTTTAAAATATTTTAAGTGCAGGGTCAACCATTTGCATAAAATAATCTCCTAGAGATCAATCACCTAAGATATAGTTAGTAACCATCATTAGTCCCACTAACCACATTGACATCACACCAAAATACCATTAGGGACTAAATGTTGTTTCTTGAAGCATGGAGAAAATTGGTCTTGATCCGGTCATCGGTATTGAGCAACCAATGTCAACTTATTTGAACAGTATTTATGAGTACTTAAGGGCATGCAACACTACGAACATCTAGTGGTCACAAGCTTCGCTCCCACATTGATGGAGTACTATATCGTCAGAGTGTCAAAAGTGGTCGGCTTGCTTAGCACAATTTGACCATATGAACATGAGTCGTACAAGTGTCGAAGATAATGTGATTGTTTGTTCAAATTCATCAATTATTTATTCATCTCTTAAAAGGATTGGTGGGTAATTTATTTTCTTAGTTGTGGTATGTTGCTCAACCTTGCTAGTGAATTGTTCAAGGGCCAAAGAAAAAAAGGCGCAAAGAAAGGCAAAGCATTCTGTTTGCACCATTGTTCGGCAAAGAATAGAAATGGGGAGAAGTGGAAGAACCGCGAGTACCATGAAGTTCCTCATAAGAAGAATTCAAGAGCTCTGGTGGATATGCAATACAAGTTGGTGATGGTGATGGTGCTGCTGCTGCTGCTGCTGATGATGATGATGATGATGAAGCATCAAGTGGTGAGGATGGAAAATGAAGCCCCACTCCCAACTTGGTTTCTCCTAAGAAGAGGCCCAATGGAAGAAAGAGCATCAAAGAGAAGTTGAAGAAGGGAGGAGACAATGACGTGAAGGAGTCATTGAAATCATCATGGCTATAAGAAAGGAGATGGCCGAATAAAGGAAGAACACAAATACTGAAGAAATGGTGGAGAGGAGGGAGGGAGGCGACCGAGGAGAAGAAGGTCGAGGTTGAGGAGAGGAATGTGGCCATGGAAGAGCATTAAAAGTGAGCAAAAACCCATGTTATGGATCCAAGTACTCTAAATGAGAAGGCAAGATCATACTTTGAGTTTTGCGGCAAAAAAGTGTTGGCGGCAAGTATATGGGAGGGTTGATTGCTTGTATCTGCGTTGGTATTTCCCCGAAGAGGAGAGGATGATGCAGCACAACAACGGTAAGTATTTCCCTCAGTTATGAAACCAAGGTTATCAATCCAGTAGGAGAACCAAGCAACACTATGTATACAGCATCTGCACACAAACAACAACAACTTGCAACCCAACGCGTAAGAGGGGTTGTCAATCCCTCCTCGGTATTGAGATAGATTAAATTGTATGAGATTTAAAAGATAGATCTAACTAAAACACAAAATAAAATAAATAAAGGAAAAATGCAGCAAGGTATTTTTGGTTTTATATGATAGGAAAATAGACCCGGGGGCCGTAGTTTTCACTAGAGGCTTCTCTCGAGAAAATAGCACACGGTGGGTAAACAAATTACTTTGGGCAATTGATAGAAAAGAGAATAATCATGAAAATATCCAAGGCAATGATCATGTATATAGGCATCACGTCCAATATTAGTAGACCGAAACGATTCTGCATCTACTACTATTACTCCACACATCGATCGCTATCTAGCATGCATCTAGTGTATTAAGTTCATGGAAAAATGGAGTAATGCAATAAGAATGATGACATGATGTAGACAAGATCTATTCATGTATCTCAAAACTATTACAAGGAATCAAGTTTATATTGTCCAATGATATTCATGAAAGTTTTTATTATATCCCTCTTGAATATCTATCACTTTGGGACTAATTTCATGTCGGGACCCCGATCCTAAGTCACACCGATCTTGCATGTAACACATCATATCACTTTGCGGCCTCACACATGGTATTCCCACGGCTGCAACCTTACCTTGGCCGGGACCGTTTGCACCTTTTGGCTCACGTATATGATTGTGTCGCTAGCATCCATATGACAGAGAACCCGTGCCGACATGACTAGTCATAAACCCAAGGTGGCACAAACTTACAGGGACAGGCATACATGACCCACATGTCGGTCAGCAGCGAGTGTAACCGGGTTGTAGCAAGCTATCAGGACCCCGGTAAACACCACGTGACATTTCCCCGTAGGGACAGACACAGGAGCAAAGAAGGACACATGCCGGTCAACCCATGTGTTCCGGAGTAGTAGCAAACTACCATGGCTCGGTGGAAGCACTAGGATACATTTCCCCATAAGGAAGGCTACCAAGAATAAACAACTAGGTGTCGTATCCCACACATAATAATACACATTACACGTACGCA
This sequence comes from Thinopyrum elongatum, assembly GCA_011799875.1. Classification (NCBI taxonomy): domain Eukaryota; kingdom Viridiplantae; phylum Streptophyta; class Magnoliopsida; order Poales; family Poaceae; genus Thinopyrum; species Thinopyrum elongatum. Next base: position 134,324,286 of record CM022303.1, read on the forward strand.
TAGCATGCAAGTATATGTTGTACAACATGGCATCACAACATAACTCAACAAATCATACATAGATAAAGGCTCAGAAGAGCCAACATAGCATTTATTACAAGCAGCGGGTCACATGACCCTTCATACAAGCATACAAGCAACGGAAGCATAACATGTCTGAGTACAAGCATCTACAAAAGAAAAAGGCTCTGAAGCCTGACTTTCTACAAGACCCTCCCAAGGGTAGAAGATCGTAGATGGGATACAAGCTACTTGTCGAAGTCCAAGTGGAACTACTAGTGAGACCGGAGTCTCCTCTGCAAAAACATAAATTAAGCAAACGTGAGTACAAATGTACTCAGCAAGACTTACATCAGAACTAGCTACATATGCATAAGTATCAACAAAGCGGGTGGTGGAGTTTAACTGTAGCAAGCCAGCTTTGACTCTGTGGCTATCCTGTACCATGACTACGAGTAATTCTTTGAGGTGAGAAAGCACACACGAGTCCACTAATCACCACCACAATACACTACTAAGGATCCTCTTCCGTCTCCCTACGGAAGTTCCATCCATAGCACTCACGCTTATCTTGCGCATTTTAGAGTATCCACTTCAAGTTATCTATGACCATATACGACTCCAAGTAGTCCATATCCGCGGACGTGGCTATTCGAATAGATCATTACCCTGCAGGGGTGTACTTCTTCACACATGTTTCCACCACTTAGCGCCTGCACATGACATGTGCTCGGCAGACTTCAAGCGAAAGCCGACGTGGGTGTAGACCACAACCTGACTAACCACACAAGACTCTAGTCCAGGTTTATCGCCTATCTGAGAACTGACCCGCAACGAAAGTCCGGTCGAGGTTTCCATCACGGCCTCAAACATATGTGTACAGGGTTCCCAAGTCCACCTCGTCGGATGGTTCTACGCTTGGTACACCCGGCCACGGTGCCTGCTGCATCAAAGCCTACCCCTCCGGTCAGTGCTAAGCACGGCCCCCAGCACAACCTATAAACACCAGAAACTAGTTGCAACTCCTGGACAGAGATCAGGGCGATTAATAAGTCGAGCGGGGTCATATTTCAGGACCCAATGTGTGGTAGTAGCTGTTCTTGGATAACATACATAGGACTCAGTTCTTAAGGACGGTCCCAATGAGACAACCCACCATGTACTCCTACATGGCCTCTCATCGCTACCTTTACCAAATCGTGTTCATACACTTAGCTCTCATTAGTAGAACACCATCGAGTCACTCCAATCCATCACCCAGATGAACCAGACCTGACACAACTCTAAGCATAGCAAGCATAACAGACATAGCATGGTAAAGATCGCAACAGGGGCTCAAGCAACTCCTAACCATCCTAGTAAGGTTTTACTATTTACTGTGGCAAACACAGGTCATGTAGAGGAAGTGGGTTCAGCTACCGCAACAAGTAACAGTTGAAATATTGTTGTCTGAATGCAGTAAAAGAGAGCAGGAGCGAGAGAGTGGGTTTGTATCGGAATGCTCAAGGTGGTTTTCTTGCCTAGAATATCAACAGTGGAGCACTGCTCCTTAGACAGGTACTCTGGAACACTCTCAGAGCAGGACCTATCGAAAAGGACGGTGCCGGCAATCAATACACAACATATGCAACAATATGATGCATGGAGATGACATGGCAAGAATGCTATGGAGTGTGCTAATCCATCTAGCAACACTTTAGATGAGGTCCATTTGAACCAAGGGTTCAAATGCAAACTTCCATATTAAGAACTTAAAAGGCCAATTAGTGTTTTCACTTATATAGTAGGTATAAGTTGGTTAAACATGCATGAAAGTAGCATAAATGGATAGATTGGATTTTTTTTGATAATTTTTCATATAAAAATTATTTCATTCCGAGCTACGGTTTATTTTCTATGATTTTTTCAATTTTAACTAATTTTCTAGAATTTCCAAATCATTTCTGAAATAGAAATAATCCCGAAATGGTTTATTGCGTCAGCACTGCATCATGCCTGCATCAGCAGGTCAGCGGGGTCAACCAGAGTCAAACACTACTAGGGAAAAGGCTAGCAGTAGCGCGGTGATTTACCTTATCAGTAGTGCGGGCGCCGGCACTATTGCTAAGGCGCTATAGCTAAACTTTAGCAGTAGCGTGGGTTTGCCCACGCTACGGCTAACTTTACATAGCAGTAGCGAGCTTAATAAACTGCGCTGCTGCTAATAGCAGCAGCTCCTCTCTCCAGAACGCACTGTTGATAAAAGCACGTTGCTGATACGTGCATGCCCGCGCTACTGCTAAATTTTTCTGTATTTTTTTCTGCAGCATATTGGTGCTGTATTTGTACAACTTTTATACAGTAGTCTCATCATATGATTTTATTATCATGATGAGTTATTATATCAGTGAGTGAAAGAGACGTGGATTAGATTCAAGTGGAGGAAACATGGTGCAGATCGAAAGTACTACTAATTCAAACTTGATCACTTTAGTTTGGATTATGTTTCGCGAATTAGAAACCCTCCCCGCTAAGGGGCTAATTTCCTAATGCGTAACGGCGATAGGGTAAAGGTTGCGGGCGTGCCAGTATACACTTGTATACAAATAAATAAAGGAGACACAGAAGATCAGGGAACTCTGTATTTCATTAATTCTTTTGTAGAATTACATCAAATGGTTCCCACACAAGTACATCATGTTTCTCTATGCAATCTGACTAAGTTCAGCGACTGTGTAGCTTCAGGTTCCCGGAGCCTCGGAAGACGATCCGGTTAATTACATCCACAAGACGCATCTTGTAGAAAACCTCCGATTAAGCTGCTCTTGATGGTCGTCGTCTTGAAGCCTATGTAAATTGTTCTCCAAACGTGCATGAACAATGCAAACATGTATTCCACCAAAACCTCGTCGGTCAATGGTGAATGTCATCCAAGACCGCTGGTGGCCGGATTTTTTATGAAGTCTATGAGTGAGAAGTGTTCGGCCTCGTCGGCACCGAACAAATAAAAGTCCAACCTCGTCGGCTTGGACCATTTTCCGGCCTGGTCGGTCACGGAATGCAATTGGGACTTCATAGCAAATCACAAGCGCCATACTCGGTTGCGGATTAATTCATAACTGTCAACTACAAGTATCATGTTTTTGCACCATGCATACACGCATGGGATGGCAAGGCTTTGAGTCTGCGAGGCACACCACAAATCATCATGATGGTGAGTGCCAACACTTTGTACAAAATTTATGAGAGCTACTCCATACAGTCAAGCACCACTCTGAACTTTACTAGTTCAAGTACTAGATTGCTGCACTTATTCTCTGAACGCAACTTATAAAAATTGCCGTTCTCTGTAGCTTGGAGCATTTGAGCCCAAACTTTTACGGATGCTTATTTGATAACTTAACTTGTTCTCACAAAAGTTTCAGGCTTTATCGCCTAACAAATCAACCTACACAAAATCATCAATTGGGCGTACTAATTTGCTTCGCCCGACATTAAGATCTGACTTTCACGCACTGCTGCGCCTATTCTCTTGGCTCAAAAATTCTAAAAAAATTACTGAACATATCTGGGCGTCTCTAGTTCACCTCAGAAAAATTTCAGATCAAAACTCTTCCAGATTTGGCCGGCGTGATTTTCTAAATCTGGCTGTACCACCGGGCACGTATTCTGTTTTCTGCAATTTTTTGTCTGGCCTTCCTATTGGCCGAATGACCTGAAATTTTAACACGGCCTCAGCACGTGCGTCTTTTGTACCTGTAAAAATTTTGAGTTCAAAACTCATTGTGATCTGCCCGTGACAAATTTCTTCGTGGCCTGCTGTAATTCCTGTAATTATGCATGAAAATTCTTCGGCGAGCAAACTGGTACTCTATCGGTAATTCCCGGAGTGCACGACTCTACCGATTCGCACATATGCTCATGTATATCTTCTTCTCCATGGAAAACCTATTCGCCATTTTTTTTTGTGAGACCTGTTCGCCGTTTGTACCTGCTTCGATCGGCGAACCAATCTATATTTTTGGAAAATTAATTGATCAATAATCGGCTTTTTCCTAGACAATATGAGTGGAGCAAACCAATCTTAAATCTGACCGTCACACGAACGGTGTATGCCCACCAAATTCTTCAAGCCAACCTGTTGGTCGGTGTAAACCGGTCTAGTTTTCATGGCAATGCAAAACAAGATAGCATAGGATAGATATGTGCTATCAACAACATATATTCTCACCATTCTCACCGTTGTAGGCAGCCATGGATGGATGCACCCGCCGTGTGCCATTTCGGATGGCGCTGAACTAATCTAGATTTAATTGTGTATGAGAGAGAATGAAAGAGCCTTGCGGCCTGGCGGTGTGGTTCTCCGTATGCATCTCTGCGTGAAGATTGCTGGCCTTTATATAGGCAGGCGCTAGGGTCACGGAGGGAGCGACGTGCAGCCCACCAGCGCCGCCAATTTCTGTTTGCATGACCGTATTGTTGGCGAGAGAATCGGAGGGGTCCATGCTTACCTTATCTCTACCACTGAATTTGAAATGAAGGAAGCTTCGGGTGCATCTTATCCAGCCGCGTACAAATGGTGTACTGTAACATCCCAATTTTCAATTTGGATGTTATGCATTAGATCATCATATGCATTTATAATTTGTGTATTTTTGAACTTGTTTTATTTGGAGTTTTGATCCAAGAAACCTTACGCAACTCAAGGACTAGTTGAGAGAGTTGGGGGTTTTCACAAAAATCCAATTTTGATTTATCAAAAATTGGTAATTGGATCAAATTATTTTTCAAAATTCTTTTCCAAATATTTTAAAAATAATGAGAGAAGATAATAGGACTTCTTCAATTTCAGTAGAAAAATATTGGAAATTGAATTTTGAATTTTGGAGAGTGTGTTTGATTTTATTCGCTAGTTTATTTATTTATTGCGGTGTTTACTAGTACTAAAATATTTATTTTTATTTTAGGCATTTAGGTCCAGAAAAAATTTCACTAGGTCACTAATAAGGCCATATTATTACGTGAATTTTCTGGTATTTGTAGGATTTATTTTATATTTATTTTTGGGTATTTTGAGTCTCTGGAAAAAATTGTTAAAAAAAATCTGCCGAACTGGGCCGGCCCAGCTAAGCGCCAGGCCGCGGCCCAGCTTCGTCCGCCCGCGCGACCGACTCCGCTCGGGAGTCCGCCGTCGCCACGCGCCGCCGCCGAGACCGGAGTCCGGTCCGGACTCCCCGCCGCCTTGCCCCTCGCGCAAGACGCCGCCCCCCCGGCTCCTTTAAATACAGAGGCCCCAGCCCCCTCCTCTCCAAGTCGAGCCGCCGCCGCCGCCTCGCATCGCACACCGCCGCCGCACGCACGCGCCGCCGTCCGCGCCGCTGCCGCCGCCGCGCCGCAAATCACGCCGCCGCCGCCGTCGCCTCGCCACAGCCACCGCCACCCGCTGCCGTCGCGCCGGAGCTGCCGGAGCCGCAGTAGCCGCCGCCGTTCGACGGATCTCGCCGGAAAAACCGGTAAAACCCTAATCGGTTTTTTTTTTCAGTTTTTCGTTTCGGTTTTTTTTCGGTTCGATCTATTTAGCGAACGCTCGTTCGTTTAGATCGGTTAGCGAACGGTTTCGTTCGTTAGTCTTTGTCAGCGGACGTTCGTCCGATAGATTTTTCTTTTTCTGTTTTATTTTCGGCCAGGGACCCATCCACGAATATTTCTTTCACAGATTAGTCCCTGATCTTCAAACGATCACAACTTTTTACTCGTTTATCCAAACCCAACGAAACCAACGCCAAATTCTTCGTCTTGTTCCCCTCTGTCCAGATGATTAACTTGAACATGTTTTTGAAAGTTTAAAATTTGGTTTAAAACAGATTTGAATTTGAACTTCTTTTGATCGTAGTTTGTGTTTCGTAATTTCGATTTGATCGATTCTTTTTGCAAATCGAAGCTCTTCTCTTGAACTTTCTGTTTAGATCTTTCATTGGTTTTACCTTTGCATCTTATGCTTGAGTACTTATGTATGCTATTGTTTGTCTACGATAGAGTATCCGGAGTGCGAAGCTTGCTACTACGAATCTCTAGGGTTTTCCGATCGTCAGCAAGGCAAGTTACACTTTGATCATATCCCTTTATTACCCAGTTTTTATGCATTAGTTTCAACCCTCAAATATTTGCATGAGTAGGATTGGGAACACTTGGTTTTGGTTGTAGTACTTGAGGTAGGAACCTATTACCTTTGATCACCCCGGGAATATACGCTTTGTTAGTTATTGCTTAGCCATGCTCGTAGACGTGGATTGGTGTGTGAGATTCATGCAAGTTGCGAGAGTTAATAAATAAGGGTAACTTAAGGTGGCAACATTAACACACATCTGGGTGGATTGTTTGGGGCACCTGGAGAAACCAGTGCTTGCCCAAGGGAATCCCGGAGTACCCGTGTGATTACCCTAGGTCCGCCACCCAGGCTCAAAGGGATCATAAGATTATTCATGCTAGAAACTTCCGTGTGCAGCCACAAGCCATTATGGGCCCTGGCATAGTTGAGTATGTTGTGTGACCTCTTTCAGTGGTCGGCTATCAGATGTAGGGGAAAGTAGGTGGTACTGTCTACCCAGAGTAAAGAGTTAACGCTTCGGAAAGACTGTGTCTCGGTCATCCGTTTCTCAAACACCATGTAGTGCGAGAAATCCAACGGAGGAGATCGAGTCTTGTGGGGAAAAGTGCGCAAACCTCTGCAGAGTGTATAAACTAATCATGGTTAGCCGTGTCCCCGGTTATAGACATCTTGAGTATCTGGTATTTGAATTATTGGTTTGATCTCATCACTCTTACTTAACGAATTTGTTGGGTTACCATTAATTATACAAGTTAATATTCTTTTGGGATTGAGTTGGAGGAACCTTCTCAATAATGGCTTAAACAGGGTAGTTAAATAAAAATCTATTCCTTTGTTGTAGGAAAAAATTAGCTTTATGCAAAACTAAACTTAGAGCCTCCACCAGCCATATATTGCATGTAGTGATAGCTATTATTCATCATTGCTCTATAGTGTTATCTTGCCAGCATATTCCATGTGCTGACCTACACGGCTGCAACGTATCATGTTGCAGAGTTTTCAGACGAAGAGTAAGGTGCGCTAGGTCATTGTCATGCACTCAGCTATGCCGTTGGAGTTGATGGACTCATTTAGATTCGAAGCTTCCGCAGTTATTTTATTTTTAGATGGCCTTCAGCCATATTATTGTAATAAGTACTCTTTATGAGACACTCGATGTAATAAGTGTGTGATTGAACTCTGTTATAAATCCTCGAGTACTGTGTGTGTCAGCATACCGATCCAGGGATGACACTTAAGCACAGAGACTTCAATCCATTGGGATCAGGTCGCTACAAGATGGTATCAGAGCACACGCTGACTGTAGGACGCGACCACTAGGAAAGTCCACAGGATACTCTTCTCTAATCATTTCTAACTCTTCTCTATTCCTACTCTATAGATGTCGGACCCCAGGAACCAGTTCACTCCGCCGGATGACGACACCCCTTTCGGACGACACTTGAAGGAAGTCACTAGGTACCTGAACATCGGCATACCGAGCTTCACCGGAATCTTCACTGCAACTTTACCAGAAGAGGAGCGCGGGACAATTCAAGTTCGTGTTCCAGGAAGGACTTTTGCACCAATTACCGAGCCCATCGAGTTTTCCTTTGATGCACCAACCTGGAGTTTAGGCAAGAGCATGGCCGCCCACATCACCATTGGACGCATAGGCGAGGTGTACAACAAGGATCTTAAAGAAACCATCTATCAGATATGTGGACGCCGGAATGAGCAATGCGAGATGATTCGCACAAGGATGGATGGATCTATTGCAGCCTACATACAGGAGATGAACCAGCACATTCGCCGATATGAGAATCAGATGTGCGCTAACATGATAGATACCAAGAAGGTGATGACCCGGAACATGGAGCTGGAAGAGGAACTCAAGGCTACACGTGATGGATATGAAGAAGAAATTGCTGTACTACTGGAGAAGCATGAAGAACTGAAGAAGAAGCTAGGAATATTCATGGCAAAACCCGAACCTGAAGTGGACATCCGTTCGGAGGACTACATCATATTGGATGACACCGACACGGACAGTGATGCAGATGATGACAGTGATGATGATTATGAAGACGAAGCTGGAGCGGATATTATGGAGTCTTCCACCGATCAAAATTTCTAGTCGACCACCATATTACCATTAGAGTTCTCCCATGTACATAGTATCGTTCGCGAGATTTTGTAATAGTAGCTTAGATCGATTGTGTGAATCTTGTATGAATTTGAGTGGTGTGAATTGAATATGTTTGTCTCGTGTGCATAAGGGTAGTGAAATCTCTCATTAGACCTATTCTATTCTGTTCTCACCCCTCTAACCTATCAGATACCTCCGAGACGTGACCCCGGATTTGCTTTCCCGCCAGAGCTCACCCAGTTGATCCAACAGCAGAATGCCTTGATGCAGATGCTCATTCAGAACCAAGGCGGCAACAACAACAACAACAACAACCCACCGCCACCACCCCCAGTTGACAACCTAGCCCGTTTCCTAAGGTTGAATCCGCCGGTGTTCTCTAGCAGCACCGAGCCGATTGTTGCTGATGACTGGCTCCGTAAGATTGGAAGGGAGCTGACCACCGCAGGTTGCACTGATGCTGAGAAGGTGTGCTTTGCCGCACATCAACTGGATGGACCCGCAGCCTCATGGTGGGAGAACTACACTGCCACTTTCCCCGTGGCCAATGTTACTTGGGATCAATTTCAGCAGGCTTTCCGCACTGCACATGTCTCAGCTGGAGCCATGAGTATGAAGAAGCGTGAGTTCCGCAACTTACGGCAAGGGAATCGTACTGTGGGGCAGTATGTGGATGAATTCAGCAAGTTAGCACGCTATGCCCCAGATGATGTGGCCACAGATGCCGCGAAGCAGGAGAAGTTTCTTGAAGGATTGAATGATGAGCTGAGTATGCAGTTGATGGTGGCAACATTCACCAACTACCAGGAGCTGGTAGACAGGGCCCTCATGATTGAAGGCAAGCAGCAGCAGATAGAGAATCGCAAACAGAAGTATGGACAGGGGAAATACAGCTCTGGAGCTCAGCAGAAGCCTCGCTATGGCCCGTACTCGGGAGGACACACTCATACCCATGGAGGACATAACCATGGAGGCCATTCCCACAATGGAGGAAATTCACACAACCACAGTGGTCCTAAGAATGGTAATGGGAGTGGAGGAAACAACAGTCAGAACCGTTCCAACCCCGCTACACCCACCAAGAAGGATCTGAGTCACATTACTTGTTTCAAGTGCGGGAAGACTGGACACTACGCCACCGAGTGTCCTGAAGCAAAGAATGGTAATGGCAATGGGAGCTCAGGAAAGAAGCCAAATCCCTTCACCAGAGGTCAGGTGAACCACATCAACGTGGAGGAAGTTGAAGAGCAGCCTGATGCAGTTATTGGTAAGTTTTTGATTGAGTCATTTACAGCCCTTGTTCTTTTTGACACTGGTGCATCGCATTCATACATATCAAGGGGATTTGTGGATAAGTTTGAGTTGGAAACCATAGCCCTTAGGTCACCCATGTTAGTAAGCTCACCAGGAGCAGAATATATGGCTAGACGATGGTGTTGCCAGTTGCCATTGACCATAGGTAAGCATGTTTTCCCCTCAGACCACATTATTTTGGAATCTCAAGGATTGGATGTAATACTAGGCATGGATTGGTTATCGAAGTATGGAGGAAACATCAATTGTGCTAGTGAGTCAATTCTTCTCACCACCCCAGAGGGACAACGGATCAAGTATGTGTCTAGGCATGCGCCAAGGAGGACTCAAGTAAATTCACTCTCGGGGAGTTGTTCAGGAGGAAGTGCCAGTTGTGAAGGATTATCCCGATGTATTTCCAGAGGAATTACGAGGCATGCCACTAGACCGAGACATTGAGTTTTTAATCGAGTTATTGCCAGGCACCGGACCAATATCCAAGAGACCGTATCGGATGCCCGCTAATGATCTGGAGGAAATTAAGAAGCAGATTAAGGAGTTACTGGAGAAAGGTTATATTCGACCAAGCTCATCACCTTGGGGAGCCCCAGTGCTTCTAGTTGAGAAGAAGGATGGATCCTTGAGGATGGTTTTTGATTATCGTGCATTGAATGAGGTGACGATTAAGAACAAATATCCTCTGCCGATGATCAATGATTTGTTTGACCAGCTGCAGGGAGCTAAAGTATTCTCCAAGATCGATCTTCGATCAGGATATCACCAGCTGAAGATCCGAGAGCAGGATATACATAAGACAACTTTTACCACAAGGTATGGGCTATATGATTATACAGTTATGTCATTTGGTTTGACTAACGCCCCTGCCTATTTTATGAGTATGATGAACAAGGTATTCATGGAGTTCTTGGATAAGTTTGTCGTTGTGTTCATTGATGATATATTGATTTACTCGAAGAATGAAGAAGAACACAAGGAACATTTGCGCTTGGTTCTTGAGAAGCTCAGGGAACATCAGCTATATGCCAAGTTCAGCAAATGCAAGTTTTGGTTGAAGAAAGTTGGATTTCTCGGACATGTTATATCAAGAGAAGGAATAGCAGTAGACCCATCCAAGGTTAAATCTGTCACCGAGTGGTTGGCACCCACCTCAGTGGGAGAGATACGCAGTTTCCTTGGACTAGCAGGATATTATCGGAGATTTATTGAGAATGTTTCCAAGATTGCGAAGCCCATGACGGAGTTATTGAAGAAGGACACCAAGTTTAAGTGGACCGAGGAGTGTGAGGCCAGTTTTCAGGAGTTGAAGAAACGTTTAGTTACAGCCCCAGTGTTAATTCTTCCGAATATACGCAAGGATTTCCAAGTATATTGCGACGCTTCTCGTCAGGGACTTGGAGGCGTTCTTATGCAAGAAGGAAGAGTTGTTTCATATGCCTCACGTCAGCTTCGACCTCATGAGTTGAATTATGCCACGCATGATTTGGAGCTAGCAGCCGTAGTGCATGCGCTCAAGACCTGGAGACATTTTCTTATCGGAAATCATTGTGATGTTTACACGGATCATAAGAGTTTGAAGTACATTTTCACGCCGAAAGAGTTGAACCTCAGGCAGAGGAGATGGCTGGAGCTCATAAAGGATTATGACATGAAATTGCATTATCATCCAGGAAAGGCCAATGTCGTGGCCGATGGTTTGAGTCACAAGGGTTATGTCAATACTCTCATAACCGGAGGATTACCTCAGGAGTTAGCCGACGATCTCAGAGAACTTCGCTTGGAGATAGTTCTGAGAGGTTTTGTTGCAGCATTGGAAGTTCAGTCCACTTGTTGGGAAAAATCTGAGAAGTCTAGAAGACGGATAAAGAAATCGCGGAGATAAGGGAAAAGATGAGTAAAGGAAAGGCCAAAGGTTTTCGTGAGGATGAACACGGGACTTTATGGTTTGAGGATCGCATCTATGTGCCCAATGATCCAGAGATCAGGAAGTTAATTCTTCAGGAGATTCATAATTCGCCATACTCGATTCACCCAGGCAACACCAAGATGTATCTGGATTTGAAGGAACGTTTCTGGTGGACTGGTATGAAGAAGAATATTGCCGAGTATGTAGCAGTATGTGACGTATGTCAGAGAGTCAAAGCAGAGCATCAGAAACCAGCAGGATTACTTCAGCCTTTGCCGATACTTGAATGGAAGTGGGATAAGCTTGGCATGGATTTCATCACTGGATTACCCAGGACTCGTTCAGGATATGATTCCATTTGGGTTGTAGTTGATCGCTTGACCAAAGTGGCTCACTTCATCCCCGTGAAAACCACTTATACGAGCGCGAAGTTGGCCAAGATCGTATGTCTGCATGGAGTTCCGAGGACCATCGTATCAGATAGAGGAACCAGTTTACATCGAAGTTTTGGAATCAGTTACACCATACTTTGGGTACCAGGCTAGAGTTCAGTACAGCCTTTCATCCGCAGACAGATGGATAGACCGAGAGAGTCAACCAGATTCTGGAGGACATGTTGAGAGCTTGTGCGCTAAACTATGGGTCTAGTTGGGATGATAATTTGCCTTACGCGGAGTTCTCATATAACAATAGCTATCAGGCTAGTTTGAAGATGGCCCCTTTCGAAGCTTTGTATGGAAGGAGGTGCAGGACACCATTGCTGTGGGATGAAGTTGGAGATCAACAACTGTTCGGACCAGATTTAATCAGAGAGTCTGAGGAGAAGGTCAAGTTGATTCGTGATAGACTTAAGGTAGCCCAGTCCAGGCAGAAGAGTTATGCCGATACTAAACGCAAGGAGGTAACCTATGAAGTCGGAGACAGAGCATATCTTCGTGTATCGCCACTTCGAGGAGTTAAATGGTTTGGAGTCAAAGGGAAGTTAGCGCCACGATTTGTAGGACCATACCGAGTTTTGGAACGTATGGGGGAAGTTGCATACAAGTTAGAATTACCCGAAGGTTTGTCAGGAGTTCATGATGTGTTTCACGTTTCCCAGTTGAAGAAGTGCCATGCAGGGATGGCCGATATTCCTCTGAGAGATACAGTGCCCCTGGAAGCAATTCAGTTGGAGAGTGACCTGACTTATGAGGAGAAACCCGTCAAGATTTTAGAGTTCGCCAACCGAGTCACTCGCAGCAAGGTCATCAAGTTTTGCAAAGTTCAGTGGAGCCACCATAGCAAGGAGGAAGCCACCTGGGAACGAGAGGATGATCTTCGCCAAGACCACCCACACCTTTTTGCTAGCCAACCCGAATCTCGAGGGCGAGATTCATCTTAAGGGGGGTAGGTTTGTAACATCCCAATTTTCAATTTGGATGTTATACATTAGATCATCATATGCATTCATAATTTGTGCATTTTTGAACTTGTTTATTTGGAGTTTTGATCCTAGAAACCTTACGCAACTCAAGGACCAGTTGAGAGAGTTGGAGGTTTTCACAAAAATCCAATTTTGATTTATCAAAAATTGGTAATTGGATCAAATTGTTTTTCAAAATTCTTTTCCAAACATTTTAATAAATAATGACAGAAGATAATATGACTTCTTCAATTTCAGTAGAAAAATATTAGAAATTGAATTTTGAATTTTGGAGAGTTTGTTTGATTTTATTCGCTAGTTTATTTATTTATTGCGATGTTTACTAGTACTAAAATGTTTGTTTTTATTTTAGGCATTTACGTCCAGAAAAATGTTCACTAGGTCACTAATAAGGCCATATTATTACGTGAATTTTTCTGGTATTTTTAGGATTTATTTTATATTTAATTTTGCGTATTTTTGACTCTGGAAAAAATTCTAAAAAAAAAATCCGCCGAACTGGGCCGGCCCAGCTAAGCGCCAGGACGCGGCACAGCTTCGTCCGCCCGCGCAACCGACTCCGCTCGGGAGTCCGCCGTCGCCACGCGCCGCCGCCGCGACCGGAGTCCGGTCCTGACTCCCCGCCGCCTTGCCCCTCGCACAAGACGCCGCCCCCCGGCTCCTTTAAATACCGAGGCCCCGGCCCCCTCCTCTCCAAGTCGAGCCGCCGCCGCCGCCTCGCATCGCACACCGCCGCCGCACGCACGCGCCGCCGCCCGCGCCATTGCCTCCGCGCCGCAAGCCACGCCGCCGCCGTCGCCGCCTCGCCGCAGCCATCGCCACCCGCTGCCATCGCGCCGGAGCTGCCGGAGCCGCCGTAGCCGCCGCCGTTCGCCGGATCTCGCCGGAAAAACCGGTAAAACCCTAATCTGTTTTTTTCGGTTTTTCGTTTTGGCTTTTTTTCGGTTCGATCTATTTAGCGAACGCTCGTTCGTTTAGATCGGTTAGCGAACGGTTTCGTTCGTTAGTCTCTGTTAGCGGACGTTCGTCCGATAGATTTTTCTTTTTCTGTTTTATTTTCGGTCAGGGACCCATCCGTGAATATTTCTTTCACAGATTAGTCCCTAATCTTCAAACGATCACAACTTTTTACTCGTTTATCCAAATCCAACGAAACCAACGCCAAATTCTTCGTCTTGTTCCCCTCTGTCCAGATAATCAACTTGAACATGTTTTTGAAAGTTTAAAATTTGGTTTCAAATAGATTTGAATTTGAACTTCTTTTGATCGTAGTTTGAGTTTCGTAATTCCGATTTGATCGATTCTTTTTGCAAATCGAAGCTCTTCTCTTGAACTTTCTGTTTAGATCTTTCATTGGTTTTACCTTTGCATCTTATGCTTGAGTGCTTATGTAAGCTATTGTTTATCTACGATAGAGTATCCGGAGTGCGAAGCTTGCTACTACGAATCTCTAGGGTTTTTTGATCGTCAGCAAGGCAAGTTACACTTTGATCATATCCCTTTATTACCCAGTTTTTATGAATTAGTTTCAACCCTCAAATATTTGCATGAGTAGGATTGGGAACACTTGGTTTTGGTTGTAGTACTTGAGGTAGGAACCTATTACCTTTGATCACCCCGGAAATATACGCTTTGTTACTTATTGCTTAGCCATGCTCGTAGATGTGGATTGGTGTGTGAGATTCATGCAAGTTGCGAGAGTTAATAAATAAGGGTAACTTAAGGTGACAACATTAACACACATCTGGGTGGATTGTTTGGGGCACCTGGAGAAACCAGTGCTTGCCCAAGGGAATCCCGGAGTACCCGTGTGATTACCCTAGGTCCGCCACCCAGGCTCAAAGGGATCATAAGATTATTCATGCTAGAAATTTCCGTGTGCAGCCACAAGCCATTATGGGCTCTGGCATAGTTGAGTATGTTGTGTGACCTCTTTCAGTGGTATGCTAGCAGATGTAGGGGAAAGTAGGTGGTACTGTCTACCCAGAGTAAAGAGTTAACGCTTCGGAAAGACTGTGTCTCGGTCATCCGTTTCTCAAACACCATGTAGTGCGAGAAATCCAACGGAGGAGATCGAGTCTTGTGGGGAAAAGTGCGCAAACCTCTGCAGAGTGTATAAACTAATCATGGTTAGCCGTGTCCCCGGTTATGGACATCTTGAGTATCTGGTATTTGAATTATTGGTTTGATCTCATCACTTTTACTTAACGAATTTGTTGGGTTACCATTAATTATACAAGTTAATATTCTTTTGGGATTGAGTTGGAGGAACCTTCTCAATAATGGCTCAAACAGGGTAGTTAAATAAAAATCTATTCCTTTGTTGTAGGAAAAAATTAGCTTTATGCAAAACTAAACTTATAGCCTCCACCAGCCATATATTGCATGTAGTGATAGCTATTATTCATCATTGCTCTATAGTGTTATCTTGCCAGCATATTCCATGTGCTGACCTACACGGCTGCAACGTATCATGTTGCAGAGTTTTCAGACGAAGAGTAAGATGCGCTAGGTCATTGTCATGAACTCAGCTATGCCGTTGGAGTTGATGGACTCATTTACCTTCGAAGCTTTCGCAGTTATTTTATTTTTAGATGGCCTTCAACCATATTATTGTAATAAGTACTCTTTATGAGACACTCGATGTAATATGTGTGTGATTGAACTCTGTTATAAATCCTCGAGTACTATATGTGTCAGCATACCGATTCAGAGATGACACTTAAGCACAGAGACTTCGATCCATTGAAATCAGGTTGCTACATGTACTTGATTGACCGACGCCCTTGTTGCTGTCCCGCGGACCCAAGTGCGTGGCCGTGATACATTCATATATATAAGCTGAGTACACAGACACGGCCTCCTTATTTTTAAATTATTTGGCCCATGAGCCCTGACCGATCGCTGCATGCGTATGGCAACCTAGCTAATTACTGTGCACTTGACCGATCATCTAATCCTTTGGCGTGTCAGGTTAGAGCTGGCCGGAATATTTTATTCTTGAGAATAGTACTATGGAGTACTCCTACGTGGAAATACTCATGCTAATGCATGTGATTGACAGAATATTTAATTAGCATTCATGCATAACATAGTTATTGCCCGATGCACCACTGTCAAATGTAATTAATCTCGCACTTAATTTTTTTTTTGTCGTAAACTTGTATGTTTGATCATCATATATAGCCAACTAGGAGTTGTACAAAATTTCATCGTACAAATGCCCCCCACCAAGTGAAGTTTGGCGGCATAGCCGGTCGAACTTGACTTGGTGAAACCAATTAAACGGGCGCAAATATGAATTGCTGCCTCAGTTCGGACAGAATAGTATTTGTCCCGGGTAGCAATGGAAGAACTCGTAAAATTTGGTGAAAATGCATGCCAAATAAATAAACGGAACACCAGGCGAAAGTCTATGCCATGAGTGGACCATATATATTATAAGTATGGTTGCAACGAATCCATGCCACAAATAGTAAAGGAATGAAAAAAAAACACGGCGAAAGCCCATGCCGTAGATGAATACTATCATTGTGGCGAAACAATGCCACCAACGAGTGTTACGGATATTATGGCGCAACCATGCCATAAATGAGATAACAGATTAATGCAGCGGAAGTCCATGCCGCAAATTAGTGCATGTGCATCATCTATGGTGCAAGACTAAGGCACAAGCACAAGTAGAAATTAATGTGAGACCATGAAGAAAGTCCATTCCATTGCCTCAAAATATCTCAAGTACTTGTTGCGACCGCTTTATCAGTGTGATGCCAGCCAACAAAGTCAACTTGGATCTTCTTTAATATGTAGCGAAAGTCCATGCCACTTCTTAAAGGAATTTATCAACTCTACTATGACCATGTAACTGCCACGGTGCCAGCCAATAGAGGTGAAGGGTTTCATAGATTCATATGTACCGCACTGGCATACTTCACTGCTCCCTACATGTGAAAGTTGGTCAATGATCTGACCGAATTGTACCTGAATAGGAAATTTTGAGTAAACCCAAAAAAACAGAGTTGGTTGTTTGTTTTGTTTGAAATTTTGGTTTTTTCTCTTATCACCGAGCTATGAGGTGGCTTCGGGTAAAACTGCAAGGAGACTAAACCGCTAAAGGAGGTGGTGGTCTGAACTCACAACTTCACTTCCAGTGTCTATGTGTAAGAGACAACATGTTTCAGTGGGGCTTTGACCAAGGTTGTGTCGACCTCCTTGAATCGTCTATCCGGTTAGAACCCATCATTAGCATTGCGTGTCGGTCCCATCATGGGACTTAGGATATGGCTGATGGGTATGGGTTTGCATGGGTAAAAGTTTGTTGGGATTCTGCCATTTTGCGGTGGTAAATGGCTAATATCCGCCTTCCTTCCGGGTGGACCCCTTGTTGCTTGAAGATGATGGGTATGCTTCTTGCGCCTGCTAGAGATATTTTCTCTTATTGCTAATGCAGTTTTGCTTAACGACCGCAACTTTAAACTGAAATTCTCTTGCTTAAACTTGCTTGTGCGGCTTCCTTTGGCTACCGCTGACTTGATATTGATGTTTCGTTCCTGGATTTTGCTGGAGTGGTTCTTTGCTGACCATAGACTACTTCATGAACTAGACCTGTTTGCTGGGGGATCCACCTTGAGAAATTGGATAGTAGCCACCCACCTTTGTGGAAACTAGAACCCTCGCAGGCATTTTATTTGGACCCTTGTTTTTAGGCCTCACCAGGGTGGCAAGAAGCTACTGAAACAACTTTTGTTGAAACAGGTAGCCCTCTATGCTCTTTTCCCTATAGTTTCACCCGGCTAAGCAAGATGAGACGCCACCAATGATAGGCTTTTCACTTCAGCTCGGGCTCAAATCAGTCCCCACAACTTGGTTGCCCCCACTTAGCATGTGACATTGATGCATTGTGTGTAGGTCACTTAGCTGTAAGCCAGATCCACCACAAACTTCCTTTGACAAAGCGGCAAGTCTCCTGGCAGTCAAACCTTGCACCACCAGCACAATGATGTTAGAGAAAAACCATTTTATTGTTGGGCATGTTGATGCCCTTTTTGGAATAAGAGGGAAATTCATTTATTAGAAATTCCCTCTGAAAAAATGACAGAAAAAAATAAAAAAATCACGCAAAGTACTAATTGAGGAAGCGGCCATTTATAGGGTTTATTGGATGGGCGCCCTCCTGATTAATGAGTTGATAGGCACCGCCATCATATACTTGTTCAACAACGAAGGGTCCTTTCCAGTTTGGCTCAAATTTTCCTTTGCCCTTGCCAGTGAGGATGATAGGACACCTTAAAGCAAGCACTAGATCACCTTTTCTGAATACTCGTGGCTTGACAAGTTTGTCATATGCCTTGATCATGTTCTGTCGATAGAACTATAGATTTTGGAGGCCGTTGAAATGCCCTTCCTCAAGTGAGTCTAACTCTTCAAACCTGAGTCAGATTTGCTCATCCTGTGTAATCTCCTCATGTATAGCAACTCGAAGTGCAGGAAGCTCCACCTCTAGAGGTAGGTGATAATCCCCAAGTGCAAGGAATCATCATAGCAATTTTCAAAGGTGGAAGTAATAAGTATGGAGTGTCGAACCCACAAGGAGCTAAAGGTAAGATCAATATTCTCTCAAGTCCTATCTGCCACTGATACGACTCTACGTACACCGAACGTTTGCTTTCATCTAGAAATGAGAAATAAAACTACGTTGTGGGTATGAAGAGGATAGCTTTGCATGATATCGGAGAACTAAAATATAAAAATAGGTGTTGTTATCATAAAGTTAGAATATATCACAATATATTACAAATAGCGAGTGTGGAATAATAATGGATCGGTGTGCGGAATTGTCCTAGGCAATTGTTAACAAGATCAGTAATCATTATTGCAATTTTATATGAGGGAGAGGCATAAGCTAACATACTTTCTCTACTTGGATCATATGCACTTATGATTGGAACTCTAGCAAGCATCCGCAACTATTAAAGATCATTAAGGTAAAACCCAACCATAGCATTAAAGTATCAAGTCCCCTTTATCCCATACGCAACAACCCCCTTACTCGGGTTTAAGCTTCTGTCACTCTAGCAACCCACTATAAGCGAATCATGAACGAATTGCAACACCCTACAGCGGGAATCCTTCATGTGTGCGCGACACGGAAGGCACCATAGGACAGCACCAAAATAAAACATACAACTCAAACCAATCTAGATCATCAATCAACCCAAAAGACAAAGGAAATCTACTCAAAACATCATAGGATGGCAACACATCATTGGATCATAATATGTGGCATAAAGCACCATGTTCAAGTAGGGGATTACAGCGGTGTGCAGGAGAGTGGACCGCTTAAAAGAGATGAGGAAATTGATGAAGATGGTGATATTGATGAAGACGATCACCGTGGCGATGGTTCCTCCGGTGGCACTCCGGCGCCACCGAGAGAGAGGGGGAGAGAGTCTCCCCCTTGTGCTTCCTACTCCATGGCCTCCCCCCTAGATGGGGAGAGGTTCTTCCTCTGGTCCTTGGCCTCCATGGTGATGATGGCCACCTCCGGGATCCACCTCCATGGGCTCCGGTGATGATGGCCCCCTCCGGCAGGGTGCCGGAGAGGGCCCAGATTGATTTTTCATGGCTACAGAGGCTTGCGGCGGCGGAACTTCCGATCTAGGTTTCTTTTCAGAGGTTTGGGGATTTATAGGAATTTTTGGTGTTGGTCCCACGTCAAGGGGGTCCACGAGGCAGCGGCAAGCCAGGGGGGCGCGCCCTAGGGGGGTGGGTGCGCCCTCCACCCTTGCCGCTTCCTCGTGAAGCGTCTGGTCCAACTCTTGTTCTTCGGGGTTCTCTTTTGGTCCATAAAAAATCACCGTAAATTTTCAGCCCATTCCGAGAACTTTTATTTCTGCACAAAAAACAACACCACGGTAGTTCTGCTGAAAATAACGTCAGTCCGGGTTAGTTCTAATCAAATCATACCAAAACCATATAAAATTGTTGTAAACATGGCATGAATACTTCATAAATTATAGATACGTCGGAGACGTATCAGCATCCCCAAGCTTAATTCCTGCTCGTCCTCGAGTAGGCAAATGATAAAAGAAATAATTTATGAAGTGTGAATGCTAGCATAGTGCATATATTTGATCAATGATAGTTTCAATCACTTTTTCTAGCATCATTATATATCATAAACAGTAGCTCATCTCATAGAACTTCTCATGATCAAGTAACAAGCTATTCACATGTTAAAGTATAGATCATAAAGTTTCTTGAAAACTAACAAACTATGTTCTCGGTCACCAAACAATTGCAATTCATCTTATTTTCAGGAAGGGTCTATGTAAGAGCTTTGATTTAGCAAATTCCACATACTCAACTATCATATAGTCTTCCATGATTGCTAACACTCAAAGCATATTTTTAGCACAAATAGCATCCATCGAACACAGAGAAAGATAGGGGCTTAATGTTTCGCCTCCCAACTTATTTACCATATAGATAATTGTCAACAATAATAATTCATGATCAAATATATTTGAATGGCCATATATGCTTGGGTCTTTCCCCACCATATGATGCTTGCCAACTAAAGAATAATTGAGGTTGAAATAAGAAGGAATACTATTGACTCTTGCATAAAAGTAAATACATGAAAGTAAAAGATAGGCCCTTCGCAGAGGGAAGCAGAGGTTGTCATGCGCTTTTTAATTTTGGATGTGCAAACCCTTAATGCAAAGGAACGTCACGTTGTATTGCCCTTTGTGATAGCAACCTTTATTATGCAGTCCGTCGCTTTTATTTCTTTACCATCACAAGTTCGTACAATGCTTATTTTCCCTTACAATAAGAGATCATACATATTTAAAAGCAATTTTTATTGCTTTTTGCACCGATGACAACTTACTTGAAGGATCTTATTCAATCCATAGGTAGATATGGTGGACACTCATGGCAAGAAACTGGGTTTAATGGTTTTTGGATGCACAAGTAGTATCTCTACTTAGTACAAAATTTTGGCTAGCAAAAGATCCTAAGCAAGAACCACATGTTGGAGGATCCATAACAATATAACTTCTATACAAATATACGCAAACATAACTCATTACGTTGTCTTCCTTGTCCAACTTCAACTAATTTGCTCAAGTTTGAAAATAATTAATGGGGCTCACAACCATAGAAGATGTCCAAGATAGTATATTTATATGTGAAATCTCTCTTCCTTCAATATTCTTTCATGAATTGTTCAAGTGACCAATGTTGAGTTTGCTAACTTTCAATAAATTTTACCACCTATACTTCTTATATGTGAAGTCATTACTCCCCATGGGATAAGCATATGAAACATATATAATTTCAGATTTATGATATTCAATTCATTCAACCATTTACTCATAGGATACATGTGAAGCATGAGAGTAAATGACAAACTACTCCAAAAAGATATAAGTGAAGATCAATGAGTAGCCCAATAGTTAATTAGCCATGTGAGGACTCTCTCCCATTCAAGATTTCAGATCCAATGATTTTATTCAAACAGCTATTAAAATGAAAATACGCTCCAAGAAAAACACATATCATGTGACAAATAAAAATATAGCTACAAGTAAGGTATACCGATAGTGTTGAAGACGAAAGAGGGGATGCCTTCTGGGGCATCCCCAAGCTTAGGCGCTTGAGTCTTCTTTGAATATTACCTTGGGATGCCTTGGGCATCCCCAAGCTTAGGGTCTTTCCACTCCTTATTCTCATCATATCGACACCTCACCTAAAACTTGAAAACTTCAATCACACAAAACTCAACAGAAAACTCATGAGCTCCGTTAGTATAATAAAACAAACCATTCACTTGGGTACTGTCAAGACAAGATTCATAATTGTTTCCACATAATTCCTACTATACTCTATCATTTCCACAATTTATATCACTTAATATAAGCAATGGAAACACTAAAACAAGCAAACTATGCATTGAAAACAGAATCTGTCAAAAACATAACAGTCTGTGAAGATCTGAATTGTTCTCATACTTCTGTAACTCTAGAAATTCTTAAAAATTAGTAAAACGTAGAAAATTTGTATATCAATCCTCTGTAAAAAATTCAGAGTTTTTCCACATTCCAGTGAATTTTAACAATTCTGTTACTGGATGCAAAAGTTTCTGTTTTTGCACAGAATCAAATCAACTTTCAACCACACTCTCCCAAAGGCTTTACTTGGCACTTTATTGAAACAAAAGCTATAAAACATGATTAATACAGTAACTTAATCATGTGAACACACAAAAACAGTAGGGATAAATATTGGGTTGTCTCCCAACAAGCGCTTTTCTTTAATGCCTTTTTAGCTAGGCATGATATTTTAATGATACTCTTCCAAGCCCAATTCCAATGATAATTTTATTCAAACTCTAAAAGATATAAGTGAAGTTCATAGAGCATTCTACAATTAATATAGATTGACAAATATCCAAGGCTCAAAATATATAAGTGAAGCACATGAAGCATTCTATAAAGTCATACTCAAAAGATTTAAGTGAAGCACAAAGAGTATTCTATAAAGCCATACTCAAAAGATTTAAGTGAAGCACATGAAGCATTCTATAAATCAATGAAGGACTATCTCATACTAGCATGGTGCATAAAGGAAAAGAAAAGAAAAATAAACACAAAAGACGCATATCATGTGAACAAAACAAAAACCGAGGTATACTGATAATTGTTGAAGAAGAAAGATGGGATGCCAACCGGGGCATCCCCAAGCTTAGATGCTTGAGTATCCTTGAAATATTTACTTGGGGTTCCTCGGGCATCCCCAAGCTTGAACTCTTGCCTCTCCTTATCCTTCTCATATCGATAACTTCTCGATCTTCGAACACTTCATCCACACAAAACTTAACAAAAAACCTTGTGAGATCCGTTAGTATAATAAAGCAAATCACTTCCTTTAGGTACTGTTGTAAACTCATTCCAATTTCATATTAGCATTATATATACTGTATTCCAACTTCATCATGGTTCATACCCCCCGATACTACCCATAGATTCATCAAAATAAGTGAATAACACAAAGAAAATAGAATCTGTCAAAAATAGGAAACTCTGTAGTAATCTGGAAACTTCGTATACTTATGTAACTCCAAAAATTCTAAAAAAAAAGGAAAAAATATAAAATTTTCATAGCAGTACTGTGTAAAAATTTCAGAAACTTTTGAGGTTCCAGTAAAAAATGTAAAATCACGCACTACAGCCAAAGTTTCTGTTTTTGCACCGCACATAGCAAACAAGCAATCTAATCATCATAAAGCCAAACCTTGGCACATTATTTTTATAATACAATGGATATATACAAGGGGATAATTATTTTTGAGAAACTTCCATGAAAAATTCTACATTGTTTCCATGAGCATGAACACAAGTGTTCAAGCTCGACCCTCACTTCTCCAATGTATAACCTTCCAATCACTTCTCTTTTTGAAAAAGGTTTTAGGCATAAGAGGCAAGTAAATTTTTTTGTATTTTGCATTATTTTAAAAAAAATTGTTTGTTTCACCCACAACTAAATAAAACAAAAACAAAATCTACTTAGTCAAAAAAGCAAACAAGCACACATGAGAATATCAACCCCACGCTATTGCTCCCCGGCAACGGCGCCAGAAAAGAGCTTGATAATCCCCAAGTGTAAGGAATCAACATAGGAATTTCCAAAGGTGGAAGTGATAAGTATGGAGTGTCGAACCCACAAGGAGCTAAAGGTAAGATCAATATTCTCTCAAGTCCTATCTGCCACTGATACGACTCTACGTACACCGAACGTTTGCTTTCATCTAGAAACGAGAAATAAAACTACGTTGTGGGTATGAAGAGGATAGCTTTGCATGATATCGGAGAACTAAAATATAAAAATTGAAGGAAATATGCCCTAGAGGCAATAATAAAGTTGTTATTTTATATTTCCTTATTCATGATAAATGTTTATTATTCATGCTAGAACTGTATTGATCGGAAACCATAATACATGTGTGAATACATAGACAAACACTATGTCCCTAGTGAGCCTCTACTTGACTAGCTTGTTGATCAAAGATGGTTAAGGTTTCCTAACCATGGACATGAGTTGTCATTTGATAACGGGATCACATCATTAGGAGAATGATGTGATGGACAAGACCCATCCGTTAGCTTAGCATAATGATCGTTTGGTTTTATTGCTATTGCTTTCTTCATGTCAAATATATATTCCTTCGACTAAGAGATGCAACTCCCGGATACCGGAGGAATGCCTTGTATGCTATCAAACGTCACAACGTAACTGGGTGATCATAAAGATGCTCTACAGGTATCTCCGAAGGTGTTTGTTGAGTTGGCATAGATCGAGATTAGGATTTGTCACTCCGAGTATCGGAGAGGTATCTCTGGGCCCTCTCGGTAATACACATCATAAGCTTGCAAGCAAACGACTAAGGAGTTAGTCACGAGGTGATGTATTACGGAATGAGTAAAGAGACTTGCCGGTAACAATATTGAACTAGGTATGAAGATACCAACGATCGAATCTCGGGCAAGTAACATACCAATGGACAAAGGGAATTACGTATGTTGTCATAACGGTTCGACCGATAAAGATCTTCGTAGAATATGTAGGAGCCAATATGAGCATCCAGGTTCTGCTATTGGTTATTGTCCGGAGAGGTCTCTCGGTCATGTCTACATAGTTCTCGAACCCGTAGGGTCCGCACGCTCAACGTTCGTTGACGATTTAGTATTATATGAGTTATGTGATTTGGTGACCGAATGTTGTTCGGAGTCCCGGATGAGATCATGGACATGACGAGGAGTCTCGAAATGGTTGAGAGGTAAAGATCGATATATAGGACGATGGTATTCGGACACCGGAAGTGTTCCGGAGGGTACCGGGTACATATCGGGTCTCCGGAAGGGGTTCCGGGCACCCCCG
Source organism: Thinopyrum elongatum (assembly GCA_011799875.1). Classification (NCBI taxonomy): domain Eukaryota; kingdom Viridiplantae; phylum Streptophyta; class Magnoliopsida; order Poales; family Poaceae; genus Thinopyrum; species Thinopyrum elongatum. The sequence goes on from CM022303.1 coordinate 134,349,085, forward strand.
GCAAAAGATATGGGCCTTATGGGCCAAGAGGGGAAACGCACCAGCCACAAGTGGCTGGTGCGCCCCCCATATGGGCCGTCCAGGGATGGAGAAGGAAAGGGGAAGGGAGAAAGGCAAGTGTGGATTAGGATTCCCACTTCCTTATCTCTCCCCCCTCTTTCCTTCCCCCTCCGTGAAAAAAAGGAAAGGGGGGGCGCCACTTGGGGAAACCCCAAGTAGGATTCAGATCCTACTTGCGGCGCCCCCTGGCTGCCTCTCCTCCCCTCCCACCTATATATATGTGGGGAGGGGCGCCTAGAAGACACAACAACAATTGTTAGCCGTGTGCAGCGCCCCCCTCCACAGTTTACGCCTCCGGTCATATCTTCCTAGTACTTAGGCGAAGCCCTGCGCGGATCACTTCACCATCACCGTCACCACGCCATCGTGCTGACGGAACTCATCTACTTCCTCAACACCTTGCTGGATCAAGAGAATGAGGGACGTCATCGAGCTGAACATGTGTAGAACTCGGAGGTGCCGTACGTTCGGTGCTTGATCGGTCGGAGCTAGAAGAAGTTTGACTACATCAACCGCGTTGTCAAACGCTTCCGCTTTCGGTCTACGAGGGTACGTAGACACACTCTCCCCCTCGTTGCTATGCATCTCCTAGATAGATCTTGCGTGAGCGTAGGATTTTTTTTGAAATTGCATGCTATGTTTCCCAACAGTGGCATCCGAGCCAGGTCTATGCGTAGATGATATGCACGAGTAGAACACAAAGAGTTGTGGGCGGTGATCGTCATACTGCTTACCACCAATGTCTTATTTTGATTCGGCGGTATTGTTGGATGAAGCGGCCCGGACCAACCTTACATGACCATATTCATGAGACCAGTTCCACCGACAGACATGCAACTAGTTTTGCATAAAGGTGGCTGGCGGGTGTCTGTTTCTCCTACTTTAGTTGAACCAAATTTGACTGCGGCCGGTCCTTGAAGAAGGTTAAAACAGCAAACTTGACGAAACACCATTGTGGTTTTGATGCGTAAGTAAGAACGGTTCTTGCTAGAAGCCCGTAGCAGCCACGTAAAACTTGCAACAACAAAGTAGAGGACGTCTAACTTGTTTTTGCAGGGCATGTTGTGATGTGATATGGTCAAGACATGATGTGATATATGTTATTGTATGAGATGATCATATTTTGTAAAAGTTATCCGCAACTGGCAGGAGCCTTATGGTTGTCTCTTTATTGTATGAAATGCAAACGCCATGTAATTGCTTTACTTTATCACTATGCGTCAGCGATAGTTGTAGAAGCAATAGTTGGCGAGACGACCATGACGCAACGATGGAGATCAAGGTGTCGAGCCGGTGATGATGGAGATCATGACGATGCTTTGGAGATGGAGATCAAAAGCACAAGATGATGATGGCCATATCATGTCACATATTTTAATTGCATGTGATGTTTATCTTTTATGCATCTTATTTTGCTTAGTACGATGGTAGCATTATAAGATGATCCCTTCACTAAATTTCAAGGTATAAGTGTTCTCCCTGAGTATGCACCGTTGTGACAGTTCGTCGTGTTGAGACACCACATGATGATCGGGTGTGATAGACTCTACGTTCACATACAACGGGTGCAAGATAGTTTTGCACATGCGGAATACTCGGGTTAAACTTGACGAGCCTAGCATGTACAGACATGGCCTCGGAACACTGGAGACCGAAAGTTCGAATGTGAATCATATAGTAGATATGATCAACATAGAGATGTTCACCATTGATGACTACCCCATCTCATGTGATGATCGGACATGGGTTAGTTGATTTGGATCACGTATCATTTAGATGACTTGAGGGATGTCAATCTAAGTGGGAGTTCTTAAGTAATTTGATTAATTGAACTTTATTTATCATGAACTTAGTCCTGATAGTATTTGCATATTATGTTGTAGATCAATAGCTTGCGTATAGCTCCCCTGTTTTATTTTGATATGTTCCTAGAGAAAACTAAGTTGAAAGATGATAGTAGAAATGATGCGGACTGGGTCCGTGATCTAAGGATTATCCTCATTACTGCACAGAAGAATTATGTCCTTAATGCACTGCTAGGTAACAGACCTATTGAAGGAGCAGATGTAGATGTTATGAACGTTTGTCAAGCTCGATATGATGACTACTTGATAGTTTAGTGCGCCATGCTTTACGGCTTAGAACCGGGACTTCAAAAATGTTTTGAATACCACGGAGCATATGAGATATTCCAAGAGCTGAAATTGGTATTTCAGACTCATGCCCATGTAGAGAGGTATGAGACCTCTGACAAGTAATTTGCCTACAAGATGGAGGAGAATAGCTCAGCAAGTGAGCATGTGTTCAGAATGTCTCAGTACTACAATCGCTTGAATCAAGTGGGAGTTAATCTTCCAGATAAGATAGTGATTGACAAAATTCTCTAGTCACTATCACTAAGCTACTAGAACTTCGTGATGAACTATAATATGCAAGGGATGACGAAAATGATTCCCAAGCTCTTCGCAATGCTAAAATCGGTGAAGGTAGAAATCAAGAAAGAGCATCAAGTGTTGATGGTTAACAAGACCACTAGTTTCAAGAAAAAGGGCAAGGGAAAGAAAGGGGAACTTCAAGAAGAATGGCAAGCAAGTTGTCACTCCCGTAAAGAAGCCCAAAGCTGGAACTAAGCCTGAAACTGAGTGTTTCTACTGCAAAGGAAATGGTCACTGGAAGCGGAACTGCCCCAAATACTTGGCGGATAAGAAGGATGGCAAAGTGAATAAAGGTATATTTGATATACATGTTATTGATGTGTATTTTGCTAGTGTTCATAGTAGCCCCTAGGTATTTGATACTGGTTCAGTTGCTAACATTAGTAACTCAAAACAGGAGTTGCAAAATGAACAGAGACTAGTTAATGACGAGGTGACGATGTGTGTTGGAAGTGATTCCAAGGTTGATAAGATCACCATCGCACACTCCCTCTACCTTCGGGATTAGTGTTGGACCTAAATAAATAAATGTTATTTGGTGTTTGTGTTGAGCATGAATATGATTGGATCATGTTTATTGCGATACGATTATTCATTTAAGTCAGGGAATAATTGTTGTTCTGTTTACATGAATAAAACCTTCTATGGTCATACACTCAATGTAAATGGTTTATTGAATCTCGATCGTAGTGATACACACACTAGTCGAAAAAGGCCCATTTGTCCCGGTTCATAAGGCCCATTTGTCCCGGTTCGGGAACCGGGACTAAAGGGTCGGGACTAAAGCCCAACACCTTTAGTCCCGGTTCTTATACGAACCAGGACAGATGGGGCTCCACGTGGCCGCTGCGGCGAGCCCAGAGAGGAGGGCCTTTAGTCCCGGTTGGTAACACCAAACCGGGAGCAAAGATCATCCACGTGTCAGCAGCTCAGGAGCTGGGGTTTTTGTTATTTTTTTGAAGGGGGGGGGGTTTGGGGGTTTTGGGGGTTTTATAGGGTTAATTTAGGGGTTTCATATATTGTGTTAGCTAGCTAATAGCTAGAGAGAAGTGTCCTCTCTTATCTCCGTGCTTGGTCGACACTACGTACTATACGTATAGAGAGGACTCGACACGCTAGCTAGTAAGCAAATGAAGGAAACCATTAAGTACACAAGATCGTCATGAACATATACAGAGAGAAGTGATCGACCTCCTCCTTCTCCGAGAGATTGGTCGAACAACAAGTTTTCGTATATCTATCCGACGCTACTAGCTACATATATACAATATAAGATCTCTTACAATCCCTAACATTTGATATCAAGTTCCACATGGTATTCTCCGGCTGGATTGATGACGTGGTCAAGAAAGAATCCCGCCAATTCCTCTTGAATTGCTTTTATGCGATCTTGTGGTAGGAGTTCATCCCGCATCTGCCAAATCTAATTTGAAGAAGGGGGTCAATACATATATATGAATGAAACTCAACACAAATGATGGTAATAAAATAAAATTGTGAATATTATTGCTTACGCACTTCATATTGTTTTTCAGAGTAGCCCCGCTTAGAGGTCGTCGCGTTGTAGATGTACTCGCAAATGTAGTATCCACAAAAAATATTCCCGCCTTCCTGCCACAACCACTTTACGAGAAATAAAGGTCAATCAAACTGATAATCAAGCATTATAAATGGTATTGATGAAACTAGCTAGAATCAATTGGAGATGCGCGGAACTAGCTAGTAGTACTTACTTTCGGGTGTGTAAATCGCTGCTCCCCCGGCAGTCCCGGAGCTTCTGTGGTGAACACTTTCCAAACCCTGCGAGACAAAGAAAATAATTACTTGATATCAGGAAATGACCAAAGTTGCCGATATGGTGCGATAATGATCGATTGAACTTTTGGAGCATTTCAGTCATGGCCGCATACTCCTTGGGATCTTTTCGTCTTGAGTCTAAGACGGTTACTAGTCCCTGCTCAAGCTTAATCTCTAGGAGAATAAAGTGGAAGCTGCGCACGCATGCATAACTCATCAATTATATTACTATAACCTCGAGTAATAAGGGAAACCGAATATGCAGAAGACAGTAACACCCACTTGAAGTTGTAAGGAAAGAGTATTTTATCTTTGTTTTGATTTTTAAGCAACGATTGTAGCAAGTTGGCCTCGGTTTCTTCCGCATGATATGTAACCGTCCATTCATCTATGAGATTTGTGTTAATGAACCCAATATCATAGATTTGTGCATTTCTGCATTCGACGATCTTCAATCTGCATAATATAGTGAGGATAATTATATATACATGCAATGAAAGAGCTGAACTATATATAGAGACTTAATTACAGAAGTATAGTACTTACAGACAGTAGCAAGTGATGATTATTTTATCGAGGTCCTTTTGATTGAAAAACTGGAAGAACTCCTCAAATGGAACAGACAACAGATCAATTCCAACGAGGTCGTGCTCCTCTTTAACTCTCAGCGTCAAAATATCCTTCCCAGACTTGCAGGTGTCCATGTACCACTTATGGAATCTTCGCATCATCGTTGTTAGAGGAGGATCACCAGGTCTGACGAGAGGCTTCCCGTACTGGTATTTGTGTTCGTCCACCTCCATTGTATCAAAATGTGCATCGTCGGGTAGGTAATCACCAGGATTGGTACCGGGCAGCATCCCCGGCAGATTTGCGATGATATCGCTAGACACCTTGAGCGGGGGGCACGATTGGTTTGCCTGTTCGCCGAGCTGGGGAATTTTGTTCCCTCTTCTTCATTCTTGTAACCTTTTGTCACTTGAAGTAGTTCCCGACCGGCGCGCTCCTTCCACTGCCTTTTTCAGAGCGCGGACATGGTTGTCATCCGGCGGAGGCGGTGGTGGTCGCTTCAGGTTCTTCAAAGTGCGCTTCAATTTCACCGGATCCATCTTCTCCTCCGGAGGTGGATTTTTCTTTGCAAAAAAGTCCTTCACTTGGGCTTGACTGATCTCCGCGTTTTCCTCCTCGGTCATCTCGTATGGTAACTTCTCTAGAGGCTTGAGAAATGGACCGAATTTGTATTGCCTCTCGCCTCTGGCTGTACTGCTAGACGCCGGAGCAGCCGGAGCGGCTGCGGCTGTCTTCCTTTGTTGCTTACAAGGCGGAGAAGGAGGCTGAGTGCTACGACGCGTCGGAGCAGCCGGAGCGGCGGCGGCTATCTTCCGCTGTTGTTGACGAGGTGGAGAAGGAGGCGGGCTGCTCGGACGCGCCGGCGCAGGCGGAGAAGGAGGCGGAGTGCCGCCACGCGCCGGAGCAGCTTGAGAAGGAGGCGGAGTGCCGCCACGCGCCAGAGCAGCCGGAGAAGGAGGCGGAGTGCCCTGATCACTCACCAGAGGAGGAGGCGGAGGCGTCCAGTTCGGAAGGTTGATGACCTCCTTCCGCCATAGACATGGAGTCTTCAGAGCAAGACCCAGCTGAGTCTCCCCTTCACAGGTAGGGTGGTCAAGCTCGAGCTCCTCAAATACATCCGTTATTTCATCGACCATCACAACAGCATAGCCTTCTGGAATCGGAAGGCAGTGAAAAGTTGCGCCGGGTTGAGGAGGTGCAACAGAGCCGACAGCCGCCTTGACTTTGAGGTGCTGCCATTGCGCCATAAGGTGGCAATCTTGAGCCTCCGTGATAGCATCCACGGGGTAGCTGGGAGCCGTGAAGTGAGGCTGCTAAAGGAGCTCGGTGGAAGCCACGCCGCTTCTCCGCTGAGATGGCGGGGTAGCTTCTGGGGTAGCTTCGGCAGGTCGCTGCCTCTGAACTAGTGCTTGTTCCTCTAGCGCTCGTACCCTTGCATTCAGCTTCTGCAGTTCGGTCTACTCCACTTTCCTCCTCCTCTACCGGGTTTTGTAACCGCCTGCGCTGGGAAACCCTTCCTTCCACGCAACGGAGCCTGCCGTGCCTCGTGTTCGTCCTGGGTGCTCAGGATTCCCGAGGGCCTGTGTGAGCTCGTCGTTCTCTCTGTCGGGAACGAACGTCCCTTGCTGCGCTGCGGCGATATACTTCTGAAGCTTCTTGACAGGTATTTCAAGTTGCTCCTTCGTCCAACGGCACTTCCCTGTTTCAGGGTCCAAGGTTCCCCAACCCCGAAGAACCAAGTCCTTGAACGGTCTGGCCAGTTCAATGTCTCTGGTTCGACCCCTTTATCAAGCAGGTCCTTCATAGCCTTGTCCCACAATGGCCGGGCTTTGAGGTAGCCACCTGACCCCGTGCGATGGTGATACTCCTTCTTTGCAGCATTTTTCTTGTTTGTCACTGACATCTTCTTACTCTTCTCCGATGTCTTATGGGCCACAAATGCGGGCCAGTGATCTCTTATCTTCTCAAATCGGCCGGTGAATTCTGGAGTCTTCCCTTTGTTGACAAACAATGATTTCAACTCATTCTTCCACCTCCTGAATAGATCTGCCATCTTCTTAAGAGCATGAGCCTTGACCAATGGCTCTATAACTAGCTTATCCGGATCCTCCTCTGGCGGTAGGGTGAAATTTGCCTTCAGCGCGGTCCAAAGATCATCTTTCTGTCTATCGTTGACAAAAGACACTTGAGGGTCTTCGCTCTTAGGCTTATTCCATTGGTGGATGCTGATCGGGATCATGTCCCTAACAAGAACGCCGCACTGAGCAGAAAATGCTTCCTTGGTCCGGCTGGGTTCAATCGGTTGGCCATCGCCCTTGATTGCTGTGATCATGAACCTTTCATCCTGGCGCAACCTTTTCTTCGGGCCTCGTCTCGTTACCGAAGTTTGGCTCGATCCGGAGGGCTAGAAAAGAAGAAAGAAGAGAGTTAATATGTGTACATACCAAAACAATTAATGCATCAATTAGCTAGTCAGCACAGGCTTAATTAATATATATACCTCGCCGGACTTTGCAACATCTCCTTCCTTCATTCGCTCACCGGAGCAGTCATCACGGTCTCCTTCTTCCACCGGCATTCCATCACCGGGGCCATCATAATCATGTCCTTCCACCTCCATTGTTCGATCACCGGAGCCTGCTTCACCCTCTCCTTCCAGACCATCGGTGTCGTCGAGAAACGACAAGACATCACCTCCGCCGAGGATTATGTCCCCCAACAACTGTTCTGCTTCGATGTCTCGGTGCTCCATAGTTTCTGCAAATATTACAACATGGCAATTAATATACAAACATGATAGATGGATATATTAGTGCAAACGTAGACCTAGCTAGCTCGACGCTTCTATGGTTTGGGGTGGCCTTGACAACGCTTCTAGGGTTTGGGGTGGCCTAGGCAACGCTTCTAGGGTTTGGGGTGGCCTCGACAACGCTTCTAGGGTTTGGGTCGGACCGACTCTCTCATGAATGTCCGACGTCCGGACCGACAAGGGATTTAACAAAATGACGCCATTCTGGATGTGCAGAAAATGGTCCATATTTTCCTGATCTCATCTACCCTTCTATATGTCACGTTGTCTAGTGTCAAAAAATTCAAGAAAACCATGACTTCATCATTAGCCGGAAATGACAGGCATATAATGGTAAGAAGCTCTTCAAAGTTGTTTTGGAACGGAGTTCCCGATAGAATAATTCGCTTTTTGGTACAAAGTTCAGCAAGAGCCTTCCGAATATCGCTATTTGGAAGGCATTTGCTGAAATTCGTACCAAAAGGCGAATTATTCTATCAGGAACTCCGTTCCAAAACAACTTTGAAGAGCTTCGTAGCATCATACGCCTATTACTTCCGACTAATGATGAAGCCATGGATTTCTTCAATACTTTGACAGACAACGTGACATATAGAAGAATATATATATAGATGAGATCAGAAAAAAATTGGATCAACTTGTGCACATCCATAATGGGGGCATTCTTGATAAATCTATATATGTCAAAATTCAAACTTTGACATATGATCAAACTTTGACATATGATCAAATGTTGCATATGTCAAAATTCAAACTTTGACATATGATCAAACTTTGATATATGATCAAATGTTGCATATGTCAAAATTCAAACTTTGACATATGATCAAACTTTGATATATGTCCACCGCGATATAAAATAATACATAGACTTGTTCGGGCGACGGGGGGCGGCGACCATGGAGCAGTGGTAGAGCAAGGCCGAGCTCGGGGGAGCACGCGGCGAAGTTATCGGGGAGGGGGTATATCGACCCCCCCCCCCTCTCATGTCGAAGTTATCGGGGAGGGGGTATATCGACCCCCCCCCCCTCATCGGTCGAAGTTATCGGGGAGGGGGTATATCGACCCCCCCCTCATGTCGAAGTTATCGGGAGGGGGTATATCGATCCCCCCCCCCCTCAGTCGAAGTTATCGGTGGGGGGGAGAAGGGGGTATATCGACCCCCCCCCCTCATGTCGAAGTTATTGGGGAGGGGGTATATCGATAACGACATACCCGATAAAAAATAACTTTTGCATATATAAAAGTTTTTCTTCTTCTTCCTTCTTCCTTCTTCCTTCTTCCTAGCTAGATATATAAAACTTTTCTAAAAATGTAACTTTTGCATATATAAAACTTTTTCTTCTTCTTCCTTCTTCCTTCTTCCTTCTTCCTAGATATATAAAACTTTTGTAAAAATGAAACTAACCTAAAATGCACTAAATCAGAGAACATACATAGATAATTTTCTAAAAATGTAACTTTTGCATATATGAACATATATACACAGAGAACATATATACATTTTTCAAAAAATGCAAAAAACAAATCATCATATACATGAACAAAAAATTTGAAAAAAAAAGAGGACATATAATCATATATACACACATACATATAATCTGGAAAAAAATCATCATATATCTCTAAAAAAATAGAGAGGAAAAGGCCGGCCAGACCGAACGTGGCGGCGGCGTGGTCGGGGCAGGCCGGGGGCGCGGGGCGGCGTCAGGGCAGGCCGGGGGCGCGGGGCGGCGTCAGGGCAGGGCCACGGGGCGGCCGGCGTCGAGGCAGGGGCCACGGGGCGACGACGACGAGGCAGGGGGCACGGGGCGGCGTGTCGGGGCAGGGCAGGGGCGGCGCTTCGGGGCAGGGCAAGGGCGGCGCGTCGGGGCAGGGCAGGGGCGATGGTGACGAGGAGCGGGCGGCGACGGCGAGCACGGGCAGCCTGGCGGCGTCGATGAGCTCGGCGTCGTCGGGGGGCAAATGGTCGATGAAAACTGAAAAATTCCTAAGTCCTGCTTATATACACAGAGCATTGGTCCCGGTTCATGGCACAAAACGGGACGAATGCCACCCTTTGGTCCCGGTTCGTGCCACCAACCGGGACCAAAGGTCTCTTTTCAGCAGCCCAATGGGCGGGAAACAGAGACCTTTGGTCCCGGTTGGTTGCACGAACCGGGACCAAAGGGGGGGGGGCATTGATCCCGGTTTGTTCCACCAACCGGGACCAATGCCCCCCCTTTCGTCCCGGTTGGTGCTACCAACCGGGACCAAAGGCCTTGCGCTGGCGCGGTGCGGTGGGATGTTTAGTCCCACCTCGCTAGTTGAGAGAGCTCGAGAGTGGTTTATAAGCGCTGCTACGCCGACCCTCCCGAGCTCCTCTCAACTGCAGGCTTTCGGGCCATCTCTGCTACTCTTTGCCCGTGGGCCTGCTGGGCCTCTGCGGGCCTGAATCCAGGCCCATGGATGGGTTTCTAGTCGTATTCAGGCCGTGGTGGCCCAGTAGGTGGCATTTTTTTATTTTTATTCTATTTTTTTGTTTTCTTTTTTGCTTTATTTATTTTATTTTTGTTTCTACTTACAACAAAATACAAACTTTTTGCTTTTAATGTTTTGAACAGAAAATACTTTGATAATTTTAGTTGCATAAATTTTAGTTGATTCCTTTTGCTATTAGAGTTTTATTAAAGTTTTCTAGTTCATTCTTTTTTCGATTAGAGTTTCATTAAAGTTTTCTAGTTCATTCTTTTAGTTTATTATTTTTTCTATTAGAGTTTCATAAAAGTTGAGAGGGTTACGGCAAAAACTGGATGCACTTCATGTACAAAATGGACAATCTCTTTCGAAGTATCACCGTTTCGGACGAAAACTCATCTGTTACAAAGGGTTTTAATTTTTTTTGAACTTATTTGAACTACAGACTTTTTGTGTGTTCAAAATGAACCATTCTAAGCCACATCATCAATTTTCAACCCTTTCTAACTTCATCTGTTATTTTTCATGCATTTACTGATTTTTTTGAGCTAAATGACCCTGAAATTGAAAAGCACTTCAGATGAACTCTGAAGAGGTTGAAAATTGGCATGGTTTCATCATTTCACCCACATAGCATGTGCTAAAAAGTTGAGAGAGTTACGGCAAAAACTGGATGCACTTCGTGTACAAAATGGACAATCTCTTTCGAAGTATCAGGGTTTCGGACAAAAACTCATCTGTTACAAAGGGATTTCATTTTTTTGAACTTATTTGAACTCCAGACTTTTTGTGTGCTCAAAATGAACCATTCAAAGCCATATCATCAATTTTCAACCCTTTCTGACTTCATCTGTCTTCACTTTTTCTTCACTTGTGTCCTTTGCTTATTGCGTCGTAACCATGGATATTCTTCATCGCTTAACAGGGTGCTTGGGTCAGCCTTGACTTTGAAGGGAGGAATATCATGAAACTTTTCATAATCTTCAGACATGTCTGTCTTACCCTCCACTCCCACGATGTCTCTTTTCCCTGAAAGAACTATGTGGCGCTTTGGCTCATCGTATGATGTATCCGCTTCCTTATCTTTTCTTTTTCTCGGTTTGGTAGACATGTCCTTCACATAGAAAACCTGCGCCACATCATTGGCTAGGACGAATGGTTCGTCTGTGTACCCAAGATTGTTCAGATCCACTGTTGTCATTCCGTAATGTGGCTCTACCTGTACCCCGCCTCCTGACAGATTGACCCATTTGCACTTAAACAAAGGGACCTTAAAATCATGTCCGTAGTCAAGTTCCCATATGTCCACTATGTAACCATAATATGTGTCCTTTCCCCTCTTGGTTGCTGCATCAAAGCGGACACCGCTGTTTTGGTTGGTGCTCTTTTGATCTTGGGCGATCGTGTAAAATGTATTCCCATTTATCTCGTATCCTTTGTAAGTCAATACAGTCGAAGATGGTCCCCTGGACAACGAGTACAACTCATCAGAAACAGTGTTGTCACCTCTGAGACGTGTTTCCAACCAACTGCCAAAAGTCCTGATGTGTTCATATGTAATCCAGTCGTCACACTGCTCCGGGTGTTTGGAGCGCAGAATGTTCTTGTGTTCATCGACATACGGGGTCACCAAGGTAGAGTTCTGTAGAACTGTGTAGTGTGCTTGAGACCAAGAATGCCCGTCCCTGCATATTATTGAGTCCCCTCCTAGCGTGCCTTTTCCAGCCAGTCTCCCCTCATACCGCGATTGAGGGAGACCAATCTTCTTAAGGTCAGGAATGAAGTCAACACAAAACCCAATGACATCCTCTGTTTGATGGCCCATGGAGATGCTTCCTTCAGGCCTAGCGCGGTTACGGACATATTTCTTTAGGACTCCCATGAACCTCTCAAAGGGGAACATATTGTGTAGAAATACGGGACCCAGAACGACAATCTCGTCGACTAGATGAACTAGGACGTGCGTCATGATATTGAAGAAGGATGGTGGGAACACCAGCTCGAAACTGACAAGACATTGCGCCACATCACTCCTTAGCCTTGGTATGATTTCTGGATCGATCACCTTATGAGAGATTGCATTGAGGAATGCACATAGCTTCACAATGGCTAATCGAACGTTTTCCGGTAGAAGCCCCCTCAATGCAACCGGAAGCAGTTGCGTCATAATCACGTGGCAGTCATGAGACTTTAGGTTCTGGAACTTTTTCTCTGCCATATTTATTATTCCCTTTATATTCGACGAGAAGCCAGATGGGACCTTCATACTGAGCAGGCATTTAAAGAAGATTTCCTTCTCTTCTTTGGTAAGAGCGTAGCTGGCAGGACCTTCATACTGCTTTGGAGGCATGCCGTCTTTTTCGTGCCAACGTTGCAGGTCCTCCCGTGCCTCCGCTGTATCTTTTGTCTTTCCATACACGCCCAAGAAGCCTAGCAGGTTCATGCAAAGGTTCTTTGTCACGTGCATCATGTTGATTGAAGAGTGGACCTCTAGGTCTTTCCAATAGGGTAGGTCCCAAAATATAGATTTCTTCTTCCACATGGGAGCGCGTCCCTCAGCGTCATTCGGAACAGATAGTCCGCTGGGACCCTTTCCAAAGATTACGTGTAAATCATTGACCATAGCAAGTACGTGATCACCAGTACGCATGGTGGGCTTCTTAAGGTGATCTGCCTCGCCTTTGAAATGCTTGCATTTCTTTCGACATTGATGGTTGGTCGGAAGAAATCGACGATGCCCCAGGTACACATTCTTCCTGCATTTGTCCAGGTATATACTTTCGGTGTCAGCTAAATAGTGCGTGCATGCGTGGTATCCCTTGTTTGTCTGTCTTGAAAGGTTACTGAGAGCAGGCCAATCATTGATGGTTACAAACAGCAACGCATGCAAGTCAAATTCCTCCTCTCTGTGCTCATCCCACACACGTAAACCGTTTCCATTCCACAGCTATAAAAGTTCTTCAACTAATGGCCTTAGGTACACATTAATGTCGTTGCCGGGTTGCTTAGGGCCTTGGATGAGTACTGGCATCATAATGAACTTTCGCTTCATGCACAGCCAAGGAGGAAGGTTATAGATACATAGAGTCACGGGCCAGGTGCTGTGATTGCTGCTCTGCTCCCCGAAAGGATTAATGCCATCCGCACTTAAACCAAACCATACGTTCCTTGGGTCACCTGCAAACTCAGCCTGGTACTTTCTCTCGATTTTTCTCCACTGCGACCCGTCAGCGGGTGCTCTCAACTTCCCGTCTTTCTTACGGTCCTCTCTGTGCCATCGCATCAACTTGGCATGCTCTTTGTTTCTGAACAGACGTTTCAACCATGGTATTATAGGAGCATACCACATCACCTTGGCAGGAACCCTCTTCCTGGGGGGCTCGCCGTCAACATCACCAGGGTCATCTCGTCTGATCTTATACCGCAATGCACCACATACCGGGCATGCGTTCAAATCCTCGTACGCACCGCGATACAGGATGCAGTCATTAGGGCATGCATGTATCTTCTGCACCTCCAATCCTAGAGGGCATACGACCTTCTTTGCTGCGTACGTACTGTCGGGCAATTCGTTATCCTTTGGAAGCTTCTTCTTCAATATTTTCAGTAGCTTCTCAAATCCTTTGTCAGGCACAGCATTCTCTGCCTTCCACTGCAGCAATTCCAGTATGGTACCGAGCTTTGTGTTGCCATCTTCGCAATTGGGGTACAACCCTTTTTGATGATCCTCTAACATGCGATCGAATTTCAGCTTCGCCTTTTCACTTTCACACTGTCTCCTTGCATCAACAATGACCCGGCGGAGATCATCATCGGGCACATCGTCTGGTTCCTCTTGATCTTCAGCTTCCCCCATTGCAGCATCACCGTATTCAGGGGGCACATAGTTGTCATTGTCCTCTTCTTCTTCGCTATCTTCCATCATAACCCCTATTTCTCCGTGCCTGGTCCAAACATTATAGTGTGGCATGAAACCCTTCTCAAGCAGGTGGGTGTGAAGGATTTTCCGGTCAGAGTAAGACTTCGTATTCCCACATATAGGGCATGGACAACACATAAAACCATTCTGCTTGTTTGCCTCAGCCACTTCGAGAAAATTATGCACGCCCTTAATGTACTCGGAGGTGCGTCTGTCACCGTATATCCATTGCCAGTTCATTTGCGTGCATTATATATAATTAAGTGTGTAAAAAACCATTACAAAACATCATGAATAGATAAGTGACCAAATTAATAGAAGTTCATCATCACATTAAAACCAAAGTACATACATAGTTCTCATTGAACAACATATAGCTCTCCAGAGCATCTAATTAAACCATACATTGAAACTATGTAAAACATTTCAATGCAACAACAAATGCGATCATAATCGCAACCAAGGTAACAATTGATCCAACGGCATAATGATACCAAGCCTCGGTATGAATGACATATTTTCTATACTTTCTAATCTTGAAGCGCATTGCATCCATCTTGATCTTGTGATCATCGACGACATCCGCAACATGCAACTCCAATATCATCTTCTCCTCCTAAATTTTTTTCAATTTTTCCTTCAAGTAATTGTTTACTTCTTCAACTAAATTTAACCTCTCGACAATAGGGTCGGTTGGAATTTCTGGTTCACATACCTCCTAGATAAAAAAATCTATGTCACGTTGGTCGGCATAATTGTCATAAACAATAAATGAACCAAATAGTTATAAAATATAATATATACCACATCCGAATCATAGACAGGACGAGGGCCGACGGGGGCGGATACCAAAACCATCGCACTATATAATAACAAACAATAATAAAAGTAAGAAAATTAGACAAGTATCTATCTAAATCATACAAGTAAGAATTTTTTTTCTTTTAGAAAGAAGATAAGAACAAGAGGCTCACCATGGTTATGCCAGCGACGAGATCGGCGCGGGCGATCGACGGCGGTGAAGACGGGGACGGGATGTGACGGACCGCTAAACCTAGACAAATCTTCAGGAAAATGGAGCTTGAAGGTCGAGCTTCGAGAGGAGAAAGCTTAACTAGTGTGGCTCGGGTATTTCATCAAACACCTCATGTGCATAGGAGGTGAGCTAGAGCACCACAAAGTTGTCCCCTCGCCAGCCAGAAAAAACAGAGCAGTGTGGAGTGCTCTGCTCGCCGGTGATGGGGTATATATAGCCACCTCATTGGTCCCGGTTCGTGCATGGAACCGGGACTAAAGGCCCCCCTTCTGTCCCGGTTCAAGCCACGAACCGGGAACAATGGATGTGGGCCAGGAGCAAGGCCCATTGGTCCCGGTTCATGCCAGGAACCGGGACAAATGGGTCCAGACGAACCGGGACCAATGCCCACGAGGCCCCGACCGGCCCCCTGGGCGCATGAACCGGGACGTATGCCCCCCATGGGTCCCGGTTCGTGACTGAACCGGGACTAATGGGTTGGGCTGGCCCGAACCAAAGCCCTGTTTTCTACTAGTGAGATATTCATAATATTGATGCCAAAAGATGCAAAGTTGATAATGATAGTGCAACATATTTGTGGCATTGTCGTTTAGGTCATATTGGTGTAAAGCGCATGAAGAAACTCCATGCAGATGGGCTTTTGGAATCACTTGATTATGAATCATCTGATACTTGCGAACCATGCCTCATGGGCAAGATGACTAAAACTCCGTTCTCTGGAACAATGGAGCGAGCTAATGACTTATTGGAAATAATACGTACCGATATATGCGGTCCGATGAGTGTTGAAGCACGCGGCGAGTATCGTTATTTTCTGACCTTCACAGATGATTTAAGTAGGTATGGATATATCTACTTGATGAAGCACAAGTCTGAAACATTTGAAAAGTTCAAAGAATTTCAGAGTGAAGTGTAGAATCATCGTAACCAGAAAATAAAGTTTCTACGATCTGATCGCGGAGGCGAATATTTGAGTTATGAGTTTGGCCTTCATTTAAAACAATGTGGAATAGTTTCACAATTCACGCCACCTGGAACACCACAGCGTAATGGTGTGTCCGAACGTCGTAATCGTACTTTATTGGATATGGTGCATTCTATGATGTCTCTTACCAATTTACCACTATCGTTTTGGAGTTATGCATTAAGAGACAGTTGCATTCATGTTAATAGGGCACTGTCTGAATCCATTGAGACGACACCGTATGAACTGTGGTTTGGCAAGAAACCTAAGCTGTCGTTTCTTAAAGTTTGGGGTTGCGACACTTATGTCAAAAGGCTTCAGCCTGATAAGCTCGAACCCAAATCGGAGAAGTGCGTCTTCATAGGATACCCTAAGGAAACAATTGGGTACACCTTCTAACACAAATCCGAAGGAAAGATCTTTGTTGCCAAGAATGGAAACTTTCTAGAGAAGGAGTTTCTCTCAAAAGAAGTGAGTGGGAGGAAAGTAGAACTTGATGAGGTATTTGTACCTTCTCTCAAATTGGAAAGTAGTTCATTAGAGAAAACCGTTCCCGTGATGCCTACACCAACTAGAGAGGAAGCTAATGATGATGATCATGAAACTTCGGATCAAGTTACTACAGAACTTCGTAGGTCAACCAGAACACGATCCGCACCAGAGTGGTATGGGAATCCTGTACTGGAAGTCATGTTACTAGACCAAGGCAAACCTACGAATTATGAAGAAGCTATGATGAGCCCAGATTCCGACAGATGGCTTGAGGCCATGAAATCTGAGATAGGATCCATGTATGAGAACAAAGTGTGGACTTTGGTGGATTTGCCCGATGATCGGCATGCCATAGAAATAAATGGATCTTCAAGAAGAAGACTGACGCTGATAGTAAAGTTACTGTCTACAAAGCTCAACTTGTCGCGAAATGTTTTTGACAAGTTCAAGGGGTTAACTACGATGAGACTTTCTCACCCGTAGCGATGCTTAAGTCCGTCCGAATCATGTTAGCAATTGGCGCATTTTATGATTATGAAATCTGGCAAATGGACGTCAAAACTGCATTCCTTAATGGATATCTCAAAGAAGAGTTGTATATGATGCAACCAGAAGGTTTTGTCGATCCTAAAGATGCTAACAAAGTGTGCAAGCTCCAGCGATCCATCTAAGGACTGGTGCAAGCATCTCGGAGTTGGAATATACGCTTTGATAAGGTGATCAAAGCATATGGTTTTATACAGACTTACGATGAAGCCTGTATTTACAAGAAAGTGAGTGGGAGATCTGTAGCATTTCTGATATGATATGTGGATGACATATTGTTGATTGGAAATAATATAGAATTTCTGGATAGCATAAAAGGATACTTGAATAAGAATTTTTCAATGAAAGACCTCGGTGAAGCTGCTTACGGATTGAGCATCAAGATCTATAGGGATAGATCGAGACGCTTAATAGGACTTTCACAAAGCACATACCTTGACAAAGTTTTGAAGGAGTTCAAAATGGATCTGTCAAAGAAAGGGTTCTTGCCTATATTCAAGGTGTGAAATTGAGTAAGACTCAAAGCCCGACCACGGCAGAAGATAGAGAGAGAATGAAAGTCATTCCCTATGCCACAGCCATAGGTTCTATAAAGTATGCCATGCTGTGTACCAAACCTGTTGTGTACCTTGCCATGAGTTTGGCAAGGGGGTACAATAGTGATCCAGGAGTAGATCACTAGACAGCGGTCAAAATTATCCTTAGAGGACTAAGGAAACATTTCTCGATTATGGAGGTGATAAAGAGTTCGTCGTAAAGAGTTACGTCGATGCTAGCTTTTTACCGATCCAGATGACTCTGAGTCTCAATCTGGATAAGTATTGAAAGTGGGAGCAATTAGCTAGAGTAGCACCATGCAGAGCATTGTAGACATAGAAATTTGCAAATATACATACGAATCTGATTGTGACAGATCCGTTGACTAAACTTCTCTCACAAGCAAAACATGATCACACCTTAGTACTCTTTGGGTGTTAATCACATGGCAATGTGAACTAGATTATTGACTCTAGTAAACCCTTTGGGTGTTGGTCACATGGCGATGTGAACTATGGGTGTTAATCACATGACGATGTGAACTATTGGTGTTAAATCAGATGTCGATGTGCACTAGATTATTAACTCTAGTGCAAGTGGGAGACTGAAGGAAATATGCCCTAGAGGCAATAATAAAGTTGTTATTTTATATTTCCTTATTTATGATAAATGTTTATTATTCATGCTAGAATTGTATTGATCGGAAACCATAATACATGTGTGAATACATAGACAAACATTGTGTCCCTAGTGAGCCTCTACTTGACTAGCTTGTTGATCAAAGATGGTTAAGGTTTCCTATCCATGGACATGAGTTGTCATTTGAAAATAGGATTACATCATTAGGAGAATGATGTGATGGACAAGACCCATCCGTTAGCTTGGCATAATGATCGTTCAGTTTTATTTCTATTGCTTTCTTCATGTCAAATATATATTCCTTCGACTATGAGATTATGCAACTCCCGGATACTGGAGGAATGCCTTGTGTGCTATCAAACATCACAGCGTAACTGGGTGATCATAAAGATGCTCTACAGGTATCTCCGAAGGTGTCTATTGAGTTGGCATAGATCGAGATTAGGATTTGTCACTTCGAGTATCGGAGAGGTATCTCTGGGCCCTCTCGGTAATACACATCATAAGCTTGCAAGCAAACGACTAAGGAGTTAGTCAAGAGGTGATGTATTACGGAACAAGTAAAGAGACTTGCCGGTAACGAGATTGAACTAGGTATGAAGATACCGACGATCGAATCTCGGGCAAGTAACATACCGATGGACAAAGGGAATTACGTATGTTGTCATAACGGTTCGACCGATAAAGATCTTCGTAGAATATGTAGGAGCCAATATGAGCATCCAGGTTCCGCTATTGGTTATTCACCGGAGAGGTTTCTCGGTCATGTCTACATAGTTCTCGAACCCGTAGGGTCCGCACGCTTAACATTCGTTGACGATTTAGTATTATATGAGTTATGTGATTTGGTGACCGAATGTTGTTTGGAGTCCCGGATGAGATCACGGACATGATGAGGAGTCTCGAAATGGTCGAGAGGTAAATATTGATATATAGGACGATGGTATTCGGACACCGGAAGTGTTCCGGAGGGTGTCGGGTACATATCGGGTCACCGGAAGGGGTTCCGGGCACCCCCGGCAAAAGATATGGGCCTTATGGGCCAAGAGGGGAAACGCACCAGCCACAAGGGGCTGGTGCGCCCCCCATATGGGCCGGCCAGGGATGGAGAAGGAAAGGGGAAGGGAGAAAGGCAAGTGTGGATTAGGATTCCCACTTCCTTCTCTCTCCCCCCTCTTTCCTTCCCCCTCCGTGAAAAAAAGGAAAGGGGCGGCGCCACTTGGGGAAACCCCAAGTAGGATTTGGATCCTACTTGGGGCGCCCCCTGGCTGCCTCTCCTCCCCTCCCACCTATATGTATGTGGGGAGGAGGGCGCCTAGAAGACACAACAACAATTGTTAGCCGTGTGCGGTGCCCCCCTCCACAGTTTACGCCTCCGGTCATATCTTTGTAGTGCTTAGGCGAAGCCCTGCGCGGATCACTTCACCATCACCGTCACCTAGGCGTCGTGCTGACGGAACTCATCTACTTCCTCGACACCTTGCTGGATCAAGAGGACGAGGGACGTCATCGAGCTGAACGTGTGCAGAACTCGGAGGTGACATACGTTCGGTGCTTGATCGGTCGGAGCTAGAAGAAGTTCGACTACATCAACCGCGTTGTCAAACGCTTCCGCTTTCGGTCTACGAGGGTACGTAGACACACTCTCCCCCTCGTTGCTATGCATCTCCTAGATAGATCTTGCGTGAGCATAGGAAATTTTTTGAAATTGCATGCTACGTTTCCCAACAAAAATAGGTGTTGTTATAATAAAGTTAGAATATATCACAATATATTAGAAATAGCGAGTGTGGAATAATGATGGATCGGTGTGCAGAATTATCCTAGGCAATTGTTAACAAGGTCGGTAATCATTATTGCAATTTTATATGAGGGAGAGGCATAAGCTAACATACTTTCTCTACTTGGATCATATGCACTTATGATTGGAACTCAAGCAAGCATCTGCTACTACTAAAGATCATTAAGGTAAAACCCAACCATCGCATTAAAGTATCAAGACCCCTTTATCCCATACGCAACAACCCCCTTACTCGGGTTTAAGCTTCTGTCACTCTAGCAACCCACTATAAGCGAATCATGAATGTATTGCAACACCCTACAGCGGGAATCCTTCACGTGTGCATGGCACGGAAGGCACCATAGGACAGCACCAAAATAAAACATACAACTCAAACCAATCTAGATCATCAATCAAACCAAAAGACAAAGGAAATCTACTCAAAACATCATAGGATGGCAACACATCATTGGATCATAATATGTGGCATAAAGCACCATGTTCAAGTAGGGGATTACAGCGGGGTGCGGGAGAGTGGACCGCTTAAAAGAGATGAGGAAGGTGATGAAGATGGTGATATTGACGAAGACGATCACCGCGGCGATGGTTCCTCCGGTGGCACTCCGGCGCCACCGAGAGAGAGGGGGAGAGAATCTCCCCCTTGTGCTTCCTCCTCCATGGCCTGCCCCCTAGATGGGAAGAGGTTCTCCCTTTGGTCCTTGGCCTCCATGGTGATGATGGCCACCTCCGGGATCCTCCTCCATGGCCTCCGGTGATGATGGCTGGAGAGGGCCTAGATTGATTTTTCATGGCTACAGAGGATTGCGGCGGCGGAACTTCCGATCTAGGTTTCTTTTCGGAGGTTTGGGGATTTATAGGAATTTTTGGTGTCGGTCTCACGTCAAGGGGGTCCACGAGGCAGCGGCAAGCCAGGGGGCGTGCCCTAGGGGGGTGGGCGCGCCCTCCACCCTTGCCACTTCCTCGTGAAGCTCCTGGCCCAACTCTTGTGCTTCGGGGTTCTCTTTTTGTCCATAAAAAATCACCGTAAATTTTCAGCCCATTCCGAGAACTTTTATTTCTGCACAAAAAACGACACCACGGTAGTTCTGCTGAAAACAGCGTCAGTCCGGGTTAGTTCTAATCAAATCTTACCAAAACCATATAAAATTGTTGTAAAGATGGCATGAATACTTCATAAATTATAGATACATCGGAGACGTATCAGTTGGACGGCTTCAGTTCCAAACACAAGTGAATATGGTGTTGACTGAGTGGGCGTGCAGACTGTCACACGGTATGCCCATAACGCTTCAAAGAGATGGTCATGCCAGTCTCTCTTATGCTTTGTTACTGTTTTCTTTAGAATCTTGACAAGCGTTTTGTTAAAAGCTTCTGCTAGCCCGTTTGCTTGTGGATAATACCCAGTGGAGTAGTTCCACTGAATCTTGTACTTGGTCGCGAATTTGAAGATCTTTTGTGACTTGAAAGCCAGGCCATTATAAGATGTTATGCGGTGAGGCACACCGAAGCGATAAATGATGTTATGCTCCAAGAATCTAATGACATTTTCCGATTTAACTTCCCTTAAAGGAATAGCCTCGGCCCACCTGGAAAAATAATCTGTGATGGCTAAGATGAATTGATGCCCCTTAGAAGAAGGAGGGTCAATAGAGCCTATCACGTCAATACCCCATGCATCGAATGGCCATGAAGGAACCGTGGGGTGGAGTGGTGCAAATGGTTGATGCTTGAAATCTCCATGCACCTGACAATCATAGTAGGATCGTGATATTTTGATACAATCGGCCATCATGCCTGGCCAATAGCTTCCTGAAAGCTTGATGCTATGATACATTTGTGGGCCACTTTGATGGCCACCACATACACCAGCATGCACTTCTTTTAGGGTGATGTCGGCCTTACTTCTGGAGAGACAACGGAGTGGTAGTTCATTCGCAAAAGAACGCCTATACAAAACACCAGCTTTAAAGATGTAGGAAGAAAGTCGTCTTTGGAGTTGACGTCTTGAGACAGGGTCACTCAGAAGTGTCCCATGTTTAAAGTAATCTAGGAAAGGCTTATGCCAATCTTCCTTGCCAATATCATTAGTTACCACACTATTGACCTCATACTTCTCAGGCACAAGCTCTAACACTTTGGTAAGAGCCATCTTTCTTCTATTCTAATGTCTGCTTTACCATCTGTCAAGGCAAGGGAAGAGGCCAGTTTTTCAAGTGCATCTGCAGATGCATTCTTACTATGTGGGACATGGTCAATTTGAATGTATTCAAACCTTTCCATGAGCTTGTGAGTAGCTTCACAATATGGTACTACCTCGGGTTTACGAACCTCGTATATGCCATTAACCTGTCTCACAATTAATTGTGAATCCCCATATGCATGGAGGATGCGCACATCCATGGAAAGTGCAAGCAAGAGGCCAAAGATTAGCGACTCATACTCAGCTTCGTTGTTTGAGCATTCTTCTTTGAGTAGTGAGAAATAATGATAAAATGTCTCACCCTGGGGGTTTTTAAGACTAAACCTGCACCCACTCTTCTTCTGGGGGTGCCATCGGGGTCATCTCAGCTTGGGAAGCCCCATCAAAGAACAACTCCCAAGGAGCCTCTGTACTCACAGTGAATACTTCCTCATCTGGGAGGTCGATAACTAATGGTGAGTCCTCTGGTAAAGGGTGGGTTGTGAGAAAATCAGCTAACGCTTGACCCTTAACTGCCTTTTGAGGGACATATGTGATATCATGCTCCATCATGAGTAATGCCCATTTACCTATCCTCCCAGCAAGAACGGGATGTTTAAGCACATGCTTTATAGGGTCTGCTCTTGCAAAAGTTGCACATCATGTGCTAGGAGATAGTGTCGTAGCTTCTTGAGAGAAAATATGAAGGCTAGACATAGCTTCTCAATAGAGGAATAGTTGCATTCAACCCCTACCATGGTGCGACTAAGATAATAGCATGCCACCTCTTTTCCTTCATCATTCTGCTGAGCAAGGAGAGCTCCAACAGAGACAGGTTGCATTGCAATGTAAAGGATGAGGGGACGGCCCTGAACGGGTGCCATCAAAACTGGGGGTTTAACAATATTTCTTGATGCTATCAAAGGCACCTTTACATTGTTCACCCCACACAAACGGTGCTCCTTTCTTCATGAGCTTTGAGAATGGTTGAATGCGCCCTGAGAGATTAGAGATAAAGCGCCTTATGTACGCTAGCTTACCCTATAAAGACTTTAGCTTAGTCAAATTATGTGGTGCTGGCATATCAAGGATAGCCTTTATGCTCTTTGGTTAAATTTCAATTCCACGATGGTGGACAATAAAACCTATGAACACGCCCAACTTTACAGCAAAAGCACACTTTAGTGGGTTCATTTTAAGCTGATATTTGCGTAATCTCTCAAACACTACACGAAGATGTTCCTGGCATGGTGATGCTCCCACTCTCGGGATTTGACAACCAAGTCATCAATGTAACATTCTACCAAATAATGGATAAGGTCACCAAAAGTGACCCTCATGGCTCGGTGATATGTGGCACCTGCATTTTTTAAGCCAAATGGCATAACTATATAATAGTAATTCCCTTTTGGAGTTCTAAACGCTGTGTCGATGGCGTCCTTCTCATCCATCTTGATCTGGTTATAACCTGAAAAACCATCCACAGAGGAAAGCGCACCATAACCTGTAACGGAATCAACTACCATTTCGGTCATGGGAGTAGGAAAATCATCTTTAGGGCAAGTGCGATTCATGTCACGGAAATCTACACAGATCCTAACTTGCCCATTCTTTTTCATTACCGAGACAATATTAGCAAGCCATCGAGGATATTGCACCTCTTTTATGAACCCAGCCTTAATAAGCTTGTCTACTTCTGTGATGATATCATCCTCCAACTCCGGTCTGAAATGACACGGTGGTTGCTTGATGGGCCTGTATTGAGGGTCTATTGCTAACTTATGAGTAGCGACACTCAGGTCTAGACCTGGCATTTCCTTATAGGATCATGCAAAACAGTCCATGTATTCCCTTAAGAAATTCCTATAATCTTGACATTCCTCAAGTGTGAGGGTGGAGCTAACAAAGGTGGAGCGAGGATCATACTCGCTCCCAAGATTAATCTCTACAAGCTCATCAATAGTTTGTTGCCCTCCATCCTCAAGCTGCGGTGGAGCAGGAGCAGGATTAAGAACCTATCCATGGTGAACTGTCATCACTTGATGCATTCTAGCAAGGAGGTATTGCTCGTCATGCCAGAGTTCCTGGGTATCAGAAGTACCACAAAAGGAATATGATTCAGAGGGGACGTCACACAAGTGCACCAAGTCCTCCTCTTCAATATCTTCCTGGGCTGGGACATGCACCCTTTCCTGATGAGTCGCTCTGATCGACTCCACCATTCCTCACATATGCTCGGTGGTCCTGGCAGATGTCGATTTCTTCGCATCTCGATGCCAGCTTTTTCAAGCAAGGGGACCATTTTTGGTTTAACCCTCATCGTGACCAAGATTTCCTTCGCATCCATTTCAGCATCTTTTCTAATTTTGCCACCATATTTTTCACTTTCCCTTCCTCTTGAGTTGGGGGAGTAGAAGTAACCTCCTCATCAGCGGGTTGTATGGAAGCAGCCTCAACTCGATGTGCTGGCGGAGTAGCTGAAGTGGGGCCACTAGGGCCCTCATTGTCTACTTAATAGACTTATTACTATGAAAATTGTATTCAAATAATGCAGAAGAGGTTGTTTCTCCTCCATGCTTAACATAAGAGGCTCCTATCACCGGCTCAGATTCTAACCTTGATGTTGGAGGTGGTGAATAACATGAAGCCTTTATGTGCACCGATTCCGAAGATAAAGGTGTCTTTGATGGTGCTGGCTGGAGGTTCCAAGTCCAAAATGATGAACTATCCTCCTTTGCCAACTCCTGATGTGCACATTCACGACTCGTATTATACCTCAGTTGCCCTCTGTCTCTAACTCCACGTATCTGTGGGAATGCATTTCTCCTTGAAGAGGATGAGCATGGCGTGATTAAAGATTCCATCTCAGATGATGACAGAGCCGCTGTTGGCGTGACAAGGAAATCCATGGTTGGGGTGGAACGACCCAACTGTCCTTCTGCCCCCACGCTTGGAAAGAAATACTTGGGCATCTGCACGAGGAACTTCCTGAACTGTATAGGGATTAAGATTACCAACAATCCTTTGTTGCTCAGCCTTGTTATCGACAAACTTCATGCACTTGTGAAGAGTTGAAGGGACTACTTGATACTTGTGTATCCACGGTCTACCCAATAAGGCAGAGTAGGAGGTAACAAATTCGATCACAAAGAACTTGACTTTGAAGCTGAAAGTTGACATCTGGAGCTTCAAAGTGATTGAACCCAAAGTCGGGTTACCATTACTATCATAGCCACATATCACCACACTCGTAGGCTCAAGGTCCTCCAATGAGTAACCTGCTCGTGTCAAGCTATGGATAGGCAAAATGTTCACAGCCGAGCCAGGGTCTATAAGGACCCTACGGAGGCGGGCATTGCCAATGCTCCCTTCAATATAAAGTGGACGGTTATGATTGTTACTATCCACTATCTTGTCCTCTTCTGAGAATGTAACTTCATTGGCCTCATGAAGGTTGCTGAGGAGGCGATGCTTAGCCATTGCTGTTTCATAGAGATGAGGCTTTTGCAAAGCCTTTGCTAGCGCATCTCGAAGATTGGGCGTTAACATCAGCGCATCATACACGCTCAACATAGCAGGTATGCATTTCAAATAAGCAATGATATTATACTCCACTTCATCATCTTTAGTTTTCTTACTAGGAGCGGAAAGTTGATGCTCTTGAGCGGGAGTTTCAGGCTCTTGCAACACTTTGGCCCTCTCAACTCTATGTTGTCGAGATCTTACTGGTTCGGGCAGTTCTTTACCGCCACGCAAATTCATATTAACCTCTTCTATATCCAAGGTTTCACGCTCTTCCTGGGTAAGAGCGATTTCGGATTCTGACTCATCCTCAACACTAACAACATTGCATGGTGTGACATCTGAGGTCATGTTGTGGTCGCCATTAGGATCTTCCGATTCTTTTTCTCCTACCTTCTCCCAGTGCCTCGGAAAGTACTGGCCTAAGGTTGGTCGAGTAAGCATCACACGGGGAAAAGGTTCATCACCTTCAGACTCAGGTACAAACCGAGGTGGCATGCGTCGTTGGCTTGGGTTGAACCTCCTTGTATAAATAGGAGTTGGCTTCGAAGGAGCCCTCCTAACGGGGGCCAGAGAAGGCACACGTCGTGGTCGGTAATTTTCTCTTATGGGTTGCCTTCGGCGTACCACCTCCCAGGGTTGGCAACTCATGTAGGGCCTTACTGGTGTGAGGCCCAATCTCTGAAACTGATGCTCTACTTCAAAAAGGGGTACCCAATACTCTTCTTTGTCATGTAGGACTTGTGTTGATTCATCATTTTTTACTGACACCATGTTTGTTGCATGATAGTTTGGATTCATTGCTTCAGGCTTCAAGGCCAGCCTATTTTCATCAACAGCTCTTTGCAGCCATTCTTTGAAAGTAATGCAATCTTCAATTACATGCCCAACGTACCTATGGTATGGGCAATAAAGAGGGTTGTCAGTCATAGCCACCTGTTCAGGCTTAGTGGGATTAGGCAAATTCAGAAGGTGTTGCTCATTCATCTGTTCAAAGAAATTTTTGATGAGATCCCTACGGAATACATATTGTTTATTGAGGAGCTCTCTGATGTTAGGGCGCCCAACCGGCCTTTGCCTCTCATTTCTTGGACCCATAACTGGTATTGTATTGGCAACATTAGATCGGTTGAAGATTTTGGCTTGTTACCATTGCCCATAAGCTTGGTTGCTGAGTTGAACCTCCTTGTATTATCAATGGAGCCTGCATTTTTATACATTTCCATGATCTGTGGGACCTTTTCAAACTCTAACTTTGTGACTGCAACTGCATCTCCAAGTGCACTGAATGTTTTGGGGTCACGCCTTGACACTCCAACAAGCCAGCGTTGTTGCATCCCATGGACGCACATTTGTATCGCATCCTCTGAGTGCATCTCTCTCGCAAGGCGCACATAATTGTTACGAAAGCGAACAATGTAATCTTCAATTTTCTCATCCCGCCTCTGCTTGATTTGTGATAGTTCCAAAATGGATATGTCTTTTCTCATACTAATGAAATGGGACTTGAAGAGGTCCTTCATGGCTGTCCAATTGGGTACAGATCCAGTCGGGAGACGACTGTACTAGTGGAAGGCAGCCCCTGTCAAAGACGCTGAGAACTGACGTAGCAACAATGATGATGTGTTTGTCGTGTCACCACAAACTGACTCAAAATATGCAAGATGCTCCATAGCATCCCCTGTCCCGTCAAACTGGCGGAACTTTGGTTGATTCCACCTAGCAGGGAATGGAACCTTATCATGCCACGCATCGTATGGCTTGTCAAGCTCACACTCAGATATTTTTGGGGCTTGTTCAGCCGTCAATTGCTTCATCCTTCTTTCTAAAATATTCTCTACGATATCATGGTAGTCTCTCAGTGTCCCCACTGTCGCATTAGCCGCACCTGGATTCACAGAGTCAATCAACACATGTGGTGCAGTAGAAGTGCTTGCCATGTGTCCATGATTCCCTCTCACTGCTGGAGGAGCACTAGGTTGTAAAGAGGCCTCTAGTTCAGCGAATTGAGGATCACTATGTGGATGCATTGGTACTGGCGCACGCATACTTCCTGCTGTCGAGCTCGCCATCATGGTGAACAATTGATCTAGCCGTGCTACCATGTCATTTACCTTGCGGTCCAACAACCCTATGTCATTTGCCGCACCAGAACCAGATGCTCGCAATTGTGCTGCTATAACGGCCTCACTTTGCTCTGGGGTACTGCCAAACTGTCAAATACTTCATTTTTGCCAGCCATATTTACAGGGTAATGTCATCGCCCACAATAATGTTTTCTGCCTCTGATGCTAATGAAGGTGCCAATACAGAAAAATTGGGAGACCGAGAATGCATCTCAAGCGAGTCTGTGGAGTCACCCCTTGAGCCCTCGCTGTATTCACTTTGTTGCTCGTCATCTGAAACTTCTGGACTACCTGTTACATGATGGCGAGCACTTACTTTCAAAGGTGTGCCTATTCCAGGACGCGCTGCCATCCTTTCAAGAAGGAGTGGGTCACTTGGAAGACGCGAAATGATGTTCTTGTACGGGCGATCATAAGGTGTCCGTTTTCTTTTTGAGGATCGACTACTCCCGGTTACAGGAAAACAAGGAACCGAAGTGATCACTTCACTCGAACATATTTTCAATTACAACTTGGTTGAATGAGTTTGACCAAAGAAGGGCTTGGGATTTGGGAGAATTTCCTCTTCTGAAGAATATGTCAAGTCCTGCGTGATGGGAAGCGGTTCCCATTCCGAATCTGAAACTCTTCCAAAAGCCACGTCAACCACCCCATACATCGAAGTGTTGGTATCAACCACTACTTTATCTGAGCCCTCAGAAGAGGTCTCATAACCTGTCGAAGTACTCATGTCCGTGCCTCTAGGGCTCTGGGCGACACCATCTTTCTGCTCATTCTCCCTAGAAGCATTCACTAATGGCCCATTATTGTGAGTAGTGGCAGAAGGCACATCTGATGCTTGAGGAACCAATGGGGGTGTCACCCCTTTGCTCATGACTTATCACATTCGGAACCAAAGTAGGTTCAGAAGGGGCATCTCTACGAGCTCGTGGGGCCAAACGACCAACTAGATAGTTGTATCTTGGATTTTTTTCAAGGTTTGGTGCAACCCGAACACTCACCCTTCCATTGTTAGGGTCAATTTGTCCATCAGCCCGTACACATACCTGTACATGTCTCAAAACCATATTCTGAAGCTCTTCATACATTGCTTGGCGATTCCTTCTACGCCTTTCTCGCCTTTGTTGGTTCATGTTTGCCACATATTGTGCTCTTTGTCTCATTGGCGGGCGTTGCGGAACTGGTGCAACATGTTCCGATGCTATCGCCTCACGCCTTGGGATCCATGCTTGAGTAGGGCCTTGAGCATGCCTCAGAGGTGTATATTGTCTCTGTGGAGGCGGATACTCAGGATGACATGGCCACTGGTTCCACCGAGGTTGATACTAAGTTTGCCTCTATTGGTATGCAAAAGTTGGCGGATCTCTTTGACGGGGTGCAAAAGTACGACGGTCATGCAGAGGACGAAGTATCGGAGGCCTCACCCTGCCCCTTGAGTTTGAGGATCCGACCATGTCATTGGCTTGAAGCTGCCTTTCAAGTCCATTCATCTGAGCTCTCAGCTGTTGGAGTTATTGTGGCAATTCATCGGCGCTAGGTGCTTGCACCTCATTTGGCAGAACGGCAAACTGATTGCCATTGTTAAAAGAGGACGGGTTGCCCCCTGCACTTGTATGGAAGCATGATACTGCATTATTCATCTGAAAGCAATCTTTGTTTATGTTAATGGTACTGCAATGAGCATGAATTGGTACTCTGCCAAAACGGCGCTTGCAAAATTCAGCCATAATTGCTTGCTGAAGTAGAGACTCAGCACCTTTAGCCCCACATGCCCACTCTCTTTGGGTTAACTCAAAAGGCTCTATGACAGGACTAGGTCGCTTGTGTACCTTGTCTTTTTTCTGACTTGCATTCAAGTGACTACATTTCTCTGTACTCGCACCTTGACCAATGCGAGAGGTAATCCGTTCTCGGAGCTTTCATGCCTTAACACACTTCCAACGATTATTCCTTCGTAGGTGAGAGCTACGTGGAGCATGGGCTACAACCATGTGATGATGCAAGTTGTAACAAACTGCATCCATAGTCACCATTAGCTTAGCCTCTGTCCGCTGCACTGCTGGCACCTCAGACTTGGGTGATTCCTTCAATAATTCACGAGCCTCATGCATTACAGCACTATACTCTCTCCATGCCTCTGCAGCTGCTCGCTTCTGAGCCCCTTTTGATTCTGTGGCTTGGAGTTGAGCTAGGCCCTGTGTTGGGCGAGCATACACCTCATCGTTATGCTTAAGAATTGCAACAGGTGGTATTGAAACAAACTGGAGCATGAATGAGACCGGGTTATCAGCAGGGGCGAGTCCACCTGCGAGAGCAACATCCCAGGTCAGTCATTCCTTCGAGGAATTCATAATCATGGCAAACAATGTGTTTTGCACTTTGGAGAACTTAGAGGCAAATCTGACGACCATCAACGCGCAGCAAAGATGGGAGGAGAACCTTGTCCCACCAGGCGTGCCAATTTGTTTCGCGAATTAGAAACACTTCCCGCTAAGGGGCTAATTTCCTAATGCGTAACGGCAATAGGGTAAAGGTTGCGGGCATGCCAGTATACACTTGTATACAAATAAATAAAGGAGACACAAGATCAGGGAACTGTATTTCATTAATTCTTTTGGAGAATTACATCAAATGGTTCCCACGCAAGTACATCATGTTTCTCTATGCAATATGACTAAGTTCAGCGACTGTGTAGCTTCAGGTTTCCGGAGCCTCGGAAGACGATCTGGTTAATTACATCCATAAGACGCATCTTGTAGAAAACCTTCGATTAAGCTGCTCTTGATGGTCGTCGTCTTCAAGCCTGTGTAAATTGTTCTCCAAACGTGCATGAACAATGCAAACATGCATTCTACCAAAACCTCGTCGGTCAATGGTGAATGTCATCCAAGACCGCTGATGGCAGGATTTTTGATGAAGTCTATGAGCGAGAAGTGTTCGGCCTCGTCGGCACCGAACAAATAAAAGTCTAACCTCGCCGGCTTGGACCATTTTCCGGCCTCGTCGGTCACGGAATGCAATTGGGACTTCATAGCAAATCACAAGTGCCATACTCGATTGCGGATTAATTCATAACTGTCAACAAGTATCATGTTGTTACACCATGCGTGCACGCATGGGATGGCAAGGCTTTGAGTCTGCGAGGCACACCACAAATCATCATGATGGTGAGTGCCAACACTTTGTACAAAATTTAAGAGAGCTGCTCCATACGGTCAAGCACCACTCTGAACTTTACTAGTTCAAGTACTAGATTGCTGCACTTATTCTCTGAACGCAACTTATAAAAATTGCCGTTCTCTGTAGCTTGAGCATTTGAGCCCAAACTTTTACAGATGCTTCTTTGATAACTTAACTTGTTCTCACAAAAGTTTCAGGATTTATCGCCTAACAAATCAACCTACACAAAATCATCAATCGGGCGTACAAATTTGCTTCGCCCGACATTAAGATCTGACTTGCGCGCACTGCTGCGCCTATTCTCTTGGCTCAAAAATTCTTAAAAAAAATACTGAATATATCTGGGCGTCTCTAGTTCACCTCAGAAAAATTTCAGATCAAAACCCTTACAGATTTGGCCGGCGCGATTTTCTGAAGCTGGCTGTACCACCGGGCATGTATTCTGTTTTCAGCAATTTTTTGTCTGGCCTTCCTATTGGCCTAATGACCTGAAATTTTAACACGGCCTCAGCACGTGTGTCTTCTGCACCTGTAAAAAAATTTGAGTTCAAAACTCATTGTGATATGCCCGTGGCAAATTTCTTCGTGGCCTGCTGTAATTCCTGTAATTATGCATGAAAATTCTTCGGCGAGCAAACTGCTACTCTACCGGTAATTCCCGGAGTGCACGACTCTACCGATTCGCACATATGCTCATGTATATCTTCTTCTCCATGCAAAACCTATTCGCCATTTTTTTTATGAGACCTCTTCGCCGTTTGTACCTGTTTTTTTTTTTTTTTTGCGGAAAGTTTTGTACCTGTTTCGATCGGCGAACCAATCTATATTTCTGGAAAATTAATTGGTCGATAATCGGCCTTTCTCAGAAAATATGAGTGGAGCGAACCAATCTTAAATCTGACCGTCACACGGACGGTGTATGCCCACCAAATTCTTCAAGCCAACCTGTTGATCGGTGTAAACCGATCTAGTTTTCATGGCAATGCAAAAGAAGATAGCATAGGATAGATATGTGCTATCAACAACATATATTCTCACCATTCTCACCGTTGTAGGCAGCCATGGATGGATGCACCCGCCGTGTGCCTTTTCGGATAGCGCTGAACTAATCTAGATTTAATTGTGTGTGAGAGAGAATGAAAGAGCCTTGCGGCGTGGTAGCTAGGCGTACGGCAGCCTTGCGGCGTGCGGTGTCCTTCTCCGTATGTATCTCTGCGTGAAGATTGTTGGCCTTTATATAGGCAGGCGCTAGGGTCACGGAGGGAGCGACATGCAGCCCACCAGCGCCGCCAATTTTCTGTTTGCATGACCGTATTGTCGACGAGAGAATCGGAGCGGTCCATGCTTATCTTATCTCTACCACTGAATTTGAAACGAAGGAAGCTTCCGGTGCATCTTATCCAGCCGCGTACAACTGGTGTATTTGATTGACCGACGCCCTTGTCGCTGTCCCGCAGACCAAGTGCGTGGTCGTAGTACATTCATATAAGCCGGAGTGAATTGCATAAAACATCGACATTGATGGTTAGAATTGCAGAAACCATATTTCTACAATTTTGTGCCGAAAGCCACTAATTCTGAGGCTAATTTTTTGCAAAAAACACTAGTTGCCCGATTCCATCGATTTAAGGTTGTTTATGACAGGTGGGACCTGCTGAACAGGGTGATGTGGCACAACATAACGAATCGCAAATAGATACAATACCAAAGACTAAAGTGTAAACAAGCCAGAGTCATCTTGAAAAAAAAAAGATAAGGTGGAGCTTGCAGCCGAGGCGCTCGAGCTCCACCCCCGCTCGCCGGCTTGCTCCCCAGGCAAACTCGCCAGCTTGTGCGCAGCCGCGACGGCGGCTAAGACTCACCCCCCCCCCCCCGGTCGTGCGGCCGTCGGTGGCGCTGCTCGGGCAGGTCCAGGGCGAAGCGCCAACGGGGTAGAGGAGCTCCTGCGCGGCTGCGACTGCTGCCCGCTGCGGACGGACGCGCACCGGAGTAGGCGGCGCCACATGAGCGCTAGCAGGCGGCTGGGGACCCGAGCAGGAGCAGCGGCGGATGCGAGCAGCGCAACACGGGCGCGAGCAGGCGGCGGCGGACGCGAGCGCAACGGAGCAAGCGGCGTACGCGATCGGCGCAGCACGGGCGCGAGCAGGCAGTGCACGGGCGCAAGTAGGCAGCGGCGGACGCGAGCAGCGGCGCACGGGCGTGAGCAGGCGGCGGCGGACGCAGCGCCGGCCGCGCACCAGAGCAATCTCACCGGGACGGTGGTGGGAGATGAAGGTCCAGATTGCTTTTGTTTTCAGGGCCAAGGACCTGATTGTTTTTTTCAGGGGTCTTTTTGCAAAACAAAACTGTATCGGGATGTAATTGGCTTATTTTGTTGGCCATGTCATCCTGTCTGCAGGATCCATCTGTTATAATCATGCTCAAAACAATCTAAACCACCGACTAGTGTTTTATGCAAAAATTAACCTCGGAATTAGTGGTTTTTGATACAAAACTGTAGAAGTGTGATTTCTGCAACCCTATCCTTCAATGTCGGTGTTTTCTACCATTCACTCTATAAGCTGAGTACACAGACACGGCCTCCTTATTTTTAAGTTATTTGGCCCATGAGCCCTGACCGATCACTGCATGCGTATGGCAACCTAGCTTATTAATGTACACTTGGCCGATCATCTAATCCTTTGACGTGTCAGGTTAGAGCTAGCCGGAATTTTTTTTTTAACACAGTACAAACGCAAGCGCTCATATACACGCGCATACACTCACCCCTATAAACGCAAACACGTACACCCTACCCCTATGAGCACCTTTGAAAGACTGAGCCGGCTTATCATCTTGAAATTTACGAGTACTCCTACGTGGAAATACTCATGCTAATGCATGTGACTGACAGAATATTTAATTAGCACGTGCATGCATAGCATAGTTATTGCCGAATGCACCACTGTCAAATGTAATCAATCTCGCACTTAAATTGTTTTTTGGTCGTGAACTTGTACTTTTGATCATCATATATAGCCAGCTAGGAGTTGTACAAAATTTCATCGTACAGATTAGTAGTATTTTTGATCTGCACTATATTGCCTCCATTTGAATCTAATCGATGTTTATTTCACTCACTGATATATATAATAACTCATCATGCTCATATAACAACTCAGCATCATCATCATAATAATAACTCATCATTGTTATCATAATAACAAGTCATACTCATCATCATCATAGTCATCTAACAACTTCTACTCGTTATCATAATAACAAGTCATACCCCATCATCATCATAGTCATCTAACAACTTCTACTCGTTATCATAATAACAAGTCATACTCATCATCATCATAGTCATAACCAACCCTAGTGAATTGTTCTTAGCACATGATCATGAGTATTAGTTAGGACCTGCTACCCCTCTCTAAGGTAAAATAGCATAAAACAACATAGCCCCTGACTCTCCATTATGGAGAATGGACATTATCCTGTCTCCAATTCATGGGCTTCGCACAATTTTGCTTCCAAGTAGCTCCCTACGATCATTCATAACTTTTTTCCATTCTTTGATTGTGAGGTCTTCATCTGTTCGAGAAATCTTGTATGAACAGCGGTGACCCGTAGGCGGACTTGGCCGTAAGCTAACAACATCCATGTGACCTTTCGTATGCATCAGGTGAGGCACACAATCCTTTGGGATTTTCTGTTGAAGAGCATAATAGTAGCGTAGTTAGCAATGTAGTTTAGCTTTAGAAGAATATATGCAAAAGATGCACTGATGTCATAATAATAAAAAATCTTACCATGCCATTTCCATGGATGTTTCCTTAGTTCAAAACGTGGACTAGTGGCACGTATTGACCATAATGTAGAGGAGTTTCATAATTCTTATAGAAAGTCTCAACATCAATAACAAAGGGGACAAGATGATCTTTCTTCTCATAAGTTAGTTCAGAGCCATCAGTGTAGTAGGTTTTGTCTACAACTTTCCGAATATTTTTTGAAGAATGGAAATAAGCTGTCAATGGAAATATATAAGCTGTCAGCTATTTTCATAAAAAACAATATAAATTACTTTGAGAAACTCACATAGAGGTAGAAGTGGAAGCATATCAACATCGACCCAAATGTCGATATTAGCTTCGTCGATACTATCTTCGTTGACATTATCTTCGTCGATGTCATCTTCAGGATCACCCAGGTCGAAGGTGACATGCATATCCTCCTGAAAACCATACGCCTTGCATAGTGCTACCCAATTCGAGCAACTAAAATGGGAGTAGGTCACCGCATTGTATAGCTTTACGTCAAAAGCATAACCATGATGGGTCCTGAGGTTAACTCTCTTTATCTCCATATTCTCATGATCTTCAAAATTCATTGCATAGCAGGGGATGCACTAGTCGAATTGTAGAAAACAGAAATTACATGTTGAAGAAGCAGAAGTCATGCTTAATTACGAAAAAGACTTGTCGTCGTTGTGTACCGTACAAACATCGAAGGTCTCGTCGAGCTTAATACTGAAGCGCCGACCGTTTTGCAGATGAGGACTGTCGCACAGACCCCGGTCGTCGCTGCAGTAGTCGCACTCATGGATCTTATCGTCGTCAGACATTTCCTATGTTCATAATTCAAAGATTAAACTTCTGAAATTCAATATATGTACTACAAAAACTAAATTAGATCATTATTATTCATGACGGGTTGACTATCGGTCTGTCGAGTCTTTTCTTGAAAACTCTCACGACAACAGTCGGGATTATTCCTCTCTGACATTTTGCGCCCGTCGGTGATGGAAGCTCCTACATTCATTTGAAAGTGCATTACACCAAAATGTCTAGCACCTTCGAATGAAGAAGAAGCTCCCCTCACGACAACAGTCGAGATTCTTCCTTGCTTATATGGTGGACACTCCCTCACAGTTATTTCAACCGTCGGTGATGGTCGCTTCCCCTCCATCTATCGTGCATTACCAAGGTATATCACGAGCAGAAGGAAGAGAAAGCGACCCCCCACGACAACAGTCACGACAGTATATGGTGGTCACTCAAGTAGCATCGACAGACTGAAAGTCAACCCATGAGATTAATCAACACTCCGACAAAACATAGGCGACTCGGAGTAACAGATAGACCATCTTAATTTACTCACTGGATGACTATCGAGGATGCCGGTGATCTTCTGGGCACGTCGGTGATCTTTCCTGCACATAAATAAAATAACTATATGAGCTATGCTTGATACGCTATGCAAATCTTTATTTTTATTCATCACGGGTTGACTTTCGGTCTGTCGAGTCTTCCTTGAAAACTCTCATCTCACGTGGTGTATATGGTGGGCACTCCCTCTCTGATGTATTCGACAGTCGGTGATGGTAGCTCCTCCATTCATTCCCGAGTGCATTACACCAAAATGTCTAGCACATGGGAACGAAGGAGAAGCTACCCCCACGACAACAGTCAGGATTCTTCTTCCTCTCTGATTTTTCGACCGTCGGTGATGGTCGCTACTCCTCCTTCCCCTAGTGCATAACAAAGGTATAGCACAAGGAGAAGAAGGAGAAGCGACCCCCACGACAACAATCGACATTCTTCTTCTCTCATATATGATGGACACTCTCCCTCACAGTTTTTTTACTGTCATGTATGGAGCCCCGACAGACTTAAAGTCAACCTGAAATATCGTTTAATTCTCTCTGGCAAATCCAACGCACTCGATATTTCCTACATTCTAGCACAAGCCATGCTAAAATTCACGGAAAAATCTGGCATGACCTTTGCTAAAAAGGACATGTCGAGCGCCTGAAATTTATTGGAACGGAAATTAATCAACACTCCGGCAAAACATAGGCCACTCGGAGGTGTTCTCTGCATTGATAATGAAATAGAAGTGCATATAACAGGTAGTAGCCTCACTGATACTTTCTAAAAAATAAAAAGTAGCTTCATCACATTGTCACAGCTACTCATCTACTACTCTACTATATCTATGCAAACATCTACATCATCATCGACATCAACGGCATGGGGATTTGGCTGGTCTCACCTCGTGGTTGGAGGGGGTCGGTGACGGGGATGACGGCGAGGATGATGCAGGGGCTCCTTGATTTCTGCAAAAACAAAATATAAACAAAACCATTATTACCATGATTTTAGGACTTAGTGAAACCCTATAAGCTATCAACTAAACATTATTATGCTGATTCAAAAGACCTACATTTACTAAAAATTTGTAAAACTAGTTTCTTTTACTAAAAATTTGTATTACCAAATGTACCCTAGTGCTAACCCTAACAGCTATCCATCCATCCATCTATCTATCCACAACATTACTAAAAAAACCTAGTTTAATCCATCTGTCCATCCATCTATCTATCCAAGCATTACAAAAAAAACCTAATTTTATCCACCCATTTATGCAATGCAGGAGGGAGGGAGGGATGGATGGAGGTTGAGGGTCCGAGGGAGATGGTGGGAGGGAGGGAGGAGGGACAGGGTCGGAGGGAGGAAGGGAGGGATGGAGGAGGGAGGGAGGGATGAATGAGGGAGGACGGTCGGAGGGAGGGAGGGAGACATACCGAGGGGCGACGGCGGCAGCAGCAGGCGGCAAATGCGGCGGGCGACAGCAGCAGCGGCGGGCGGTAATGCAGGGGCGGCAGCGATGGGGATGAAGATGGAGAGTGGAGAGGGAGAGTGATGGCCGCACGTGGGGGAAGATAAGTTAGAATTACCAGCAGCGTGGAATAGGAAAAGGCGCTACCGCTAAACTCTGTAGTAGTAGCGTCACTACAAAAAAAGACACATCCGTGACATTTTGGGCCGAACAAATTTTTTTTCTGTCATGCTTATGACACTTCTATGACGATAATTGTGACAAAACCCAGTATCATCATAGATGTGGTAGGCTCCTACTTCTATGACAAAAAATCATGACAAAAAATGGGCTTTTCGTCCTGGGCAGGCCGGAGACGCACCTGCATGACATTCTTTGGGCCGTCCATGATGGAAAAAATCATGGTAGAAGCGAGGGCGAGGAAAATTTCGGGGAGTTCCCGATTATGGTGGGTGGTCGGGGCCGAGCGATGCGCGGAGGTTTGCGCGTTTTCTCTCATATACGTACGCACGTGTGTGTGAGGCGTTGGCTCTAACTGAACCCGAGCAAGGCGTTCACTTACTGAATCCGAGCGATTGCACAAGCTACGTTACTGAACCCGAGCGATCGATCCCTTGGCTGTTAACTGAACCCGAGCGATCCCTTTGCTACTGCTGCTAACTGAACCTGAGCGATCGATCGCTGCTGCTGCTTACTGAAGCCGATCGAACCTGCTGCTTCTTCATGAACAGTGAACGTGGGGGTTGGTTGAACGAGTCGAGACGTACGTGGTTGGGGTTGGATGAACAGTCCGGGTGGGGTTTGGATGAATAGGACCCCGTGGTAGTAGTAGTAGGCCATTGCCGCTGGATGAACAGGACCCCGAGAGAAGGCCGCCACAGCTAAGGAGCTGGTTGGGGGTGGATGAACAGGACCCCGTGGAGGGCTGGTTGAACAGTAGCCGGTGGAGGGTTGGATGAACAGTAGCCGGTGGATGAACAGTAGCTGGTGGAGACAGGAGGAAGATAAGGTGGATGAACAGTAGCTGGTGGACGCTGAAGGAAGTCGACGGTGGGTGAACAGTAGCCCCGTGGATTCCCGTTTTGTGGTACGCCACACCCCTCCGATGAACAGGACCCCCGTTTCGACCGTAGCGCTCCAACACAAGTCCGTTTACTCCGTTTTGCGGTATGCCACACCCCTCCCGATGAACAGGACCCCCGTTTCGACCGTAGCGCTCCAACACAAGTCCGTTTCCTCCGTTTTGCGGTACGCCATACCCCTCCTGATGAATATGACACCCGTTTCAACCGTAGCCGGTCGAACAGAAGGCCGTTTCCTCCATACTGCAGTACGCCAGACCCCATTTCGGCTGTTCCGTCCAAGCCGGTTATCTCCCATTGAACATGACACATTCCGACCTAGTCTGTTGCCTCCCGATGAACAGGACGCTGTTTCTCCGTTCCGACCCAGCCGGTTGGCTGCCCGATGAACAGGACGCCGTTGCTGCCGTCCGTTGCATCTTCATGTACACGAGCCCCGGCTGTACGTATGCGCGAGTAGGCGTTCGAGACCCTGGCCGTATGTACGTACATGGCTGTATTTTTTGGCATGTGATTGTACGTACGTGTACACGGTTTAGAAGGGATTGCCTGAACTGCTACGTCGAGGGCTCTACTACTACACGTGCCGCTACTTGATCGGCCACGGTTCATCGTTGCAGAGAGACCCATCGACCAGTATGTACGTACACGTTCGCGACCAGAATGACAACGCTACGTACGCTTCGACCAGGTGGGTCCCGGCTGTCAGGGAGGATAAGGAGGCACTTCCTTGCGTGCCAAGTTATTGATGGTGGGTCCGGGGTGTCAGGGGAAGGATTTATTTTTTTCGCTCCTAATATGGAGGCACTTCCTTGCGTGCGAAGATGTAGCTGGTGGGTGAAGAAAATATGCCCTAGAGGCAATAATAAAGTTCTTATTTTATATTTCCTTATATCATAATGAATATTTATTATTCATGTTAGAATTGTATTAACCGGAAACTTGATACATGTGTGGATACATAGACAAAACACCGTGTCCCTAGTAAGCCTCTACTAGACTAGCTCGTTAATCAAAGATGGCTAAGTTTCCTAACCATAGACATTTGTTGTCATTTGATGAACGGGATCACATCATTAGGAGAATGACTAGCAAATATGCCCGTGCGTTGCAACGGGACAAAAACAATATATATAAGCTGGTCGACGTGCCACGTCTACTCCGCCGTCTGCCTACTCTAACACCATTGCACGCCGCATCCTCTCCGAGTCTAGTAAATGTTTGGCCAATTTTCCTATTATTTGTAGTCAAAATAGTTCATGACAAACATCAACCACTTTCGATAATAATTGTGGCCATGGTGGTCATTCTATTCCACCTTAGGGTATCCTTGATCCAAAATATTTTCATTGAAAACTCAGAGGGTTGAATCCATATCATTTTTTTCTAGGCGCTCTTATTATATGAGTGAATTAATCCTATAAAAAAATCTACAAATTCCTTTGCACTACATTCCTTAGGAAGTTTCTTTACACACTAACCTCTTGGAACGATCATTCATTTTTATTAAAGTGCATTCTAACTAAAATAGCTCGCTCGCAAATTTAATTGAAAATGAAATGAGCAAATGCCACATATGAACCCAAGGAAAAAAAATTCCAGTCTGTTGTTCACATACTGCAAGAATAACATTGGCTGGCATTGAATGGAAATACATTCTGTACTGCATGCAAGGCATTGATTGTTTGTGCATTTGGGAAAGGGAGTCAGGTCACGGACAATGATGGTCGATGGATGCTAAGAGGAAAATAAATCACCAGGGAGAAATATTAATGGAAAACAATTTTCAATAGAAAAGTGCCAGTAAAATAATTTGAACTTGTGTGTTGGTCTGCATCTGTTAAATATAATTGAACAACAACAATTGTTCTCACGATTGATACGATTATTGTCTCATGGGAAATTACATTAAGCTTGCCTAGAGATCATAAAAACTTGCGAACTATAAATGATTCATAAACAAATACATGCGTGTAGTAGTAGAATTGTATGATAGACACACACACACACAGAGTACATCTTTGTATAATTGTTCTCTCCATGCATACATATTGTTCTGAACATCCATGCTAATGATCATGAAGAAACCCCATATAGCCGCAGATCATGAGAAATTCAAAAAGGGGCAGCTCCTCGCCCACATGCACGCATGCTGTTATATCCCATATAGCTGCAGAACTTGTCATGCCGATGATTCCAATATTTCCTTTTGTTAACATATATACATTGGTTCTTTTTTTAACACACAAAACATGTCATTATATTTACATGTACGAAACTGAACCAATCACTGACTGCAAGCACTCACCAAATCTGAATATTACATAATTCTAAATTACAGAAATTTCAGAGAGAGAGAGAGAGAGAGAGAGAGAGAGAGAGAGAGCAGTCCTTGTTGTTGGTAGAAGTGCTGAAGAGGAGCAGCATCCGTGAAGGTTCAGAGAAGTAGCAGCATAGGAGAAAAGAAGCACCGGGAGGTAGAGAAGAAGCGCAGCAAAGAGAGATTCAGAGAGGAGGGCGTGAGGAGCAGCAAAGGAAGATTCAGTAGATGGGAAAGAGTAATACCGGAGAGCAGAAGAGCAGCAAGATTAGAGGAGCAGCAGTACGGAGTA
This sequence comes from Thinopyrum elongatum, assembly GCA_011799875.1. Taxonomy (NCBI): domain Eukaryota; kingdom Viridiplantae; phylum Streptophyta; class Magnoliopsida; order Poales; family Poaceae; genus Thinopyrum; species Thinopyrum elongatum. The sequence goes on from CM022303.1 coordinate 134,390,451, forward strand.
AGAAGGAGTTATGGAATTTGTCTCTTCCTCTCCTTATCTTCCTTCTCCCTCTCGTCTCTCTTTCTTTTTACTGTACAGAGAGCTGCCGCACAACCTCCTCCATGGTAGCCGCGGCGTGAACCCCGCGCAGGTCGCCGCCTTCCCTGCGGAATCGTCAGATCCGTCCGCATCCGATCCATTCCCGGCGTGACGGGCCCTCGCTACTCCTCCGCGTCCTCCTGTATCGACACGAGACGCCATGGATGGCCCCTGTGTCTGCGTTGACCGCGGGCGAAGGCGCGCGTCCGACGCATCCAGCCCCACCGTCGGCGACGACCGGCTCCCCTCCCTTCTGCTCCTCCTCTCGCCCTGGCAGCGTGGCGTGCCGCCCGCGCCCGTCGCTCGCCTCCTGCTGCGTCTGCGTTGACCACGAGGGAGCACGCGCGTCTGACGCATTTGGCCCGCCGCCGGCTCCTCCGCGCATCCCTCCTGCTCCTACTCTCGTGCGGGCGCCACCATCGTATCGCCACTGCCTGAGCGCCACCTGCGAGCCCCTGCAGCCGGCCACCGCACCGCCGCGCGCGTCCTCCGCGAGGCTCCCGTTTCCCGCTCGTCTGCCTGCAGCCGCATTTAGCCGCCATTGTGGTTCACCGTGCCCTTCCCCTCTCGCCGTCTCAGGCCTCCACCACGGAGGCACCTCCTCTTCTCCGGAGAGCTCCATTCGGCGTGATGGTCAGCTGCTAGAGCTCACGCCCCTCTTTCTTGATGTATCGGTCGGTCGCTCTCTCCTGCTTTGAGTCAACTCATCGAACATATAAAAAGTGATAGAATTGGCAATAAAAAAGCGAGGTGGGATACACTTGCGTTCATATATTTTTAGTTGCTCCATGTGACCAAAAAAATACTAAGGATGGTCAGCCCATGCTGTGGACTCTAAGGGCAGCCCATGTATAAAAATTCCTGGACGAGCTTTTTTGATTGCGAGTGCACCGCGCAAAAGATTAATACCACCTCGGATAGTAAAAGAATAAAAAAGAATTAGGTGAACGGATGAAAAAATTGGAGAAACGCACCTCCCTTTAATATTAGGTAGAGATAGAGATAGAGATGTGATGGACAAGACCCATCCGTTAGCTTAGCATATTGATCGTTCAGTTTTATTGCTATAGCTTTCTTCATGTCATATACATATTCCTTTGACTATGAGATTATGCAACTCCCGGATACCGGAGGAATACCTTGTGTGCTATCAAACGTCACAACGTAACTGGGTGATTATAAAGATGCTCTACAGGTACCTCCGAAGGTGTTTGTTGGGTTGGCATAGATCGAGATTGGGATTTGCCACTCCGAGTATCGGAGAGGTATCTCTGGGCCCTCTCGGTAATGCACATCATAAGAAGCCTTGCAAGTAAAGTGACTAATGAGTTAGTTGCGGGATGATGTATTATGGAACGAGTAAAGAGACTTGCCAGTAACGAGATTGAACAAGGTATGAAGATACCGACGATCGAATCTCGGACAAGTAACATACCGATGACAAAGCGAATAATGTATGTTGTCATAACGGTTCGACCGATAAAGATCTTCGTAGAATATGTAGGAGCCAATATGAGCATCCAGGTTCCGCTATTGGTTATTGACCGGAGAGGTGTCTCGGTCATGTCTACATAGTTCTCGAACTCGTAGGGTCCGCACGCTTAACGTTCGATGACAATTTTGTATTATATGAGTTATGTGATTTGGTGACTGAATGTTGTTCGGAGTTCCGGATGAGACCACGGAAATGACGAGGAGTCTCGAAATGGTCGAGAGGTAAAGATTCAAATATATGATGATGATATTCGGACACCGAAAGTGTTCCGGGTACATATCGGGTCACTGGAAAGGGGTTCCGGGCACCCCCGGCAAAGATATGGGCCTAATGGGCCAAGAGGTGAAGCGCAGTAGCCAGCAGGGGCTGCTGCGCCCCCCATATGGGCCGCACCTTAGGAGGAAAGGAAAGGGGGAAAGAGAGAAGGAAGGGGAGGGATTCGGCCTCCCCCTTCCTTCCCTCCCCCCTCCTCTTTCCTTCTCCCTCCGGTTGATATGGTAGGGGGGGGCTGAATTGGACAAGGCCCCCAAGTAGGATTCCTCCTACTTGGGGCGCCCCTTGGCTGTCCTCCTCCCCCTCCCACCTATATATACGTGGAGAGGGGGTGCCTAGAACACACACCAACAATTGTTAGCCGTGTGCGGCGCCCCCCTCCACAGTTTACGCCTCCGGTCATATTCACGTAGTGCTTAGGCGAAGCCCTGCGCGGATCACTTCACCATCACCGTCACCACGCCATCGTGCTGACGGAACTCTCCCTCGACACTTTGCTGGATCAAGAGTTCGAGGGACGTCATCGAGCTGAACGTGTGCAGAACTCGGAGGTGCCGTACGTTTGGTGCTTGATCGGTCGGAACGAGAAGAAGTTCGACTACATCAACCGCGTTATCAAACGCTTCCGCTTTCGGTCTACGAGGGTACGTGGACACACTCTCCCCCTCTCGTTGCTATGCATCTCTAGATAGATCTTGCGTGAGCGTAGGAAATTTTTGAAATTGCATGCTACGTTTCCCAACAGTGGGTCCATCTATCAGCCTCACCGCGTACACTACTCTTCCGATGGCTGTCGTTCGTTGACCATGTTGACCACGCCGTGCGGACAGCACCCAGGTGGTGGACGACGGCGAGGCCTAGGAAGGGAACGACGCTGAGCCAGGGAAGACAAGGCAGGTGGATGCCCACGCGGAGGGGAGTACGAGGGTTCACTGGTTCGGCTGCTGTGTAAGGCTGCCGTCGTCGGAGAATAACAGGGGGTGTGGGTGAGTAGAGGGAAGGCCTGGCCAGTAGTAGTATGGTCGGGCGATGAGGCCTGCGCGGCACCATAGCCGGCCACGGGATGCTGAAGCAGGCGGTACGGCGGGCACAGGTTTGGGCGGCTGGAGTAAGAAGACCAGAGATTGAAGACGCAGCTTGGCCGTTGGATTAACATCCAACGGTCAGTGCAGCTAGAATCATTTATTGACTAAGTTGACAAAGCCCTGCATACGCTTTAACTTAGTAGGCCCACAAGTCAGCCTCCAAATCTGGTGTGTCCCAGCTAGCAGGGAGAATCAATTTTTTTTCGCGTAATAAGGTGGCACTTCCTTGCATGCGAAGATGTTTTCTGGTTTTTTTAATTTCTTCTTTTTCGAGTTAGAATAAAAAGAAAATAATTTAGCATCTTCGGTACAATCTATATTTTCACGAAAAGGATCATAATAAAGTTGGTGGGTCCCAGCTGTCAGGGAGAGGAAACTTTTTATTTCCGTGTAATAAAGGAAGCACTTCCTTGCGTGCGAAGATGTAGCTGGTGGGTCAAACCTGTCAGGGGGAGAAATTATTTGTTTTCGCATAATACGGGGGCACTTGTTGCGTGCGCCCATGGGCCATGTGGGTCCCTACTGTCAGCCACTCCACGTACATGCCTCTTCCGATGACTGTCGTTTGTTGACAAAGTTGACCACGCCGCGCCGAGAGAACCAACACAGTGAACGATGGCGAGTCCTAGGACGGGAACTACCCGGAGCCGGCGAAGACACAGCAGTGGATGCCCACGCGGAGGGGAGTACGAGGGTTCACTGGTTCGGCTGCGGTGTGATGCTGCCATCGCTGGAGAAGAACAGGAGGTGCTGGTGAGTAGAGGAATGGCCTGGACGGCGTTTGGCAGTAGGGTGGGCCGGTGAAGCCTGCGCGGCAGCACAGCCGGACACGGGAGGCGGTAGCAGGCGGTACCGCCGACGGTGGTTTGGGCAGCTGAAGCAAGAATATCCGAGATTGAAGAAGCACTACAGCCGTTGGATGGACATCCAACGGCCACTGCTGCTAGAATCGTGTCTTGACTATAAGTTGACAAAGCCTTCTGTACACCTTAGTAGACCCACAAGCCTTCCGTACGCGTCACCGACTATAATTCTCAAAAAAAAAAGTAGGCCCACAAGTGAGCATCACATCTGTGGCAGAGAACATATAGCCCATTTGCGATTTGTAATAATGTACAGCCCATTTTTGAATTCTAATAGAATTTACTACAACATTTACAGTTTGTTAAAATTACAACCCATTTTCTAGTCAGGACAACGATTAATAATTTCAACCAACCGCTCAAAACAGAATTCAACCAAAAATCCCACATTTTGATGGGATCCGAAATATTTTTATCCCGAAATTTTGAGTCAGATTAAATATAATTTCAAAATAAATTTATATTAGGTAAAAATCTAACGAAATATTGCGCGCGCAATAAGTAATGAAATTAAAATTCTCAAATTCAAAAAATAATATTTTTGAAACTAATTACCTGTTTGGTGCGTTTTTGTATATTTACAGCCCAGTTTTTATAATTACATCCCATTTTATTATTTATTAAAGCTCATTTTCTTGTTAGGCCTAATGCATCCCTCCTAGGAAAGATTTACAGCCCAGCGGGGCGGAGAATAATAAGTTGACCTGGGTTGGGTATTCCGCAAAAAAAGTATAGCTGGGCTAGCCATTTTCACCTTGAAAAATTAATATCTGAGTCGGATATTTGGTCGACATAAAATAATAGCCTGGGCTAAACGGGGCACAGCCCGCCTAGTTGATACCCTGCTCCTCTAAACAACAACAAAAACATCGCCCAAGAAAAACTCCGCTTACACCTAAAAAAACAAATACTGCTCGAGCTGCTGGGTCCCAGCTGTCAGCCGCTCCTTTTGCAATTCTCTCGTTTATTAACTATATAGGTTGACAATGGTGTGGGACCATGATGTCAGGAAACCAGGAGGAAGCAACAAAATATATAGTTGTATATAATAAGGAGGAACTTGCGTACGTACGGCTATGGCCCTGGTGGGTCCCTACTGTCATCCTCTCCAAGTAAAGTCATCTCCTGATTCTTCATGTTCGTTGACCATGTTGACAACGCTCGACGCTACGGCGAGCGCAACAACTCGAAGGACGACGGAGAGGGCCTCGCGGGCCCTACAGATGCTCTGATACAGCGCCCGCTGCTCATTCAGGAAGCCAGGATCATCGGACACCTATGAGTACTTTCGAGAGACTGAGCCGGCATGAAATGGTAAGGCTGCGGTTGGGAGCTCTGGATTGTTTCACACCTGTATTAAGATACAAGTGTAATTTACTTGTCACCGGAAACAACGCGTAAAATACAGGCGTAATAAAACTGACGTGCCGAGGTCTGTAACGAAAATCGGCGAGTCACGCGTGTAATTTGAGAGACCAGTGTATATTTTACTAGTCGAAATCGACCAACCAAGCGCTTCGCCCAAGACCATCTGCTTTTATTTACAAGCGTCAGTTTTACAAGCGGTTTTGGATGGAAAACGATGATCCAATCACGGCCTAAGATGATGTGTTGGTTGGAAGATCATATGGTTTCACCTCTAACCTACCCGAGTTGTCATATAGGCTATGAATGAAACATAAGACGATGAACTTCTTAAGCACAGAAACAACAGAAGAGGATGATCTTCTTAACATGCAAATCACTGGCATTAGATCAACATGCAAAACAATATGAAGCATTATTCTCAGGAGGCACGGTGAACAGCTCGTGATGCTGCATGCCACAGCATTCCAAGCTCAACTTTGCAATCAAACTCACAAGGTCTGGCATTACATAGACAACATTCAGAACAAACTCTTAAAATACCTTAAATAAGTCAACATTCATGTGACTATGCATCTCATCATAGTAAATATTTACTTCTGAACTGAGCACAGGAATAGGAAAAATGATCGACGCTGCTCACAGCAAAGGCCGTCCCACTCCAAAATATCAAATGCATGTCTTCTGGCTAACATCAATGAGCAAAATTTGACAAGGTTTTCTAATTCCAATATATTAAACTAATGTCCTCTTGCTAACATCAATGATTAAACTTTGACAAGCTTTTCCGATTCAAAATATGTAATGCCTATGATTGTGGAACGGGCAGGGTTTGTCATCAGTTTGCACATTGAAATGGCACATGGAGCCAGATTAACCAGCGTATCTTTTTGTGCAGTTCCACTGAAATCAAACAATGTCTTGTGTAGGACGGTAGATTTTGTATTTATATGTTGCAAGAAAACAAAGACACATCAGTACACACATGAATATTGGCCCCAGTGTCAACCCACCAATCGGTGGACTGACAAACTGAAAGTACGGTAAACAGATTACCATACCCAAATGCCCCATCATTGTTGCTTAGAGTGACATTGACAGACTTGGAGTCCTGTCCTGGCTTCTTGTACTTGTTTGGGCACTTGTTTGCCCAGTGTTCCTCTGAACCACAAGTAAAGCAGTCATCTCTCCTTTTGTCTTTCTTCTTACCCTTCTTCTTAAAGATAGTATTCTGCTGGACAGAGTTCTTTCCCTTAAACTTGTGGGGATTCTTCTGCCTTGAAGACGTTGGTAGCTCCATTCAGATGGGCAGGGTTTGTCATCAGTTTGCACATTGAAATGGCACATGGAGCCGGATTAACCAGCGTATCTTTTTGTGCAGTTCCACTGAAATCAAACAATGTGTTGCGTAGCATGGTGGATTTTGTATTTATATGTTGCAAGGCGTTGAACACGTTGGCAGCTCCATTCAAGTAGATAGTCCGGTGGCTCAAGGTGACGATGAATGATTAGAGAAGCATTCGATGTATTGTGCATGATGAAGTATTATGGAGGGCACGAACCATCTGAACATTTTGTGCAGTTCCACTAAAATCAAGCTGAGCATCCCTGTCTGCATAAATACAGAAAAAGCGTGATGAATATAATAGTGGTACTAGTTGATTAAACATATGCTTACAACTATAATCATCTTCATTATCTTAACAGAAAAAGATAGCAATACAATAGCTTCAATTAAACATTTATTCAAAACAATACAACAATATAAGTAGCACAACATAACAAAGCACAATCATGTGGATGAAGGCCAATACTGACCTTGTTTGTTACAGCTGCGTCGGCAACTGACTTGGTCATACCTTTCCTTGTGGAGTGAATTTTGCACTCCATGTGTTGTTGAGTTTCCCATGCTCTCTGCTGACTAGTCATGTCACCAGCGTCTACTAATACTCTGTAAAGCTTCTCGATCATTCCTTGTGTAATGTAGCGCAAACAGTGACTGCTTCTTTCTGCAAAGTGGAAAGACCAACTGGGCCCAATAATGCAACAATTTTCCTTAAACACATTGGCTCCTTTTGTGCAGTTCAACTAAAATCAAAGTCGAAATAGAACCGAGCAGAAGTTTTGATATCCCTGTATGCAACAATAGGTATAAAGGAAACAATTACTAAGAAATAACGGTTGATGACTTATACTCCCAGAAGAAAAAACATCTACCTTATCTTAATGGGAAAGAAAGCAGGAGAGTAGCAATTCTCAAACAGTGTGATTCATTCATATTAATTGAGACATTATCTTAACAATACCTTGTTTCAACATGTATAAAGAACGACAAAGCAGAAAAGTACCATTCCTAAACCAATGCAACTGATTCATATTAACAGAGACATTATCTTAACAATACCTTGGTTAAACATGTAGAAAGAACTACAAAGCAGGATAGTACCATTTGTAAAACACTGTAACTGATATATAATAACAGAGACATTATGTCAACAATACATTTCTTAAACATGTACTCCGGCCAATCCCTAACAGAAATGGTACTCCCGCCGATCCCTAACAAGTGTTGCAGTTTTGAACTAAGATTCAGTAGTTAATTCTGAGAGTGGCATTGCTTAATTTTACCAGCGGCATTAGATTAACAAAAAGCATAAACAGTTGTATGGGAGAGTGGGCACAACAGCACCATGTGCTTCCATCTACTTATAAAGGGGGTGATGCAGAGTTTGTTGTAACAAAGCAACAAGCATCATGTCTGGGTTGGTCCCATTTTTGTTCACTTAATGGGAAAAGACAGCAATTCAATAGCATCGATTCAACATTTATTTAAAACAGTACCAATACAAGTAGCACAGCATCTCAAAGCACACTACACGATCATGTGGATGAAGGCCGGTTGATACGTCTCCAACGTATCTATAATTTTTGATTGTTCCATGCTATTATATTATCTGTTTTGGATGTTTTATATGCATTAATATGCTATTTTATATTATTTTTGGGACTAACCTATTAACCTAGAGCCCAGTGCCAATTTCTGTTTTTTCCTTTTTTTTAGCTTCGTGGAGAAGGAATACCAAACGGAGTCCAAACGGAATAAAATCTTCGCGATGATTTTTCTTGGACCAGAAGACACCCAGGAGACTTGGAGATGAAGTCGGAGGAGCCACGAGGCGGCCACAAGGGTGGAGGGCGCGCCCCCTGCCTTGTGGGCCCCTTGTGACCCTCCTGACCTAATTCTTTCGCCTATATATTCACATATGTTTCCAAACCACCAGAAGCATCCACGAAAACACTTTTCCACCGCTGCAACCTTCTATACCCGTGAGATCCCATCTAGGGACCTTTTCCGGCACCTTGCCGGAGGGGGATTCGATCACGGAGGGCTTCTACATCAACCCTATTACCCTTCCGATGAAGCATGAGTAGTTATCTCAGACCTACGGGTCCATAGCTAGTAGCTAGATGGCTTCTTCTCTCTCTTTGATTCTCAATACCATGTTCTCCTTGATGTTCTTGGAGATCTATTCGATGTAATACTTTGTTGCAGTGTGTTTGCCGAGATCCGATGAATTGTGGATTTATGATCAGATTATCTATGAATATTATTTGAATCTTCTCTGAATTCTTTTATGCATGATTTGATATCTTTGTAATTCTCTTCGAACTATCGGTTTGGTTTGGCCAACTAGATTGGTTTTTCTTGCAATGGGAGAAGTGCTTAGCTTTGGGTTCAATCTTGCGGTGTCCTTTCCCAGTGACAGTAGGGGTAGCAAGGCACGTATTGTATTGTTGCCTTACTTAATGCGTTACTTTGTTCTTCATGAACTTAATACTCTAGATGTAGGCAGGAGTCGGTCGATGTGTGGAGTAATGGTAGTAGATGCAGAATCGTTTCGGTCTACTTGACACAGACATGATGCCTATATTTATAATCATTGCCTTAGATATCGTCATAACTTTGCGCTTTTCTATCAATTGCTCGGCAGTAATTTGTTCACCCACCGTATTATTTGCTATCTTGAGAGAAGCCTCTAGTGAAACCTATGGCCCTCGGGTCTATTTTCCATCATATAAGTTTCCAATCTACTATTTTCCATCATATAAGTTTCTGATCTACTATTTTGCAATCTTTTACTTTCCGATCTATAAACCAAAAATACCAAAAATATTTACTTTATCTTTTATTTAGTTTCATCTTTATCTATCAGATCTCACTTTTGCAAGTAACCGTGAAGGGATTGACAACCCCTTTATCGCGTTGGGTGCAAGTTGTTTGATTGTTTGTGCAGGTATTCGGTGATTTGTGCGTTCTCTCCTACTGGATTGATACCTTGGTTCTCAAACTGAGGGAAATACTTATCTCTACTTTGCTACATCACCCTTTCCTCTTCAAGGGAAAAACCAACTCAAGCTCAAGAAGTAGCAGGAAGAATTTCTGGCGCCGTTGCCGGGGAGAACTACGCCAAGTCAAGACATACCAAGTACCCATCATAAACTCTCATCTCTTGCATTACATTATTTGCCATTTGTCTCTTGTTTTCCTCTCCCCCACTTCTAAAACGATTTTCAAAAAGATTTGCCTTTTTATTCGCCCCTCTTCCGTTCGTCTTCTTCATTTGCTTTTTGTCGCTCGTTTGCTATAGTTGTTTGCTGCCACCATGTCTGAAATTGGGGAGGTTATCACTGAAAAGGATAGTAGTAACGATGGGGGAAATTTTATGCTTTTGCTAATACTAATCCTCATGAAGAATCTACTATTCTACACACTAAAAAGTTTTGCATAGGTAGCGGCAATATTACTAGAAAAGGGGTTATCCAAGATTTCTTTACTTGTGCCGGTGCGATTCCCACTTTGGGTGGATCTATTCTCCATAAAACTAGTAGTCTTGCGGATGCTATATCTTTGCTCGTAGTTGAACTTGAAAGACAATTTGTTCATATGCATCCATCCATACAAAGGATTTTTCTAGAGTTTTCTAATATTGAGCATTCTTCTGTTAAGCGCGCCGCCACTATATTTCTAGCCCATGAGTTTAGATTTATTATGAAAGAAACTAGTGAAATTTTCGCGCATTATAAAGTAGATGGTGGTCGTCCTCCCATAGAGGGAATTCTCTTTAACCAAGAGGACATAATGTGTTTACGTTCTTTAGATCATGTTGCTTATAACGAATATTTAAGAAAGAGGGTCCCTACCGATGTTTTAGTTGATAAGATTTTCGAGCTTAACGATAATTTTGCCATACAAAACAACGGATTGGGTTTTTCTCTTGGACACAAGCTCATGACTTTTTGCCAAAAGAATGCTTATAATGATGAGTTGGTCATACAATACGAGGGGCCGAAGGAGGAACCAATTCCTCCCGAACTTGATCTTGGGGATTCTTATCCTATTAAATTTAGCCCTTTTGATTACTTTTGCTTACCACAAAGAAAACTTGCTTCTGAACGAAGGGAGTATGATATGAGTTTTCGAGATTTGCCTTATCATTATTATGATTATACCTAGATCTATTCATGTTTTTATGCCTAGCTAAGGGCGTTAAACAATAGCGCTTGTTGGGAGGCAACCCAATTTTATTTTTGTTTTTGCTTTTTTGTTCCTGTTTTGCTTTGAATAATTCATCTAGCCTCTGGTTAGATGTGGTTTTGTGTTTTAATTAGTGTTTGTGCCAAGTAAGACCTTTGGGATGGCTTACGGTGATAGTTGATTTGATCTTGCTGAAAAACAGAAACTTTTGCATCCAGTCACAGAATTTTAATAAATCACTAGAGCGCTGAAAAACCCTGAATTTTTTATATGAGATTTATATACAAATTTTCTATGTTTTCCTATTTTTTCAGAATTTTTGGAGTTCATAAGTATTAGAAAAATCCGGATCTTCATAGACTGTTCTGTTTTTTTACAGATTCTATTTTCTTTGTGTTGTTTGCTTATTTTGATGAATCTATGGGTAGTATCGGGGGGTATGAACCATGGAAAAGTTGGAATACAGTAGATATTACACCAATATAAATAAAAAATAAGTTCACAACAGTACCAAAAAGTGGTGATTTATTTTCTTATACTAACGGAGCTTATGAGATTTTCTATTGAGTTTTGTGTTGTGAAGTTTTCAAGTTTCGGGTAAGGATTTGATGGACTATGGAATAAGGAGTGGCAAGAGCCTAAGATTGGGGATGCCCAAGGCACCCCAAGGTAATATTCAAGGACAACCAAGAGCCTAAGCTTGGGGATGCCCCGGAAGGCATCCCCTCTTTCGTCTTCGTCTATCGGTAACTTTACTTGAGGCTATATTTTTATTCACCACATGATATGTGTTTTGCTTGGAGCGTCTTCTATGATTTGAGTCTTTGCTTTTTAGTTTGCCACAATCATCCTTTCTGTACACACCTTTTGAGAGGGACACACATGAATCGTGATTTATTAGAATACTCTATGTGCTTCACTTATATCTTTTGAGCTAGGCAATTTTGCTCTAGTGCTTCCCTTATATCTTTTTAGAGCATGGCAGTGGTTTTATTTTATAGAAATTGTTGAACTCTCATGCTTCACTTATATTATTTTGAGAGTCTTTAAACAGCATGGTAATTTGCTTTGGTTATAAATTTAGTCCTAATATGATAGGCATCCAAGAGGGATATAATAAAAACTTTCATATAAAGTGCATTGAATACTATGAGAAGTTTGATTCCTTATGATTGTTTTGAGATATAGAGATGGTAATATCAGAGTCATGCTAGTGAGTAATTGTGAATTTGAGAAATACTTGTGTTAAAGTTTGTGATTCTCGTAGCATGCACGTATGGTGAACCGTTATGTGATGAAGTCAGAGCATGATTTATTTATTGATTGTCTTCCTTATGAGTGGCGGTCGGGGACGAGCGATGGTCTTTTCCTACCAATCTATCCCCCTAGGAGCATGCGCGTAGTACTTTGTTTCGATAACTAATAGATTTTTGCAATAAGTATCTGAGTTCTTTATGACTAATGTTGAGCCCATGGATTATACGCACTCTCACCCTTCCACCATTGCTAGCCTCTCTAGTGCTGCGCAACTTTCGCCAGTACCATATACCTTCCTCAAAAGAGCCACCATACCTACCTATTATGGCATTTCCATAGCCATTCCGAGATATATTGCCATGCAACTTTCCACCGTTCCGTTTATTATGACACGCTTCATCATTGTCATATTGCTTTGCATGATCATGTAGTTGACATCGTATTTGTGGCAAAGCCACCGTTCATAATTCTTTCATACATGTCACTCTTGATTCATTGCACATCCCGGTACACCGCCGGAGGCATTCATAGAGTCATATTTTTTCCTAAGTATCGAGTTGTAATTTTTGAGTTGTAAGTAAATAAAAGTGTGATGATCTTCATTATTAGAGCATTGTCCCATGTGAGGAAAGGATGATGGAGACTATGATTCCCCCACAAGTTGAGATGAGACTCCGGACGAAAAAAAAGAGGCCAAAAAAATGAGAAGGCCCAAATAAAAAAAATGAGAGAAAAGAGAGAAGGGACAATGTTACTATCCTTTTACCACACTTGTGCTTCAAACTAGCACCATGATCTTCATGATAGAGAGTCTCCTATGTTGTCACTTTCATATACTAGTGGGAATTTTTCATTATAGAACTTGGCTTGTATATTCCAATGATGGGCTTCCTCAAATTGCCCTAGGCTTCGTGAGCAAGCGAGTTGGATGCACACCCACTTAGTTTTCTTTTGAGCTTTCATAAACTTATAGCTCTAGTGCATCCATTGCATGGCAATCCCTACTCACTCACATTGATACCTATTGATGGGCATCTCCATAGCCCGTTGATACGCCTAGTTGATGTGAGATTATTTCCTTCTTTTTGTCGTCTCCACAACCACCATATTCTATTCCACCTATAGTGCTATGTCCATGGCTCACGCTCATGTATTGCGTGAAAGTTGAAAAGGTTTGAGAACATCAAAAGTATGAAACAATTGCTTGGCTTTTCATCGGGGGTTGTGCATGATTTGAATATTTTGTGTGATGAAGATGGAGCATAGCCAGACTATATGATTTTGTAGGGATAAGCTTTCTTTGGCCATGTTATTTTGAGAAGACATAATTGCTTTATTAGTATGCTTGAAGTATTATTGTTTTTATGTCAATATTAAACTTTTGTTTTGAATATTATGGATCTGAACATTCATGCCACAATAAAGAAAATTACATGGATAAATATGTTAGGTAGCATTCCACATAAAAAATTCTGTTTTTATCATTTACCTACTCGAGGACGAGCAGGAATTAAGCTTGGGGATGCTTGATACGTCTCCAACGTATCTATAATTTTTGATTGGTCCATGCTATTATATTATCTGTTTTGGATGTTTTATATGCATTAATATGCTATTTTATATTATTTTTGGGACTAACCTATTAACCTAGAGCCCAGTGCCAGTTTCTGTTTTTTCCTTGTTTTTTAGCTTCGTGGAGAAGGAATACCAAACGGAGTCCAAACAGAATAAAATCTTCGCGATGATTTCTCTTGGACCAGAAGACACCCAGGAGACTTGGAGATGAAGTCGGAGGAGCCACGAGGCGGCCACAAGGGTGGAGGGCGCGCCCCACTGCCTTGTGGGCCCCCGTGACCCTCCTGACCTAATTCTTTCGCCTATATATTCACATATGTTCCCAAACCACTAGAAGCATCCATGAAAACACTTTTCCACCGCGGCAACCTTCTGTACCCATGAGATCCCATATAGGGACCTTTTCCGGCACCTTGCCGGAGGGGGATTCGATCACGGAGGGCTTCTACATCAACCCTATTGCCCTTCCGATGAAGCGTGAGTAGTTTATCTCAGACCTACGGGTCCATAGCTAGTAGCTAGATGGCTTCTTCTCTCTCTTTGATTCTCAATACCATGTTCTCCTCGATGTTCTTGGAGATCTATGCGATGTAATACTTTGTTGCGGTGTGTTTGCCGAGATCCGATGAATTGTGGATTTATGATCAGATTATCTATGAATATTATTTGAATCTTCTCTGAATTCTTTTATGCATGATTTGATATCTTTGTAATTCTCTTCGAACTATCGGTTTGGTTTGGCCAACTAGATTGGTTTTTCTTGCAATGGGAGAAGTGCTTAGCTTTGGGTTCAATCTTGCGGTGTCCTTTCCCAGTGACAGTAGGGGCAGCAAGGCACGTATTGTATTGTTGCCATCGAGGATAAAAAGATGGGGTTTACATCATATTGCTTGAGTTTATTCCTCTACATCATGTCATCTTACTTAATGCGTTACTCTGTTCTTCATGAACTTAATACTCTAGATGTAGGCAGGAGTCGGTCGATGTGTGGAGTAATAGTAGTAGATGCAGAATCGTTTCGGTTTACTTGACACGGATGTGATGTATATATTCATGATCATTGCCTTAGATATTGTCATAAATTTGCACTTTTCTATCAATTGCTCGGCAGTAATTTGTTCACCCACCGTATTATTTGCTATCTTGAGAGAAGCCTATAGTGAAACCTATGGCCCCCGGGTCTATTTTCCATCATATAAGTTTCCAATCTACTATTTTCCATCATATAAGTTTCCGATCTACTATTTTGCAATCTTTTACTTTCCGATCTATAAACCAAAAATACCAAAAATATTTACTTTATCTTTTATTTAGTTTCATCTTTATCTATCAGATCTCACTTTTGCAAGTAACCGTGAAGGGATTGACAACCCCTTTATCGCGTTGGGTGCAAGTTGTTTGATTGTTTGTGCAGGTATTCGGTGATTTGTGCGTTGTCTCCTACTGGATTGATACCTTGGTTCTCAAACTGAGGGAAATACTTATCTCTACTTTGCTGCATCACCCTTTCCTCTTCAAGGGAAAAACCAATGCAAGCTCAAGAAGTAGCACCGGTACGGACCTTTCTTGACGCAGTCAAGATCACTTACGAATCTGCCAACACGAATAGGAAATCCAATCTCGTTTTGTGTAGTTCAACAAAATAAAGCAAAGTCGCTGGTGTGACATTTAAGTTCGCTATAGCAACAAGTTGAATAGATGTAACACCCCCTTGTAATAAGCACTGTGACACTCTGCTTAGTATGCCAAGTCATCTTCATTTGCAGTGCCTAGTCATAATGGCTAATCAAAACAATTCAAATACTTCTCTGAAAATCAACTCAAATTCAAAGTGCAAAATAAAGTTGCTCAAAACTTGTTGGAAAAATGTTCACCTTATAGCAAGTAATCTAAAACTATTTGCTGTTAAGGAACACAACATCACCATCAACCACAGAAGGGCCTAATCATTTAAATCAGAGTCAGAACAGCAATTTAAATGCCTCATTCATTTTTTAATATATTCAAATGGGTTCCAAAAATGCCCAAACTTTTTGTGGCAGTGCTGTATATTGCAATACACTAGTGTGAGCAACTTACACATTTTTGCAATTCCATTTGTAGGTTCAAAATAATACAAAACCCTCTCTGTTAAAATGAAAAAGCAAAAACAGAAAATAAAAAGAAAAGAGGCACTGTGCACTGGGCCTAAGTGCACAGTGCCCCGTAGCCAGCCCACCAGGCCCAACTCCCCTTCTCTCTCCCCTGCGTGTCGGCACGCCCATGGCCACGCCGGCGAGCGCCTGTGAAACGGCGACAGCGCGACACCACCGACGCCCCACCGACGCGGGGAGGATAAGGACCCGGCCCCGTCCATCTCCCTTGGTCCTCCTCCACCATTTCCCCCTTCCTCCTCGCTCTCTCTCTCTCGATTCCGTCGGCGCCCAAGTGGAACCGGTGCCGCTCCGACTGCTTGAGCTGTCCAGGGGAACCACCGTCGACCGCTCGTTCGTCTGGTGCCATCAGGTGGAGCTGGGAGGCAATGCTGACGCCGCACGATGTCGCCCCCTTCCGCCTCGGCTCCGGTCATCTTCCTCCTCTCCGGCGACATCTGCAGCTACTAAACCGCCAAGGGCCCTCGTGCGGGCCGCTAGGTGAGCTCCTCCGCCTCCTGCTCCTCTTCGGTAGATTCCCCGCGTGCCGTAGCTAGCTGCCGTCACGTCCGTGCTCTGCTCGCCGCCGACGAGCTTGTGGCCGTCGTTGTGGTCGACGTCACCGCCGCCTGAGGCTACCATCGATCTCCTGGTGCTCCTAGGAGCCCAACGGGCCCGAGCACATGCCTTCCCGTGCCTCCTAGCATAGCTTTGGTCGAGGTCCCATACGCGCGGCCGCCGTAGCTCGTCGCAGGCCCCGTTTCTGGTGACCATTTGGTCCGGCGCCGCCACCAATCGACGCGGAGCTCTGCGGTCGTTCGAACGCACGCTACCGCGCGTGATTTGGTGCTGCGTAGAGCGATTCCGACGCTCTCCGGCGCGTTCGCCGTCGCGGGAGGCTTGCCGGAGCAGCTCCGGCGGCTCCGCTGACCTGGCAGCGTGGGGCCCACCCCTAGTGAGACTGCCAGTGGGTCCCCTGGCCCGGTTTGATCGCGTTGACTACGGTTAACGCGCGACACTGTTCACCCCCTGTCATTGACCAGTGGGCCCCGGCGCTTAATTAAGTTAATTAGGTTTTTTTTAAATAAGCTAATCACTAAACAGACACTGACAACTAGGGCCCACATCCCTAACTAACCCTGTTAAGTTAGTTAATCCACTGTTAAGTCAACAGAGGCTGACATGTGGGACCCACTGGACCCACAGGTCAGGTTTGACCTGGTCAGCCGACCAGCTGACAGCTGATGTCATCATTGCATCATGCTGATGTCATAATTACATTTCTACTAATATTAAATAAATCCAGAAAATGTTTAAATCTTTGAAAATTCGTATAAAATAAACCGTAGCTCAGATCGAAAAACTTTCTACATGAAAATTGCTTAGAACAACGAGACGAATCTGATTGTGTCGTCTGTTTCCACGTCGGAACCCCCTACGTAGGAGAACCCGTAGCTTTTCGTCTGTTTTCGGGAGTTGAATAGTGCATGCATACCGGTTATTAAACCCAACTTAAATCCTAAAATAATTAATATGACTTAGACATATTTTTAGGCAACCCTGCACTGCACGTTAGCATAGCATGCTCTGTGTTGCATATAATTGCTGTGTATTTATTTGTTTCCTCCCCCTCTTCTATCTCGTTAGACCCCGACACCGACGTAGTCCCGGAGGCCGACGCAGCTCCGAAGGTCGACTACGCCCCTGACGACCTTGCCTTTTCCGCAGAGCAACCAGGCAAGTACCCCCCTTTTGAGCATACCGATATCGCCTATTCTTCTCTCTCTTATGCTTGCATTAGAAGTTACTGCTGCTGCTGTTATCCTATTTCTGCTGCATAGCCTGTTTATTGTAACCTGCTATAGTTACCTATCTGCTTATCCTAAACTGATTAGTATAGGTTGGGTAGAGACCCATCAGAGACCCCACTTATCCCGACTGCCCCGCTGGATTAACAGAAGACCCGATCAACGGGATCGAAGACCAGACCCCGGCACCGCACATCACTTCCCCCTTAGTTGCTCGACACTACTGGGTTACTATCGAGTGCCGAGGGTGATACCTCGTCAGCACTTCTGATGATAACCTTGTAGGTTAGTTAATCGGTCATGGTCAGCGAGGGTGATTCCTCCTACACCACCCCGATAACGACGTCGTCGTGCAACTACTCAAGTGTGGAGCTCGAGGGTGATTCCTCCTTCGTTCACCTTGACGATAACATCAGGTGGAATTCCATCGATGGTGATTCCTCAGGGTTCCCCTTGGTGTTAGACACACGGTTACTATGGTTACTATGACTTTACACTGAACCATGTTACTAAAGACTGGTCGACCCTGAGGGGTACCCGCGCGAGCATATTTGTGAAGTGATGTGGAGACGGGTTGACCTGGAGGGTGCCCGAGAGATGAATATGAGGCGTGGCCGGGCATTCTTAGCCCTTGCCGCAAGTCCTCGAGACGGGGCGATGGGGTCACATCTTTCGTGAGTCTCTGCTCATTACCGCACTACCAACGCACTAACGGTTTGGATATTTGATCTGAGGGGCCTCTGGCCTGATAGCACTAACCATCACGTGGGCATAGTATGGGCGTTCTGCGTCGTATACTTCAGCCGGAGCTTAATAGACGTCAACGACTGAGCGGCGCGCGCTGGGTTGGACTGGTAACGCCCTGCACTTGTATAAGGGGGGATAGGTCTGCTCACCGGCCGCGTTCGCAATGTGCAGGAGCACCCGGGGCGATGGCCCAAGACCCCTGGGTGCCTAGGTTTAGTTCGGCGTGCTGACCTCTCTGTTAAGTATTCGGTCGGGTTGCGGCGTATCGTTTGGCCGAGGCCGGGCAAGACCCAGTAAAGTGTGTCCGACCGGAGTTAAGCGAGCGTGGTGGGTAAGTTGGTGCACCCCTGCAGGGAAGAAACAATCTATCGATAGCCTGCCCTACGGTAACGGACACTCGGAGTTGTATCTCGATCGGTACAGCAAGAACTGACACTTGAGATGATAACTGGATAGTATGGCTCTGGGATCGTTTTCTCGCAGGGAGTCGAGGAAGGATCTCTGGGCGAGGTTGATGACACTACTACTACTTTACATTATGTTAATATGCACTCTTCTAGTGCTGCAAGACCGCTGAAGATGCTAGTCTTCGATAGGACTAGGCTTTCCCCTCTATTCCGGCATTCTGTAGCCCAGTCCACATATACAGCCTCCCTTTGATAATGTTGCATATGTAGTGTAGATCCTTGCTTGCTGAGTACTTCGGATGAGTACTCATGTTTGCTTTGCTTTCTTTTTCTCCCCATATCCATTTGTCGCAACCAGATGACGGAGCCCCTGAGCCAGCTGCCCCCGCCGACGGCTACTACTACTACTACCCTCCCGGCGAGTACTACTACGAGTAGCCGTCCGACGACCAGGAGTAGGTTCGGAGGGTCCAAGGCAGGAGGCCTACGCCTTTCGATCGTAGTGTTTTATTTTACCCCGCCTTCTTAAAGGCCTATCTGTAACTCTATTATATCTGTACCCAGATATCTGATGCTTCCGCTGACACTTGTATGCCATCGAGCTATGTATTCGAGCCCTCGCGGCCCTGGCTTGTAATATAAAGCTTGTATGGCTTTATTTATGTTTTAGAGTTGTGTTGTGATATCTTCAAGTGAGTCCTTAGGCTTGATCGTGTGCATTTGCATGTATGATTAGTGCATGATTAAGTCGGGGTCATCACAGGTTGGTATCAGAGCCGACTGCCTCTAGGAATTCCCCTTTCCAACTCCTTGGCCGAAGTTGAGTCTAGTACTTGAAAACTGTTTTACTAACTTGGCTGTGTGGCTTACGGGCCCATGTCGCCAACTGGGTGGTATTAGGATCTTTTATTGCTCGTGTTTACTCTGGGACTCTGATCTCTCTTCTATTCGGGTTAAATAAATTTACTAACGCCGACACTTAGGATCTCGTAAATCCCGTCCTCCCGGAGAGCTGGATATCTGTGCGATTTCCCTGTCGTTGATCTGATTAGTCTGATAATCATTTTCCTTTCCATTGTTTTGTTTAACCTTTCTCTTCGAGATCTGTTATACTTCTCATCATCAAATGACAATCCTGAATTTCCTTTATTTTAGATGGATCATCTGTTTCCACCATGTCCTACGACGCAGCTTGTGCTTCGCACTTGGGCTCGAGATGCCCCAAGTTTTCCAGTTGTCCTGATCACCCTCCTGACCAGACTGGGTTACCGCTGGTACCCCGAGTACATGGTCTACGAGGTTTACCGCGAGTTCAACCAGGAGCAGTACTATGCTGATGTTCGTATCTATGATCAGCAGGATGACTCAGACACTGAGCTGTACCTTTTCCACGGTATCGGCGTGACAATTGAGATGGCAGTCCATGATGCCGCCTACTCTCCTGTCGCATGTCTCCGAGGAGAGCTCAGCGTTAGCTTGGATGCCTCTGAGTTTCGATACATTCCGTATGCCCCTGTTGGAGATGCTACTGGATACTACACAGCTATCTGTGCCCCGTACGAGCCTCGTCGCTACGACCCGCAGATTCTGATTCAGTGCACTCAGGCTCTGGATCGCACTGTTCGGGCTCTTGCCGTTGAGTTGTTTGCCACTCGATCACGACTCTACGATGCTATGAGGCAGTTGCTACCAGCTGTTCGTGCAGGGATACATCCGGAGCACATCCTTTACCCGCGCAGGACAGAGATGCCACCAGGGATTGATTGGCCTGCTGTGGGAGGTCACACACCTGCACGTGGACCTCTTCTTTCAGTTCGAGACCGGGTTCTGCATCAGAGTGCACATGAAGCGCAGGATCCTTCCGCGATGAACATTCGTCGTCTGCACTTGCAGCTACCCCGTTTCAGTGGTTTCTCCAACGTTGATGTAGCCTTTGCTATGTCTCGTTGTGTACTTCCTTACCGTGTACCTGCGTGCCGCCTAGCATGTCTAGCTTTTGAATTTGTGCCGTTATGCTGTCCGATTGTAACCGACTGTGTATGGATCTGTATGTCTTAATTGACTACTGATAAGCATCTGTTACACTACTTAAATATCATCGTGTTACATCATGTCTGTTGCTAAACACTCGCAATGGCTTCTGCTAAACTACCCCTGTTAAATTTAGCAGGATGGGTGACAACAATCCACCACCGCCGCCACCGCCTGACTATATGGCTGCTATGATGCAACAATTCGAACTCAACCGTCAGTTCATGACTGTGATTATGGATCAGTTCCCTCGTTCCAATGCCAACCAGCAGCCAGCTTCAATTACGCTGCCATAGTTTGTGCGTCTCAACCCATCGGTATTCCACAACACAGTTAATCCGCTGGATGCCGATGACTGGTTGCATGACATCTTCTATGAGATGGAGTCAGCTGATGTTCCTCCTGTCAGCTATGTAACTTTCGCGACATACTTCCTGAAGGGACCCGCAGCACATTGGTGGGCCACTCACAGACAGACCTTACCTCCTGGAACTATCATCACCTGGGTGGAATTCAAGGCTGCTTTTCGTGCCCGGTATATTCCTCAAGGGGTTATAGATCGGAAGAAGGCCGAGTTCCATAGCCTCGTCCAAGGCAACAAGACTGTAGAAGTCTATCAGCGAGAGTTCCTTGATTTGTCTCGCTACGCTGAGGAAGACATCCCCACTGATGCCCGTAGGCAAGAGAAGTTCCGTGATGGGCTACACCATGACATTCAGCTAGCCCTGCTCATCCAAGACTTTCCTGACTTCACCACCTTGGTGAACAAGGCTATCATGGTCGAGACTGGTTTGAAGAAGCACAAGGAAGCGACCAGACGCACCCGTGAAGCGGGCTCATCTTCGGGCTCGTCTTCCCAGAAGCGCCGCATATGGATTCCACAGAGCATGTACCAACCAACCGCTCCAGTGTGCAGACCTGCTTATGCCACACCTCGGCTGCCTCCTCCACCACCGAGGCAGCCTCTTCGAGCTGCACCACCTCGAGCTCCTGCACCACGTCTAGATAGTGGACTCTGCTTCAAGTGTGGCCAGCCAGGTCACCGTGCCAGAGACTGTTCTCAGAGTCAGAATCAGCTAGTGCCTCTTCCTGCAGGCCGTGGTAATGGCCATTGAATTCCTCAGCAGCGTACCAACAATGCCAGACCTTCTTATGGTCGTGGACAGAACTATCACGTCAACATGGCTGAAGCTCAGGATCAACCAGAAACTGTGATGGGTACACTTCCTGTTAATTCAGTACCAGCTTCTGTTTTATTTGATTCAGGAGCATCGCATTCATTCATGTCCAAACATTTCGCATTCATGCATGGCATTAAATATGAGAAGTTGCACCATCCGTTAGCGGTAAACACTCCCGCGGTTCAGTGCCAAGCCTCCATGTTTAGCACTGAAGTCAATGTTGTGATTGAAGGGAGGAATTTTCAGGCCTTCCCCATTATCCTAAATAATTCAAAAATTGATCTTATCCTGGGAATGGATTGGTTGAAGGCTCACTATGCCTCAATCAATTGTGCCACCAAAGTCATACATCTCAGGCACCCAACAGCTGGGTTAGTGCATTATCATGCTCATATCACTCAAGATGCCGAGGCTCAGATTTATGCCTTGAATGCGTTGAACGCTTCTCCGCTTGAGGGGATAGAAAACATTCCAGTCGTTCATGAATTCCAGGATGTTTTTCCAGAAGAACTTCCAGGAATACACCTCGCTAGAGCTGTCGAGTTTGTTATCGACTTGAAGCCTGGCACCACTCCTATTGCGAAGCGTCCTTACAAGATGCCTCCGCACCACCTTCTCGAGCTTAAGGAAGAAATCGACAAGTCACTTAAGAAGGGCTTCATCCGCCCTAGTTCCTCTGCCTGGGGAGCACCGTCTCTCTTTGTCAAGAAGAAAGATGGTACAAATAGGTTGGTTCAAGATTACCGTCCTATCAACCAGGCAACCATTCAGAATAAATATCCGCTTCCTCGGATCAATGATTTATATGATCAACTTGCTGAATCTTCGGTGTTCTCTAAACTCGACTTGAGGTTGGGTTATCACCAGATCCGTGTCCGGGAAGAGGATATTCCTAAGATGGCCTTCGTTACTCGTTATGGCTCCTATGAATACACCATCATGTCATTTGGCCTAACAAATGCACCAGCTACGTTCTCCCGCCTGATGAATTACAACTTCATGGATTACCTCGATAAGTTCGTCATGGTATATCTGGATGATATTCTGGTATATTCGAAGAATAAGGAAGAACATGCCGAACATCTTCGCCTTGTTCTAGAAAGGCTTCGAGAACACAAGTTGTATGCCAAGTACTCCAAATGCGAATTCTGGCTTTCTGAAGTAACCTACCTTGGACATGTGATTTCCAAGGATGGTATCGCCGTTAACCCGGAGCGTGTTCAGGCTATTCTTGACTGGACTCCTCCGAAGAGCGCCAAGCAAGTCAGAAGTTTTCTCGGCCTTGCAAGTTATTGCCGCCGATTCGTCGAGAACTTTTCCAAGATTGCCAAGCCCCTGACTAATCTGCTTCACAAAGGCGTTAAGTTTGAGTGGACAGACAAATGCCAGGAAAGTTTCCAGACCCTCAAGGACAAGCTAACTTCTGCTCCAGTGCTTGCTCCTCCGGATTCTCGCAAAGACTTTGTAATTTATTGTGACGCCTCTCGTCAAGGATTAGGCTGTGTCCTAATGCAAGAACGAAAGGTAATTGCATATGCCTCGCGACAATTGCGTCCGCATGAAGAAAACTATCCAGTGCATGATCTCGAACTTGCTGTTGTGATCTATGCTTTGAAGCAGTGGCGGCATTACCTTCTTGGTAATCGATGTGAGATTTATACCGACCATCAGAGTCTGAAGTATTTGTTTACTCAGTCGGATCTCAATCTCCATCAGCAGTGGTGGTTGGAAACAATTACGGACTATGACTGTGGTATTTCTTATACCCCTGGCAAGGCTAATGTGATGACTGATGCCTTGAGCCGCAAGTCCTATTGCAACAACCTCATGGTTAAGCGAGCTCAACCTTATCTCTATGAAGAACTGCGCAAGTTGAACCTCTGTATCGTTCCACAGGGTTCTCTTAATAACCTTGTGGTACTGCCAGATCTTGAGAAAGCTGTTAAGAATGCGCAAGCTAAAGATGTCGAAATAGATCTGATGAAGAAAGAGCTTCACCTTGAAAAGTACAGGAATTTCTCGACTGCTGAAGATGGAACCTTGTATTTCAGAGACCGCATTGTGGTACCTCGCTTCGAACTTATGACTGACAAAGTCATGAAGGAGTCACATGATACACCGTTGTCTATCCATCTGGGTAGCACCAAGATGTATCGTGATCTCCGTCAAAGGTAATGGTGGTCCAAAATGAAGCAGGATATTGCTTGATACGTTGCTGAATGTGACATTTGCCGTCGCGTGAAAGCAGAACATCAGAAGCCTGCTGGAATTCTTCAACCACTTCCTATTCCTTTGTGGAAATGGGATAAGGTTCAAATGGATTTCATAACTGGTCTTCCCAAGTCTCAGAAGGGTCAAGATGCTATTCTTGTCGTTGTCGACCAACTTTCCAAGGTTGCACATTTTCTGCCTGTCAAGGAGACTATCACCGCTAGCCAGCTAGCAGAATTGTATATCTCCAGAATCGTTTCACTCCACGGTATTCCGAAGGAGATCAGTTCGGACCATGGCGGTCTTTTCACATCCAAGTTCTGGGAAAGTTTCCAAGAAGCTATGGGAACTCACATTACCTGGAGTTCAGCATATCATCCACAATCCCAAGGCCAAGTTGAGCGAGTTAATCAAGTGCTTGAAGATATGCTTCGGGCTTGTGTTATATCCTTCGGTAAGAAATGGGAAGAATCTCTTCCGTTTACCGAATTCTCTTATAACAATAGCTATCAAGCCAGCTTGAAAATGGCCCCCTTCGAAGTGCTTTACGGATGTAAGTGTTGAACCCCTCTGAATTGGTCAGAAACTGGGGAACGACCACTCGTGGGACCAGACATTATCCAACACGCCGAAGAACAAGTCCGCATTGTCCGAGAAAATCTCAAGGCGGCTCAGGACCGCCAGAAGAGCAACTATGATCGCAAACGATGGGGCTTGACCTATCAACCAGGTGATCAAGCTTATCTTCGTGTCACTCCTATGAAGGGCACCCATCATTTCGGAATCAAGGGCAAGCTAGCTCCACGCTACATCGGCCCCTTTCGCATTGTTGCCAGACGTGGACAGGTGGCATATAAATTGGAGTTGCCACCGCAATTCTCTCATATCCACGACGTCTTCCATGTGTCGCAACTTCATAAATGCTTCAAGGAATCTCCGCACCGCGCAGTGGATCACGAGATGCTCGAATTGCAAGATGATCTTTCTTATAAGGAGCACCCAATCCGCATTCTCGATGAAGCTGAATGTCGCACTCGTCAGAAGACGACCAAATTCCTGAAAGTGCAGTGGTCGAATCACACTGAAGATGAAGCCACTTGGGAACGCGAGGATCATCTTCGGGAAGAATATCCCGACCTCTTTCCTTCTACCTCCTAAATTCTCGGGACGAGAATTTCTTTTAGAGGAGGAGAATTTGTAACACCCCCTTGTAATAAGCACTGTGACACTCTGCTAAGTATGCCAAGTCATCTTCATTTGCAGTGCCTAGTCATAATGGTTAATCAAAACAATTAAAATACTTCTCTGAAAATCAACTCAAATTCAAAGTGCAAAATAAAGTTGCTCAAAACTTGTGGGGAAAATGTTCACCTTATAGCAAATAATCTAAAACAATTTGCTGTTAAGGAACACAACATCACCATCAACCACAGAAGGGCCTAATCATTTAAATCAGAGTCAGAACAATAATTTAAATGCCTCATTCATTTTTGAATATATTCAAATGGGTTCCAAAAATGCCCAAACTTTTTGTGGGAGTGCTGTATATTGCAATACACTAGTGTGAGCAACTTACACATTTTTGCAATTCCATTTGGAGGTTCAAAATAATACAAAACCCTCTCTGTTAAAATGAAAAAGCAAAAACAGAAAATAAAAAGAAAAGAGGCACTATGCACTTGGCCTAAGTGCACAGTGCCCCGTAGCCAGCCCACCAGGCCCAACTCCCCTTCTCTCTCCCCTGCGTGTCGGCACGCCCATGGCCGCGCCGGCGAGCGCCGGTGAAACGGCGACAGCGCGGCGCCACTGACGCCCCACCGACGCGGGGAGGATAAGGACCCGGCCCCGTCCATCCCCCCTGGTCCTCCTCCACCATTTCCCCCTTCCTCCTCACTCTCTCTCTCGATTCCGTCGGTGCCCGAGTGGAGCCGCCGCCGCGCCAGCGAGATCCCGTGGCCACCGGTGCCGCTCCGACTGCTCGAGCTATCCAGGAGAACCGCCGTCGACCGCTTGTTTGTCTGTTACCATCAGGTGGAGCTGGGAGGCAACGCTGACGCCGCATGATGTCACCCCCTTTCGCCTCGGCTCCGGTGATCTTGCTCCTCTCTGGCGACATCTGCAGCTACTAAACCCCCAAGGGCCCTCGTGCGTACCGCTAGGTGAGCTCCTCCGCCTCCTGCTCCTCTTTGTTAGATTCCCCACGTGCCGTAGCTAGCTGCCATCGCGTCCGTGCTCTGCTCGCCGCCGACGAGCTTGTGGCCGTCATTGTGGTCGACGTCACCGCCGCCTGAGGCCACCGCCGATATCCTGGTGCTCTTAGGAGCCCAGCGGGCCTGAGCACGTGCCTTCCTGTGCCTCCTAGCGTAGCTTTGGTCGAGGTCCCGCACGCGCGGCCGCCGTAGCTCGTCACCGGCCCCGTTTCCGGTGACCATTTGGTCCGGTGCCGCCACCAATCGACGCGGAGCACTGCGGCCATTCGAACGCACGCTACCGCGCGTGATTTGATCCTGCGTAGAGCGATTCCGACGCTCTCCGACGCGTTCGTCGCCGCGAGAGGCTTGCCGGAGCAGCTCCAGCGGCTCCGCTGACCTGGCAGCGTGGGGCCCACCCCTAGTGAGACTGCCAGCGGGTCCCCTGGCCCGGTTTGACCGCGTTGACTACGGTCAACGCGTGACACTGTTCACCCCCTGTCACTGACCAGTGGGCCCCGGCGCTTAATTAAGTTAATTACGTTTTAAAAAAAGCTAATCACTAAACAGACACTGACAACTGGGGCCCACACCCCTAACTAACCCTGTTAAGTTAGTTAATCCACTGTTAAATCAACAGAGGCTGACATGTGGGTCCCACTGGACCCACAGGTCAGGTTTGACCTGGTCAGCCGACCAGCTGACTGCTGATGTCATCATTGCATCATGCTGATGTCATAATTACATTTCTGCTAATATTTAATAAATCTAGAAAATGTTTAAATCTTTGAAAATTCTTATAAAATAAACCGTAGCTCAGATCGAAAAACTTTCTACATGAAAATTGCTCAGAACAACGAGACGAATCTGATCATGTTGTCTGTTTCCACGTAGGAACCCCCTACGTAGAAGAACCCATAGCTTTTCGTCCGTTTCCGGGAGTTGAATAGTGCATGCATACCAGTTATTAAACCCAACTTAAATCCTAAAATAATTAATATGACTTAGACATAATTTTAGGCAACCCTGCACGTTAGCATAGCATGCTCTGTGTTGCATATAATTGCTGTGTATTTATTTGTTTCCTCCCCCTCTTCTATCTCGTTAGACCCCGACACCGACGTAATCCCGGAGGCCGACGCAGCTCCGGAGGTCGACTACAC
The DNA here is from genome assembly GCA_011799875.1 of Thinopyrum elongatum. NCBI lineage: Eukaryota > Viridiplantae > Streptophyta > Magnoliopsida > Poales > Poaceae > Thinopyrum > Thinopyrum elongatum. The sequence goes on from CM022303.1 coordinate 134,417,847, forward strand.
CCCTGACGACCTTGCCTTTGCCGCAGAGCAACTAGGCAAGCACCCCCCTTTTGAGCATACCGATATCGCCTATTCTTCTCTCTCTTATGCTTGCATTAGAAGTTACTGCTGCTGCTGTTATCCTATTTCTGCTGCATAGCCTGTTTATTGTCACCTGCTATTGTTACCTATCTGCTTATCCTAAACTCATTAGTATAGGTTGGGTAGAGACCCATCAGAGACCCCACTTATCCCGACTGCCCCGCTGGATTAACAGAAGACCCGATCAACGGGATTGAAGACTAGGCCCCGGCACCGCACATCACTTCCCCCTTAGTTGCTCGACACTACTGGGTTACTATCGAGTGCCGAGGATGATACCTCGTCAACACTTCTGATGATAACCTTGTAGGTTAGTTAATCGGTCATGGTCAGCGAGGGTGATTCCTCCTACACCACCCCCGATAACGACGTCGTCGTGCAACTGCTCAAGTGTGGATCTTGAGGGTGATTCCTCCTTCGTTCACCTTGACGATAACATTAGGTGGAATTCCATCGAGGGTGATTCCTCAGGGTTCCCCTTGGTGTTAGACACACGGTTACTATGGTTACTATGACTTAAAGTGAACCATGTTACTAAAGACGGGTCGGCCCTGAGGGGTACCCGCGCGAGCATATTTGCGAAGTGATGTGGAGATGGGTTGACCTGGAGGGTGCCCGAGAGATGAACACGAGGCGTGGCTGGGCATTCTTAGCCTTTGCCGCAAGTCCTCGAGAAGGGGCGACGGGGTTACATCTTTCGTGAGTCTCTGTTCATTACCGCACTACCAACACACTAACGGTTTGGATATTTGATCCGAGGGGCCTCTGGCCTGATAGCACTAACCATCACATGGGCATAGTATGGGTGTTCTGCGTCATATACTTCAGCCGGAGCTTAATAGACGTCAGCGACTGAGCGGCGCGCGCTGGGTTGGACTGGTAACGCCCTGCACTTGTATAAGGGGGGCTAGGTTTGCTCACCGGCCGCGTTCCAAACATGCAGGAGCGCCCGGGGCGATGGCCCAAGACCCCTGGGTGCCTAGGTTTAGTCCGGCGTGCTGACCTCTCTGTTAAGTATTCGGTCGGGTTGCGGCGTATCGTTTGGCCGAGGCCGGGCATGACCCAGTAAAGTGTGTCCGGCCGGAGTTAAGCGAGCATGGTGGGTATGTTGGTGCACCGCTGCAGGGAAGAAACAATCTATCGATAGCCTATCCTACGGTAACGGACACTCGGAGTTGTATCCCGATCGGTACAACTAGAACTAACACTTGAGATGATAACTGGATAGTATGGCTCTGGAATCATTTTCTCGCAGGGAGTCGAGGAAGGATCTCTGGGCGAGGTTGATGACACTACTACTACTTTACGTTATGTTAATCTACACTCCTCTAGTGCTGCAAGACCGCTGAAGATGATGAAGATGCTAGTCTTCGATAGGACTAGGCTTTCCCCTCTATTCTGGCATTTCTATAGCCCAGCCCACATATACAGCCTCCCTTTGATAATGTTGCATATGTAGTGTAGATCCTTGCTTGCTGAGTACTTCGGATGAGTACTCACGTTTGCTTTGCTTTCTTTTTCTCCCCATATCCATTTGTCGCAACCAGATGACGGAGCCCCTGAGCCAGCTGCCCCCGCCAACGGCTACTACTACTACTACCCTCCCGGCGAGTACTACTACGAGGAGCCGTCCGATGACCAGGAGTAGGTTCGGAGGGTCCAAGGCAGGAGGCCTACGCCTTTCGATTGTAGTGTTTCATTTTACCCCGCCTTCTTAAAGGCCTATCTGTAACTCTGTTATATCTGTACCCAGATATTTGATGATTCCGCTGACACTTGTATGCCATCGAGCTATGTATTCGAGCCCTCGCGGCCCTGGCTTGTAATATAAAGCTTGTATGACTTTATTTATGTTTTAGAGTTGTGTTGTGATATCTTCAAGTGAGTCCTTAGGATTGATCGTGTGCATTTGCGTGTATGATTAGTGCATGATTAAGTCGGGGTCGTCACAATAGATATCCCTGTTTTAACAGAGGCAAAAAAGGAAACAATTACTGGCCAATAAAGGAGGATGAAACATACGGCGACAAAAAGAAGCATCTACATTATCTTGATGGAAAACAAAGTAGGACAATAGCATTTCTAAAAGGGTTGCATTGATTCATATTAACAGAGACATTCTCTTAAAACAACATTCGTTAAAAATGTAATTTACTTTTAACAGTGGCATTGCTTTAATTTTCCAGCGGCATTCTTAGATTAACAACAGCAAAATAGTTGTATGGGACATGGGATATGGGACATGCCAGCACCATGTGAGTCGACACGTATAAATGGGTGATGCAGAGTATGTTGCCAAGCAGCATATCTGCGTTGGTCCCATATTTGTTCTCTTTGAACCGTTTTCCTATGTGAGGGCAGCAAATCTAGTCCTGCACAAACTACCCGACCCCCCAGTTTCTTTCCTTTTTCAACAAAGAGACCGGTTCCTTACAGATGTGTGTATTGGGTTACCCCCTTTTTCCCTTTTCGACCAACAAAGCGGCTGGATAGCCAGTCTATACTACTTTCCCTCCCTCCTTTCCTCATTGAACAACGTCCTAGATTCATGCTCCACCCCACCCTCCCTTCTTTCCTCTTTGAACCAAGACCCACTAGTAGAAAACAGGGCATCAGTCCCGGTTCCAGAGGGCCTTTGGTCCCAGTTCTGGAACCGGGACTAAAGGGTCAGGACTAAAGCCCAAAACCTTTGGTCCCGGTTCGCTTACGAACCGGGACAGAAGGGGCTCCACGTGGCCGCTGCGGTGCGCCTAGGTAGGAGGACCTTTAGTCCCGGTTGGTAACACCAACTGGGACCAAAAGGCTGCCACGCGTCAGCAGCTCGCAGGCGCTGGGGGTTTTTTTTGAAGGGGGGGTTTATTAGGGGTTTTGGATGGTTTAATTAGGGGTTTCATTTTGTGTTAGCTATAGCTACTACATATAGAGAGAAGTGACCTCTCTTTCTCCGTGCTTGGTCGACGCTAGCTACTACATATAGAGAGAACTCGACGCTACTAAGCAAATGAAGGAACCATTAATTACACAAGATCGTCATGAACATATACAGAGAGAAGTGACCTCTCTTTCTCCGAGATTGGTCGAACAACAAGTTTTCGCATTTCTATCCGACGCAACTACATATATACAATATAACATATCTTACGATCCCTGACATCATCTAACGATAGTCAGCTTCAATTTCCACATGGTATTCTCCGTCTTTATGTATGACGTGGTCAAGAAAGAATCCCGCCAATTCCTCTTGAATTGCTCATATGCGATCATGTGGTAGGAGTTCATCCCGCATCTGCCACATCTAATTTAAAGAAGGGGGTCAATATATATATATATATGAACGAAACTCAGCACAATTGATGGTAATAAAATAAAATTGTGAATATTATTGTTTACGTACTTCATATTGTTTGTCAGAGTAGCCCCGCTCAGAGGTCACGCTGTGGATGAACTCACAAACGTAGTATCCACATAAATTATTCCCGCCTTCCTACCACAAGCACTTTACGAGAATAGAGTTCAATCAAACTGATAATCAAGCATGATAAATGGTATTGATGAAACTAGAATCAATGGGAGATGCGCGGAACTAGCTAGTACTACTTACTTTCGGGTGTGTAAATCGCAGCTCCCTCGGCAGTCCCGGAACGATTCCGGTGAACTCTTTCCAAACCCTGCCAGACAAAGAAAATAATTACTTGATATCCGAAAATGAACAAAGTTGCCGATATGATATGGTGCGCACTAATAAGCAATAATGATCGATTGAACTTACTTCTAGAGCATTGCAGTCATGTCCGCATACGTATTGGGATCTTTTCGTCTCGAGTCTAAGAAAGTTACTACTCCCCGGTCAAGCTTAATCTCTAGCAGAATAAAGTGGAAGCTGCGCACGCATGCATAACTCATCAATTACATTACTATAACCTCGAGGAAGCGAAACCGAATATGCACAAGACAGTAACACTCACTTGAAATTGTAAGGAAAGAGTATTTTCCCTTTGTTTTGATTTCGAAGCAACGATTGTAGCAAGTTGTCCTCGGTATCTTCGACTCTATTTTTAACCGACCATTCATTTATGGTATTTGGGTTAATGAACCCAATGTCATAGATTTGTGCTTTTTTGCATTTGATGATCTTCAGTCTGCATAATATAGTGAGGATAATTATATATACATGCAATGAAAGAGCTGAGCTATAGAGACTTAATTACAGAAATAATACTTACAGGCAGTAGCAAGTCATGAGTTGTTTGTCGAGGGCGTCTTGATTGAATAACTGGAATAACTCCACAAATTCAACAGGCATCACATCAGTTCCAACGAGTTCGTGCTCCTCTTTAATTGCGAGCATCAAACTATTCTTCCCTGACTTCCTGCAGGTATCCATGTACCATTCATGCAATCTTCGCATCATCGTTGTTAGAGGAGGATGATCAGGTTTGACGAAAGGCTTCCCGTACTCGTATCTGAAGATATCTACTACCTCTAACATTTCAAATTGTACATCATCGGCCAGGTAATCAGCAGGATTGGTACCGGGCACTAGCCCCGGATGATTAGCGACGATATCGCTAGACACCTTGAGTGGGGGGGATGATTGCTTCGCCTATTCGCCGAGATGTTGAATCGTTTTCCCACTTCTTCATTTTGCTTCTCTTGTAGCACTGCAAGTACTTCCCGACCGCTCTGCTTCCTTATATGTCCTTTCAATAATGCGCTCATAGTTGGATTGCGGCGAAGATGGTGGTGGTTGCTTAAGGGCACGCAGAGTGCGCTTCACTTTCACCTGATCTATTGTTTCCTTAGGAGGTGGAGGTTTCCGTGCAAAATGGGCCTCCACTTCGGCAGCACTGATTTCCACGGTTTCCTCATCGGTCCTCTCATATGGTAACTTTTCCAGAGGTTTGAGGCTTGGACCGTATTTGAAATTCTTCCCGCCTCTTGTACTGCTAGCCGCCGAAGTGGCGCCGTCTCTCTTCTACCGTTGTTGACGCGACGGAGTCCGCTGACAGACCAGAGGAGGCGGAGTGCTCTGATGCGCCTGAGGAGGCAGAGGAGGAGGCAGAGTGCCCTCATGCGCCGGAGGAGGCAGAGGAGGAGGCAGAGTGCCCTGATCACTCACCGGAGGAGGAGGTGGAGGAGGAGGCGGAGTGCCCTGACTCACCGGAGGAGGAGGAGGAGGCATCCAGTTTGGAAGCTTGATGTACTCCTTCCTCCATAGACAGGTACTCCTCAAAGCATAAACCAGATGATTCTCCCCTTTACCTGTAGGGTGGTCAAGCTCCAACTCCTGAAATCCCTCAATTATTTCATCCACCATCACAATAGCATAGCCATGTGGAATCAGACCGCATTGAAAAGTTCCGTCAGCTTGAGGAGGTGCAACAGAGCTGACAGCTGCCTTCAAAGTGAGGTTCTGCCATTTCGTCATTAGCTCGCAATGTTGAGCCTCCGTGATAGTATCCACGGGATGGAGAGGAGCCGTGAAATCAGGCTGAACGAGCTCCTTGGAAGCCACGCTGCTTCTCCACTGAGATGGTGGGGTAGCTTCTGGGGCAGCGTCGAAGGAAGGATCATCGTGCCGCTGAGATGGTTGGCCGGCAGCTGCAAGTTCCTCTAGCTTTGCTATTCTTGCATTGAGCTTCTCCATTTCACTCACTTCCTCTTTCCTCTTTCTCTCTCGGCTTTTGTAACCACCGCTGCCGGGAAACCCAACCACCCACGGAACGGAGCCTGGTGTGCCTCGTGTTCGTCCAGGGTGCTCAGGATTCCCGAGGGCCTCAGTCAGCTCGTCCTTCTCTCTGTCAGGAATGAACATCCCTTCCTGCGCTGCACTGATATATTGCTGAAGCTTCTTGAAGGGTATTGCAAGTTGCTCGTCCATCCAACGTCACTCCCTGTTTCTAGGTCCAAAGTTCCCCCAACCCCGAAGAACCAGGTCCTACACCGATTTGGCCAGTTCAATGTCGCTGGTTGGACCCCTTTAGCAAGAAGGTCTTGCTCAGCTTTGTCCCACAACGGCCGGGCTTTGTAGTAGCCACCTGACCCCGTGTGATGGTGATACTTCTTCTTTGCAGCATTTTTCTTGTTTGTCTCTGACCTTTTCTTACCCTTATTCGATTTCTTGTAGGCCACAAATGCGGGCCAGTGATCTCTTATCTTCTCATATCGGCCGGTGAATTCTGGAGTCTTCCCTTTGTCGACAAACTTTGTGTTCAACTCTTTCTTCCAGTTCCTGAATAGATCTGCCATCTTCTTAAGAGCAAACGCCTTGACCTTTGGCTCTATAACTGGGTTATTCAAATCCTCCTCTGGTGGTAGGCTGAAATTTGCCATCAGCGAGGTCCAAAGATCACCTTTCAGTCTATCCTGGACATAAGAAACTTCAGGGTCGTCCTTACTCTTATTCCATTCCTGGACGCTGATTGGGACGCTGTCCCTAACAATAGCTCCGCACTGATGTACAAATGCGTCCTTGGTCCGCTTGGGTTCAATCGGTTGGCCATTGTCCGCGATTGCTGTGATCGTGAACCTTTCATCCTGGCACAACCTTTTCTTCGAGCCTCGTCTCCTTACGGAAGTTTGGCTCGATCCGGAGGGCTATAAAAGAAGAAAGAAGCGTTAATATATGTACATACCAAAACAATTAATGCATCAAGTCAGCACAGGCTTAATTACTATATATACCTCGCCGGACTTTGCAACAGCTCCCTCCTCTGTTCGGTCACCGGAGCCGTCATCATGGTCTTCTTCCTCCTCCATTCGGTCACCGGAGCCGTCATGATCTCCTTCCTCCTCCATTGTTGGATTACCGGAGCCGTCATCCTCTCCTTCCTGACCATCGGTGTCGTTGAGAAATGACAAGGGATCACCTCCGTCGCGGATTATATCCCCCAACAACTCTTCTTGTTCTAAGTCTCTGTCCATAGTTTCTGCAAATATTACAACATGGCAATATACAAACATGAGAGATGGATATATTAGTGGCAAACATAGACCTAGCTAATTAATCACAACAAGGAATCATATGCATATATGAGCAATAGATTAGTTGCGGACCGCCTCTCTCATGCATGTCCGACGTCCCCCCTCATGTCAAAGTTATCGGGGTTATACTTTCAGGAGATGACACTTTGCAAAAAATAATTGCTATGCCTCGACAACGCTCTTTAAACATGGTAAATTTGGGTGGCCTCGACGCTTCTAGGGTTTGGGGTGGCCTCGACAACGCTTCTAGGGTTTGGGGTGGCCTCGATAACGCTTTTTCAGTCCCGGTTTGGCAAGAGGGGGGTTGATCGATGTCCCCCTTCATGTTGAAGAGTTACCGGAGTTTTCTATGAACAAAAAAAATACTACCTATCACATCTCAGTCCCGGTTTGGGTGGACTCGAGAGTTTGGTCGGGCGAGAGGGGGTTGATCGACGTCCCCCCTCATGTTGAAGAGTTACCGGAGTTTTTCTATGAACAAAAAATACTACCTATCACATCAGTCCCGGTTGGGTGGACTTGAGTGTTTGGTCGGGCGAGAGGGGGTTGATCAACGTCCCCCTCATGTTGAAGAGTTACCGGAGTTTTCTATAAAAAAATAATACTACCTATCACATCTCAGTCCGGTTGGGTGGACTCGAGAGTTTGGTGGGGAGGAGGGGGTTGATCGACGTCCCCCCTCATGTTGAAGAGTTACCGGAGTTTTCTATGAACAAAAAAAATACTGCCTATCACATCTCAGTCCCGGTTTGGGTGGACCGAGAGTTTGGTCAGGCGAGAGGGGTTGATCGATGTCCCCCTCATGTTGAAGAGTTACCGGAGGTTTCTATGAACAAAAAAAAATACTACCATCACATCCCAGTCCCGGTTTGGGTGGACTCGAGAGTTTGGTCGGGCGAGAGGGGGTTGATCGATGTCCCCCCTCATGTTGAATAGTTACCTGAGTTTCCTATGAACAAAAAAAATACGACCTATCACATCTCAGTCCCGGTTTGGGTAGACTCGAGAGTTTGGTCGGGCGAGAGGGGGTTGATCGACGTCCCCCCTCATGTTGAAGAGTTACCGGAGTTTTCTATGAACAAAAAAAATACTACCTATCACATCTTAGTCCCGGTTTGGGTGGACTCGAGAGTTTGGTCGGGCGAGAGGGGATTGATCGACGTCCCCCCTCATGTTGAAGAGTTACCGGAGTTTTCTATGAACAAAAAATATACTACCTATCACATCTCAGTCCGGGTTTGGGTGGACTCGAGAGTTTGGTCGGGCGAGAGGGGGTTGATCAACGTCCCCCCTCATGTCGAAGTGCTAGGAGTTTTCTATGAACAAAAAAAATTCCTCATGACATGTCCGACGACCGGACCGCGTCTCTCATGAATGTCCGACGTCCCCGCCTCTCTCATGAAAAAAAATTCTATGAATAAAAAAACATCATATTCTATGAACAAAAAAACATCATATTCCATCCACATCCATGCATACATATGAACAAAAAAACATCATATATATGATCATCTATGAACAAAAAAACATCATATTCTATGAAAAAAATCATCATATATATGAACAAATTTTTTTATCAAAAATCAGGACATATCATCATATATACACATACATATCATCATATACACTACATATCATCTATGAACAAAAAAATCATTATATATATGAAAAAAACAGGACAGAGAGGAGGACAGGGAGGAAGGGGGCACCAGCCGGACCGAACGGGGAGGAGAGGTGCGGCGTGGTCGGGGCAGGCCGGGGGCGTGGGGCGGTGTCGGGGCAGGGGCACGGGGCGGCCGGCGCCGAGGCAGGGGGCACGGGGCGGCACGTCGGGGCAGGGCAGGGGCGCGGGGCGGCGCGTTGACGTCGGGGCAGGGACGGCGACGGTGACAAGGAGCGGGCGGCGACGGCGACCTCGAGGCGGCTCGGGGAGGCGACGGCGTCGAGGGCAGCAGCAGCAACCTGGCGGCGTCGTCGAGAGAAGAATGGCGGGTGGGGGAAATTTCCTAAGTCTTAGGTTATATAGCAACCACCTTTGGTCCCGATTCGTGGCACCAACCGGGACCAATGCCCCCTTTTAGTCCCGGTTGGTGCCACAAACCGGGACCAAAGGTCTCTTTTCGTCAGCCCAAAGGGCGGGAAGCAGAGACCTTTGGTCCCGGTTGGTGGCACGAACCGGGACGAAAGGTGGGTATTGGTCCCGGTTCGTTCCACCAACCGGGACCAAAGGTGGGTATTGGTCCCGGTTGGTGCCACCAACCGGGACGAAAGGGGGGTGCTGCCTGGGGCCAAAAGTTTAGTCCCACCTCGCTAGTTGAGAGGGCTCGAGAGTGGTTTATAAACGCTGCTGCGCAAACCCTCGCGAGCTCCTCTCAACTGCAGGCTTACGGGCCTAATTGCACACTCCTCTGCCTCTGGGCCTACTGGGCCTGCTGCGGGCCTGAATCCTGGCCCAACTAGCTGGTTGGGTTTCTAGTCGTATTCAGGCCGTGGTGGCCGAGTAGGTGGCTTTTTTTAAAAAAAATCCAGTTTTTTTTTGTTTTCTTTTTTGCTTTATTTATTTTCTTTTGTTTCTACTTACAGCCAAATACTTACAGTTTTTCAGTGATTCTTTTTGCTTTTAGGTTACAAAAATTATAAACTTTCTGTTAGTGCCATTAGTTTTCAAATTTAAATAGTTTAAATTTGAATTCTTTTAAATTGGTGTGAACCACTAGTTTGTGAATAACTTTACTATAAAAATAGATGTTTGAGTGATTCTTTTTCCTGCTATTTAATATTACTGTGTTTTATCATTTTATTCAATTTGGTAATTTTTAGGTTATTTTAAATGTCTATTTTAATCAAAAACAGATCTTGTTATTTTAGTTTGTATTAAGTTTCTAACAAAAATCTTTTATGAAATTTTTTTTGCCTATTAATGTTTTGAACAAAAAATACTTTGATAATTTTAGTTGCATAAATTTTATATAATTTTAGTTTCAAAAATACTAGAGGTTTATAAAATCTTTTTAGTTGACTCCTTTTGCTATTAGAGTTTTATAAAAGCTTTTTAGTTGATTCTTTTTGCTACTGAAGAATATTATAGTTTTGTTTTAGTTGATCATAACAGAATATTTTAATTGATTATTTTTAGTTCATTCTTTTTGCTATTAGAGTTTCATAAAAGTTTTCTAGTTCATTCTTTTTGCTATTAGTTCATTCTTTGAGCTAAATGACCCTGAAATTGAAAAGCACTTCAAATGAACTCTGAAAAGGCTGAAAGTTGGCATGGTATCATCATTTCACCCACATAGCATGTTCTAAAAAGTTGAGAGGGTTACGGCAAAAACTGGATGCACTTCATGTACAAAATTGACAATCTCTTTCGAAGTATCAGGGTTTCGGACGAAAACTCATCTGTTACAAAGGGATTTCATTTTTTTGAACTTATTTGAACTCCAGACTTTTTGTGTGTTCAAAATTCACCATTCAAAGCCACATCATCAATTTTCAACCATTTCTGACTTCATTTGGTATTTTTCATGCATTTACTGATTTTTTTAGCTAAATGACCCTGAAATTGAAAAGCACTACAAATGAAGTCTGAAAAGGTTGAAAGTTGGCATGGTATCATCATTTCACCCACATAGCATGTGCTAAAAAGTTGAGAGGGTTACGGCAAAAACTGGATGCACTTCATGTACAAAATGAAGAATCTCTTTCGAAGTATCAGGGTTTCGGATGAAAACTCATATGTTACAAAAGGCATCATCATAATAGTTGTGGAGAGAAAGTCTTCACTTTTTCTTCGCTTGTGTCCTTTGCTTATTGCACCGTAACCATGGATAATCTTCATTGTTTAACAGGGTGCTTGGGTCAGCCTTGACTTTGAAGGAAGGAATTTCATGAAACTTTTCATAATCTTCAGACATGTCTGTCTTGCCCTCCACTCCCACGATGTCTCTTTTTCCTGAAAGAACTATGTGGCGCTTTGGCTGATTGTATGATGTATTCGCTTCCTTATCTTTTCTTTTTCTCAGTTTGGTAGACATGTCCTTCACATAGAAAACCTGCGCCACATCATTGGCTAGGACGAATGGTTCGTCTGTGTACCCAAGATTGTTCAGATCCACTGTTGTCATTCCGTACTGTGGGTCAACCTGTACCCCACCTCCTGACAGATTGACCCATTTGCACTGAAACAAAGGGACCTTAAAATCCTATCCACAGTCAAGTTCCCATGTGTCCACTATGTAACCATAATATGTGTCCTTTCCCCTCTTGGTTGCTGCATCAAAGCGGACACCACTGTTTTGGTTGGTGCTCTTTTGAAATTGGGCGATCGTGTAAAATGCATTCCCATTTATCTCGTACCCTTTGTAAGTCAATACAGTCAAAGATGGTCCCCTGGCCAACGAGTATAGCTCATCAGAAACAGTGTTGTCACCCATGAGACGTGTTTGTAACCAACTTCCGAAAGTCCTGATGTGTTCACATGTAATCCAGTCGTCACACCGCTCCGGGTGTTTGGAGCGCAGAATATTCTTGTGTTCATTGACATACGGGGTCACCAAGGTAGAATTCTGTAGAACTATGTAGTGTGCTTGTGACCAAGAATGCCCGTCCCTACATATTATTGAGTCCGCTCCTAGCGTGCCTTTTCCAGTTAGTGTCCCCTCATACCGCGATTGAGGGAGACCAATCTTCTTAAGGTCAGGAATGAAGTCAACACAAAACCCAATGACCTGCTCTGTTTGATGGCCCATGGAGATGCTTCCTTCTGGCCTAGCACGGTTACGAACATATTTCTTTAAGACTCCCATGAACCTCTCAAAGGGGAACATATTGTGTAGAAATACAGGGCCTAGAATGGCAATCTCGTCGACTAGATGAACTAGGACGTGCGTCGTGATATTGAAGAAGGATGGTGGGAACACCAGCTCGAAACTGACAAGACATTGCGCCAAATCACTCCTTAACCTTGGTAGGATTTCTGGATCGATCACCTTCTGAGAGATTGCATTGAAGAATGCACATAGCTTCACAATGGCTAGTCGAACGTTTTCTGATAGAAGCCCCATCAATGCAACCGGAAGCAGTTGCGTCATAATCACATGGCAGTCATGAGACTTTAGGTTCTGGAACTTTTTCTCTAGCATATTTATTATTCCCTTTATATTCGACGAGAAGCCAGACGGGACCTTCATACTGAGCAGGCATTCAAAGAAGATTTCCTTCTCTTCTTCGGTAAGAGCGTAGCTGGCAGGACCTTCATACTGCTTTGGAGGCATGCTCTTTTTCGTGCACACGTTGCTGGTCCTCCCGTGCCTTCGGTGTATCTTTTGTCTTCCCATACACGCCCAAGAAGCCTAGCAGGTTCACGCAAAGATTCTTCGTCACGTGCATCACGTCGATTGCAGAGCGGACCTCTAGGTCTTTCCAATAGGTTAGGTCCCAAAATATAGATTTCTTCTTCCACATGGGTGCACGTCCCTCAGCGTCATTCGGAACAGATAGTCCGCCGGGACCCTTTCCAAAGATTACTTGTAAATCATTGACCATAGCAAGTATGTGATCACCAGTACGGACGGCGGGCTTCTTCCGGTGATCTTCCTCGCCTTTGAAATGCTTGCCTTTCTTTCGACATTGATGGTTGGTCGGAAGAAATCGACGATGCCCCAGGTACACATTCTTCCTGCATTTGTCCAGGTATATACTTTCGGTGTCAGCTAAACAGTGCGTGCATGCATGGTATCCCTTGTTTGTCTGTCTTGAAAGGTTACTGAGAGCAGGCCAATCATTGATGATTACAAACAGCAACGCATGCAGGTCAAATTCCTCCTGTCTGTGCTCATCCCACACACGTACACCGTTTCCATTCCACAGCTGTAAAAGTTCGTCAACTAATGGCCTTAGGTACACATTAATGTCGTTGCTGGGTTGCTTAGGGCCTTGGATGAGTACTGGCATCATAATGAACTTCCGCTTCATGCATAGCCAAGGAGGAAGGTTATAGATACATAGAGTCACGGGCCAGGTGCTGTGATTGCTGCTCTGCTCCCTGAAAGGATTAATGCCATCCGCGCTTAAACCAAACCATATGTTCCTTGGGTCACCTGCAAACTCAGCCCGGTACTTTCTCTCGATTTTTCTCCACTGTGACCCGTCTGCGGGTGCTCTCAACTTCCCGTCTTTCTTACGGTCCTCTCTGTGCCATCGCATCAACTTGGCATGCTCTTTGTTTCTGAACAGACGTTTCAACCGTGGTATTATAGGAGCATACCACATCACCTTGGTAGGAACCATCTTCCTGGGGCGCTCGCCGTCAACATCACCAGGGTCATCTCGTCTGATCTTATACCGCAATGCACCGCATACCGGGCATGCGTTCAAATCCTCGTACGCACCGCGGTAGAGGATGCAGTCATTAGGGCATGCATGTATCTTCTGCACCTCCAATCCTAGAGGGCATAGAACCATCTTTGCTCCATACGTACTGTTGGGCAATTCGTTATCCTTTGGAAGCTTCTTCTTCAATATTTTCAGTAGCTTCTCAAATCCGTTGTCAGATACACCATTGTCTGCCTTCCATTGCAGCAATTCCAGTGTGGTACCAAGCTTTGTGTTGCCATCTTCGCAATTGGGGTACAACCCTTTTTTGTGATCCTCTAACATGAGATCAAACTTCAACTTCTCCTTTTCACTTTCGCATTGTCTCTTTGCATCAACAATGACCCGGTGAAGATCATCATCGGGCACATCGTCTGGTTCCTCTTGATCTTTAGCTTCCCCCGTTGCAGCATCACCGTATTCAGGGGGCACATAGTTGTCATCATCCTCTTCTTCTTCATTGTCTTCCATCATAACCCCTCTTTCTCCATGCTTGGTCCAAACATTATAGTGTGGCATGAAACCCTTCTCAAGCAGGTGTATGTGAAGGGTTTTCGAGTCGGAGTAAGCCTTCGTATTCTCACAGATAGGGCATGGACAACACATAAAACCATTCTGCTTGTTTGCCTCAGCCACTTCAAGAAAATTATGCATGCCCTTAATGTACTCGGAGGTGCGTCTATCACCGTACATCCATTGCCGGTTCATCTGTGTGCATTATATATAATTATGTGTGTCAAAAACCATTACAAAACATCATGAATAGAGAAGTGACCAAATTAATAGAAGTTCATCATCACATTAAAACCAAAGTACAGTAGTGATCAAATGTTATTACTGAAAAAATAAATAAATAAAGTTCATACATAGTTCTCATTGAACAACCTATAACTCTCTAGAGCATCTAATTAAAACATACATTGAAACTATGTAAACCATTTCAATGCAACAACAAATGCGATCATAATCGCAACTAAGGTAACCATTGATCCAACGGCATAATGATACCAAGCCTCAGTATGAATGGCATATTTTTTAATCTTTCTATTCTTCAAGCGCATTTTATCCATCTTGATCTTGTGATCATCGACGATATCCGCAACATGCAACTCCAATTCCATCTTCTCGTCCTCAATTCTTTTCAATTTTTTCTTCAAGTAATTGTTTTCTTTTTCAACTAAATTTAACCTCTCGACAAGAGGGTCGGTTGGAATTTCCGGTTCACATACCTCCTAGATAAAAACATCTATGTCAAGTTGGTTGGCATAATTGTCATAAACACTAAATGAAACAAATAGTTATGAAAGATAATATATACCACATCCGAATCATAGACAGGACGAGGGCCGACGGGGGCGGATACCAAAACCATCGCACTATATAATAACAAACAATAATAAAAGTAAGAAAATTATACAAGTATCTACCCAAATCATACAAGTAAGAATTTTTTTTCTTTTAGAAAGAAGATAAGAACAAGAGGCTCACCACGGTGGTGCCGGTGACGAGATCAGCGCGGGCGATCGACGGCGGTGAGGACAGGGACGGGATAGGACAGACCACCAAACCGAGACAAATCTTGAGGAAAATGGAGCTTGGACAAGGAGCTTCGAGAGGAGAAAGCTTAAGTGTGGCTCGGGCATTTCATCGAACACCTCGTGTGCATAGGAGGTGAGCTAGAGCAACACAAAGCACTCCCACGGCTGGCCAAAAAAATAGAGCAGTGGCTCTGCTCGCGAGCAGGGGCGGAGGTATATATAGGCCTCTCTTTAGTCCCGGTTGGTGTCTAAAACCGGGACTAAAGGACTACATTTGGTCCCAGTTCCAGCCACCAACCGGGACTAAAGGTTGTGGGCCAGGAGCGAGGCCCATTGGTCCCGGTTCTTATCTGGAACCGAGACCAAAGGGGTCAAACGAACCGGGATCAATGGCCCCCGAGGCCCGGCCGGCACCCTGGCCTCACGAACCGGGACCGATGCCCCCTTTGGTCCTGGTTCATTAGTGAACCGGGATTAATGCCCTTATCCTGGCCTCAACCAAAGCCCTGTTTTCTACTAGTGACCTAGATTCGACTACAGAATCAAAACAGATCCGCATGCTAGAGCAATGATGGTTTCAAAGAAAGTTATACCTTAGGGTCGTCGGGATGTGGCTAGGCGTGCGGCGGGAGGCCGGATCTGCCCACACTACGTACGACAGCGAGGAAGAAGGGGTCGGAGGCCCTCCCGCACAGGCGCTGGGTGAAAGAGAATAGCGCAACTGACAGTGGATTGCCTCCCTCGCCGAAGGCGAGAGAGTGAACGCTGCACCTCCTCCCCTTCCTGGTGCGACGGGATCCGGACGGCTCCTTCACCGGCTGTGAGGGTGGGGAGAGAGAGAGAGACGCAGTCTTGTTTAGATCTGATGAAGAGGGTGAGAGATTGTGAATAGAGCAAACCCTAGCAAAGGAACGCTGAGCATCCAGCGTGTATATATATATGTAGTGCAGCGAGAGTGTGAAGAGTGCAAACCCTAGCGAACAAGCGCTGAGGCTCCAGCTTATATAGTGGAGTAGTTTTCTTTTTCTCTCCATAACAATCATTTTAAATTGTGTACGAAACGAAACTCTTTATTTAACGTAACAGCGAAGAAAACTATGATCAAGTAATGATCCACGCGTCCTGGTCACACTTCCTGTCATTCACGTGCGTAACGCTAGCCTCTGTTAGGTGAACAACCACACACGCGCCAAATTATTGGAAAGGTGTGAGAGTGTGTACACATAAAGAAATTTAATTTCAATTATTTTGTATGTACAGTTTGCCCTCTCTCAATAATTATGGTTTGTTGTGTTAAAATTTGACTTCAGTCAAATCTAATATGCAGAGTAAATAAAAACGGAGGGGTACTACCTCCATCCGGGTTTTTAGTCCACACCATATTTTTAATCAAAGTCAGACCACATATTTAGTTAAAAGCTGGTCAAATAAAATTACAGGGTAGCTGAAGACAAAGTTGTGAGAAGGCTTAGAAATCAATACAAAACTTTTGCTCTTAGTACCAACGTCGATGCTTCTTCGAGGAAACATTTGGTTCATATCCAATTGTGTGATAAAATTGCACCAACGCAAACAACTGCTCCAAGATGAACTGGTGAAGGATATCGTCTTTGTGGTAACAAGCAAAGAGCACTGATGGAAGACAACCCGTTCTTCATTGAACATTGATCAGCTTCACCAGCCGATGCAGCCATGAGACGCAACCATGAGCATCGATAGCTCATCGTGGTGTGATGCATCATCAATTTTGGCATCATGTTTGGGTCAGGCACCAATGAAGTTTGATAATCCTCACTGTGGTTTGTTTCTTCTCGGTAATCAAGCTCGAGAAAGGAAGAACTAAGCAACAGTGGCCATCCAATTTTGTGCTGTTCCACTAAAAATTGAGGAAGACATGCCCCAGTATGGAGATACGCATCCCTGTTTGCAAAAATATAAAAAAATGATATTTAAGTAGTGTCGTTATTTTGTTTTAGCAGTGGAACAAGATTAACAGCGGCATCTTAATTGTCAATGACTCTACATGGGCATTGCTTCATTTTACCAGTGATAGTTTTAGATTAGTAGCAGCAATACGAGCATATGGACAATGACCGCACAACCCCCATGTACTTTTTGTCAGAAAAAAACATGTATACCTCCACCGATGCATAAATGATAAACGTGGACAACTTTTGGAGTGGCCTTTCCTCTATAATAGTAAAAAATAGGTGATGTTGGACCAGTCGACCAATCCTACCTACTGTACATGGGGAGCTGGGGAGTAGTGGTATAGAAGAAAACCCGCATGCAGAGTA
Source organism: Thinopyrum elongatum (assembly GCA_011799875.1). Taxonomy (NCBI): domain Eukaryota; kingdom Viridiplantae; phylum Streptophyta; class Magnoliopsida; order Poales; family Poaceae; genus Thinopyrum; species Thinopyrum elongatum. The sequence goes on from CM022303.1 coordinate 134,435,119, forward strand.
CAATGAAGCATGAAATCCAAAAGAAGTTATACCTCAAGTGGGCGAGATGTGGATTAGGCGGGCGGGCGGGAACTGCCCACACGACGGCAGCGAACAAGGGCGCGGAGGACCTTCGTCTGCGCCGGCGCCAGCTCAGAGAGGACGGTGCGCATCGGCTTACTCCATCGCCGACGGCGACAACGTCAACGCTGGACCTCCTCACCTCCCGCGGGGGACGGGATCCGGCCGGATCTGTGACCACCGGTGAGGAGAGAGATAGAGTGGACACTGTCATCTTGTTTAGATATGGAGAGGGTGAGAGAGTGAGACACGAGAAACCCTATCAAACAAGAGGCTATATATACAATGGAGTAAAAAAATCTCTCCATAGCAGTGGTTTTAAATAGAATACGCGCGTTCCCGAAAAAAAGAAACGAAAACTGGCGGACAAATCTTGTTTTAACGTACCAAGAAAGAAAACTCGATCAATAACACGCCTCCGCTTCCAGGTCGTAGTTTGTATCGCTCACGTGTGGTCCCCGACCCTCCATTATTAAGTGAACAAATTAAAGGGTCAAATTATTACGTACGTAAGCTGCCTCTTTGTGTACAAATGCGCTCCATCGTGTACTCGTGGGTATCTCGGAGGCAAAGTGAGTGCGTGTACATTTCTTCTTGTATGTCGTACTCCATTTATCTCACTTCATATTGTTTCCCACTCCTATGATATTCCTATCCTAGGAACAAAATGAGGCGGTAATAAGTTTGTGTGTGTGTAGGGAGAACGAGACATCGATGATGTGTACGAGTAGTCGCGAGAGTCGTCGCGCACACACACATAGACATAGACATGCATATCTGTGTTTACATAAAATTCCATCTCCATCTCCATCTCCAATCATATTTGTCCAACTGGCACATTATTTACGTTATTAATTATATATGCAGCAATATTTACATACAACATCTCTTGTTTGCAGGCATCCGGACCGCTGCCACGCCCGCTCCTGACCGCCCTGACCAACCCGAACCCTCTTCATCACCCACGCGTGCTTCCCGCCCGAAACGGTCAGTGCCACATTCATGCCCGGCTAGAGCGGACGCGACCTCTCACTAGCGCCGGCATTGAAGCGGCGCGCCGGCCAAGAGAGCATCACCCGCGCCGCTTCCCGGTGCACGCGACTGCTCCGCGCTCAAACGTCGCCACGGCCGGCCACAACATGCATGTAAAAAGTTCTTGGGAGTCCGTGCTATAGCTAGCTGTCCTCCTTCTCCTCGTCAATCTCTTCCAGTAGTGCTAGTCAATCTCTTCCAGTAGTGCTAGTACTCCATGGCATGATCCATCGACAAGTAGGCGAGAAAGTTATCGTATACTCGGTTTTCGGTGAGTGGCATGCCGAGCGACCGTGTGGGGTGGAGCCGTGGAGGAGGGTGAGACACGAATGCGACAGACGTGATTTAAACGTTGGTTTTGCTCGATTGCGCGATCCAACGAAACGAAACGTTGGTTTCCAAAAGAATACTATACTGCATGAGAGAGATAGAGTGATGGTTTACTTCTTCCGTCCAACTATACCAGTCTATGTGATTTGGCGGCTCATTGGTCACTATTACTGCGGCGGTAGAGCGTCGTAGAGCGCTTGCACTCTTATTTATTTATTCTGTGATAAAACTAAGTTTCTCCACTCTTACACCGGAGGAGTACGAAACACGGCAGCCCAGTGACCACATGACCCACCTCCCACTATCACCATATTCCTTGGACATCGTGCGACACCTCCGGTCCTTTTTTCTTTGCGTAGTAGTACATTTTACCACATGACCCACCATACACTCTCACATACTACCTCCGTCTCCTATGTAATTTATGCATGATACTAGTATATGATACTACCCACTATGAGTAGCCTTATACGCATACAAAAAAGAACCTGAGGGAGTATGAAGCTTTATGATTTTGTTTCATGTATGTATCCTGACTCCAAGGTTGCCCCGTTACAACATTCCATCAAATACAAAGGAAAACTAACACGCATGCTGATGCATCTCAATGATTCACAGATCATAGCCAATATTTACTTCACAACTAAAGACAAAAGTTGTGAGAGTTAGTACAAAAAAAACTACTGATGGGGTCTCTACGCCGTAAACCCTAATCCCTAAACAGGATTTAATTTCCTGGCTAGGTAGAACCTGTCGAAGGAAAGAAGCCTGGCACCCTCGGATCATACGATGCTTTTGTGCAGTTCCACTAAAATCGATCTGAGCATCCCTGTTGGCAAAGATATTGAAGAAGTGTGATTTGAATAATAGTAGTGGCACTAGTTCATGAGACATAAACTCATCACAAATAGAAGCCGATAGAAGTAGAGAAAGATCCACATGGAGATGGAGCTACGTGGGGAGCTGCGTCAGTGGTGCAAGCCGGCTCCAAAAGGAAGTTGTACCTGGGATGTCGGGGTGTAGCTAGAAGGGCGGTTGGGAGGCGTCATCAGCCCATAACGCGGGGAACCCCGATCAGGACGCACCGACAGTGGGTTTTCTCCCTCGCCGCTGTCGACCACGTCTACGCAGAACATCGTCCCCTTCCCCCAGTGGCGGGATCAGGCCAGCGGTGTGGCCACCATCGTTCTATGCTTGTGAAGAGAGCAACCCAAGCAAGCAGGCTTGTAGCTGAGGCTACTGCTAGTGTATATATAGTGGAGCAGTTTTCTTTTTCTCTCCATATCAACCATTTTATACTGCGTACGTGTCATTGAAGAGTGAAATGATGGTTGCTTCGTCCGACTAACTTACTGTGTGATTTGACTGCTCCTGAGTGGCCCCTACACGTACTCCCCCTACGTGTATGACCGTTCCTGAGTCTCACTTGTACTTATCTCTATTTTCTTGCATGACACGTAGACAGGATGCGCATAGAGGAATTTTGTTACTGCACGTTGTTACGTACTACTAGTACCTACTCACTCCTTCCGGTTCACTACTAGTACTCCCTTCGTCCTGGCTTATTGATCCCCTTTGTACTCAATTCATGGGCTCGTTTTCCTCAAGAAATTGTCTTTACCAACGTATTAATATCAGGAATGCATGCGTGAACAACGAATGATTAAACCTTGCATGCAACATTTTGACAAAGCATTGACTTATGAACATGTGAATGTGAGGGACTACAACCTCGTGCATGCATGCAACAGTCACACGTACACATGGACGCAAAAATGTGCGCGACGCCCTAATGCATGCATGTCTGAGCACACGACGGAACATACACTGTCACGCTCAAGTGCTCAACCTACACGTGCATGCACACACATACTCAGCCAGGGTGAGCTAGTGACCGTATAAACACCGAAAAATGTATATATTGACCGCAATGAGCGTATTATGAAGTCCACTGACCGTATTTTTATAAATATACAGTGACAGACAGTGTATTTATCTTGTTTCAAATTAAGCCATATTAACTGGAAAGGGGGCAGTATGGACTAGCATTACTTTGTTGTGTCCCGTCAACTTGCCGAACGAGGAGAAGCTTGCAGGACGGGAGAAGCTTGCGCGCGGTGGCTCGCACGACAAGGAGAAACTTTTGACTAATGCAAGCTCTCCCTCGCTCAGGCGGTGGACGTGCAACAGTTATTTCGATGTCAGATTGCCAGAAGCATACACTGTACTAGTACCATTATTGTTCGACTTCCCGAAGAGGCGAACAGCCAAGCGCAAAGTTTACTACTCCGAGTACTAGTATTACGTAGTACTACTAGTACTACTATACAGGTATGTACTACTAGGAACCACATGGTGGAGCGTCTGCACTCTTATTTTATTTTAATCTGTGATAAAGCAATCTTCAACACATTTGGTTCTCTTCGAGGGTTCTCGCATGTGATAATGGAAGTTGATTGCATGGAACACTCGCCATAATTCTAGGTTAATTCTGGCTCCTATCCTGTTAGAAATAGGAGCACTCAGTAATATATTCTCTTTTTTTGTTATTCAGCATGAAACAGGTCAGCAAAGCTTGCGGCGCATCTTTGTGCGAACCGTGCTTGCTGCATTTTGAATATGACCGAGAGTTGGCTTGATGAAACACCTCGCTTCCTTCTTCTTTTTTTGCGGGGTACCTCACTTCCTAATGACCAATCTCTTGGATGATCGTCCTAAGAATGCTTATATATGAATAAACCTCTCTCATTTACCCGCAAAAAAGATTAAACCATATTAACCGGAAATGAGGGAGTATGGACTAGCACTACTTTTTGGTGTGTCCCGTCAACTCGCAGAGTGAGGAGAAGCTTGCAGGACAAGGTGAAGCTCGCTTACGCCCTCTTCGTCTACCTCAAGCCTGGTGGCTCGCAGGTAGAGGAGAAGCTTTTGACTAATGCATCCTACCCTCGCCCAGGCGGTGGACGTGTAGGAGTTCATTCGGTGTCAGATTGCCAGAGGCATACACTGTAGTACAATCGTTGTTCGACTTCCCGAAGAGGCGAAGAGCCAAGCGCAAGGTTTAGTAGTACGAGTAGTACTACTAGTATACAGGTACTAGGAACCGCATGGTGGAGCGTCTGTACTCTTATTTTATTTTAATCTCTGATAAAGTACACATTTATTCAGGAGAAGTGCGGAAAACGGCAGCCCAATAGTACTATTAAAAAACATTGAACATGTAATGATGATATCGATCAACCATGCTCGAATATATCTTGGCTCCGTGCGAGCCCATCTATGTGTTCTCGCTCGTCGTCTCTCTCAAGGAACGGCGAGTTGGCCATTTTGCCATCAATTGAGATCGGTTTGCTCACACTTTGGTCCCACATGTCAGTGATATGCCAAGAGGAAGTGCGTTGATCAACATGCCATATGCGTACTTGGTTTTGCACCTTCATACTACTCCCTCCGTCACAGTTTACAGGGCATGCTTCATTCTCATGCATTTCTCTCCATGCATTTCCACCATATGAGAGATTTTAGACGCGTTTGGTTTAATGCTCAATTAATTAGGGCGTGGTAACCGCAATCAAGTCCACAATTTTCTCTCGATGTAGGTATGTACGCGGAGTGGAGTAAGTGCATGCATGTGTGTACCCGGGGTGGAAGCACTGCATGCATGTGTGTACGCATTATTTACTCTAGTAATAGACACCGTGCTATAACTACCAATACTATTTTTCAGGCCGATCGCTACTCGCCTTGGTCCCAGAGATTGTTGAAGCGCACTCTATAAACAGTGACGAAGGGAGTAGTATGAGCGAATTCAAAGAAGAGCGTATTGATGGTTGCTTCTTCCGAGCAACTTACAGTGGGAAAGGTGGGGCTTATGATTTGACTTCTCATTACTCACTATTAGTGCGGCGCAACGACCGGGCTGAGTCTCCCATGCGGTTGTGCACTACTCCCTCCGTTCCCAAATATTTTTCTTTCTAGAGATTTCAACAAGTGACTACATACGAATCAAAATGAGTGAATCTACACTCTAAAATATGTCTATATACATCTGTATGTGGTAGTCCATTTGAAATTTCTAAAAAGACAAATATTTAGGAACGGAGGGAGTATAATTTGGTGCATGGCACATGGACCCGGATGCTGAAGAAGCTTCTGGCAATGCTATCAAGCTTCCAGTATTTGTTTACATAATTGACGTACTATACAAATAATTTTCCAGCGACATGAAATTGTACAATGCTCTGAGCTTTTAGCTTTTGTTTCATGTGTCTTGCCATCCATACTCTTTCGAAAAAAATAAAAAACTAACTTCCTTGCTAATGCATCTCAATGATTAGCAGATCAGAGCTAATATTTACATCACAACTGAAGACAAAGTTGTGAGAAGGTGTTAAATTAAAATTGATCCATGCTTTCATTGGCAGCAACTTCCCCCCAGCTCTGTCTAAATCAACAAGGCATGTTGGGAAAAAAAGTAGCTGTTAGGAGCATGCAATATTCCGATCATTTTGTGAAGTTCCACTAAAAAAGAGCTGAGCGTCCTTGTTCCAAAGATATTAAGTGTGATTACAATAATAGAGGACTGTTGATGAAACAATGAACACACAAATAGAAGCCGGTCACCTTTGCAGTCTCTCTTAAGACTAATTAGTTGGAGAAGATTAAGCAAATAGTTGGAGAAGATTAGGCTCGGAGTTGGATGAGAAGAATAGAGCAAAACCAATCTCCCTTTATGAAGTCACACTGAAATGTAGAGATGTTGCCCGTGTGACATTTTAGTAGAACTGCACAAAACACTCTTAAGAAAAAAGTGATTTGTGCAGTTCACCAAAAGGTCGCAATAGCAACGAGGTGAAATGGATAGTCCTGTTTGCAAAAAAGAGGTAGAAAGAAAACAATTACTGGCCAACAGTTGATGACACATACGACGACAAAAAAGAAGCATATTCCTTGTCCTAAGGGAAGATAACAGCACGGTTGTGTTTATCTAAAACGGTGTGAGGACGAGATTACAATATGGAAAGTACGCCGGACGAGCTACATTTTGGGCAAAGAACTAGGGAAGATCCACATGCAAGATTTTCCGCATGCAGCGACGTGGGAAGATGGGCAGTGGAGGAAGGCCGGAGGGGATACCTGGGAGTCGTCGGGATGTAACTAGGAGGGCGGCGGCGGGCGGGATCTGCCCATACTGCGACAGCGAGCAAGTGTCGTAGGCCCTACCGCGCCGGAGCTTGGTCAGAGAGAATGGCGGGTACCGCAGATCGGGGCCTGCTGCCTCAACGCCGTTGAATGGAGAAACGATGCACATCCTCCCTTTCCGCCGGTGGACGGGATGCGGCCGGATCAGTGACCAACGATGAGAGAGAGAGAGGCCACCGCCGCCTTGTGTGAGATACTCTGAAGAGAGACAAACCCTGGCAGGCATGCTGCATTGTATATAGTGGAGCGGACTACTTTTTTCTCCATAAAAATCGTTTTATATTCTGTGTACGTGCCATTGAGCGATATAAATTTATTTAAAAATAACGCGCCAACACCTCAAGTCGAACTTTATTTCTTGCACGCGTGGTACACGACCTCCGTAGGTAAACAACCGCTACACGCGCTCAAATTAGCACATGGGCTGCCATTTTGTACAGAAATGAGCTCCACCGTGTACCCGCGCGGGTGTGGCTGGGCACGAAGCGTGAGTACGTGCACCTATTCTCTTCGTGTACGTACACCACCGACGTGGGTTTGTGTGAGAGAGATACAAACCTAGAGAGAGATAGTGTGTGGGTTCGTGAGTGTTTTTTCTTGGGGGGTGCGTGAGAGATAGACAGGGAATATGCGTCGATGATATTTCAAACAAAAAATGTAACATATACAATGTGTGTGAAACAGAGGCCTAGATATATCATATATATAGAGGGGGCGATCCACGAGAAGAGAATGGAGGTATCATCGGCGTGAGGTATCCATAGAATCGAAGAGAGGGATGAAGTGTGTGTATGTGTGCGCGATCGATAAAGAGTGCCATTGAATTTGTGTGTGCCCACGTCAAAGATATAGGGTGGCTGGCCTACTGGAACGTGAGAGGGGACAGGTGCAGTTTGACTCTGTGGCATGGATACCTACCTACAGCGTTCTACTATCGGTGTGTGTGGGGGGAGGGGGCAGAGACCTAACTATAGAGGTAGAATGGCTGGTATATGTGTGGAGGAGGAGAGAGACCTACCTTATGTATTGAGGGAGATCGATCGGCATCCATGCATATGTGTAGGAGAGGAATAAGGTTGAGAGAGAGACAGAGCTAGAGTGTCGGAGGGGTTGGTGGTGGAGTTGCTTCTCACAAATGGTGGGAGAGGCCTGCTTGACAAACGGAGGGCACGCGTCCAATATCAATAAGAGAGGGGATGCCTGCCTGTCTGTGCACGTGCGTGTGAGAGACGGGTCAGGAGGCATGCACAAATTATGAGGGGGGACGATATGGCTGTGGTAAGCAGACATAACTACATAGGAAGATCAATCGTCCTTTGTCGAAGAAAGGGAGAGACATAACTTGTGAGGTACGTCGATCGATGCGTGGGGAAAAAGAGTTATAGTCAACCTAGGTATATGTAGGGAGATCGATCGGTATACATGCATGTATGTGTTAGAAGCAAATAAGACACGGAGAGAAGGATAGAGAGAGAGAGGGATGCAGCTAGGAGGTGGTGCGAGAGGCCTACTATATCGAGGGGGAAGGAGTGTGCGAGTATTAGATTGATGAAAAGAGGGACGGGAGTGAGGCATGGACGGTGAGAAGTGAAGAGGAAAATCTTGTGTTTGTGGTAGGCACACCTGGCTAGAGAGTTATATCGATCGGTGTGTGCCAGAAAGAAGGAGCTGGGGGGCCTACACACATCGTGGGTGAACAACCTAAAGTGAAATGACGAATGTGCGCGATGGAGCTAGAGAATGCTGAGGGAGGGTGAGAGAGAGGCGGGCGTGTGCATGCATGAGAGAAAGTTAGCACTAGCTACAAAGATAAGAGGATTGTGTGGGTGTAAAAGACGAATAGAGATCATAATTCATTATAAAAATGGATTCGGATATTTGAAGAAGATATCATAGTGTTTTAAACCGACGCATGCATGAATCTTGTATCTTATATCTTATATTTACTAATTGGAGGCACCATTGAAAGCTCCACGTTAATCCTCAGACATTAAGCAAAATTATCCATTCGAATCTCCTATTAGCTTTTTACAGCCATTGGATGAATTACCTCAGGAGTCCTTGCCCACCATCCCACGTGAACTTCTCTTTAAGAAAAAAAAAACACATCCACGGGCTACCAAGAAAACAACTCCCTCAAAAAAAAAAAAAAAAGCTCCATCAAGAGTCATCACCCTGCCGATCCTTCCTCATGAGGCACCGAAGAAATGACGAGGTAACCCTAGCACTACTCCACCTGTTGCTCCTCCTCGCATGTTCCCTTCGTAGTTTCCATGCCATCCTATGCTTCCATGTTGTGATCCATATTAGAAAGATGCAAATATCCTCTCCTGATCATCTTCCTCTCCAGCCGCTGAAATCTGTGGTCATTGCAATCTCAACTTCCATCTGCAAGTAGTACATGTCCTGATCTAAATCAACCAGCACAGCGTGTGCTAGCTAGCTGCGTATGTGTGTCAGCTTTCCTATATCCATCAAGTACGTGCATGCCTGTTGTGCCCAGCGAGAATCAAGTACGTGCATGGCTGTTGTGTCCAGCGAGAAGCTTTCTCATATCCACAAGTACGTGCATGGTTGTTGTGTCCAGCGAGAAGCATCGGCGACAAGCGGCGGGCTATTTTGCCAACAACCTGAATATTCAGATCAGTAGAAAAAGGATGCTCACTGACAGCATATTTACACATTACTCGATGAAAGCCCAAGTAATGAAGTGGATAATCAAACAGATAGCCCACGGTGAGGACTGAACCTGTGCCTCCAAATGCATGTTTTGGCTTCATGAATTATTTATACATGTACGTACTGAACCACAGCTTTTATTCTTATGATGAATTCTTCTCACAATTTTACTCCTTTTGACATGATGCCGATGGTGACATCATATAATTTTGGAGTGCCTGGAATCATATGATTTTACTCCTTTTCACATGACGCAGATGGTGAGGTCATATAGTCTTGGACAGCTTGGAATAATATGATTTGTTGCCGGGGCTAATCTAACGGAGGATTGCCGATGTTTACGTGCATATATACAAAGACATGCACACACATTGTGATATTGGTATGTATAACTGATATATGTATTTATGTTGACCATATATTGAAGAGAGCAAATTCCTTATCAAATAGAGTAGACCGCCTATTAAATCCCGGACTTGCCAAAAATTAAGCCATATGTAGGAATCGTGCACGTATTAAAAGATCTAATATACATATGCATGTGTTTAGCCTTACAATGTGATATTTCAAACAATCTTCATCAATAAATGTATAAATAAAAATATATAGCGAAAGAAAAATAACCAGTCATATGTTATGAGTTATCACCATCACATTTTGACTGATTTGTTAAAAATCCTCTTATCATCCTAAAAACATATGCATGTCTGATTCGTAGTTGTTAAGATAATCAACAAAAGTTAGTCATAAAAATCTAGGAAAATTTATTACACGTGGAAGAGAGAGGTTATGATCAATATCTTGCGGTGTTTCCAGACAACATTTAAACATACTTTTGCCAGAAAAAGGACACGCAAATACTAGAATAGAGCTGAAAGCAATTGGATTTCACTAACACAACCACCCGTACACACAAAATATATATTCACCCACATTTATTTCTTGAATTTTTATAAACGTCGAGGTTCGGAAGAAATAAAACATGCATTCGATTTCTCTCATATACAACCGCATTGCCTAAATTACATCCTAAATAAAGTTTTCTACTGTTCTTGCATATATTACGAATTTTAATTTACATGACACAAGTAGAATGTCATATGTATATATAGTTATCCTGAACTGATCTAGGGGATGCAATTATTTTTTGCAATTTAACTAACCAGGAAAAATGATTTCATGTTATAGTGATAGTTTTCTAATCTTAAGTTAGTTCATGTACTCTTTAAATGGTGCGAGGAATTATGCGTATAATAAATGGCAATTGTCCCTTGCCAAAAGATGTTTTAGTTAGTGGACTGCGACTGTTAGATCTTCATATTGTTCGTAAGATAATTGCAATTGTTAGATGTTCATAACCACACCTCAAAGAATCATATATAACTGATAGGTAGAATCTTTATATTTACTACTTGGATGCATCATACAAGCCCCCACGTAATCCTCGCATCTAATAGTTATTTAACGTTGGATGAAAAGATGAACGACCCAGATGGCTCCCTCCACCGTATTTTCCACCCGAGAGTCCGGAAATATATCAATTTGTCAATCTCTGTCCCGGTCTATCTCTTTTTTCTGCGTCCATGCATGTCACGCCGCCGCCATCTCTTCGAATCTCGATTTCATCTTCCAGCCACAAAGGATGTTGTGTACGTGGATGCTCACATCAAACGAGCCAACTTTCTATGCTTATCTAGCCAGCCGAGCTATGGGCTAGCTTCATACAGGGTCGCGTCGGGAACAAATCAAGGAAGCTTGCCTCCTCGCTTTCATGCAGGATTGGAGTGCTTCCTCGCCGTTCATAGGTCGATGCTGCATATATGTCAGTACGACCACCTCTTGATTTTCTATATGTAGCCAAAGCAATTGGAGTGTTCGTCTTGAATAGGTTTTGAAGGTAGCCTTGGCATGCACATGCACAGATCCCATTGGCGAGGTGACGTGCGACCCGGCAACAGGTAAAAACAATCACTAATGTGCAGTACACACACAAATGAAGATAAGGCTGCTATTTGTCACACTTTTTTTGTTGGTGTACATGCACACACATCTCACAATGTGTGTGGTCCGTGTCATTATTGCAGGTTGTGTAGATAATGACGTACATGCACACACATCTCACATGCATCTATGGGAATACATTGTTTCCGGCCGATCGAACTACAGGTCGCACAATGCAACTCAATGAAACAAGGTTATAAAGTGAATCCATCACGTGGTGGGTAATTTTCTATCTATATATAATACAAAGGGTTCAAAAAATATTAGTATCATTTACTAATTATTGTGCACCTGGAATTAAATTTAGGTTGGCCTGGAAACAAAATATTGGATTGGTTTTGGTTATAGATTATAATATGCAGAAAAAGAATAATCTGAGCCATCTAATTTGTGGACATATAGCGCCAGTGGCTGGGTTTAATGGATTACATTGTGGAGAAACCAAAATCCGCCGGTTAGAAGACATAACTAGGTCCTGCGACTTTTCACCTTCTTCAACCAGACATTCCAAATATTTGCAGATTTCTAGATGTTTTGAAAATAGTTTGTTGTAAATATTTTAGCATGGTACATTGCAAATATATATACTAGCGACCAATTGATTCCTGTTCATAGCTATCCGTTGTAAATACCAGCTTTTTGATAGATGAAAAATGATGCGGTAGGGACTTTCCCCTGTTCCCCACTGTCTTTTACGGAAAAAGACAATTCTTGATCGTGCGTCTTTGTTCAAAAAAAAAAAGATCGTGTGTCACGTTAGTTAATATCAGGGTCTCCGAGATACATCTTTGACCCGTACTTTCTATTTTAATAACATAGTATTTAAAAACAAAACGAGGGGGTATATATGATTGTATAAATATAAATAAAGAAAGTTATGTAACTATTTTCTTAAGAAGGTGTTGATTATCAGATAATAGGTGCGAGAATACAATTGGATAAAATTTGAAATATACCACAATAACTATTTGTGGTATAAATGCACGGAACTACTTTGGTGATCTGTCTTAGAGTAAACCATGATACCTTTTTTCTAAAAAAAATTACTAAACCATGATACCTACCTTTTTTGAGGGGTACCATGATACCTACTATAACAGAATAAACACATGCAATCGATGTTCTACCATAAAAACACTTTAATATATATTACAAATTCCACCAATACGTTGCCACTCTGTAAAGAAAAATTTATAATTTACCAACATTAAACTTGGAAATAATAAGGTATAAGTTCCCATAATTCTACATGATCCCTATTTATAGTAGTGGGGATTAATCAAACATCATAGTACCATTTTTTTAATTTTTTTAAAGGAGAAAAATAAAATATTATATATGTCATTAAATTTAAGTAGTGAAAATATATTTAAAGTATTTTGTACTCAGTATTATATAAAATTTCTATGTATGATTTTTTTTCGAATTACTACCCCGTGCCGAAGCACGGGTTGATGACTAGTATATATAATGGTGATACGCATGGTGTGGTTATGAACATGTTATATTACATATAATATATAGAACATTTATTTGAATTTGTGATAATGTGTGGCTTTTGCAGCTCAGGGCTAAATACTTGTCATAATGTAGGGGGTGGGGCACTATACTTTGTGTGATAAACACAGTGTACTTATGAAACATGGTTTAGATTATGAAGATCTAGTTAGTACATTAAATGTACAATTATTTGGAATCAACATCAAGTGTATTCAAAATTTTGAATTCGAGTTCATATAGTACACATAGTTCATATCTATCTCTATAGTAATCATGTGGTGTGTTATTAAGATAATACACGAATGATGGTTTAAGTTGGCAACAATCATGATTGTAGATTCTTATTCAAATAGAGAAACGAATTCAAATTTAGTTCGAATTGCAGCGGTAGTATAGACATTTGGAATGTACTAAAATGTTGGTATGAGTAGGTTACATGCATTATACAGCCAGCGGAAAAATGTAATTGGACATAACATGGATTCATAGCTTTGAATAGCATTTGTACAGTAAAACGAGACAAGACTCTCTCTTTGTGTGGTGCGAATAGTTTTATTTTTTTCTTTTTTTCGTTGAGGGAAGTGCAAATTGATTTGGTACGTACAATATTACACGTTAGGCTTGTCCCTAAAATTCAACCCGCGCCTTGTTATATCCCGAAAATTCAGATATCGCGCTCCCAAAACTCGCGCCTTCACAACCCGCGCCTTGCTATCCCGAAATTTCAACGCGCGTGAAAACTCCCTCCAGCTGCCAAATCCCGACACGCGAAATCCCCCTTCTAACCCTGAGCCGAAAGGGCCGCTAGTTCAAATCGGTGGGGGTACTTTTGTAACACACCCTACATTTTGGACAAGCGCGTCCCTAAGTCATGGTTCCCCCCCCCCCTCCCATCACCTCCTTTTCCCCATTCGAAATCCCCGTTCGAAATCCCAGGCCGCCATAACCTCTCTACTCCAGCCACGAAACCCCACCCTCCTCCGTCCGCCACCCCACCGCTGCCCAGCCGGAGCCTCTTCCCCGACGACGTCGTCCACCGCAACAGCCCGACGTCCTTCATCCACCTCCCCGGATGAGGATCTGTCGTCGATCTCATCGTCCCGCCGGTTCAGCCGCCCCGTCCTCCACCTCCAAGGAGCTGCTCCGACGATCGCCTCGTCTATCGCGGCTGATCCATCCCCACAGCGTCGCCTTAACCTGCTCCACCAGAACCGTAGCATCCTCACCGACTCCTCGGACGAAACCGAGGCCTACTCGGCGCCACCAAAGAGGTTGTACACTCATCGCATCGCACCTTCTCCTTAACTCGACCTCCCGGCGACGACGGTGCTCCATCCCGCACCCGCATGGCGCGGCTACCTCGAAGCCGGCGCCGTGGGCGACATCTCCACGGCGGCTCTCCCTCAGTGCGAGGCCCTTTTGGCGGCGGCGTCCATACCAGCCGGATCTGCTGCTGCTGCTCCGGCTTTCGCTCGCTCGCTCGCGCTGCTGCTGCTCCGACTCTCGCTCGCTCGCGCTGCTGCTCTGCTCTCCCCCTCGCTCGTGCTGCTGCTCTGCTCTTGCTCTCGCTCGCGCTACTGATGCTGGTACACGGGCTGCTGCAGCTACACGAGTTGCTGCTCTGGCTCTAGTTCGCGCTGCTCCTCCAAGCGTTGTGTAACACCCCCTTGTAATAAGCTCTGTGACACTCTGTTAATCTTGCCAAGTCATGATCATTTGCAGTGCCAAGTCATATGGGTTAATGATCCAATTCAAATTCACATCTGAAAATCAACTCAAATTCATAAGTGGAATATGAAGTTGATCAAACACTGCTGGAAAAATGTTCATTAAATGGCAAATAATCCAGGAACATTTGTAAAATCATCGTCAATAAAGTTGGAGTTAGATAAGTGACTCTAACAAGATGAAACAGCACCAAAACAGAATATTCAAATCCATTTAAAATCATTTCAAATACAAATGGTTTCCAAATCTGTCCAAACCACTTTTTGGTGAGAGCTAAAATGGCACCGTAATATTTGGACTAAGTCCCACATTTTACAAAAATGCAAAAGTGCTCTAACTATTTCGAAACAGGAAATGAAATAAAAGAAAAAGAGAAACAAAACAGAAAAATAAAAACGAGGCACTGTGCACTGAGCCTTAGTGCACAGTGCCCCGAACCCCGGCCCAGCAGGCCCACCTCACCTCTCTCCCTCGCGCTGTCGTCCTCCCGCTGGTCGAGCGCGCGCGCGCCGGCGCGGCGCCGACACGTCGCCGCCACCGACGATACAGGAGACGGAGGGGATAAGGCCGACGCCCCTCCACTCCTCTCCGGCCTCTCCGTCATTCTTCCCCTTCTCCCACGCTCGCCTCGCCTCTCCCTCTCCTGCCAGATCCGTCGCCGAGCGCCACCGACGCCGTGGCCTTGCCGTAGACACGGCCACCGACGTCCCCGAGCTCAGCTAGCACGCCTGCGAGCTCCGCCATCTTCGACTCCTTCGACTCCGACCGCGAATGGAGGTGGGGAGGCCCTGATGAAACCAGAAGGCTCCGCCCCCTTCCTTCTTTGACGCCGGCACCTCTCCGGCGATTCCCGCCGTTCTGCTGCTACTAAGCCGTCACCGGGCCACCTTGTGCCTCCCCGGTGAGCTCCTCGTCCTTCCCAATCCCCTGCTGGTCCTAGCGCGTAGCCTAGCTTCCTCTTCCACGCACGCCCGACGCGCCGCCGCTCGCGCTCATCGCCGGCGCCGTTTCGATGACCAAATGGTCACGGGGACGGGCCTGTTGCACTCGTCGCGTCGCGCAGCTCCTTCCCAGCCATTCCTTTTGCCCCGTAGCGCGCTGCTACTCCGTTTCCAACTACGGCCAAACGCCGGCGTCCACTGCGCTCGTCGCCGCCGTCGTTGTAGGGCTTCTCCGGTGACGCCACCGCCACGGTTGGACGCGGCGTTGAACGCCCGTTCGAAAGAACCTAACCATGGCTCGAACCGAGCTCTGTAGCGCAAATCCGAGCACCTTCGGCGACGCGCCGCCGCGTTTTTGGTCGCCGGCGCCGGCCGCCGACGTGGCTGCCACGTGGGTCACCCCTGGGTCACTGCCAGTGGGTCCCACGGGCCCAGTTGACCACGCTGACCGTGGTCAACGTGTTGACGTGGCCGTACAGTGAGGCTGACACGCGGGCCCCACCACTTTTTAGATTAAGAAAAACATTTAAATAAATATAAAACTGATTAATTAGGCTAATGTCTCACTGACATGTGGGGCCCACCCCTCTAATCACTCTGTTAACTGAAATAATCCACTGTTAGTCTTAACAGAGACTGACATGTGGGTCCCACTGGACCCACATGTCATGTTTGACTGGTCAGCGACGCTGTTGACCGCAGACATCACAGTGACGTCATGCTGACGTCATAATTCATTTTCTGTTAAATAAATAAATTCTAGAAATTCAAATAATCTTTGAAAATTAATAACTTTTAAACCGTAGCTCGGATCGAAAAAGTTAAAACATGAAAGTTGCTCAGAACGACGAGACGAGTCTGATCGTGCCATCTGTTTCTTCATCGGAACCCCCTACGTAGAAGAACTCATAACTCCGAACCCGTATCTGGCTGATGAATAGTGCACACACTTCGGTAAATAAATCCTAGAATAATTCTAAAAATAACTAAAATGACTTAGATGCATAATTAGGCAACCCTGCACTGCATCATAGCTTCACACGCACCGTATTGCATTTGTTTGCATTATGTTTACCTGTTTCTTCCCCCTCTTCTCTCTCGGTAGACCCCGACGTTGACGTAGCTCCCGAGGCAGACGCAGCTCAGGAGTACGACTACGTCCCCGACGACACCACAGGCGACCTTGCCCTTGCCCCAGAGCAGACAGGCAAGCACCCCCATTTTGAGCATGCCTATATCGCCTATTCTCTTCTCTCTTATGCTTGCATTAGAACTGCTACTGCTACTGTTTTCCTATATCTGCTGCATAGCCTGATTATTGTAACCTACCTTGCTACCTTGCTGAATATCCTAGACTGCCTAGTATAGGCTGGGTAGAGACACGACAGAGACCCCCACTTGATCTCGACTGCCCTGCTGGATATCAGAAGACCCGATCATCGGGATTGAAGACTAGACCCTGGCACCGCACATCACTTCTCCCTATGTTGCTCGACCCTGCTGGGTTACTATCGAGTGCCGAGGGTGATACCTCGTCAGCACTTCTGATGTTAACCTTGTAGGTTAGTTACTCAGTCGTGGTAAGCGAGGGTGATTCCTCCTACACCACCCCCGATAACGACATCGTCGTGCAACCTCTCAAGTGTGGACCTCGAGGGTGATTCCTCCTTTGTTCACCTTGATGATAACATCTAGCGGGAATTCCATCGAGGGTGATTCCTCAGGGTTCCCTTCGGTGTCAGACACACAGTTACCTTGGATATTATGACCTGCAATAAACCATGTTACTAAAGACGGGTCGGCCCTGAGGGGTACCCGCGCGAGCTTAATGCGAAGTGATGTGGAGTCGGGTTGACCTGGATGGTGCCCGCGAGATAACACGAGGCGTGGCCGGGCATTCTTAGCCCTTGCCGCAATTCCTCGAGACGGGGCTACGGGGTCACATCGATCGTGAGTCTCTACTCATTTCCGCGCGCTCCTAATTCACTACGGTTTGGATATTTGATCCGAGGGGCCTCAGGCCCGATAGCACTAACCATCACGTGGGCATAGTATGGGCGTTCTGCGTCGTATATTTCAGCTGGAGCTTAATAGACGTCAGCGACTGAGCGGCGTGCGCTGAATTGGACTGGGAACGCAATCGCGCTTGTATAAGGGGTTGCTAGGTCTGCTTTCAGCCGCGTACGCAACGTGCAGGAGTTCCCGGGGCGAAGGCCCAAGACCCCTGGGCGCATAGGTTTAGTCCGGCGTGCTGACCTCTCTGTTAGGTATTCGGTCGGGTTGCGGCGTGTTGCTTAGCTGAGGCCGGGCATGACCTAGTAAAGTGTGTCCGGCCGGAGTTAAGCGAGCGTGGTGGGTAACTTGGTGCACCCCTGCAGGGAAGAAACTTCTATCGATAGCCTGTCCGACGGTAACGGACACTCGGAGTTGTATCCCGATCGGTACAACTAGAACATGTGATGAGAACTGGATAGTACGGCTCTGGGATTGCTTTCTTGCAGGGAGTCGAGAAAGGATCTCAGGTCGAGGTTGATAATACTACTACTACTACTTTACATTATGTTGATCTGCTCTCTTCTATTGCTGCAAGACTGTCGAAGATTGTTAAAGATGCTATTCTTCGATAGGACTAGGCTTTTCCCCCTCTATTCTGGCATTTCTGCAGCCCAGTCCACATATACAGCCATTCCTTTGACAATGTTGCATATGTAGTGTAGATCCTTGCTTGCTGAGTACTTTGGATGAGTACTCACGTTTGCTTTATTTTCTTTTTCCCCCATATTCCTTTTTGATGCCACCAGACGACGGAGCCCCTGAGCCAGATGCCCCAGCCGACGACCAGTACTACTACCCGCCTGGCGAGTACTACTACTACGAGGAGCCGTTTGACGACCAGTTGTAGGATCGGAGGGTCCAGGGCAGGAGGCCTACGCCTTTCGATCGTAGTATTTTATTTTACCCCGCCTCTGTGAAGGCTTATCTCTCTCTCTCTGTAATATATCTGTACTCAGATATCTGATGCTTCCGCTGACGCTTGTATGCCATCGAGCTATGTATTCGAGCCCTCGAGGCCCTGGCTTGTAATATTAAGCTTGTATGACTTTATTTATGTTTTTGAGTTGTGTTGTGATATCTTCAAGTGAGTCCTTAGGCTTGATCGTGCGCATTTGCGTGTATGGTTAGTGCACGATTAAGCCGGGGTCGTCACACGTTGCTGCTTCGGCTGCTATCTGCTACTGTGTTCCCCGTCGATCGCCTGCTGATTTAGATCACTGTTTCTCTACTACTAGTGCTCGAGCGGCCTAAACTACATGTGAAGTGCCTCTCTGCTACCAGTGCATTCAGTTTTGATAGTAACATTCAGATTCCATGGTAAATTTCAGTTTCGACAGTTAAGTTTAGAGTCAACAGTTTTTACCTCACCTGTTGTAGTCAGGTGTTTTTTGGCGATGTACATTTTACGTCTATCATTTTTTGGTAATGTATTTTACATCAGCTATTGGAGATGCTATTAGAATCCCACTTGAGATTAACGATGTCTGTCTTGTACTGCTTCAGCCTCGACGTCTTACGGCTCGCCGGAGCTACTCCAACGATGGAACCATCCATCACAACAGAGCAGTGCCCTGGACGCCATCTACAGATTCCTCAGATCTTCCTCCACACCTCCGACAGCCACCTCTGCCGCAACTTCTTCAGCGACCAACCCAATGATGCTGAGGTCAACACGGCTACGGCAAAGAGGTTGTACACTTGTCGCATCACTTATTACCCTACATTCATGTCGATCCATTAGGGCTATTTTGGTTTAAAGGAAAAAGTGAAGGAAAAACATAGCAATAGGAAATTTTCCTATGGCACTCTACTATTCAATTATTCATGCATTTTGTTGAAAGGAATGGAGCAAAACATCCACCTGGACCTACTTTTCAAAATCCTATGCATGAAAAAAGATCAAGTGCATTAGTGGTAGAATAACATTCTAACTGTACACGCTTTCATATGGTTTCACTTTAATTTGGCCATGTTTCTTTGCATTCCTCTGCTCTTCCAATTCCTGTGAACCAAACACCCAAGTTGACAGAAATCCTGTGTTTACAAATGCTCTGTTTCCCACGTGCTAAATTCTATCTATAAGCTTTCTCATAGTAGTGAAACCTGACCAGTGGAGCCCACTGGTCAGTGACTCATTTAGTTAACCAGGGTGATGAGCACTAATTTTTTTCACTAACCCAAAGTTAGTCAGAACCCGGGCCCACGCATCACTGACTCCTCAAAGTTAAATGGTGGTCAAACCCGGTCGAGACGACCGGCGTTCAGCCGCCGACGACAACGGGGATGGCGGAGCGGGTAGAAAATCGTCCATAGTCGACCAAATCAACTGCGGTTTGGCCCTACGCGAAGCTGGTGAATGCACGCATCCGTTGGTGGCCTTGGTTTCACCGGAGGTGGCCTAAATAGATGGCGACGATGACAGAGGCGGCGGCCGGAGTTCGGGTTAGGTTGGGCTCGACGCTAGGGCGCTCGGGAGGAGGAGCTGGAGGGATTTGCGGCCTCCTGGGAGCATTCGGAGCAAGCGAGCATTCTCATACGCGAGCTTGGGTGTCTGTAGCCGTGGTGGCGCCATGGCCGGCTGCGATGAGCTCTCGGCTCTGGTGGCTCGGGCAGTTAGAGGAAGCAAATGAGCTCGTTGGCAGGGGAGAGACAGCGGAGATCACAGCGGTTCTGTTGGTGCAGCTAGCGAGCTCGGGGGCGTGCTATGGACGGTGAATCGGCGAGGGCGATCGACGGCATCCGAGGTTGAAGATGAGGTCGGGGACAGCACGGCTGGGCGTCCGGGCTTGCGCTTCTTGAGGGGAAGCTTCACAGCGCTGAGGTGGACAGCAGGGACAGCACGGGAAGGCACGGGGATGGTTGTGGCTGCTGTGGTGCTTGTCGGCGGTCTTGGCTACGTCCAGGTCCGGGCGAGAGAGAGAGCAGAGCGGGGAAGGCACGAGAGAAGAGTGAGAGAGAGGCCAGGGGTGTGTGTGGCGTCTCCAGGGGGGTCGGGGTGTAGGCAGGCAGCCTGGAGGTGGCGCGGCGCATGCTCGTGCATGTCGCGTGCGTGCCCTCATCCTCCTAGAGCCAGGAGGACGACGACTGGCATCGGCTAGGGGGCTGGGCCGCCTACTGGGCCGGCCAGGTAAGCCCAGGTCAGCCTTTTCCTTTTCTGTTTTTCTGTTTTCCTATTTTATTTTCTCTATTTTGATTTAGGTTAGGCACTAAATCATTTAAGTAAATTCTAAAAATTATTTTGGAGGTTAACTAAATTATTCCAGAGCTCCACAATAACTTCTAAATATTTGGACCATTTAAAATATATATAGCATTTAAATGGCTCCAATTCAAATACCTTTGTGTTAATAAAAAATCCAAAAATGACCTAGAAATATGTGCATCATTTTTGACAGAGGTTTTCACCTTTATCAAAAATCATGAACTTTTCTGAAGGGCATTTTGGGTTTATTGAAAATATTTTTAAGTGAACCTATGAAGGTTAAAGAGGTGCTAGGGTTTTGTCATTCCCCATTTCAAGTTTAATTGAAATTTAAACATGATGCAACACCAGATGCTAGTCTAAGTCATTACCAGAACTAGGGATGTGACAACTCGCCCCCACTCAAAAGAATCTCGTCCCGAGATTCAGATGGCGTCAGAAAGAGAGTGGGGTACTCCAGTCGAAGACGATATTCTCGCTCCCAAGTAGCTTCTCTCTCAGAATGATGAGACCACTGAACCTTGAGAAACTTGATGTTCTGACGTCGAGTGACACGCTCTGCTTGATCCAGGATACGAACAGGGTACTCTCGATATGTGAGGTTATCTTGGAGATCAAGTGTTTTGTGGTCCACTTCGCGGATGGGATTAGAGAAGCAACGCCTGAGTTGAGAGACGTGAAAGACATCATGGACTCGAAAAAGATGTGGGGGTAGTTCCAATTGGTAGGCAACCTCTCCTCATTTAGCGAGAATACGAAAAGGACCAATGTAACGGGGAGCCAACTTGCCTTTGATACCAAAACGATGGGTACCCTTCAAAGGAGTAACCTGAAGGTAAGCCTTGTCGCCAACTTCATAAGCCACTTCCTTATGACAACGGTCATACTGGCTCTTTTGACGAGACTGGGTTGTTTTCAAATTCTCACGAATGATGCGAACTTGCTCTTCTGCCTCCTGGATCATATCCGGTCCAAAGAACTGTCTTTCACCAGTTTCTGACTTCGTCCATAAAGTATCTCGAAGGGTGATTTCTTAAGACTGGATTGGTAGCTATTGTTATAAGCAAACTCGGTGAAAGGAAGACACTTCTCCCAATCCATAGCTAATGAGATAACACAAGCTCTAAGCATGTCTTCGAGAATCTGGTTGACCCTTTCCACCTGACCACTTGACTGAGGGTGGAAAGCGGTACTGAAGGAAAGATGTCTGCCCTTGGCATTCTGAAAACTCTCCCAGAAATGAGAAGTGAAAAGAATACCACGGTCAGAATTGATCTTTAGTGGGACACCATGTAGTGAAACTATTCGAGAAATATATAAGTCAGCTAGCTGGCTAGCAGTGATACTCTCTCGAACAGGAAGGAAGTGAGCCACTTTGGAAAGATGATGAATAACCACGAAGATAGCATTATTCCCTCACTTGGTCCTGGGAAAGTCGGTGATGAAATTCATACCAACTTTGTCCCATTTCCACTCAGGAATACCTAAAGGCTGAAGTGTGCCAGCAGGCCTTTGAAGCTGTGCCTTAACGCGACGACAAACATCGTAGTTAGCAATGAGCTAAGCGATTTCTCTCTTCATCCTACTCCATCAGAACCTCTGGCGTAGGTCATGATACATCTTGGTACTACCGGGATGAATCGTGAGAGGAGATTCATGAGCCTCCTTAAGGATCAACTGCCGTAGATGTTGGTTCTTGGGAACCACCAAGCGGTTCTCAAAGAAAACAACACCCCAATTATCCATAGAGAAACACTTAGCAGTCCCGCTAGCAATGTTCTCCTTGATCTGAGATATACCCTTATCACGCTTCTGGGCAGCTATGATTTGATCCACAAGAGTAGGTTTTGCCACCAAGGTAGAAAGGAATCCTTGAGGAACAATGTGAAGGTTAAGCTTACGGAATTCCTCATGGAGAAGTGGTTGACCTTGTTGTAACATAACGTTGTTACAATAAGACTTATGACTTAGTGCATCTGCCAAGACATTGGCTTCCCCCGAGGTCTAAGTTATCCCTAATTTGTAATCCATGATCAACTCAACCCAACGTCTTTGCCTGAGATGTATTTCAGACTTTGGTGATCAGTGTAAATCTCGCAACGATTACCAAGAAGTTAATGTCGCCATGTCTTAAGTGCATAGACTACGGCTGAAAGCTCTAAATCATGTGTAGGATAATTATCCTCATGTGGATGCAACTGTCGATATGCATAGGCAATCACATGGCGATCCTGCATAAGAATGCAGCCTAGTCCCTGTCGTGAGGCGTCGCAATAGATAACAAAGTCCTTGGAGAAGTCCGGTGGCACAAGTATGGGAGCAGAAGTCAGGCGTCTTTTCAGTTCCTGAAAACTGTTCTCGCACTTTGGGGACCACTCAAACTTTTTATCTTTCTTGAGGAGTTCAGTAAGAGGCTTGGCAACTTTGGAGAAGTTCTCAATTAAGCGGCGACAATAGCAATCTAAACCAAGAAAACTCCTGACTTGCTTAACTGCTTCAGGTGGAGTCCAATCAAGGATGGCCTGAACTCTCTCGGGATTGACAGCACTGCCCTTACCAGAGATCACGTGGCCTAGATAGGTCACTTCTGGCAACCAAAATTCACACTTGGAGAACTTGGCATACAGGCGGTGCTCTCTGAGTTTTTCTAACACAAGTCTAAGATGCTCGTCATGCTCTTCCTCGTTCTTTGAATAAATAGGAATATCATCAAGGTAAACCACGATGAAATTATCTAAGTATTCCTTGAATATCGAGTTCATCAAGAAGGAGAATGTGGCTGGAGCATTAGTTAGACCAAAGGGCATAACGCTATACTCATACTGGCCATAACGAGTAACAAAAGCCTTCTTAGGAATTTCCCCGTTTCTGATCTTGACTTGATGATAGCCTAACCTCAAATCCATCTTAGAGAAGACTGAGGATCCATCGATTTGATCATACAGGTCGTTGATCCTGGGGAACGGATACTTGTTCTTTATCATGACCAAATTAACGGGACGATAATCTACAATCATCCGGTCCGTTCCATCCTTCTTCTTGACGAAGAGGACAGGACAAGCCCAAGGAGAAGAACTAGGATGGATGAAACCCTTTTGCAAGGACTCATCGAGTTGTTTCTTAAGCTCGGCTAGTTCTAAGGGTGCCATCTTGTAAGGTCTCCAGAAATTGGGGTGTTTCCTGGAATGAGGTCTATAATAAACTCTACATCTCTGTCAGGTGGACTACCGAAATATCTTCAAGGGCTGCAGGAGGGCTGGCATTAAGTGAATAGAGCAGACGCTTTGCAACTCTAGTAGACACGGTGACTATCACGGCATCAAACGATGTGTACAGGTTCCCAAGTCCACCTCGTCGGATGGTTCTACGCTTGGTACACCCGGCCATGGTGCCTGCCGCATCAAAGCCTACCCCCTCCGGTCAGTGCGAAGCATGGCCCCCAGCACAACCTATAAACACCAGAAACTAGTTGCAACTCCTGGATAGTGATCAGGGCGATTAATAAGTCGAGCGGGGTCATATTTCAAGGCCCAATGTGTGGTAGTAGTTGTTCTTGGATAACATTGATAACCCACAAGTATAGGGGATCATTTGTAGCCCTTTTCGATAAATAAGTGTGTCAAACCCAACGAGGAGCTAAAGGTAGAACAAATATACCCTCAAGTTCTATCGACCACCGATACAACTCTACGCATGCTTAACATTTGCTTTACCTAGAACAAGAATAAAACTAGAAGTACTTTGTAGGTATGAAGGGATAAGTTTGCAAGATAATAAAGAATGTGAAAATAAAAGTTAGGTGTTGTTTAAATAAAGAAACAATTAAGTTTAGTAAAATGAGTGTGGATTGTTGGTGGTGGGATTTGCGGAATTGTCCCTTAGCAATTGACTACGTTGCTTAGGCCGATAGCTAGTTTTTATGTGGGAGAGGCCTCTGCTAGCATGTCCTCCCTTACTTGGAATTCTATGCACTGATGATTGGAACTATTAGCAAGCATACGCAACTACTAATGTTCATTAAGGTAAAACCCAACCATAGCATTAAGATATATATTGGTACCACATAAATCCCGTACGTATCAATTTCTATGTTTAGGCTGAAGCTGCAGTCACCCTTGCCCTCCAATGCATAGTCCTATCAACATACAACTAACCCTATCGTGTGATCCACACGCGCGCTCATATGATGAGCACCAAAGGACAGCAACATAACCACAAGCAAATTAAACCAACCATAGCAATTCACCAATTGCCGATAGGACAACAAAAATCTACTCAGAGATCATAGGATGGCAACATATCATTGGATAATAGTATGAAGCGTAAAGCACCATGTTCAAGTATAGGGTACAACGGGTTGCGTGAGAGTGGACCGCTTTAGATAGATGGTGGAAGGTGATGAAGTTGTTGGTGAAGATGACAGAGTTGTTGGAGTAGATCGTCGTCACATGATGATTGCCCCGGCGGCGTTTCGGCGCCACCGGGAGAGAGGGGGAGAGAGCCCCCCTCCTTCTTCTTCTTCTTCCATGGCCTCCCCCCTAGATGGGAGGAGAGTTCCCCCTCTGGTCCATGGCCTCCATGGTGGCGGAGGGGCGGGAGCCCCTCCGAGATTGGATCTCCCTCTTTGTTCTCTTCTGTTTCGCACTCCCCAGATCTGGCCGAAAACCATTTCTTATATTCCCGGAGATCCGTAACTCCGATTGCGCTGAGATTTTAACACAATTTTTTTCAGATATAAGCTTCCTTGCGCCCGAAGTAGAGATCCAACCGACTTACAAGGAGGGCACAAACCACCACCACGTGCTTGGGCTTCCTGGAGCACCCAGGTGTCTTGTGGTGGCTGTGGGCCCCCATTTGCGTTGATTCCACCTCCCAAAATTCACATATATTCCAGAATAATTCTCCATAAATTTTTATTGCATTTGGACTTCGTTTGATATGGATATTCTGCAAGACAAAAAACATGCAAAAAAACAGGAACTGGCACCGGGCACTGGATCAATAGTTTAGTCCAATAAATCATATAAATTGTTGCCAAAAGTATTTAAAAGTTGTATAATATTAGCATGGAACAATCAAAAATTATAGATATGACGGAGACGTATCAAACATACACAGGACTTAATTCTTAAGGACGGTCCCAATGAGACAACCCACCATGTACTCCTACATGGCCTCTTATCGCTACCTTTACAAAATCGTGTGCACACTCTTAGCTCTCATCAGCAGAACACCATCGATTCACTCCAATCCATCACCCAGATGAACCAGACCTGACACAACTCTAAGCATAGCAAGCATAATAGACATAGCTTGATAAAGATCACAACAGGGGCTCAAGCAACTCCTAACCATGCTAGTAAGGTTTGACTATTTACTATGGCAAAAATAGGTCATGCAGAGGAAGTGGATTCAGCTACCGCAACAAGTAGCAGTTGAAAAGCTGTTGTTTGAATGCAGTAAAAGAGAGCAGGAGCGAGAGAGTGGGTTTGTATCGGAATGCTCAAGGAGGTTTGCTTGCCTGGAATATCAACAGTGGAGCACTGCTCCTCAGACAGGTACTATGGAACACTCTCCGGAGCAGGACCTATCGAAAAGGACGATGCCGGCAATCAATACACAACATATGCAACAATATGATGCATGGAGATGACATGGCAAGAATGCTATGGAGTGTGCTAATGCATCTAGCAACACTTTAGATGAGGTCCAATTGAATCAAGGGTTCAAATGCAAACTTCCATATTAAGCACTTAAAATGCCAATTAGTGTTTTCACTTATACAGTAGGTATAACTTGGTTAAACATGCATGAAAGTAGCATAAATGGATAGATTGGATTTTTCTGATAATTTTTCATATATAACTTATTTCATTCTGAGCTACGGTTTATTTTCTATGATTTTTTGAAGTTTAACTAATTTTCTAGAATTTCGAAATCATTTCTGAAGTAGAAATAATCCATAAATGGTTTATTGCGTTAGCACTGCATCATTCTTGTGTCAACAGGTCAGCGGGGTCAACCAGAGTCAAACCTGACCAGTGGAGCCCACTGGTCAGTGACTCATTTAGTTAATGAGGGTGATTAGCACTAATTTTTATCACTAACCCAAAGTTAGTCAGAAGCCGGGCCCACACATCAGTCTCGGAGTCAAATGGTGGTCAAACCCGGTCGGGACGACTGACGTTCAGCCGCCGGCGACAACGGGGACGGCGGAGCGGGTCGGAAATCGTCCACATTCGACCAAATCAACTACGGTTTGGCCCTACGCGAAGCTGGTGCACGCGCGCATCCGTTGGTGGCCTTGGTTTCGCTGGAGGTGGCCTAAATAGATGGCGGCGATGACGGAGGTGGCGGTCGGAGTTCGGGTTAGGTTGGGCTCTACGCTAGGGTGCTCGGGAGGAGGAGCTGGAGGGATTTGTGGCCTCCTGGGAGCATTCAGAGCAAGCAGGAATTCTCAGACGCGAGCTAGGGTGTCTGTAGCCGTGGTGGCGCCATGGCCGGCGGCGATGAGCTCTCGGCTCCGGTGGCTCGAGCAGTTAGAGAAAGCAAATGAGCTCAGGGGCAGGGGGAGAGACAACGGAGCTCACAACGGTTCTGTTCGTGCAGCTGGCGAGCTCGGGGGCATGCTGTGGAGGGCGAATCAGCGAGGGCGATTGGCGGCGTCCGAGGTTGAAGATGAGATCGGGGACAGCACGGTAGGGCGTCCGGGATTGCGCTCGTTGAGGTGAAGCTTCATGGCATCGAGGCGGACAGCGAGGACAACACGAGGAGGCACGGGGATGGCTGTGGCCGCCGTGGTGCTCGTCGGCGGACTCGCATGCGTCCGGGTCCGGGCGAGAGAGAGAGAGAGCAGAGGGGGGAAGGCACAGGAGAGAGTGAGAGAGGGGCCAGGGGTGTGCGTGGCATCTCCAGGGGGTCGGGGCACAGGCAGGCAGCCTGGAGGTGGAGCGGCGCATGCTCGCGCACATTGGGCGCGTGCCCTCGTCCTCCTGGTCCCATGAGGACAACGACTGGCGTCGGCTGTGGGGCTGGGCCGCCTACTGGGTCGGCCAGGTATGGCCAGGTAAGCCTTTTCCTTTTCTGTTTTTCTGTTTTCCTATTTTATTTTCTCTGTTTTGATTTAGGTTAGACACTAAATCATTTAAGTAAATTCTGAAAATTATTTTGGAGGTTAACTGAACTATTCCAGAGCTCCACAATAACTTCAGAATATTTGGACCATTTAAAATATATATAGCATTTAAATGGCTCCAATTCAAATACCATTGTGTTAATTCAAAAATCCAAAAATGACCTAGAAATATGTGCATCAGTTTTGGCAGAGGTTTTCACCTTTATCAAAAATCATGAACTTTTCTGAAGGGCATTTTGGGTTTATTGAAAATATTTTTAAGTGAACCTATGAAGGTTAAAGAGGTGCTAGGGTTTTGTCATTCCCCATTTCAAGTTTAATTGAAATTTAAACATGATGCAACACCAGATGCTAGTCTAAGTCATTATCAGAACTAGGGATGTGACAACTCGCCCCCACTCAAAAGAATCTCATCCCGAGATTCAGATGGCGTCAGAAAGAGAGTGGGGTACTCCAGTCGAAGATGATATTCTCGCTCCCAAGTAGCTTCTCTCTCAGAATGATGAGACCTCCAAACCTTGAGAAACTTGATGTTCTGACGTCGAGTGACATGCTCTGCTTGATCCAGGATACGAATAGGGTACTCTCGATATGTGAGGTTATCTTGGAGATCAAGCGTTTCATGGTCCACTCCGCGGATGGGATCCGAGAAGCAACGCCTGAGTTGAGAGACATGAAAGACATCATGGACTCGAGAAAGATGTGGGGGTAGTTCCAATTGGTAAGCAACCTCTCCTCGTTTAGCGAGAATATGAAAAGGACCAATGTAACAAGGTGCCAACTTGCCTTTGATACCGAAATGATGGGTACCCTTCAAAGGAGTAACCCGAAGGTAAGCCTTGTCGCCAACTTCATAAGCCACTTCCTTATGACGACAGTCATACTGGCTCTTTTGACGAGACTGGGTTGTTTTCAAATTCTCACAAATGATGCGAACTTGCTCTTCTGCCTCCTGGATCATATCCGGTCCAAAGAACTGTCATTCACCAATTTTTTACCAGCTCAAAGGTGGTCGACATCTTCGTCCATAAAGTATCTCGAAGGGTGCTTTCTTAAGACTAGATTGGTATCTATTGTTATAAGCAAACTCGGCGAAAGGAAGACACTTCTCCCAATTAATAGCTAATGTGATAACACAAGCTCTAAGCATGTCTTCGAGAATCTGGTTGACCCTTTCCACCTGACCACTCGACTGAGGGTGGAAAGCGGTACTGAAGGAAAGATGTGTGCCCTTGGCATTCTGAAAACTCTCCCAGAAATGAGAAGTGAAAAGACTACCACGGTCAGAATTGATCTTTAGTGGGACACCATGTAATGACACTATTCGAGAAATATATAAGTCAGCTAGCTGGCTAGCAGTGATACTCTCTTGAACCGGAAGGAAGTGAGCCACTTTGGAAAGACGATCAATAACCACGAAGATAGCATTATTCCCTCTCTTGGTCCTGGGAAAGCCGGTGATGAAATCCATACCAACTTTGTCCCATTTCCACTCAGGAATAGCTAAAGGCTGAAGGGTGCCAGCAGGCCTTTGATGTTGTGCCTTAACGCAACGACAAACATCGCAGTTAGCAATGAACTAATCAATTTCTCTCTTCATCCTACTCCACCAGAACCTCTGGCGTAGGTACTGATACATCTTAGTACTACCGGGATGAATCATGAGAGGAGATTCATGAGCCTCCTTAAGGATCAACTGCCATAGATGTTGGTTCTTGGAACCACCAAGCAGTTCTCGGAACCACCAAGCGGTTCTCAAAGAAAACAACACCCCGATTATCCATAGAGAAACACTTAGCAGTCCCGCTAGCAATGTTCTCCTTGATCTGAGATATACCCTTATCATGCTTCTGGGCAGCTATGATTTGATCCACAAGAGTAGGTTTCGCCACCAAGGTAGAAAGGAATCCTTGAGGAACAATGTGAAGTTTAAGCTTACGGAATTTCTCATGGAGAAGTGGTTGACCTTGTTGTAACATAAGGTTGTTACAACAGGACTTATGACTTAGTGCATCTGCCATGACATTGGCTTTCCCCGGGGTCTAAGTTATCCCTAATTCATAATCCGTGATCAACTCAACCCAATGTCTTTGCCTGATATTCAAATCTGGTTGGGTGAAGATGTATTTCAGGCTTTGGTGATCAGTGTAAATCGCGCAACGATTACCAAGAAGATAATGTTGCCATGTCTTAAGTGCATAGACTACGGCTGAAAGCTCTAAATCATGTGTAGGATAATTATCCTCATGTGGATGCAACTGTCGAGATGCATAGGCAATCACATGGTGATCCTGCATAAAAATTCAACCTAGTCCATGTCGCGAGGCATCGCAATAGATAACAAAGTCCTTGGAGAAGTCTGGTGGCACAAGTATGGGAGCAGAAGTCAGGCATCTTTTCAGTTCCTGAAAACTGTTCTCGCACTGTGGGGACCACTCAAACTTTTTATCTTTCTTGAGGAGTTCAGTAAGAGGCTTGGCAACTTTGGAGAAGTTCTCAATGAAGCGGCGACAATAGCTCTCTAAACCAAGAAAAGTCCTGACTTGCTTAACTCATTCAGGTGGAGTCCAATCAAGGACGGCCTGAACTCTCTTGGGATTGAGAGCAATGCCCTTACCAGAAATCACGTGCCCTAGATAGGTCACTTCTGGCAACGAAAATTCACACTTGAAGAACTTGGCATATAGGCAGTGCTCTCTGAGTTTTTCTAACACAAGTCTAAGATGCTCGTCATGCTCTTCCTCGTTCTTCGAATAAATAAGAATATCATCGAGGTAAACCATGATGAAATTATCTAAGTATTCCATGAAGATCGAGTTCATCAAGCAGGAGAATGTGGCTGGAGCATTAGTTAGACCAAAGGGCATAACGCTATAATCATACTGGCCATAATGAGTAACAAAAGCCGTCTTAGGAATGTCCCCATTTCTGATCTTGACTTGATGATAGCCTAACCTCAAATCCATCTTAGAGAAGACTGAGGATCCATTGAGCTGATCATACAGGTCATTGATCCCGGGGAACGGATACTTGTTCTTTATCGTGACCAAATTAACGGGACGATAATCTACAACCATCCAGTCCATTCCATCCTTCTTCTTGACGAAGAGGACGGGACAAGCCCAAGGAGAAGAACTAGGACAGATGAAACCATTTTGCAAGGACTCATCGAGTTGTTTCTTAAGCTCAGCTAGTTCTAAGGGTGCCATCTTGTAAGGTCTCCAGAAATTGGGGTGTTTCCTGGAATGTGGTCTATAACAAACTCTACATCTCTGTCAGGTGGACTACCAAAATATCTTCAAGGGCTGCAGGAGGGCTGGCATTAAGTGAAAAGAGCTGACGCTTTGCAACTCTAGTAGACACGGTGACTATCACGGCATCAAACGATGTGTACATGGTTCCCAAGTCCACCGCGTCGGATGGTTCTACGCTTGGTACACCCGGCCATGGTGCCTGCCGCATCAAAGCCTACCCCTCTGGTTAGTGCTAAGCACGGCCCCTAGCACAACCTATAAACACCAGAAACTAGTTGCAACTCCTAGATAGAGATCAGGGCGATTAATAAGTCGAGCGGGGTCATATTTCAGGGCCCAATGTGTGGTAGTAGCTGTTCTTGGATAACATTGATAACCCACAAGTATAGGGGCTCGTTTGTAGCCCTTTTCGATAAATAAGAGTGTCGAACCCAACGAGGAGCTAAAGGTAGAACAAATATTCCCTCAAGTTCTATCGACCACCGATACAACTCTACGCATGCTTAACATTTGCTTTACCTAGAACAAGAATAAAACTAGAAGTACTTTGTAGGTATGAAGGGATAAGTTTGCAAGATAATAAAGAATGTGAAAATAAAAGTTAGGTGTTGAATAAAGAAACAATTAAGTTTAGTAAAACGAGTGTGGATTGGTGGTGCTAGGATTTGCAGAATTGTCCCTTAGCAATTGACTACGTTGCTTAGGCCGACAGCAAGTTTTTATGTGGGAGAGGCCTCCGCTAGCATGTCCTCCCTTACTTGGAATTCTATGCACTTATGATTGGAACTATTAGCAAGCATCCGCAACTACTAACGTTCATTAAGGTAAAACCCAACCATAGCATTAAGATATATATTGGTCCCCCTTCAATCCTGTACGTATCAATTTCTATGTTTAGGCTGAAGCTGCAGTCACCCTTGCCCTCCAATGCATAGTCCTATCAACATACAACTGACCCTATGGTGTGATCCACACGCGCGCTCATATGATGGGCACCAAAGGATAGCAACATAACCACAAGCAAATTAAACCAACCATAGAAATTCACCAATTACCGATAGGATAACAAAAATCTACTCAGACATCATATGATGAAAACATATCATTGGATAATAGTATGAAGCATAAAGCACCATGTTCAAGTAGAGGGTACAGTGGGTTGCGGGAGAGTGGACCACTGTAGATAGATGGGGGAAGGTTACGGAGTTGTTGGTGAAGATGATGGAGTTGTTGGAGTAGATCGCTGTCACACGATGATTGCCCCGGCGGCGTTCCGGCTCCACCGGGAGAGAGGGGGAGAGAACCCCCCCCCCCCCTCCTTCTTCTTCTTCCTTGGCCTCTCCCCTAGATGGGAGGAGAGTTCCCCCTCTGGTCCATGGCCTCCATGGCGGCGGAGGGGCGGGAGCCCCTCCGAGATTGGATCTCCCTCTCTGTTCTCTTCTGTTTCGGGCTCCCCAGATCTGGCCGAAAACCGTTTCTTATATTCCCGAAGATCCCTAACTCCGATTGCGCTGAGATTTTAACACAATTTTTTTTCGGATATAAGCTTCCTTGCTCCCGAAGTAGAGATCCAACCGACTTACGAGGAGGGCACAACCCACCACCATGCGCCTGGGCTGCCTAGCGCGCCCAGTTGTCTTGTGGTGGCTGTGGGCCCCCGTTTGCATTGATTCCACCTCCCAAAATTCACATATATTCCAAAATAATTCTCCATAAATTTTTATTGCATTTGGGCTCTGTTTGATATGGATATTCTGTGAAACAAAAAACATGCAAAAAAACAGGAACTGGCACTAGGCACTGGATCAATAGGTTAGTCCAATAAATCATATAAATTGTTGCCAAAAGTATGTAAAAGTTGTATAGTATTGGCATGGAACAATCAAAAATTATTGATACAACGAATACATATCAGCATCCCCAAGCTTAATTCCTGCTCGTCCTCAAGTAGGTAGATGATAAAAAAGATAATTTTTGATGTGAAATGCTACCTAGCATAATCTTGATCATATGTCTAATCATGGCATGAATATTAAGACATGATTGATTCAAAGCAATAGTCTATAATTTGACATAAAGACATCAATACTCAGGCATCCCAACAAAACAATCATGTCTTTCAAAATATCAACGCTAAAGAAAGCTATCCCTACAAAATCATATAGTCTTGTCATGCTCTGTCTTCTTAACACAAAGTATTTGTCATGCACAACCCCGTTGACAAGCCGAGCAATTGGTTCATACTTTTTAACGCACTTCATCTTTTTCAACCCTCACGCAATACATGAGCGCAAGCCATGGATATAGCACTATGGGTGGAATAGAGTATGATGATAGGGGTAAATATAGAGAAGACAAAAAAGTAAGAAAGTCTCACATCAACACGGCTAACCAACGTGCTATGGAGATGCCCATCAGTTGATATCAATGCGAGGAGTAGGGATTGCCATACAACGGATGCACTAAGAGCTATAAGTGTATGAAAGCTCAATATGAAAACTAAGTGGGTGTGCATCTAACTCTATAATGAAAAATTCCCACTAGTATATGAAAGTGACAACATAGGAGACTCTCTATATGAAAAACATGGTGCTACTTTGAAGCACAAGTGTGGAATTTGCATGCCCCTTCTCTCTTTTCTCTCTTTTCTTTCTTTTTTCTTTTTTTTTCTCTTCTTTTTTTCTCTTTTTTTTCTTTTCATATATTTTGTCCGAAGTCTCATCCCGACTTGTGGGGGAATCATAGTCTCCATCATCCATTCCTCACTGGGACATGCTCTAATAATGAATAATGATGATCATCACACTTCTATTTACTTACAACTCAATATTACAACTCGATATTACAACTCGATAGCTAGAACAAAGTATGACTCTATATGAATGCCTCTGGCAGTGTACCAGGATGTGCATCTAGTGTAGCAAGGATATCAAAAAACGGACAAGCCATGGAAATATCATGATAGCTATCTTACGATCATGCAAAGCAATATGACAATGAATGCTCAAGTCGTCAAAACGGAAGCGGTCGAAGTTGCATGGCAATATATCTCGGAATGGCTATGGAAGGGCCATAATAGGTAGGTATGGTGGCTGTTTTGAGGAAGATATAATGAGGCTTGTGTGTGATAGAGCGTATCCTATCACGGGGTTTGGATGCACCTGCGAAGTTTGCACTAACTCTCGAGGTGAGAAAGGGCAATGCACGGTACCGTAGAGGCTAGCAAATTGCGGAAAGGTAAGAGTGCGTATAATCCATTGATTCACATTAGTCATAAAGAACTCATATACTTATTGTGAAAGTTTATTAGCCCTCGAAGCAAAGTACTACTATGCATGCCCCTAGGGGGATAGATTAGTAGGACAATACTATCGCTCGTCCCCGACCGCCACTCATAAGGAAAACAATCAATAATAAATCATGCTCCAACTTCATAGCATACCGAGAGACTATATGTGCATGCTTCAGGAATCACAAACCTTAACACCAATATTCTTACTAACAACAACCATTTACTAGTACCTCCCACATATTACCATCTCTATATCGCAAAACTATTGCAAGGAATCAAACATATCATATTCAGTGATCCATAGGTTTTATGTAGGATTTTATGACTAACCATGCAAATGACCAATTCCTGTTGACTCTCTAAATAGATATAAGTGAAGCATGAGAGTTTAATTCTTTCTACAAAAGACCATGCTCTAATAAATATAAATGAAGCAAAAGAGCATTCTACCAATAACGGTTTTCCATGTGAAGAGAAACAGGCAATCCAAACTTCAAATGATATAAGTGAAGCACATGAAGCATTCGATGAAGCCATACTCAAAAGATATAAGTGAAGTGCAATAAGCATTCTATAAATCAACCATGGACTATCTCATACCAGCATGTTGCATAAAAAAAAGTGAAAACTAAACACAAAAGACGCTCCAAGATTTACGCATATCACATGAACGAAACAAAGACGAAAACATACCGATACTTGTTGAAGAAAGATGGGATGCCTTCTGGGGCATCCCCAAGCTTAGACGCTTGAGTCTCCTTGGGTATATACTTGGGGTGCCTTGGGCATCCCCAAGCTTTAACTCTTGCCTCTCCTCCTTCTCCTCATATCAAGACCTCCTCAATCTTTGATCACTTCATCCACACAAAACTCAACAGAAACCTCGTGAGATCCGTTAGTATAATAATGCAAATCACTACTTTAAGTATTGTTACAAACCAATTCATATTTTTTTTTGCATTATAGCTACTGTATTATAACTTCATGGCTTATACCATCGATACAATCGATAGTTTCATCAGAACGAGCTAAACAATGCATCAAAAACAGAATTTGTCAAAAACAAGAAGTCTGTAGTAATCTGAACATTCACCATACTTCCGTAACTCTAAAAATTCTTAAAACTTAGGAAAAAATAAAAAATTTGCATAGCAATACTGTGTAAAAATTTCAGAAACTTTTAACGTTCCAGTAAAAAACATAAATTCACTCACTACAACCAAAGTTTCTGTTTTTACACCGCACATACCAACAAGCAATCTAATCATCCTAAAGGCAAATATTGGCACATTATTTTTATAATACAATTGATTTGTACAAGGGGATAATTATTTTTGTTGAAAAGTTTCTGTAATCAAGATTCACAAAGTTTCCATGGGCATGAACGAAGTTCAAGGCATGCTCCCGCTTCAACGGTGCTCGTCTTTCTCACCTTCACTTTTCTTTTTGTGAAGTTTTAAGTTCCCCTCTATATTTTTTTTTGTTTTTAAACTTTATAAAAGCACACAACAGAATTAAATGACTTTTTAAAACTTCCGGGTTGTCTCCTTGGCAGCGCTTTCTTTAAAGCCATTAAGCTAGGCATAAAGTGCTCAAGTAATGGATCCACCCAGATCCCAAGGTATATCAAAGCCAATTTTAATTAGCAATGATTTGTAATTTAGTAGTGAGCACAAAGCAACATATATCATGCAATGACAAAGTCTAACTCTCTTCCTATGCATCGGAATGTCATAATAGAACAATTCATGCACATCAAGTAAAGGCCAATACATAGCATAAGCAGTTTCTTGCAATTTTATCGTGTTGGAAACATAAAGAGGTGGAGATGTAGTTCCTCTCTCATAATAATTTCAAGTAAGAGCAGCAAGCACAGGCATATTACATTCATCAAAATCATCATGTGCAATGGTAAAAGGCAACCCATCAATGTAATCCTTAATAAGTGCAAACTTCTCTGATATAGTGTAGTTTGGAGAATTCAAAAAGATAATAGGACTATCATGTGTGGGTGCAACAGCAACAATTTCATTCTTAACATAAGGAACTATAGCAAGTTCATCTCCATAAGCAAAATTCATATTGGCATCTTGGCCACAAGCATAGCAAGCATCAAGTTCATCAAAAAGGGATATTTCAAAAGAATCCAGGGGATCATAGCAATCATCATAGCATTCATCCTTCGGTAAGCACGAAGGGATATTAAACAATGTATGGGATAAAGAGTTACTCTCATTAGAAGATGGGCACGGGTGATCAATCCGCTCTTCCTCCTTTTGTTCTTCGCTCTCCTCCTCATCTTTTTCATCCAATGAGCTCACAGTTTCATCAATTTGTTCTTTCATAGACTCTTGCAAAATATTAGTCTCCTCTTGGACAGTGGAGGAGTCCACAATATATGGTTTAACATAAGCATTAGAAGCATAATTTTCATAACAATATTTAAGTATGGCAAAATTTCCAGATTTGTAAAGAGTAGCATCATACTTTTCAATCAAAGAAGCAATTTCATAAGCACCCTTAAAAACAACAAATTATTCAATTTGTTCAATATCAAAGTAATTATAAACACCCTTGGCATAAGAAGATAAGATTCCATTATCACTAAACTCACATTGGTAGGGAAGGTGTTTCTTAGGGTCTTTAGAACAACAAGTAAAATCATATAATTCACATAAATTCCAAGCATAGCATTGCATAGTGTTAATTTGATGCAGTAAAAGTTTCCCTTTTTGAGATAGGCAGTGTCGCACAAAATAAGCATGCTCATTTAATGATTATCCCTCAACTAAGCTAGTTGGGTTTTCAGCACGAGCACATAGGGATCGAAGATGATCCAAGTAGAAAGCTTCAGCAGTATGATAGATTTTGGGTGGTTCTTCAACCATTGGTTTAGCACGTACAACTAATTTTTTTGGTACTTTACGTTTCCAACCCATAACTAAAGATAGAAAACAAGAGCACAAAATTAAAACTACTTAGTGATAAAGCAAACAAGCACACACACGAGAATACTCACCCCACGCTATTGCTCCCCGGCAACGGTGCTAGAAAAAGGTCTTGATAACCCACAAGTATAGGGGATCGTTTGTAGCCCTTTTCGATAAATAAGAGTGTCGAACCCAACGAGGAGCTAAGGGTAGAACAAATATTCCCTCAAGTTCTATCGACCATCGATACAACTCTACGCACGCTTAACGTTTGCATTACCTAGAACAAGAATAAAACTAGAAGTACTTTGTAGGTATGATGGGATAAGTTTGCAAGATAATAAAGAACATGAAAATAAAAGTTAGGTGCTGAATAAAGAAACAATTAAGTTTAGTAAAACGATTGCGGATTGGTGGTGGTAGGATTTGCGGAATTATCCCTTAGCAATTGACTACGTTGCTTAGGCCGATAGCTAGTTTTTATGTGGGAGAGGCCTCTGCTAGCATGTCCTCCCTTACTTGGAATTCTATGCACTTATGATTGGAACTATTAGCAAGCATCCGCAACTACTAATGTTCATTAAGGTAAAACCCAATCATAGCATTAAGATATATATTGGCCCCCCTTCAATCTCGTACGTATCAATTTCTATGTTTAGGCTGAAGCTACTATCACCCTTGCCCTCCAATGCATAGTCCTATCAACATACAACTAACCCTATGGTGTGATCCACATGCGCGCTCATATGATGGGCACCAAAGGACCACAACATAACCACAAGCAAATTAAACTAACCATAGCAATTCACCAATTACCGATAGGACAACAAAAATATACTCAGACATCATAGGATGGCAACATATCATTGGATAATAGTATGAAGCATAAAGCACCATGTTCAAGTAGAGGGTACAGTGGGTTGCGGGAGAATGGACCGCTGTAGATAGATGGTGGAAGGTGATTAAGTTGTTGGTGAAGATGAAAGAGTTGTTGGAGTAGATCGCCTTCACATGATGATTGCCCCGGCGGCGTTCCGGCGCCACCGGGAGAGAGGGGTTAAGAGCCCCCCTCCTTCTTCTTCTTCTTCTTCCTTGGCCTCCCCCTAGAAGAGAGGAGAGTACCCCCTCTGGTCCAATGCCTCCATGGAGGCGGAGGGGCGGGAGCCCCTCCGAGATTGGATCTCCCTCTCTGTTCTCTGTTTTGCGCTCCCCAGATCTGGCCAAAAACCGTTTCTTATATTCCTGGAGATCCGTAACTCCGATT